>JAGFBE010000003.1:0-1465013 GCA_020226115.1 Colletotrichum viniferum | reverse complement strand
CACCTATGATGCGCCATCTCCCACCCCCAGCTTCTCGAAGTGTAAAGACAGAGTCGCATCCATGGAACAGGGCAACGATATCCCCAGGTTGTGTTCCGTCAACACACCATCCAAATCTTCCTGCATCGGAACGGAAGAAGCGTCTGTTCAAGCTCCATTTCGCATACGACCCGATGACCAGCTCAAGATTCTCCTTCTGTTGCAGGTAGTACGAGTCGGCGTCGCGTAAGGATAATCCGTGGTTGTCAATCTGATCTGCCAGGAGCTGTTGAAGTATCCCCTCGGGTCCCTCCATTAGGGTCATTGTCTTCAAGTAGACATCAAAGCCGGTGGCGCATCCGGCGCCCGGGCGCCCATTCTCTCGAGTGTGGTTATACATGAATGTTCTCCAGAGATTCTCCCACGTCTTAGGCGTGACTTTCTTATCCGGGAATGCAACGTCGACAACACCGAGATGCCAAGCCTTCGCATCGTCCCTTGATTTCTCAACGATCTTCATGTACCGGTATCGAGCATCCATGGGCGTTTTATTTCCACGCTGTTTAGTTGTTCCTCCAGGCGCGTCTTCGTGGCTCTGGGAGGAACCGGTTTCCCAGTCATCTCCTGAACGTCTGGCCATAGATTTTGTGACCTTGTCCGCTGGGTACCGGGCGAAGAAGCTTGGTGAAGAGCGTTCAGGCTCAGCATCGAGGATTGGCCCGCCGTATTGCGACATTTCGAATTTGCCCCAATCCCCGTCCTCGTCGTCGGCAGGGTCCATTGGCCCGGCCTGTTTTGGAGGCGGGATGCGGCGTTTCATCTCAATGGCAGCTACCTTGTCGAGAATTCTCCCTCTGATGCGAAGAATTGTGCTGCCTTCTTCGATAAAAAGCTCGGGTTTGGTGTTTTCACCAGCTTTCATCTCCAAACCTCTAATTCTGAGCGGCTCGGTCCACCCAGGGCATGTCCAGTCCGGCACCCATGAAGGCAATTTCAAAGTGGTCGGTTTGGGGGAGTCGACGCAATGCGTAAGAACATCCACATGTCCGGCCTTCAACTCCCGCATGGCAAAGTCTGTGAAGAGCTTCTCCGCTGATTGGGCGTAGTCGATTATAAATTCGTCTTTCCTCTCCGTCAGACCCAGGACGCCGTAAATCTATCGCCCGGTATGGTTGCGTTGAAGTTTCTGAGCTCCTCCAGCAATCCTAGCAAAGGCATGGTCGAGAACGGCGCGGATTCGTCGATTCGCTCTTGCCTCAACTGCTCCATGACGGCAATTGTTTTGATTGCTTTGCATTCGACAATGGTGCTTTGGAGTTTGTACGTCTGGATCGCGCGGATTACGCTCGACAGGAATGTCCATCCGAAGCTGAGACTTCCGAGGTGCACGGTGATATCCTTGGAGCTGGCGACCTCTTGTATGATCCATGTGCGTTTGAACTATGTATAGCTGTCAGTTTGCCTGTCATGCTCTGCCTGTTCGGTGAAGATACACGTACCCATGCCCTGTTCAGCATTTCAGACAGCAATCCCCAATCTAGCCGCTCGGTGTTTGCTGTCTTTTCAAAAAGCCACTGAAACTGAGGAACACTCATGTCATTCTCAAACAGGCCCTTTTTGTACAAATCGTCAAACACATCCGAGATAGCCATTAAGGTTCTGAAGGCATGGAAGTCCATTTCTGTCGATTCGCCGAGCCACACTCTTGTCCGCGACGCGCCCGCGTAAATCTGGCCCATGATTTTGACGTGCTCATTGCGCTCAGAGATGTCCTGCTGATTGATGCAGAGAGCGTCAACCCAAATCCGCAGAGGGGGGCCGTCCTCCTTTCTCAATCTCCTTAAAGCGCGAAACAACTCGCCACCAACAACAAGGGTCACGCCGTCGCAGATGATGGGTGCGTCCGGCATCTTGCCGCCCAAGCGAATGTAGGTCTCGCCCATGTAAGGATGGTCTACCAGGTCCTTAAATTTCAGGGTTCCCCCTTTCTCGATGAGCTGCTGGTCTTCGTCTTTGCCGTAGACTGCCCACGGGATTTCGTCATCGGGGTCGATGCCAGGATCTCGATCAATGCCTTTGCTCCAGCAGTAGCTCAGTGCCTCGTATGGCTCATCGGGGGATGCGATGTTGATGTGGGAGAGACTGCATATTATGTCGTCGGCAGATTTTCCTGACTGGACAGTAAGAACACGGGTCTCGTGTGGTAAATTGAGCTGACGATAGGGATAGGTCGTCATGGTGCCACGCAGTCAGCTTGAGTTTCTCGTGATTGAATTAGAAGGTGGGAACAGAAGGACAAAGACGGCGTCTCTTGAGAAAGACCCAAAGTTCCAGTGATTTATGCCTCATATCTCATTCAAACAAAAGCAGGTTGAGGCCTGGGTTGCCTCCACGAGCATTGCCTCTTGCAGGACTGCTGGCTGTGCCAGGCAGCAGCATGGAGCAAGCCCCTGCACGCATCGCATCGTCCTCACTCAATTGGTGGAGAACCCCGGTCATTTATTAGGGCTGAGCGCCAGACACTGGTTGAGGTTACCTTCATCCTAGAATTGACGGCAAGTAGGAATAAAAGGAACTTATGTTTCAAGCCTTGGTTTAGAAGGCGACTCATGAGAACTTGAGATGGATTCGAGAACCAGCGCCATATTGTCATTTTGTCGGGAGAAAAGACGCGAACTAAAATGAGTTTTCTGTTTTGGGCTGTGGATCTGGAGGGGTTCTTCTACCCCAAGATGTTGGAGATCATGACAAACTGCTATTCCAAAGTTTGGGTATATCAAGAATATAAATACGCTGCAGGTGGAAACGTCTTTGAATTGCCTATTTTGTGTCAATTCTCGTGAACGTCAAACCCGGTCACCGCAGTCACCGCAGATCGACACAACTTCAAAATGAATACTTCAGAAGGTCCACGACTGTTGCGTCAGGCAGTGAAAATCGCCTGTATTCAGTTTGCAAGCGGTACCGTATCAACTTGTCAAAGTCGGAATCCGCTCAACCCTTGTATACAAGGCTTTAGTAGGTCGGTTGTGGGGAAGTAGTCCTGTTAGTAATAATTCGACCAATCCATCCCCAGTGGACAGGGGGGAGCGGATTCCGACTCTGCCAAGTTGATACGGTATGTCTCAATCTTCCCAGGTTCAAGCAGCGCAGATCTGACTCAGACAGGTTCGGATAAAACCCTCAACCTGTAAAAGGCCCGCCAATTCGTGTTGGAGGCGTCGACCCATGGAGCCAAAATCATAGTACTCCCAGAATGCTTCAACTCGCCCTACTCTACGACATCCTTCCCAGAATATGCCGAGGTCCTTCAACCGGCCCCGCCTCCGGAATCTTCAATCCCAAGCTTCCACACGCTGAGCAGCATGGCTAAAGATGCCGGTGTATACCTCGTCGGTGGCAGCATACCAGAGTTGGAGCCCGACACACGCAAGATCTTCAACACCACGCTCGTGTTCTCGCCTTACGGAGAGCTCCTCGGAAAGCACCGCAAAGCCCACCTCTTCGACGTCGACTTTCCGGGCAAGATGACCTTTCGCGAGTCAGACACGCTATCTCCAGGAAACACCATAACCACAGTAGACCTTCCAGAATATGGCACAATCGGACTTGGGATCTGCTATGATATCCGGTTTGCGGAGTTTGCAACGGTTGCATCCTGTAGAGGAGCTTTTGCTTTGATTTTCCCGTCGGCGTTCAACAGCACGACGGGACCTCTGCACTGGGAGCTTCTTGCCCGCGCAAGAGCCCTCGACAACCAATTGTATGTGGCTATGTGCTCGCAATCGTACGAGCCCGGGTCTGGATATCCGGCTTGGGGCCACAGCATGGTGGTCGATCCGAAAGGGCAGATCGTGGCGACGACAGAGAGGAAGCCGGCGATTGTGTATGCTGACCTTGATGACGTATGTATCGGCCAGGCGAGAAGACAGGTCCCGATTGGATTCCAGCGGAGATGGGACCTGTATCCCGACATCTCTAGACTTGTGTGATCTCTTTTCTGGCACAACAAAATGGACGGAGTCAAATGTAAGCATAGAATGAGTCAGTTTGACAGCTACGTCTATTTCTACAACATGTTCTAGAATGAGAATCCTTCTACCAACCCCTTCAAAGACACCAACACCCCTTTGTCCCAAGTAGTGACCTTGCCTTGCCACTTGTCCCCAGCACCTCCTCCCTTGACATCCTTGATGAGATCTTTGATCTTCGGCACCAAGGCCTCGACGCCGGCCTTTTGCCCCAAGACAACGAGCTGTCCGCCCTGTTTGTCCTCGCCTGTAGCCATAACTACCAACCCCCCAGAAGCCGCCAATGCATCCTTGACATTAACCGTGACCACCTTGACAAAGTCGGCGTTTCCATCGCCGCGATGCACCCAAACAGCCTTGCTCGCCTCTAGCTTCGCCCTCGCAGCTTCGGCTTCGAACTGCGCGATATCGGCAAGGAGCTTCTTCTCCCTCTTCTTTAGCTCAGATGAGGTTTCCTGTGTTCTTTTCACAATTTGGACGACTTCCTGCGGTGCGCTGGGGCAGGATAGCAGTTTTGACGTAGAGCTCATCGCGCTAATGGCGGCTATGGCCAAATTGATGGCTCGGTCACCTACAGAAAAATACAGGCGGTAGTTCTTTCCGTGGACTGATTCGCCGTGGTGGACAAGGATGAGTGAGATGTGTGAGGTGGATGATAAGTGAGTACCGCAACATCTGCCCGTCAATAATTAGCAAGTCTGCATAGAGATAGATGAGTCATGTGGGACATACGTATTGCGATCGATGTCTCCAATGCGGATTACACGAACAACCCCCTTGCTCTGGTCGTAGTCCTCGGGCATCTTGTGCACTTTCGCATCGTCAGGGGTTTCAACCGTAATGGGCAGGCTGGACCGGATGATCTCGGTGCATCGAGCTTGGATGGCTTGCAATTCGGCGTCTGTAGGCTTCCGCGGCAGGTCGACGTAGTTCATCGCACCGCTCTTGCCCATTCCCCAGCCGAGAGTGTTGAGGTTCTCATGGGTGTCCATGACGGCTGAAAGGAGATGCTGGCCGGTGTGCTGTTGCATGTGGTCCCACCGTCTCTGGAAGTCGACTTCTTGACGAACGCGGTCTCCTGGAGACAAGGGCTGCGGAGAGTGATAGACGCAGCGCAAGCCGACTCTTTCTACGAATTCTATCGGGATAGGTGTCTCTGAGTCACCTGCGAGTAAAGTGATGGTGCCGTGATCTGAAGGCTGACCTCCACCTACGTTCGTCACTTCATTAGCCTCAAAACATGATAACTTAACGGAAGACTTCAACCTTCGGGGAAAAGAACCGAATCATCAAACTCAATCAGCCACATCTCAGACTTGTCAACACCATTGGACTCCTTCGACTTGTCTTTGCCTCCATTCTTCTTGGCCACCGGCGGCGGGCGCTTCTCGCAAGAGATGACCTCTGCCTCTAACGTCTTCAGATATGAGTTCCGTTGACAGGCCAGGGCCCCGACCACCTCTGGCCTTTTTGTTGATTCCGTGACCGCCATTTGGGAGATTCTCGCGGTGTTTTGTGATGAAGAAAAGTCGAAATGTTCCAGAACAATCTCACCAAGATTACCAGATAAGATACGTACACATCGCTATCGGCGCTCGGCATGTTGAGATACCGACCCAGCAATTGTTAGCTCACGTGACTGAGTTGGAGTCGTTCTCCAATTAATGGTCGCGAGTCACACTTCCAAGAAACTGAGAATATGATCTCCAAGATGGCATTCAACTTCGTCAATCAAGCAATCATCACAAAGACAAGTTTCTTGGACATAAACCCAATATTAACATTTAAGTAGCTTCTAATGACAGTACCGACACATCGCGCGGCCTTTACGGCGCAGCATTAGACGCGCACGTCCACGGCTTCGTCAGCGACTCGGTCGCGATCGCCTCAATGGACGCCCACAGGCCAAGCACGCAAATGAGGAAGCCCGTGAGGAACAACACGACGTTGGCAGCGAACTTGCAAGTCTGCTTGCCGTCCTTGAACCAGTTTCCGTAGTGCATCCACAGCCAGAAGATGCCGGGCAGGCCGTACGAGAACCACGAGGCGAAGAGCGCGCAGATGAGGCCCAGCAGCGAGTTGAAGACGGGGATGGACTCGGCGATGACCATGGAGAGGGCCCAGATGCACACGACGATGCCGATCCAGGCGATGGTCGAGATCTTGGTGCGGCGGATCATGTGCTTGGTGTTGCGGAACATGCGCGAGAAGATGTACTTGGCGGCGACGTGGCCGTAGATGACACCGGCGATGACGATGGTCGGGATGGCGATGCCCCAGATGGCCTTGCGCATGGTCTTGGAGCCGGCGGCGGAGAGGGCGGGCGAGGGCACGTCTGGGCCGACGAAGACGTAAATGACGATGGCGGCGAGGAGGTACAGGGTCGTGTCGGCGATCTGGAGGAGGGCGAGGGCCTTAGGCCAGTCCTCGGGCTTCTTGAACTCGCCAATGACGGAGAAGAAGCAGGAGTGGGAGGCTGTGACGTGGTTAGCATGCTGCTCGGTGTTTTGGACGCAGAATGGGTTGGTAACTTACAGAAGGCGATGGCGATGTTGGTCACGGCGAGGAAAGCACCGGTGAAGCCGAGCTGACGGGTGACTTCAATGCTTCCGGATCCGATGGGGCGCTCGGCGGCGACATCACCAAGAGTGATCAACATGGCCAGGGTGATGGAGATGCAGGCTAATTCCTCGAGTCAGCAAAAACGGTTCTTGCGCAACACAAAATGCGACGGAAAGTAGACTCACAAGCCATGGACATCCAACTGGTGTACTTGAGCGTTCTCGGAAAGTTGAGGACGGCAAAGACGGCCAGACCGACGACGGCCCATACGATGGTGCAGGTGGACGAGTTGGTCAGGGTGTTCATGCAGATGGTCCAGGTCAACAAATGGCTGCCCATGACGAAAACCTGGAAAATGACCTGCGCCCAACCAAAGACCTCCTGGAACACGCGACCCATGCCGATAGACTTGCCGATAACCTCGACAGCGTCGCCAAAGTTCTGCACGAAGGGATATTCCTTGCGGAACTCGGCCAAGACCAGACCGGAATACGTTGAGAGGAAGCTCATGACGAGGATGAGGATGATACCCGGCACAAGACCGACGGTCGCGAGAACGGAAGGCAGCGACAGAATACCCAGGGAGACGGTCTCAGCGATCAGGACGATGCCACCTTGCCTGCGGTCAAGAGTCAGTAATGATGTTCAGATTTGCTGCGACTCGGTTCAAATTTCGGCCTCAACATACCACCAGGTGAGAGTCTTGTAGTCGATGAGCTCGCCATCCTCGCCGGTGAGCACACTGTTGTCCTCCGCCGGGGGCGCGTAGGCCGGCGCGGCGTCGTGTCCGACATCCTTTTTCGTTGTCTGTTCCATCTCGGGGTTGCTGCTGACCTCTGTCGCGTTGCCCATATTTGTTCCTTCTAGGTGGTGAGAGCCTGGATAGCTCGCCGGTTAATATTAAGGTTTCGAAGCGTCTTGTCGGCCGTCCGGGTTGTTATTGACTGACACCTGCTCCCACGTCACAAAAGTCGAGTGATCCGTCGACTCTGTCTTGGCAAGAGGGAAGAGATTCAAGGTGTGGTCAGGGGAAAGGGAAAAAGAAACCACGGACGTCTGGGGAAACCGCTATTAAGCCAAAGAAGAACCAATTCCACCGGAAACCCTTTCCTATGACTCTCACCCCCGAATCCAGGACTGCAGATTCTTGATATAATCCACCACGCGCGCCGCGATCGGCCTCTCTCGCTGAAAAAGCAACGAGGCAAAATGTCATACGAGGCATCTGCCGAGGCGATCTCGGCGCGTCCGGTCCACGTTTTCTGGTCCTCACACGCGCCAGAGACAGAGACTGAGGACCTTCACGGACGGGGGGTGGGCGCGCGGGCGGGATGAGCGCTGCAAACGGCCCTTTGCGCCTGGACTGACTCGGTCCCGCAACTCCAGTCCGGCCCACTCGGCGTGGCGATTTGACGACCTGGACCCTCTGTCTGCCAGGACTGGAGCCTCATGTTCCACCGGAAGCCTTCCGCAACTTCTCTCGTGGAAACTGAAAGCTTGGTCAGCTTCACAAAGTGAGGCCATCATCAGGTTATTCACGAGTTGCTGCATCTGCGGCATCGGACTTGGCTGCTCTACATGGCTTCATCACCAGTTGATAATTCTTGTTGAGTTCCTGCTGACTCAAAGCTAACATGAGCTACCCCAACTTTTCCAGAAAGTCAATCGCCTGATCCAAAAGTCCCCCCAAAAATGCCAATGCAGCATTGACCACAGCATTGACCATGAGAAAAAACTGTCAAATACGCCTCATAAAACTTTTCAGTTGCGCATTACGGTTGCAGGTCCACCAGTTGGCTAATGTTTACGCTATAATATCCACTTGGCACTACTTTTACTAATGTTGACGTCCCAGTTGGTTTTTGTGCCCCAATTTCCCCTTTCAAAATTTTCGGCCCTTTTTCCCCGCGTGGTTCCCGTTCCACCGTCATGCGCGTTGCGGTCCCGACCGCCGGTCCTGGGTAGGGTTCCAAAAATCGTGCTTTTTTCGCATAGTGCATGCTTTTTGCATCAGCCGAAAAAGGCAATGCTTTTGACCCACTTTTCGGAACAACGTAATAATCCGGCGCGCCTTGCCCAATTAGGCTAGTAGTATGCTTTTTTCAACCCCTAGGTTTAGCTAAAATCGTAATTTTTGCGATTTTTCCTCCTATAACCTGTATTATACTTAAATTACTACTTAGCTACTACTATAATAGCTTACTATAGCTCTAAAACTACTTAAATATAGCTATAGTTTTAGAATTTTACAGATAATATAGCTAAATTACTAAAAGTTTAGTGTAAATACTATAGCTAAGTTACTATTATTAGTATAACGCATTAAAGTAGCTATCTTAATAAGTATAATAAATACTAACGCACTTAAACTTATTTTATACTTTTAATTATTACTACTCTCTAGTAATTAACTACTAAAGAGCTATAGAAGGATTTTACTAATAAATAGGATTATAAAGCTACTCTTACTATATTTACTAATAAGTATATTTTTACTATCTATAAAGATTAATAATCTTATAACTTCTTCTAAGTATTATAACCTCACTAGAAGCCTCTTATAGCTTACTAACTATATAAAGTCTTACTATTATATATCTATAATAATATTCTTACTAAAGTCTAACTTAATATTAAAAAAGCACCTTATATTAATATTACTTTTAATAGCTCTACTAACTTAAGTAATAACTATATTATTAATATATTAATATATATCTCTAATAGCTCTACTTTTTACTAGTATATTTAGGTAACTACTAACTACTCTTATTGTTAGCACAGGTATAAGCGTATATAGGGGCGTAGTATATGCGCCTATATAGTATAGGGTTATAGATAGGCTTATATTATGATAAAAAGTGATAATCTTAAGCATTAAAGAGTATTTAATCGTATAGATAATGATAAGAGAAGTGATGTATTGTGATGATTTCTATTAATATTATTAGCCGGTTACATCCTATAGTAGGGAAAAGTGAGGGGAAAGATAACCTAAAATGTAACCTACTAAACTGCTAATTATATAAGATACTTACGTAAGTATATGTATTATATAATCAATATTATAGTTATAGAGTATAATAAATAGAGTATTTTTATATAAGGTTTTATACCTTAAACGTTATTTGTTTATTTATTATAGAATATTAAAGTAAGTTAAGCGTTATTATTATTCTTATATTATTATTATTATTATAAAAGAATGTTATATGTTAACATCCCCCCTTAAGGTATATACGGTTAATTTATAGTATATAGCTTACTTACTTAATATATATATACGTTATAGGTATAAAAAACTTAAAAACCCTGTAGGAAAAATAAGAAAAATATTCCTATAATATATATAATATGTTTATAACTAGTTAAAAAACTCTTATAAAATAACCTTATAGGTAAAAAGGTAAGAGAAAAACTAGTATATTATTTCTTTAATGCGGTTATTATTATTATGTATATTATTATTATTTTCTTTATTATTATTGTTATTTATTATATTAAGTATATTATTAAATATAACCTTACCTAAAGGCTTAGTTAATATATCTGTAATATTAGACTTAGAGTCTATATGAAACAACATTATATCTTTATTTAATAAAGATTCTCTAGCAAAATGATATTTTATATCAATATGCTTAGATTTTTTATGAAATTTGGGATTTTCAGTTAGCTTTTTAGCTGCTAAATTATCTATAAAAATCTTAGGCTTATTTATAGCTTTAAAACCTAGATTAGTCAAATTAAATTATAACTATTATATAGATATAAGGCTTCTTTTACTACCTCAGTTAAAGCTATATATTTAGCTTTATAAGTAGATAGTGCTACTGTTTTTTGTTTTATAGTGCTATAAGATATTATATTATATAATCCCTAGCAAAATATATAAGCTGATGTAGATCTTCTATTATCTAGGTCTCTAGCCTAATTAGAGTCTGAATAACCTATTAAATCCTATATTATATTATTATTGTAATTATAATAAATTCCTCTTTTAGGAAAATTATTTATATATCTCTATAAGTAATCTAAAGCTGAAAAATACTCTTTTAAAAGGTTTATTATATATCTTAATAATATTATAACTACTAGAGCAATATCATATCTAGTCTTTAAAGCTAGATATATAAAGGCTCTAATTTACTACTAAAATTGTAATATTTCTTCTTTTATAGCAGTATATTTATTTATATATAATTTTATATTATCTCTTACAGGAGTTAAAGATGGATTTATATTAGTTTTATTATATTTATTTAATATTTTTTCTGTATATTTAGTTTAATACATAAAGAAAGACTTATTAGGTCGATCTATCTTAAACTTATAGCCTAAAAAGGTACTAGGCTCCCCTAATATTTGTATTTTTATATATTACCTTAGTATATTATATATATAGTTACTAGTAGTAGTATTATTAGCTGCTAAAAGCATATCGTCCACATAGTAACATAATATAGCTTTATAGTTATTTTTATTAAGTATAAATACTGCTTTATTATAAAGTAAAACAATAAATCCTAATTTTATTAATATAGCTTTTAAATAGTTATACTATAGTCTAAGGCTTTGTTTTAACCTATATAAAGCTTTAAGAAGTTTACAGTAATATTTACTGTTATTAGATTTATAGTTATAATTAGGATTAAATTCTAACTTATTTATAGTTTTATTATATAAAAAACCTATTAGTAATATTATATATATATCTATATCTATATTAGTATATATAAACGCTATAGTAATATTATACTATAGAAGGGTCTATCCTTCTTTTATAGTAAATATAACTATAAACTTATAGCTTTCTAGTCTATAAGTAGTAGAAAAGGTTTCTAAATAATTAATACTAATATATTAATTATAACCTTAAGTAACCTATCTTACTTTATATTTATAAATATTATTTATTTTATCTTTTAATTTCATAGTATATACCTATCTACCGCCTAATAGATAAATATTATCTGGTTTTTATATAATTTCCTAAGTTTTTATATCTTCTATTTGAGTTACTTCTAGTTATATAGCCTGAATCTAATTATCTTTATAAGGAGAATTTAAAGCTTGCCGTATATTAGAAAGCTCGTTTAATGTAATAACTAATAGAATATAAGAAGCTTTATCGATAGTATTAGTTCTAGTAATACTATTATTATTAGTTAAAACGTTATTATTTATTTTATAAATACTAAGAGCAGAATAGTCTACTATAGTATATAATAGTGTACTTTTAGTATTATAAACCATATTATTAACCTATTTATAGTCTTTTTTAGCTTCTTCTAATAGAGAGGGGATCTCTATTAATAACTTAGATTTTTATTTATTTATTTCTCTATTATTAATACTAGTAGTTTTTATACTATTATTATGTGAACTAATTATATTAGTATTAGTATTATTATTGCTAGTATTAATATTATTATTTATATTATTATTATTATTGTTATTATTATTATTATTAATATTAGTCTCATCACTTAGATTCACAAGAGTGTTATTTATTATAGAAATATCACTACTTATAGTAGGATTATTCCTATAAGAGATAGATTAACTAGAAATATCTCTTTGTGGACTTTTTTAGGTAGTATTATATCTATTATTGTTTAGCATAATACTACTATTTATATCTTTATAGTAGGTATTTATACTTAAAGGAAGCTCTTTATAATGAGAAATAAAGGTATTTTCTAGGATTTTAACATCTTAAGACTATAAAGCTCTTCTTAGTTATATATCCTAGATCTTATACCTATTAGATCTATAATTAATTATATAACTTTAACGTACTCATACGTCTAGTTTTTTCATTTTAAGATCTTTATTCTTATAATAGCATATACTACCCCACACTTTTATATTATTTATATTAAGTTTTATATTATTTTTTATTTTATAAGGCGTTTTATACTCTATAGAGCTATAAGGAGTCTTATTATATATATAAAGAGTAGTATAAAAGACTTCACTTCATAAATAGTATAATAAACCTAAATTATATAATATTATTCTTATTTTATTAACTATAGTACGTATAGTACGCTCTATAAGACCGTTAGGTTTATATATATAAAGAGGTCTTTTATTATATATTATACCGCTTTTAGTATATATAGCTTTAAAGCAATAATTATTAAATTCTATACCTCTATCTATAGAGACTTCTTTTATTCTTTTATTATTATTATTATTATTTACTTTAGCTTGAAATTTAAGAAAAGCTTCACTAATAATATGCTTCTCTTTATCTTTAAGTAATTTTCCCTATACAAAACGGGAATATTTATCTATAAAAATAATAAAATATATATATTTATCATATATAATAGGCGTTATAGGCCCACATAGGTCTGAAGCTATATAATCTAAATAATCTAGATTTTTATTATAAACCTGAGGTTTACTAGCCTTAGTTACAAATTTGCCTTTATAACAGGCTTCACAAGGCTATAAAGTTATATTATTATTATTATTATTTATATTTATTATAGTGTTATCTTTTAATTTTAAAAGACTTTATAAATATATATAACTAAGATGTTAATGCTATAATTATAGGCTATTATTGTTATTATTATTTATATTATTGTTTATATTATTATTATTATTATTAGTTATAGTATTAGTATTATATATATATTAATTGTTATTATTAATAGAAAACTAGAAGAAATATAAGTTATTCTTCTTTACCCCTATAGCAATAATACAATCTTTATTAATATTATATAGTATAGGTTGCTTCCAAATAATAGAGGTAATTCCTAAAGAATCTAATTTAGATTGACTAAGTAGATTAATACCTAGTTCAAGTATATAATAAACGTCCTATAAAGTTATTTTATTATTGTTAGGATATATTATTAAATTACCCTTTATAGTAGAAGTAAGAGTCTTTACTTCTCCCCATTTTATAGTTTTATTAATTTTTTTATAGTTTTTTAATAAGTTATAGTTACTAACGACATAAATAGTAGCTGTAGTATTAATATAAATATTAACTATATTTTTATTCTTATTATTATAACTCCTTACTTTTCCTTTTTTTTTAATAATAGACTAATTAATTAAATAACTTAAAGAAAGATTATTAGTATTATTTATATTATTATTAGGAGCAGTATAGCTTATATTCTTAAAGAGAATATCTTCTTCTTTTTTATTAGAAGATAAATCTATTAAATCTATAAGATTTTTAGAATTATTTATAGATATATAGGGGGTAATTTCTTCTAAAGTAGTTATATTAACTACTTCTTTTTCTTTATCCTTAGCACTAGTAGTACTAGTAGAGGGTTTTTTCTACTAGCTAGGTGCTTTTTTAGGATGTAGAAAAGCGCAGTTTTCTTTAGTATAGTTTATTTTCTTATAATTTTTGTAGTATAAACCTTTCTATTTTTTCTAGAGTTTTTTATTAATTTTATTTTTATTTTTCTTATTAGTATTTTCCTAGTTTTTATTTTGTTTTTTATTCTTTTTATTATTACCTTTAGTAGTATTATTAACTACTTTACTACTACTTTTTCTCTTATACTTATCTATAAGACTAGTATATAAAGAGTCTAAGTTATAAGTAGTAAGGTTAGTCCTAAGAGACTAAGTTATAGAGGTTATAAAAGCTTTATAAGTCTTATTTAGACTATTAAGTATATAAGCTATAATTACTTAATTAGGTAATTTAAGCTTATTATAGGATAAGTTATCTATAAGTTCTTTTATTTTATTTATATATTCTTCTATAGAATTAAAGTCATCTAAAGAAGTATTAAAGAACTCTTTATAGGTTAAAAACTTATTTATAAAACCTATAGGCTTATATAGGGCTTTTAGATATTCCTAAGTAGTATAGGTATCTTTATTATCTTTTATAACCTTTAGAGGCCTATTATTATAGAATAACTATATATAACTTAAAGCTTTATAGTTTTTATCTTTATTATTAGAAGAAATAAGCTTAATAAAGTCTATAGTAATATCTTTACTATATAGTAAGGCTTTAATATATATAGCCTATACTTTATAGTTCTCTAAGCTAATAAGCTTAAGGAACTAGACTTTAAAATCAGTTATTATTACTTTAATAGGATGTAGTATATAGTTATAAACTTTATAAAAGATTAATAATAATAAGGTTATTAACTAAAAAGCTATTATATATATAGTATAGTAGTTCTTATAGTAAGGTTATAATAGTTATAAACCTAGAGGTTAAAGGTTTAATTTATAAAAAAAAGTAGTTTTTATTCCTTCTTTTTAATTAATATCTTCTTTAGTTAGACCTATATCTAACTAAGGAGATATATATCCTATATAGTAAATCAGTTAAAAGGAAGTCTATTAAGTAGTAAATATAGGTCTAAACTAAATTAGTAATAGCTTAGAGAATAGTTTAAAAAGATAATCTAAAGGATATAAATTGAATAAAGTAGTAGTAAAAGCTTATCTACTTAGGAAAAGATTAATAAAAGTATAGTTAATTTAAATAAGGTTTAGTATATAGATTTAAAGAAGATAAATCTTATAGAACTAAATAACTAGTCTAGCTAGTATTTCTAGTTCTATAAAAGTAGTATAGATAGAAAAGCATTTAAAGGATCAATTTTTAGTATATATAACCTTTAAGTAAAAGTAAAGCTTTATAGATAAATAAGGGAGAGGTAAAAAAATAGTAGGAATAGAGGTTATTTCTAAGCTAAGCTTATAACTTATTAGTATAAGTATAAGCATATATAGAGGTATAGTATATACGCCTACATAGTATAGGGTTATAGATAGGCTTATATTATAATAAAAAGTGATAATCTTAAGTATTAAAGAGCATTTAATCATATAGATAATGATAAGAGAAGTGATATATTATGATGATTTCTATTGATGTTATTAGCTAGTTACATCCTATAGTAGGGAAAAGTGAGGGGAAAGATAACCTGAAATATAACCTACTAAACTGCTAATTACATAAGATACTTACGTAAGTATACATATTATATAATTAATATTATAGTTATAGAGTATAATAAATAGAGTATTTTTATATAAAGTTTTATACCTTAAACGTTATTTGTTTATTTGTTATAGAATATTAAAGTAAGTTAAGTGTTATTATTATTCTTATATTATTATTATTATTATAAAAGAATGTTATATGTTAACACTTATAATATTACTACTAGTATTAATAAACTCTTACTTATCTTAGAAGATATTATAACTACTTAAGGTGTTATTAAACTCTTTTAAATTAATAGTTTTATTATAAATATAAATAGTATAATAAAAGCCCTTTATACTACTTTTCTATAACTACTCTCTCTCTACTACTACTTATCTACTCTCTATAACTTATATAGTATTTAACTACTTATTAGTAATATTTATAAGTTAGTACTTTATTTACCTATAGTTTAAAAAGTAGCTAAAATTATAGCTTACTTTTATAGTATTAAGTTATAATTAGTATACCTATAGTAAGAATAAAAAAAGGTCTATAATAATAAGAAAAAATCACTAATTACCTCATTATTTACTTACTAGAGTAATATAAAATAGTACTTCTACTTAATACTTAACTCTAAAGTCGCCCTATTTAATTATATTGCTTTTATAGATATTATAAAATAACATTTTAATATAACTAAAAAAGGTAACCTTATACTTATAACTAGTATTATTACTTTAATTAATAATAAGTTCTTTTAGATTAAAATAGAGGCTTTATAACGCCTTCTTAAACTAGTTACTTCTATAATTAAGACCTCTAAAACTAACTACTCCTACTTTAGCTATATATTACTATATTAGAACTCTCTTTAAAAGGTATAGTAAGGAAGTAAAGTAAATAGTAACCTTAATATTAATTAGCCTCTAATCTAATAGAAATATAATATATACTACGAAAAGCAGCTTTACTTAATTAATATTATTACTACTACTTTAGTACTATATATACTTAAGTATCTATTAACTAATAAGAAGTATAAAATAACTTTTACTTACTTTAATAACTATACCTCTATTTAAGAGATTACCTACGCTTAGTATATTAAACTTATTAATCTATAGTATACTTAGAAGCCTCTTTTTCACTCTACTATAGCGTTTTAAAACCTTTAAATATAGCTATATATAGCTTAAAGGTTAATAGAGTTTATAGAGTTATAATTAGTAGTTTTAGCTCTATAATTACTTAATTATATTACTATATTTATATTATCTAAAAAGAGCTTCTCTATACTTAATTATATATATAACTACACTTATAATAAATTATATCCTAATATAGCTAATTAACTAGCCTTTATTTATATAAATAGCTATATTCTTAATTATATATATACCTAAAGAAGTAGTTACTTACTACTACTACTACTACTAACGTAGGAGTTAATTACTAAAGAAGAGTTAGTTTAGTTAGAGTAGTAGATTCTAGAAAGTTTAGAGATAGAGGCGCTACTTATAAACTTAGATATCCCTATTTAGCTAATCGATTTATTCTATAGTAGAGATTACGCTAGTAAGCGAAATTTACTTACTTTAGCTGAAAAAAGCAGTGCTTTTTATACCTTCGCCGAAAAAAGCAAGCCGAAGCAAGGTGTGCATGAGAACCCTGGTCCTGGGTTGGGCCAAACTTGCGCACTGCCGGCGGTGCCGGTGATTTTCTGGTCTCCCGTCACACATCCTGCTCGTCCTGCGCTGGCCGTCTTCTAGAACCTCACGGCCCTTCTTCTGCAGATAAATTTTGGAGCGAACGCTTGGGGTGCAGAAGTCCAGCGGGGAACGGTGATCGGCCGACGCAACGTTCCATGTTCGGCGTTGCATGTTGTTCTTATTATGCAATGTAGATACACGTGTCTGTAGAAATCGCATGGTTTCTCGTAAAAGTGCTGCTGCCTTGTGAACCCCTATTCTGCTTGCCCCGGATCTCAGACGATCCCCGCAATCTGGCAGTAAGATGCGTGGCTGGGAGGGTGTTTCCCCGTGATCGTTGACACTTGGGTCGTGCTCTGTCCCTTCCCTCTATTTTCCCTGCATTGATAGATGGGGAAATTCTTCGCTATTACGAGAAACCTTAGAAGCACGGGGAAGCGGTGCAGCTGACCCAGCTCGGACAGGCTCGTCATTGCTCTCATCTTATGTAAGATTGTCATGTATGCGTGTTGAGCTGCAAAAACCCTTTTTTTTTTTCGATTCCCTTCCCCATCGTCTTTTGGTTTTGAGAAGCCCAGTAAAATACAAAGACCTAAGACCACCCATATTCTTTCCGGGTCAGACCTTGAGAAATCCGTTCCGGGTGAGTCATATTAGGAGTTGATCAAGTCACATGCAGGCACTCAAGAGAAACACGGAGTTGCCCTCTCGTCCTGAGGGAAACCGTGGTCTCGGCTTTACATGAGGCTTTTCTTGTCTTTCATGTGCACCGAGCTAAACTTATTCAAGTAGGAAGGTTGCATGCAAATAAGTAGAGCCGAGACCATTTGACATCGGTCACAAGCGTTAACACTTCACTTTTAGCACCTTGAATGTAACAATTCTTTGGGCCGAGGCTCGTTCGGAGTTGCAGGCCACGCGTCAATTCTTTGGGACTCTCAAGAAGAAGATGGCTTCGATTATCAGCTATGACAACAAGCAATCTGTTCCCACTCAATCCTCCAGTTGCTCCAGATACTTCCACACGACGTTTCATGCATCGAAGAGAACCTAAGTATATAGCGGTAATTCGCGTGGTTCATCAACACGTGCTGATAATGTCATGTCAGTAGTCGTTAATAATTGCTTAAGATATACACAAATATAGAGCGATAGAGTGATAAGAAGGTAGAAAGAAAATCTAGATAACTCAGCCCGAAATAGGGATATGTGGCGGCTCTATCAAGCTGAGAAGCTAACACTTGAGATTACTCGTGTTTAAACTTGCTTTCGCTAGCTAAGTCTCCTATTTTCAAAGCAAGTAGGGCTTCTCAATCACAACATTATGCATTGCAGATAGCAGTAGCTCAGGTTTACACAGCAGGCAATCATCGTCTATTTTGGAGGTGGCTGGATATTTCATCATCATTCAACGTAACCCCTTTCAGTCCTCAGCGACTGATCTGCGCACTACATACTAAAAGCCCTTGTGGTCCTCTAAACTCAGGCCATTCTATAGCGTACGAAACGAATCTCACATTTTCCAGTAAAGGTTCCCGATAAGAGCACATGACATGCCACTCTTCTCTATTCTAAACTTGTTGCCTTCCAATCCTTGCCCTAAACATTTTGTAAGGCCTCTTAGCCTCATAGTAGGCTATTACGCGCTCACTGTCGCCGATTAGACGAAACTAGCAACCCAAACATCCATAGACCTAACATCTTTCAGACCCCCTCGTACCCCCTTCAAACTCGCCTCGCACGCATCCCGCGATGCAAGGACCACAGCCCGCTCCCTTTCATCGCTCACATGCTCCTCCACCTCCTTTTCGAAATCGGAACTAAGGCAAGCACCGACTTCCCACTGCCCGTCCAACAGGCCCTCGCCACATTGCACCAGGGCCTCAGTCTCCAACTGCCACCCGGCAGCCAGAGCCAGCTCAGTCAGCCTCTTGGGCCCCAGCACTGTGCGCACGTTGGACTCGCTATCCTGTTTGCGACACTCCAACGCCGCCTGGGTGAGGGCAGCCAACACATGAGGCTGCGCAGAGGGGTCCGTCGCAACTAACGACCATTCCGCCAGGAGTAGACGCTTGCTGTGCTGCTTGAGAGCCCGAAAGGTGGAGATAATGACTGAGGGGGAAGCGAAGTACCACAGGCAGTGGGCGAGCACTGTTGCGTCAAATGCTTTGCTTTCACTGGTGGAAGAGAGGGAGGAGAGGTAGTCCAGGGGCGGTTGCTGGACCCAGGTAATCCGGCTACCTAGAGGGCCTTGAGAGATGTGACCCTGTGCTTGGCCCAGAGTGTATGGAGCGCCTGTAGGACACATAAGTCAGCTGAAACATGGGGCAGAAGACCAATGTAAACGAAGGACTGACCATAATCCAGCTCAGCCGGATCGACCGCAACCACGGCCCCTTCCTCGCCCACGGCAGAGGCAATAACAGTCGTGCAGTCACCCTGACCGCATCCTAGTTCCAGAACCCTGGAGCGGGCAGGAATGTTCCAGTGCTGCAGGATTGCCAGACGGTGAACGGTCTGAGAGTGCTGGATGTTGAAGTGTTTGGCATCGTGTAAGGAGACACGAGCGATGGAGACGGCACCATGTTGGGTGGACATGTTGAACGCGATGGGGGTTCGATCACGAAACGGCTGGGTTGAGAAAACTTGGGGAAGGTATGGATGCTGACCATCTTATAGAGACAGACTTGGGGGGTCGCGTTGTTGGTGCTTACATGTAGGAACGCCCGATCCGTGCCGCAGCACGACATACACACAATCGTTTCCCTGCTACCCCGCCTTTGTACACCAATGTCGTATTGCCGCAGTTATTCACTTCCGTCGCCTTACCAATTCGAAACCAAAGCCTGGCAACATATCAATCTGCTTGAAGCTTACATGACATGCCACGCGCTGGCACCTCATCTCCACCACCAGACTCTCGGCGTCGCTGGGACAGGCAAACTCCACTGTTGTGCTGTTCGGCTGGGCTGTAAGATCCAGCACGCCAAGTAGCTCGCCGCGAACGGGAAGGGCTGAGTACGACAACGTGTCGTAGTCGAGCTCGTCCATGCTGGAAGCGACGGGGGCCAAGGTAGACGAGGGCGCAATAACTTGCCAGACTTCGACTTCCGTTATGTCGCCTTTGGTTGCGAGGTCTTTCTCACGCGCAGAATTCTCGGGAGGCGGCTTCCAACATGCATGCGGCACAGTCAGCTCGGAGAGCAGCATCCAGAGATTGCAACATTGTGGGCCTGCATCACGCCCGGCCATGTTACGCATGGCTGTCTAAATGGTTCAGGGTTTCAGGAACTTCTGAATTCACTCCGTCCGCGCAAACACCCAAATCGGCGACCATACACATCGCTTGGTATTGACTTCACATTATGGATCTGCATGCATGGTAAGCAAGATACCTCTGGCATTCCTGTATGTATTTGACAGCTCCTCCTAGTAGGCAGCGCAGCATACTAATTAATCAAGTTAAAACTGAGGCTTGAGATTGGCTAATTAAATGACTTTTTGCGATACTTTTAATTATTTTAACTAATTTAATTTAGTTTAATTTAAATTACCTAAATAGAAAGTTAGTAAAGCTTTTATAATATTCTTAGAAAGTCTAAACTTATATTATATAATAATTTAAGGTTATATAGCTCTCTATTAACCCCTCTACTTAAAATAGTAGCTATTAATAGTAATACTACTATTTTAAATTTAGTTCTAGAAGTATTAGGTTTTCTTAAACTATAAAGGCTTTATTAATAGCTTCTATAATATTAGAACTAACTTAGTAAAGCTAAATACTTTTTTATAGTTTATTACTATTATTAGGATAGTAAAAATATTAAGAGTAAGTTTATTAAATATTAAGAAGGTTTATTAATATAAAATCTATTACTAAATAGGGTTATTAATAAGTTTAGTAATTAAGAAACTAAAATATCTTTTTAGTTTATTAGTTTTATTAATAATAGTATTATAAGCTTTACTATTTAACTATTAATAATATTTAGAGTTTTTAGCTCTTAAAGTAATAATAAGTAATAAAAAAGTAGCTTATTAGGGCTTTAGATAAGGTTAATAATTAATAAAATTAGATCTCTTAGTATATTATTATTCCTAGTACTCTTAAAGTCCTTTTTAGATATTATAAAGCTATCTATAAGTTTCTAGTATATTCTAATATTTTTTAAGCTATTATAAACTTTAGCTAAGATATAAAATTACTATAATAGTATAGAGAGAAGACTTTATAAACTTAATATAGTATTTATTAAGTACTTATTAGCTATTAATAATTAATAAGTATAGGTAGCTATAAGAGTTAAAAGTACTATACTAAAAGTGTTATAAAGATATATAATTAGACTAAGTGTGAATTAAAATACTATTAATTAATAAGGCTTATAAAGCTACTACTAAAGCTTTTAAAAAATATTATAATATTTTTATAAGTTAAAATAGTTATTATAACTAATTCTAAGTAAGTTAAATAGCTATAAGGTTAATTTCCTTATTAGTAGAGGTATTATAGAGCTTATATTAGTCTTTAAGTTAATCTAAGAAGTACTTTATACTTATTAGAACCTCTTAGAGTTAACTATACTTATTATTTTTACTTTAGCTTTTATATTTCTTAGTCTATTTATAAAGTAGTTTAAGTATATTATTTAACTCTATAAAGATCTATTAGTTCTTATTAGTAAAAGTATCTTTATTAGGGATATAATCTATAGTATACTTAAAGTTTTAAGTATAAAGTATATAACTATTAATCTAGCTATATTTAAGTAAAGTATACTTAACTATTATATATATTAAGTTCTATTAAGTAGTGTTATTTAGTATTAAGTTTAGCTTTTATAATAACTTCTCCTATAAAGTAAAGGTTTTATTATTATTATTAGCTTTATTACTAATAGATAAAAAGCTTTTAGATTATTATAGTAATAATTTAATATACTTAATAATATTCTAAAGTTTATTAATAGAGCTTTTCTACTTCTAGTAGGTTAGGTTTTTTTAGGTTCTATTAGGACTAAAAAAGAAATTAGATTTCTCTTTAAATACCTTATTATTAATACTATAAATAATAATATAACTAATAAGGTTAAAGATATAGCTATAGTATTAAATTTAGCGTTATTTAGCGTTAATTTCTATATATATAGGTGAAAGAGAAGAGAAGAAAGCTTTAAAGTAAGAGTTATTATTTATAGCGTTATTAGAGATAGCTATATTAACTCTATTAAATAAACTTTAGTTACTAAGAATAATATAAATAGTAATAGTAATATTTTCGCTAAAATAGGCGCTAAGCTAGTAGTAAAAAGCTAAGAGGTATTATATCTATTTATTTACTTTATTAATAAAGTAGCTAAAGATAGTAATAATTATATATTAATTAGGTAAGGTTTATAGATTAAATAATATATAAACCTTAGTAAATGTTTTTTATATTTCTTCTTAGATCTATACTTTTTTAGAAGTGTAGAGTTAGTTAAATAGGTCTTTCTAATTTAACTTTAACTAATATATTTAGTTAAAAATATTATAATTAAAAAAGCTAAGTATATACTATATATATTAATTACTAAATATTAAGAAGGGGTTACTAGTATTAATAATAAACTTAAAAGCTAGCTCTTTAATTTATAAAACTTTACTTTAAAATATAGTAATAAGAATAGAGCGTTAGTATTTAGAAAGGGGCTTATTAGTATTAAAATTATTACTAGATATACTCTTAATATAAGATTAATCTTAGAAGATATAGTAGATAGTTTTAAAGTATACTTTAGTACTAGATATAGTAGAAGCTTTTTAAAGTATATTGAGATACTTAGCTTTATTATAATATTAGTAAACTTAATAAATATTACTTAGATATATTATTAGTATAGTTAAAAGTAGAGTAAAGAAATAGTATACTTTAAGTATTACTTTAAAGGATCTTATAAATAAAGAGGCTTTCGTTTTTAATCTAAAAAGTATAGCTTTAGCTACTTTTCTTTAAAATATACTTAATATTAATAAAATAGTAACTTTTCTATATAACGTGAAGTAGAGCTTTAAAACTACTATAAGTAGTAAGGTTAATAGTTAATATATTACTAATAGTTAATAAAGTGTAGATCTAAGTAGTAATCCTATAAAGAGTTAATAAATTATAGCTAATAAAGTGATTAAAGTATTAATTATAGACTAATATAAGTATTACAATAATAAGCTAGAAGTTAAAAAAGATACTAAGAAGTATATATAAATAGAGCTTTAAGGTATAGAGGTAAGTATAGTAGTAGTAATAGTAGTAGTAGTAGTATTACTAGTAATATTAAAAAAGAGTTATTTTTAAAAGCTAATAAAGAGGTTAAAAATAGGCTTTTTTTAAGCCTTAGTAAGAAGGCTAAAAATATATTAATTAAGCTTAATAGCTAAAAGCGTATTTTAGCTTTATAATAGTATATATTAAAAAAAATAAACGCTATAAAGTACTTATTAGATAAAAATTACTTTATTAGTATCTATTAGTACTTATATAGTTAAATAATATAATTTCTAACTTTATTTAATAAAATATAGAGTTATAGGTTTAAATCTTACTATAGGTCTTTATATTACTAATAGTAAATTTCTTTAAATATAGTTAATAATATATTTTTATTTTTTTTTTAAAAAAATTTTAAAAATTCTAATTAGTCTAGAGACTAGATTTTCCTTTTTCTAGCTAACTTTAGATTAATTAAAATATCTAAAACGAGGGTATTATTGTTTTAGCTAATTAACTATAAAAAAAGCCCTCTTTTAATTAGCTGATTAGTTGAATTGATTGAATGGGATTGAATGGGGTGCTGCGCTGCTAGTAGGTAGTGACGGCCTCAATAGTGAAGCGAATCGGACCGTCTGAGCCTGAGGTGCTTCAGTTTAGCCCCCCCCCCCCCCTCTCTCTCTGTTGTGGAGGACAGACGCATCGTCACATCAACATCGTGCCGCACTTGAATTCTCTCAGTCAACCATGCCCTCCATCCGCACCGCAATCACCTTCCTGCTTGCCCTCGGCATCGGTATCAACCCCACATCCGCCGCACATGCTGGCTTTCATGTCCAGTTCCCATGGTTGTCCCGCGGTCAAAATCCCTGGACCCGGCCGGAGATAGACCAGTACAATCTACAGGGCCCGAAGGCGGGAAGAAACATAGATACTCCTCCCTCCCCGATGGACTGGCCCACGCCATCACCTCCTTCGAGAAATACCCCCTCCTCGCAGAACGCGTCCTCCAGCGCAAGCACGCGCGGTATTCCAAGCAGTCATCCGCGCAGAAGGCATTAAGCAACAAGCTCGGATATCCCACACACTTCGAGAAGGCCAGGCAGCGGATCGATGTAAATGCCCAGTTCACGGAACAGGTCGCGCAGATCGCAAGGGCGCATTACCACATTGACCCTCAGGTGACGTTAGAAGACCACGAGGACGCTAAGTTCGGCCTTGTAGACCTGGCGTTTGGGCACCTCTCACGGGACTGGAGCACACAGGGCAAGAAGGAGAGACAGGCTGTCTTCCCGCCTGTTCTGGCTGGGCTTGAGCAACACTTTGGCGAGAATAGGAACGGGAAAAAGGTGCTTGTGCCCGGGAGCGGTATGGGCAGGCTGGCAAGCGACATTGCTGATCTAGGTGCGTTCTTCCATCACTGGCTGATTGAAAAGTCTCGCTGCCTTCAAAGATTCTCACATGCGGCGTAAGATACGACGTCACGGCCAACGAGCTAGACTACGGATCCATCCTGGCCTACCACCTCCTCACAAACCACACGAGCTCCCTCCACCAGCACACTCTGCACCCCTTCGTTACCAAATGGACTCACCAGGCCAACCCCTCCTCGCGGTACTCCGCCGTGACGGTGCCGGACCACTTGCCAAACAAGACCGTCAAGCTCGTCGAGGGCGACTTCTTGGAAAGGTTCCCAGAGAACAAACAGTTCGACGCCGTCGTCACGCTGTTCTTCATCGACATATCCAACAACGTGATCGACTGCTTGAGTAATATACATCGGCTGCTGAAGCCCGGTGGGGTCTGGGTCAACCTTGGACGTATGTTCCGTTTACTGTGCCTCCGCCTTCCTCCGCCTTGTCATCTGACGTGTGCAAACAGCGCTCAAATGGGGCACCCATACCGCTCTCCAGCTCTCCGCCGAGGAAGTGCTCCAGCTGGCAGATCTGCTCGGTTTCGACGCAGACCATGCGTCAAGGAAGAGCATCGACAGTCTGTATGCTGATCGGCCAGACACGTTACTGAAGTTCACTTATGGTGAGTGTCTGTCGTTCAAACATGAAGTTTCCTTGTGAAAATTGTGGCTTTTTGCTGATGGAATGAGAAGTCACGCAGTTCTGGACGGCTAAGAAGAGGGTGTGAAAAGGTAGACTTCTGAGCACTTAAAGACGACTATTTAGGACCGTGTTTGCGATTGTCATGCTTGATATATTTGACCGTTGCCGGGGCCAAGGTGTTTCGGTGGTATCTATCTAAACCTTTGTCCCGCTTCCTGCTTGATCCCTCCATATTTCCGTTGCGTTATATACATTAATATTACATATAAAATAGGGTGTGTGCGCCTCATTTCATGGGCGTGATGATGAGTACAATCCATTCAACCTTCTCCTCAACGTTTTTCAATGGGGTCCAATAGGTGGTGAGCTTCTCCATCTTTCCAGCCTCGCCGACGAGACTTGCAAACCCAGACCTGCTGACGGGCCTCCCGGGCTTCTTCGAACTTCCATCGGAGCCGTCCTTCGAGGACCTACCCCCACCGAGACCAATGAGACTGCCCTTGCGGGCGAGGTACCCGCCTCCCAGCATAACGTCCAACGTGGCGGCCTTGCCGTCCCGGATCACGCGCTCGCGCACCGTGTTCTTGAAACTCTTTGTGACGGACGGCGAGTCAGCCAGCTCGGACAGCACTGTGAAAATGTCCCGGTGCGTGATGCTGTCAGCAACAGGCCCCAGACCGAGGACATCGAGTGCCGCGGCAGAGCAGTAAGCGACGCTCAATTGAGGCGCTTTCCGCTTGCTCGGATCAGCTGGCAATGACGACGAGCGTGGCGGGAATCCAGATGGACCCTCCGTGTTCTGAAGAACAATGAAGCGGCTGTACGCCTCGTAAACGGTTTCGACCTGAGAGCCAAGAGAGAGGCGTTCTTCTGAGCCAACGGTAAGGAGTTGCTCAAGTCCGAGCCCCACTCCCTGCGACGATGACGCGTTTTCCTGGTTGTTGTTGCCGCCGTTGTTGTGCGTGGCATGCTTCCGGAATGGTTGAAAGAGGCTTTTCTTGGGTCCTTTGTTGTGGAGACTATCCCTGTTGCGGAGGCTTGTCCGACGTTCCGTCTTGCGGTCACGGCTGCTAGTTCGGCTCATCCTCCGGCTGCTTCGAGATTCCCGACCCGAGTTGTCGTCTTTCGGTGTTTCGTCCAGCGCCGGACCGAAGTTGAGGACCCGAACGAGGTCCTTGTAGCCGATGACATGGTCTGAAACGTCAACCTGTCCTCCGAGGTAGTAGCGGACTTTTCCGGAGGAATCTGTGAGTGGGCAGGTGAAGAGGAAGTTCCAGAAAGGGGTTCCGTCGCGGCGATAGTTGAGGATTAGTTCTAGTGATTCCTCCTCTTGCACCACAGCCTCGCGAATTCTTTTGATGGTGTGCTGGTCGGTAAGGCCACCTTGAAGGAATCTGCAGTTTCGTGGCAGAGCCTCTATCTTGGAAAAGCCGGTGAGCGAAACAAAAGCGTCCGATGCGGCGACGATGGGATTCTCGGGATTCAAGGCATCGGTGAGACAGAAAGACTCGCCAAGGCCAGGATACCTGGGACCACGGGTGCCCGATAACGAAGCTGAAGTGCAGAGAGCCAGCTGATGCTTGACATAGGCAGGGAAAATGGAGCGCGCAACTCTCTGTTCTACGCAGCGTTTGGATTCTCCAAAGAGTGAGTCGAGGCCGGGCAACACGCATCCAGTCAGCTGCTTCATGTCTGCATTGAGTGACTTGCTGACAGTGGATGGCAAGTTGGCGGGCGTCGGCATTGATGAAGCCTGCTTTCCAAACTGCGCCAAGCAACGGGAATACTCCTGGACTCGGAGGAGGAACTCGATATCGGGACCGCTTCCGCGGCTCGAGGCGAAGTGGAAAAATCGCTGTGACGTCTGCGCATTGCCGAAAATCATCTGGAAAACTTCGCGGCCCAAGAAGTCAGGGATAGGCAGCGTCTCGGTTGGCTCCGCTTCCATCACGGGCGGTCCGAAGCTCCGGCGCAAACTCGTGGAGATACTGTCGAGGCTTGTCCACGTACCGGGGCCGAATGTGGGCGATCTCGGGGAGCCATCGGGGTTGTAGTCGGTGTAGCGGCGGAAAGCGTCTTCGTTTGTATGTAATGTCAAGCCGGAGTTGCTTCTCAAACGGAGGGACATCTTGCTCGGTCGGACACTGCGGGGGGTCGCGGGCGGCGAGAAAGTCATGGTAGGGACCGGTAAACACGAAGAGGGCGGCGGAGTAATCTTCATGTTCGGGTCCATCAGGCCCTTTGGGCTGTGGTTGTAATCATTGTCGTACGGTGGCGTCACCGGCGATCTCCTGGACATAGAAGACATGTTGTTGCTGTAATTTGATAGTAATGAGCGTCTGCAAATGAGTGTGTAGTGATTGTAATAGCCGTCTGGCAGGCTGGGCCGAAAGAAGGAAAAGAGAAGAAGAAAAGAAGAAGAGATTAAAGAAGATTGGTTTCCAAGTAGATCAAAATCAGACGTTGGACAAAGGCTACCGTTGCATCATACCTTGAGTAAAGAGACAGAGTGACGGACGCCGATACCACATGCCACCACGGAGCAAGAGGGGTTGTTCCTCTGGAGATGGAAAAGACGGCGGTCCCAGATGCTTATAGAAGAGGCAGCAGTGGGCAGATCCTGACTCGCACAGGCAGACTTCTCTTTGGTGTTGTGGCAGGTTTGTCAAACGCCATGGCAAGTAGGATGTCTTAGGGCGACGCCACGAACTTGCGGGGGAAAGTCGGGCACGCTGTACCCCGTAGCTCGCCCAGGAACAAACGGACACGACAGACGGCGTCCGCTCAGCGGCCCTGGGTATTTCCCACAGTGAACGTTGATCTCGGGAGATGCATGAACGCTCGCAGTATGCCGGTATAAGGCGCGAGAAGCGTCGATCAATGGCATGTCGGCAGGGCAGGTGCAGGTAGGAACGGGGACGCATTGCCTGCCTTGTCGATTCAAGGGCCAGGCTAAGCATCGGTCTGTCGTTCCAGGCTCCGGCACCAGGGGTGTTGCTATTGCCAGCTGCGTGTGGTAAAAAAAGCAATAGGCCGTGCGTCATGTTTGGTTCGTCGAGCTGATGGTGGCGGCGTCGAGAAGTCGGTATCGCGGGCCTCTTTTTGGGACGAGTGCTTTGTGTTGGCGCTAAGATAAACAGAGGGATTGGCAACCATGCCATCTGAAGTCTGGCGGGGATGACGGAGAGCAGCGAGGACGACCGAGACGAGCAGGGTTGACCAGGGAATTTTGGGCCACATGGTAGGCGATCTCCCGCCATTGCGTGACGATGGAGTAGCACGGGGCCCTATTTCGAGCGTGGTCGACACACCCAGACCGCCTGGTTGGGACGCCTGTCCCTGTCGTGGGCTTGATATGAAGGGGTTCGACGCCGTTACGACGCTTTGGCCGGTGGCGGCGATGGCGGCGATGGCGGCGGTGGAATGTCGCATGCTGCAAGAGCTTGAGTGGGTGCGGATTTGGCGACGCGCAGAAAGCGGCGGTCAACAGGCGACGAGGCAGGCATGCTGAGAACAAGGCAGGCCATGCAGGCGGTGTTGGGATTGTCCCTGACAGTATCCGTCCCGAGGACCATACGGACACGCGAACGGGGGGCAATGATTTGGCCAGGCGGATAGGAATAGGGCGGGATCCCGTGCCGGCGTTTCATCATAATGAATGTTTCGGCTGCCATCGACATGTCGCAGATGCAATGGGACATGTCGCTTCTTGGAGACGAACGGCTGGAACCCGTCACGGAATAGCCTGGTTGTTGGGGGCGGCGTCATTCTCGGCCGGGAGACAACGGTACCCGCGAGACGGCTCCATTTGGTTGCGAGGTGACTCGGAGATGGCCTTCGTAGTTCGTGGTGGTGCGGGTAATTGGTGGTGGTGTGGCCCGGTGACCGTCGCGGCTAGAACAGAACGGTGGTCGCTTCGAACGAGGAGCTCCAGGATGGGGGAACGGGAGACGGAGACGAAGACGTAGACGACGCGCCAAAAAAGAATAGAAGGGCTAGAGACGGCTGTGCGTTTGGCTTTTGGGCCCCGGGTGTATCAGGTCTTGGTCCTCCCGGCTGACTGCCTCGCTCATTTGGGAGCCGTCTTCAGGTGTGAAGCGATCGACAAACAGCCCGACCTGCTCTGATGGAGGTCTGGCGAGAGGTCCATGCTGGCGATGTTGACGAAGACGGCGATTTTAGGAAAGAATGGAAGATGAGGATCATTCGTCTGGTCCGGGCGGGAGACACGATCAGACGGTGCTTGCAGGGATCGCAGCTGCAGGAAGACGGGAAGCCAGGTTCGGACGAAAGAGGCGGCGGTCTGTGTAACCGCGCTAGGTGTCGTCCTTTCGGTGCCTTTTTCCACTGTGCAGTCGAATGGCCATCGGAGTGATTGTTGGTGTGGTGGTGGTGGTGGTGGTGGTGGTGGTGGTGGTGGTGGTAGTGGTGTTGTAATTACTTGGTGGTGAGGAGGGGAGAAAATTGGGGAAAGCGAGGCACAGTCCAGAAACCTCGCCACACATGGCAAGCCACACTGTCCTCGTACCTAGGGCGGAGGGCTGGGCCTTCCTGCCAACGCCTCAAACAGTCTTTCTTTCTCATCCGTCAAGCCTCACCGGTAGACACCACGTCCACACCTCTGCGCAACGCCCGCCGTTAAGCCGTTGATGCCTTGTCTGTTTCCGTCGAGACACCAAATGGCACTTTCAGGAATGCACGAAAAGCAATTCTGTCACAAAGTTTAATCCTTTGGATGGGCAATGGCTGTACATCAGTCACTACAGACAGGGCTTGAAAGCGCCCATCATCCACCGCCTGGCACCGGTGAGATTGTGGGGAACCCCTGCGTTAATCAGTGGATATTGTGCGAGACTGCGTGTTCCGGAGTCCTGAGTCCTGACTAGTAGTCCCATCCTTGGGGGAGAGATCTAGGGCTGGGCATCTTGAATGCAAGACATGGCTATGGCTTGATGTTGCATCCGCCATGCCATCAGCCCGGGCCTCACGAAAGCACGTCCTCCTCAACACACCTCACGAGACCATTCATAACAGTGTCATTGACCTTCAGTCACAACTACCGGACTTGACAGCTCTTTCTGGACAGTATCTTGGATTAATCTCAAGAACAACCCTCTGCTGGGAAATCTCCCGCCTAGCGCCGATGGCTACATTGGCGATCCGGACATTCTCTTATCGGCAACTTGTGCCGTCTGCAAAATGATGAAGAATGATGTAGTAGTGCAGAAACGCTCGTCCCTTCTGCATCTTGAAAGATTCTGCATAACATGGTCGATGAGGTCTGAACACTTGAACAAGTGTTTGCAGCTTGTAAAATACTTTTTCTTCGTCCGAAATAATTAACTCATGTTTTTTCCTACAAACTATTGATGGGGAAGGAAAGTATACAAAATATGGGGCCCTTTGCTGCGAACATCCTGATGAGATAAATCAATGACTAACTTTGTCTTTGAAGGCGGAGACCCTATCCCATATCCTCAATACAAAACTCCCTTCAAATTGATAGACTTCTAGTCTATTTTAGAAGTATTGTCAAATACTCAAGACACCTGCAAGCTTCACCTCATACACTGTATTCACCCAAATACCAAAAATGCAGGCCCAATTTGATGAGGTCCAAGCTTCCGTGGTGCCATGCCGCCTTACATAATCTGTGAGCTGTGTGACCGACCGCTAAAGTCAGGCGGAGCCGTGCTGTATCCTGCCCATGATTGCGGCCCCTGTTGTCGCCAGTCGCCGCCTGGAAAGCGCGACTGCCCTCCGGGACGGAACCTAAACTTCCCGACCCTTGATCGACGACGAGACGTCCTCCTTCCTTCCACGTCCTCACCCGCCCAAGCCATCACCTACCCCGCGGTCTCAATTGGCCTCAATCTCCCACCTCCCAGGCCTCCGGATGGTATCGAATGCCCTTCGCAATCACAGAGTCCGAGCCAGACTACCCCACCTAGGCTCGCCGACGGGTGTCCGTCGTCGCCGCCGCCAGCATGGACGCTAGCCCCGAGCGAGATTGGGCCAAGGCTCTGGAGGAGGTCCACGCGAAGACCTTCTCGGCGTACCTCTCGCTTCGCCAACATGCCGTGAACGACGACTCGCAGCCGCTTCGAGATGTCGTCACTACTCTCAGGCTGCTTGTCGGTGCCACGCAGAGCCTAGCATTGCTTATTGAGGAGCTCCGCATGCGAGAGCTGGACTTCCTGTTCGACGGACCAAAACCTGGTCGCAACCTGCTCGACACCTTGGATGGCACTTTGACCGACTTGAATTTGGCTAGTCAAAGGGAAAATATTGACGAAAAAATCCTCGTCAAGCTTCGCGCTGTTTTGAGCGGCCTCAGAACAGCGGCAGCCACCGATCACCACCTTGACTTCGAGCTCTGCCTATCCACCATTGGCTCCTCATCTGTCGCAGAACAAAGGCCTCAGCTTGCGCTGTCTACATTAAAGGACCCTCACCATCATGACAGCTCCTACAACGATGCTCTGGCATGTGTCGAGCAGATCTGTGGCCCCGATGTTCAGCTAGCCAAGCCAGGTGAATACTACGTGTACAAGGCGAAGCTGGCGGAGAGAGATGTGGAACGGCCATCCTATGGCACGTACGCGCTGAGACTGCCAGAGCTTGCTGAGAAGCACTGGGGAAGTATTCGCCGAGACGGGATCACAACTCCCGAAACGGCACAGTATGCCTTTCAAACCGATTTCAAGCACCTTTTCTCTCCAAAACTGAAGTCAGGGAACTTTGAGAACTGGGTTCTCGAATACGCGCGCCAACAGTGGCCCGAACGATTTGATCCCACGTCCCCGAACTTCTCGACGAAACCTCTTGTGCGTTTGATGTCACAAGTTTCCGACCCTTCGCTTCGTCCTATTCACGTCGCAGCTGCGTTGGGCATGACCGAAGTTTGCCGGTGGCTGATATCTGCCGACCCGGAGTCTGTCCGAATGAGGAGCCCCTGGGGAACACCGTTCTACTGCGCCTTACTTGGTCCCAATGCTTTCCTCGGACGCGTGGCAGATCCAGTGGAGCTCTTAGCAGACATGCGCACTCCGGTCAATCAAAATGGGACCCTTGTCGTTCTCCAGAATGCCGGTGGCGCATTGAAAGGGACTGATTCTTCCATCATTGGGCCAAGTCGAGATGAGCCTGTGTCTCTGGCTACCTTGGCATTTCTTGTGTGCAACTTTCTTCAGTCACCAGAGAAATTTCTCAACATCATGGACCACAATCCCGACGTCTCTTTTTTCGACGACCGTTTCCTGACAATGTTTCGCTCAAGTCGCTCAGAGAGATCAACATTGAAAAATTGGCCAATCCCATTTCCCCCAATCTGTCTCAATTTCCTTGGCAGTGTTCTTCCGGTAATACTGGACAGAGCCGTCATCAACTATGACAGCTACAACGATATGTCAATGCTAGCCACGGGTGTATATGAAATGATTGGGTTTTTCAATCTTGAACCTGAATATCTCCAGCGAGCCTCCCCACTTCTGGACGTGACCCCCAAGGCTTACACTACGCTCGTTCGGGAGGCAGTCCAGGATCGTGAGGTGGACGTCGTTCGAAGGCTCACCGAAGATCCGCGCTGGGACCCAAACGCCTTCCTACACAAGGAGATACCGTCTTTACAACCGACCGGTGATTCTCCCGACGTTCCGGATAAGGGAACGTCCATTTTACATTGGGCGGTGGAATCCGATGACTTGGCTTTGACCCATCTCATCCTGAAATCTGGATCGGACGTCCATGTTCGGAACCCAAGGAATCAAACACCATTGTTGCTGTCTGAATCTCCCGATGTTTTCAACCTTCTTCTAAGTCATGGAGCACAAACGACTGATACTGACGAGGACGGGAGAAACATCTGGCACGTTGCGGCGGCGAACTCCGACATTGATCTGATCAATTGCCTTCTTGAGAACGACGAGAACCAGGACCAGAATCTGAGGGCAAGGATGCGTGGGGGACAGACTCCGATCGCTCAAGGCATCATCTACCCATTCAAGCAGATGATAAAAGGTCCCAAGTCGTCACCAAAACCACCATTCGGGGCTTTGCACCTCCTCAAGTGGTGCAAGAAAGACCCGATTTATCTTCGCAGCCCGAAGCCTCTGCTATTTCTAGCAGCCGAATGGGGCTCTGAACCTTTGGCGTCAAGCCTGCTCGAGTTTGGCGCGGACCCCAATGCTGTTGATGACCACGGGCGGTCTGTGCTACATTATTTGAACGCATCTGCAAAGCCAGAGCTTGTACGAACGCTCAAGAAGGGCTGCAAAGCGCCGGCTCTAGACAATCGCGGACTGTCACCAGCAGAAACGATATTTGCCGCTTTCAATCTCGAAAAGGGTGGGCGTCTCTCGAAAAAAGCCCGGAACCACCCAGCGTACTCTGAGCCGCTCAAAGCTTCAGCGTACGAATGTCTCCTCACGCGAGATGTTCTCGTTTCGCATAATGCGTCTGGGGCTGGTCTCTGGGAACGCTTCGTGACGACGGTGATCGCCGAGTGGAGCCCCCGCTGGCCAGAGGGGTTGGATGCTGGACCGTCTGTCCTGACGGCACTCAATGCTCTAGTCAAGATGTGGGCACTAGCCGACTACGAGACCTCCACGCAAAGTTCGGCGCTGTTCCCCATCATTTACACTTGGATTGAAGGCTTACCAACTCATTCCGAGGTTCCGCCATGGATGGGGGATGTCTTTGGCTGTATCTTGAAGGCGTCAGGTTTCAAAGATTCTCTGAAGGCTTCCCCCGAAGCCATCACGTTGCTCAAGGCTTGCATACAGCAAGGCAGAGGTGACCTTGTGCCTAAACTTCTAAAAGCGGGTATCTCTGTCCATGAAAGGGTAGATGGTACTTCAGCGCTTGAAGTGGCGTGTCAGGGTGAAGAAACATCTCACTGCAATCTTGAGATGTTCGAGAATATACTGTCTCACGCGGAAGTAGAAAGGCTCAATGAGGTCGAAGAGGGAGGGACCAGCCTGTTAGAATGGCTGCTGGAAGACTTGGTGTCATCACGAGATAAGAAGCTATCCTGCCTATTGGATTATGGATGCGACCCAAATGCCGGCGTTGGAGTCCATGGCACCCCTATTGTTCTGAACTACATCTTGGGTAACCAGATCGATGGTGTCAGGACGCTTCTCAGACACGGTGCAGACCCTTCAGCTACCGATACATACGGTAGAGACTCGGCACTTACAGCCGTATCAGTTGGGTCTCTCCGTCTTGTCGTATGCCTGAAAAACTTTTATTATGCGGATATCTATTGGGCTAGAACGTGTACTTCCCAATTCGAGGTAAAATCCGTTGCCGGGTCTCAGCGTACCATCATCTCAAACACTTTCAACGCCCTACACATTGCCTCGATCGGCGGCCACGAGGCTATTGTGGACTTTTATATCAAGGAACTCAGACTCTCAACCAATGTAGCCACGCTGCATGAGCGATGGACACCTCTCCACTGTGCCGCCCTTGGCGGCTCGACGTCTTGCATGCGAGTACTCATCGAACACGGTGCGGACCCTACGAGAGAAGATTACCAAGGCCGGACACCGCTCATGATCGCCGTTGAGGCCGGCGATACCGAGGCCGTGCGCTTGTTACTGAAGGTTTGCTCGGGGAAGATGGCGATTGAGAAACCTTTCTTGCGTGCCCTTGAAATCGGTTACGGGGTGTTGCTCGTGTTATTCGCCCCTTACTTGACGACGCTTCTTCCTCGTCTCTCACCAACACCAGAAGAAGATGAGACGCCTCGGGGACACCTAGCCGGGGCCATTCTTGAAGCACTGATTACAGAGGGAGACAAGACAGCATGGAAGACCTGCGAGAGAGTCTTGGAGTATCTGGATCCTGCAGCCAAGAACTACATCAGGTTGTCCTGCGGAGAATGCTGCCCTGTCGTGTTCGCACTCAGGTTCGGTTGCTACAAGACCTGTCTTTACCTTCTACAATATGGCATGAGACCAGAACTCATCACTAAGCAGTGTCCTCGTCACCTCCACGCACCACCCTCATCTGCGCATGAGAGCTTTCACCCATGCACAGTCTTACACCTGGCTGTACATCGCCTGTCTGAGAAGAGATCTGCCAAGCGGCACATACATGAAGTTGTCCAATTTCTCCTTCTTCACACCGACTGGTATCAACACCCGATAAGCCCGATACACTATGCTGCCACCTGCAGGAGTGGGGCTGCAAATGCGGCATTGTTGGCTATTCTGGCGCACCTGAAGATGTACTCCTCCAGATACCAAGACATGGTGCCCGAAGGCCAGTTTCGGACCACTGACCGAACGAACCCAGACCGCGCCTGGGCGCACAATCAGCAGATGGTTCTCTCCCACTTTTTCAATCAACGTATTTCCTCTCATGCGTTTTCGCCGGAATTCCAAAAAGGCGATTCCCCGCTTCTGCTGGCAACTAGGGCGAAATCATCGACATCCATGCAAATCATCCAGACACTGGTGACACACGGCGCCGATTTGTCCGATGACAACGCTACAACCCCACTCCACGAAGCGGCTAGGAACAACTTTGTCGAGGCTGTCGAATATGTTTTACAGGTTGGGGCCAACTGCAGCCTTCGGGACGCAGATGGCTGTACTCCTTTGATGGTCGCCATTGCTGAAGGAAATTTTGACACAGCGAAGGTACTCGTCAGTCACGGTGCCAGCATACACGTGCGGGATGCACATGGCACGGGGTTACTCGGCATCTGTGCAAAGTCCAAGAATCCGGCCGCCTTGCAATGGCTGCTCGGTTTTGGGCTAGATCCGTATGAATCGGATCAGCAGAACATCACGCCGCTCCACCATGCACTCTGCAATGTTCATCTTTCCAGCTTCGTTCTGAATTACGGCTTTGACCTTTCGAATATCGTACGAGGGGGCGGCCAGGACTTCCTGGCTGAGTTAGTCAACCAAAGAAGGGCGTCAGAGAGCCTTGTCAAGCTACTGAAGCGGCTTCCAACGGAGGAGAGGGTGGCTTTGCTCAATCTTTCTCCGGGGGACCCCTTCACTCCTCTCTGCCGCGCGGTCGTGGAAAACGACTTGTCTCGTGCCCGCGTGCTCCTGGAATATGGCGCAAAACTTGACGAAGAAGGAGCGTCTGAGGGATCTGCGTTGATGTTGGCGTGCTCCTTTGGGCGGACGGACTTTGTAAAGATGCTCTTCCATCTTGGCGCCAGCATTTCTCACATGGCTCGCCTTGCGGACGGGCAACTTGTCTTCAGAAATGCCTTGGTCTTGGCAGAGCCATTCCCTGAGATTGTGAGGTGGCTTCTTGTGGAGAGACATATATCGCAGCGCAGGATTAGTGTTGTTGACCCCGAGGTGATGGATGTTGACCGAGAAGTGAAGCCGTGGGCTGGAGTTTGCATTGCAGGGTACGATGTTTCGGGAACCGGGATACTTGTTGCTCGTACAGCGAGGGAGTCGAGCTTGGATTATGTCAAAAGGCTTGAGGGAATGCGGAGGGGGCTGAGGGGTACGGTCTTGAGGGCTGTCGAGCTGGGAAAATAGAATGAGAGAGCCTGGCTTATCTGTTAAAAGATTTATCTCCGATGAGGGCTTTCCATAAGGACTTTTGCCTAGGGGAAGCATATGAGAACGACAGGATTTGAAATTAGAAGAAATAAGGATTAGTAATGTGATCATGAATACCCCTCAGAGTGTTTCCAGATGAGCAGTGCTTCATTCTCGGAATATTTGGCGGTGAAAGATTCCGTGAAGCTATGATTGGTAATGCAAAGCGACAATCTCGTTGGGATAAGTCCGACGTGGTCTTCATTAGCAATCGATTCACTGGATATCCTGTATAAAATGTCTTGTTACAACTTTCACTTCGAGGCGTCAGTCCATCCTATCAAGCAGCATCAATTCCTCTCTAGAAAACCCCCTGTCACCACCACCCATAACAACAATAATGGCCCCCATCAGCCTCTACAACGCCCCCATCCCCCAATTCACAAACGGCCTCACCGTCCTCTCCCGCATCCTCGCCAAAGCAGCCCTCCACTTCCCCTCCTCGCCTGACGAGATCCTCAAGGCCACGCTCATCGAGGGCATGCTCCCCCTGCCGGGCCACGTCCTCCTCGTCTCCAACATTGCCAAGAAGTCGCTCACGCGCATGGCCGGGATCACGGTCGATGTGTGGCCCGACGACGAGGACACGGTGGACAAGCTGATTGTGCGGTGCGAGCGCACGATTGCGCTGCTGGACACGGTGGCGCCGCGGGATGTCGATGGGCACGAGGGGGATACGGTGGAGTTCCGGCTCGGGGGGTATGAGTTGAAGATGACGGCGTAGGAGTATTTGATGAAGTATGCGGTGCCGTTTTTTGGGTTCCATTTGGGGCTGGTGTATGCTATGCTGCGGGCGAAGGGGGTGGAGTTGGGGTTTGCGGATTTTTTTGATGCCGGGGGTTGGGCCTTTTTTGGTTGAGAAGCCAGCTGGTCATAGCTGACCATGAAGATGGTTTGGCATTTTGTCCTTGAGGATCATTGTCGAGTCTGGAGGCTTCAGATCGAATGAAGGTGTACAATGAAAGAAAATTGAAGCCAGGGAATGTACATCTGCCTTGGCGTAGGCGCAGTGTCACATAAAACATTTAGCTAAATTCAAAAAAAAAAAAAAAAAAAGAAAGAAAGATAGAGGCTCGTATGATTACAGTGCTATTTTTTGTCCTCCGAGATGACAGGCCATCAGTTGCTTTGAAAACCAAATTACAGCATAGGGACAGCCAAGCCATGTGGTACTCTCTTAGTTTCAAGCTCATCATGCCATTCCTGTTCAAAGTTCTTCAACTCGGGACTCCTTAGCGTAAGACGTTGCTGTCGGCAATGTACCTAATCACTATTCACGGTGTATACCAGGATCATAATTTCTATTCCCGTGGAATCTTCAGAAACTTCTGACTGGACCAACCAACGCATAAAAAGCCGTTCTCGCGCTAAACCTCTTAAGAACTCATGATGCATGCACCAGTTATTGCTGCTTACTCTCTGTGTAACACAAAGGTCAAGTGTCGCGTGACCACACCACTGCACTTTGCGAAGCCTTAGGCACCCCGGCATATCAGTCATAATTCCCTCATATCTGACTTCACTCATTCCTTCCACGAGGCTGCAAGAAAGACAACGTCTCATGATATCAAACACCTCGCCAATCCGCCTCGTGATGCGTCAATGTAAACACCACGACAATGGAATCGAAGTTGCCATCTGCGCAAAGTACCTCAACTGCACAACCAGCTCGTTCACATGGCGATTACACCGTGGGCTGGATCTCGGCGCTCCCGTTGGAATACACTGCAGCACAAGCCATGCTTGATCAAGTACACCCAAGTCTCGACCAAGACCCTGAAGATGACAACGTCTATACGCTCGGGGCCATTGGCAAGCATAACGTTGTGCTTGCGTGTCTCCCAGACGGCCAGATGGGAACCAATTCGGCAGCCGTTGTTGCGACTCAAATGAGCCGTACGTTTCGAGACATCAGATTCTGTCTCATGGTGGGGATTGGGGGAGGCTGTCCGAGTCCCAAGCACGACATTAGGTTGGGGGACGTGGTTGTGTCGAAACCAGGCAAGAACGACAGCGGCGTCATACAGTATGACTTTGGTCGTACTGTCGAAGAGGGTCAATTCATTCGCAACGGCACTCTGAATTCCCCACCTAAGATCCTTCTAAACGCGATCAGTAAAATTCGATCAACCCTGGATTCTTCTGGAACTCACATTGAAAACTATCTATCTGTCTTTGAATCTTCAAACCAGAGAGAAAGGTATGTTTTTCAAGGAGAAGACAAAGACCTCCTCTTCCATGCAAACTACGATCATATTGGAAACTCTCCCACTTGTCAACAATGCGACGTTTCAAAGTTGTTGGTACGTAACGATCCACGCAAATTGAAATCGCCAATGATACACTACGGGACGATTGCATCGGGAAACCAAGTCATGAGACACGGCGCGAAGAGGGAACGTCTAAGATCACAGACAGGGGCACTATGCTTTGAGATGGAGGCAGCTGGGCTTATGGATATCTTCCCTTGTCTGGTAATTCGAGGCATTTGCGATTATGCGGACTCGCATAAAAGCAAAGCTTGGCAGGGCTATGCAGCTGCCACGGCAGCCGCATACGCCAAAGAGATACTGTCCGTTGTACCGAACACAGCACTTTCTGCGTCTCCAGCGAGACGACCCCATGACTCTCAAGAGGAGGCACAGGATGAATGTAAGTATTATCTTACCCATGATATCTTGAATCACATGAGAGTCAATCTAATGTTGTTTGCAGTCGCCAAATCCACTTACTCGCCACCATTGAGCTACTTGCCTTTCCAAAGGAATCAATTCTTCTCCGGGCGCAAGTCCACTTTGGAGTCTATTGAAACGCACTTTGGAAGCAGTACGATTCAGCAAGCTTATATTCTACAGGGCATGGGTGGCTTAGGGTAAGGAATCCCCTCAAATGTCGGCAAGTTACACGTTTTCAACTTAATATACGTAGGAAAACGCAGATCGCGCTCGAGTACGCGTATCAAGCTCTGGAGAAGGGGTTCCACGCCTTCTGGGTGAACTGCACCACGCCCGAAACCTTACAGTCAGACTTCCGAAAATTACGTGAAACCATGATTTTAGTCAAAAACAAACACGACGGGGAGGACCGTATTCCCGTTTTGCGGTGGCTCGAGTTGCACCAAAACTGGGTCCTTGTCTTCGACAACGCCGACGACTCCAAATTTCCGTATCAGGATTGGATTCCAAATGACAAAGGGAACTCATCAACCCGTCGCATTCTCTTTACTACGCGCGACGAAAGATTGGCTGAAGCTTTCATGAACTTCAAGGAGAACGTTCCCTTGATGAGTCAAATGGAGTCAGTTGACCTCTTCAACGCCACGGCTTCACGGGCCATTGGAGCATTAGATCGAAGCCAACAAAAGGTCAATACACTTGTGAAGAGACTAGGAAACCTGCCCCTGGCTATAACCTTGGCATCAGCTTATGTGCGCCAACATCCCATGGTCACCGTCGAACAGTACCTTGAATTACTGCAAAACTTCTCTGATCGATCCAAGCTTTTCGCATTCAAATGGTCCTTCTCCAACTACAATTATTCAATAATAACGGCCTTTGAAGTCTCATTTGTATGAGTACAAGCTGATAATCCCCGAGCTGCCGAGCTGCTTACTGTTCTTGGTTTTGTCAAAAACAATGGAGTTACCTTCGAACATCTGAAGCGCATATCACAAAACATGGTCGTGGATAAATTACCATTCCTGGATGACAGTACTATGTTGCAACAATCCTTCGGACTTCTCAGGTCCCTCGCACTTGTCTACTTTGGAACAGATAGTGACACGACGCTGTCGCTTCACCCATTGGTTCACGAATGCATCCAAGCCCGACTGACCGATACAGAGCTGAGAAACTGGGGACTTACTACACTCCGCGTCATTTACAATGCATGGGTTGCCGATACCTATCCTCAGGGTGAAGTCATATCGACAGGTCGGGATTGGATCAGCCACACAAAATTTGCGCTCCGCGCTATTCAACGCCAGCCTTTTCCCAAAATCAAAGTTCATGAAGAATGTTACTTCCTTCTTCTTTGCGTTCTTATCATGAACGACAGCATAACATTTGGAATGACCTCGGCATCACAGAGCTCACTTGATGAAGAAACAAGCCAAGAAAGCGAAAGCGAAGGAGCATCGTCTTATCGAAGCCTTCACTTACATGACAGCAACGAGTCATCTGATAGTCACGAACTTCGCGCAAGCGAAGAATGGGGGCCCATACGCGCACAGGAGCCTCGGAGAAAGTCTCTATCCCACAGGACAAAATGGTTTCGCAGAGCCACCAACACCGGCCCAGGATCAACATCGAAGTTTATGCTATCAAAGCTCGATCGCATGTGGACATCTTTATCGAATTTGGGTCGCCATTCAACTCGAGCTAAACTATCTGTCGAAGACATACGCCCCACGAAACCAGTTGTGTCTACTACAAAGGCTTTTGCGAAGGCTATTCGCCCCGAATACAGTACAGCAACCAGCATTTGCACTAAGATGGCGTTGAATCTCATTGAAATGAGAAATTGGTGGGCCAAACACGAGTATACTGTCCCAGTCGTCGTTGATGTAGGTGTTCGTAATGACGTCCACCTTACCATGCTTAATTCCTTCCTCTCTCTGTGCGACTTGATTCCAGTAGAAGATAACGACAAGGCTGTCCGTAAGTTCCCTCCACATACCATGGGGCTTTTGTTCATCTACATCATTTGCGCTAGTATGAACGTAGGAAGAAGAATTGAGATGGCGATGGAAAAACATATAGCGCCCTTGAAGGTTGTGCTGCTGCAAAAGGCACACCAAGTTTGCCGGCGCCTCAAGCCACAAGGTCGCGAGCCTCTGCTACTTCAGACGGCAATTTCGTACGCTAGGTTCATTGATGAAAGATCCTTGGGACAATCATACTGGCTATCTGTTCAATCCTGTCTGATCAGAAGCATGAAGTATGTACTGCGTGAGTCGCAGGAGACCGCCCTCTTCTTTGATTTCATGTGCCAAAGCATGTGGGAATTGGATCATGAAATGGCCCTTTGGAAGCTTTCCCGGTTCATAGAACCAATTGAGAGTCGTATCAGCTGGAAATGGATGGGGAGATTAAACAACAGATGGAAAGACCTGAGGATTGACGAGCATAACTACAGAGTCAGGAGCGAGTCAGAGAAGGAACTTATGTCTACTGTCTCATCAATTGGTATCCCCTGATTATTAACAGGGCAGAAATATAGTGGAAAGGTTGTGGTGGTCTATAATCGGGGGAATCATAGTTTTATGTTGCCACTGGGCTTTTGTTAGTAGCAGCTCTCGCATTGGGTTAATGGAGGTGATGTTTGTTTGTGGGACGTTTCGAATCCTTCGGTTATGCTCTTTTGAATTCTCTTTTCTTGATAGTTGATGAGAATATGGGCTCATTTGGTCATTCGTTAGGAAGCACATGGCTTTGGCATAGCCACCGGCGCATGCGGATGAACACGTACAGCCCCACATATGGCACCGAGAGTAATGGGGAGCCGGGGTCCGGTTGGATCACCGGGTGGGTTATTCCCGAGGCCGCCACCAGTTCGCCACCCGTCAAGTCTTCCATTGATACCATTGTCCATTCACGCTGAGTCAGGCGCGCCTTGCTTCCTCTCTCAGTAAACCGGTCGTATGGGATGACGCTTGGCGGGGTACATGCCGAGTCCATGTGGGGTCCCGCTGTTGACTCGCAGCCGGATGCGCTGGGCATCACTTACCGTATCGTGAACTGGAATGTTATGTGTGTATGTTTGTGTGTATATAACTCGATGTCATGGCGTCTGAAAATACCATAATTCGATCAACACGTTACGAACACTACAGCCATCAAAGGCACTGAAATTTAATCATAACGACTTTGAATCACTCACCTCGGCGCAGCCTACACGCAACTATGTCAACTACGTACGAGACAACTCAACCTTCGCTTACAGCTCAGCTCCGTGAATTCTGACCGTTCAAATAGACCCGAAACCCAGTTCTTGGAACTCTCCAAGACCGAAGGTCCCGTTAAAGAAGCCGACGTCGCCGCCGTCTTTGACCAACTCAAGCCCGTATCGCCAAACCAGCTGATCGGCCAGTGGGAAGGAGGAAGTTTTGATACTGGCCACCCAACGCATCAACAGCTTCGCACATTCAAGTGGGCGGGGAAGGAATTTCGCTCCGTGGACGATGTTGACCCTATCATGGTCTATGGTGATGAGGGTAAGCGTACTTGGTTGTCAGACTACGGACATGCTCGGGTGAGTAACAATGCCAGTGACTTATACCTTGATATACCTTGTTGACATTGTGCTAGATTCGAGAAGTAAAGTATCGCGGCGTCGTCACGGCTGCCATGGTGTATGATAAGTTTCCAATCATCGACGCTTTCCGTTATGTGGATGAGAATACTGTCATAGGGGCTATGGATACCAAAGATCTGAAGGATGCTGGGACGTATTACTTTTATCTGAAGAGGAGACCGGACAGCAAGGCATAGCATCTCCGGGATTCACACAAGCCATCACTGTACATGGGTAGTGATACACTTACTTCACTCTTCTCAACGATCCGCCGTTCGGATGTCCTTGTGTGAACAGCGTGAAGACTCCAAGCCTTCATCATTGCCACAAATCAAGTAGACAAGCCACAAAAACACCCGTCCTGCCGAGGCCCCCCGGACTTCGTATCCCTCCGTGTCCCCGCTTCGATGCACATGCACAGACGGCTCAACCCGCCCCCGCGTCCGCCAGCATTTTCCCCGCATTTCGGCGCGAACCCACCCTCCAACCACACATGACGTTCGATCCATCTACCCGGGAACTCTTTTGCATAACAAATGCTCCCCCTCCACCCTCCTGTTCTCCCCATTGCCCAGCTACGAGCAAAGACCTACAGCAAACTCTCCGAGAACCATGGCCAGCACCCCGGAAACCGCCCCGACCCCCGACGTCCGCCACCACGGCCCCGGCTCATCGGCCACGGTATCTTCCTCGCGGCTCAAGAAGAGGGAGGCCGACCGCAAAGCCCAGCGCATTGCGCGTGAGAAGACAAAGAACCGCATCGCGCACCTGGAAGGCCTGGTCGCGGAGCTGAGCCGCAAGGAGGACAATGCGACGACGGTGGCGCTGATGACGCAGCTGGCGAGGGTCACGGAGCAGAGGAACAGGCTGATGAGCTGCATGGAGGGGGCGTCGGCGTCGTTTGGGAGGCATCTGGCGGAGGTGAAGGAGAGTGAAGATGGGAAGGGGGATGTGGGCAGTGGTGATGGTGGGAGCTTGCTGGAGCCGTCGAGTATGGAGTATTTGAGCACGCCTGCCGCGGTTCCCGTCCCGACGACACCCCAGGATCATATCGACGAAAGGCAAAGTCATCATCTCGAAAAAGATGTGAGCAGCCTCGTGGACGCCTCTGCTCTCGACGTCAGCAATTTCTGGATCGACGAGTCCTTCCCCGTAGACCTCCCAACAGCACCCTCATTACCCAAACTCCCATCACCTGCTCCTCCGCCCGCCGCCCCATCAACGATCAAAGTCTCGGTCAAGTCAGAATGCAGCTGCACCTCAACCTCCCGCACGCGCCGCCTTTCCGACGGATCCCTTGTCTCTCACAACTGCTGGAAAGCCGGCAACGAGATCCTCAAGGAGCCCTTCCCCCTGACCAAGGCGATGCTCGAGCTGGAGTACCAGGTCAGCGAGGACATCCCCGTCCACGCGGTCCTCCACGGGTGGGACAGCCTGTCCCAAACGGGGCATATGACGCCGCTGTGGAAGAAGGTGCGGCAGCTCGACGAGCTCTGCTTCGCGGGGTGCGGGCCGCCAGAGCGGCTGGCCGTGCTGTTTATGATTCACCTCCTGATGCGGGCGTACACGGATCCGACACCGGCGAAGAGCGAGGTCGTACCGCGGTGGTATCTGAAGTCGTAAGTCTCTCCCGAGCCTTGTCCCTCTGATATCACTGACCGCAAGTGAAGACAACTCCAACAACTATCCCCCGAACACGACCCCTCGGCGGACTACTTCACCTGGCCGGCGCTGCGCTACCGCTTCGCGACGACGCCGCACCCGTACTGCCACGACAACACCTTCTGGCACATGTTCCGCGAGCACCTGCGCATCGCGTGGCCGTTCGACTTCCGTGACTGCTACGTGCGCAACGTGCACCGCGGCACGTACGCCCTCTCGCCGCTCTTCAAGGACCGTCTGCGCGACCTGCGCGCGTGGACGATGGAGCCGGATTTCTTTGCGCAGTACCCTGAGCTTAGGCAGGATGTGCCGCAGTATCCTGGACAGCCGTCGCCGGGGCCACTTCATGTATCGTCGCATCGTGGGGTTGGGGCGCTGATGCAGGGTGGTGCGCCGTCCACGGAGAAGGAGGAGGATGAAGGTGAGAAAGTTGGAGGGGCACGGGGTGACGAGGATGACGGCGAGATGTTTATGGGTGATACTGGGATCGAGACGAATCCTGAGTTTCTTTTCTTCCAGGATGCGTTTCTGAATGGGAGCACGGCGAAGGAGTATGGGGTACAACTTAGCAGACATAAAGACAGTTCGTGCATATCGCTTTAGCATGTAAACACCAGATACCAGATACACATTGATATTCATGTTCTTCACCTGTGAGACTTGAACTATGTAGCGTAGAAAGCACAAGCGCGTGACGAACTACACCACTCCCACCTCAACACCGCCATCACCTCTTCACAAAGACCCCAGCCCATACTCCTCCTTAATCACATCCGCAACCTTCTCCGCGCTCGCATACGTCGTCGCCGTAGGCCCCGCCGTCAACAACATTGGCCAGTAACTAATATCCACAACCCTCAACCCCTCCACCCCATACACCCTCATCTTCGGATCCACAACTCCCCCGCGTTCCCTCGGCATCATCGCCGCCGTGCAGCACTGATGCGCATTGGACGGGGTCATATTCGCCCTCAACAACGCCCTCAGCTCCTCCCGCTCCGTGACGCCCCCAAACGGCACGCCCACCGCCGGACCGAGCACCTGCATCGCCGGCGCAGACATCACCTCCCTCGCCTTCTCGAACAGCGCAATCGCCACGTCGAAGTCGACCGGGTCCGCGCCCGTGCGGAAGTCAATCACCGGCTGCGCAAGCGGGTCCGCGGTGCGGATCCGCACGGAGCCGCGGCTGAGCGGCTTGAGGAAGTAAAGCGTCAGACTGGGGCCGGTGCCCCAGTGAATCATACCGATGGGGACTTCCTGGCCCGCGAGCTGGGCAAGGATGAGCTCGCGTTGGAGCTTGTAGCCTTCCTGTACGGAGGGGGGTGTTTCGGGGGCGAGGTGGGCGAGGGGGTCGGTCGCGGCGGCGGCGGCGAGGAGGGAAAGGTAGTCGGAGGTGGCGTTGGAGAGGGGCGGGAGGACGAGATTTGTGCCGAGGGTGCGGATGATGGTGTATGCGCCTTGTTTGTCGGTGTCGTAGAGGGCCCGCTGTTCTGCGTCGTAGGTTGCGTTTGTGTCGAGGGATCCTGAGTTGGGGAAGATTTGGTTCGTGACTGGGAGACTGTGAGTCGTGCTGCCCAGTGGCATCGTGGCAGATTCATCACTCACAGGTATAAGGAACCTTCAGGTCTGCTTGATCTTGGAAGTTCTCCCCGACACCAGGCAAGTCCTCCACAACCTCAATGCCCAATCCCTCCAAGAACTCCTTGTTCCCAATCCCAGAAAGCTGAAGCAGCTGCGGCGTATGAGCCCCTCCAGCAGCAAGCAGCACCTCCTTCGTCGCGTACACGCTGACCTTCTCGCCGCCAGCTGTGGGTAAGTACTCAACCCCGACGGCCCTCTTCCCTTCGAACAGGACGCGGGACACGGTGTGCTCGGCAAGGATGTGGTAGTTCGGACGGGCATCCTTGACGCGGGTGTAGTGATTGCGCCGGGCATGGCTACGCGTGCGAGTTGTTGCGTCAGCGAGGGTGGGAAAGTTGAAGAGGCCCACGGCCTGGTCGCCAGCGAGGGGGTCCGGAGACGGCGTGAAGCCGCTTTCTAGAGCGGCTTGCCAGAAGTTCGCTGATCTGGATTAGACTCTGGTTCCATTACCAAGAGGTGGGGATGAAGTTACCGGCGCCGGGGAAGAAGTAGTTCGGATACGAAGCTTGAACGGGGCCGCTATGCCCGTGGGCTGCATCGATCCACGAGATGTTCGCGACGTCGGCGAAGTCTTGCGGGGGGGCCGTGAAATTTTCACTCTGCGATACAATCAGCTCAGGTTTCTCAACAAGGCCGAGTTGATTGCTGACTTTCTTGAAGTACGGAAAAATGCCATCCCACCCCCACCCTTCAGCGCCCAGCTTCTCCCAGGCTACATACTCAGCCTTACCGGCGCGGACGAAGACCATGCCATTGACGACCGACCCGCCGCCGACGACTCTCCCCGCAGGAACAAGGAACGAGCGGTTGTTGAGCTCCGTCTGCGGTGCGCTGATAAGGTCTGGCCACAGGTATGGCACGGGGTTGAAGGCGCCGGGGATGAGGACGCTGTCTTCGTCTTTGTCAAATGGGCCTGTCTCGATGACGAGGACATTGACTTTGACCATGTCAGCTATTGATATCGCGTCACTGGGGTATGAGGGGGTGGCCCACCGTTGGGGTCCTCAGTCAAGCGGTCTGCGACGGTGAGGCCAGAGATGCCGCCGCCTGCGATGAGAAAGTCGTATTCTGTATTGGCGGCGACTTCTCTGGAGGCAACTGTTGCGTGGCGGGGTACGTGAAGGCCGGATACGTGAGACGAGGATGCTAAGAGGACCGCGAGGGCGCCGAGGACTGGATTTCGGGAGCTCGCCATCATAGTCGTCTTGTTTTGTTTACCAAGACGTGAAGTTACTTTCGGACTCGAGATCTGGAGAATCAACGGCCATCTTCGTTGATTTTATACCCAAGCCCCGAGCAACACTTTCACAAAAAATTCCAGACTCCTGTTTGAAATCGGCACCGAAGAAGCCTTGCCTCTATGTAAACATGCATATGCCAGTCAACAGAGGCACATAGGCGACGTAGCACCAGCGCAACTTAGCACGACATGGGCTGCATGGGCACCAATCGGAATTGAACATGAAAAAGCTCCATCTGGCTGATCGCGCGTTTAATTCCAATGTTGAGAGCTCGCTAAACTCGAGGCCAGGCCCAGCCGGCTTGATGCGTGGAGATTGATGCCAGTCAGGAGAGAATCAATGCGTGTCAGCGACAGGGCGATGGGGCACTTGCTTGAGTCCGAGGCTTGGCTACCAACGGCAAATGAAGTTGCAGCAACAACTCTCGACCCTTCATCATCGCTCTGAATTTACATGTTTACGAATTTGTGTAGGTCTCTTCGATATTTACGTTGAAGTAAGTGGTATATTAGATTACTAGTAAGATCGATTGCTGGGGAGCTTTCTCCAGCGCCTGAGGTAGAGACTGATCCTGAGTCTTTATTCGTTTCTCCTTCTTCCATTACATGCATAAGTCATGATTCAACATCCCTTCTTCATCTAAAAGAACTTCTAAATCTTCGTGACCAGATCATTATTGTTGTCCCGACCTTGGACGTGGCCGGTGTCGGCACCAGACTCGTTAGCCAGGGTCTGCTCATCGTTAAGCTTGGGGTTCCTGAGCAGAAAGGCGAAGCAGATCAACGGCACCGTCAGGCAGATACCGGTGATGGTCAGCAAGCGCTGCACGGATTGGTACGCGTCGATGATGGCAGTGCGCTCGGGGGTTCCGACGGGGTACTCGACGATGACGGAAAACGGCGAGCCGTAGGTCAGCTCTGCCAGGGTGGTATTGCCGAGGGGCGCGAGCTTGTCTTCGAGGACGCCGGGGAGGACCTGGGTCCAGATGGCGCCGGAGATGGTGTTGCCAAAGGCGGAGCCGATGTTGTAGGTCGCGAGGTACAGACCGGTCATGATAGCGAGGTGCTCGTGCTTCAGGCTGGCCTGGAGGGAGGCCTGGGCCGGGTAAGGGAACATACCACCAGCGATACCGAGGAGGACCTGGGCGCCGATGACACCGCTCTGGCCGGAGGGAGAGCCACGGTAGTGGATCAGCAGACCAAAGGCGACCATGAAGAGCATGGTCCCGGCGATGATGAAGTACTTGAGGCGGCGGACCTTGAAGACGATGAAGCCGAGGATGAAGCCGGTGATGACACTGCAGAAGGAGTAGAGCGAGGTGATACGGGTGGCAGAGGCGATGCTGAAGTCGAAGGCGACGATGCAGACGGTGTAGAGGTAGTCGCCCTGCATGTACCAACACCAGTTGAGGAAAAGGGCAATGCCCAACGGGGCGAGGATGCCGCGGTCCTTCATCAGGTAGAAGGGAACCAAGGGATGCTTGGCCTTGCGCTCCCACCAGACGAAGATGGGAATGCAGCAGATGCCGACGACGAGAGGGGCAATAACGTGGGCCGAGCTCCACTGGTTCTGGAAGCCGCCGGCGATGGTGAAGGGCACCAGGATCAGGGCGAAGACGGCGATGACGAGGATGATGCCGATGACGTCGAGCTGCCAGAAGAGCTGGATCATGAAGTCCTTGAAGCCGAGGGCGTGGAAGGAGGACTGGTAGGAGTTCATGAGGCCCATCTTTTTGGCGCGGTGGCCGACGATGCTCAGGCTGATGATGAGGGGCAGGGAAAGGACGGGGTAGATGATGCACCACATGCCGATGCCCCACTGCCAGGTGCTTTGGAGAAGGACGAGCTGGGAGATGTTGCCGCTGACCCAGGTGTTGATGATGAAGGGCAGGGCGGGGATATAGCTGAAGAGCAGACGAGCCCGGGTGGAGGTGATATCGGCGATGATGACCTCGACTAGAAGCATGATCATGGTGTACCCGATCTGGTACAGCACGGCGCCGCCGGAGAAGTAGGAGACGTTGGTGGCGCAGGCCTCAACAATAGTACCGACGACGTAGAAGAGGACGGAGACGCAGATGAGCTCGACACGGCCGAAGACGTCGGCGATCTTGGCGGAGGTGGGCTGGGCGGCGGCGGCAATGACGGAGCGGAGGACGTTGATGCTGGCCAGCAGAGAGTGAGTCGCGTAGGAGGAGGTGGCGGTGGGCTGGTAGGCATAGCGCAGGGTGCCGTCGAGGCCGTAGGCGTAGGCGACGAGGAAGACGCCGAAGAAGATGAAGACACGGTCGACGCGGGTCATGGCCTGGGAGAGGGCCTCAATTCTCACGACACCGGGAGACTTCTCGCCCATGATGTGGTGGGGGGTCTCATGGTCGTACGTCGGAGCGGCTTCATGGCCGGGGTGGCTCTTCTCCGGAGTGATCTCCGGGGCGGGAGACTCGGTCTCCTTCTGGAGTGCGGGACTGGCCATGATGGCGGCCGTGAAGGGTCTGAGCGGGGGGTTAGCACCGTGTCATGAGTGAGTGAGTTATTGAACGAAGCATGAGACGAAGTGAAGACCGCGAGAGAATCCGCTGGTTGAAGTTTTTTGTGGCAACCCTGAAGGCAACCTTGGAGGATAGGAAGGGTCGAGAGCAAAGAGCCTTACCAAATGCAAGGTTCCTAACTTCAGGTGATGTCAACCTTGTGTTTTATCAGTTGCGGCGCAGTGACTTGCGCAGGCCAGTGCGCCAGCCGGAAGCTTGCTTCGGTGAACCGGTGAGAAACTGCCGCCGACCGAGGTGAGCTTGGGGTGAGCGCAAGGTGAGTTCGGTGAGACGTTTCAATGATGCACGGTGATGACACTCAACCCAACAGAGGAGATTGATGATGCACCAACCAGTACGACAGTGGCAGAGATGTTGATGGAGGGAGGGGAGAAAATAAAGAAAAACCCAGATGGAGAGGGATCCGCCTGAAGACAGGGAAAAGAGCGCAGCGCAGGTGAGGTTACATCCGCCGCCTTTTAACTTTTATCTCTCTCTCTGCAGCAGTCTCTGGGAGAGGATCAGGATCTGCTGCGCGCACCACCGGCTAGCTGCCCAGGGTCTGTCTTTCTTTCGCCGCCGCCGCACCACCCTGCAGAAAGAAATCGGGCCCATCTCGGTCGGGGTTGTCTAGTGGGAGCTGGGCTGGGAGACACGGGAGAGAAACATGAGTGGCCGGGGAGCTGGGTCGATCCCTCGCCGCGCTATGCTGCCTAGCCTCGGGAGGTACACCTTTTTTTCTTGCCTTGCCCACACTTTCTTCGTACATTCGGTGATGCGCTAGGAGCAAAAGCCAGCAGTGGCTAGCGGCTTTCTTGGTCCTTTTGGTTGGCCTCTGAGAGTCGCAGTGTCTGGTTGGTTGAAGGACATGATGGACAAGAAACTAGCGGGAGAGTGGCAGAAGAGATACATGGATGAACCGTCCGTCGGGATCAAGATGGGAACACCAAACACTGCTAAACGTAAAACGAACAAGAGAGCCGTCAAATATTTTTATCAGATCCATCTGATATGATTTAGCGCACGCCCTTCATTCCTCGAACGGCTGCGACCGATACCGCAAACGGCTACCTCTCCCTAACCTCATCGTGGCGCATCCAACCACCCATCTTCTTCCATCCTCCTGATGGACATCATTGGGCGACTCGGCCGTGGCCGTCAGGAGATGGCTGTGGCGATGGAAAGGTGCCGCTACCAAGTACCAATTGCCAACGACGCAACAAAAACGTCAGCAGGGCCCTCTGCTTGACTCGATCAGGTTGGCGACTCGCTGCCCTCTTTCATGTGTTTCTTCTTCAGCAAGACAGGCGACAAACAAACATCCAGCATACCCCTGGACAAGCCCATCTCCAGGCAGCGAATCTCGTAAAGAACCACTGATTCTCGCCCCCAAGAAGAGAGAAAAAAAGAAGAAAAAAACACTCAGGGCCCACCTCCATGTTACCACATGGGTGACAGGCCCAATCTCCGCATGCTCCCGACTGGCCCAGGAACGACCAACCCAGTCGGGGCGCCGAGTGACCTGAGCCTGCTCCAACATCGGTCAACCCGGTCGCTTTTTGGCCTGCTTTTGACAAATGGTTTGCGAACCCGACAGCTTGTCAGCGCCGGCGACGGGCTACAGCACGAGGACCCGTGAGCTTCTCCGCTCGAGAAATGGGCTTACCTCCGTGTCTAGACTCTCAAACTCCCCATACTGATCAATCTATTGATTTAAAAAAAGTTTTGAGGCTCTTGGGGTGACATTTCTAGAAGCGGCTGCCGACATCAGTACCGAGGTCCTTACAGTAGAGATCACTCAAATCATCACGCATCACTCCCTGCAGAATGTCTCGGCCCCAAGATCATCTACATTTGTAGGTACATACATAAGTATTGACTAGACAAAGCAGAATTCAAAGACATCCTTCCCACATCCCACCGGCAGTCAGACACCGAAAAAGACGCCACAGATCGCACCGCGACCGAGCTAGCTGCCCGCCTGATTACCATCTGTCTTCAGTCATCAACTAGTCTGCAACAACTCCCGCCATTTCGGAGCAAAATGCCGGGGCGCATTCTATGTCCTGCGCGCTGGATCCGAGGATAAGGGCCCTACAACTTGCCGCAAAAAATACCAGACTCTAGCGCCCTAGACAAGCAATTGGTAGACTTGTCGCCACGGGAGAAAATCCTGCGTCTTGGAATGGCAATGGGATGGGGGGCCCACGCGGCGTCCGAGCTACCCGGCCGCCGGCGCGGATCCTGCCCAGTGATTAAAGACTTGGGGGCAAAGCTACATCTTATCAAGTCCCTTCATGTGAAAGGGCGTACCGACTCATCTGCGTAGCCTCTCAACATCTGGTCACGGGAGTAACATCTGGTTCTGACAACTTCATGAAAACTCCTCTTTCATCCATTTTGGCGATGGTCTAGTCCAGTCTGACCCAGCCTCTCTCCGGCCATTCAACCTGATCAGCCAAGATCACTCCGCTAGACCTTCAAACCCCTAATTCCAAACACCAAAGTTCGCGTGCTCAAGATCCAGCCCTCTGGGTCTCTAGCCCATACGCCAACCCATCCGCTCGGGAACCCGCCAAGCCCAATACCACCCCGTCAAGCAATCCAGACCCAAATCCTCTCCACCCAGTTCCTCGGCGTGACCACCGGCCACGTCGGCTCCAACCTATCAATCTCCGCTTTGCCAGACCAGATATCCATCTCGTCCACCTTCACAAACCTAGTCTTCTTGACAAACTTGTACCCAAGAAATAGGCTCAGAAATATGGGGATGTCAATGTACGGCGGCACAAACGTCTTGGCGCTAAACCGCCCCGGGAAGAACGCGTCGAAGCCGTTGAACAGCGCGACCACGAGACAGAAGCACACCGCAAAGTACGCCAGGAACGGCTGCATCGGCGCCTTGTACGGTAGCGTGTCGCGGTCGACGCCGTGGTGCCGCAGCCCGTGGTAGAAGCGCAGGTACGTCACGCACACGCTCGCCCACAGGATGAACGTGCTCACGGCGCTGAGGTTGCTGATCCAGAAGAACACCTCCGCGGCGCGGTTGCTCACGTTGAGGTAGACGAGGCAGCTGAGCGCCGTCGTGGCGGCCACGCACGCGTACGGCACGCTGAAGCGCTCGAACTTCAGGATGGCCGGCGCGGTCCCGTCGAGCGCGGCGGCGTAGAGCACGCGCGTCGAGGCGTAGAAGAAGGAGTTGCCGGCGGACCACGCGGAGCTGAGCACGACGGCGTTGATGATCGAGGGCAGCGTGCGGATGCCGGCGTTGCGGATGGCGATGACGAAGGGGGACTGCGCGGCGCCGGGGGCGCTGGAGCCGATTGCGTCGAGGAGGTTGGGGTCCTCGGAGGAGACGCAGAGGCCGACGAGGAAGATTGCGAGGACGTAGAAGATGGCGATGCGCCAGAAGACGCGGCGGATAGCTTTCGGGATGTTGCGGCGCGGATTCTCTGTCTCGCCCGAGGCGACGACGACCATCTCGCTGCCGCCGTACGAGAAGGTAGCCTGGATGAAGACCTTCCAGAAAGCGAGGAAGCGGCCGAGGGCGCCGGGGCGGAGGTAGGCGTTCATCGGTCCCGGATCGGCCCAGTACCGGAAGCCGATGCGGTCGCCGGAGGGGGAGCCGCCGAGGGTGATTATAAACATGAGGAGGATGAGGCCGACAATAGTGATGAGCTTTATGGCGCCGAAGAAGAATTCTGCTTCGCCGTAGATGCGCACGGGGAAGCAGTTGATGAGGACCATGGCGAGCAGGAAGATTGTGATGAGCGCGGCTTGGGGGACGGAGTGGTCCCAGTAGTCGAGGATGACGACGGAGACGGTGACTTCGATTGGCACGCCGATTGCAAATTGGTACCTATAGGCATCTCAGCTTGGGTCTTCGCGTCAAGAGGTAAGTATATAGATAGTATCGGGAACGATAACTAGGCAAGCTGCCGGGTTGTCTTTGTTGGCCATGTCTGGGGAGTTGGTTCTCCCACTCACCAGTAGTTCCATCCAAGCGTAAACCCGAGCGCCGGGTCAACATATCGCGCCGCGAAGATAGGTACCGCGCCCGGGATTGGGAGCCATGCAGCCATCTCCCCCAGGCTGTTGATGACACAGTAGAGGTTGAAGCCCGTGACTGTGTCAGATTGCCAGGGTCGGAATGGCGCCTCTTGGCTGCCAGGGGCGACCCGGATAATTAGATAATCTGCCCGCGAGATCGGCAGGCCCTTGCGCAACCGCGCGCAGAGTTTACCCGTCTACAAAGATATATAGTTAATATATATCTAAGTTAATTTTATAATTAATAGTCTGATTTATATTAATTAATATACTAATAAGTAATTTATAGTACTAAGGAAAAGTTTATAAGTATATTATAATAGCTTTAAGTAGTAAAAAGACCTCTCTAAATAATTCTTAAGACTAAATACTATAGATCGACTAGGTTTAAGTTTTCTTATATTCCTATTAGTTATAGAGAGTTATAAACTTAGAGAAGTTTTCTAAAAATACTATATATACTTTTAAGTTAGCTTATTAGAAGTTAATAGTACCTCTAAAACTTCTATATATCTCTAATTACTTAAAATAAAATACTTTAAACTAGTTAATCCTCTTTAATAATAATAAAGATATAAAATATACTAAAAGTTTAGAAGATCTTTTAGTAATAAATCTTATACTTTATACTAACTTTAAAATAGAATATACTTTTATTAAAAAGGAATAAGATAATATAATAAAAAATATCTAAAAGATATAGTAGTTTATTAGAGATTTTATTTACTTAGATCTCTTAAAATACTACTATAGTATAAGTAAAAGCTTTAATAAGTAGTTCTATAAACTTAAAAGCTATACTAGCTATAGTAAGAAAAAATAAAAAATAAATATAATCTCTAAGTATATTATAATAATTATAGCTTTAATTTAAAAATACCTCTTTATAAAAAAAGATATAGAAATATAAATCTCTTAATAGGAGAATATAATCTATAAAAGCTAAAGCTATAAAGTTCTAAATAACTTAAACTTTTTAATTTAGTTTCTAGAATATATTAGTATATTCTTATAGAGCTACTTTAAGGTATAAATATCTATTTACTATATAACTAAACTTCTTTTAGTATTTAAATAAAGTTTTACTATTAGTAAAATAGTTATTAATATCTATATATATCTTTTATACTTTAAAACTACTTTATAGAAAAATAAAATTAGTAGAGGTATATTTAAGTTTATAGTTTATAATAAGAAGCTTTAACTAAAGGAAATTAAGTAACTTAATAAATTAACTAACTATAGATTAAGCTATAAGAAAAGCTTTTAAAAAAAATAAAACTTAAAATAGCTTTTAGTAATAGTAGAGACTTACTAAAAGTAAGAGAAATCTTTTTTAGATAACTAAAAAGCTAGAAAACTACGCTATAAGCTATATTTCTATTTATATACTCTCTTTAAGTATTTCTATATTAATACTATAATCTAACTAAAGTTATAAGTTCTCTTAAGAAACTTCTAATAAGTTTTTAATAAGAGAATAGAGGATAATAAAAGTTTTATAAAATATATTTATAAAATTATAAAGTTTTTTTTAAAGTTTATTTAACTTTATAGAAGAGCTAGAAGGTCTATAAGAGTAGTATTTATAGTAATAAGAGAATACTCTCTTATAAGATCTATAATTTTAGACTTAAGCTTTATAATATATATATTTAACTATATAAGATAGTTTACTACTCTATAAAGCGCTTTTTTAAGAGACTTCTTATAAATAGAAATATAGAGAGTTTCTATTAAAGTATATAATATAATAGAAATCTTTATAAAAAAAGTAGATAGTTTAATAAAACTATAACTGTTTAATATAGCTCTATATATAGAACTTACTAATAACTTAATATCTTTTTAAAAACTATACTAAAGAGATATTTAGTAGGATATAAATCTAAGTAATAACTATTTATAAAGATCTAATTAAACATTTCTCTACTTACTTAAAAACGTTACTAACTAATATATTCTCAACTATAAACCTCTAAATAAAATAGCTTTTATTATAATTATACTTTTACTAGCTTTAACGCTAGATAAAGCTTTAGAGCTGAAAAAGAGGTATATATATATAACTTTAATATACTATAAACTAATTAAGAGATTAATAGAACTTTAGTATTAAAAGCTTAAGTACTTAAAGCTAGAAATACTTTAGCGCTTATTTAACTTCATAAAAGAGGTTTAAATAATAAATAGCTATATAAAAACCTTATTTACTAACTATAATATATATAGATAAAGTAAACTATATTACTAAATATACTAAGTATTAAGAGAAGCTCTTCTATATACTCTTCTTAATAAGAGAATTACTTTTAATTTCTATAACTATAAGAAAAGATATAAAAAGTATATATTAAGTATAATTATTATTAATAAAGCTTCTAAGCTTATTTAGAACTTTTATTTATAGAATAAAAAAACTAATACTCTCCTTAATACCTTTAATAAGTTTTTAAACTATTTATAGACTATATTTAGTATATAAGTAAAAGAGATTAAAATAAATAATAAGATAGTAAAGTATAAATAAATTAAAGTAGAGCTCTATAAAAGAGGGATTAAGATTAAACTATCTTCTCTATATATATAAACTTAAAATAGAAAAATAAAAAGAGTAGCTATAGCTATTAAATAGTATATAAAAGTAATAATAATAGAAGCTAAACTACTAGATATACTTTAGCTAGAGATTACTAAAACTACTACCTATATATATAACTAAACGCTAGCTATAACTTAAAAATAGAAGACTTTATATAAATTATTCTATAGTTACTTCTAGTTAAAAGAAAATATAAATCTAGTGTAGTTAGACTTTTTATACTTTTAAGTATATAGATACTATATATATATAATAATAAAAGATACTTAATTTAAGAGAAATAAATATTAGAAGCTTACGCTTAAGGTGTTTATTAGCTTTCTCTTAAAGTATACTTTAAGTAACTTATTCTATATATAAAACTTACTTAAGAGTAAGGTTTTTACTATATAAAACGTTATATTTAATAAAAAGAAGTTCTATAATAATAACTTAAAGTATATAGTAAAAGAGTTCTACTATATAGACCTTAAAGTAATTTAAGAATATATTACTTAGTTTATAGAAATATCTTATAAGCTACTTATAAAATAAAAAGCTAATAAAGAAGTAGATAAAATTCTTAATTATATTAAAACTACTATAAGAGAAAGAAGTAACTAGGAGTAACTAAAAAAAATAATACTATATATAAATGTATAATTTAAGCTTTAGCTAACCTTATCTCTCTCTTTAAAACTAATAAACTTATTTATAATACTTAGTAAAGCTTTTTAAAGAGTTTCTAATATAAAGAGGTAAGAAAGAGGTTTATTAGTAATAAAAATAACCTTTAGAACCTTATTTAAAGCTATATTTCTAGTAAAAAGCACTTTATATAAAGATCTTTATACTTTTTAGAGACTAAATAGCTTAAATAGACTATATATATAGTCTAGCTAGCTTTATATAGCTATAAAAGTAGATTAATCTATAGATATAGTAGAAGGGCTATATAATAAGAAAGTGAGGACTAAAAACTAAAATACTTCTAGAAAAAGCCTAGAGAAATATAAAATACCCTCTAGAAGCTTCCTCTTATTAAAAGCAGTTTTATCTATATATTTATACTTTATAAGTACCTCTTAGTAAGAGTTATCTCTCTTTTTAATATTATATTAGTAACTTTTAAGTTAAAAAGAATAGTTAAATTATAAAAAGAAGTATAATTATATAAACTTAAACTGCTATTTTCTAATAAATAGTTTTTTAGAAGTAGAGAAAGCTTATTTATAGAGATATAAGAAGTCTAAGTTTTAAGAAGAAATTATAAAGATTATATTAGAAAATTAATAGGTTTTTAGATACTATTAAGTTTATATCTATAAGTTTAATAAATATAGTAAACTTATAAAGTTAAAAGCTTACTTTATAATTTAAAGAGATTAATAAGTAAAAAATGCTTATAATATATATATTATAACTTTTATAGATATATTATTTAGAACTCTAATAGCTATAGTAAATCGCTTTAACTTAAAGCTTCTTTAGTATAATATAGTAAATGCATTTATATATATTAAGCTTAATAAGATAGTCTATATAAGATTTCTACTTAGCTATAAGAAGCTTAGAAAGGTATTTAAGCTTAGAAAGGCTTTATATAGATTTTACTAATCTTCTCTCTTTTAGTAATACTATTTTAAAAGAGAACTAAGAAAGTTAAAGTTCTTATAAATATTAAGAGAAGATTACTACTAGAAGAAAAGTTAAGTATTCTTCTTCTTCTATATAGATAACTATATTTTAGCTTACTTAAAAGCTTCTTAAAAAGAGGTTAAAGAAGTAATTAAAAAGCTTTAAAAGAGATACTATTTTAAAAGTAATAAAAGCTTATAGTAGTTTTTTAGTATTAAGGTTTTTTATAATTATAAAATAAAAAAGCTCTAGCTTTTATAAGTAGTTTATATAGAGAAAGTAAGAAGACTTCTACTAGTAAGATACTCTTTAAAGATATAAAATAGAACTTCTATAGGATATACTAAGCTACTTTTATATAAGAGAGAAGCTTTAAATAATAAAGTTAATCTCTATTAGAGAAAAGTAAGAACTATTCTATATATAGTAGTAATAATAAAGCTAGATTTTATATTTATAGTAAGCTATTTTACTTACTTTAACTATAACTTAAAACTAAAATACTAATAAGCTATAGATTAAACTTTATAGTATTTTTATAAGATATATTATTTCTATATTAAATATAGAGTTAAACTTAGTAGCTAATATAATACTTTTAAAGTAGCTTTAGATATAAGTTTTAATAATAATACTTTAGATTAAAAGAGCTTTTAAGAGTTTATAATAAAGTTCTTTAGAGGTATTATTATATAGAAAGTGAATAAATAGATAACTATAATAACTTTAATAATAGAAGTAGAGCTTCTCTCTTTTTTATTTATAGCTTAAAAAGCTATATTTATAAGTTAACTTATTATTTCTCTCTAAGTATAACTTCTTAAAGAAATAAGTATAGAGGTATTATTTTAATTTACAAAAAGTATTTTAATAACTATTTAAATTTAATATAATAACTAATAGATAGTTAGATTAGTAATAAAAAAGTTTATTTATTTTTAAATAAAGCTATACTATATTAATATTTATAACTACTAGCTATATTAAAAGATCTATAAGAAGTATATATTTATAGTATATATCTCCTCTATATAGTTAATAGTAGATAGATTAATAAAGTCTCTCTTATAGTAAGTATTTAAGAACTTCTAGATATAGCTAGAAATAGTAAATTAAGAAGAAATATTTAAAAAGAACTACATTTCTAAGTTTAAAAGAGATAAAAAGAAATAGAGAGAGAAAATAGAGAAAAAAGATATATAGAATAGCTTTATATAGATATTTATAAAGAGATAAAATAATAAGAAATAAAAAGTATAAAAGAACTACTATTTAAAGTAGTAAAGCTACTAGAGAGAGCTAGATATCTATAAGCTTAAAGTTTAAAAAATAAAGTTATTTTAAACTAAAACCTCTATAATACTAAATAACTACAAAATAAAGAAGTCTAAATACTTTTATAGGTAGAAATAAGTAAAATAGCTTTATAAGTAGTAGCTAGAGAAATAGCTAACTTAAAAGCGTTAAGCTAGTTATAGAACTTTTTAAGGTCTATTTAACTAAAAGTAGTAATATAGAGAATAATATAGTTAAGGTTATAGTGAGTAGCTATAATAGTATTTTAAGTATAACTAAAAGTAGAATAAGAACTAGAGAGAACGCTTAAAAGAATAAGAGAGGTATAAATAGATATCTTAAGATATATATTAAGGGTAATAAAGCTAAATATAATAAAAGTAATAAGTATAGTAGTATAGAGGTATAAAATATACTTAATAATAAAGATATTATTTTTCTTTTTCTTAATATTAGTAGCTTAAACCTTATATACTTTACACTTAAGCTTATTTTAAGAGAACTTAAGGTTTTATAATAATATTAGTAATAATATAGAGAACTATAAAAAGAGATAGCTTATATAGTTAGTAACTTTATTATTAACTTTAGAGTAGGTAATAAATATATAATACTTTTTATAGAGGTAGATAGTTTTAATAGTATCTATTTTATAGGTATTACTATAGTTATAATAATAATAATAAGTATTCTTACTAATAAAATAGTAACTAGAATAAGAGAAATCTCCTCTATATAAGAAGAAGTAACTAAAATAGAAGTTATCCTCCTCTTTAAGAGAAGAATTTAAAGAGTTAAATATATCTATAGCGCTAGAAGTAATATTTATATCTTTATCTTTAGTAGAAGGTCTTTAAGTAGTAGTAAATACTTTAAAATTAGTATAAGTAGTTTAGAGGAAAGCTTTCTCCTCTTCTTACTCTTTTTAAGCTTTAGTAGTAGTAGCCTCCTCCTCTTTCTCTTTTTTCTTCTTTTTAGTAGTAATAGAGGTAGTAGTATATATAGTTTTCTCAGTTTTAGCCTCTTTAGTAGTTTTTACTTACTTTTTAGCCTCTTTTTATATATTAAACTTATATCTATACTTCTTAGAAGTAATAGTAGGGGGGGTAGTAAAGTAAGTAATAAGCTTAAGGTTATTAAAGTCTTTTTTATTAATAAGCTTAAAGAGGGGGCGCTTATAAGGGTAGCTAATAAGGTAAGTAAATAAAGAGATAGTAGTAGCTAAAAGAGAAAGATTAGTAATAAAAGAATATTATAAAAAAGAAGGAAACTAATAATTAGTAGTAAGAGAAGCTAGCTTATCCTCTTCTTTAGAATTAGAGAAACTATATATATTATATAGAGAGTAGTGAACTTTAAAGGTTATAGTAGTAGCTTTATAAGTAGTAGTAAGGTAAACTTAAAGAGTAGTACTAAGAGTAGAAGTATATAAAGATATTATAATATATTTAATCTACTTAATTAAGATATTAATAAGGTATTAGAAGTATAATAAAGTAGTAGTAAGAAGGTAATATATAAGTTTATAAAATTATAAAAAGTAAAGAGAAAAAGAGAAGAAAAATAGTAAAAAGTATATATAGTAGAATATTATTTATTTATACTTTTATTTATAAGAAGAGCTAAAGTAGTAAGTAAAACTATAGCTAATTAGAGGTTTTAGAACTACTAAATAAGGTAAGTAATACTTTTTTCTACTACTCTAGCTACTCATAGTGAGGAAGGCTATTATTTTATAACTTATGAAATAATTAAAACTATAATAATAGAGAGATAATTAAGGTTATTTAGAAGTATTTAATTAAGCTATAGGGATAGCTATATAATTACTATAGTTATTTCTAAGAGGGCGTATTAGATTACTAAGGTTAGAATAGCGCTTTTTAGCTGCTAAGAGCAACTTAGATAATTAGATAATTTGCTTATGAGATCAGTGGGCCTTTATATAACTGCGTGTAGAGTTTGCCTGTCTGTGAGGATATGTAGTTAATATATATCTAAGTTAATTTTACAGACTGCGTACTAGCGCTGCTAACTAATTAATTAAGCTAAATCTGAGGGTTAAATTTAACTAATTAACTTAACGATCATAATAGTCTTATTTAAATTAACTATTTTAACTAGTTTTAAATATAATTACCTAAATAGGAAGTTAGTAATACTTTTTATAATATTTTTAGAAAGTTAAAACGTATATTATATAATAATCTAAAGCTATCTAACTCTTTTTAGCCTCTTTACTTAAAGTAATAGCTATTTATAGTAATAATACTATTTTAAACCTAGTTCTAGAAGTATTAAGTTTATTTAAGTATTAAGGGTATTATTAATAACCTCTATAATATTAATAGAAGTTTAATAAAGCTAAATACTTTCTTATAATTAGTTATTATTACTAAGATAGTAAAGATATTAAAAATAAGTTTATTAAGTATTAAGAAGGTTTATTAATATAAAATCTATTATTAAATAAAGTTATTAATAAGCTAAGTAATAGAAAAATAGAAGTATTACTTTAGTTTATTAAAATTATTAATAGTAGTATTATAAGCCTTACTAGCTAACTATTAATAATATTTAAAGTCTTTAGTTTTTAGAGTAATAGTAATTAATATAAATATAGCTTATAGAAACTATAAATAAAGCTATAGATTAGCTTAATTAGATATATTAGTATACTATTATTATTAATACTTATAAAATCCTTTTTAAGTATTATATACTTATATATAAGTTTCTAAAGTGTTCTAATACTTCTAAAACTATTATAAACCCTACTTAGAATATAAAATCACTATAGTAGTATAGAGGAAAGACTTTATAAGCTTAGTATAATATTTATTAAATACTTACTAGCTATTAATAATTAATAAGTATAGATATTTATAAGAGTTAAAGTTAGTACTCTAAGAGTATTATAACTATAAATATTTAAACTATAAATAAGTAGAGATACTATTAATTAATAGAGACTATAAAACTACTATTAAGCCTTATTAAGAGTATTAAGATATTTTTATAAGTTAAAATAGTTACTATAACTAACTCTTAATAAGTTAAGTAGCTATATAGTTAATTTTAGTATTAATAGAGGTATTAAAAAGCTTATACTAGTCTTTAAAATAATCTAAGAGATACTTTATACTTACTAAAACCTCCTAAAATTAGCTATATTTATTACTTTTACTCTAGCTTTTATATCTTTTAGTTTACTTATAGAGTAACTTAAGTATTTTATATAACTTTATAAAGATTTACTAGTCTTTATTAATAAGAATATCTTTACTTAGAATATAATCTATATTATTAAGAAAACCTAAAGTATAAAAAATATAACTATTAATCTAGCTATATTTAAATAAAGCTTATTTAATTATATTATATATTAAGTTCTATTAAGTAGTATTACTTAATATTAGATTTAACTTTTAAAATAACTCTTCTTATAGAGTAAAGTTAGTATTATTATTAATAGCTTTATTACTAATAGCTAAGAAGCTTTTAGATTATTATAGTAATAATCTAATATACTTAATAATATTCTAAAGTTTATTAATAAAACCCTTCTATTTCTAGTAAGCTAAGTTATTTTAAACTTTACTAGTATTAAATAAATAGTTAAACTCCTCTTTAAACACTTTATTATTAATACTATAAATAATAATATAACTAATAAGGTTAAAAGTATAGCTATAATATTAAATTTAATATTACTAAGTATTAGTTTCTATATATAAAGATAATAAAGAAGAAAAGAGAGCTTTAAGATAAATATTATTATTTATAGTATTATTAGATATAATAATACTAATCTAATTAATAAAGCCTTAGTTTATAAGAGTAGTATAAATAGTTATAATAACATTTTTACTAAAGTGAGCGCTAAGCTAGTAGTAAAAAGCTAATAAGTATTAGGTTTATTTCTCTAATTAGTTAATAAAGTAGCTAAATATAGTAATAATAATATATTAATTAGAGGAGGTCTATAGATTAAATAATATATAGACCTTTATAAGTATTTTTTATATCTTACTTCTAATCTATTCCTTTTTAGAGATATAGAAGTAATATAGTTAAACTTTCTAAGAATCTCTTAACTAATATACTTAGTTATAAATATTATAATAATTAAAAAGACTAAATAAATACTATATATACTAATTACTAAATATTAAAAAAGAGTTATTAATATTAATAAAAAAGCTAATAGCTAGCTCTTTAATCTAAAAAACTCTATTATAAGATATAATAATAGGAGTAAAGTATTAGCGCTTAGAGAGGTACCTATTATCTTTAGAATTATCGCTAGATAGATACTTAGTATAGAAGTGTTTTTTATAAATATAGTAAATAGATTTAAAGTATTTTTTAATACTAAATATAGTAGTAGCTTTTTATAGCTCTCTAAAAGTACTAACTTTAGTATAGTATTAATAAACCTAGTAAGTATTACTTAAATATATTATTAATATATAAAATAGTATAATAGAAAGTAAATAAGTAATAAATATACTTCTAATACTACTTAAGAAGATCTTATAGATAAAAATACTTTTATTTCTAATTTAAAAAGTATAGCTTTAACTACCTTTTCTTAAGATAGCTTCTATATTAATATAGCGCTACTCTTTCTAAATAGTATAAAGTAGAGCTTTAAGAGTAGTATACTTATTAAAGTTAGTAGTTAATATATTACTAATAGTTAAAAAAGCTTAAATCTAAGTAGTAATCCTTTAAGGAGTTACTTTATAGCTAATAAAGTGATTAATATATTAGTTATACGTTAGTAGAGGTATTATAATAATAAGAGAGAGGTTAAAAAAAGTGTTTAGAAGTATATAGAAGTAAAGCTTTAAAGCGTAGTAGTAGTAGTAGTAATAATAGTAATACTAGTAGTAATATTAAAAAAGGTTATTTTTAAGAACTAGTAAAGAGGTTAAAAATAGGCTTTTTTTAACTTCTAGTAAAGGGGCTAAAAATATATTAATTAAGTAATATAGTAAAAAGTATATTTCTAATACTTCTAGTACTTCTTAATAATAAAGCTAGTATTATTAGGAAATATCTAGCCTTACTCTACTATCTATTAGTATAAAGGTATTACTAAATTAATATTATTAACTATTTACTCTTTTTTTTAAAGATATATTATAATAAAACCTAATAAACTAGTAATAAGTCTACTATATAAGAAATTATAAAAATATTAGTTTAAAACTAGCTTAAGTTATTAACTATAGTATAAAAGCTTAAAAGGTTATAACTTTAAGCTACTAGAAAAGAATATCTAGTTAACTTTTTTGTTTTTTTATTAAATCTTTTAAAAATTCTAATTAGTTTAGAGGCTAGATTTTTATTCTTTTAAGTAATATTAGTTTAATTAAAATAGTTAAACTAAAGGTATTATAAGTTTAGCTAATTAACTCTAAAAAAAGCCTCATTTTAATTGGCTGATTAATTGATTTGATTGATTTGGCTTGATTGGGTAGCAGCGCTGCTGCGTACGAGATGAACGCCGACAGCAGGCCAGCTAATGACAAGACCTGTCTGCTGCCGACGAACAAGCCGGTACTAATGGCGCCCGACAAGGCCAGGAACTGTACATGACGAGCTTTGAGCTTTCTATCGAGGGTTCCCAGATGTTGTGTTTCTTGCTGATGCTTCACCTCGGCCGTGTCGCCCCCACCTACCGTGGTTCTCGCCGGCTCAATGTCATCATCTCCCGGGGTCCTTGCTGATGCTTCCGGATGTTCTGGTATGCTCTCCTTATTCTCCATAGTGGCTAATCTATTTCAGCGTACGGTTCGTCAAAATGCAGGCTACGTGGGCAACGGGTCTCCTAAGTGAGCTCGATTGATACTCCACAACGCGAAGACGAGGATGTTGGATTGCAGCAACAAAACGACGACCCAGCATCAAGGATGACGTCGAATTTGAAGCAACTGAGGGGACGTTACACTGCATCCCGTGGTTGGCTGCTGTCGGTGTCGTCGTTGTGCTCCCAAGGGCCAAGAGTTTAATGTTCCAATTGCCTCCCCAATTTAGGGGTTCAAAGTGTCGATCCCTGCATCCTGATCCTGCGTCTAGACACAATGTGTGGGGCTGATCCAAGCCTGTCCGCATGTATGGTAAGACTTGGAAAAAGGCCTTCGTAAGAAGCATCAAGAATCTTAATGGTCAGTATACCGGAGCAATCACATTAATACAAGAAAGCATGTGGGCACGTGTGTTTGCCCTACTATCTATGGCCTCGATTGTAACGTTATGATCATTGTGGCCATTGCTTTTGATTTGTGTTTTCTCGATTTCTTTCAATCTTAGTCCTATCCATAGTATATATGCCTTATTGTAACCGCTTCATACTTAGGTAGGACGTTCAATGTTATCCTTGCGCACGAGTTGTCACACTTGGATGCGGTGTGCGACATTAGCTAAAATTACGACCCGGCGGAGTTCTCTTGGATCCGTACATACCGCTTACTCATTGAGCATGGATATTATAGCTACTGATACGTCTTCAGCGCCCCATTTGAACCACTTTTCAAACAGCTGGTCATTGATTGGGAAGAGCATGTAGCGGACGTGATATTGTTATAACAACCAGCACCTCGACTGGCTGAGCCGTAACACTTCAACTTGACGAATGTGGTTTAGTTTCACCTGTTACTGCAGCATGTAAACTAATACCAGGGCAGGATCTGAATTGCCGCATTGTTAAGAGAACCCGACGCCGGATGGACCATTGGCATCCCCCGATCAAGCTTACATGTCTTGTTCTTAAAAGCGACCCAAACCATCACACTCTGAAGCGGTTCTCACACATCTAAGAACTCTTCATAAGCTTCTACATGCGCTCAAAGCCATTCAGTTTCCAAGCCTTCACGATGAGCGACACTCCTACCGACCCAGTTCCCTTTGCTGACAAGGCCGTTAAGTTGGACATTGTTGTCGTTGGGCATGGAATCGCAGGGCTTGTCTTCGCTATCGATGCGAAACTTCGTGGACATCAGGTCCAAATTCTTGAGAAACGACCCGGCTTGGATGATTTCGGTGAGTTAACTCGACAACTATCACCGGCACAAAGATAATGCAGCTGCACTGGAAAAGGGTGTTGACTGATACGTTTGTAGGTCATGTCTTAGCATTGCAGGCCTCTTCTTTGCGCAGCATAAAGAATGGCTGGCCAGGATTCTGGGATGAACTTCAGTCGTTGTCTTTGGGAAGCACACTCAACCTGTACAGGTTTGATGGAACCTTCCTGGCCCCCCCAAGGACTGTTTCGTCCGACGGGTTAGGTTTCGCCGTTCATCGCTTGGACTTTCATGCTTTACTACATCAGTATGCACTCAAATGTGGCGTTATCGTCAAATTCTCCATGGAAGTCGACAAGTACCTTGAGTCTTCTGGTCGAGGCGCTGTCGTACTGTCCAATGGTGTGCGAATTGAGGCGGACTTGATTGTGGCAGCCGATGGTGTTGGATCCAAGTCTTGGGACTTGGGACGGAACATCAAGGACCAAGCCGTTAGCAGCGGGTACAGCGTCTTTCGTTCTAATTTCCCAGCGTCACCAGCTTTGGAGAACAGCCCTGTGTTAGCGAATGAGTTCCAGAAGTGGCTTACCAGAAGCTGCGCATTCATGGGACCAGATACTCACATTGTGGTGTCTAAATCTTGTCATCGACTGGGTTTCTTGATGAACCATAAGGTTAGTGAGCTTTTGACGTTAAATCTTTGGGTGATGTATGACAACTAACTCGGAGATCAGGACCCGGGCAATTTGCCAGACACAGTGCCAATTTTTACTGTTCTCCCGTATGTGGAAGGATGGAGTCCCGTGGTAACAGAATTGATCAAGGCAGTGCCCGATGGAATGGTTTATGATTGGAAGCTGCGCTGGAGAGATCCCCAGCCCGAATGGGTGTCTCCTCTGGGTCGATTGGTACAGATTGGCGATGCGAACCACGCATTCCTCCCGACGTCCGGCTACGGGGCTTCGATGGCTATGGAAGATGCGCATTCGCTCGTGGAATGCCTGTCTCATGTGGAGCAACAAGATGTTGCCCTAGCACTGAGAGTTCACAATTGTCTTCGGTAAGTTGGCCCACATGAAATTAAATGAAAGCAAACATCAGCTGAGACTCTGTTCCAGATTTGAACGAACCGCCTGCCCTCAGAAGATGGGCTTTAAAGCTAGAGAATTGTGGCATAAGACGGACTGGAACTCTCCGATTGAAGACCCTACAATCTTCACACGCATGTGGGCTCCATGGCTGCTTGAACACGGTCCCGAGGACTACGCGCGAAAGAACTTTGCCACTTGTGCTCACCAACTTCGTAACGGGGAGCAATTTCAGAACAGCAACAGTGTTCCTGGCTATGAGTTCAAGATTTGGACTGTTCGGGAGCTTGCGGAATCCCCAAATGACGGTCTTCACGATGAAGGGGGGTGGTTTGCAACTGAATAGTGTAAGAAGAATGCTAGGCTCAAAACTGTAACGCGACATAAACGTCATAGAGAAACAGGGTGCTGTGAGGAAGTCGGTCTGAATTACTCAAACCAAGTCGCCGGGTTGAAACTAGATGAAAACCGAGTCTTCTGAACGGTTTTTAAATTCTCTGGCCCCTGTGATTAGAATGCATGGCTCCAGTACCTCTTTCAAAGGCCGACAATGTATGTAAATTCTCCTCGTCCAATGTCAGACATCAAAACAGTGGTGATCAGCCCTTGAATCTGCAAGCATTCCTTGAAGAGCTGGATTGCGACAAGCGCGTAGCGAGAGCGCCTTGGTGTTTACTTCAGGATAACAGTAAATTACATAGAGTAGAGCTCTATACCGCGCTGGAGCAATATAATCCTCGCTGGTGTGAACCACATGGCTGGTATTTTTGAAAAGCAGTGTTACATCGAGAAGCCGTCGGGGCACAATTAGTGTAGGTCCGGCCGAGATGGACCGATTTCCGGATGCGAGGTGGATCTTTAATCTCACAGCTAAGAACTATTGGTGGAATCAGGGTCGCGTAGATATCATGCATTGCCACTTTAATTTATCTTCTTTAAGTTATCTTAGGTGAATCCGTCCGTAGAAAGTCTCTTGACCGTCAAGGTTTGTACCATAGAGTGGGGTCCTTCGTGGGGCAGGAAGACGATACACCAAGCGGTTGTCTGACGATATGACGAATTAGTTTAGCTCGTTATAGACAGAAACATCAATTCGTTAATGTCTGAGATCTGGCGCGGTCACATCCGTTTCCCCGAGAGGGAAGAGCACGAAAGTAGTCTTCATTTGACGCCTTTGTCACTTATGTTCGTTGGGAGATCTCTATAAGTACATCAGGACAGCTTCATTTAGAGGCGATGAGAGGCCTTCAATCTTGTCCACGCAGCAGGCAGATAGCCAAACCGAAAATCTCTCTTATCTTTCTGAACATACTTCTGCATTCATTATGGTTTCAATATCTCAAATGCTAAAAGGCAACCTTTTGCTCCTCTCTGTAGCTGCTTATAGTGTCTTTCTTCCCTTCTAACTTTTTTTTCTTCGCAGTTTGCTACCTAGAGGTGTACTTTATTAACTACTATATAACTCTTATAAGGAAATACTCGAAGGCTAGGATAGTTTATAGAGAAACCTCTATAGTTACTTATAGAGATATATAAAAAGAGTATAAATCGCTTTAATTATAAGAAATAAATATCTCCTTCTTTATATTACTATAATTTATTATATTAAAATGTTAACGTAGTATTATATTTACTATTTCTATAGTTACTTATTACAACCTATAAGTAAAGATAACAGATAACTAACCTACTTAGGCATTAAGTAGCTAGAACAGAACATTTATACTATAAGATTATAGGAATAATAGGGACTTACTTAGAACGGAAGAACTATAGTATAAGTTATATAACGATAAAAAAAACTAATAAAAGATAAGTAATCTAATAAGAGGACTAATATAGAAATAGTAGTTTACTTTTAAGAACTACTTAGATCTTATTAGTTCTAAAATAAAAGAACTATTTAGAACTTATATATAGTATAATTATAAGCTTAGTTTATAATTAGATTTCTATAGCTCTTTAGTAGTTAACTTTATATTTATCCTTAGAGATAATTTTAGCTTATTTTTACTATAAATAACTTATTAAAACTAAAACTAATTACTTTAGTTTCTAAAGACTAATCTATAATGAAGCCTATAACTTATAACTTAAACTATAACTTTAGTATACTATTATAACGCATTAATCCTCAGCTTCTGTTAATAGACCTTTCTATTAGATAGCTAACTATGATATTACTATTCTAAGAGTAATAATAGTTTTATTCAACTTATTTAAAAAAAAAGAAAATAATATTTATAAGTTTTAAAATTAATTTTTTAAACTATAATAAATTAAAAAAAAAGGTTTTCTATTACTTATTAATTATTATAAGCTACGCTTACTTATTACGTTTAGGCGTTACTATAAACCTATAGAAATTCTACCTTTAATAACTATATTCGCTTAATAAGCGCCTTATACCTATTTTTCCTCTATATAAGGAGTATTCTAAAAACTTCCCTCTTTTAGCTTAGATTACTATAATTAAAGCACTCCTAAATTAAATAAACTATACGCTAGCCTCTTATATATCTAAGCTTCTATTAAACGCTTATTTTACTAGCTATATAGTATAATAGATAGTAGGTAGGAAATAAAGCTAACTAAGCTTAAAGTAGCTAAACTAGAAATAGTATTAAGAAGTATATAAGTATTTAAATTAATCTATACTATAATTACTAAGCTAAATAACTAACTTAATAATATATTAACCCTATTATAAGCTATTAATAAGCTAGTTATAAAGTTAATATAAATAGTAATAAGTAGTAATACTTTAGTACTATTAGTATTATACTTTATAGTATTACTACTAATATTACTACCCTTAAAGCTAGATATTACTTAGGAAATAAGTAGTATTTAATACTTAAAACCTCTCTCTAACCTTCTAAAGTTTAGAAGTAGTTATAATAAGTATACTATTTAGGCGTAATAGATATATAATAAAATTAGAATAGATTAAGCTTTTTACTTAAGTAACTAAAAGGTTTAGTATTTAATTAACTTCTACTTAAAACTAAAAGTATAGCTAGTAGTTATAGCTTTCTATAAATCTAATAGTAATAATAGCTTATTTAAGCTAGACGTCTTCTTAGTATACTTAGACTATACTTATAGTAACTTAAATATTAAGAGTAAAGCTTTTAGAAAGCTATTAAAGCTTAAAATAAAGTATAAAAATCTTTTACTTTATTTTTACTCTACTTTAAACGTACTATTATAGAAATAAGTAGTATAGTATAGCTAGATAAAATCCAGATTAACTACTTATAAAAAGTACTATTTTATAAGCTTTTTAACTACTTAGTTAGCTACTTAACCTCCTATAAGTATATTAAGTATATAAGCTTTATATAGAATATTATATAGAAACTAAAAAGATTATATTATATTTATAACGTTATATATTAGCCTATAACCTTTAGAATAAAATTATTACCTATTAAAGTAGATATAGATAGAGATATTAGAATAATAGAGTTAGTATATACTTTATATAATAAAATAGATAAAAGCTTTAGTAAAGAAATATATTATTATTTTAAGTATAATTAGATTAGCTATTTATAAAGAGATTACTAGAAATTAAAAAGATTAAAGAATAGTCTTAGAGTAGTAAAAGCTATTAAGAAAATATTATACTAAGATTTAAAAGAGGATAAGAAAGAAGAGAATACTTTTAATTTAATAAATAAGTAATCTTAGTATAAAATTAAATATTAAGGATAATAGAAAAAAAGTAGACTAAGTAAGAGTAATTTTAGTTAGAATATAGTATAAATAGGTTTTCTATAATATTAATAGTTAGAGTTAATAAAAGTACTTCTACTAATACTTTAATAAACTATAGTTATAATATCTATATAATAGTAAACTACTAATATACTTACTACTTCTATTTACTATATATTAATTACTAAGCGTAATAACTATATAGGTTTATTAATAATTTAGCTTAAACTAAAGTAAAAAGTATAGCTATATTATACTTTAAAATTAGAAGCTATATATAGTAACTTTTTACTTATATAGTAAAGAAGTTAGATATTAACTTATTCTTAGAAAAGCTATAAATAGAATAAAATAGTATTATATATAATATAATAGAAAAATAGGTATTCTATAAATAAATAGAAGTTATTATTACTTTATAAGAATAAAATAAGCTTTAAAAAGTAAGGAAAATCTAAGAAGTTTACTAATTAAACGCTATTTCTTTTATAGTAATTTACTAAAGAGTTAGTAGAAGTTAGAAGTTTAAAGTAGCTATAGAAATATAAACTATAAGTTTAAGAGATATTAAAAAAGTACTTAAAATAAAGAAATTAGAAGACTATTTAGAGAAACTATTATAATATATTTATAATAAGTTTATAAAGCTTTTTAAGTTTATTAAGTTATATTTTTTACTTTTAAGTTACTTTAATATAAACTATAAAATCTACTTTAAGTTTAATACTTTTAGCTAAAAAGCGCTTTTACTTTAAAGCTCCCTCTATAGTATATTAAAAGAAAAGCTTTTAGTACTTAAAAAGATATTTACTAATTTATTTAATAAAAGCTTTATTTAAGCTAGTAAATCTCTTACTAGTATATTAGTACTTCTTATTAAGAAACTAAATAGAGGATTATAGTTCTACTATAACTACTAAGTATTAAATATTATTACTAAATAGGATTACTACTTTTTATTTCTAATTTAAAAGACTTTTTAGAAGGTTAGTTTAGTAAAATAGTATATAAAGTTAGATATTATAGCTGTTTTTTATAAGATTTATATAGTAGAAAAATACTAAGAGAAAACTGCTTTTTATATATAATATAGGCTTTTTAAGTAGCTAGTTTACTTATTTAGACTAAGTAAAGCTTTAGTAATGTTCTAGTAGTATATTAATAGTATATTTTAAGAATTTCTTAATAACTTTATAATAGTATATACTAATAATATACTAGTGCATAGTAGTAGCTTTTAAGTAGACTATAAATAAAAAATTTATAAAGTCTTTTAAGTTTTTAGAGAGGTTAGCTTTAACTTTAATTTTATAAAGTATAAGCTTTTAGTAAAAATAGTAAAATATATAGGATTTATCTAAAGAGTAAGTAAAAATATTACCTATAATATAGAGAAAATATAAGTAATTATTAAGTAGAAAATATCCATTTTAGTAAAAAAGTTATAAAACTTCTTAAGGTTTACTAATTACTACTAAATATTTATATTAGAATATTTAGAAGTTATAGAGCCTCTTACTCTCTTTATAAAAAAAGAAGTACTATTCGTTTAGAGTAAAGAATAGAAAAAAGCCTTCTAAACACTTAAATACTACTTTTAGACTACACTAGTACTATATTATTTTAACTTATAAACTTAAATAACTATTAAAATAAACTACTTAAAGTTTACTTTAAGAGGTATATTAACTTAAGAAGATGTATAAAAATAATACTATTCTATTACTTTTTATTTATAGAAGTTTACTTTTACTTAATATAACTACTTAATCTATAATAAGGAACTATTAGTAGTAACTACTTATTTAAACGTATAGAATACTAAATTAAAAAGCTACTCTAAGTTTAAAGTTTTAACTAATTATAAAAGCTTTAAATACTTTCTATAAAAGTAGTATTTAATAGAGTATTAGAATTATTAAGTAAAATAGTTATTAAAGTATAACTTCTATCTAAAATACTAACTAAGCTACTTTATAACTATACTTAATATACTTTTATACTATAAACAAAACGCTCTAAAAGGTTAAAAAGATAAATAAAAAAAAGAACAGATAATATAAATAATCTCTAACTCTATTTTTAGAACAATATATAAATTAACTATAGTAGAAACCTCTATTATAATAGTATTTAAAGACCTAATCCTATAATATACTTAGAATAAAATATAAATAAATAATACTTAATATTAAAGTATCTACTTAGTAGTAAAATAAGGAGATTAAAACTTTTCTTCTTAGTTAAACTTAAAACTATAGATTACTAAGTATAATATAAATACTTTTAACTAATTAATATTTAGAAACTAGATTTAAATATTAAAATTAATAAATAAAGATTATTTTTAGAATACTTTTTAAATATAATTAATTTAGAAGTATTATAACTTAGTAATAATAGATTACTCTAGTTAGAATAATATACTAGCTATTCTAGTTTAATAGTACTTCTAGCTAAAATAGTTCTTAGCTATTTACTAATTTATAAAGAACTATAATAGCTATAGTAAAAGAATAATATAGTAGTAAGTAAAATATAAACTTCTCTAGTTATTATTAGTAGTAAAATAACTATATTATAACTTTATTATAGATTTTATAATAGATCTCTTATATATAGTAAATATAGAATTTTAATATTTCTAAGTAATAATAAATAAACTTTTAAAAATAATAATTTTAAAAAGAATAATATTTATAAATATAGAAATATATATAAAATACTTTATTAACTATTATTATTAGTTCTATAAAGTACTAGAATCTATTATTAATAATAGAAGTAGTAACTAAATAAGCTAGTTTTAGTAATAGTTTTATATACTTATAAAGATTAAATAGCGCTTAAATACTACTTTCTATTTATAGATAAATAGAGTAACTAAACGTTTTAATTAGGAAATCTAAGTAATCTTATAGATAATAGTTAACTTTATTTAGAATAACCAGAGCTATAACAAGTACTACGTAGTAGTACTACAACTACATAGTATACTACAATACTATAACTTATAGTATATACTACTATTATACTATAAGTAGTTATAGTGTAGTTATAATACTAAATTTTAACCTATAGTATACTATATACTATAACTATATATAGTAGTAGTATACTATAAATACTACAAATTATACTACAGATTATATTATAATATAAAGGAAATACTTAAGTATTTAAATATATATATTATACTTAATATATAATAATAAGTTAATATAAAGAGTAACTATAGTTAATATTTTCTATCTAATTTAATCTAATTTATACTTAATCTCTTCTTATAAATTTAAGTTTTCTTAAGAATTTAATATAGAAGTATTAATATCTTCTATATTTTCTCTTTCTATAACTCCTTCTATAACTCCCTCTAATTCTTCTATATATAGCTCTTCTTCTTCTATATCTATATTAAATAGATCGCTATAACTTTTAGGTTTAATACCTATATCTTCTATAATATTAATTTTCTAACTTTTTAGTAATACTAACTGCTTTCTAGTATTATCTTTTAAACTAATATACCTTTTAGTAATAATATTACTAAATTAGTTAAAATTACACTCTACTATAGAAGAAGTAGAAGCTATAGCTAAATATTTTCTAGCTAAAATAGCTAAAATAGGATATTTAGACTTATTTAGCTCCTACTAAACTAAAAGATCTATTTATAAAGTATATTAATAAATTACTATATAACTAAAATATTAATATAATAAAGAAATATTTAAATAAATATATATACCTTATTATCTTCTACTATATATTTAGTATAATATATAATCTTATTTTCTTAAGATTTTTTAGTTTTTTCTTTTTTAATTTTAGAAAAAAGTCTACTATTAAGCTTAGGCTTAGGTTTAAGTTATAGATTATTATAAAGAGGATTATTAGGTCTAGTAGTAGATAAATCTATAATTATTCTACTATTAGTAAACCTATTATTATTAATATTAGATTCTATTTCCTCTTTAGATTTAGAAGAGTTATCCTTTCTTAAAAGAATATACTTATTAATAGATCTAATATAATAAGAACTTCCTTTAAACTATAAAGAAGTTATAACTTTTTATTTTAAACTAAATTAAATAGTTAGTAATAATATAAATATATATATATATATATATATTATATTAATATAAAATATATATTTAAAGAATAGTAAATACCTTTTATACTTTTTAGTTAAATTATTTATAACTATAGTAATAATAGTTTTACTAATAATTCTATTTAGAAAGTTAAAGTCTTCTAGAGTAATTAAGTTATACTTAAGATCTAATATAAAAGCTAGTAAATAAAGCTTATAAATTCTATAAGTATCTATATTTACTATAAGAGGGTAGTATTTAGCTAATTTATTAGTTTCTTTCTCTATAACTATAATAAAGCTATTAGTATAAAGAAATAAAAGCTTTAAGCTCTAGTAATTAAAATATTAGTAAATAAGTATTTAAATATAAAATATTATAAATAATATAATAATATTTAAGTTAATATATAACTTATATCTCCTCTAATTACTAATTTAGTATTCTTTTTATATAACTCTTTAAAATCTTTTAAAGAGTAATATATCTAACTAATATAAAGTAATATAGTAGAATTAGTAATATAAATTTAAGATTATAGATATTTAGTAGAACTATAAAAAATCTCTAATATATCTTTTAAGTAATCTAATTAGTCCTAGTTATCTAATAAAGAATAAATAGCTTTAAAAGCAGCTACTTTAGTATTTCTTTTTAAATAATCTAAAGTAGACTGTAATAATAAAGTATCTAATATTATTCTATAAACTGAATTCCATCTAGTATTATTACCTATTAAAGTTAATATTAGTATATATATATATATATATAAATAATAGAATAATAATATATTAATAGTATTATATTAATATTTAATATATACTTATAGAGAGGGATTTTAGTTTTTTTTAAGTTAGAAGGAAGCTCTCTTTTTTTTTTTTTAATTTATAGAGCTATTTTAAACTTAGATTATATAATAGTATTATTCTTTAAAAAAATAACTACTTTTTTAAGACTTCTAATATTACCTATTTAATAATTAGTTAATATATTATATTATATAAATATATATAACTTATAATATAAAACTTACTAGCTAATAGCTCTGATAGCTTTTTAGATTTAGATTAAGTTAATATTTTATTTAAATCTATATTAGATATAATAGCTAGATTCTTAAACTCTAATATATTACTATCTTTAGTAGATAATTTAATAAAAGAATTTATTATATCTTTTATAGCTAAATTTAAAGTATAAGTAAAGTAGTAGTAATTATAAAGAGATACTAAAATAAAACTATTTCTTTTAATATTAAAAGATTTTACTAAAACGTCTAAAAAGATATTATTATTAGACCTATTATTTCTAGTAATATTATAAATATATATTAGTATAGATATTTAATTAAATTAATAATATATTAATACTTACTTTATAATTCTTTCTAAAGGTATTTTATATTTATTAAGAATATTCTTAATAAAAACCTTATTAATATATCTACTAGTATGAGCTTAACTTAAAGCTTTAAATCTTAGTAATATATAGCGTAGTTTAAACTCTTTACTAATAAAGTAAGCTATAACTCCTAAATAACCTTTAGAGTTTATAGAAGTCTATATATCTAACTATATAGATATAAATCTATTATAGTTTAAATAGTTTTTTATAAACTAACTTAAACCTTAAAACTTAGATTTATATAGATTATCTATATAAATAACTAAGTTTCTATAATAAAGAGGCTAGAAACCACTATATATATATATATATATATTAGTATATTAATTAGAATTAAAAGAAATATTATTTATATATTAATAACTAACCTAGTTAAATAAGCTAAAAGATTATTAAAGCTTTTAGATATAATAGTACTAAAAAGTAAATTAAACTCTAGTATAAAGTCTATAATTTTACTTAAAGCTATATCTTCATTAAATATTTTAGTATAATTATTATTAATAATAGTAGAAGTTCTAAGCCTTTTTTTATTACTAGTAATTATAGAAGAAGGTATAGAGCTAGGAAGTATAAAAAAGTTATTAACTTCTTATTAAGTTAATAGTTTAGTAGTATTCCACTAAGTAACTATATTTTAATTAGTATATATAATATATATATTTATATATATTAAAGGTTTAATAATATAAAGTTATATAAGTTATATTTACTTATAGTGTATTTTTTTAGGGTTATTTTTATCTTCTAGTATATATTTAATAGTAGGATATACTATTTTATAGTGTTTAACCCTATTACTAGCTTAAAGTCTATTAGCTTTATAGCTAAATTTACTTCTATAGTTACTAGCTTAGTAAAAAAATATAGTAATTTATTCTTTAGAAGTATTTATAAAGTCTAAAACTCTATTAAATAGCCTATTTACTATAATATAAGTACTAGTAGGCTTTAATTTATAGATAGGTTAATTTTCTTTAGTATCTTTATAATCGTCGTTATTAGCTTACTTTTTAGTAGTATATAAACTACTAAAAGTATCTAAAGTTTAAGAAACTAGAAGAGAAAAAGCAGGGTCTAAATCTATTTTTATAGGTTTTTATAGTTATAAAGTTTTTAATATAGGTTTTTTTAATAAGGTTATAATAGTAAAAATAAAGAAGTTATATAGTATAAATTAAGTAGTAAGTTTATAAGCTAGAAGTTATAGACTATAAGTTATAGTGTTAATTTAAATCTTACTCTTTAGTTATAATTTATAAAAGGAATTTTAAAAGCTAGATAGATAGGTAAAAATAAGCTTATTATATATATAGTTACTTTATAAGTTTTTAATATAATAGTATTACTACTAATAATACTACTACTAATAGTATTACTACTATTAATACTACTATTAGTAATATTACTACTAATAGTATTACTACTAATAGTATTACTACTAATAGTACTACTATTATTAATATTACTACTAATAATATTACTATTAACTATAATTATTTATATAGCTATATTATATATAAATTATAATATATAAACTATAGCTTACTTATAAGTTATAAGTTATTTTAAGTTTATAATTTATAATTTAAAACTTGAGTTTCTAAGTTAATAATACTAAGTATAATATAAGTTATAAGTTATAACTATTATTATAAATAGCTTATGTATAATATAATATTAAAGTAAGTAAGATTATTATTATAGTAATATTTTAATTATATTTATTAGTAGTATTAATTTTCTAATAGAAATAGATAATATTTTTATTATTAATAGTAATATTATTATTACTTAAAAGATATCTAAATTTATAGATATACTTATAAGCTATATTTAATATAATAATATAACTTTAAGAGAGGAAGAAGCTAAAAAAAAGAGATAAAGATTTTAATATAGATAGCTTAGGCTTATATATAGAGGATAATTTTAAAAGATTTAATCCTTTTACTATATTAGCTAGTTAGTTAGAAAAAGAGAAGTAAAGTAAAGCTTTATATTATATTATTATAAAAGAATATCTTAGTTTAAAGTATAATTATTCTACTTTTGAAGAATATTTTATAAGTATATTAATATTCTAATAACTAATATTTAAAGGTTAAAACTAATTATTAAAGAATACTTTAATATATCTTATAAGAAATAAATTAGCTATAAAGATATTATATAATATAAATGAATATTATATAGAGTAAAGTAAATAGAATAGAAATAACTTTACTAAAGAAGAGTAAGATATATATATTAATAAAGATAAAGATATATTATTATAGTTTTAGAAGGAAATGTTTAATCCTATTATTTTTAAGTTTATATTTAATAGGTTTATAGAAGTAGAAAATAGTAGCTTAGAGTAGTATATTATAAGTTTTTATATAGTATATAATATATATAATATATATTACTAATTAGAATTAATTATATAAGATTTAAAATATATATTTATAATTATTACTTAATATATATATATATATATATTTACTTTATATAATATTTAACCTATATAACTATATAAATAATTATTATAATTTATATATATTATTTTTAATATTATTAATATTAATTAATATAATACTTATTAATTTTATTTTATATTAATTAATAATAAATTATTATTTAATATCTACTGCTTATAAGTACCTCTAAATAGCTAAATATTTAGTATAATTACTAATAGAATTTTACTAGGAAATTCCCTTTATTAATTAATATTATTAAAATTATTTATATTGTAAACTACTTATAGAATAAACCTTACTTCACTAAGTGTCCTTTAGGGTAAGCGCTTTAACCTATCAGTTTAAGCGTTAATTATATATTAAATTTCCTATATTAGCCTTATTATTTTTATAAAAGCTTAGGTTTAAATCCTATTATAGTCACTTTTTTTTAAATTTCTTTTTTTTTTCTTTTAGTTTTTATTCTTTTTTTAATTAGTTTTAATTTTTTAAAGGTTTTTTAAGTACTTAATAATTCTAATACTATTAATTATACTATTAATACTAGTAATAAAACTAGGAATATTAAAGCTATTAATATTATTATTAGTATTACTATTTACTAATACTACTAATACTAATATTACTATTAATACTACTAATACTACTAATACTACTAATATTAATATTATTATTAATACTACTAATACTATTAATACTACTAATACTATTAATACTATTAATACTATTAATACTACTAATACTATTAGTATTACTATTAATATTAATACTAATAGAACTACTTATATATTACTTTTACCTCTTTATATATATTAGGTTTTATAGTCTTTTAATAAGTTATAATTTTTAACTTATAAGCTATAGTTTAAACTTTTTTATATTATAAAAGTATATATATCTTTATAAATTTAAAATATATAACTTAAGATTTTAATTATAAACTATACTTTTAGTTTATACTAGCTAAAAGCTTAAGTAAGTATTAATATATTATTATCTTATAACTTAACTTTAAATTCTTTAATTACTAATTTAATACTAGTTAAAATGCCTTTTCAAACGTTAAATACTATAGCTATTCCTATTTTTAATAATAATAAAGATATAGTGCAACAGGGTAAGGGAGAAAACTTATTAATCATACTAAGCACTCTACTCTAAGTAGAAAACCCCTGAAAATGCCCTAAATACTTATATATTGATTTTCTAGATAACTATAAGAGATATAAAAGTAAATATATAAATATAAGCCTAACTAACTTATACTTTATCTATATTTTCTACTCTTTTTATATCTCAGGTTATATAATCTCTTAAGAGAAAATAGGTTATTAAAAAGAAGTTTAGTAATATTATCCCTATAGTATTCTACTCTATTATTACTTTAAATAATTAAAGAAGTATAGTAGGGATTAAGAGAGGGAATAAAAGTAGAGCTAGCTAAAACTAGAGAAGCCTAAAAATACCTATTTTTATTTAATTTTTAAAGGGTAAGAATTAATAGGTTTTTTTTATAAACTAGACTAAAGAACCCTAAAAGCTCTTCTAAGAGGGTAGTTACTAAAGTTATTAAGAGAAAATAGAAAATTATATAAAAATAAGTGTGTTTTTTATTTATCTACTTAGTCTTTTTTATTATAAGCTAACTAAACTTCTATCTACTTATATAAGCTTTTTCTTCTTATAATAACGCTTAATACTTATAAAAACGCCTATTTAACTTCTTATTTTTAGGTTAGAATTACTAAAAATTCTAAGAACTTTACCTCTTTCTATATATCCCTTAAGTCTTTTATACACTAAAAAGAGGAAAACTTAAATACTTTTACTTTATATACTTAATATTTTATTTAGCCTTTAACTTATATCTTCTACTATTCTAGCTAGTAGCTAGTCTCTTTACTAATTTTTTCTTAATATAAGCTTAATTATAGTTTTCCCTCTAGATCTTTTTAGCTTACTATATACTAGATATTATCTATCCCTTTAGTATAGTTAGAACTAGAAAGGTGTTCTAAAGTTATATAGTTTAAGCTATATCTTTAATTAAGTTATTTTAAGTAATAAAGAATTATTTTAAAGTTAAGTTACTAAGCTTATTTACTATAAGTAGTTTAAGCTTTCTAACTCTTCTCTTAATCTTTATATAGTAGAGCTCTCTTTACTTATTCTCTATTTTAACCTATATATCTTTAATCTTATTTAATACTTTACTAAAGTAGTTTTTCTTTTTTATATTAATAATAAAGGTTATAGGATTAAAGTTATTATTATAGACTATATCTTCTATCCTATTAGTCTCTTTTAGAGGAGCTAGGTCTTTAGCTTTAACTTTAATTAACTTTTAAGTAACTAATATCTAGTTAGATATAGCTTTTCTAAGACTTATATTTACCTTATCTTTTTATTATTTTTTTTACTCTTTTCCTTTTAAAACCTTTAGCTAGTTTTTAAACCTAGTTTTAGGTTTTAGTCTTAAACCTTTAAGTGAAATATAGAGGCTAAACTCCTTAGTAATAAACCTAACTTAGTAGTTAAAAAGGTTTTTATAAAGATTTAAGTTAGCTTTTTAGGCTTTAGTAGTAGTTTCTAAATATAAAATCTTAATACTAAAGATACTTTATTAAATAATATATCTAATAAAGTCTATAGTATAGAAGCTATAGTTCTATAAGTCTTCTTTTAATTTAATTTAGAGTTATAGGATAATAAAAAAAGTATAATTAATAAGCTTCTAAGTTTCTACTAGTACTTTATAGATCTTATACTAATTATAAACTAACTTAACTATAGTTCTAAAAGAGGTTTCTAACTTACTTAAGTTACTACTATTAGTAATATCCTATATACTATCTAAGTAGAAGTATAAGCTGTTTCTTTAATTAATAATTAGACTTATATACTTTCCTCTACTATTATATTACAAAAAGATGATAAAATTATATAAAGTAAGCTTATTAGCTAGAACTCTATAATGCTTTACTATAAGGTTATTATAGAAGGGGACCTAAACGATAAAAACCTTTATATATTATTCTTTAATAATATTTCTAATAGTTAGGTTATAAGCTGCCTTAATATAGCTTTCTAAGAGGGGATCGCTTTAATATAGAAACCTTAATATATTATAGAGGTTAAGAAGAACTTTTACTTAGATACCTTATTCTTAGATTCCCTAAGTTAGGTTTTTACTATTATTATAAAAGAATTTACTCTACTAGTATCTAGTTAGAGTTATATTAATAAGGTTATTATTAGTACTTATCTATTTAAGCGCTAGAAAGGATCTATTTTAACTAGGTTTTAGTACTCTATAAGGTCTTTAAGGTATAATAGGGGACTTAATAAGCTTTATAGTTTTAAAAAGGATTCTAAGGAGTTTTTTATTAGATTATATAGACTAGATATATTTAGTTTTACTTAGTTTAGTATTTACTTTACTAAAGTAGTTAAAATAGGAATTAGGAAGCTATAGAGACTATTCTCTTTATAGAAGTAGAGTAGATATATTTACTACTTATAGAGTTTTATTTTAAGAAACTAATTAGTTTTTATAAAGGTATATAATATAGATTATAAGCTTTTACTTAATTCTATTAATTTAGTTAATATCTTATATAGTTTTATAAGCCTTTTAAAACTTAAAATTATAATCTCTAGAGGATAGAGATTAAGAGGTAATAAGGGTAGTTTAGTAAGATATTGCATAATATTCTACAGTAGTCTAAAAGAGGAGCTATTAAGTTATAAATATATAGAATATACTGAATAGGCTTATATTATTATTTATTTAAGTTATAGTAATTAGATATCTTAAAAAGAAGAAAAAAGTTAAGAAGGTGAATTTATAAAAAGTAAGGGGGTGTTAATTATAATATTAATAGTTTTTATTAAAAGTTAGTAAAAGTAAGTAGGAAGAAAAAAATATAATTTTTAAGATGTATAAGTAATAGTTAAGCTTAATTAAAGTCTTATAGTTAAATATAAAAGTGTTTATTGAGAAAGGGTAGTTATTATATATATAAATATATGAGGATATTTAGTAGAGGGTTAGTAGGTTAAAGTGCCCCCCTTTTATAGATATTATAAAAGTAAATTTAGCGCTAGTAGTTAATAATCCTTCTGAAAATGTGATTTTTAGATAAAAAAGGAACTAGTTAGGCGTGCAAAGTAGTCTTTTTTAAAAGTGAGATTTAAGCAATTGCTAGATATAGCTAGTAATTAAATAAAAGTGAAGTTAGGTACTAAGGATAATAAGTAGAAGAAGAAATAATAATTAGTATAATTTAGTAGTAAGAGAAGAAAGAATATAGTTACAAACTACTTAGTTAGGCTTATAATTATATGTTTTTAAAGGGAAAGTTAATATTTATAGCTATAGAAGAGGTGAGGTTTTTTATAATTTAATTATAAGATATATAAGGTTAAAGGCTTTCTTTTTGTAGATAGTAATATTTTAATTAATATATCTATTTTGCTCTTACTATTAAAACCTAAATAAATACGTTCTTTTTAGTTTAGTTAATTTTAGATTTGTAGTAAAAGGTTTTTTAAGTTGTTCTTTTTTATTCTATTAATAGGTTACTATAGTGAATAAGCCTCTAGGTTGCTATAGCTACTATTTTTAGTGTTAACTACTCCTCTAGTTAGATATAAAAAGGTATATCTCTTCTACTTAACTATATCTCTTTTTTCTTCCTCTTAATATATTATTCTTTATAATCCCTAGTCTAACTAACGCTTTATAATAATAACTAAGTAACTTTTAAGTAGTATAATTATAGATATTAAAATTAATTTAGGTTACTCTTATACTACTACTCTAAATTAAATATATAAGCCTTTTCCTTTCTTTTTTATACTAGTTTCTATAAATTATAAGGATAAAAAAGAAACTATTTATTTATTTAGACTTATTATACTACTATTAGTTATAGTAGGTTATCTTTTTAAAACTATTTAAACTACTACTAACCTATATATAAACTTCTTTTTCTCTTTTTTAGACTTCTATTAAAGGTTCTATTAGTTAGGTTTAGTATAAAATAAGCTTTATCTATAAGATTATTATTAATAAAAAAGTTAAAAAAGTTATTCTAAGGTTCTAGTATTTACTTACTAAGTTCTTAATAATATATATAGAGCTAATTAATAAAAGAGAAATACTAAAAAGGTTTCTATTTTTTATAAAAGAGGTTTATATTATAGAAAGTTATACTAGTTTTTAGAGATAGCTATATTAGAAGATAGATAGGTTAGAGGTAGTTAAAGCTTTACTAATTTATATATATAGTGTTTAAAATCTCTTTTTATATAATAGATACTTTAAGTACTAAGTAAAGATATCTTTTAAAGCTAAGTAGAGTAGTTACTAAGTTACTATATCTATTCCTTTTTAGAAGTATATTTCCTACTAAACTAAATAAGAAGAGGTTTATTCTAACTATATCTACTATAAGAAAAGCTCTTTATATTTATATAGGTTTAACTATAACTAAAAGACTACTAGTTAGATTAGATATATTAAGAAAAGTAATAAGAAGAAAGATATTTCTAATAGTACTCTTTATAAAGAAAGTAGAGGTATTAATATAATACTTCGTTTTAAGTATAAATATCCTAGAGGTGAGACTATTATACTAATATATAGACTATTAATTAACTAATTTACTAAGTTAGCTTTAGAGTATAAATTTAAATTATAATAGTATTTCTAAGTAGTTTTTTATAAAATCTTTAGTAAGAACTTTTATAAGTAAGTTAGCCTTTTAATAGTAGAAGTGAAGTTAAAGTGTAAAGATAAGAAAAAAAAAAAAGAGGCTACTATTTATTATATTTAGAGAAGTAATTAGTTTATTTTAAGTTTAAATTTTTTAGAAGTAGTATTAGTTTCTTTTAAGTTTTTTAGTATTTTTTTTAGTCTTTTTAGTGTTTATTAGTTTTTATTATTATATATCCTCTCTTTTTTTATAATAATATGTATTAAAAGTAAAAGAAGTAATATAAATATATAGTTAATATAAATTATAGTATAAAAGTGACTAAATATAAATAGATAAAATATTACTTTTCTTACTAAAAATAGATAAAATTTAATAATTATTATAGACTTAGCTATTTTCTAGTTTCTCTATATCTCTATACTAGCTATTAAATCTTTTATTCTTTATAAGAATACTTACTATAATTTTATTCTTTTTCTACTAAGTGTTAACTTTAGCTTATAGTGTTTTGTTTTATTTTTATAATTACTTAATTTACGTTTTTATAGCGTTAAAGTTATTAGTTTCTACTTCTTTTAGTATAGATAACTTATTAAGGTTTAAAATTTCTACTAAACTAGGCGTATTAAGATTAAGTTAATTTATAGTAGAAAAGACTTTATTAAGAGCTTACTTAAAGTCTAGTTAGACTTCTATTTTAGAGATATTATCTAGATAGCTATCTTTATTTACTATGAATTTCTTTAAGTAATTACTAGCTATAGTTTACTTAATAGGAATTCTAATAAAAGTTTTAAGTAAATAGGATGAAGTTTAGAGAGATATCTACTAGATATAAAAGGGGCTTAACTAGTATATACTAAGCTTACTAGAAGAGCTTTTATTAATAAATAGCTTTATATTATAGATAAGAATAATATCTTTAACTTATAGCTCTTTATGTTATATTTTATATTTATTTCTTTAGTTATAGTCCTCAGTAACTTAATAGCACTACTTTATAATATATTTAAGAGCTATTTACTAGTTAGAATTAAGTTATTTAAAGGTCTATATATATAAAAGGAGTTTAATTTTAGTATCTCTAACTTTTAATTAGTTTAGTACTTACTAAGTAACACTTTTAGTTTTAATTAAAGTGATTAGGTTATAACTATAAATAAAGTAAAAAGGAGAGTATTTTATAGAGGATCTAACTGATATTTAGTTAGTAAATAGAGTTATGTAAAGAACTAAAGTCTAGTTCTTTCTACTAAAGTCTAACTAAGTTATAAAGATATAAATAAGAAGTTAATATCCTTTTTTAATAAGTCTATTAGCCTTTAAATTATATACTAAAATAATAAGGTGTTATCCTCTATAGACTTAATTAAGCTTTTTAATAAATTTTTTATTTTTTAGTCCCCTATTAACTATAAAAAGCCTATAAATCTTATAGTAGTAAATTATATCTTCTTAAATAAACTTAGCTATTATCTTTAAGTTAATATTCTTAAGAAGTTAATAAACCTCTATATAACTAATAAGTATATTATAAGCTTTAGCTAGAGAGTAATTACTAATCTTCTAGATATTAATATAAATATACTAGAATAGAATCGCTAGAGGTATAGAAAAGGTATAAAGGTTTTTAAATTATCTTAGTTAGGCTTGCGCATAGGGTAGATAGTCCTTTATTTTATTACTTATTATTTAATATATGTTTTCCTAAGTATATCGCTCTTAAAGTCTAGTATATATTATATTATAACTTTTATACCCTCTCTTAGTATATATATACTAGATTAACTTCTTTTACTCCTCTTTATTATTAACTACTTATCTTAGCGTAAAGTTTAACTTTATTCCTTTTTAAAAGAGAAAACTATTTCAGAGCATATATTTTGCTATATATAACTTAAATTTCTTAAAATTAATCTAAAAAACAGTCCTTAAGCGTAATAATAAAGCTAAATACTTAGTAATTTGTTATAATTATTAAGACTAAGCCTAATTAGAGCTTAATAAGTTATCTGCTTTAGGTTTAAAGTCTTCTTTAGTTTTAAGTATATAAATAGAGTTATTAATTATCTCATCTAAATCTTCTTCTTATTTAGCTTCTTAAATATTAGATTCTCTTATTAGTTTACATAAGAGACTATCTATAGCTCTATTTTTTATACTAAGTATATAGTAAATATTGAAATTAAATATTTTAATCTAAGTAATCTATTATATAAAAACTACTCTAGATAAATCTAAAGTAGTACTACTAATCTAATCTATAAGGACTTTTATATTAGTTTTAAGAATAAATTATACGCTATATAAGTAGTTTCTAAGCTTCTTAAGAATAAGTAAGACTAATTAAAGCTTAAGCTTTTCTATATTATAGTTAAAGGCTACGCTAGTTTAGATTCTACTTTTATACTAAGTAATATATTTTTTACTCTAATAGTATTATCTAAGTATAGCGCTCTACTCTTTAGTACTTATATTAGTAGATAGATAGATTTCACTAGCTTCTTCTTTATAATTAATAGATTGAAGTAATAGAAGGCTAACTAAGTAAAGCTTAAGGGTTTTTATAGCTAGCTACTATTCTAGCCTCTACTTAAAAAGTACTCCTTTTTAAAGAAGTCTTACTAATAGAGTAGAAATAGTTCTATAATCCTTAATTTATACTTAATAGAACCTAATAATACTAAGAAGACTTTTAACTACTATAATATTATTACACTTTTCCTATTTAAAGATTTTAATAACTTTATTTTAGTTAAGCTTATATCCCCTACTACTTATTATATAACTAAAGAGGTTAATAGTAGGTTAATAAATCTAAGATTTCTTAAGAGAAATTATAATACTAATAAGCTTAAGGTTCTAAAGTATTATATCTAGGTTTATAAAGTGTTTAAAGATATATAAATATACCTCTAGAAGTTTAACTATATAGTTACTATTATATATTATTTTTAGCTTTCTAATAGGGATATTATTAAGAAAAGGTTAGCAAACACTTAAAATGAGGTTATAGAGGATTCTCATTATAACTTTTATAAACTAAGTAACTAAATTTATTACTCCTTAAAGTAAAGTATATATTTTAAATAGCCTTAAAAGTATAGTAAATATAGTTAGATCTTAACTTAACTTATTAAATAAGACTTAATTATATCTAAAAAATAGGTCTAAAAAGCTTATAATCTTATAGTTAGTAAAGTCTTTTAAGAATTTATTAGCTTCTAGAGGAATAAAAATATCTCTAATACTAATCTTATTAAGTTTTATATATAAGTTAATTAGCTTTATATTACTATCTTTTTTAGTAATAAGAAACTAAAAGTTCCTATATAATTTATAGAATTTCTCTAAAACTCCTTATATAACTTTTAATCTAAGTATATTAATAACTTTCCCCTATAAAGCTTTAGAGATAGAAATCCCTTTCTCTTACTATATAATATATAGAATAGTTCTAATTTTCTATAGTAGAGCTATATAAGGGTTAATATACTTACATTCTATGAAATCTTATACTAACGTCTCTTCTCAATTTATAAAGATATATTTAAGTATTTTAATCTCTCTTAGTAAAAAGTGTAGTTAGGTAACTTTAAGCTTTAAAAACCTTTTTAAAGTAAAATAAGTCCTTTAGTTAAACTACATAAATTATAGATATATATAGCTAGTAAAAGGGGAGTTAGAAAGCTAATAATAGCTTTCTACTTCTTAAGTTAGAATCTTCTTCTAGTTTTTCTAACTATTAGGAATAGAACTATTTAAAAGTAGATTATTAACTAAATAAACCTTTTTATCTTTATATTTATATATTATATAGATACTAATAAAGCTTTAGTTAAGTTTAAGGTTTTTCCTAATTAACTTAAAGAATACTTAATCTTTTAGGACTTTAGGAAGGTTTTACTAGCTTTTAGTGTTCTTAAAAAGGTAGGCTTAAATAGTTTCTATAATTAGAGTAACTACTACTTTAGTGATAATTCTTAAGATATTAAGTATAGCTAAAAGTGAAATTAAAGTAGAGCACTAATTAGTCTTAGAAATAGCTTTTTTTTATTTAAAAAGGTTAGCTTTTTTTTTTTCTTAAGTAAGAAGGCGCTCTTTTTTATAGTTCATTATAGTATTAATATAGTAAGTTTAAATTTTATTATATATATTACTAAAGTTCTAATTAGTCTTAAGTTAGCCTTTAGTAGCTTTAGAGGTATTATAGACATCTTTTATATAATTTTCCTATTTAGAGAAATAGCGCTAAATCTAATATAAAGAATCTAATTATATAAGACCTACTAAAATATTAATCTTCTAGAATTTATTACTTCTATAGTCTTTTACCTTTATTATAGTAGTAATAAAGCGTTTTAAATACTTAAAAGTAAGTTTAGTAGAGATAGCAAAAAGAAGTCTAAAAAGTAAGTTATAGTTAATAGTTTTAAGGTTTATTACTATTATAGTTATTATAATTTTATAGTTATTAATCTAAATAGATATATAGTATACCCTAATAAAGTATAGCTTTAAGTTACTTTTAGCTATTATTCTTATTATTAAAATAGTAGTAGAAATTAGAATATTATAGTCTAAGATATATTAATAACTTATAAGACTAAATTCTATATTAGTATTAATTACACCCTATATAAGTGAGTAGTTATTAAAACACTTACTACTAATAGAGATCTTTAGAATAAATTATAATATAATAATTATTAGAGCTATTTAGTTTATAGTTATTAAAATAATAGCTTTAACTAAAAAAACCTTTAGATAGTTTTAGGTTTAAATAGCTTTATTATATTTAGAAACCTAATTAGTCTATTAAGCTCTTTTTTTTAAGGTTTTAGTAAAATCTATAAAGTTTATAGGAATAGATATATAAATAACTCTTTTTAGATTATCTATAAAAATATATATCTTTCTAATAAACTCTTCTCTATATTCTAACTAAATCTTATAGACTTTTTCAACTAGTAGACTAACTAAACTATAAAGTTTATATAAAATAAGTTTATTAATAAGTTCTTTATCTTTAATAGATTTCTAATTTTTATTATTAAGAAATATAGCTAGCTAGAAGTTGCTTTTTAGAAAAAATAGTTTTAGAATAGGTTTTAGAAGAGAAATCTTAATAACTTCACTAAGTGTTATTTTTCTTTCTATTCTAGACGCTCTTTCTAGTTCTAAAGTATTAGTAAGTATAGAAACTAGTTTAGAAAAGCCCTCTTTTTCTATTTTAATATCTAAATTTTCTTTTTACTTTTCTTAGTTAAGAAGTGAATTCTTCTCTATAACTAACTTTTCTAATAAGTTTAAATAACTCTTAGAATGAGGTTATAAAGAAGAAGGTCTCTTTAAAATAGTTAGAGTGTTTTTAATATTTTATATAGTAAAATAGACTTTCTTAGAAGGAGATTTTAAAACTTTTTTCTTAATTTTTTTAGGATTTAGTAGCTTTAGCTTCTTCTATAGGAATAGGTTAATTTTATATATTTTTAACTAAGTAATTATAAACTTAGATATTATGAAATTAAGTAAATTACCTTTAGTTAAACTATTAAGTTATACTAGGTTATATAGATAAGAAGACTAGATTGAATCTTTATGTTTCTATTTACTAATAGCTAATATTTAGAAAGTAGAAGCCTAACTAGATACTTTATTATCTAATATAACACTTCTTTCTTTTATAAACTTATAGGAAAATTTAATTAAGTTAAAGTTATTATAGTTTTATAGAACCTTAATAAATATAAACTAAAGTTAGCTAATATTTTATTTAAAAATCTCAGTAGCTTAAGCTTTTATAGTTTTATAGCTATTTTGATTCTTAAGGTAAGTAATAATAGCTTTTTAGTTAAGCTTATTATTTTATTATAATAAAGTAATAATTATCTAGAGGATAAAAAACTTATTATTTTAAGGTTTATAGAAATAGTATCTTTAGAAGTATTAGATTAAGCTACTTCTTTTATTAGCTATTTTTTAAGGATAATAGCCTTCTTTAAAGTTATAATTTATATAGCTTATATACTAATACTAACTATATAAGCTATAAGGGAAAAGTTTAAGATTTTCCTTATTAACTTTAACTAAATAAACTAAGGCTAAATAGTAGTTTTCTATAGCTAGAGAAGAATGAGCGATCTTTCTAATAGAGATTTTCTAGTTATTTATTATTTTCACTAAATTAGAAAATTACTAGTTTAAAAACTAGCTCTAGAGGTTTTTAACGCTTTAGTTAAGCTTAGCTTTATTTCTTTTAGTTTATAGAGAGGGGAGAGTTTTCCCTCTTAGTACTTTTAGGAGTATAAGAAATAGAGAATAGATAGAAGTAGTAATCTAAAAGGTTTACTTCTAAGTAGCTTTAGAGCTAAGCTAATTTATTAAATTAACTTTAAACTTATTAAAGTCTCTTTTTCTAAATAACTTATAAATATTAATCTCTATAAGTAGAGCTATTCTATTTAAAACTAACTAATTAAATCTTAATATAGCTATATAGATAATTTAGAGGTTAGTTATAATATTAAGGTTATATTTTATAGCTTTAGTTTAAATATTATTAATCTTTTATAGGAACTATATAGCTATTTTATAGTCTAAATTATTTATTATTAAAGTTATAGAAATAATCTAATTAATTTAGTTATCTAGTAGTTTCTAGTAATCCTTATCTATAGCTCTATAGCGCTAGATAAAGTATATTTTTACTTATAACTAAGTTTTCTTGCTAAGTTTTATTTAATTATTAGCTTAGAAAGGTATATCTATATAAAAAATAATACTTAATATTTTTAAAATATTAGTTATTTCTACTACTTCTACTATAGCTTTATAGCTTTTAAGAAAGTCTAAAATATTGTTTTTAGTAAAGAATAATGCTCTAGCTATTCTAAGTTATAATATTTTAAATCTTTAAAGTTTTAAACTATATATTCTAAAAACCTTTTAATAAGATTTAGTAAAGTTTAAATAGCTTTATATACCTTTTTCTCTTAAAGAATCCTCTCTAGGCGTTATATTTACGCTAGAGGTACTACCTTTAGAGGTTATTACTTTAAAGACTTTAGCTTCTATAATTACTTTAAAACTTTAATCTAAATCTAAAATTAAGAGAGGTCTCTCTTATTAAGGTTAGTAAAAAGAAGAACCTATAAAAAGATTTACTAAAGTATTACTAGTAATTAAGTTAGCTTTATTATCTATTATTTCTAGTTTAAGTTATTTATCTTAAGCTAGAGTTAAAGTCTTTAGAGCTCTAAAGTTTAGTAACGCTATTCTAAAGAAAATATAAATAAATTAATAGAAGAAGAAGTAAAAAAAAGCTCTACTAAAAAAAGCTAAAGTAAAAAGATTATATAAAACTTAAGTAGAGCTAATAATTTATTAATAGAAGAAGTAATAGAAGAATTCTTATAATATAAGTCTAAAAGAATAATAAAAGGTAAGAGAAAAGATAAAGAAAGAAAAGAATACTTTTACTATTATTTCTATCTTTATCTTTCTCTTTTATCTAAAAAGTATATATATATTTATTATCCCTCCTCTTTTCTATTATTCTAATAGTAAAGTTATTTTATATTTTAGGTTTCTTTTTTTTCTCCCTATAGGGGAAGTCTAGCTATATTTAGTAGTATTTTCTATAGCTTCACTCTATAACTCTCCTCTTTTATAAATTAGACCTAAGATTTAATAAAATCTATAATAAAACTATAGTATTAACTATAGACCTTAAAAGAAATACTTTACTCTAGCTACTTATTTACTATTTAAGAATATAGAAGGGGAGAAATCTAAAGAGATATATATACTTTCCTTTCTATAGAGTTAGTATAGAATTATTCTTAAAAAGGAGAAACGCTCTTAGTTAAGCTTAAAGAACATTCCCTTCTTTATTTTTTAAAAAGTTAGTATAGTTATAATATTTTTCTTTTTTAGCTTTTTATACTTTTATATTTATAGTATTTTATAATTTAAAAAAGCTAGATCTTAGTATTTCTATATATAGGTATAACTTAGATTTTAAGTTTCTAAGCTTTTTAGTATTTCCCCTTACTAATTAATATATTATTAGAAACCTTCTAATAGGTTTAAGTAAGAAGAAGTTTCTTAGAATAGATTAATTAATTTTATCCTTTTTAAGATTTATAAAAAGAATAAAATAAATCCTATTACTTTTATAACTTTAGCTTTAGAAGTAAGGGTAAAATAAGTTTACTTTATCTTAGTTACTCTTAGGTTATTATTATAATAGCTTATAATAAAACAGTATATAACGATTTTAAATAAGTAGATAGTAGGCTAATAAGGAGGTTTAGTAAAGCTTATATAGAACCCTACTTACTCTTTTCTACTTAATAAGATACTCTTTTTCTTAAGGTTTTTTAGACTCTTATAGGTTTAGTTAATTTTTAATTCTAAATACTTAAGCTATTACTCTTTATTTTAAGAAAATAGAGGTTAAAAAGGTGTTTTAAATAAGTAGATAGTAAGCTAATAAGAAGGTTTAATAAAGCTTATATAAAATCCTATCTACTCTCTTCTACTTAATAAGATACTCTTTTTTTAAGGTTTTTTAGACTTCTATAGATTTAATTAATCTTTAATTCTAAATATCTAAGTTATTACTTTTTACTTTAAGAAAATAGAAGTTAAAAAGATATTAGCTAAATTTTCTTTTAATATAGTAATACTTAAATTACCTCTTCTTCTAAGTTTTTTCTACTTTAGTTTAATAAAATAGTATAGAATAACTATAAAGGGAACTTTTTATAGTAGTTTAATTTATACCCCCTTATATTAGTTATTAATTTTATAATAAAATAAAGGAGAAAACTTATTAATTATACTAAATACTCTACTTTAAGTAGAAAACCCCTAAAAATACCTTAAATACTTATATATTAATTTTCTAAATAACTATAAAAGATATAAAAGTAAATATATAAATATAAACTTAACTAACTTATACTTTATCTATATTTTCTACTCTTTTTATATTTTAAGTTATATAATCTTTTAAGAGAAAATAAGCTACTAAGAAGAAGTTTAGTAATATTATCTCTATAGTATTTTACTCTATTATCGCTTTAAATAATTAAAGAAGTATAATAGGGATTAAGAGAGGGGATAAAACTAAAACTAGCTAAAGCTAGAGAAGCTTAAAAATACCTATTTTTATTTAATTTTTAAAAGGTAAGAATTAATAGGTTTTTTCTATAAACTAAGCTAAAGAACCCTAAAAGCTCTTCTAAGAGGGTAGTTACTAAAGTTATTAAGGGAAAATAGGAAATTATATAAAAATAAGTGTATTTCTTACTTATCTACTTAGTTTTTTTCGTTATAGACTAACTAGGCCTCTATCTACTTATATAAGCCTTTTCCTCTTATAATAACGCCTAACGCTTATGAAAACGCCTATCTAACCCCTTACTTTCAGGTTAGAATTACTAAAAATTCTAAGAACTCTGCTCTCTTCTAATAGCTAAAGTTTTTATTTATATTAATAATATATTCTAATATATTGAATTATATTATAATAATATATTTAATTAACTAGCTGAATATAATATTAAAGAGAAAGAAAATAAGCTTACGCGTTATAAGTTAGGCTTAGAACTTTATTTTCTTAATAAAAAACCTTATAACGAGGTAGAAACTTTAAAAGCTATAATTAATAAGTATAAAGCTATATATACTTCTAAACTACACTTAGAAATTATTAATAGTATTATATAGGAATTAAATTTAAGTTTAAATAGTTAGTAACCTTTTAAATCTAAATTAAAATAAATTAAAATAAGTAAATATTAATTATTAATATAAGTTATTATATAAGATTTAAAAACTAATTAGTATATTAATATAGATTAATTTAATTTGTAAAATCCCTAGGAATATTACTAATATAATTACTTTATCTATTAATAATTATATGTTATAGAATAATAGTTATAAAAAGGAATCTATTTTAAGTCTTTAGAATAGTATAAATTACTTAAGAACTTTATTTAAAGATAGATTTTAATACTATATAACTTATATAGTTAGTTATAATTCATTATAATTTGATTAAAAACCTATAGTAAATTTATAGTACTACTATAGTATATATAGTATCTATAGTATAATATAGTACTAAAGTATTATAATATACTATTTTAGTATATTTTATAAGTTTTATAAATATATATATATATTGTATAGTACTATATTATTATATAAGTTAAATAGTATAATATAAATTAAAAATATATAGATATATATAAGTATAAAGTATAGAAACTATTTTTTAAATATTTTAAGAATAATATTTAATTCTTAATATACTTAAAGATATTATTATTATATTTTATATATAAAGTCTATATAGAAAAAAGTAATTATTTATTAAATTAAATATATTTAAAGTAGTATATATAGAGTATATACTAAGTAGAAAAATATAAAAGAAAAACTATATATATAATATATACTAAGTAATTTAAGAGAGTTATTTTAGTATTTTATATATATATATAAATATTATTGTTTAAATTTAAAAAGAAATCTAGTATTATTTCTACTATTAATAAAAGTAAAATAGTAGTAAGAAACTAATAGTTAGAATACTACTCTAATAATCCTATTTTCTTAACTAGTTATTTAATATCTATATATAAAGTAATCTAAATAAAAACTACATTATTTAAATACTCTAATTCTAGAGATTTAAATAGTAATATTATTTTAATTTCTAGAAGTAGTTTAAATTTAATATAGATTAAAATATCTATTTAAACCCCTTTTATTCCCCCTTTAATATCTCTTCTAATCCTTAAGTAATTTAAGCTAAAACACTACTATTTAGCACTAAAATAGCTTCTTTTTCTAATTCTATAGGTTTAAAGCCTATCCTTTACTCTACTTCTACTCCTAAGGCCTTTTATAATTAACTATTTAGCTTTATTAGCTTTATAGTTAATTCTACTACTATAAAGCCTTCTTTTAACCCCTCCCTTACTATTTAGTTTTTTAAAACTGAAATTAACGTTAATTAAGACTTTTTTAACCTTTCTAAGCTAATTAGCAATTTTCTTAGATTTTCTAAGGATTTATTTAATATAAATTCCTTTAAAAACTAAGTTAACTCACCTACTAAGATTCTACTTTCTACCCCTCTCTAAACGCCTAAAAATAAGCCTATTCAGACGCCTAGAAGATCTCTTAAGCTTAAAATTTAGATCTAATCCCTCTCTATAAGTTATTATTATTTATTTAATTAATATATATTTAAATATACTAATATTAAAAAGCCTTAAGAAAAATCTAAATATATAGATATTTCAAGAGAAATTCAAGCTAGATTTAAATATAAGAAGTATAAAAAGGGCTTTTTAACCTCTATAGTTTTAAAAATACATTAGAGATAAACTAAAAAGTAGAGCTTTTATAAAAAATATTTTTAGTTATATAGTATAAGTTAGGATTGCTTTTTTAAGTTAAATATACTATTATTACTATCTTTAGTACTTTATATACTTAATATATTAAGACTAAACTTTTCCTATATTTTCTTAGAATTTTAAAGAATTATTTAGAATTTTATAAATATAAAGTAATATATTATTATTTTTCCCATTCAGAGGTACTTAGAAATACTTAGCAGTTCTAGGAGTATAATAATAAAAAGTTATATTTACTTAAAAGCTATTATTCTATACTTTTATAGTTTTTTTAATATATAGTTATATAGTATATAGTATACTACATACTATAACTACAGTAGTATGTAGTGTAGTTATAGTATAGACTTTTTCCTTATAGTATACTACATATTATAACTATATACTCTATAGTATACTATATACTACAACTACATATAGTCCTATAGTACTGTAGTATATAGTAGTTAATGCTCTAAGAATAACTCAAAAGTTTATTTACTTTCTATTTAATTAGTAATTAATAGCTATAATATAGCTATAATTAGAGTAAACTCCTTTTTTTTACTAATAAGTATTATATTAACTTAGTATTTATAGTTTAGTTTATATTAAAGCTAGTAAACTTATATAAGTTAGCTATTAATAAGTTTATTAATAAACTTAAGTTAACTATAAAGCTAATATAAGTTACTATTATAGTAGTTTAATAGATAATAGAGTAATTAGTAAATACTAAGAGAATACTAGTTATATATTATAAAATAAGAAATAAAGTTTAGTTATTATTAGTAAACTTCTATATAAAATAGCTTTATAAAAAGTTAGATTAATTATATTTAAAGTATAAAGTAACTAAAGTAATCTTACTAACTATAGTTAAGTTATATATTTTAAGTGAAATTTATAACTATTTCTATATTAATTTATTACATTATACTATAAATAACTCACTCTTAAGCTAAAAAGTTAATAACTTCTAACTACTACTTATTTTTAAAAATAGAGAGAATAAATAAAAAGTTAAATTTATTTAATAGTATAATAAAAATATATAAATAAAAGAAGGTATTATAAAGTATTAATTAAATAGATAAAGTATAGCTAGTTTATTTAAGAACCTATATACTCTTTATAGAATAACTAAATAATTAATAAGTTTAAAGAAAAGTATAGCTTTATAAATAAGAATAATAATAACCTCTAGTATATAGTATTATAAATATATAATAATAAATAATTAAAAGTAGAATAAAGAGATAATAGTAAAATAAGTTATAATTAAAAAGTTAAAGAGAAATAAAAAAACTCTATTATAGTATAAAACTATAAAAGAGTATAATAAAGCTAAAATAAGCCTAAGATAAGTAAATAATAAATAGAATAAAAACTTTAAAAGTAATCTTCTTATTTCTCTTACTTAATATAAGTAGTAATAATAATATTAATAAGTTAAAAAGTAATTAGAATTTATAGATAGAAGTAAAATAGAAGTATAATAAACTTTATAGAAAACTTTAGCTATATCTAAATAAACTTAAATAAAGTAATATAATTAAACTTTATTAAGTTTAATTAAAAAGAATATTAGAGTAGTAGTAGTAATAAAAATACTAAAAATAAAAATAGCTAGAGAACTAATAAAAAGTATAGAGGAAATATTAATACTAATAGTAGTTTTAGTAGTAACTTTAATAATATACTTCTCTTTAGTTTTAGTATAGATCTTATAGCTTTAAATAGAGAGAGTATAAAAGAGCTTTATATAAGCTTTAATTTATAAAAAGAACTAGTAAAAAGGTTAATATTTAAACTAGAATAGTAAAATAATAAAGACTTATTAAAGTCTATTTATTAGTACTATAATAAGTAAAATAGTTATAGCTAAAGAAAATAAACTTCTTATAGTAATAAATAATACTTTTATTACTTTAATAAAACGTTAGCTCTTTAGGATTAAGATAATAAAAGAGTAATATATATATTAATATATATAAACTCAATAGACTTACTAAAATAGTAAATATAATAAGTAATATTACTTAAAAAATAGTAAGTTCTATAATAACTAAAAAGTAGCTAATTAATATACCTTACTTAAAAATATTATAATAAGTTATAATATTACTAAATATTTTAGTTCTAGCTATAGTAGATATATACTTTAAATAAAAGATTTAGTAAATAAATTTCTAAGTTTTATCTAAAAAGATACTATTAAATATAAACTAATACTTTTAAAAGCTTTAATAGAATATTAAAAAAGTAATAAATAAATAGCTAGAAGATATATAATAGTAAACTTCTATATAGTAGAGTAAGTAAAGAAGAACTAAAAGAGGTTATAGAGAAAGTTATCTTTAAAATTAAAATCTTTAAAAATAAGCTCTTTAGTATTAAAAAAGCTAGTAAACTTATAGTAATTAAAAAGTAAGTTCTTAAAATTAATAAAAAAAGAAAACTTTATCTCTTTATTAGAATTAGAAAGAATAAACTATATAGAGTTAATTATAATAAAATAGTAGAGAAAAGATAAATAATAATATATAAAAAGTAATATTATTTATAGAAGTTAAATAAGTAGTAGTTAGATCTATATAAATTAGTAATTAATAAGAATTTAAATTTAACTTATTTATAATATAAATAGACTAGAAATATATTAAAAATATAGCTATAATAATAATAAGTTAGTTAAATAATAATATAGAAAGGTTAAATAACTTACTACTATATAGATTAATAAGAGAAAGAAAAAACTAAAAGTAAACTAAATATAAGAAATTATATTATTATATTATTTATTTATAGAGTATAATATAGTTAGTAGTTTAAATTAATAAAGTTTTAGGTCTATTTCTAGCTTATACTAACTACTTTTAGTTTATACTTAACTTATATTTATATAAAAACTAAAAGGGAGGAGTATATATTATAAGCTATACTTACTTATTATATCTAAATATTATTATAGATCTATAGAAATTCTACTTTTAGCGACTACGTTCGCTTAATAAGTACTTTATACCTATTTTTCCTCTATATAAGGAGTATTCTAGAAACTTACCTCTTTTAGCTTAAATTACTATAATTAAAGTACCTCTAAGTTAAACAAACTATAGGCTAGCCCCTTATATTAATATATATTATCTTTTCATATTTTAACTATAATAATCTAATTTCTTTTTAAAATATTTAATAAGTTTAAAAGTATTACTGAAATATTTAAAAATAATAAAATAATTAATAACTAGTAATATAAAATAAATAGATTAAATTATTTAAAATAAAAGAGTTTATTAATAGAACTTAAAGTAATACTATAGTTTAATAGAGTAATAGTTAATAAAAGTAATTAGATATATAGGGAGTATTTAGAGTAAAAAGGACCTCTTATATATCCCTAGTTATATAAAAATTCACAAAAGAACTCTTCACAAACTGCTGCTCATAGTGTCTCTGCAGCCTATAGCAGCTTCTCCTCGCTGAAGACCTTGTTCACTTCCTGAGGCCTCACGCAAAACATCCCAGAGAACACATTTACTGACAATTTATCCTCAGTTGCGATTCTTGCACCAGAACACGATTCATTCTGACCAACGCTCAACCATCCTTGGCGAACCCTTTCGGCAACCCAAGCTACCCCGACCCGACGAGCGCCAACGGCGAGAACTGGATCCAATACCTGACGACGAAGTACAACGAATCCTTTCTTCTGACCTACAACTTCGCATACAGCGGAGCAACCCTTGATGCCGATATAGTCGACTCCGGTGTAGACGTTGTCAACCAGATCGACGATCAGTTTCTTCCCTACTACAGCGGCAGAAACCAGACGTGGAACCCTGCGACCACGCTCTTCGGATTTCGGATCGGAATCAACGACATTGGCAAGTCTTACACAGATGGTAACGCAACTGTGCGTCATCCTGTAATCTTTGAACGATACAAGGCGTTGCTGGAGAAGATGTACGACGCAGGAGCAAGGAACTACCTGTTTCTCAACGTCCCGCTGTTGGAACGGATGCCGAGAACCACGCAGTCAAGCGCTGCTGCTACGCGTATCCCACTTGAGAAAGCAGCTGTCGAGGATTGGAACGGACGTCTTCGTGTTCTTGCTCGAGACTGGAGACAGGCCCACGACGACATGACTGTTTTCCAGTACGATACCTACGGGCTCTTTGACAGGGTCATTGATACCCCTGAGCGGTACAAGGAGACAGCTGTGTACAAGAACACTACCACCTACTGCTCCGCCTACAAGAAGTCAGTCAATTCTTCTTCGAAAGGATAAATGTTTCTCACTAACACTCACTTCTCCAAATAATTAGTGGCACCCCAGAGCCGGACACCAAATGGGATAATTGCACTTACGCCGCGAACGAATACATGTGGATCAACAATCTCCATCCTACTTCACCCGTGCATTCTTTTTTGGCCAAGAATATTGCAAAGTCGTTGACTTGAAATCGGCTGTCAGGGTCGAAGTTAAGAGGCCACAAATGGAGACTCGGGAGTAGAAAGAAGGCCTAGGTTAGTCCTTAATTGGTAACCCTAAGAAACCTTTTTCGTCTCGAAAACAGCCGTGAGCCCACTCTTTGCATCGATCGGACTCTGGTGCCCTACCAGAACAGACTCCAGTACCCCCGGGTTCGATTGGTGGGGCCGTATCCGCATGACTGGCGGAGTGAGCTCAACTTGCACAGGATGGAAGGGACATTTCAACATGGTCACAATGAAAGTGCGTTGCTCGGAGCCCACAGCTAGCCATGAAATGAATGAGTGTGTACGTGCTATGTAATTCCAACTTGCAAACCATGTATGCCAACGTACATTTGTGACTGAAAATTGAAGAACAATCTTCACCAAATGAAAATCTACTCAATCTTGTTGCTGAATCCTTTGCAGCTACCTCCTCCATGACTCATCTCCCCTAAACAGGGCACCGCCCGTAAAATCCCGACCCCCCACTGAATGGGTGGCTACCGCATCGTGTGTAAGTCCGACGCTGTATTGCGGTAGCTGGCGTTGCTTCCGAGCTTTCGTGGTGATGAGGCTCTCCCGAGCCACTCAGAGTCACCCCGCTTTCATTAGGGTAGGCATCTGTACATCGCCGTGCCATTAGCATAGTCGATGTGATCATAGGATGTGCACGTTGAATATGGCCTCACTTACTTCCAGTCTCCTCAGTAACGGAAGTTGGGTCGCCCGTGACCACTTCGCCCTTGAACCACCGCCCCCATGACTGACCAGAATCTGCGCCCCAGTCCCAGCGAGGGGCAAGGTTTGGTTCGCCCCCTTCAGTCCCGGCAAATGCAGAAAGTTTATTCCTATGCAGCACGAGCTTTTTCCATGGGGCGCAGCTGACGTGCGTCACGGCTGAAGCAGCGACGATGAGCTGGATGATGGCGTTTGGCTTCATCGTTAAATTGATAGGACTGGGGCTGGATAAGAGCGAATTTTAGCGCAATGGAATCTTATCAGAAAGCTTGCGATTAATAGAGACAGCAACACAAATTAGGGACCCGGTTCAGGCTTTTATAGTCGGATATACTACGGCGATCCAGCATGTTGTTGCACAGAGACTACGGGCCATGGAGACAAAATAGTCTCTCTAATGCATGATCAGAATAAGTCTTGAAACCTACCCCGGGGCTGTGAACAATTGAGACATGAATGCGATGTTTTCCCAGCCGTTGTTCATGATTGGTTGAAGTATTGGAGAGTTGGTGGTCAGAGAGGGCACGCGCAGCCTTGCTCAACCCCAAAGCTGGCTGGACTAGGCATCCAGATTTGTTCAGCTTTGCGAAGTAGCATGTATACAGGCCAAACACGAAAACTCCAAGGCTGCGAGTTGGAAACAAGTGCGAAATCATTCTCTAGCGTCCCATCCATCGTGCTAATCTTGGTCCATGCTGTGTAGCGGTGCGATAATATGCCTGGACCTTCTACGACATGCATCATTGCGATATGTAAAAGCTTTGCGTATCATTTGAAATATTTTGTGAGGGGAATTGGACACGCCATGCGTGTCATTGTATATTTGTGACCAAAAGCTGATCGCATCACCGCCCAAAGCGCCAGAGCAATGTTTCGGCCTGTTTCCTAGGGCTGAATCATCGGGGTTTCTATGGCCCAGGGGCATCTCTAGAGTGTTGTGGTTCCCCCGAGCTAGTTGAAGCAGCGTCGCTATCACTAGCCTGAACAACATGTAAGCCGTTGGCATACATGATAGTAGGGTAATACGCTTTGTAGAATCTTCCTTACAAATTCTTCATACGGTAACAGGAGTTAAGTCGCCTGTTTCCGGCACACCCTTCCAATAGCACTCTGGGCACCTGGCTTCCTCATTTCCCAACGGTGTACACCTGACGAAAGCCACTGATGAACCAATGGCAATAAGCTGGAAGATGGCGGCAGGCTTCATCGTGAAAGCGATGGATCAGTGGCTGACTGAGATCGAGGTTCAACTTCAACCAGCCTTTGCCCGAAGATTTTGCAGCACGAGAATTGAGGCAATGCAAGCATGCTAGGCGTGTACGACGGGGAAAAACAGGAGCTCGACCCAAATATTTATATTTGAGTCCGACGCTTGCTCCCAGATGCGGACTTTGGGCTACAGAGACCTGGAATGTCAGCTGGTTGAAGGGAGTGTTTGGGGGCTATCGGCCCAATTGAACCATCAATGCTACGTTATTCTATTTTTTGCTCTCAATTGATTGGGGAATGCGTGAGTGGGTGGTCAGAAAGTTTGCGTTGTCTTGCTCAATCCCCTGTCTGGCTTGGATCTCTCTTAGCGTATGCGAGATGAAAGCAGGCATACGACCTGTTGTGAAGCAATGATGGATGTACGAGAAAACCACAAAATGGAAGCTCATTTTCGTCTACCTTGACGTGCTCGCGACAGGCTCTGTTTTAGACCAAAATTGACTGGCTTTCGAACGCGGGTGCTTGATATTTGAAGAGGATGTGTGTACAATAACTACGCAAACCTGCATGCTTTAAGCCTGGACCAGTGCTGCAAGATACTGTAGCCATACATCCACCGCCAGCGTCGGACAATGCTGTGCCACTAAGCGACAATGTAATTCGGCATCAAATGACTTGGCTGAAAGTGGAAAGTCGAAGTATTTTTTCATGCTCCAATCCGAAGTCAGCACCGCAAAAACTAGAAGTTTTGGAAGCATCTCAACCCAAGTTAGAATGCTCATACTAGTATGAGCAAAAAGTTGTGGCAGGCTTTTTCCTTTTGAACACAAACCCCCTGCGTACCTCAGAGAGAGAAGCTGTTGCGTTTGTGAAATTTTCAAATGTGAAATTTTCAAATGTGAAATTTTCAAATGTGAAATTTTCAAATCGAAAACAAGACGATAATAAGATAATGCTATTCTTAAAGATGCTCACGCAGACGCGCAGGCGTCCACACTCTCTGAGCCATATCAAACACCCTCACACTAGTCCTTATTTGACTCCACAGTGACAGTGAAAGCATCGGTCCTCACAATCTTCCCGTCCGAGTCGTACTTCTCCAGTATGCTCTCCTGGCTCCCCTTGGTGACAATGGTCGTCTGCACCACGCTCTTGAAGCTCTTCGATCCACTCTCGCTCTGCGCCTTGTCGTTCGTCTGACGACTGAAGGCCCTCAAGCTCGATCTCAGTCTGCCGACGGTTCCGGGTCCCGAGTTTTGGTGCGTGTAGCGGCGGCTGCCGGAGGAGAAGATGCGCTTGCCAAAGGCGACTTCGGCGAGGGGCTGGAGGACGGGGACGCAGGCCGCGATGATGATGACGCTGCCTTCAAGGCTGTAAAGGGGTTGTTAGTGATGGGATGAGTGGGGGTAGGGATCTTGATCTTACATTGTCCAAATTACGAGTTCAACGGTATCGTCTTGAGGAAGTGTTAGTTACATTACAAACCTGATAGACAGAGAGATATTTACAAGTAGGGTCGGAGCTGGCGAGCAGCGGTAGCCTTGTGCATTTGTAGATGACGACGATCGATGAACTGCGTGAGTGTTAGCACCAGTGGCTTCGGGTTCTGGAGTAACCACGGGTTGATGCGACTTACAGTGATCCAAAGCCAAGGGCAATGCTAAGCGCCACCTTCTTCCTAACATCCATCTGTAGCTTGGAAAGAACGACCGCAGGATAGATGGATAGGTAGACATCCGCGAAAGCACAGAAGGCTACTCAAGTTAGTACAACTATTGTTCCAACCGGTGATGACCACAACCCACCTCCAGAGTAAGTAGCGAAGGCCACCAAGACCGACTTGTCCCAGCATGTTCCGCCCACGGAAAAGTCCCACTGAAACCGTGCCGGCTGACATTGCGCGAAGATGATGGTGATGAAGCCAATCAGGTTGGTCACGCAAAAGATGCCCAAGAACCAGAGAAACCTCTTATGCCATTTGCTAGGGTTGAGGATGCGGGTGAGCAAGACGACGACGGCGGGCTTCGGCAGGCCGAATGAGAGAAGACCAGGTGGGTAGCCAGCGACGCTCCACAGAATGGCGCCCGACTTTTGTTCCGGCGTGAGGGTGTCGACGTGGTGTCCGTAGCCGTACGATACCGCTGCAGCGAGGGTTGCGACGTTCATCCAACCACAAACCTATGATCATCGTTTGTCAGCCACGCCTATCATTACGTGCAGTCGGCCGACGATCCTTGAGCAAGGACCACCAGTGACAAGCAAGTTTTCCAAGTGCAATCTAAGCCTTGGCGGCTAATCCAAGCCGTCGAGCTGACGACATCATCCTGGGAACGTGAACTTACGACCGACGCAAGAATCAGGTAGTCATCCAAGCGGACTTTCCCCATGATCCTTCCCCTCGTGAATATTCTCGCGGCCGCGAACAGCGTGCTGACGACCGAGACGCATATGACAACCACGAGGGCCGCGGGCCCTCTGTTCTCGGCATCCCGAGCCAACGAGACGTTCGTCGACATTTCGAACTGAGATGACCGTGCTGCAAACGCACAGTAGAAAAGTAAATTGAAGAAAAAGGGGAGTTCCAGCAGGAACAAGAAAAGGAGGAGTTGCCCAGACAAAATACACACTGGGTTTGAAGCACGGTATTGGGTTCCTCGCAATACACACACAATACAGACGCTCACACAAACAAGAAGTGAACATACTTCAGGGACGGTCCGCTGTCCGACGTGTGTCAGTTGCGAACCGTGCATCACGGGAAACCCACTTGTCTATCCATAAGCTAGTCAGACCATGCCCCGAATAGGGAATTTAACAAAAGTCAAATAGATTGATCCACGATGATTTCGTGGTTTAGCGTCGCATCGCCGGCAGGGGTCGCTCGCGCTACACCCCTCTCCCAGTGTCTCCAAAAGGCCTTTAGGGTAGCATCAGCCTCCAGCGCGAGCCTGGGAATCTCACGATAACCCGCCTGTGTTGCCCTGAATTGGCGTTGTTGCAGGGGCGCGGCAACCACGTTTATGATTCAAGCATCGCAAGCCACGCACCGCGCTGCGCTTTGTCCGCGCCGCCCGCCTGGCTCTATCTTCTTCCCCCCTCTAGCATCCTACGAATAGGGCGACGAACCGGTGTTTGGGATTATCAATGCCTCACCCGATTCGCCAGAGAATGGGGCGTTTTAGTCCAGATCCAGACCAGTTCTTCATCTCCCCCTTGCCTTCGCTTTCCGCTGCGGAATGGAATGCATGATACTTGATTATCAGGTCTCTCTCATCCCCACACACGTGGCGTTTTTGATGGGGTTAAGTTCGTCTGAAGTGCCTGCCGCTGTCATCTCGGTCTGCTTGGGACCTGCCCACCGGCTGAAGACTTGGCAACGCCTTGCTGTATCGCATTTCTGTCGTGCGCCCGCGGATCTTGTCCGTTGTTGGGCGATGTTCCTGCAGCCTGCGTGTAAGAACAAATCAGCCGGCACCTATTTGCAGCCGGTAGGCGCGAACTGGCCAGATCCTGAGTCGTCTAGCGCGGCTGGGGGCAGGCGACTTCAAACTCGATATGCACGCAAGATCAAGTCATCCTCACCAGATTCGCGATCAAGGCTCTAGATGATGGGCGCTTTCTCCTGCCCGAACCAGAACCAAGACATCGTCAAGGAGGAGCCGAGGCAGCCGATGTCGGTCAGATGAGATGTTGAAGCTGCGGTCAATGCGCGAAACGATCATGTCTGAGCGCGCGCGCACGCGGAAAAAGAATTGGACTCCATCGTGAGCCAGAAAAGAAATCCACTCGCAACCTGGACGAGGCCTGCTTACCCCCTGGGATCCAGGTCCATCCATCCCTTCGTCACTCGTCAGCTTTTCCCTGGACCAGTCATCCTTGCAAATCTTGGGTCGCCAATTCCACGCCGCAATGCAAGCAAGAGCTTGGTTGCCCTTCCTCTCTCTCTCTCTGTCTCTCTCTTTCGCTTCCGTCAAGATTTCCTGGTCCCTGGGAATCCCGAGACATGACGGGGTGATGTTGCCAGAACGGTGGGTGTGGGGGAGATGCGACTCGGTGGCTGTTGCCAAAGCAGCCTCGTCAGATTCTGGGACGCGAAAGGTACGATGCGGGCGGACATTCGGGCCCCTCTAATGTGCGAGGGTGTAGAGACATCATCTGGGCGATGTGGAGGAGATTAAGGCAGGTTTGTGTTTCTTGATTCTGCACGACGCCGCTCGCTTCCGAATCCGCGGGTTCAGCCTGACGACAAAACATCAGCGATAACGACTCACATAACTTGAATCACGACTTTCTCGTCAAAGGGACCGAGACGACGACGCCTTCCTGAGATGCTCCATATTTACCGAAGCCAAGCCCACTTCCCGATGTCGTAATGTTTAACATTCTTAATAGTCCCCATGAAGCGTCCCAGGAAAGATGTCTCACTTTGCAATCACAACCACTCCCTTGCCGACGACTCCGGAAATGGGGGCCGTTGTTGACGAAACGCACAACATGCATGATGGTCTCACGAACAACCCACAGCCGTGACTCGTGACTCGCGCGCGAGCGACTTTTCGGTCAAAATTCTACGCTTGCTCATTAACAAATTAACCGTTGATAGCTACAGTCATAATCATCGTAAGTCCCCGTACCGCGGTACCTGCCCAGCCTGTCTACCAAAACACCTGCTTCCCCCAAACCGGATACAATTTACACACAAAGCCTCCGTCCGCTCCAAAGCTGGCTGGCTGGCCAGCGCTACTACTCTTCCGTCTGAAAATCGCGCTTGTATCCTCTAAGCCAGAACTCGTTCTGGACGAAAATGCCGTAGTTGCGGGAGTTCCACGGGTTGGTCGGGTCGACCAGCTTCCAGTCGTATCTCCTCAGAAGCTGCACACCCAAAAGTTAGTCAAACCCGTCTTCCTTTAGCTTATCAGGGGGAGCTTACCTCGACAAAGATCTTCCTCAACTCCATCAAAGCCACGTCTCGGCCCAGGCACTTCCACTTGCCGTACCCAAACACCAGCTCCAGGGTGCCCTCCATCTGCTTCAACCGGTCCGGGTCCGCCTCCAGCCAGCGCTCGGGCCGGAACTCGAGGGCATCGGGGCCCCACACGTCGGTCCGGTGAAACATTCCCCACGCGCCGTACCCGATCCGCGTGCCCTCCGGCAGGTACACGCCCTTCCACGTGTCGCCGCCCTTGGGCACCTCCTTGGACATCTGGCCGACGACAGGCGGGAAGATGCGCAGGCCCTCCTTGATGACGGCGGCCAGGTAGGGCATCTCGCGCGCCTCGGCCTCGGTGATGATGGGCAGCGAGGGCTTGGTGGCTTCGATCTCGGCGCGGAGGGTGGCGACGACGCTGGGGCTGGTGATGAGGTGCAGGAAGGTGCCGCGGATGGCGGTCGCTGTTGTGTCGGAGCCGGCGAGACTGAACGAGAGGATTGTGAGTATTTCATATGATTTGGTGTTGAGCGGAAGGCATGGGCTTACATCTGCATGAGGATCTCTGATGAAGCCTCTTCTTGGCTGAGACCGTGGGCGATGAAGGAGCCGAGCATGTCTCTCTGGGTCTTCTTCTCCGGTCCGAATCGCTCGGCGACAACCTTCTTGGCAATTCTGTCCATGGTCAGCGGCTGTCACTTCATCGTAACCATATTATGGCCGTGTGCTGATGCACTAAACAGGTTCTTGGGAACTCACCCAATAGTCTTGCCAACACCAATCGCATCCTTCTCAGAGGGCAGCATGCTCCTGAAGAGCGGCGACGACATAAGCGACAACAACCAAGGCAGGACGGCGGTCAACACCACGTTGGGCATGTTATGCTCCATAGTGTGGATGTACTCGTGCACATCCGAGTCGCTCGCCAAGTCTCCAAAGGGTTCGCCAAAGGCCAGGTCGGAGATGACGTCGAGGGTGAAGTACTGGGCCTTGAGGCCAAAGTCGAAGGGCGTGTTCTCCGACACGTACTTGTCGATGAGGTCCATAAAGCGCAGGATGTTCTCGTTGATCTTGGACTCGAAGTTGTCGACTTCCTTTCCGGAGTACTGAACCGGGAATTAGCCCAACAGGTCTCTCCAACCACATTCCGAGGATGCGACATCACTTACACCGGCAGCCATCTGCGCCCTCAGCTTGGAGTGCAACTCATTGTCCCTCACAGACAAGACGTTGTCCTTGCCGGGGTCAAGCCTCATGGCGTCGTACCATGTCGACCGCTTGTAAGTCGTGCGTACGCCCAACATGCGCTTCCACAGCTCCGGGTCGCTGGTCATGAGATCATTCGGCCCAACCCGCACAAGCGATCCTATCAAAAGACAGGCAAGTCAGCAAACACACCTCTCTCTTTACTTGTGTTACACACAACAACACCGGACGTCTGCTGGATCGTTTGAGCAACGTTACACGTACCGTACTTGAGGAACGCATCGTAAAAGTCGAGATGCTGGCGGCCGCCGTACACGGTCCGGACGAGCCACCACTTTGAGAACCCCGCGCCGGGCGGGCCCTGTACGTGCCGCAGACGCGCATACTGGCGGACGACAGACGTCACGGCGTACAAGACCAAGATCGAGAATGCGACGGTCGCATAGCTGGCCAGGCTGTGGCGCAGCAGCGGCTCCTGTTCGTTCGGACGACTAGCATCGAAGCTACTCATGGCAGCGTGCACGAACTCGACGGTTTGATTCATGTTGTGCATTGTGTAAGAGAAGGGAAAGAGGGGGGAAAAGAGCGACAAAAGAGAGGAAAGGAGGGAATGATCAACACAGGAAAAAAATAAGATAACAAAAAAGACTGAGCGTTTCGTCTGGATGGCCGCGTCCGTGTTCCCGCGCTACTGGGAAGACCTAGGAAACGGGGGGTGGTGGGCAACAAAATCGACGAGGGAGGAAACAATAGTCTGGGAAGAGACGGTCGGTATATGAAGAAACCTTGGAAAGGAGAAGAAGGTTAAATTCGGCATATGAGACACCAAAACACCAGGGCTCCAGTTCGTCGAGACCAGCAATACGGGCAGATCATTTTAAAAGATCCATGAGGACGGGGGGGAATGGAGGGATTGATAGGGGTTCAGCTGTCCGTGCTTCACGGCGGGTGACTTGGTGCAAGATTCCGGGTTGCCATCGTGAATTTTTTTCTGGACATGGACTCTGTGGCCAGCCGCTGCTGCGCTGCCCCCATCACACCTCAACGTCAGAGCACAATGTCACTTCATCTTCCGCGCTATCTGGCCGCCACGATGGATGCAGGTAAGCTTGCTTTGCGTGCCCAGCCTTTTGGCGGCGGTGATGTGCTGCCGCGTGCGTGTGTTGAGTGGAGGTGGTGGTGTATGTGTGTGTGTGTCTGGTGGTGTATGGATCATGATGGTGTGTGGTTTGTTTGTTTTTTCTTCACAGCCAGCTGCAGCCAACCTGATACGTTGGAGTCCAGACCCTCTCTCGCCCCTTCCAGTGACATGCGTTCATCTGTGTGCAATGTCTGTGATGGGCCTCATATCGTCGTCGTGGACACACACACAACCACGCCGTCCACACAGAGACAGACGCACAAGACCTTAGACAGGAGGAAGATCAGGTAGGGGGCGACGACTGGGTCGCAAAGGGGGGCCATCCTGGGTCCATGCGGCTACCCGCAACGGCACATCGGCGAGGTGGATATGGGCCAATGGTTCCCACTGCCGGCTTGCTTATTTCGCATATGGACGCCCGGTTCGCAAAACGTCCAAAGGTCCATAAACAGCAAACCGAAGTCCTCTTACTCAACGGGTCTCTGCAGATTACCGCACTCTACAAACCCTTACGAAGCCATGTCTTCGGGGGTCGTCGGGGGCGGGCGGACAGCGCCAGCACACCGGTTAGCTCCTGTCATGGACCCCATGGATGCTCAATTACGCCACTCACACAACCGCTTTGTGGGGGGCCACACTGCCTTTTTGACGGCTGCTTGCCTTGTAGCTCCCCGGCTTAGTGTGTGATGATGCAAGTTGACATCTGCCGGACCGCGGCGCGGCGGAGCGGGGAGGGGGGCGGTCATGGAAGAAGGACAGGGCCTGTTTTTCTGGGTGTTCGGGGAGGACCCGACGGAGGGAAAAACTTGGGCCATCTCTCTCTTCTGCTGTTGGATGCACAATCGGTGATGTATGATGGACAATGATGGAGGGCGCTGCGGCCACCAACGGCCCCCAGGGGCGGTTTGAACTCTGATCGACGGGCGACAGGACGTTTGAGAGCAGACACACTTTTTCTTGATTCTTGCTTCTTCTTTACCCCGTTCAGTCATTGGGGTCCGTTGGTCTCCCCCGCGGAGACAGACACACTCACACACTCACACACTCACACGCTGCAGTTGCCCGAGTGCCCGGGCGCTTTATTGGGCTGAAGCCGTGTGTCTTGGTTATGCCTGAGCATCCGCGTGGGCACTACCCCTTCGCCGAGGTCCAAGAACCAACCCGCCCTCCAAAAAAGTTCCAAAAAAGTCCCCAAAAAGCAACGACGATTAGGCGATAGTGTCTCTGCGATCGTTTCTTGTCATCGTCCCCCGTTTTCTTATTCCCGCGCATGCACCTCTTTTTGTTTCCCTCTTCGAGTCCCACGTACGACTAATCAACTCGCCGTTGGATCATCAGGTCATCGGACAACCATCTCGTTCCTTCAAATTTTCTGTCGTTTTCCTGTTTTCTTCTGCCGAGAGTTGAGTGATGGCGAGTTCGGGGGCGGCGGGGTCGGATGCGGGCGCGGGTGCGGGTGTGCATCCGGCAGCACCAGCGGCGGCCGCCACGGCGCCTTTGGAGGCGGATGTGAGTATGGAAGATGTCGCTGTTGGGCTTCCCCACCACCCTATACGTGGCTTTTTTTGGTCAACTTCTGGGCTGATCGCTTTCTGGGGGCAGGTTGGTGATGATGAAAATGACGGCGGCGATGCAGATTCCGCCATGGGGGAGGTAAGGACCTTTGCCGCCCGCAGCCGCCCGAGCCCCTCTCCCAGCCGCATTACGTGTCTATTCGGAAATTCGGATACTGACATTCGGTTTTCTTGTTTTGGAGTCTGTGCTTGGGTCTTCAATGTCAATGACCAGCAGCATCATGCGATATCGCGAGGAGAACGGGAGGACCTATCACTCATTCCGAGAAGGCAGTGAGTTATTCGTATTCATCTATCATAACCCTTCATAGCCCATCTGCCGAAAATTGTGCCAAAACTGACGGGGCCCCCCTTCCCAACTTCCAGGATATGTCTTACCCAACGACGCGGTAAGTAGCCACAATTCTGTTCCAAGCGAAGGGAGCCGAGGCCACGGAACCCGAGAGAAGAATAATTGCCCGTTGACGCCCGAGTCAGGTTGAAAACGACAGACTAGGTCAGCCAGACCCCTTGGCGGGAAAAGGCCGATCGCGAGATCGTTAGACATTTTGGAGTTAGCGCTGACGTTTTCATACGTGTGTGAGGGAAAAACAGACCTCCAACATCACTTGTACACCCTCACGTTTGATAACCAGTTGTTTACTTGTCCGGCCGGCCGGGACAAGCCGCTCCGCCGGGTACTAGATGCAGGAACGGGGACGGGGATATGGGCCATGGACCTTGGTACGAAAAATGGGCACTCAGCCACTCTCTCTCTGTCTTTCACCCTGGGCCCACTTCACTTCGCTTCCTTCAATCCGCTTCCAACTTCCTTCGTTCTCTGGCTGGGGCCTTGGCTTTTTTATTTCCCGGATGTTGAGTGCTGACTTGTTGTGGCTTGCGTTGGTTCTGGCTGCAGCCGACGAGCATCCAGAAACTCTTGTGAGTTCATGCTGTGTTCAGCTTCCCACGCAAGGGGGGTTGGGGTGATTTTCATGTGGCTTACGGGAGATAGATTACCGGCGTGGACTTGAGTCCGATCCAGCCAGTATTGTCAGTATTGATGACTGCATAGCCAATCTGCTAGCGTCGCAGGAGCTAATGCATGCATGACGCCAAAACAACAGTGTTCCACCGAATGTCACATTCTACGTCGATGACCTAGAAGACGAATGGACGTATTCTTACAAGTTCGACTTCATATACGGCAGAATGCTAACAGGCTCGATCGCCGACTGGCCGAGGTTTATAAGACAAAGCTTCGAGTGCGTTCTCCCGCAAATGGCGGGTTCCTCGTGTGGCTGACGCGCCCCAGATTTCTTGAGCCCGGTGGGTGGTTGGAGCTGTCAGATATCCTACTCGATCTGAAATGTGACGACGGCACCGTGACACCCGCATGCGCCGCTCAGAAATGGGCGACACACATGCTCGAGGCAGCGGCGGTTTGGAAGAGGCCGCTCGATAGTTGCAAGTTTTACAGAGAACAGCTTGCCGCAGCCGGATTCAAGAACATTAAGCAAGAGATCTACAAATGGCCGTCGAACCCGTGGCCGAAAGACCCAAAGTACAAAGAGCTAGGTAGGAGTAATCTCAAAGAAAAATAGTTCTGATTCAAACTAATGCGGCGTCAGGTATGTGGACATATGAGAACCTTGGAAACGGCCTTTCGGGATTGAGCCTAGCATTATTTACGAGAGCACTCGGCTGGTCGCCAGCACAGCTTGAAGTGTTCCTGGCGGAGGCGAGGAAGGACATGAGGGACAAATCGATACATGGATGGTGGCCAATGTGAGTTTTGCAATTCAAGTTTGAGTGTACCGTGTGCCTAATGGATCTTAGATATGTTGTGTATGGTCAGAAGCCCAGTTAAATACAATCTCTTCACCCTACCCCATCTTGCAGACTAGTATCAACCAACCATAAGGTTTCTCTGCATCACTACCGAAGTATGCTTTACTAGTGGCTAGGTCTGTCTCTCTCCTGCTTCATCAACTTGAATAATGATATTAGTATATGCTTCTATATTATGGTTATCATTATGCGCTAACAGTGACACCTAACACTAAAGCCTTATCTATACTTCATAAGTCTTGCTGACTGGGCGGATAACTAGGTACTCATATTAGAACTAATAGTTTGTCTCATCTTAATAGCTTTCTTATCCCTATTGCGCCTATTTTGCCTGTCGTTCCTGTTATCCTCGGCGTTCTCTATCTATCGTCTCTGTCTGTCGTCTCTATCTATCGTCTCTGTTTGTCGTCTCTGTCTCTCTGTCTCTGTCGTTTCTGTTTCTGTCGTCTCTGTTTCTGTCGTCTCTGTCTTTCCCCATCGTTGTTTTTTCCGTCCTCATCGTCCAAACAGCATGCTGCCTACCATGGCTCGGACACATCAGATTCGTAGCCTTCCACATTGGGTGGTGCGAGTCCACTGACTCCGATGTCGTACCGAAAATAACTTTCGGAGCCGTAATAATTGTAGAAGTAGTCGATCGTCTTTTGACGCCATTGTGCCCCGTGCCTCAGGAGACACAAGGAGATATCAGAAAGGTCGCGGCGAACAGCCAGGTCTAAGGGGGTTATGTCTTCCCTATTAGGGGCGTTGATGTCCGCCCCAGCTTCTTGAAGTCGTTTGACAACAGCCTCAGTATTTTTAGTCGAGAAGTTTTGGCCTATGTAATGCAGTGCGGTATCCCCTTTGTCATCCGTTACATTGGGATCGCAATGCCCCTCTGCAAGTAGATAGTCCGTGATGTTTTCTAGCCCATAGACAGCTGCTATGTGGAGCACGTGGAGCCCATCATAGGTGCGGACAACCGGAGATGATCCAGACTCTATCAATTTTCTGAAGAGAATAAGTCTGTTGGCTGAAGAGGCCGCAGCGTCCTTGCCAGGTAGAGAAGATTTGATTGCGAAGAAGAGAGCGTTCACGCCAAGTGATCTCGCAAGGCGTCGACGTGCGTACGTTTTGATCAGCCAGTTTTCGTCCTGCGTACAGTATGCAAAGAGAGTGGACTGCTGGTGCACTAACGCAACCTTTGCTCCGTCAGGCGTTCTGGTGCTCAGCGTGCAGCGGGCGTTGATATGAGCGCCTTGATTGAGCAGGGCGTCCACAATCTCAACGCTGCCATCAATCGCGGCCCAATGCAAAGCTACAAACGAGGATGAAACGCCATATTTGTACGGATCGTCTTGAAAAGGTTTGGCATTCTGGCGTTGAGTATAGTCTGGAGTCTCAGTGTTGGCACCATACTCCAACGATCTCAGAACGCCGTCCAAGTTGCCCTTCTTGGTTGATAGCAGCAAGGCTGAAGAGTGATTGTAAAGATTGTCCCACTTGTAAAGCAGAGGTTGAACATGCTTGTAGAGGTCTTTGCAAGTATATGACAGGTCGACAGTATCTTGCCAGTGATCAAATATACCGTCAGCGCGATACTTACTTCTGACAGTAACCCCATCGTCGTACGGACAGCTGCCAAGGTCAGGGAAGAAAGCAAACTCTGCAATCAAACTGAGAATCTCGCCGGGCATATGCTGAAGAGTCGTCATCTTGATGTTGAAGTGAGTAGTCAGTTGTGGTGGTGTGGGAGCTGCCCCCTAGCGGCTTGCGCCCTCTTTATACACCCTATAGGTAGCTATGAAGGTTTCTCTGTGAAGCCTAGGCAATCATGGCCTTCACATGTTTTCCCGTCAGGGTTATGCGGTAGTCAAAAGGGTATGCTCACAGGCCTCAAACGATGAAAAAGAAGGTTAGAAGGGAAGAAGGACGACAACGACGGCGGTGGTGGCGGCGGCGGCGATAAGACCAATGACGATAGCGACATAATAGAAGCGAGTACGACGGCGACGACAACAAAAGCGATAGTAATAATAACGATAGATATAATAATATGAGCGACGACTATAGAAGCAAAAACAACTTAATAACAATGATAAAGTTAGTAACATAGACGGTCTCCGAAAACCAGGCGGTACGATTTCACACGACCTTAAAAGATTGTTACAGTTTAAGCTCGTGTGAAACAAAACTTCTTTCGTTTTCCACCTGGCAATGACCAAGCAGAGTTCAATTCCAAACCGCCCAGGGTTTTGGCTCGCAAGGGCCATTCGCGACAAAACGCAGCAAGGCTAGCAACGTGGGCAGCCGGTCCAGGAACGGAGAAATATTCGTTTCTCGCAATCTTCATCACACCGTATTTGCGCATGAGATTTTCTCATCAAGACGTACTGCGTTTTATCTGCATCTCATCCTGTTTGCTACCTGTTCCTTGCCAAGTCAGTTCTTGCAAAGGGCAACCTTGACAACCCCACCACGTTTTGCAATACTGCATTGATACACAAAGGTCGCAGTGGCGGGACTCGTAGTCGACCTAAATGCTAGCCACATACCGTTTTTTCATGAGTCAATAACATACATACTTGTAACGCAGTTAAACTTCCCTTCTCTAACTCTACCCTGGCCGCTGCCAGCCAGCAATGATCTTTCGAAATCGTGCCTGTGGACGTTCCAGGTAATAATGTGCGTAAGCACAATGCCGCCAAGCATCCTTCAGAGCCTTGGACAGTACCAAGCGCCAATCACATTCGCGTTATCTCTTGCTGCCTTCGAATTGTCGTCGGCCAAGCCAATTATCCGAGGCCAACTTCGTCTGACGGCGTCACACCACCATTTGAAGAAGGTCCTTTTCCATCTCCATTTGATCAGGTGTTTGCTGATAAACCATCGAAGCTTTTGGTCCATTCTCTTCAACTTTCTCGCTTCACATCCCAATTGAGGTCATTATGTCGTTAGGACTCGCTGCAATCTATCCGGAGGGAACCGGTGAGAGAATCGGGATTTCTTCGCGTCTGCAACAAGATGGAGGCGAAATACAACCTCCTATCCCTTCAACCACGCCGGAGTCTCCGCCAAAGGCCTCTCCTCATGCAACAACGACGACGCAAACCTCCAACCATTCTCATGATGCGCATCCCGATCTGCCACCGGATGATGAACGCAATACTGACATGCCAAGACTCTCGGGGACTACAATTGCTCTGACTATGGCGTCGCTCTGCCTATCAGTCGCTCTCTCAGCGCTGGACATGACTATCGTGACCACGGCTATTCCAAACATCGTGGCATCGCTCGATTCGGTCGCAGGATATATCTGGGTAGGCTCGGCATTCATCCTCGGCTTCACCGCCGTGACGCCCATCTGGGGCTCCGTCGCAGACCTCTGGGGGCGGAAGCCAATCATTCTCTTGGCTCTGACGATTTTCCTGGTCGGAAGTCTGCTTTGCGCGCTCTCGCCTCATATGGACGCCCTCATTGCCGGCCGCGCCGTTCAAGGAGTCGGCGCTTCCGGTATGGGTGTCATGGTCAATACCATTATCTGCGACATGTTCTCGCTTCGCGACCGCGGGTTGTATCTTGCCATCACCTCCATCATTTGGGCCATCGGTAGTGCGGTAGGTCCTGTGCTGGGAGGTGTCTTCGCGACAAGACTGGAGTAGGTCCCGCCCCTGTCACTCACGCAGGCGCTGCAAACAAGACGTCGTTTGCTGACTGCCGTTTTGCTAGTTGGCGCTGGTGTTTCTGGATCAATCGTGAGTGAATCTGCGTGTGTCAATTGGAGTATGAAGACTGATTAACAATCAAGTACCAATCGGCGGAGTGGTCTTTATCGTGCTCTTTTTCTTCCTTGACCTCCCATCCCCCAATACTTCCGTCGCCGCCGGACTTAAGGCAATCGACTGGACAGGCAGTTTGTTTTGCATGGGCGGGTCACTAATGGTCCTTCTCGCTCTGGACTTTGGCGACGTCACGCACCCCTGGTCTTCCGCTACGGTCATCTGTCTCATCGTCTTCGGCCTTGTCGCCATTGGCATCTTTTTAATGAATGAGTGGAAGCTCGCCGCCAACCCCGTGCTTCCCTTACGGCTGCTGTCAAGCTGGTCGAAAGCGGCTGCATACTTCGTCTTCGCCTTCAATGCTTTCGTCTTCATTGGCATAACGTACTATCTGCCGTTGTATTCACAAGCGGTGTTGGGCGTCGACGCGTTGACATCCGGCCTGTATCTGCTGCCACTAATTGTCTCCTGCTCGTTATCCGCGGCTTGCGCAGGCGTGTTCATCCAGAAGACTGGTCGTTACCGGGTGCTGATGTACGCAGCGCAGGTTCTCCTGACACTAGGCACTGGGCTCTTGATCAACCTCGAGTTCGAACGTAACTTAGCAAAGCTCTTCGTATTCCAGATCCTCACCGGCATTGGCGTCGGGCTCAACATTGAAGCTCCTGTCCTGGCGGCTCAGGCTGCAACCACGGTACGCGACACAGCTGCCGTGCTGGCAACAATGAGCTTCCTGCGCTCCATCGCGACGGCCATCTCTGTGGTTGTTGGTGGTGTCATCTTCCAGAATCAGATGAAGGCACGGAACTCAGCCTTAGTGGACCAAATTGGTCACGACTTAGCAAGTCGATTCGACGGGGATAACGCGTCGGCTCACGTTGAAGAAATCGGACTACTTTCTGCAGGCCAGCAAGTACCTGTGAGACAGGCCTATTTTGGAGCACTAAGGACTGTGTGGATTATGGTAAGTGATTGGTGCGAAGTGCATCCGTCTAGACGTGGAGTGCTTCAATAATCGACAAGTCCTTCGTTGCTAACATTGTTGAACAGTATGTCGCCTTTGCGGGGTTAGCTACTGTACTGAACCTGTTCGTGTCGGAATACCATCTGAGTGACGAGAGAAATGCGGTCGTTCTCGGTGTCGACAGGGGAAATTCTGGCCCATCGGAGCAGCCAGGTCAAGAGGTGAACATACCTCTGGAGACATCAGGTCGGCAACGCGATGGGAATCAGCAGCATACCCTGAGAAACAGAGGAGCATGATAGCTAAATGTGATAGAGGTATTGACTTGAGTCGCCTGCGCTATGGTGTATGTTAATGTAGGCGGCTTGATCCTACCCTGTCGGTCCACCCGCCTAGCCAGAACTAAAATGGCTTTACAAATCCGGTTGTTTCGAAAACTTAGAGGCAAGCTGCAGTACTTGTGCATAGCACACCGTGATCGAAAAGGATGTATGATAGGCCCACTAGAAAGGTCGTTGTTTTCTGAGGGAAGATTCCTTTTCACGCAAGCTCCACATGATCCATATGTCCTGCCGAGACCTCCTATGCTTCCTACGATTCCTATCTTTGCTTTGATCCTGACCCTTGTCACCATCGCCGTGATCTCGTATCACCTATACTATCGTCGTCTATCATCGTTACTATTTTCTTTGCTACTGTCGTCCTCACAGAAGTAAGTTAGGGATCACTGCCAGGGTAGTCAACTGACACTGCCTGGCTAGCAAAACTCTTCATATTGTATCACCCCGCAAACAGAGATCACGATACCATTATGCCACGACTGTTAGATCAAGATGACGGCGTCGAGAAACCAACTCCTGACATTTTTTCCCTTCCGGCAGACGTCTTTCTCCTAGTCACCGACGCCATTCTTGAGGCCGAGACCCTTGATATGAATCAGGATGTAGGGAAAGGCCTTACTATATATGACCACATCAAATTCTTCAGCAAAAGTGAATTTTGGTGGCAGTCATCGGATCAGGTGGAGTTGAATTGGGGCGCGTTCGACAGATGGAGATATCTAGCACGCTTCGGAGCGACTTGCAAGTCGCTCTATTTGATGGTGACCCCCATATTGTATCGATCTGATACAAAGTACAACTACTCCTCTGCGTTGATGATATCTGCAAGGAAGGGCGTACTTAGTGGAGTTCTTAGGTCCCTTGAGTACGGAAAGGCCGACCCGAACATGGATGATCACACTCTCTTCTTCCACTGGGCTCGGGTACACGGAGTATCCCAGAAACTCCCGCCACTGAGGATTTCGAGGGAATGCATCTTACCCCTTCCTTATCGGCTTGCATCTTGCACGCTTCAAAGATCATCCCGAAATCGTCGACGCACTTTTGAATCACCCAAGCCGATATTAATAAAAGGGCCCACGCATGGTGTACTAGAGAGATTGGTGGACTTTACCGGCCGTATGACCAGTATGGTATGCTTGGGGTCACAAAATGGGAATTTGTCGCCGACAAGCAGACACATAGTCCAGTGCCTCTGTTCGGAGCGAATGCGCTATTTTTCGCGCTCAAGGCAACTCAGTACAACTGTGACTGTTCCGGCAAGGAAAAATCTGCGCTCAAACCGAGGTGTTTTGTTTATGCTAACAGCTATGAAGGATGCACGAAATGGGCCTTCATGGAAGGTCTTAAAGGTATCAAGGAAGATGCTATTGCGTATGATGTAAAGGCTGTTATGAAAGATTCCCATACATGGGATATCGACACGGTAGCACGCCTTTCCCAAGCTGGGTGCGACCTCATCACAAGGCAGTACGGAAATTTACATGCCTTACATCAGGCATGTGCTTATGGTCTCTTCGAAATAGCAGAATACCTGATCCGTGGTTTGCACGTTGACGCATTGTCCGGGATAACAATGGACTCACTCCGTTGCACTATATGGCGATAAATCAAGAATTATTGTGGGAAGATATTGACTTACATGAGGTTGATGTTGATCAAATGGAGAGAACATTTTTTCTCCTCCTCGCTTCTGGCGCAGACGTCAACGCCAAAACTAACTCGGGTGTCACAGCCATTCAAGACGCGTTGAGATCACCTGACGGCCTACATTTGGCGTGTTTGCTGCTGTGGAACGGATGCAAATGGGACCCCGAGTACGAGCCTATCTTGGATGGGAATCGTCGCGCACACGATCAAGATTAAAGAGAGATTAGGAGGACGCTGAGATATATCAGGATCAATGGTCCGATCAAAGGTTATAGATTTTTGGCCGATGAAGGCCAAGACGCTTGAGTGAAGCAGGCGCCCCTGGTTGAAGTTCTTTCAACTAGGCGGGAGGGATTGCAGAAGGAAACAAGTATATTGTAGCTCAAATAAATTGGCGCATACGATGCCACTACTGCTCGGCATTGGTTTTTGACAAAGCTAATGAAGAATGAGATTCTTTACTACCTAGCTTTGTACCCTATATACGGTGCACCACTAAAGTAAATCTGCTAACCGCTAGTTTTAGGGTTTTCATAGACAAAAGTTGGCTAACTTAACCCCACACCTCATTTAAATTAATTAATATAGGTTAAAATAAACCTAACTTTAACTTTATACTTACACGTAATTATAAGTAATTAATTATAATTATATTTAAAGCTATTCTTATCCTAAAGTAATAATTATAAACCTATAGCTCTATCCTAATATATTTTTATTATTTCTACCCTATTATACGACTTTTTTACTCTATTTTATAATTTTTTATACTTAATACACTTTATATACTTATTTTAATAATAAATCGTTAATAAATATTTTTTATAAAATAGGATTAAATAACTATTTACTTTAATTAATATTACTTTTTACGAATAAAACTAATAAATCTCTAGAACTAATAACTCTAGAAAGTTACTATTTAAACTCTAAAAATAATATAATATATTATAATAATTACTTTAGTTCTAATTTATCATATTTTAACTAGAAATACTAACTTATATCTAAAAACTAAACATACTAACTTATATATTAAAACTAAACATATATTATCTATCCTCTTTTAACTAGCTTATATCTAAAAACTAAATGTTATTTATTAAATTATAGTTATTTTATAAAAGTCCTTAGATTTATTTATCCTCTATCTACTGATTATAATAAAATTAAATTTAAGATCTTATTAATTTCCAGTTTAATCCTTAAGATTAATTTAATAGATTTATTTTATTAAATTATTGTTTTACTTTTTTAATTAATTCTTTATTCTATTTTAGTTAAAATAAAATATTACTTCTAAAGTAGTTATATATCCTTAGAGAGATATTTTATACATACTCTTTTTAAATGCTTCTTTAATATTACTCTATAATAATATAAATAACTATAAAATATCTACTAAAAGAATTCCTTAGATATAAAAACTTTAAGTTTTTATAACTTTATAAGTAATAGACTTTTATAGTTAGTAGTTTCACTATTAGAAAGAGTAAATTGAAGTAATTAAAATAATTTAATATCTAACTATAGAAATGATCTATAGTAGAAGATATTTAGAAAAGAAGTTTATTAATAAAATAAAATAAATAATCTTTTTATTTAAAAGCTTCTCTAGATATATTTATCTAAAAAGGATACTCTCTAGCTTTAATATAAATATAAATTAATACCTCAAAAGGTTAAATAATTATATATAATTATTTAACCTCAGTTTAAACTATTTACAGTAATAATAATAAAAATTATAAAGATTATAATAATAGTAAAAATAATAAACATTATAAGAATAATAAAAATAATAGAAATAATAAGTATAACAAAAATAATAAAAATAATAAAGATAATAAAGATAATAAAGATAATAAAGATAATAAAGATAATAAAGATAATAAAGATAATAAAGATAATAAAGATAATAAAGATAATAAAGATAATAATAACTATAAGTAATTATATATAATTACTTAGTTTATTTTATACTAGCTAGAAAGTATTATATAATTATTTTTAAATACTATACTACGGAGAGCTATTAATGTTATTAATTAAGACTAAATATATATATTTTTAGCAAAAATCTTTAATTAAATCTATTTAATAGGTCTTAAATTCTACTTAAGAAATCTTATAGAAATTATTATAATTATAAAGAAATCTTATTTATTATTTAATAAGTTTTAAATTCTACTTAAAATAGAAAATCTTATAGAAATTGTTATAGTTATAGAGAAATCTTATTTACTTTTTAATAAATCTTAAATCTTATTTAGAAAATCCTATAGAAATTGTTATAGTTATAGGGAAATCTTACCTACTCTTTAATAGGTTTTAAATTCTACTTAGGAAAAGAAATCTCACTAAAATTATTATAGTTATAAAGAAATCTCACTTACCTTTTAATAAGTCTTAAATCCTACTCAAGAAATCTTATAAAAATCATTATAGTTATAGAGAAATCTCACCTACTTTTTAATAAGTTTTAAATTCTATTTAGGAAAAGAAATCTTACTGAAATTATTATAGTTATAAGGAAATCTTACCTATTTATTTATCTCTAATAATAGTTATTTAAATATAGAGATTAAAAACTAGCTATATTATAATAATAGATATAGTAAAGCTAAAAACTAGCTACACTATAATAATAAATATAGTAAGTCACCTACTTATTTATCTCTAATAATAGTTACCTAAGCATAAAGGTTGAAAACTAGTTATATTATAATAGTAGACATAATAAAACTAAAACCCAGCCACACTATAATAATAGATATAGCAAAGCTAAAAGCTAGCTATACTATAATAGCAGATATAATAAAGCTGAAAAAAACGCTTACCTTTTAAGCTAGCTATTTTATACTAGAAAATTACACTAAAACTAATTATTAATAACAGTAATAATAAAGATAATAATAATAATATTAACCTCTTTAACTATAATACTAATATCTTTAAGTAGGAATAATAGCGTAAATATAAATAGGCTAAGTAAGAAAAGAGTTTATAAACCTCTTCTTCTATAAAAAAAGGCTTCTTAGTAAGACGTTAAACTAGAGGAAAAATATTTATTAGAAAGGAAAATAAAGTTTTATATAGAGTAATACTAATAATAATAATAAACTTATATATTAAGTATAAATAGCTTAAACTTACTATATAGAACTAGCTAGCTTTATAAATTCGTTATTATACTACTATTTAATACTAATAAGCTCTACTATTTTAAGTAACTTTATATTATAACTTAAATAGAAGAAGTATAAAGTGATCTATCTATTTAAACTTTCTAAATTTAAATATAGCGTTAGTATAATTTCTAATGCTTAGAAGAATACTCCTTATAGAAAAATAGCTTATAGCTTTTCTTCTAAAGCTTTAGTATAACTAGCTATAACCTATTAATACTACTCTACTATTTAGTCTATTTACTTTTATAAAAAGGATATTAGAAAGAGGTAGAGTTTTTAGAATTTTTAGTAATTCTAACCTAAAAGTAAGAGGTTAGATAGGCGTTTTTATAAACGTTAAGCGTTATTATAAGAGGAAAAAGCTTATATAAGTGGATAGAGGCTTAGTTAGCCTATAACGAAAAAGACTAAGTAAATAAGTAAAAAACATACTTATTTTTATATAATTTCTTATTTTCCTTTAATAACTTTAGTAACTACTTTCTTAGAAAAGTTTTTAAGATTCTTTAATCTAACTTATAGAAAAAACCTATTAATTCTTACTCTTTAAAAATTAAATAAAAATAGGTATTTTTAAGCTCCTCTAGCTTTAGTTAGCTCTATTTTTATCCTCTTTTTTAATCTTTACTATATCTCTTTAATTATTTAAAGCGATAATAAAATAGAATATTATAAGAATAATATTACTAAACTTCTTCTTAGTAGCTTATTTTCTCTTAAAAGATTATATAACTTAAGATATAAAAAGAATAGAAAATATAGATAAAATATAAGTTAGTTAAGTTTATATTTATATATTTACTTTTATATTTTTTATAGTTATTTAGAAAATTAATATATAAATATTTAGAGTATTGTTAGAGGTTTTCTACTTAGAGTAAAGTACTTAATATAATTAATAAGTTTTCTCTCTTATTTTATTATAAAATTAGTAACTAGTATAAAGAAGTATAAGCTAAACTATTATAAAAGGTTTTTTTTATAGTTATTCTATATTACTTTATTAAACTAAAATAAGAAAAACTTAGAAAAAGAAGTAATTTAAGTATTACTATATTAGAAGAAAATTTAGCTAATATATTTTTAACCTCTATTTTTCTAAAGTAAAAAGTAATAACTTAAGTACTTAGAATTAAAGATTAACTAAACTTATAGAAGTTTAAAAAACCTTAAAAAGAAAAATATCTAGCTAAATAGAAAAGAGTAAATAAAGTTCTATATAAACTTAGTTAATCTCCTTTATTAACTTACTATCTACTTATTTAAAATTATTATATACTATTATATTATAAACTATTATAATAATAACTTAAAAATAATTAAAATAAAATAAACTTATTTCGCTTTTATATTAAAACCTAAAATTATAAAAGTAATAGTATTTATTTTACTCTTTTTATAAGCTTTAAAAAAGATAAAATTAATTAATTTATTCTAAAAAAACTTTCCTCTTACTTAAACTTATTAAAAGGTTTCTAATAATATATTAATTAATAAGAAGAAATACTAAAAAATCTAAAAACTTAAGATCTAAGTTATACTTATATATAGAAATACTAAAATCTAACTTTTTTAAATTATAAAATACTATAAGTATAAAAATATAAAAAGCTAAAAAAGAAAAATATTATAACTATATTAATTTTTCTAAAAATAAAAAAAAGAATATTTTCTAAGTCTAACTAAAAGTATTTCTCTTTTCTAAAACTAATTTTATACTAACTCTATAGAAAAGAAAATATATATATCTCTTTAGATTTCTCTCTTTCTATATTCTTAAGTAGTAAATAAGTAGCTAAAATGAAATACTTCTTTTAAAGTCTATAGTTAATATTATAATTTTATTATAGATTTTATTAAATCTTAAACTTAATTTATAAAAGAAGAAAGTTATAAAGTAAAGCTATAGAGAATACTACTAAATATAGCTAAACTTCTCTTATAAAGAGAAGAGAAAAAAACCTAAAATATAAAATAACTTTATTATTAAAATAATAGAAAAAAAGAGAGATAATATATATATATATATATACCTTTTAAATAAAAGAGAAAAATAAAGATAGAAATAATAGTAAAAATATCTTTTTCCTTTTTTATTTCTCTTCTTACTTTCTATTATTCTTTTAGATTTATATTATAAGAACTCTTCTATTACTCTTTCTATTAATAAATTATTAGCTCTATTTAAGTTTTATATAATCTTTTTACTTTAGCTTTTTTTAGTAAAGCTTTTTTCTATTTCTTTTTCTATTAATTTACTTATATCTTCTTTAGAATAATATTACTAAACTCTAAAGCTTTAAAAACTTTAAATTTAGTTTAAGATAAATAATTTAAACTAGAAATAATAGATAATAAAGCTAACTTAGTTATTAGTAATACTTTAGTAAGTTTTTTTATAGGTCTTTCTTTTTACTAACTTTAATAAGAAAAATCTTTTTTAATTTTAAATATAGATTAAAATTCTAAAGTAATTATAAAAACTAAAGTTTTTAAAGTAATAGTTTCTAAAAGTAATACTTCTAGTATAAATATAATACTTAGAGAAGATATTTTAAGAGAAAAAAGTATATAAAACTATTTAAATTTTACTAAATTTTATTAAAAAGTCTCTAAAGTATATAACTTAGGACTTTAAAGATTTAAAATACTATAACTTAGAATAGTTAAAGTATTATTTTTTACTAAAGATAATATTTTAAACTTTTTTAAAAGCTATAAAGCTATAGTAGAAATAGTAGAAATAATTAATACTTTAAAAATATTAAGTATTATTTTCTATATAGATATGTTAACATAGGTATAAGTGTATACAGGGGTGTGGTATATGCGCCTATATAGTATAGGGTTATAGATGGGCGTATGTTGTGATGAAAAGTGATAATCTTGAGCATTAATAGGCATTTAATTATATAGATAATAATAAGGGAAGTAATGTATTGTGATGATTCCTGTTAATGTAGTTAGCAGGTTATATCCCCTAGTAGGGAAAAGTGAGGGGAAAGATAACTTAAAACGTAACCTGCTAAACTGCTAATTACATAAGGTGCTTACGTAACTATACGTATTATATAATTAATATTATAGTTATAGGTTATAATAAATAGAGTATTTTTAGTTAAGGTTTTATACCTTTAACTTTATTAGTTTATTTAATATAGGTTATTAAAGTAAGTTAAGCGTTATTATTATTCTTATATTATTATTATTATTATAAAAGAATGTTATATGTTAACATCCCCCCTTAAGGTATATACGGTTGATTTATAGTATATAGCTTACTCACTTAACATATATATACGTTATAGGTATAAAAAACTTAAAAACCCTGTGGGAAAAATAAGAAAAATATTCCTATAATATATAATATGTTTATAACTAGTTAAAAAACTCTTATAAAATAACTTTATAGGTAAAAAAGTAAGAGAAAAACTAGTAAGTTATTTCTTTAATGCGGTTATTATTATTATATATATTATTATTATTTTCTTTATTGTTATTGTTATTTATTATATTAAGTATATTATTAAATATAACTTTACTAACTAGCTTAGTTAATATATCCGCAATATTAGACTTAGAGTCTATATGAAATAACAAATAATCTTTATTTAATAAAGATTCTCTAGCAAAATGATACTTTATATTAATATACTTAGATTTTTTATGAAATTTGGGATTTTTAGTCAGCTTCTTAGCTGCTAAATTATCTATAAAAATCTTAGGCTTATTTATAGCTTTAAAACCTAGATTAGTCAAATTAAAATTATGACTATTATATAGATATAGGGCTTCTTTTACTGCTTCAGTTAAAGCTATATATTCAGCTTCACAAGTAGATAGTACTACTGTTTTTTGTTTTATAGTAGTATAAGATATTATATTGTATAATCCCTAGCAAAATATATAAGCTGATGTAGATTTTCTATTATCTAGGTCTCTAGCCTAATTAGAGTCTGAATAACCTATTAAATCCTATATTATATTATTATTATAGTTATAATATATTCCTTTATTAGGATATTTATTTAAGTAACCCTATAAATAATCTAGAGCTATAAAATGCTCTTGTGAAGGGTTTATTATATATCTTGATAATATTATAACAGCTAGAGCTATATTAAATCTAGTTTTTAAGGCTAGATATAAAAGTGCTCTAATTTGCTGTTAAAACTATAGAATTTCTTCTTTAGAAGTATAATATTTATTTATATATAGTTTTATATTATCTCTTATAGGAGTTATAGATAGATTTATATTTATTTTATTATATTTATTTAATATCTTTTGTGTATATTTAGTTTGATGTATAAAGAAAGACTTATTAGGTCTATCTATCTTAAACTTATAGCTTAAAAAGGTACTAGGCTCCCCTAATATTTATATTTTTATCTATTGCCTTAATATATTATATATATAGTCACTAGTAGCAGTATTATTAGCTACTAAAAGTATATTGTCCACATAGCAATATAATATAGCTTTATAGTTATTTTTATTAAGTATAAATACTACTTTATCATAAGGTGAAACAATAAATCCTAATTTTATTAATATAGCTTTTAAATAGTTATACTATAGTCTAGGGCTTTGTTTTAACCTATATAAAGCTTTAAGAAGCTTATAGCAATATTTGCTATTATTTGATTTATAGTTATAATTAGGATTAAATTCTAACTTATTAGTGGTTTTATTATATAAAAAACCTGTTAATAAAATTATATATATATCTATATCTATATTAGTGTGTATAAACGCTGTAGTAACGTTATACTGTAGAAGGGTCTAACCTTCTTTTATAACAAATATGACTATAAACCTATAGCTTTTAGGTCTATAGGTAGTAGAAAAGGTTTTTAAGTAATTAATACTAATATATTGATTAAAACCTTGAGTAACCTATTTTGCTTTATATTTATATATATTATTTATTTTATCTTTTAATTTTATAGAATATACCTATCTACTGCTTAATAGATGAATATTATCTGGTTTTTCTATAATTTCCTAAGTTTTTATATCTTCTATTTAAGTTACTTCTAGTTATATAGCTTGAATCTAATTATCTTTATAAGGAGAATTTAAGGTTTACTGTATATTAGAAGGCTTGTTTAATGTAATAACTAATAGAATATAAGAAGCTTTATTGATAATATTAGTTCTAGCAATACTATTATTATTAGTTAAAACGTTATTATTTATTTTATAAATACTAAGAGTAGGATAGTTTACTATAGTATATAATAGTGCACTTTTAGCATTATAAACTGTATTATTAACCTATTAGTAGTCTTTTTTAGCTTCTTCTAATAGAGAGGAGATCTCTATTAATAACTTGGATTTTTCTTTATTTATTTCTCTATTATTAATATTAGTAGTTTTTGTATTATTATTGTGTGAACTAATTATACTAGTATTAGTATTGTTATTGCTAGTATTAATATTATTATTTATATTATTATTATTATTATTATTATTATTAATACTAGTCTCATCACTTAGATTTATAAGAGCGTTATTTGTTATAGAAATATCACTATTTATAGTAGGATTATTCCTATAAGAGATAGATTAACTAGAAATATCTCTTTGTGGACTATTATAAGCAATATTATATCTATTATTGTTCGGCATAATACTACTATTTATATCTTTATAGTGGGTATTTATACTTAAAGGAAGCTTTTTATGATGAGAAATAAAGGTATTCTCTAAGATTTTAACGTCTTAAGACTATAAAGCTCTTCTTAGTTATATATCTTAGATCTTATACCTATTAGATCTATAATTAATTATATAACCTTGATATGCTTATACGTCTAGTTTTTTCATTTTAGGATCTTTATTCTTATAGTAGTATATGCTACCCCACACTTTTATATTATTTATATTAGGTTTTATATTATTCTTTATTTTATAAGGCGTTTTATATTCAATAGAGCTATAAGGAGTCTTATTATGCATATAAAGAGTAGTATAAAAGGCTTTACCCTATAAGTAGTGTAGTAAACCTGAATTATATAGTATAGTTCTTATTTTATTAACTATAGTGCGTATAGTATGCTCTATAAAACTATTAGGCTTATGTGTATAAAGAGGTCTTTTATTATATATTATACTGCTTTTAGTGCATATAGCTTTAAAGCGATGATTATTAAATTCTGTACCTCTATCTGTAGAGACTTCTTTTATTCTTTTATTATTATTATTATTATTTATTTCAGCTTGAAATTTAAGAAAAGCTTTATTAATAGTATGCTTCTCTTTATTTTTAAGTAATTTTCCCTATATAAAATGGGTATATTTATCTATAAAGATAATAAAAAGGCTATATTTATTATAAGTAGTAGGTGTGATAGGCCTATATAAATCTGAAGCTATATAATCTAGATAATCTAGATTTTTATTATGAACCTGTAGCTTACTAGCCTTAGTTATGAATTTGCCTTTATAATAGGCTTCGCAAGGCTGTAAAGTTATATTATTATTATTATTATTTATATTTATTATAGTATTATCTTTTAATTTTAAAAGACTTTGTAAATGTATATGACTAAGATGTTGGTGCTATAATTATAGGCTATTATTGTTATTATTATTTATATTATTATTTATATTATTGTTTATATTATTCTTATTATTATTATTAGTTATAGTATTAGTATTATATATATATTGATTGTTATTGTTAATAGGAAACTGGAAGAAATATAAATTATTCTTCTTTGCCCCTATAGTAATAATATAATCTTTATTAATATTATATAAAATAGGTTGTTTCTATATAATAGAAGCAATATCTAAAGAATCTAACTTAAATTAACTAAGTAGATTAATATCTAGTTTAGGTATATAATAAACGTCCTTTAAAGTTATTTTATTATTATTAGAATATATTATTAAATCACCTTTTATTATAGAAGTAAGAGTCTTTGCTTCTCTCTATTTTATAGTTTTATTTATTTTTATAGGATTTTTTATAAGGTTATAGTTGTTAACTATATGAATAGTAGCTGCAGTATTAATATAAATATTAACTGTATTTTTATTCTTATTGTTATAACTCCTTGCTTTTCCTTTTTCCTTAATAATAGACTGGTTAATTAAATAACCTAAGGAAGGATTATTAGTATTATTTATATTATTATTAGGAGCAGTATAGCTTATATTCTTAAAGAGAATATCTTCTTCTTCTTTATCAGAAGATAAATCTATTAAATCTATAGGATTATTAGGATTATTAATAGATATATAGGGGGTAATATTATCTGCAGTAGTTATATTAACTACTTCTTTTTCTTTATCTTTAGTACTAGTAGTACTAGTAGAGGGCTTTTTCTACTAGCTAGGTGCTTTTTTAGGATGTAGAAAAGCGTAGTTTTCTTCAGTATGGTTTGTTTTCTTGCAATCTTTGCAGTATAAACCTTTCTGTTTTTTCTAGGGTTTTTTATTTATTTTATTTTTGTTTTTTTGATTTTTCTGGTTTTTATTCTGTTTTTTATTCTTTTTATTATTACTTTTTGTAGTAGTATTATTAACTACTTTATTGCTACTTTTTCTCTTATATTTGTCTATAAGACTAGCATATAAAGAGTTAAGGTTATAAGTAGTAGGGTTAGTCCTAAGAGACTGAGTTATAGAGGTTATAAAAGCCTTATAAGTCTTATTTAGACTATTAAGTATATAAGCTATAACTACTTGATCTAGTAATTTAAGCTTATTATAAGATAAGTTATTTGTAAGTTCTTTTATTTTATTTATATATTCTTCTATAGAATTAAAGTTATCTAAGGAAGTATTAAAGAACTTTTTATAGGTTAAAAACTTGTTTGTAAAACTTATAGGCTTATATAGGGCTTTTAGATGTTCTTAAGTAGTATAGGTATCTTTATTATCTTTTATAACCTTTAGAGGACTGTTATTATAGAATAACTATATATAACTTAAAGCTTTATAGTTTTTATCTGAATTATCTTTAGATATAGGCTTAGTAAGGTCTATAGTAATATTTTTATTATATAGTAGAGCTTTAATATGTATAGCTTATACTTTATAGTTCTCTAAGCTAATAAGCTTAGGGAACTGGACTTTAGGATCAGTTATTATTACTTTAATAGGATGTAGTGTGTAATTATAAGCTTTATAAAGGATTAATAATAGTGAGGTTATTAACTAAAGAGCTATTATATATATAGTATAGTGGTTTTTATAGTAAGGTTATAACAGTTATAAACCTAGAGGGTTAGGGTTTAACTAGCAAAAAAGGTGGTTTTTTATTCTTTCTCTTTAATTAAGATTTTCTTTAGTTAGATTATTATCTAACTGAGGAGATATATATTCTATATAGTAGATTGGTTAAGAGGAAGTCTATTATACTATAAGTATAGGTCTAAATTAGATTAGTAATAGACTAGAGGATAATTTGAAGAAATAATCTAAGGGATATAAATTGAATAAAGTAGTAGTAAGAGCTTATCTACTTAGAGAAGGATTAATAGAGGTATAGTTAATTTAAATAGGGTTTAATATAGAGATTTGAAGGAGGTGGATTTTATAGAACTAAATAACTAGTCTAGCTAGTATTTCTAGTTCTATAAAGGTAGTATAGATAGAAAAACGTTTAAAGGATTGATTTTCAGTATATATAACCTTTAAGTAAAGGTAGGGTTTTATAGGTAAGTAGGGGAGAGGTAAAGAGGTAGAAGGAATAGAGGTTATTTCTGAGCTGGGCTTATAACCTGTTAATATAGGTATAAGCGTATATAGAGGTGTGGTATATGCGCCTATATAGTATAGGGTTATAGATAAGTATATATTGTGATGAAAAGTGATAATTTTAAGTATTAATAGGTATTTAATTGTATAGATAATAATAAGGGAAGTGATGTATTGTAATAATTCCTGTTAATGTAGTTAGCAGGTTATATCCTCTAGTAGGGAAAAGTGAGGGGAAAGATAACTTGAAATGTAACCTGCTAAACTGCTAATTATATAAGGTGCTTATGTAACTATATGTATTACATAATTAATATTATAGTTATAGGTTATAATAAATAGAGTATTTTTAGTTAAGGTTTTATACTTTTAACTTTATTAGTTTATTTGATATAGGTTATTAAAGTAAGTTAAGCGTTATTATTATTCTTATATTATTATTATTATTATAAAAGAATGTTATATATTAATAAGATATACCTTTCTAAACTAATAATTAAATAAAACTTAATAAAAAAACTTAGTTATAAGTGAAAATATACTTTATTTAGTACTATAAAGTTATAGATAAAGATTACTAAAAACTACTAAATAACTAAATTAATTAGATTATTTTTATAACTCTAATAATAGATAATTTAAACTATAAAGTAACTATATAGTTTCTATAAAAAATTAATAATATCTAAACTAAAGCTATAAAATATAACCTTAATATTATAACTAGTTCTTAAATTATCTATATAGCTATATTAAGATTTAATTAGTTAGCTTTAGATAGAATAGCTCTATTTATAGAGATTAGTATTTATAAATTATTTAAAAAAGAGGACTTTAATAAGTTTAAAGTTAACTTAATAAATTAGCTTAGCTTTAAAGCTATTTAGAAATAAACTTTTTAGATTACTACTCTTATTTATTCTCTATTTTTTATATCTCTAAAAATACTAAAAAAAGAAGTTTTCCCCCCTCTATAAACTAAGAAAAGTAAAACTAAGTCTAACTAAAGTATTAAGAACCTCTAAAACTAGTTTTTAAACTAATAACTTTCTAACTTAATAAAAATAATAAATAACTAAAAAATCTCTACTAAAAGGATTACTTATTCTTCTCTAGCTATAGAAAACTACTATTTAGCTTTAATCTATTTAGTTAAAGTTAATAAAGAAAATCCTAAGTTTTTTTTTATAGCTTATATAGTTATAACTAATATATAAGTTATATAGATTATAACTTTAAAGAAAGCTATTATTTTTAAAAAATAGCTAATAAAAAAAGTAGCTTAATTTAATACTTCTAAAGATATTATTCTTATAAACCTTAAAATAATAAGTTTTTTATTTTCTAAATAATTATTACTTTATTATAATAAAATAGTAAACTTAACTAAAAAGCTATTATTACTTACTTTAAGAATTAAGATAGCTATAAAGTTATAAAAGTTTAAGCTATTAAAACTCTTAAGTAGAATATTAGCTAACTTTAGTTTATACTTATTAAAGTTCTATAAAACTATAATAACTTTAATTTAATTAAATTTTCCTATAAGCTTATAGAAAAAAGAAGTGTTATATTAAATAATAAAGTATTTAGTTAAGCTTCTACTTTCTAGGTATTAGCTATTAATAAATAGAAATATAAAGATTTAGTTTAATTTTTTTATTTATATAACTTAATATAACTTAATAGTTTAACTAAAAGTGATTTATTTAATTTTATAGTATTTAAACTTATAATTACTTATTTAAAAATATATAAAGCTAACCTATTCCTATAGAAGAAACTAAAGTTACTAAATCTTAAAAAAGTTAAAAAGAAAGCTTTAAAATCTCTTTCTAAGAAGGTCTATTTTACTATATAAGATATTAAAAACACTCTAACTATTTTAAAGAAACCTTTTTCTTTATAACCTTATTCTAAGAATTATTTAGATTTACTAGAAAAGTTAGTTATAGAGAGGAATTTACTTCTTAATTAGAAAAAGTAAAAAAAAAATTTAGATATTAAAAAAAAAAAAAAGCTTTTTTAAATTAGCTTCTATACTTATTAATACTTTAGAACTAAAAAGAGTATTTAGAATAAAAAGAAAAATAATACCTAATAAAGTTATTAAGATTTCTCTTCTAAAACTTATTTTAAAACTATTTCTTTTAAAAAATAACTTCTAGTTAGTTATATTCCTTAATAATAAAAATCAAAAATCTATTAAAAATAAGAAACTTATTAATAAACTTATTTTATATAAACTTTATAGTTTAGTTAGTTTACTAATTAAAAAAATCTATAAAATTTAGCTAGAATATAGAGAAAAGTTTATTAAAAAGATATATATTTTTATAGATAATCTAAAAGGAGTTATCTATATACTTATTCTTATAAACTTTATAGACTTTATTAAAACCTCAAAAAAAAAGCTTAATAAACTAACTAAGTTTCTAAATATAATAAAGCTATTTAAATCTAAAACTATCTAAAAGTTTTTTTAGTTAAAGCTATTATCTTAATAACTATAAACTAAATAGTTTTAATAATTATTATATTATAACTTATTCTAAAGATCTCTATTAGTAGTAAGTACTTTAATAACTACTTATTTATATAAAGTATAATTAATACTAGTATAGAATTTAGTTTTATAAGTTACTAATATATTTTAAACTATAATATTCTAATTTCTACTACTACTTTAATAATAAAAATAATAGCTAAAAGTAACCTAAAGCTATACTTTATTAAAATATATTATATACCTATTTAGATTAATAACTATAAAATTATAATAACTATAATAGTAATAAACTTTAAAACTATTAATTATAACTTACTTTTTAAACTTCTTTTTACTATTTTTACTAAATTTATTTTTAAGTATTTAAAACGCTTTATTACTACTATAATAAAAGTAAAAAACTATAAAAGTAATAAATTCTAGAAAATTAGTATTCTAGTAGGTTTTATATAATTAGATTCTTTATACTAGATTTAGCGCTATTTCTCTAAATAGGAAAACTATATAAAAGATATCTATAATACTTCTAAAGCTACTAAAAGCTAACTTAAGACTAACTAAAACCTTAGTAATATATATAATAAAGTTTAAACTTACTATATTAATACTATAATAAACTATAAAAAAGAGCATTTTTTTACTTAAAAAAGAAAAAAAGCTAACTTTCTTAAATAAAAAGAAATTATTTCTAAGATTAATTAGTACTTTATTCTAATTTTACTTTTAGCTATATTTAATATCTTAAAAACTATTACTAAAATAGTAGTTACTCTAATTATAGAAACTATTTAAGCTTACTTTCTTAAGAATACTAAAAGCTAGTAAAACCTTTTTAAAGTTCTAAAAGATTAAGTATTTTTTAAATTAATTAAGAAAAACCTTAAGCTTAACTAAAGCTTTATTAGTATCTATATAATATATAAACGTAAAAATAAAAAGGTTTATCTAGTTAATAATCTACTTTTAGATAGTTCTATTCTTAATAGTTAGAAAAACTAAAAAAAGATCTTAATTTAAGAAGTAGAAAGCTATTATAAGTTTTCTAACTCCCTTTTTACTAGCTATATATATCTATAATTTATATAGTTTAACTAAAGGATTTATTTTACTTTAGAAAGGTTTTTAAAGTTTAAAGTTACTTAGTTATACTTTTTACTAAAAGAGATTATAATACTTAAATATATCTTTATAAATTAAAAAGAGATATTAGTATAAGATTTTATAGAATATAAGTATATTAACTTTTATATAGCTTTACTATAGAAGATTAGAACTATTCTATATATTATATAGTAAAAGAAAAAGATTTCTATTTCTAAAGTTTTATAAGAGAAGGTTATTAATATACTTAGATTAAAAGTTATATAAGGAGTTTTAGAAGAATCCTATAAATTATATAAGAACTTCTAGTTCTTTATTACTAAAAAAGATAGTAATATCAAACTAATTAACTTATATATAAAACTTAATAAGATTAGTATTAGAGATACTTTTATTTTTCTAAAAACTAATAAATTCTTAGAAGATTTTACTAACTATAAGATTATAAGCTTTTTAAACCTATTTTCTAGATATAACTAAGTCTTATTTAATAAATTAAATTAAAACCTAACTATATTTACTATACTTTTAGAACTATTTAGAATATATACTTTATTTTAAAAAGTAATAAATTTAGTTACTTAGTTTATAAAAGTTATAATAAGAATCACTAAGAGAGAGGAAGTAGTAATAAACGTTAGTTTTATAATAACTAGTATAAGTGAGAGTAATAGTTGGTTTCTTAGTGTAGCAAAGGGTAATAGTAAAGTAAAGAGCTATAGAAGTTATTGTTATATTAGTTGCATATATTAACTAATCTAAGTTCCTAGTAAAGTTAGGGGGACTGGTTGGTTATTATATAGACGTTATTAACCTATACTAGTCCCTATAGGGTTAAGTAGGTGTTTTAGTCTATTTGGAATAACTGAAACTAGTAGGCTTACTAGTAATACTAGCTTATAAGCTAGTTTTAGCTTTAACCCTTATACGTTAGGTTAGCGTAGCGCTAGACCTTTAGCTTATAGGCTAGTTTTAGACTAATCTCCCTTAACAATCCAGCTTAATAGCTTAGTTATTAATACTCTTACTCTCAATCCTAAAGGTTAAGAGTTTAAGTCACTATTAGGTTACTAGTTTTTTCTATTTATATAACTTATTAGACTTATAGTCTTAGTCACCCCCTTAAGTTATATATAGTATATATATAACTTACTAAAACCTTATATTTAGGGAAAAAAGTAAATAAAAACTCCTATTATAAAAAAAAATATATTATAGAGTTATAAAAACCTCTTTATAAGAGGAAAAATAAAAGAAACCTAATATAGTATATCTTTAACTTTATTAAGCTTAAGATTTAAAGTATTATTATTATATTTAGGTAAAAACCCTTTATTATATAGGTTTATTATCTCAATAAAGTATTTATATACTTCTTTATTTACTAGTTTTGTGAAAATATTAGCTAAATTAGCTTTTATATATATATAGTATAATTATAGCTTTTCTTCTACTAATTACTACTTTATAAAGTGAAATTTTATATCTATATATTTTGCTCTTTTATATAATTCTGGATTTTCAGCTATATGCTAAGTAGCCTTATTATCTATTAATAATTTAAGCTTTTCTAAGGATTTAAATCCTAAGTTTTCCATTATATAGTTTATAGAGTTATATAAGTATAGAGCTTTTTTAGTAGCTTCATATAAAGCTATATATTCTACTTCATAAGTACTTAAAGCAACTATTTTTTGTTTTATACTATTCCAGCTTATTATATTATATAAACTAAAACAAAAGATATAGCCTAAAGTAGAGGTTCTATTAAATAGGTCTCTAGCCTAATTAGAGTCTAAAAATCCTACTAACTATAGATCTATATTACAGTTATATATAAGGCCTTTATAAAGGTATTTCTTTAGATATCCCTATATCCTATTTAAGTATAAAATATACTCTTTTACTAGATTACTTATATAGCGAGCGTATAAATTAATAGTATAGGTTATATCTAACTTTATTTTTAAGCTTAGGAAATTTAAAGATCCTATTTCTTACTAGTATATATTTATTTCTAGAACAGTAGCTTATCCTTTCTTAAAATATAGTTTTATATTAAGGTCTATAAGAGTGTTAAACTTAGATACCTATTCTTTATTATATTTATTTAATAACTTATTTATATATTGAGACTAATGAATATTTATTATCTTATTTATATTATTAATATATATTTTGTTCTCTAAAAACGTTATAGGATTTCCTATATCCTTTATATATAAATCCTTTAATAAGGTAGTATAAAAGAGAGTTATATACTTTTCTTTAAGCGTAGTAACTATAAAGTTATCTATATAACAGATTACTACTACCTTTATAATTTTATTATTAGCTATAAAGATCTCTTTATTATAAGGACTAGCTTTAAAGCTTAATTTATTTAAGACATTTTTTAGATATTTATACTAAAGTCTAGGGCTCTATTTTAAACTATATAAAGCCTTAAGCAGTTTACAGTATAAGTTATTATTATTACTAGTATTATTATAGTTATATTCTAACTACTTAGTATTTAGGTTATAAAAGAAGCCTATAGGTAATTTAACCTATATATCTTTATCTATAAGAGCGTAGCAAAAGGCGTTTTTTATATTATATTACCTTATAAACTAGTTATTTGCTACTACTATTATAAGTATAGCTCTATAGTTCTCTAGTTTATAGGTAGTATTAAAGGTTTCTAAGTAGTCTATACTAATATACTAGTTAAAACCTTATATAACCTAACAGGCTTTATATTTTATAACTTCTTTTTTATCGTTATATTTAGTTATATAAACCTATCTTCCTCTAAGAGGCTTTTTATCTATAGGTATATTATATACTATTAACTAAGTCTTTATATTTTGTAATTCAGTTATTTCTTCTATTATTACTTGAATCTAATTCTTGTTTTTAGCGTAAATTATAGCTTATTTATATATAGAAAGATCTAAAAGATTACTAATAAATAGAATATAGAAAGCTTTAGTTTTATTTTTATTTATAGCGGATATTATAGTTAGAACAGAGTAGTCTTTTATAGTTATAAGAGCTCTTTTTTTATCTACTACTTATTTATATTATTCTTACTTCTCTTTTAATATAGTGGGAATTTCTACTATTATATTACTTATAGTATTTTCTAGAAGGTTATTTATATTATTATTATTTATATTTATATTATTATTATTATTATTATTATTACTTCTTAGATTTAAGTCTATTAATCCACTTTTATTATGTGGATTTATATATAAGTTATTATATAATTTAGAGTCCTTTATAATTTGAGGCTCTTTTTGTTTAAAAGTAATAAAAGTATTCTCTATTATTTTTATATCTCTAGTCTAAATAGACTTTCTTTTATTTATATCAAATACTTTATATATATTATTATTATAGTTTATTATAACTCTTTTATTAGCTCTATTATCTAGCTTCTTTATTAAAGGATTCTTATTTTTATAATAATAAATACTCCCCTATATAGCTATATTAGATATATTAGGTTTTATATTAAAAGCTACCTCAAAGGGTGTTTTGTAGCCTATAGAGGCATATAGAGTTCTATTATATATATATACAGCTACTAAAGCTACTTCTCTCTATAAGTAGTGAGGTAAATTAAACGTTATTAAAAACGCTTTTATTTTATTAACTATAGTACGTATAATATGTTCTATAATACCATTCAGTTCATAAGTATAAGAGACTTTAATATTATAATTTATCCCTTTTATAATATAGATATAATTTATTTTGTTATTATTAAACTTATAACTACTATCTATATCAAACTTTTTTATAGAGTTATTATTTATATTAACTTTATTATAGTATTTTATAACTACAGTATTAACTTCTTTAGCTTCTTTTGTTTTTAATAGCTTAATATAAGCTAGTTTAGACTTTCTTTCAATAAAGATTATAAACTATTGATAATTATTATAGGTTCTAAAGGTTATAGGTCTATATAAGTCTAAAGCAACTTTATAATATAGAGGATATTTCTTATTATAGTTAGTTAACTATTTATCAACTTTAGTTGTAAATTTAGCTTTATTACAGACTTTATAACTATCTAAGCTTACTTCTTTATAGTTTGCTTTATTTATATTATTTATAGTATTTTTAGTTAGTTTAGCTAAAGCCTTACTACTAATATAACTTAGTCTATTATGTTAGATTATATAAGAGTTATCTTTCTTAATTATATTTTCTTTATATATTTTATTATATTTATATTTAAAGACTTTAGTTAAGTCTTTTATAGACAAAATAGTAACTTCAGTACTTACTATAGTCTTAAGTTATTAAAGAAGTAAAGTTTATAATAGTATATTATATAAGTTTAACTTCATAATCCCTTTATATAAAAACTTATTCTCTGTTATACTATATAATATAGTAAAATTGTAGTATAGTATTGAAGCTATATTATGATATTTAAGTCTTTTCTAACTTATTAAGTTAATTCCTAACTTAGGCATATAATAATAATCCTTTAATATAAAGATAGTATTACTAAGTGGGAATTTAACTGCTATTTCTCCTTTTTTATATAAATATCTATATAAGGCTTCACTCTATTTAACTCTACATTTAATAGTAGTAGTTTTTATAAAGAGAGATATATTAGATATTATATATATAGTAGCACTAATATTAAGATAAAATTCAGATTTATTCTTTAGATTATCTATATATTTTATATCCTTAATAATATTTATAATTAGATTACCTAAGAGGTTATTAGTGCTTATATTATTATTATAATAAGTTAAACTTATATTCTCTCATTCTATACCTTCTTTAAGTTAATCAATACTTATAAAGTTAACTAGAGTTATATTAACTTCTTAAGTTATATCCTCTTTATCAGAAAAGTCTATATTAACCTTTTTAGCTATTAAAGCTTTTTAGGCTTTATAAAGCTTTTATTTCTAAGAATTAAGTTTAGTCTTAGAGACTTTACTCTTATTTTTCTAATTACTTAGGGCTTTATTAGGATTTAAGAAGAAATAATCTTTAACCTTATAGTTTTTCAACTTACAGTTAGTACAGTATAGTCCTTTAGTCTTTTTCTAAGGTTTCTTAGATATATTTATCTTAACCTTAATATATAAGATAGTTATAGAGACTTTTCTCTTTACTTTATCTATAAGATTGGTAAATAAAAACTTAATAGTATAAGAAGTTAAGTTTTTTCTAAGAGCTTGAGTAATATTAGTTATAAAACCTTTATAACTATTATCTAAGCTATTTAAAACCTAAGCTATAATAACTTATTTAAGTAAAGCTATAGTTTTAAGAGTAAAATCGTTAGTTAGCTCTTTTACTTTATTAAAGTAATCTTCTATAGAGTTAAAGTCTTCTAAAGAAATATTAAAAAACTTTTTATAAGTTAGATATTCTGAAGTAAACCCTATAAGTTTATATAGATCTTTTAGTTTTAACTAAGTAGAAAAACCTATTATTAAGTCTTTTATAACTTTTAAAAGTAAATTTTTACATAGAAGCTTCATATATGCTAAGACTTTTAAGTCTACTACCTTCTAAGTTAGAGTTATTAGCTCGTTTAGTAAACTAGACTTTATATCTTTACTAATAAGTAAAGCCTCAAAATAGGTTATCTATACTTAATAGTTAAAGCTTCCTAAAAGATAAGGAATATATTTCTCTATAATATGAGAATAGAGTTATATTAATAACTAAATAACTAGTTAAGTCTAAGACTATACTATATAGAGTAGATAACTTTATTATTCTAAGTCTTTAAAGAGAGAATTCTATTTATAAGTAACTAATGTAGTTATAGAAGAGTTTATAAAGTCTCTAATCTTATAGAAAACTTCTCTTAATATATAAAATAGAGACTTCTTAATAGTAAAGTAAATTCTACTAAGAAGGAAGTAATTTGAGATATAAAAAGATATATTAGATTTTTAGGAGTTTATAAGTTAGTTAAAAAGATAATATTCTACTATAGGAGTAGGTTTATTAAGAATAGTTATGTAGTTAAAAGTATAGGGTTAGTTATATTAAATAGAGTCTCTTAAAAGTTAATTCTTAAAGAGAAAGATATAAAAAAAAGTAAGAATCTTATCCTTAGCAAAGGTTGTTCTTAGAGTTTCTCTAAAGAAGAGCTTTAATTAGTCGATTTAAAGAGATAAAGTTATAAAGGACTCTTTAAGTTAAACAATAGGTTGTTTCTTTACTTAAGAGGCTAAAGGTTATAGTTAAGAAAGAGGTATAAGTGCTTTTATAGACTTTTCTAAGTAGCTAGGCTTATAACCACTAAGAGAGAGGAAGTAGTAATAAACGTTAGTCTTATAATAACCAGTATAAGTAAGAGTAATAGTTAGTTTCTCAGTATAGCAAAGGGTAATAGTAAAGTAAGAAGCTATAGAAGTTATTATTATATTAGTTATATATATTAACTAATCTAAGTTCCTAGTAAAGTTAGGGGGACTGGTTAGTTATTATATAGACGTTGTTAACCTATACTAGTCCCTATAGGGTTAAGTAGGTGTTTTAGTCTATTTAGAATAACTAAAACTAGTAGGCTTACTAGTAATACTAGCTTATAAGCTAGTTTTAGCTTTAACCCTTATGCATTAGGTTAGCGTAGCGCTAGACCTTTAGCTTATAGGCTAGTTTCAGACTAATCTCCCTTAACAATCCAGCTTAATAGCTTAGTTGTTAATGCTCTTACTCTCAATCCTAAAGGTTGAAGGTTTGAGTCACTATTAGGTTACTAGTTTTTTCTATTTATATGACTTATTAGACTTATAGTCTTAGTGAATCTTTTATAACCTTATTCTAAGTATTTACTAACCTTTTTTTAATAATATCTCTATTAGAAAGCTAAAAATAATATATAATAGTAACTATATAGTTAAGCTTTTAGAAGTGCGTTTATATATCTTTAAGCACTTTATAAACCTAGATATAGTATTTTAGAACTTTAAATTTACTAGCACTATAATTTCTTTTAAGAAATCTTAGATTTACTAGCTTACTATTAACCTCTTTAGTTATATAGTAAGTAGTAGGAAATATAAGCTTAACTAGAATAAAGTTATTAAAATCTTTAAGTAGGAAAAGTATAATAATATTATAGTAGTTAAAAATCTTTTTAGTAGTATTAAGTTCTATTAAATATAAATTAAAGATTATAGAACTATTTCTATTTTACTAATGAAACTTCTTTAAAAAGAAGTGCTTTTTAAGTAGAAGTTAAAATAGTAGCTAGCTATAGAAACCTTTAAGCTTTACTTAGTTAGCTTTCTATTACTTTAACTTATTAATTATAAAGAAGAAGCTAGTAAAATCTATCTATTTACTAATATAAGTACTAAGAAGTAAAATACTATACTTAAATAATACTATTAGAGTAAAAGATATATTACTTAGTATAAAAGTAGAATTTAAACTAATATAGCTTTTAACTATAATATAGAAAAGCTTAAGCTTTAATTAGTTTTATTTACTCTTAAGAAGTTTAGAAACTACCTATATAGTATATAATTTACTTTTAAAACTAATATAAAAGTCCTTATAGACTAAATTAGTAATACTACTTTAGATTTACTTAGGGCAGTTTTTATATAATAAATTACTTAGATTAAAATATTTAATTTTAATATTTACTATATATTTAGTATAAAGAATAGGGCTATAGATAGTTTTTTATATAAATTAATAGAGAAATCTAATATTTAAGAAGCTAAATAAAAAGAAGATTTAGATAAGATAATTAATAACTCTATCTATATATTTAAAATAGAAGAAGATTTTAAACCTAGAGTAAATAATCTACTAAGCTTTAAATAGACTTAGTTTTAATAATTATAATAAATTACTAAATATTTAGCTTTATTATTATACTTAAGGATTATTTTTTAGATTAATTTTAAGAAATTTAGGTTATATATAGTAAAATATATACTCTAAGATAGTTTTCTCTTTTAAAAAGAAATAAAGTTAAACCTTATACTGAGATAAGTAGTTAATAATAAGAAAGAGTAGAAGAAGTTAATCTAATATATATATACTAAAGGAAGGTATAAAAGCTATAATATAATATATACTAAACTTTAAGAGTAATACGCCTAAGAAAATATATATTAAATAATAAGTAATAAAATAAAAAGCTGTTTATTTTATATATAAGTCTAACTAAGATGATTTAAAGACCTTTATACTTTTTACCTCTGGTAATTCTATTTCAGTATATTTATATTAATATCTAGAAAATTAATAATTACTCTTTAGCTAAAACTTATAATATACTTATTAGTTATATAGAGGCTTATTAACTTCTTAAAAATGTTAACTTAAGGATAATAGCTAAGTTTATCTAAGAAAATATAATCTACTACTATAAGATTTATAAGCTTTTTATAATTAATAGAGGACTAAAAAATAAAAGGTTTATTAAAAAACTTAATTAAGTCTATAAAAGATAATATTTTATTATTTTAGTATATAATTTAAAAGCTAATAAACTTATTAAAAAAAGATATTAACCTCTTATTTATACCTTTATAACTTAATTAGATTTTAGTAAAAAGAACTAAACTTTAGTTCTTTATATAGCTTTATTTACTAATTAAATATTAGTTAGATCTTCTATAAAATACTCTCTTTTTTATTTTATTTATAGTTATAACTTAATTACTTTAATTAAAACTAAAAGTATTACTTAGTAAGTATTAAATTAGTTAAAAATTAAAGATACTAAAATTAAACTCTTTTTATATATATAAACCTTTAAATAACTTAATTCTAACTAGTAAATAGCTTTTAAATATATTATAAAGTAGTATTACTAAGTTATTAAAGATTATAACTAAAGAAATAAATATAAAATATAATATAAAAAGCTATAAGTTAGAGATATTATTTTTATCTATAATATAAAGCTATCTATTAATAAAAGCTCTTCTAATAAGTTTAGTATATATTAGTTAAGCTTCTTTTATATCTAGTAAATATCTTTTTAAACTTTATTCTATTTATTTAAAACCTTTACTAGAATTTCTATTAAGTAGATTATAGTTAGTAATTACTTAAAAAAATTTATAGTAAATAAAAATAGCTATCTAAATAATATCTCTAAAATAAAAGTCTAACTAGACCTTAAATAAACCTTTAATAAGGTTTTTCTTATTATAAATTAACTTAATTTTAATACGCTTAGTTTAATAAAAATCCTAGACTTTAATAAGTTATTTATACTAGAAGAAGTAGAGACTAATAACTTTAACGCTATAAAAACGTAAATTAAGTAATTATAAGAATAAAATAAAATACTATAAACTAAAGTTAATATTTAGTAAGAAAAGAATAAAATTATAGTAAGTATTTTTATAAGAAATAAAGAATTTAATAGTTAGTATAAAGATATAGAAAAACTAAAAAATAGCTAAGTTTATAATAATTATTAAATTCTATCTATTTTTAGTAAGAAAAGTAATATTTTATCTATTTATATTTAGTTATTTTTATATTATAATTTATATTAACTATATATTTATATTACTTTTTTTATTTTTAATATATATTATTATAAAAAAAGGGGGGATATATAATAATAAAAACTAATAAATACTAAAAAGACTAAAAAATATTAAAAAACTTAAAAGAAATTAATATTGATTCTAAAAATTTAAACCTAAGATAAATTAATTACTTTTCTAAGTATAATAAATAGTAACCTCCTTTTTTTTCTTTTTTTCTTCTCTCTTTAAATTTACTTCTACTATTAAAAAGCTAACCTATTTATAAAAGTTCTTACTAAAGATCTTATAAGAAACTATAATAAAATACTACTATAATTTAAATTTATATTTTAAAGCTAATTTAATAAATTAGTTAATTAATAGTCTATATATTAGTATAATTATCTTATTTTTAGGATATTTATTCTTAGAATAAAGTATTATATTAATACTTCTATTTTCTTTATAAAAAGTACTATTAGAAATATTTTTTTTCTTATTACTCTTTTTAATATATTTAATCTAGCTAGTAGTTTTCTAGTTATAGTTAAGCTTATATAAATATAAAGATCCCTTTTTATAATATATATAATTAGAATAAACCTCTTTTTATTTAATTTAGTAGGAAATATATTTTTAGAAAGAAATTAATATAGTAACTTAGTAGCTACTTTACTTAGCTTTAAAAGATATTTTTATTTAGTACTTAAAGTATTTATTATATAAAAAAAGATTTTAAGTATTATATATATAAATTAGTAAAACTTTAACTACTTTTAATTTATTTATCTTTTAGTATAGCTATCCTTAAGATTTAGTATAACTTTCTATAATATAAACCTCTTTTATAAAAAGTAGAAACCTATATAGTATTTTTCTCTTATTAATTAGCTCTATATATATTATTAAAAATTTAGTAAGTAAATACTAAAACTTTAAAACTACTTTTTTAGCTTTTTTATTAATAATAACTTTATAAATAAAGCTTATTTTATATTAAATCTAACTAATAGGATTTTTAATAGAAGTTTAAAAAAGAAAAAAAGAAACTTATATATAGGTTAGTAATAGTTTAAATAGCTTTAGAAAGATAACTTACTATAACTAATAATAGTATAATAAGTTTAAATAGATAAATAGTTTCTTTTTTATTTTTATAATTTATAGAAGTTAGTATAAAAGAGAAAAGAAAAAGTTTATATATTTAGTTTAAAGTAGTAGTATAAAAATAACTTAAGTTAATTTTAATATTTATAATTATACTACTTAGAAGTTATTTAGTTATTATTATAAAGTATTAGTTAAGCTAAAGATTATAAAGAATAATATATTAAGAGGAGAAAAAGAGAGATATAGCTAAATAAAAGAAATATACTTTTTTATATCTAACTAAAGAGTTAGTTAATACTAAAAATAGTAACTATAAAGGTTTAAAGACTTATTTACTATAGTAATTTATAAATAAAATAAAAAAGAATAATTTAAAAATCTTTTTACTATAAATCTAAAATTAACTAAACTAAAGAAAATATATTTATTTAAGTTTTAATAGTAAGAGTAAAATAGATATATTAATTAAAATATTACTATCTATAAAAAAGAAGCTTTTAACTTTATATATCTTATAATTAAATTATAAAAAACTTTACTTCTTCTATAGCTATAAGTATTAATTTCCTTTTAAAAACATAAGATTATAAATCTAACTAAGTAGTTTATAGCTATATTCTACTTTTCCTACTACTAAATTATACTAGTTACTTTTCTTTTTTCTACTTATTACTCTTACTACTAAACTTCACTTTTATCTAATTACTATTTATATTCTATAATTACTTAAATTTCAGCATTAAAAATAATTACTTTATAGTCTAACTAGCTTTTTTCTTACTTAAAAATCATATTATTAGAAGGAATATTAACTATTAGTACTAAATTTATTTTTATAATATTTATAAAAAGAGGTATTTTAAACTACTAACCTTCTATTAAACATCTTTATATATCTATATATATAATAATAACCCTTTTTTAATAAATATTTTTATATTTAATTATAATATTTTAAATAAAGCTAATTATTACTTCTATATTTTAAAATTATATATTTTCTCTTCTTATTTACTTTTACTAATATTTAGTAAAAACTATTAATATTATAATTAATACTTCCTCACTTTTTATAAATTTACTTTTTTAACTCTTTTTTTTTTAAAATATCTAATTGTTATAATTTAAATAAATAGTAATATAAACTTATTTAGTATATTCTATATATTTATAACTTAATAGCTCCTCTAAACTACTATAGAATATTATATAATGTTTTACTAAACTACTCCTATTACTTTTTAGTTTTTATCCTCTAGAAACTATAATTCTAAGTTCTAAAAAGCTTATAAAACTATATAGGATATTAACTAAATTAATAAAATTAAGTAAAAGCTTATAATCTATATTATATACTTTTATAAAAACTAGTTAGTTTCTTAAAGTAAGACTCTATAAGTAGTAGATATATCTACTCTACTTCTATAAAAAAAACAGCTTCTATAACTTTTTAATTTCTATTTTAACTACTTTAATAAAGTAAATACTAAACTAAGTAAGATTAAATATATTTAGTTTATATAATTTAATAAAAACTCCTTAGAATTCTCTTTAAAACTATAAAGTTTATTAAGTTTTCTATTATACTTTAAAAGCTCTATAAAGTACTAAAACTTAATTAAAATAGATCTTTTTTAGTATCTAAATAGATAAATATTAATAATAACTTTACTAATATAACTCTAACTAAATACTAGTAGAGTAAATTCTTTTATAATAATAATAAAAACTTAATTTAGGGAATCTAAGAGTAAAATATCTAAATAAAAGTTCTTTTTAACCTCTATAATATATTAAAGTTCTTATATTAAAGTAATCTCCTCTTAGAAAGCTATATTAAAGTACCTTATAACCTAACTATTAGAAATATTATTAAAGAATAATATATAAAAGTTTTTATTATTTAGGTCTCTTTTTGAAAATAACTTTATAATAAAGTATTATAAAGTTCTAGCTAATAAACTTACTTTATATAATTTTATTATTTTTTTATAATATAATAGTAGAGAAAAATATATAAACTTAATTATTAATTAAAGAAATAGCTTATACTTCTACTTAAATAGTATATAAGATATTACTAATAGTAGTAACCTAAGTAAATTAGAGACCTCTTTTAGAACTATAGTTAGGTTAGTTTATAATTAATATAAAATCTATAAAATACTAATAGAAACTTAAAAGTTTATTAATTATACTTCTTTTATTATTTTATAATTCTAAATTAAATTAAAAAAAAACTTATAGAAATATAGCTTCTATACTATAAACTTTATTAGATATATTATTTAATAAAGTATTTTTAGTATTAAGACTTTATATTTAAAAACTACTACTAAAGTTTAAAAAACTAACTTAAATCTTTATAAAAACCTTTTTAACTACTAAGTTAGATTTATTACTAAAGAGTTTAACTTCTATATCTTACTTAAAAGTTTAAAACTAAAACCTAAAACTAAGTTTAAAAACTAGCTAAAAGCTTTAAAAAGAAAAACGTAAAAAGAATAATAAAAAGATAAAGTAAATATAAGCTTTAAAAAAGCTATATTTAACTAAATATTAGTTACTTAAAAGTTAATTAAAGTTAAAGCTAAAGATTTAACTTCTTTAAAAGAGACTAATAAAATAAAAAATATAGTTTATAATAATAACTTTAATTTTATAACTTTTATTATTAATATAAAAAAGAAAAACTACTTTAGAGAAGTATTAAATAAAGTTAAAGATATATAAGTTAAAATAGAGAATAAATAAAGAGAGCTTTACTATATAAAAATTAAGAGAAAAGTTAGAAAACTTAAACTACTTATAGTAAATAAACTTAATAACTTAACTCTAAAGTAATTCTTTATTACTTAAGATAACTTAATTAAAGATATAGCTTAAGTTATATAATTTTAAGATATTTTTTTAGTTCTAACTATACTAAAAAGATAAATAATACTTAATATATAGTAAGCTAAAGAGATCTAAAAAGAAGATTATAATTAAACTTATATTAAGAAAAGATTAATAGAGAGACTAACTACTAACTAAAATAGTAGAAGATATAAATTAAAAGCTAGATAGAATATTAAGTATATAAAGTAAAAGTATTTAAGTTTTCCTCTTTTTAATATATAAAAAACTTAAAAGATATATAAAAAAGAGTAGAATTCTTAAAAACTTTAATAATTCTTACTTAAAAGTAAAAAGTTAGATAGGTATTTTTATAAGTATTAAGCGTTATTATAAGAGAAAAAAGCTTATATAAGTAAATAGAAGCTTAGTTAGTTTATAACGAAAAAGACTAAATAGATAAATAAGAAATATATTTATTTTTATATAATTTCCTATTTTCCCTTAACAACTTTAGTAACTACTTTCTTAAAAAAACTTTTAGGATTTTTTAGTCTAATTTATAGAGAAAACTTATTAATTCTTACTTTTTAAAAATTAAATAAAAATAAGTATTTTTAAGTTTCTCTAGCTTTAGCTAGCTCTATTTTTATCCTCTTTTTTAATTCTTATTATACTTCTTTAATTATTTAAAGCGATAATAGAGTAGAATACTATAGAAATAATATTACTAAACTTCTTTTTAGTAGTTTATTTTCTCTTAAAAGATTATATAACTTAAGATATAAAAAGAGTAGAAAATATAGATAAAGTATAAGTTAGTTAAGCTTATATTTATATATTTACTTTTATATCTCTTATAGTTATTTAAAAAATCGATATATAAGTGTTTAGGGTATTTTTAGGGATTTTCTACTTAAAGTGGAGTACTTAGTATAATTAATGAGTTTTCTCTTTTACCCTATTGTAATATTACTAAAGCTAATAAAAATAGAATTAGACATTATAGAAATAGAGAAAAAACTCTAAATCTATTAGGTTTATTTTTAATAGTATATTTATAAAAGAAAAAGAAAAAAGATAACAGGCAAATAGAAAATAAGCTTTTATATAAATAACTAGAAACTATTATAATATTTCTACTATTCCTATAAGTAGAGTATATATAATATTATTCAAAAAAAAGCATTTTTATATATATCTGCTGCTTAATTATAGCTTTAAATATAGTTAAATATTTAAAAGAATTAAAGGCTATTAAGTTGTAAATAGAATTAGTAAGTAGCTTTAAGTTAAAAAATAAAACTAAATAAATACTTTATTAATACTATTTATAAAATATTAAAAACGATTTACATTATAAATATAAGATATTTAGCTAATATAGTTTATTATAGTTTACCTCTTTATATATTATATTAATATATTTATATATAATAAAGAATATTATTCTAAAAGTATTTTCTATTCTATTATTCTTAAAAGAAACTGCAATATCTAATAATACCTTTATTTTCTTTATTTTCTTTATATTTTCTCTTATATACTTATATTCTTACTATATTGATATCTAATATTATTTCATTTTCCTTTTAATATTTACTTTCTCTTTATTTAACCTTATATTTACTATAATATATTACCCTACTTTATATTTACTATAATAAATTAACTTTATTTATCTTTTCTAAAACCTAAAAAAGATTTATTAATTCTTCTTTAGAATATATTTTATATTATATTAATAATAGTAGCTTTAGTAGTAAAAATAGCTAACTAATATGACTATAATGATATCTTTAGATTTTTAGAGTAGATGCTCTCTTACTTTATTAGTCTTAGTATTAAAAAGCTTATAATTAAATAAGCGTATAAAAAGTGCTTTTTCTAAGAGTAAAATAATAATAAAGTTACTAAAATTACTCCTTTCTATTAGTAGAAGACTACTACTACCTATCAGCCTATAAAAGCATCCTCTTCTTAAGCTTTAGCTTAGACTGAAATTCCTAAAAATACATTCTACTCTACTTATTTATTATATATTATATATTAATAAAAGAATTATAGCTATCTAAAAGTATATCTATATAAAAGGTCTTATTAAAAACTTTTAGAAACTTATTAAGAGCACTATAAATAATTTTACTAATATCTCTATCTAGTATAATACTAAACTTAATATTAATACTAATAATAAGTTTAAGAAAAATAAAAGCTTTTATAACACTATTATAATAATAATTTAGATTAATAATAATAAAGCTAAGAACGCTTATATTAAATATAGTAAAAGTGAAAATATATAGGTTAGATATATTCTACCCCCTAGTAGTAAAGATAATATCATTTCTAGTATATATACTAACTACTACTATAATAGCTAAAATAATAATTACTCTCTCTATATATTTAACTATTATTAGTTTAATATTTTAAATACTAACTTTAGTAAGTAAAAATAAATAGACTACTTTTATTACCTTTAAGAAGTATAACTAATAAATCTCTCTTAATATTAATAATATTAATATTACTCTAAATATAAGCTAGCTTAATATTAATACTATAAATCTAACTTACTACTACTACTTTAACGCTTTAGCTTAAACTATAAGCCCCCTCTAAAGTAATAACTACTAAACCCTCTATAATTACTATATTACTATATCTAATACTAAGCTTTAAGAAGTTAAGCGCTTACTAGAGGTTATAAAGTAAGCTACTATTAAAGCTTACTAGAATAGAAAAAGTGCTAATAATAATAATAATAATAATAATAATAATAATAATAATAATAATAATAATAATAATAATGATAATAATAATAATAATAATAATAATAATAATAATAATAATAATAATAATAATAATAATAATAATAATAATAATAATAATAATAATAATAATAATAATAATAATAATAATAATAATAATAATAATAATAATAATAATAATAATAATAATAATAATAATAAATAGATATATTATTTCTATTATTATACCTCTAGTTTACTATATTATATTGATAAATAGAATTTATATAAATAAAAAGAATAGCTAAACATTCTTAAGTATAAATAGAGATATTATTAATAAATAACGTTTAAGGTATAAAACCTTATATAAAATACTCTATTTATTATACCTTATAACTATAATATTAATTATGTAATATGTATACTTACGTAAGCACTTTATGTAATTAGTAGTTTAGTAGGTTACGTTTTAGGTTATCTTTCCCCTCACTTTTCTCTACTAGGGGATATAACCTGCTAACTATAATAATAGAAATCATTATAATATATTTGTTAACATATAACATTCTTTTATAATAATAATAATAATATAAGAATAATAATAACGCTTAACCTACTTTAATATTCTATAATAAATAAACAAATAACGTTTAAAGTATAAAACCTTATATAAAAATACTCTATTTATTATACCCTATAACTATAATATTGATTATGTAATATGTATACTTATATAAGTATCTTATATAATTAGTAGTTTAGTAGGTTACGTTTTAGGTTATCTTTCCCCTTACTTTACCCTACTAGAGGATATAACCTACTAACTATATTAATAGGAATTATCACAATATATCACTTCTCTTATTATTATCTATACAATTAAATGCTCTTTAATGCTTAAGATTATCACTTTTTATTATAATATAAGCCTATCTATAACCCTATACTATATAGGCGTATATACTACGCCCCTATATACGCTTATACCTATGCTAACAATATTACTACCCTTATTATTATCTATATAATTAAATACTTATTAATGCTTAAGATTATCACTTTTTATCATAATATACGCCTATCTATAACCTTATACTATATAGGCGCATATACTACGCCCCTATATACGCTTATACCTATATTAATAAATACTACTAAATATAAGCTAATACTTATAAAAACCTTAATAGAACATTAGAAGAGCAATTGATAAATAGCTAGAAGATATATAATAATAAACTTCTATATAGTAAAGTAAATAGAGAGGGATTAGAGGAAGTTGTAGAGGGAGTTATTTTTAAAGTTAAAGTTCTTAAGGATAGACTTCTTAGTACTAAAAAAGTTAGTAAACTTAAAATAATTAAAGAATAAGTTTTTAAAGTTAATAAAAAGAGGAGACTTTATTTCTTTATTAGAATTAAAAAGAGTAAGCTATATAAAGTTAATTATAGTTAAATAGTAGAGAAAAGATAAGTAATAATATATAGGAAGTAGCGCTATTTATAAAAGCTAAATATATAGTAGTTAGATCTATATAAGTTAGTAATTAATAGAGATTTAAGTTTAACTAACTTATAAAGTAAATAAATTAGAAGTATACTAAAAATGTAGTTATAAGAATAATAAGTTAGTTAAATAATAGTATAAAAAAGGTAAATAACTTATTACTATATAGATTAGTAAGAAAAAGAAAAACTAGAAGTAAACTAAGTATAAGAAATTATATTATTATATTATTTATTTATAGAGCGTAGTATAGTTAATAGTTTAAATTAATAAAACTTTAAGTTTACTTTTAGTTTATACTAACTACTTCTAGTTTATACTTAACTTATATTTATATAAAAACTAAAAGGGGAGGTATATATTATAAGCTATACTTATTTATTATATTTAAGTATTACTATAAACCTATAGAAATTCTACTCTTAGTAACTATATTTATTTAATAGACGCTCTATACCTATTTTTCCTCTATTTAAGGAGTATTCTAGAAACTTCCCTCCTTTAGCTTAAATGACTATAATTAAGGTACCCTTAAGTTAAATAAACTATAAGCTAGCCTCTTATAATAAATTTAAAATAGATCGACTTAATAAGTCTTTCTTTATATATTAAACTAAATATATAGAAAGAATATTAAATAAATATAATAAAACTAATATAAATCTATTTTTAACTCCTATAAGAGATAATATAAAACTATATATAAATAAATATACTACTATAAAAGAAGAAATACCATAATTATAGTAGTAGATTAGAGTCTTTATATATCTAGCTCTAAAGACTAGGTATAATATAGCTTTAGTAGTTATAATATTATTAAGATATATAATAAATCCTTTAAAAGAGCATGTTTTAGCTCTAGATTACTTATAGGGATATTTAAATAATTTTCCTAAAAAGGGAATTTATTATAATTATAATAATAATATAATATAGGATTTAATAGGTTATTTAAACTCTAATTAAGCTAAAGACCTAAGTAATAGAAGATCTATATTAGCTTATATAATTTACTAGTGATTATATAATATAATATCTTATAGTACTATAAAACAAAAAACAGGAGTACTATCTACTTATAAGGCTGAATATATAGCTTTAACTAAAGTAGTAAAAAAAGCTTTATATCTATATAATAGTTATAACTTTAATTTAACTAATCTAGGTTTTAAAACTATAAATAACCCTAAGACTTTTATAGATAATTTAGCAGCTAAGAAGCTAACTAAAAATCCTAAATTGTACAGAGATTCTAAGTATATTAATATAAAATATCATTTTACTTGAGAATCTTTATTAAATAAAGATATAATACTGTTTTATATAGATACTAAGTTTAATATTGCAGATATATTAACTAAGCCTTTAGGTAAAGTTTTATTTAATAATATACTTAATATAACAAATAATAATAACGATAAATAAAATAAAAATAATATATATAATAATAATAACTATATTAAAGAAATAACTTAGTAGTTTTTCTCTTACTTTATTACTTATAAGGTTATTTTATAAGTGTTTTTTAACTAGTTATAAATATATTATATATATTATAGGAATATCTTTTTTATTTTTACTAAGAGATAGGAAGTGGTAATAAACGTTGGTCTTATAATAACCAGTATAAGTAAGAGTAACAGTTGGTTTCTCAGTGTGGCAAAGGGTAATAGTAAAGTAAGGAGCTATAGAAGTTATTATTATATTTGTTACGTATATCAACTAATCTAAGTTCCTAGTAAAGTTGGGGGGACTGGTTAGTTATTATATAGACGTTGTTAACCTATACTAGTCCCTATAGGGTTAAGTAGGTGTTTTAGTCTATTTGGAATAACTAAAACTAGTGGGCTTACTAGTAATACTAGCTTATAAGCTAGTTTTAGCTTTAGCCTTTATGCGTTAGGTTAGCGTAGCGCTAGACCCTTAGCTTATAGGCTAGTTTCAGACTAATCTCCCTTAACAATCTAGCTTAATGGCTTAGTTGTTAATGCTCTTACCTCTTAATCCTAAAGGTTGAGGGTTTGAGTTACTATTAGGTTACTAGTTTTTTCTATTTATATAACTTATTAGACTTATAGTCTTAGTCACCCCCTTAAGTTATATATATAGCATATGTATAACTTACTAAAAAACCTTATATAAGGAAAAAGTAAGTAAAAAACTCTTAAAAAAAAAAAATATATTATAGAGTTATAAAAACCTCTTTATAAGAGGGAAAATAAGGGAAACCTAATATAGTATATCTTTAACTTTATTAAGCTTAAGATTTAAGGTATTATTATTATGTTTAGGTAAAAACTTTTTATTATATAGGTTTGTTGTCTTAATAAAGTATTTATATACTTCTTTATTTACTAGTTTTGTGAAAATATCAGCTAAATTAGCTTTTGTATATATATAGTATAATTATAGCTTTTCTTCTACTAATTGCTACCTTATAAAGTGAAATTTTATATCTATATGCTTTGCTCTTTTATGTAATTCTAGATTTTCAGCTATATGCTGAGCAGCTTTATTATCTATTAATAATTTAGGCTTTTCTAAAGATTTAAATCCTAAGTTTTCCATTATATAGTTTATAGAGTTATATAAGTATAGAGCTTCTTTAGTAGCCTCACATAGGGCTATATATTCTGCTTTATAAGTGCTTAAAGTAACTGTTTTTTGTTTTATACTATTCTAGCTTATTATATTATATAAACTAAAATAAAAAATATAGCCTAAAGTAGAGGTTCTATTAAATAGGTCTCTAGTCTAATTAGAGTCTGAAAATCCTATTGACTATAGATCTATATTATAGTTATATATAAGGCCTTTATAAGGGTATCTTTTTAGATATCTCTATATCCTATTTAAGTATAAAATATGCTTTTTTGCTGGATTGTTTATATAGTGAGTATATAAATTAACAGTATAAGTTATATCTAGCCTTATTTTTAAGCTTAAGAAATTTAAAGATCCTATTTCTTATTGATATATATTTATTTCTAGAACAGTAGCTTATCTTTTATTAAGGTATAGTTTTATATTAAGGTTTATAGGAGTGTTAAACTTAGGTATCTATTCTTTATTATATTTATTTAATAATTTATTTATATATTGAGACTGATGAATATTTATTATCTTATTTATATTATTAATATATATTTTGTTTCCTAAAAACGTTATAGGATTTCCTATATCTTTTATATATAAATCTTTTAATAAGATAGTATAAAAGAGAGTTATATCCTCTTCTTTAGGCGTAGTAACTATAAAGTTATTTATATAACAGATTACTGCTGCCTTTATAATTTTATTATTAGCTATAAAGATCCCTTTATTATAAGGATTAGCTTTAAAGCTTAATTTATTTAAGACATTTTTTAGATATTTATACTAAAGTCTAGGGCTCTATTTTAAACTATATAAAGCTTTAAGCAGTTTACAGTATAAGTTATTATTATTACTAGTATTATTATAGTTATATTCTAACTGCTTTATATTTAGGTTATAAAAGAAGCTTATAGGTAGTTTAACCTATATATTTTTATCTATAGAAGTGTAGTAAAAAGCGTTTTTTATATCATATTGCTTTATAAACTAGTTATTTGCTACTACAATTATAAGTATAGCTCTATAGTTCTCTAGTTTATAAGTAATACTAAAGGTTTCTAAGTAATCTATACTAATATGTTAGTTAAAACTTTATATAACTTAATAGGTTTTATATCTTATAACTTCTTTTTTATTGTTATATTTAGTTATATAAACCTATCTTCCTCTAAGAGGCTTTTTATCTATAGGTATATTATATACTATTATCTAAGTTTTTATATTTTGTAATTCAGTTATTTCTTCTATCATTACTTGAATCTAATTCTTGCTTTTAGTGTGAATTATAGCTTATTTATATATAGAAGGATCTAAAAGATTACTAATAGATAGAATATAGGAAGCTTTAGTTTTATTTTTATTTATAGCAGATATTATAGTTAGAATAGGGCAGTCTTTTATAGTTATAAAAGCTCTTTCTTCATCTGCTACCTATTTATATTGTTCTTACTTCTCTTTTAATATAGTGGGAATTTCTACTATTATATTACTTATAGTATTTTCTAGAGGTTTATTTATATTATTATTATTTATATTTATATTATTATTATCATTATTACTTCTTAGATTTAAGTCTATTAATCTGCTTTTGTTATGTGGATTTATATATAGGTTATTATATAATTTAGAGTCTTTTATAATCTGAGGCTCTTTTTGTTTAGAAGTAATAAAAGTATTCTCTATTATTTTTATATCTCTAGTCTAAATAGACTTTCTTTTATTTATATCAAATACTTTATATATATTATTATTATAGTTTATTATAACTCCTTTATTAGCTCTATTATCTAGCTTTTTTATTAAAGGATTCTTGTTTTTATAATAACAAATACTCCCCTATATAGCTATATTAGATATATTAGGTTTTATATTAAAAGCTACCTCAAAAGGCGTTTTATAGCCTATAGAGGCATGTGGAGTTCTATTATATATATATACAGCTACTAAGGCTACTTCTCCCCATAAGTAATGAGGTAAATTAGATGTTATTAAAAACGCTTTTATTTTATTAACTATAATACGTATAATTCGTTCTATAATACTATTAGGTTCGTAAGTATAAGAAACTTTAATATTATAATTTATTCCTTTTATAATATAGGTATAATTTATTTTGTTATTATTAAACTCATAGCCACCATCTATATCAAACTCTTTTATAGAGTTATTATTTATATTAACTTTATTATAGTATTCTATAACTGTAGTATTAACTTCTTCAGCTTCTTTTGTTTTTAATAGCTTTATATAAGCTAATCTGGACTTCTTTTCAATAAAGATTATAAACTATTGATAATTATTATAGGTTTTTAGGGTTATAGGTCTATATAAGTTTGAAGCAACTTTATAGTATAAAGGGTATGTTTTATTATAGTTAGTTAACTGTTTGTCAGCTTTAATTATAAACTTAGCCTTATTACAGGCTTCACAACTATCTAAGCTTACTTCTTTATAGTTAGCTTTATCTATATTATTTATAGTATTATCAGTTAGTTTAGCTAAAGCTTTACTACTAATATAACTTAATCTATTATACTAAGTTATATATAAGTTATCTTTTTTAGTTATATTATCTTTATATATTTTATTATGTTTATATTTAGAGACTTTAGTTAAGTTTTTTATAGATAGAGTAGCAACTTTACTACTGTTTATAGTTTTAAGTTATTAAGGGTATAAAGTCTGTAATAGTATATTATATAGATTAGACTTAATTATCTCTTTACATAAAGACTTATTTTCAGTTATACTATATAATACAGTATAATCTTAGTATAATATTAAAGCTATATTATGATATTTAAGTCTTTTCTAACTTATTAAGTTAATTCCTAACTCAGGTATATAGTAACAATCTTTTAATATAAAGATAGTATTACTAAGTGGGAATTTAACTACAATTTCTCCTTTCTTATATAGATATCTATAAGAGGCTTCACTCCATTTTACTCTATATTTAACTGCAGTAGTTTTAATAAAGAGAGAAATATTAGATATTATATATATAGTTACACTAGTATTAAGATAAAATTCAGATTTATTCTTTAGATTATCTATATATTTTATATCCTTAATAGTATCTATAATTAGATTACCTAGGAGGTTATTAGTACTTATATTATTGTTTTTATAGTAGGTTAAACTTACGTTCTCCCATTCTATACTTTCTTTAAGTTGATTAATACTCATAGAGTTAACTATAGTTATATTAACCTCTTAAGTTATATCTTCTTCGTTAGAAGACTCTATATTAACCCTTTTAGCTATTAAAGCTTTTTAGGCTTTATAAAGCTTTTATTTCTAGGAATTAAGTTCAGTCTTAGAGACTTTACTCTTATTTTTCTAGTTACTTAGAGCTTTATTAGGATTTAAAAAGAAATAATCTTTAACCTTATAGTTTTTCAACTTACAGTTAGTATAGTATAGTCCCTTAGTCTTTTTCTAGGGTTTCTTAGATATATTCATCTTAACCTTTATATATAAAACAGTTATAGAGACTTTTCTCTTTACTTCATCTATAAGATTAGCAAATAAAAACTTAATAGTATAAGAGGTTAAGTCTTTTCTAAGAGCTTAAGTAACGTTAGTTATAAAACCTTTATAACTGTCGTCTAAACTGTTTAAAACCTAAGCTATAATAACTTATTTAGGTAAAGCTATAGTCTTAAGAGTAAAATCGTCAGTTAGCTCTTTTACTTTATTAAGGTAATCTTCTATAAAGTTAAAATCATCTAAGGAAGTATTAAAAAACTCTTTATAAATTAGATATTCTGAGGTAAATCCTATAAGTTTATAAAGATCTTTTAGTTTTAACTAAGCAGAAAACCTAGTTATTAAGTCTTTTATAACTCTTAAAAGCGAATCTTCATATAGAAGCTTTATATATACTAAGACTTTTAAGTCTGCTGCTTTTTGAGTTAGAGTTATAGGTTTGTCTAATAAACTAGATTTTATATCTTTATTAATAAGCAAAGCCTCAAAACAGGTTACTTATACTTAATAGTTAAAGCTTCTTATAAGATGAGGAATATATTTCTCTATAATTTTAGGAATAAAGTTATATTAATAACTAGATAACTAGTTAAGTCTAAAACTATACTGTATAGAGTAGATAACTCTATTATTCTAGGTCTTTAAAGAGAAGATCCTATTTATAAGTAACTAAGGAAGTTATAGAAGAGTTTATAGAGTCTCTAATCTTATAGAAAACTTCTCTTAATATATAAGATAGAGACTTCTTAAAAATAAAGTAAACTCTACTAAGAAGGAAGTAATCTAGGATATAAAAAGGTATATTAGACTTTTAAGAATCTATAAGTTAGTGAAAGAGGTGATATTCTACTATAGGAGCAGGTTTATTGAGAATAGTTATGTAGTTAAAAGTATAGGGTTAGTTATGTTAAATAGAGTCTCTTAAAAGTTAATTCTTAAAGAGAAAAATATAAAAAGAAGTAAAAATCTCATCCTTAGCAAAGGTTATTCTTAGAGTTTCTCTAAAGAAGAGCTCTAATTAGTCAATTTGAAGAGATAAAGTTATAAAGAACTCTTCAAGTTGAACAATAAGTTATTTCTTTACTTAAGAGGCTGAAGGTTGTAGTTAAAAAAGAGATATAAATACTTTTATAGACTCTTCTAAGTAGCTAGGCTTATAACTACTAAGAGATAGGAAGTAGTAATAAACGTTAGTCTTATAATAACCAGTATAAGTAAGAGTAACAGTTGGTTTCTCAGTATAGTAAAGGGTAATAGTAAAGTAAGGAGCTATAGAAGTTATTATTATATTTATTGCGTATATCAACTAATCTAAGTTCCTAGTAAAGTTAGGGGGACTGGTTAGTTATTATATAGACGTTGTTAACCTATACTAGTCCCTATAGGGTTAAGTAGGTGTTTTAGTCTATTTAGAATAACTGAAACTAGTAGGCTTACTAGTAATACTAGCTTATAAGCTAGTTTTAGCTTTAGCCCTTATACGTTAGGTTAGCATAGCGCTAGACCCTTAGCTTATAGGCTAGTTTCAGACTAATCTCCCTTAACAATCCAGCTTAATAGCTTAGTTATTAATGCTCTTACCTCTCAATCCTAAAGGTTGAGGGTTCAAGTTACTATTAGGTTACTAGTTTTTTCTATTTATATGACTTATTAGACTTATAGTCTTAGTTTTTTCCTATAGGGTTTTAAGTTTTCTATACCTATAAGATATATATATATTAAGTAAGTAAGCTATACACTACAAATTAACTATATATACTTTAAGGGGGAATGTTAATATATAACATTTTTTATAATAATAATAATAATAATATCAGAATAATAATAAAGCTTAACTTACTTTAATATTCTATAATAAATAAATAAATAACATTTAAGGTATAAGACTTTATATAAAAATACTCTATTTATTATACTTTATAACTATAATATTAATGATATAATATATATATTTATATAAGTATCTTATGTAATTAGCAGTTTAGTAAGTTATATTTTAGGTTTCTTTTCTCTTTACTTTCCCCTATTAAAAGATATAACTTACTAACTATATTAATAAGAATCATTATAATATATCACTACTTTTATTATTATCTATATAATTAAATACTTATTAATACTTAAAATTATCACCTTTTATTATAATATACACCCCCTTATAACTCTATACTATATAGGCGTATATACTACGCTTCTGTATATGCTTATACCTATGCTAACAGCTCCTATAGTAGGGCTTATGCTAGGTATATGCGCGCCTTTAGAGCCTTTAAGGTAGAGTATATGCTAGGTATATGCACGCCCTCAGAGCCCCTAAAATAGGGCTTCTAAGGCAGAGCCCCTAAGGTAGGGCTTATGCTAAGCATATACGCGCCCTCAAGGCCTTTAAAGCAGGGCCTTTAAGGTAGGGCTTATGCTGAGCATATATGCGCCCTCAGGGCCCTTAAGGTAGGGCCCTTAAGGTAGAGCTTATGCTGAGTATATATACGCCCTCAAGGCCTTTAAGGTAAGGCCTTTAAGGTAGGGCTTATGCTGAGTATATATGCGCCCTTAAGGCTCTTAAGGCAGGGCCCCTAAGGTAGGGCTTATGCTAAGCATATACGCGCCCTTAAGGCTCTTAAGGTAGGGCCCCTAAGGTAGGGCTTATGCTAAGCATATGCGCGCCCTTAAGGCCTCTTAAGTAGGGCCCTTAAGGTAGGGCCTATGCTAGATATATGCGCGCCCTCAAGGCCTTTAAGGTAGAGTATATACTAGGTATATACACGCCCTTAGGGCCTCTAAAATAGGGCTTCTAAGGCAGGGCCCCTAAGGTAGGGCTTATGCTGAGTATATATGCGCCCTCAGAGCCCTTAAAGTTGTGACAACGCCGCTAGAAGCGCCGAACGCCTCATAACGCTGCTAGGGCGCATATCGCATAAGGGGTGTACTAGAAACAGGTTATTAGTATATAAAAAGCATATATATTTAGTAAAGTGATATTCTACACTATATTGCTATATAAAGAGTTATTACTCCTAGTATATATAAATTTAAATTAAATAATTAATAGATTTTAAACCTCTATTTCTATATATATAACGATTATAATAGACCTTTATTATTATATAGTAGTATAACTGTTACTTATATATATAAATCTATTTAAATAGTAATTATAAAGTACTCTTTATTATTAATAAAGATATTATCTAGAAGTAATAAGAAATATAAAAGTGAGATACCTTTAATAATACTTAAAACTCTAGCTATAGTTCTTAAAAGCCTTATAGTATAGCTTTTAAACTTAGAAAAAGTAAATAAAAAGCTTTAAAGAACCCTTTAAAATTATATTTAAATAAGTAACTTTAATAGAACTATAGTTTTACTAAAGAACCTTACTAATAAAGCTAGTCTTTTAATAATAGCTCTACTAGTAGCTAGAGAATTAACTATTAGGAATAAAGATATATCTATAAGAGATACTTCTCTATTTAAAATTAAATCTATTATATATAGATCTATAAATTTAAAATATTTATAAAGCTTTAAGTTAAAGTTCTTAAAGGAATATATATTAAAAAGAGCTTCTAATTAGCTTACTTAGTTAGTATAAATAGAAGTAGCTCTTATAATATAAGAAGTTACTATAGTTAAAAACTTTATATTTAAAGAGAACTTTATAATAGGAAATAGGTTTAAGAATATCTTTTTAAAAAGCGTTCTAGTATTTATAGCTTATATATATAATAGTAAAAATATTATAAAAACACTTAACTAATTATATATAGGATTAGAACTTACTTTATAAAGTAAGTTAATAGATTAGTTATATATACTTATATATAAGAATAGAGATCTTATGTAATTCATTAATAAGTTTAATAAAGTTTCAATCTAACTATAATAAGTAAGTAAATTACTACTAGTAAATAAAATTTAATAACTGTTTATTTAATTACTAGAGAACTCTAATCTAAAGTAAGCTAGATATAACTACGCTTAGTAGAAGGCTATTAATATAATTCCTTTAACCTTAGAGAGACTTCAATTTAATATCTAAAATAAAGCTAAAGTAATAAAACGTAAGGTTATAGCTATAGAAATATTATTAATATAATAAAATAGTAACTAGAAGTATAAAATTATTTACTAAAAGTGTAGTAAAGAGGGCGTTATATATACTAAATATTAAGTCTATAAAGATAAGCTAAAATTAGCTTTTAAGACGCCTAAAGAGTAATAATTATATTTAGTAACTCTTATAAGTATAAAAGTTAGCTTAAAAGAAGTACTATTAGTAATAATAACCTTATTTAGTAATAAAGATATTTTAGACTAACTTTATAATATTAAAGTAGATATCTATATTATTATAGATAAATCTTTTCATAACTTTAGTATATATTCTGTAATTATATAAGATATTCTTATATAAATAGGAGGAGGTATAGTATACTTAAAATATACTAGTAGTATTACTTTAAGAGCGCTAAATAGCTAAGTAATTATACTTACTAATACTTATTATATTTATAAGTTCTTTTTAAATATTTTTAGTAATAGAAAGCTATATACTATAAAAAGATATCTTAAGTATAATAATATCTTTAGCCTAAATAGTAAAATCCTTTATATATTTAATAAAGCTAAATAAAATGTCTAATTTATTTTTAAAAAGGTATTTAACTATAAAAAAGTAATAGCAATATATATAATATTTATAATATAAGAGAAGTCTAATATAGAATTATAATATTAACGTCTTAAGTATTCTAGTTACTATAAGATATAAAAAATAATTAAACTTATAAAGAGCTACTTACTATAGCTAGAATTAGTTATTCTATAGTTTTATAAAACTTTTAATCTCTTAAAAAGTCTATAGTATTTACTATAAACGCTATATATATAAGTTATATATTTAGGAGATATTCTCTATACTAATATTAAAGAGATTAAGCTTAGTAAGTATTTCTACTACTTCTTACTAGTAACTAATAATAAGTTCTATTTTTAAGTAATTATACTTAAATATATAAAAGATAAGTTTATAAAAGTTCTTTAGATATATCTATAAAGTTAGAAAATTATTTTTAGAGAAGCTATTAGAGTTATATATATAGATAATATAGAGAAGTTTATAATAACCTACTTATAAATAGTTTTATATAATAAAAGTATACTTATAGAAATATTATTACTATATATATATATAAATAGAATAGCGTTATAGAGTAATCTATTAGGTTAATTATAAATATTATAAGATCTCTCTATATTAATTTAGATTTACTAGCTAAGTTATAGCTATATCTCTTAATAATAGTAATCTATATTATAAATTATTTATATATTATAGTAGTTAATAGAAAAACACTAATTTAAGCGTTAATAGATAACTTAAAGCTAGAGGGAGATTATATCCCTAACTTGAGCTAACTTTAAATAATTAAAAACCTCTACTTTATTAATATTGACCTAAGAACCTAAAATACTATAGATAAAATAGCACCTTACGCTAAAAAGAGAATTCTTATTAGATATAAAAGAAAATAAGTTTATAAAATATAGCTACTAGAGAATAAAGAGATTATTACCTCCTTAAACGTTATTTTTTATAAACTTATTAAAAATAGCTTACTAAATATATTATAAATATTACTACTTAGTTAAAGCTTTTAGTTATCTTAATATAAATATAAAGTAATTAATAAATTAAAGTTAATAAGTCTAACTTTTAGAAAGTTAACTAGAAATAGAGAATAAATATAAAAAGAGAGTAACCTAGTATTTAGTATTTTTACTATAGAAGTTCTATTTACTTAGCTATAGATATATTAAAGCTTTAATATAATTAAAAAAGCTTAAATTAGATCTATAAATAATTAGAATAACTAAAGAGAAGTAATATTTATTAAAATATAATCACTTCTTAATTATAGAGTTTTAATTTTTATAGATATTATAGAAATACCTTTAGAGGTATATATAATAGTAAAATAGGTCTTAAAGTAAAAAAAAAGCCTATAGAGTACTTCTTAAGTAAAAAGCGTAAATTATAATAAGAGAGTTTCTATAAGTATATAGTAGCAACTTTACTAAAATATTTACTTTAATAGTATAAATAGCTTCTTAGAAACTATTCCCTATATATATAAAGTATAAAAACTTTATAGTCTAATAATAAAACTTTATAGAAGTATACCTAAATAAGGATTTAGAGGAGATAGTTTTTATATTTCTCTTCTTTATAGTTAAAAAGTTCTTTAAAGATAAATTATATTATAAAAAGTATATTTAAAAGAGCAGCTATAATATAAATAAAAGCTAGATTATCTACTTCTAAAAGACATTCTATAGCCTTTAATAAAGAGGGTAGTAGTAATAAAAAAAGCTTTAAAGTATTCTAAAGTTACTTAGATTTATACCTTTTTACTATAATAAAGTAACTTATTATAATAAGTTACTTAAAGTTATACTAATAATTTATATTAATAACATTTTAGTTACTAAGAAAAAAAATCTTAATTAATATCTTTAAGAGGGTTTTAAAGCTTATTAAAGTAGTTAATATAGGTATATTAAACTCTTTTCTAAGTATAAAACTATTATTTATAAGTAAAGCTACTATAATCTATTAGAATATATATATTAAGGAGGTTATTAAGAAATTTATAAAAGAAGTATATATAGTATATACTTTAGTCGCTATAAGTATATTAAATATTACTATTCTAAATAAAAAGCCCCTTAATAGACTTTTATAAAGTAGTATTAAAAACTATTAAAATATATACAGTTTACTATAATAATAATAAGGTTTAATATCTTATTTAGAGTAAACTTATAAGTATATTTTAGTTATATACTTAGCAGCTTTTATAATAAAATAGTAGATAGAATTATATAATACTATAAGAATAATCTAAGCTTATTAATCTAATATAAATTATATCTATAAAAAGGTAATCTAAATAACTTTAGCCTATATAGTTATATTAATAGTAATTTCACTAACTATAAAGCTATATTTAGATTAACTAAAAAATAGATTTTCTTTATAGCTAGAGGATTAATCTTATAGAAGTCCTATAGATAATTAATAATTATAAAGTTATCTATAGAAGTAAAGTATTATACTATTTTTATAGTAGTTTCTAAAGTATTATAGATATAGTACTTTATGGAAGAAATTAAAGAAAACCTCCAAAGCCTAATCTTAATCTATATAGATAATATAGATATAATAACCTTTATAAATAGTAAAAATACTAGAAATTATATTTAGTATATATAAATTATCTACTACTATATAAAAGAGGTTATAATATATAATAAAATTAGTTTTATATATATTAAAACTTTAAAAAACGTTATAGATCTCTTAATAAAACTACTTAATAGAATAGTATTTAAGTATTTAAAAAACTAGATAAAGTTAATAACGTTTACTCCTCTAGTAGAGGATTAAGTAACGTCTTAGAATTACTAAAAGTAACGTTTTTTTAATTTAGTAAAAGTTTATAAAAACCTCTTTAGTAAAAAGGAGTATAATAATATTATTAGAAACGTTAAACGCTTTATAATACTACTAAAACGTATATTATATAAAGAGTATACTAGAAATAGGTTATTAGTATATAAAAAACGTATATATTTAGTAAGGTGACGTTCTATACTATATTAATATATAAAAGGTTATTACCCCTAGTATATATAAGTTTAGATTAAATAATTAATAGATTTTAGACCCCTGTTCCTGCGCGTATAACGATCGTAACAGACCCTCGTTGTTACAAAAGTAGGGCCCTTAAGGTAGAGCATATACTAGGCATATGCTAGGCCTCATACTGTGTAGGCCCTTTATGTATGCATAATAGAGGGCTGAAGTTCCCCCGCGCCCCCCTTAGAAGTCTGTAGACCCCTGGGCGAGCAGCACTCCGAAGTTGGAAAAGGCGGCGTAGGCATGTCTGCGGAGTGCTGCTCGCCCAGGGGTCTACAGACTTCCGAGGGGGGCGCGGGGGAACTTCGGGGCATGTCCGTAGAGCTGTCTGTAGTTGTTCTGACGTTTGGGTAAACTTTGGGCCATGGTGCCGATGGCCCGATCCTTAGCAATTGGTCAAAGGTCTTTCGTATCACACCCATACGTGGTAAGTCAGTGAAACTCTCTTTGATTGAGCCGATGGGATAACCAACCAGCAAGTAGCCTGCTGGCGCCGAGTCATGGTCCGGTCCACTAACGAAAATGATGAGTATCTATGCAATCTTGCATACTCCTAAGATAGCTTGCCCTTTCGAGCTGGATAGGGGAAGTAGCTAGAAACACAGGGGGACCCCGAAATCATTTAACATGAGCTCTTGTTCTAGACAGGACAATTTCTCGGCACCGAGCGCAGTTCATCTGAACAATCGATACCGCAGACCAACTCCATTTTCTCAAGTTGTCATCGTCCTCCTGCAGCTTATACACCTTCAACATGTTGTTCTCAGAGATTTTCGCTCTTCTTGCGTGCGCTAGTGTCGCGGCTGCGGATTGCTATACTCAGAGCTACCGAGGCACTGTGTACAGGGACGGCACAGCAGCCGAGTGCACTGGAATAGAAAGCGCTGTCTGTCAGGTTGGGCAAACTCAGGAAAAGCTGCATTACAGCTACGACTCGACTTACAATCCGGGCGACGGTTGCGCAGTTTCGGTGAGTAACCCGAGTGCTGAGTGGGACATCATTCTGATCAGACAAATATTTAGGTTACTTGCTGCACGAAGTAATTGACATGGACGTCAAACGCCCTCGGGCGACATCTATCAAGTGCTGCGTGGATGAAGTCGCACCGACGCAACTTCACTGTCGACGCTGAAGACGAAGATGCTCACGGGAAGGGTGGTGGGATGGAGACGCAGAGGACGAGGGGATGGGTACGCATGGTATGGAGAGCTACTACGGGCAGAAGGAGGATAATGATACAGGAGGTCGAGAGAGTCGACGATTGAACGGAAGGCGACAGCGATGGAAACCGTAGAAGAGATCGCCAAGGAGCTGGTAACGATGAAGGCAAACGAGGGTGACGGAAGATAGAAGGCGTAATACCAAACCTAGGGTAATACTGCGCGCTAGCAAAACATCTAGAGTCATGTGAGGGTGAACAAGCAACATGAAATAGGTCAGCGATACCGATCTATCGTGTTTCATATTGTTGTATCTGCTGAAGGAACAACCGGCTTTGTGTTGATTGTACAACAAGATGCAGTGGGTGACCAAGTCATTTCGGTGATGAAGCCACCAAGCAAAGAATCCTGCACAGCAAAGAAGCCTTCGAGAAAATCGCACAGCCGACACAGCATGAGCATAATCATTGAAAAGAAGAGGATGTATTATCAATTAAACATCTATCCAAACTTTTCCCTAGACCCCCTTTTCTCCCCTCCATCCTCATTTAGTTCCAGCTGCAAGGGACCTGGATAACCCAGTCCGGGTAAATCAGGTCCTTGTTCGTGATGCGCGCAGAGTTCATCTGCTGCAGCTTGTCGGCCGTCGTGCAGAAGTCGTACGCGATGCTGTTCAGCGTGTCGCCGGACTTAATCACGTACGCGCCGTCGGTTGCCGTGTTCTTGCCGCAGTCGCGCTGGTGGCCCGCGTTGTAGTGGCACGGCACCTTGAGGTTCATGCCCGGCTTGATGCTCTGCAGGTTGTTCCACGACTTGATGACATCGGGGGAGGTGCAGAAGTCGGCCGCGATGGCGTCGAGCGAGTCCGAGGAGGTCGTGTAGTACCAGCCCGCGGAGGCGGAGGTGTGCTTGCAGGCGCGGCGCAGGCCGAGGGTGGAGCCGAAGGTGGCGGCGAGCACGAGGAGGATGTCGGAGCGCATCTTGGATGAATGAGTGTGGTTGGTTTGGGGGGTGAAATGAGTGTTGGTAGTTGGAGGTGGGTTGGGAAAGAAAGTGTCCTGGGGATGGAGGTCAAGGAGGATGCTCGCGATGTTTATATATATATCAGAATAGTATTGAGCATGGACAGTCTTCACCCAGCAACTCCCGCCTTTCGTATTGCTTAGATAGAGGGCCTCTCATTATAGCTTAAACCACCAATATGAAAAGCTTCAAGAATGTCAACATACGCCCGCCCGCCCCCAAAATCCGTCTCATCTTGCGATGAACCCGTCGCACGGACTGCTCCGCCTTCCAGAATGCTACTCTATTAGACTTCACGACAGCCCTACCGCTCATCTCCCGCCGGTCGTGTTCACCATGCCACAGGTGTGGGTGGGCTTGCCAATAAGTCTCATTTCTTCGCCTTGAACACCTCCAGACGGGCTCGACGGCTTGGTGACTGCGGCTTTTGGGCCACGCCAAACGCGCGCAAGATCGTCTTCCCCGGCTGGCGCTGACTCGTTGGTTCGGGTTCCCGTGTGGGGGAGTCATCCCGGAGCGGGCGGCCGGCACTGGACGGCGGACCATCGGGCGACGATAACTTCGTCACCCAGCGATGTGAAAGGCTGACCAGGGACGTAGGTATGATGGCCAGATGTGAAGCTCCGGTCGGTTGCAGCGGCAAGAAGTTCGAGAACCTCTGCGCACGCTGGGTATGCGAAGCTGTCCGAGTCAACTCGGTTAATCGGAGCAGTCGACTTACTCGCGAAGGCTGGTCACCTGTGCGTGACATGGGCCGGCGTGGTGGAGCTGCAATCTAACAAGCATTTGACGGTTTGAAGCCAGAGTTTTTCCGGCAAATTGCATTCATGTTTTGAGTTTGAGAAGAGGTCTTTGGGCCCTGGGGATGGGAGTACGCATCGACTGAGATTCCGGACGGGATGAACCGGTGTGTTCAGTGAGTGCCGCGCCGTCATGGAGATCAAACCTGCTGTTGATGCGAAAGAGCGAGTGGTGATATTGTAAAAAAAGTTGTCTTTTGTCTCGTTGGCTTTTTTGTCTTCCATCCACAGATGAATTCTATTGTACAGTTATTTTTTGTCTTCATCGTGGGATGTAGCCCTGAACACCGCCAGGACCGACACATCGTCATCCCATCTAGTTATTTATACAGATGTACACCCCCAACATCCTACAAATCTCCAGCCTCCCTTGCCTGTTTTTATTTTCGGTGATCCAACCAGCGAACGCCCCCTCTTGAAATAAAAAGGACAACAAACGCCTCCCTATATGCACCATATATGCAGTCGTGACAAACGTAAACCAAACATCCATCGCACGGCTGCTCATGAGAAGAAGTACTCGCTGTTCTTGAGCGACTGGACGTTGAAGTCGCCCTTCGCTGGGACGGGGGGAAACTTCAGAGGCATCCAGATCTGGGTGGGGAGCTGCCCTCGTTTCTTGGGTTGCTTTTTGTTCAAAACGTCCTGGAAGTAGGACACGTTATCGTCCTGCTTCTCGAGCATCGCCGCCAAGATACGATCGCCCACCGAGGGGGTCGATCCGTCGACATCGCCGGCACCAGCCTCCTCGCTGTCAACGGCTCCTTCGTCGGAAGCGTCCTCCAGGTCATCGGCCTTCACTTCAGAAATTTCCCCAAGACCGAACCCTGCCAGCTCTTGAGCCTCAGTTACAACATCCTCTTCGTCAGCCATCTCTTCGAAAATGCTGGCGGGAGTCACCATCGCCTTGCCCTTGGCCACCTCCTCGGGATCGGAAGAGTTGAGAAGAGTCTGCCTCTCACGCTCTCGGAGCATCTCCTCCTTCAAGCCCCATCTTTTTGCGATCCGGAAATCGGAAATTTTCTTGTGAACAGGGCCTGGCTTTACTTGTGCCATGTACAGAGAGCCTCCGTAGCGGGCTTCGAACTCGGTAGCCAGACGGCCAACGACGTCCTCTTCGTGAATTCTGATGAAGGCATCTCTGAGCACACGGTTCATGGAGTCAACATCTGCAGCATGTGTCCAGAAAGAGTCATGAACGGCGGCAAAGTCGAGACCAAGTTCGTTGCACTCGAGAGCGGAAAGAAGCATGTGTGTAGCGTCGAGAGAATGGATGAAGTTCGGAGGAAAAGCCTGAAGTTGCTTCTTGGCGTGGACGGGATCTGATCTTTCGGGGACGGTGAAGGACATGTCCTGAAGGGCAGTGTGAATGATACGAGTCCCGTGCTTACGGTACGGTTGGGCGACCGGCATTCGTAGCGGGGTTGTCCAGACGATAGTCGCGCGGAATTGTGACAGCATATCGCTCCTGGAAACCTTGGAGGCTTCAGATAGGCCATCCTGAGAGATGAGCTCTATCTGTTCGGGGGTGACAGCCTTGCAGACGCGGCCACCGATTTCGCCGAGCCAGTACTGGATATCGTGTGCACCCTTGAACATGGTTGAAAGTGCCTTGAAAACAAGACCGGCGATATAGGTAGCACTGGTGAGGTTATTGACGCCAGTCTCTTCTCGGAGGTTCGGATACAGGGCATCGAGCTGCTTGCAGATTTGCTTCCTGGCTCCGGAAAAGGTGACGCCGTAAACATTTGTCATGACTGTCTGTTTGACGACCTTTCTCGTAATCTTGCCGTTGAGACCCATGGCAATGGGGTGCTTGACTTCGACGTCCTTTGCAATGTGATCCTTGACGATGTCGGCAACGGCGGAATAAACATCAGCAGGTTTGTCGCTGGGCGCGAGGTTCACTTGTTCAGCACCCCAAGTATCACCACCAAGGGCAGCGTAATGCTGGAGACCGTTGCAGGTACCGTCCTGGTGAACAGGCAGGTGAGACACGTATTTGGTTGGCTCCGGTGACTCGAGAGCCGCTTTGAGCTCGTAACACGTCGCAAGACATTGCCAGGGGTCTTCGGCCTTCAGCCACCACATGTTGCCGGTCAAGGGGTTGTTTGCCGAGTCGAAAATGTTGACCAAGTTTTCCATCGCGAAAGACTCTCTATCCTTGAGACTTGCCTTGTCGAATCCATAGACGTTGGCTAGGTGAACCTTGAGCCATTGGAGGCCCCGTTCACCAAGCTCCTTGCCCTTGGCGAAACGCAGAAGGCCACGAACGTGATCGGCACCCATGTGGTTGAGGTATGTAGGCAGGGGGTAGGCGCGACCTCGGAAGTCAACGTTGTGTGGAAAGTAGAAACTCTGGTTCCTGAAGGCCCGGGCGATTTCCAACTGGAAGTTCATGAAGCATCGCTGCGAGTGAAGAGCGCCTTTCTTGTTTTCGATTGCTTTCACGCTTCGCATCCAATTTCGGCGCGCCATAGGATCGTCGCTGAGCTCTGGTTCAGGTGGGTATGTGATGTCGGGAGATAGTTCGGGGAAGTTGGCAAAGGCCTTCCCAGTGTTCCACGCCTCAAGCATCACGTTGAAGACTGGGATGTTGATTCTCCATGCGGTCTTGCCCAGAATATCCAGCCCTTTGAAAACCTGGTCCATGTCGCCTCGCGTGATAGCTGCTTCGGCATACAGCTTTTGCTCCTTGTCGCCCTGTTTGACACGAACAACAGCCGAGGAGCTCTCGAGGAAACCTCCCTTGTTGAAATCTGTCCAAGGCTCGGGGGGTACCACCATCGGGAGGTGCTTAGCCAGGTAATCTCCTCGTGGCTCTGACTTCATAATGGTGACCAGCGTCTTGTTCAGTAGAATCATGCCGATCTTCTTTCCTCGCTTCAACCGGAGAGCGTGAGAGAAGGCGGGTTGGTATTGATGAATCAACGTCTGGGTGACGGGCTGCTCCTGAACGACCTTGATCTTGGCTGTCTCGAGGAGCGCCGTGAGGAGCATAGCACCCAACTTCACCTTCACTGCGACCGGCCACGGAGCCTCAACCAATCTCTTGTCTCTGGCCGAATCATTGCCCAGGAGAGGCTCGGCCTCATTCTTGGGGCTTGGCGTTTTGTTGGAGTTTTTGGCGGATTCGGCAAGCACCACACGTCGCCGCTTCGATTTCGACTTCAATTTCGACTTGTCATTCGCTAGTTGAACTTGAATATCTTCCTCGACGAACTTGCTGAGACTTGAGATTACTCCCGCTACCGGGATACCCTTGTCGATGCCCGTAAGAGCCACAGTACTCAAAGCACTAAGAATCGTCAATGCAGAGAGGCGACTGGGGGTTGATAGTCGCATGAAGGGACCGTATAAGCATCGGTCGTAGTCTTCAGGGGTCTTCTTCGCAACAGCTTCGGAGGCATCAATCTTGGCCATCTCGTCCGTCAAGCGAGCCTCCAATGCAGTCTGCCAGTCATACAGTCGGGAGTTCAAGGATGAATGGGAAATGGCGGTGTTCAGGCCCATCTTGTTCAACGACTCGTTCTCCTCTCGCCATCGCGCGATTGCAGCTTCAACGCAATCTCGCTCAAGTCGGGCTTGGATCTCCTTGCGTTCTCGGATCGGCAACGTAGAAATATCGCAGGATTGAGGGAGTTCGTCGAAGAGGCTCAGGGTTTGCTTCAGCGACTTCAACCCAAAGCCCTTTTGTGGCGTGGATAAAACCTCGGGCACCTGGTCAGAAACAGTGCTGAGATGCTCTTCCCGAGGAGCTGCGAGCTCATTGGGCTCTGGAACCGTGGTGTCGTCTGACGATAGATTGTATGTCGGGCAGATTGCAGTGATTGCGGCGAGGTCCTGATCGGTCAGGATTTCAGCCATTGACAAGACCTCGAGGCCTGCTTCGCCGGGGACCATTCCCATGTAACGATGAATGAGGCGGCTGAGCCTTTCGGGGTCGCGCTCGGAGAGCAAAGAGGACTTGAGCATGCACGCGATTGTCTCGGCGGTCTGCGGATAGCCTTTCTTTCTGATATACAACTCATACCACGTTTGGAGGGCCTCCGCCTGTGCGCGATCTGGGTGCAGGCGCAGTTGATCGAGAGATGCGCGAAGATAGCGGGTGTGCAGTACGGCGAGATCTTCTCTTGGAAAGTGGTCAAACGCAGGTAGGGTCAGCCGCTTGAGGATGGCGGCGGCACGATCAATCTTGCCTACACGAATGCAGGCGTCAAAGAGAGGAATCATTTCCTCTGCACTTCCAGGGATGCCGTATATATTCACACGCTGTCTCTCGGGGGTAGGATCGTCTTCTGGCACAACGAGGGGCGAAGAGGGGTCGAAGGCCTTTAGCTCGTAGTTTCTTGGGCGGTTATTGGCATCTTGCAAGGATGGCAAGACGGAGTTTTGTAGACGGGAGTAGCCTGATGGCTCAATCGGCTGGTAGTCGTCGACTGCGGTGGCAAGATTCCTTCCTGGTTTGAATGTTGATGCAGCATCGAAGCTCTTTCTTCTCGTCACCGGGCGAGCATCATGCTGCGTGCTCAACAGACGTATGCTCGATTCGGTCGCGGGGATGCTCGTGAGGGGAGATCGCAAAGTCGGTCGGAGTGGTCTGAAGACTACTGCTTGATGGAGGGAAAGGGCCTTCCGGCCATGCCTCAGAAGCATCTTGGGCGTCAACCCCAGTCGATGGGATGGAAGGTGGCGGCGGCGGCAGCGGCGGTACAACAGCCCGGCGTGACTGCTGTGCGTTCAATGGAGACGCTGGGACATTAAATAGAGAATGCAAAAACTAAGACAGAGTATATTACAAGTACGGAGAAGGTGCAACTAATTGCATGGCGGTGCGAAAGCGCATGCAAAAAAAAAGTTTTGGTGTAGGGAGAGTGGAGGTGAGGATGCACTCGACTCGACGGCGACCCTGGGTGGTGGTGCTGCTGCTGCTGATAGGAGTCCTTCAGAGCTATCGGTATGAAAAAAAAAATTGCCATCGTTTGGCCCGGGTGGGAGACCGGATCCACTTGGAGGAATGGGCCAACGGCGTTGCTGGGAATGTTCGATGAGCGGGTGTACTCCTAAAGCAGACTAGCGCCTCTCTGCTCATGATTCGTCACGTGGCATCGCGTTTCTGCGCTGGGTTGAGTTCCTTGGAGGCATGTACGCAGTTTTATCCTGCGTTAATTTTCGCTTGGGGTCACGATATGAAAAACTCACGCTGAATTGAACGGGTATCTTCACTAGTCTGTGGACAGGATGTTGGACGGCAAACACTTTGTAACTAAGAGGCAAACCTGGGAACCCACGCAGTGTACCATGTCATTGGCAGGCGCCATAGACGGACGTGCCCACGCGCTCTTCCCCGCTGAAAAAAGCTCTTGCCGTGGGGCGCGCCACCAAAAATCCGATCCATTGTGATTGCTGCACCGGGTGTGATTACCTAAGAGGGGCAGAAAAGTCCCAAGCTCTAGCTTGAAGCCGCCCGCCTTTCGTGACACCAAAGCTGGATTTCAAGCGAGAAGTCCTGCACTTGCCAACCACAACTACGACTGACAATCCCCGTCAAGCTCGGAACGAACATGGCTTCGCGACCAGCATTCGCAGCTCTTGGCTGCTTGCAGTGTCGTGGCCGCGTTCTGAGGGCCATCACCGCAAACTCCAACCAGATTCTGCGAGCCCCAGCACTTACGACGGCTGTGCCCCTTCGACCTCACAATCTGCGCCGGGCTTTCTCGACGTTGCCGCCAGACGCACCCAAGCCCACCACCGAATCAGGCACGGAGGAGCCGGCTTCCACGACTCCCGAAGCCGCTCCTTCTACTCACGAAGGCATCGAAGAGAGCAAAGCCGGCGAAGATACGCCATGGTTCCTGCAAGTCGACCCTCCAACGCACGCCCCAACCCCGCATATGTCGCCCCTTCCCGAACTACCTGAATCGCCCCCCGCCATTCTTGAGCCGCTTATGAAGTACGTGTACGAAGAGATGGGCCTTGACGAATTGTCTCTACTGGACCTGCGCGCAATGGACCCCCCTCCCGCCCTCGGCCCGAACCTCTTGATGCTTTTCGCGACGGCTCGAAGCGAACGACATCTCCACGTCTCGTCCTCCCGCTTGGTCAAATGGCTGCGACACACGCACCGTATAGAGTCAAACGCAGACGGCCTTATTGGGCCTGGCGAGCTCAAGACCAAGCTTCGCAGAATGAGAAGGAAAGCAAAGCTATTGGGCTCTAGTGCCACGATCACCCCGGGGGGCGACGACGGTATCTCCACGGGATGGATCTGTGTCAATCTTGGAACACTTGGTGCAAAATACGGGGAGGGTGCGCATTTTGATGCGGAGGGCAACATGTCAGGCTTTGGCGCCCCTGTCAGTGGCACTACCATTGTTGTGCAAGTCATGACCGACGCACGGCGGAAGGAACTGGATCTGGAGCGCCTATGGAGCCAGCAGCTCATTCGTAGCGAGGTCCAGACGCAAGCGCTGGCCGAAGGTGCCAAGTTCCAGCATCGCTTTGGCCAGCTTCCGCCTACGACTGATCGCTCAGCCAAGGGCAACTCTGCTATGCCCCAGCAAAAACGTCTGTTCTCTACATCCTTCAACCGGACGATGCCATATGCAGCGGAGCCGACCACGAGCCGACCTGCTCGTAGGTCCCGCGCTGCAAAGCCCACGGCTAAGGAACAGTCCACTCCTGCGACACTTACCGAGATTCGCCAGTACCTCGATTCGATTCGCTGGGAAGGCATTAGGGTCGATAGAGAAAAATGTCTGCACCTTCTGGAGCTCATCTTTCGAGCGCCCTCTACGGAGGATAACCACTCTCAGATCCAGGCTGATCTCGCCACAGAACTGATCACCACGATGAGCGAACGGGGCATCCCGATTGTGGAGCCAGATGTCATTAGCGTCATTATCGAATCGATCGCAGTCTCTGGAGCGCGCGGAGAAAAGATCGAAGCCATCCAATCCAACTTGGAAATGGTCTTACTCCAAGCCACATCGTCCTTTCCAACCCCAGCGGACGCCATGCGACTTATGAGAGCCTACCTCATCCAAGGCAACTGGGACAAGCTCTGGGACATATGGTATACTCTGCCGAGATACAGCCAACGCCGTGGACCGGAGATGTATGAGTTCTTTTTTCAGCAGACGGCCGAGACGGGAGACAAGCTCAGGTGCATCGAAGTGCTTAGGAAATGCGCGGAGGAGATGTTGACGGAGGAGCCACCGGTCCTGCCAACAGACGCAGTATGGCAGGCTGTCAGAAAATGCATCAGAGTCGCCGATCCTGCGGCCGAAGCCGTTGCGAAGAATATTCAGACGATGGGTGCCACGAGTGCAAGCAAAGTCAACAGTTTGGAGTTTGTCAAAATCTGGCAGCAACTCGACAGCATTCGACAAAGTCTCTAATCGAGCCTGTCTGCTGCTGGGCGGATTGCGGCAGAATCCTCTTGGCACGATAACGATAGGATCCTCGTTCGTTACGACGGGAATCGGCGCCCACCGGTTACCGGCGGTCATCTCACGAGGGCACGATAAAGGAACGATGCCATCGTGCCTTTCTCCATGATGTCGATGCGACAGCAGTCAGATTTGTACAACACTGTCACAATATTGTACCATACACTCTGCAAATGACCAAGATATGATGACGAAATACATATTTCTCGCCTCGCTATACCTTCGACCTTTGAGTAAATCGAGTGAAACAGTGCTCAGTGCGACGCAGAGGAGATGATTTTCCACATCTCAGACCTTCCTAATCGGGCAGTCCTCCGTCTTATCTCTCTGAAGTTGGCGCCGCCACGGCAGAGCATGCGGGGGATCATCGGAGCTGATTTTTTGACGCCAATTTTTCCACGCACTAATGCAGGTGTAATCCGACAACAGTGCATCCAAGATTTCCGCCTCATCTCTTGGAAAAGCGTCTGACTTGTTTGCCAAGACCAGTCGATCGCTTTCGGGAACTGGTCGTCTGATAGGCTTCCCAAAAGTTTGTCTGCGCTCTCAAAGAATTGCTTCTCGGCCGAAATCGCGCCCGTTCCTGGCTATCAAGAACCCCGGCCCCCGGACACCAGCATTGTTGTTTAATTCCTGTCCCCGGCCGAGTTCGTCCAATGACACTTCGACAAGCACCCTCCGCACGCTTGATCGGCATTAGAGTCAACCTTAGCCCCGTACTTATGTGAACCTCGCGATTCCTGAAGAAGCAGGAGCACAAAAGAACGTGGTCTGCATCGCCAACCTCCATGGCCATCTCCTCCTCTCCGATATGCACTCGCCCGGGCAACGCGGCACCTCTCTTACCGCCAGCATGGATTCACCCTTACGTCGCTCGTCCACATCGCACGCGGGCCCTCGCCGACCAACAAGAGATAAACCGCATGTAGTATACTCCTCAAAATGTAACATATAAGCCTTCCCTCCCCGTCTTCCCAGAACCATGGTCTCACTCTCAACCACCCCCCTTCTCCTCCGCCAAGACCTCTCTTTCCCCCTCAACGTAACACCCGCAATGGCCCGTCTCCTCCCGCTCGCCGTCTTGGCGTCCCCCCTCCTCCCCGGAGCCATGGCCTGGGGCTCCATGGGCCACGCCGCCGTCGCCTACATCGCCACCAACTTCGTCGCCCCCGAGACGAAGTCCTACATGCAGCAGCTTCTCGGCGACACCTCCGACGACTACCTCGCCTCCGTCTCCAGCTGGGCCGACTCCTACCGCTACACCACCGAGGGCGCCTTCACCTCCACCTTCCACTACATCGACGCCCTCGACGACCCCCCGGCCTCCTGCGGTGTCGACTTCGACCGCGACTGCGGCCCCACCGGCTGCATCGTCTCCGCGCTCGCCAACTACACCACGCGCATGCTCACCCCCTCCCTCTCCCTGGAGCAGCGCCAGATCGCCGCCAAGATGGTCATCCACTTCACCGGCGACATCGGCCAGCCGCTGCACTGCGAGAACCTCGAGCTCGGCGGCAACGGCATCGCCGTCGAGTTCGCCGGCGCCAGCACGAACCTGCACGCCGCGTGGGACACCAACATCCCGCAGAGCATCTCCGGCGGCAGCGGGCTCGCCGTCGCCAAGACGTGGGCCGCGAACCTGAGCACCGAGATCAGCTCTGGCGACTTCAAGAGCGCGGCAAAGTGCTGGACGCAGGGCTTGAGCCTGGCGGACCCGCAGGACATGGCGCTGCAGTGGGCGACGGAGAGCAATGCGTTCGTGTGCACTGTGGTCCTGCCCGAGGGCCGCGCTGGGGTTGAGGGGCTGGATATTAGCGGCGCGTATACGACGAGCGCGCAGCCTACTGTGAGCATGCAGATTGCGAAGCAGGGGTACAGGTGAGTTCTTGGTTGCCGTATTTCGTGAGATGTTCGTGAAGCTGACTGTGTTCGTAGATTGGCCAAGTGGCTGGATGCCATTGTCGCCGAGGTTGCCTAAATCCAGGCGAGGCGGTTTGCATGAGTGGTTGATGAGTGATGAGAAATGATGTTGAAAAGTATCGATGAAGGCACGCTTCATCGGCTGTCATGGGCCGATGCGCTGGGGTGTAATGTGTAGTCGCCATAGATCTCGCTTCGTCGAGTTGGTATAGTCCAATATCTATGAGCTTTTAAGAATCAAAACCGCGTTCTCTATGAATTGACGCTGAGAATGTTGTGTTAAACATGAGGCCGCTTGAAGTTTCTATGTCTGGGCTCCGGGTATTAAGCTTAGACTTGTACTTCGATTGAGAACAGTAGTGTAGATGATGCCCGTTGCAAGGGATGATGACACGGCGAGGGATGATGGCACGGCGAGGGATGATGACACGGCGAGGGACGAAGACGAGGGATGACGACAGTTTTAAAGACAATGATAGGAGGAACAACACCAACGGCAGAAGCGACGATAGCGACAGCACCAACAACGATGATAGTGCAGATTATGCATCAGCCCACAAGAAACGTAGTCTCTCTGGCATAGGAAATGTAGCTGTACATATGCATGCAGCGGTGTTGCATACAGCGTCCCAGTCCATGCCCGCGCTTTTGAAAGTGGCTTCTTTAGCAGGCAAATCAGAAGGCAACTCTTTCCTTTATTCTTATGAACACCCAGCCTTGCCTTCAAAGTCTGGGGTCGCCTTTAATAGCCTCTCTCAACATTGGCGCAACCTGTTTCCTGGAGTGCCTAATGTTCCCCTGACTCCACGCCATCCGCCACTCGTCCTCTCCAACCTGGTCCAACCTCCCCTCACCCCAGCTCTCCAGGCCCAGGTCGTCCTTCCACCCCTTTACGAAGTTCTTGCACACTTCCGCAGCGTTCCTGTTGAACGCCCAAATGAACAGCTGCCGCTGGAACTTCCCATCCGGGTGTGCCGTCGTCATGATGACCCCGATATCCAACTCCCTCGCCACAGCCCACTTCCTAAACTCCTCGAGCAGAACGCTGTGTTCCCCGTCGGCCTTGGAGAGCAGATACTCCAGGTTTTGCACCACGGCCGAGACGCCCATGACGGCGGGCTTCGGGCCAGAGCCCTGGTCGTCCCACTGCTTATAGTCCTTGCGGAAAATGTCGCGGAAGCCGAGCGAGGAGATGTCCTCCTTCACATCGGAGATCTCGTTGAAGAAAGCGTCCCGATCAAACTTTGCGCCCGCAATCTTTTCCAGAAACTCCACGGCCGAGACGTCTTTGGGGGTCGTCTTGTCCTTGGACTGCAGGTTCGTCGTGTCGATCAAGATCGGCGCCAAAGCCAGCCTCGCCAGCCGCGCATCCTCCTCCTTCCCCTCCCCACCGTCGACGACAGCAGCTTCCCACGCCTGACGGCAGTATTCCACCACCAGACTGGCGCAGCTGCCGCACTTCTCCACCACGCGCGGCTCCTCCCCAGTCTCTGTCGGGATCACGCCCTCGTCGGCGTGGTGGTCGACACAACCCACCACTCGGCTTGCGAACCGTTTCGAAAGGGCGCCCGTGAGCGAGTTGTGGTCAACGAGGACCCAACGGGTGCCATCTGCGGGAAGGGAGGCCGGGATGTCGTCGAGGGTAAGCAGGTCGGCGGGCTTGAGGTCGGCGTGGGCAAGAGCGGCGGTCATTTCAGGTCGCAGCTTGAGGTCGTCACGGGGCAGGTTCGAGATTGGGATGTGCAGGTCGTGCGGGGGGTTCGTCGTGCGGAGGTAGGCGTAGATGACGGCTGAGCAGAGCGAGTCGAGGTCTGATTCGGTATCGTCAGCTTTGTCTTTTTGTCTTGTTCAAGAGAAAGGAAGAAGGACTTGGGGAAGAAACGCACCTGCCGATTCGTTTCCAACGACCAACGTCAAAGGGCTCTTTCTCTGCGCAGCGGGCGCGACCAGCGCAGAGCGCGCGCTAGCGAGGAAGGCGCGCAGAGATGTCCTGGCAGACATTCCGAGTCTGTCACCCTTTCGCCGTGGTGTTTTGGAGGGACGAAGTTGGAGCCGGGATCACGATTGCTGACGAGCTGCAGGGAAGAGTAAGACAGGGAATGACGTCGGCGTGTTTGGAGGGGTCCCGGTTCGTGGTGGTGACACGGCAGGAACTCCCCAAGCTTCCTACCTAGCTCCCCCGCCAGCCAGCCGTAAGCGCGTTATCAGCGCAGCGCGGTCCGTTATCGCTTATCGCGCCTTCATCCCCGCTATCGGCGCCACCTGGGCCCCTCATCGCGGGGCAATTTGTCACTGGACGCTTGAATCGTGGCTCGTCCGGGACCGCGGTGACAACGGCTTCTTTGTACTCAAAGGGCGCGAGGCTTCTTTTCTTGTTCCTTTTTATCGGCGCTTTGTTCCCCTTGTGCTCCTCGTCACTTTTCATCTCATAGATCTACATATCTTACATACGCGCTTCATCTCATATCGAGTTACTTCATTTCTTGCCCCTTTTTTGAATATCCAGTACATATTTCCAGCGAAACGATCGACAAGATGGGTTCCCAGGCACCACGCATCCGCCTCGCCATCATCGAGGCAGACACGCCGCAGCCGCAGACGAATGCGCAGTACGGCGGCTATGGCGGCGTCTTCACCTCACTTCTGCGCCTCGCCGCGCTCTCCTCTGAGCCGCCCGCGCCGCTGGACTCGATCCTCGATATCTCGGTGTACCACGCCGTCGGCGACGAGGCGGTCTACCCCGAGCTGGACTCCATCGACGCCATTCTCATCTCGGGCAGCAAGCACAACTCCTTCGACAACGACCCGTGGATCCTGAAGCTGGTCGACTTTACGAAGAAGTGCATCGAGAGTGACAGGGTGAGGGTCATTGGCGTCTGCTTCGGCCACCAGATCATCGGCCGCGCGCTCGGGGTGGAGGTCAAGAGGAGTGAGCTTGGCTGGGAGGTTGCTGTTGTCGACGTGAATCTTACGGAGAAGGGCAAGGAGCTGTTCAAGTTGGATAAGATGGTATGTTATTTCCCTATATGCTCGTCGTGAGAATGAGGGCAGACGGACTGACTGGTTACCAGCGCATCCACCAAATGCACCGCGACGTCGTCACCGCCAACCCTCCCGGCGCAGAGTCTCTTGCCTACACCGATCTCTGCCCTGTCCAGGGCTTTTACGCGCCAAAGAAGTACATCACCGTCCAGGGCCACCCCGAGTTCACCGGCCCCATCGTCAGTGAGGTTCTGAACGTCCGCCACAAGGCGGGCATTTTTAGCGATGATATGTTTACCGATGCTATCAACCGCGCGAATATTGAGCATGACGGTGTTGCTATTGCGAGGGCCTTCCTGCGGTTCTTGAGGGAATGAAGCCGTAGATGATTTTGATTTAGAGCAATAGACTAGCGATTGATTTCAACTGTGTTCATCTGTCTCCGTACTCGCAATCTCCATGCCTCCTTCTAATTATTACATTTTGCCTGTGAATCGTTGCTATCCACCCTCTTTCCTTTTTCATATGCTTGATCCTTCCCTCCCTAAATACTCGCTACAGCAACCGCCCCTTCCTTTTCTTGATAATACCGCGGCTCCTTCTTTCTTACCAAGCTGCAAAACGGACTTGCCTTCCCTAAGCGGCGAAAAACTGCACTCCCCTTTCTCAGGAGATATTTATTGGCCCTGAACTTGAGAATAACCTCGCCTGTACTTCTCCACCTTCACCTTTCACCTCACACAATTCTTTCTACCTTTCACAACAACCTCAACTTCCCTCTCCCATCCCATCACCTATCCATCTTCACCCCACACACAAGCTTTTCTTCCTTACAACATCTCTTCTCACCTCTTTCGACCCGTGCCCTCAGGCTGCACCTCACAGTCCAACCTTGAGCATACGTTGTTTTCTTCAATTCTTCATTTTCCAAGCAGAAACCGGCAGTCTTACCTCGAGTGTCTCGCGCACCTGTATCTTCTGCAACTCACTCCGGTCCCTCCTCATTGGGGACAAACACTTTCGCCAGAACTCGTCTTCTCTCTTTACTCGTCTACTTCACCTCTCACGATTCCACTTGCCTTTCTCACTGCCACCTTTCACGACAATTTTCTGCGTCGACTCCGAAGTGCCGACATGATCGCATCGCCAGAACCTTTTTGATTTACATTACCAGCAACACTGAATTTTCTTCAACCCTCGCGGAATTTTGACAGAGCCGGAAACAGCAAGGCTCTTGTTCGACATGGCAACCCCTCCTAGAGATGAGGAGCCCGAGAAGGCCGACAAATTCAACAAGGGGAAGTTCTTTTTCGCATGCGATGATGAATCTGATGAAGAAGAGATGCAAGGTCTTTTGGCTCTTAAGAAGGCGACTCATGACGACCATCAAGACGAGGACATTATTGACCAGACAATCCGCGAAACGCTTGAGAAGAGTCAGACTCCGAGTTCCGACGAAAACCACCGAGCCCGAACAAGCCTTCAGTCACACGATGAAGAATACAGCGAGCTGTTTGTCTCTCCCAACGAAGACATACATGTGAACGAATCACTTCCGAGCCACCCCATTGATGTCAAGCCCGAACCAGACTCCGATGACGACTTGATGATCATCGATCCAAAGGATGCAACTGCCGATGCTCGAGACAAATGGTCTATTTTAAGGGATCCCTGGGTTGTTGACCTCACCAATGTCAAGCAAGAGCAGGGGAATGAAAGCTCCGACATTCAGAACACAAAGAAGTCAGCAACACGATCAACTAGCTCGAGCCAGCTCCCGAGCCAAAAGGTCAAGGTTGAAACCGAGGCACTCGAGAAAAGAAAAGCGGAGCTGAGATCGAAAGCCATTGAGGGTTCCTTGAGTCAAGATGAATTTGACGAGTTGATGGAGATCACTGCCCAGCTGAATGCCGGAGTTGAGAAGCCGCCTGTCGCCGGTGCGAAGACCGCTGGCCGAAAGAAGAAACCGAGGGCAAAGAACTCTGGGAACCAACAGGTTGATGACGCGGCCAAGTATTGGGCTGAGTTTGAAGAGAAGGAGAAGGAAAAGAAGAAGCGACTTCAGGAAAAGAACCGAAAAAGAAAGGTGCAAAATGCGAAGAATACCAATTCGAAACGATCGAAAGGCTCAGCTAAACCCACTGTGCCTCAAGAAGACGAAGAGACTTCTGAGTCGGATGATTCAAACTCCGAAGAGACTAGAGCAGTCAAACTCCAAATTGCCAAGATGCTTCGAGGGGAAGACTTCATTCAGGAGCGGGCTGCACGAGGCGACAAAGTTCCCGACCTGAACATCAACGCCACCAGAAAGGTAGACCAGCTGAAACAGATGAAAGAAGCAGCTGCGGACTATCAAAATCCAGAGCTTATCAAGAGACAGGCAAAGGAGCTGACACTGTCAACCAAGGCTTGGGGACCTAGACGTGTTCGAGCCAATGCCGGCGACTGGGATATCAAGCAGGCGCTGACAACACCTTTGCACAATCATCAAATCGTCATCGGTGCTTGGATGATGGGAAGAGAGTTGAGGGAGACGCGGGGACTTCCGCGAGGAGGCATTTTGGCCGACGGCATGGGAATGGGAAAGACGATCGAAACATTATCAATCATCGCAGGCAACCGACCATCTGAATTGCTTAAAGACAAGGGGCAGGGCGCAACTCTTGTGGTGTGCCCTTCCCAGCAGATGGTCGGTCATTGGATGTCTGAAGTGAAGAAACACTGTCTCAAGCGATTCTCAAGGGAGATGGTTCGCTACAAGAAAAAAGACAAGATGGACCTGGACCTCTTGGGATCGATGAATATTGTGTAAGTTCTTCAGTCTACTTCTGGTCCTCACAAACTAACGCAACTTTCTAGATTGACGACATATCGTCAAGTTGGCGCAAGTGTACCAAGCATCAAAGAGAGAGACGAGATGCAGAAGGAACTTGGAGGAGATCCGGAAAAGTACGAAGCTTGGCTTGAAGAGAAGAAGGGGGACTTGCATCGGATCAAGTGGTATCGCGTTGTCTTGGATGAATCTCACTCGATTAAAAATCATCTGACACACGGTGAGTACTTGATCATTGGGCTGTGAGGAGCTTAGATGCTAACGAAGCCTGACAAGGTGCTCTTGCATGTTTCGAGCTCAAGTCTAAATATCGATGGGTTGTCAGCGGAACCCTTCTCATCAATTCAGCTACCGGTATGTCTGCAGCACGATATATGTTGAAGCATGACTAACAACTATCAGAGTTCTTCCCATATCTCAAGTTCATTCGTTGCGATGGTGTGAAGCTCTTCAACGATTACGTTCGAGAGTACCATGGCAGTGTTCGTTTCGCAGTCGCGCTCCAAGTTCTATGCTTAGATATTCTGACAATTTGTAGCCTAGGGCCGATCGAAAGCTCCACAGACTTATTCACCAAGTCATGTACAGAAGGTAGGTTGCACATGGAAGTTTTCTTTGGAAAGCTAGCTGACGCCGTGGCAGGACGCCAAATGACTGGTTTTTGGGCCAACCAATTCTCAATCTGCCCGCAACGCACCCCACGCATCAGTACCTGATGTTGTCGGAGGAAGAGAACGTCATTTTCCGGTAAGTTCTCACAGAGAGTTCAGGCGTTTTCGAGCTAACACTTTCAAGAATGCTGGAAAGATGCTTCCGACAAAAGATCAATGGCGACTTGGTGGAGGGAAACGCCGAGAAACACGTCAAGTCATACTTGGCAATGCTGCTTCGATTGCGTCAAGCTGCGACTCATCCTTTTCTACTCGAAGGCATGATGGCTGACTACTTCTCTCTCAAAGACTTGCGGATTACCAAAGAACGACTCGCCAAGGTCAAGGGAAAGAAAACCCTGTATGCTCAAATTGGCTCTTGGACCAAGAGACACCAGATCTCCAATGAACGGATGAGACAAGTCATCGCAGAAGCCCAGCGGATACAACAGCTTGAAACTGAGGGGTTTTCGAGAAAGGACATGCTCGATGATGCAGATACTGAAGATGACAGCGAGGACGATTCGAAGTCGGAGGATCCCAGCGGCGAAGCCAATGCTGACCAAAATGCCGCCGACAACGGGGAGGAAGTCGAAGACGATGTTGACAGTGTGGACGAGGTCGAAGAGGACGCCGATGGCATGGTCCCTGAGGAATACTTGAATCCTGGACCTTCGACAGGCAACAGCATCAACACAGCAAACACACATCCAGAAGTTCCCCCACTGCGACCATTTGGACAGAGCAACTTCGGACTGTACTTTGACATGGACCCGCAGCTGGACTACCTGAAACGGCTGAAGGAATTGGAGTTTGCAAAATGCATGGTGTGCAACAGCGAGCCCCCCGAAGCCCCGATCAAAGGACAGGTCAGTTGATTTGGCGTTATATTCCCATTTCTGCCATGAATACTAACGTCAGTAGTGCGGCTGTGCATTTTGCACTAGCTGCTTGATTGACCACACTACGAAGAAGGTAAGCATCCTTCGAAGTCTTTTGTAGATTCGTTACTAACGGTCCTACAGAGCAAAATATGCCCCGGCTGTCGCAATGTCATCGGCCAAACCAAAGTCATGGATGCCTTCCACAGTGGCGACACGGATGATGAAGACTATGCGGCACACGGTGACAAGAAAGCGAGCAGCAAAGAATACACGTTCGGTTTCGACTGCAACAACTTCCAGCACTATGAGGAGGACAAGAAAGGAAAGAAACCTACACGATTTTTACAACTCAGCGACAAGAACCCTGACGCTCCCGTCACGCCCAGCGCCAAGATGACGGCCCTCAAAGAGACTGTCCTGCGCTGGCAGGCAGAAGCTCCAGATGACAAAATCATCAGTAAGTCACTCCACGCCTTAAAATCTAGATGCAGCTAACGATTTATTCTCACACAGTCTTCAGCCAGTTCCATCTCGTAATGAAGATTGCCGGCCGCATCCTGGAGGCAGAAGGAATCAAATATTCATACCTAAGCGGCAGACAAAATATCGATCAGCGCGAAAAGGCCGTCAAAGATTTCCAGGAACGCAAGGATATCAAGGTCATGATCATTTCTCTGCGAGCCGGCGGACAGTGCCTGAACCTGACAGAAGCGAACCGGGTCATCTTGATGGAGTTGTGGTGGAACCATGCCGTCGAACAGCAGGCCTTCTCCCGAGTCTTTCGAATTGGCCAAGACAAAGAGACTCACTTCGTGCGATTCATCGTCGACACCCCGATAGAAAAGCGCATGCTTCGGATGCAAGTCGGCAAGATCCTAAAGATTGATGCAGCCTTGCAGGACGACTCGGTCAGAGCCCCGAAGATTCGCCTGGCCGACATTGCCTCGCTTCTTGGCAAGGTCGTCAAAAAGAACGGTGTGATCGAACGCATTGCGCCTGACTACTCCGACGGTGAGAATGATGATGCTGATGATGACGATGACGGCGAGGCTCCGGAGCAAGAAGAGGAAGAAGATCTTGAGGGCTTTGTTGTCAAAGATGGTCAGGTCGAGTTTGAAGATGAGAACGCAGAGGACGGCGTGATCCATATCGACTCTGACTCAGATTCTGATGACGACATGCAATAAGTTCGACTTTAGGCAAGGCCGTCCGACAGGACATATCCACGATGCAAAGGCCACAGAACCGGTCCACACTCGGGCATATGCATATTCAACTCTATTGCGAACATCAGCATACTCTACAACGCCTTGATCTTATTTTTTCACACCAAGATTTCATTCGCCTTTCAAACAATGGGTCACTTTTCTTTCTATGTTTTTTGCCGCATTTGACGATTTCAACACCAGCAGTGGTTACAGAGGCCGTGCTTAATTTGGGAAGTATTTGGGAAATAGGTTTCATGGGATAACTCAGGAACATGAGTAAATTGGGAAAGGGAATCTGGCGGTTTGGGTGGCATTTCGGGAGGACAGGAGAAGACCGAAGCATTATTTCACGTCATGTCTTGGTTTCCCGCCGCCCTACTTGGTTTCTTAGCATAGATACACTCTCATACATCGAGTGCTGATGTTCCCAAAAGCTCCTGCAAATCCAAAAGTTTCTGCGTAATAGAATCCTGTTCCCAAAGAATGATGTCACTGTTGAAATAGAAGTCAATCGTGAGTATCCATCCAAAGTTTACGCATTGGTAAAGCTGAGATTGTGGGCAGGTCCTGCACGCATGTTGCTGAGTCGGATGTTCTCAGTATTACTATTAGGTATTGATTGATAGTGTAGCCCAACAGATACCGAGCAACAACGGCACGAGGAGGGCCATCATGTGTTTCTCAAGAGGCCCAAGAGTCATCTGCAATTAAAAGGTCGGCAGCGTTTGTTCTCTTAGCCCTCGGGAAAGACCCCATGTCTAAGCTGAGGACTCTACAGAGCCAAACAAAGATGCTAGACTGGGTCGCGAACCAGGACAATGACAGGGGCGTCTTGAAAGACAATCACCACTTCGGCGTATCAAAGGCGCGGAAGGGTAGGGCCGTTGAAAAAGTAGAAAAGGGCATTGACAGAGAAAACGACAGAAAGGATGATAGAGACGAGCACTAAGACGACGATGAGGAGGAAGAGAGGCGTAATGAGTCGCTGACGGATTTAGTCGCCAGCTTCAACTCATGGCTTCGTAGGTGGCGGCTTCGCGAGGAGTGGATATGGTATGATGTCGTCTAAACATTACGGAATGGTCTGCTCGAGTCGAAAAAGGCATGATTTGTTGCTGCCATTCGCCAGGGAGGCATGTCAGCCTTGCAGCAGTACCTGCAGGCTGCTGCTTGTGTTCTGCGTGAGACATGCTGGCCACATATCCAAGACACTTATGCCATATTCTGCACCATGGCGTCTTGCAAGGGCTTACAATTAGCCCAAGCACCATTAAGGGCGATTAGACTCAGCTCGCCACAAAACGGCTTGCGTAGATCTGCAGTCTGTTCGTGTCAGATTGCCAGGGTCGGAATGGCGCCTCTTGGCTGCCAGGGGCGACCCAGATAATTAGATAATCCGCCCACAAGATCGGCAGGCCCTTACGTAACCACGCGCAGAGTTTTTACCCGCTCTCAAGGATATATAGTTAATATACATCTAAGTTAATTTTATAATTAATAGTCTAATTCGCATTAACTAACGCGCTAATAAGCAATTTATAGTACTAAAGAAAAGCTTATAAGTATACTATAATAGCCCTAAGTAATAAAAAAACCCCTCTAAATAGTCCTTAGGACTAGGTACTATAGATTAACTAGGTTTAAGCTCTCTTATATTTCTATTAGTTATAGAGAGTTATAAACCTAGAGAGGTTCTCTAAAAACACTATATATGCTTTTAAGTTAGCTTACTAGAGGCTAATAGTACCTCTAAGGCTTCTATATATCTCTAATTACTTAAAATAAAGCACTTTAAGCTAGTTAATCCTCTTTAATAATAATAAAGATATAAAGTATACTAAAGGTTTAAAAAACCTCTTAGTAGTAAACCTTATACTTTATACTAACTTTAAAGTAGAATATACTTTTACTAAAAAGGAGTAGGATAGTATAATAAAGAGCGTTTAAGAGATATAGTAGTTTATTAGGGACTCTACTTATTTAGATCTCCTAAAATACTACTATAATATAAATAAAAGCTTTAATAAGTAGCTTTATAAGCTTAAAAACTATACTAGCTATAGTAAGAGAGAATAAAAAATAAATATAATCTCTAAGTATATTATAATAATTACAGCTTTAGCCTAAAAGTACTTTTCTATAAAAAAGAATATAGAGGTATAGATCTCTTAATAAGAGAATATAATTTATAAGGGCTAAAGTTATAAAGTTCTAAATAACTTAGACCTTTTAATTTAGTTTCTAGAATATATTAGTATACTTTTATAGAGCTACTTTGAGGTATAGATATCTACCTACTATATAACTAAGCTCCTTTTAGTATTTAAATAAAGCTTTACTATTAATAAAGTAGTTATTAATACCTATATATATCTCCTATACTTTAAAACTACTTTATAGAAGAATAAGGTTAGTAGAAGTATATTTAGGCTTATAGTCTATAATAAGAAGCTTTAACTAAAGGAAATTAAATAACTTAATAAATTAACTAACTGTAGATTAAGTTATAAGAGAAGCTTTTAAAGAGGATAAGACTTAAGGTAGTCTTTAGTAATAATAAGGATTTACTAGAAATAAGAGAAATCTTTCTTAGATAACTAAAAAGCTAAAAAACTACGCTATAAGCTGTATTTCTATCTATATACTCTCTCTAAGTATTTCTATGTTAATACTATAATCTAACTAAAGTTATAGGTTTCTTTAAGAAACTTTTAATAAGTCTTTAATAAAAGAATAGAGGATAATAAAAGCTTTACGAAATGTATTTATAAGATCATAGAGTTTTCCTTAAAGTCTACCTAACTCTATAGAAAAGCTAGGGGGTCTATAAGAGTAATATTTATAGTAATAAGAGAATACTCTCTTATAAGATCTATAATCTTAGATTTAAGCTCTATAATATATATATTTAACTATATAAGATAGTTTACTACCCTATAAAGCGCTCCTTTAAGAGACTTCTTATAAGTAAAAATGCAGAGAGTTCTAATTAAAACGTATAGTATAGTAGAGATCTTTATAAAAAAAGTAGATAGCTTAATAAAACTGTAACTATTTAATATAGCTTTATATATAGGACTTACTAGTAATTTAATATCCTTTTAAAAACTATACTAGAGAGGTATCTAATAAGATATAAGCTTAAGTAATAACTACTTATAAAGATCTAATTAAATATTCCTCTATTTACTTAAGAATGTTACTAATTAATATGTTCTTAACTATAAACCTCTAAGCAAAGCAGCTCTTGCTATAATTATGCTTTTACTAGCTTTAATACTAAATAAAGCTCTAGAGCTGAGAAAGAGGTATATATATATAACTTTAATATACTGCAAACTAATTAAAGGATTAATAGAGCTTTAGTATTAGAGGCTTAAGTACTTAGGGCTAGAGGTACTCTAGTACCTATCTAACCTCATAAGAAGGGTTTAAATAATAAATAGCTATATAAAAACCTCACTTACTAATTATAATATATATAGATAAAGCAAACTATATCGCTAAGTATACTAAGCACTAAGAGAAGCTCTTCTATATACTCTTCTTAGTAAGAGAATTACTTTTAACTTCTATAATTATAAGAAAGAATATAAAAGGTATATATTAAGTATAATTATTATTAATAGAGCTTTTAGGCTTACTTAGGACTTCTATTTATAAAATAGAAAGACTAATATCCTCTTTAATATTTTTAATAAGTTTCTAAACTATCTATAGACTATATTTAGTATATAAGTAAAAAAGATTGAAGTAGATAATAAGATAGTAAAGTATAAATAAGTTAAAGTAGAGCTCTATAGAAAAGAGATTAAAATTAAATTATCTTCTCTATATATATAAACTTAAAATAGAGAAGTAGAAAGAGTAGCTATAGTTATTAAGTAGTATATAAAAGTAATAGTAATAAAAGCTAAACTACTAGATATACTTTAACTAGAGATCACTAAAGCTACTACCTATATATATAACTAGACGCTAGCTATAACTTAAAAGTAGAAGACTTTATATAAATTATTCTATAGCTACTTTTAGTTAAGAGAAAACGCAAATTTAGTGTAGCTAAACCTTTTATACTTTTAAGTATATAGATACTATATATATATAATAATAAGAGACGCTTAGTTTAAGAGAAATAAGTATTAGAAGCTTATACTTAGAGCGTTTATTAGCTTTCTCCTAAGGTATACCTTAAATAACTTATTCTATATATAGAACCTACTTAAAAGTAAGGTTTTCACTATATAAGATGTTATATTTAATAAAAAGAAGTTCTATAATAGTAATTTAGAGCGTATAGTAGAGAAGTTCTACTATATAGACCTTAAGGTAATTTAAGAATATATTACCTAGCTTATAGAAGTATCTTATAAGCTACTTATAAGATAGGAAGCTAATAAAGAAGTAGATAAGATTCTTAACTATATTAAAACTACTATAAGAGAAGGAGGTAACTAGGAGTAACTAGAAAAGATAGCGCTATATATAAATATATAATTTAAGCTCTAGCTAACCTTACCTCTCTCTCTAAAACTAATAAGCTTATTTATAATACTTAGTGAAGCTTTTTGAGAAGTTTCTAATATAAAAAGGTGAGAAAGAGGTTTATTAATAATAAAAGTAACTTTTAGAACCTTATTTAAAGCTATATTCTTAATAAGAAGCGCTTTATATAAAGATCTTTATACTCTTTAGAGACTAAATAGCTTAAATAGACTGTATATATAGCCTAACTAGCTCTATATAGCTACAAAAGTAGATTAATCTATAGATATAATAGAAAGGCTATATAGTGAGGAGGTGAGGACTAAAAGCTAAAATACCTCTAAAAAAGGTTTAAAGAAATATAAGATACCCTCTAAAAGCTTCTTCTTATTAAGAGCAGCTTTATCTATATATCTATACCTTATAGACACCTCTTAGTGAGAATTACCTCCCCTCTTAACGTTATATTAGTAACTCTTAAGTTAAGAAAAACAGCTAAACTATAAAAAAAAGCATAATTATATAGGCTTAAACTGCTACTTTCTAGTAGATAGTTTTCTAGAAGTAGAGAAAGCTTACCTATAAGGATATAAGAAGTCTAAATCTTAAAAAGAAATTACAAAGATTATATTAGAAAATTAATAGGTTTTTAGATGCTACTAGGTTTATACTTATAAGCTTAATAAATATAGCAGACTTATAAAGCTAAAAGCTTACCTTATAATTTAAGGAGATTAATAAGTAAAAGACGTTTATAATATATATACTACAACTTTTATAGATATATCGTTTAGAACTTTAATAGCTATAGCAAATCGCTTTAATTTAGAGTTTCTCTAGTATAACGTAATAAATATATTTATATATACTAAACTTAATAAGATAGTCTATATAAAACTTCCACCTAGCTATAAAAAGCCTAAAAGGATACTTAAGCTTAGAAAGGCTCTATATAGACTTTACTGATCTCTTCTCTTTTAGTAATACTATCTTAAGAGAGAACTAAAAAAGTTAAAGTTCTTATAAATATTAAGAGAAAACTACTACTAGAAGAAAGGTTAAGTATTCTTCTTCTTCTATATAGATAACTGCATTTTAACCTACCTAAAAGCCTCTTAAAAGAAAGCTAAAGAAGTAATTAAAAAGCTCTAGAAAAGATACTATTTTAAAAGTAGTAAAAGCCTATAGTGGTTTCTTAATATTAAGGTCCTCTATAATTATAAAACGAGAAAGCTCTAGCTTTTATAAGTAGTTTATATAGAGAAGGTGAGAAAACTCCTACTAATAAGATACTTTCTAGAAATATAAAACAGAACTTCTATAAGATATACTAAACTACTTCTATATAAGGGAGAAGCTTTAAATAGTAAAGTTAATCTCTATTAGAGAAAGATAGAAACTATCCTATATATAGTAGTAATAATAAGGCTAGATCTTACGTTTATAATAAGCTACTTTACCTACTTTAACTATAACTTAAGACTAGAACACTAGTAAGTTATAGATTAAGCTTTATAATATCTTTATGAGATGCATTACCTCTATATTAGATATAGAGTTAAGCTTAGCAGCTAACATAACACTCTTAAAATAGCTTTAGATATAAGTTTTAGTAATAACACCTTAGATCGAAAGAGCTTCTAAAAGTTTATAATAAAGCTCTTTAGAGGTATTATTACATAAAAAGTAAGTAAGTAGATAACTATAATAACCTTAATAATAGAGGTAAAGCTTCTCTCTCTCTTATTTATAGCTTAAGAAGCTATATTTATAAGTTAATTTATTACTTCTCTCTAAATATAACTTCCTAAAGAAATAAGTATAAAGATATTGCTCTAACCTATAAAAAGCACTCTAATAACTATCTAAATCTAATATAATAACTAATAAACAGTTAGGCTAATAATAAAAAAGCTTATTTACTTTTAAATAAAGCTATACTATATTAATATCTATAACTACTAGCTGCATTAAGAGATCTATAAGAAATATATATCTATAGTGTATACCTCCTCTATATAGCTAATAGTAGATAGATTAATAAAGTCCCTCTTATAGTAAGTATTTAAAAACTTCTAGATATAGCTAGAAATAATAAGTTAAGAAGAAATATTTAAGAAAAACTATACTTCTAAGCTTAAAAGAGATAAAGAGAAGTAAAAAGAGGAAATAGAGAAAGAAGATATATAGAATAGCTTTATATAGATATTTATAAAGAGATAAAATAATAAGAAATAAAAAGTATAAAAGAACTGCTATTTAAGGTAGTAAAGCTACTAAAGAGAGCTAGGTATCTATAAGCCTAAAGCTTAAAAAGCAAAGTTATCTTAAGCTAAAGCTTCTATAACGCTAAGTAACTACAAAATGAAGAAGTCTAAATACCTTTATAGGTAGAAATAGGTAGGATAGCTTTATAAGTAGTAGCTAGAGAAATAGCTAACTTAAAAGCGTTAAGCTAGTTATAGAACTTCTTAAGGTCTATCTAACTAGAGGTAGTAGTGTAGAGAAAAGTGTAGTTAAAGTTATAGTAAGTAGCTATAATAGCACTTTAGGTATAACTAAAGGCAGAATGAGAACTAGAGAGAATACTTAAGAGAGCAGGAGAGGTATAAATAGGCGTCTTAAGATATATACTAGGGGTAATAAAGCTAGATGTAATAAGAGTAATAGGTATAGTAGTATAGAGGCGTAAAACATACTTAATAATAGGGACGCTATTCTTCTTCTTTTTAATATTAGCAGTTTAAACCTTATACGCCTTATGCTTAAGCTTACTTTAGGAGGACTTAAAGTCCTATAATGATATTAGTAATAATATAAAGAACTATAAAAAGAGATAGCTTATATAGCTAGTAATCTTATTATTAACTTTAGAGTAAGTAATAAGTATATAATGCTTCTTATAGAAGTAAATAGTTTTAGTAGTACTTACTTTATAAGTACTACTATAGTTATAGTAATAGTAGTAAGTATTTTTACTAATAAGATAGCAGCTAGAATAAGAAAAGCCTCCTCTATATAAGAGGGAATAGCTAAAATAGAGATTATTCTCTTCTTTAAGAGAAAAGTCTAAGGAGTTAAATATATTTATAGTACTAGAGGTAGTATCTATCTCTTTATCCTTAATAGAGGGTCTCTAAGTAGTAGTAAATACTTTAAAGTTAGTATAAGTAGCTTAGAAGAGGGCTTCCTCCTTTTCTTACTCCTTTTAGGCTTTAGTAGTAGCAGCTTCTTCCTCTTTCTCCTTCTTCTTCTTTTTAGTAGTAATAGAGGTAGTAGCGCGCGCAGCCTTCTTAGCTTTAGCCTCCTTAGTAGCTTTTACCTACTTCTCAGCCTCTTTCTGCGCGTTAGACTTACGTCTACGCTTCTTAGGAGTAGTAGTAGGGGGGATAGTAAGGTAGGTAGTAAGCTTAAGGTTATTAAGGTCTTCTTTATTAATAAGCTTAAAAAGGGGGCGTTTATAGGGGTAGCTAATAAGGTGAGTAAGTAAGGAGATAGTAGTAGCTAAAAGAGAAGGATTAGTAATAGAAGAACGTTATAAGAGAGGAGGAAACTAATAATTAGTAGTAGGAGAGGCTAGCTTATTCTCCTCTTTAGAGTTAGAAAGACTATATATATTATATAGAGAGTAGCAAACTTTAGGGGTTATAGTAGTAACTTTATAAGTAGTAGTAAAGTAAGCTTAGAGGGTAGCGTTAAGAGTGAAAATATATAAAGATATTATAATATATTTAATCTACTTAATTAAGATATTAGTAGGATATTAGAAGTGTAATAAAGTAGTAGTAAGAAAGTAATATATAAGTTTATAAAATTATAAAAGGTGAAGAGAAAAAGGGAAGAAAAATAGTAAGAGGTATGTATAGTAGAATATTATTTATTTATACTTTTATTTATAAAAAGAGCTAAAGTAGTGAGTAAAACTACAGCTAATTAGAAGCTTTAGAACTACTAAGTGAGGTAGGTAATACTCTTTTCTACTACTTTAGCTACTTATAGCGAGGAAGGCTATTATTTTATAATTTATAAAACAATTAAAACTATAATAATAGAGAGATAATTAAGGCTATTCAGAAGTGCTTAATTAAGCTATAAAGATAGCTATATAATTACTGCAGTTACCCCTGAGGGGGTGTGTTAGATTGCTAGGGTTAGAATAGCGCCTCTTAGCTACTAGAAGTAACTTAAATAATTAGATAATCTACCTGTGAGATTGGCAGGCCTTTATATAACCGCGCGCAGAGTTTTTACCTGCTCTTAGGGATATATAGTCAATATATATCTAAGTCAATTTCACAGTTCGCCCCTTTTAAAGAGTTATCTACAGCTATAGCGCAATATACTAATCAATTAAGTTAAAACTAAGGCTTAAGATTAGCTGATTAAATGACTTTTTATAATACTTTTAATTGTTTTAACTAATTCGATTTGATTTAATTTAAATTACCTTAATAGGAAGTTAGTGAAGCTTTTATAATATTCTTAGAAACTTTAAACTTATATTATATAATAATCTAAAATTATATAGCTTTTTATTAACTTCTTTATTTAGAATAGTAGTTATTAATAGTAATACTACTATTTTAAATCTAGTTCTAGAAGTATTAAGTTTTCTTAAATTATAAAGGTTTTATTAATAACTTCTATAATATTAGAACTAACTTAGTAAAACTAAATACCTTTTTATAGTTTATTATTATTACTAGGGAAGTAAAGATATTAAAAGTAAGTTTACTAAGTGTTAGAAAAGTCTATTAATATAAAATCTACTACTAGATAAGGTTATTAATAAGCTTAGTAATTAAGAAGTTAAAGTATTACTTTAGTTTATTAGTTTTATTAATAGTAGTGCTATAAGCTTTATTATTTAACTATTAATAATATTTAGAGTCTTTAGCTTTTAAAGTAATAGTAAGTAGTAAAAAAGCAGCTTATTAGAGCTTTAGATAAGGTTAATAATTAATAAAGTTAGATTCTTTAGTATACTATTATTCTTAGTACTTTTGAAGTCTTTTTTAAGTATTATAAAGCTATTTATAAGTTTTTAGTATATTTTAGCGTTCTTTAAGCTATTATAGTGTTATAGTTAGCTATCTAATAGTAGGGTCTGCTAATAGAAGTTAGAGATTAACGTCTTAAAATAGTATAGTTAGGTTATAAGCTATAAGTTATAAGCTATATTATAGATTAGTAGTTAGAGGCTAAAGTAATTAATCTTAAACTTAATAAGTATTTATAGTAAGAGTAAGCTAAAAGTATCTAAAAATAAGTATAAAGTTAATTACTAAAGAGCTATAGAAGTTTAACTATAAACTTAGCTTAAGTTATATAATATATAAGTTCTAAATAGTCTTTTTATTTTATTACTAATTACTAATTGAATATTAGTAAGCGTTTAGTAACTATTAGTAAACGCTTAGTAGTCTAACTAAATACTTAGTAACTTATACTACTTACTTAGTTTTATCTTATTATTATATAACTTATACTATAGTTCTTCAATTCTTAAGTAAGTCCCTATAGTATAAATATTTTATCTTAGCTACTTAATACCTAAGTAGGTTATTGAGCTATTATCTTTCTTTATAGGTTATAATATTAGGTTTCCTCTCTAAAGGTTTTATCTTTAAAAACCTAATATAAATAGGTTGTTAGTCTTAAGTTAAAGATCTATTAATTATGCTTTTTGATTTACTTATAATGCTAATACTATATTAAGTTATATTTCTGAAAATCCTATAATTTCTACTCTTTATTATTATTATCATTCCCTCAACATTATAGAAAATAGGCTTAAAGTTATACCTTATTATTACTATTAGTTAAGAAGGTTACGCTATAAAATACTATTTAGCTCTTTAGTTTATAGAAAGTGTGTTGCTATAGGTAGCACTTATTATTTATATAACGCCTCTAATAATATAATCTATTAATATTTATGCAGTTTTAGGCTTATTTTATATTTTATTTATACTAACTTATATATAGTAGAATATTTAATAGTGGAATCTTAGCGTCTAAATAATAAAAAAGAAGAAACTAAAAAACTATTCTAAAAGAGAATAGAGGTATTATAAAAAGTATAAGCTAAAGTAAATAAAGCGTTTATAAAGCTAGATTCTATTTATAAAGCTAAGTAAATAGTATTTAAAAAAAGTTATAAAGAGACTTTAGTAGTAGCTAAAGAAGAGGAAGTAGTAGAGCTTTCTCATACTAAATTTCCTTTAGTTCTTAAAATATAATTAATAAGTACTTTTAATATAATAAACTTAGATCCTATTTTTAGTGACTAAAATCTAAATATTCTAAATTCTTTATTAGAGAAGTTTTAGTTAGTTTCTAGTATTTTTAAGCGAATAAACAGTTTTCTTTATTGTAGTCTATCTACTTCTACTAGTAGTCTAATATATCTATATAAGTATTTAATATATAAGTAGCTAGTAGTATCTATTAAGAGTGATATTATTAGTACTATAGATATTAACTCTTATTTTTAGTATTACTACTAATAGGTTATAAGTTTATCTTTTATATTAGTAATATTCTTAGCTAGTTTCTATATATTATCTTTATAACTATACCCTTTCTATTTAATGAAGTATTAATATCTTTTTAGTTCTTTAAAGTAATTAATAATTCGTTTAACTTTATACTCTAGTTCGTTATCTTCTATAGTAATAAAGTTATTTATTTATAATCTTTATAGTACTAATTTAAGTAATAAGATATAGAATATTAGAAAATATTTTAATATGTTAAATAGATTAAGTTTATAGTTAATTAGTAAAACCTTTTAGAGGATTTTAAAAGGTCTAAGTTTTTTAAAATTTAGTTTATCATTTAATTATTTTATTTTAATATTGTACTATATAAGGTAAACGCTATCTCTCTCCTTTAAGGTTAGTCCCTTAATTCTTTATCTATTAGCAAATTCTATTATTTATTATTATATAAATTTAAGTTCTTTTTATATATTATCTTAGATATCCCTAATCTACTTAATTATAATAATAGTTTTTAGTACTACTAGATCTACTTAAAGTTCTCTATAAGTAGTTAGTTTAAATCTATAGTTAAAGTAGAAAGGGAATTTCTTAGTACTTTTTCTAATTACACTATTATAAGTAAATTAAGCTATTAGTAGAAGTATTACCTAATTATTCTAGTTATAGTTAATATAAGTATAGAAGTAGGTTTTAAGGATTTAGTTAATTCTTTCTATTTATCTATTAGTTAATAAGTAAAACATAGTAAATAGTACTTACTAAATACTAAGTTATAATATAATTAACTTCTAAAACTTAGAAGTGAAGATTTTATCTCTATTTAATATAATTTCCTTAAGTATTCTATAATTAGTAATAACATATTTAAGGAATATATAGGTAAATCCTTTAGTATTATTTACTTCCTTATATAGAATAAAGTAAATATACTTTATAAGTCTATTAATAATAATAAAAACGCTATTAAAATATATTTCTATAAGAAGTTCTTAAGACTTTAGTAGCTTAATAATAATGTTAAATAATATAGAGTATTAAGCAGTTTATAGTATAAGTAAAAGTTATAATAATCCATAAAGTTAGTATTACTAAGAGATAGGAAGTGGTAATAAACGTTAGTCTTATAATAACCAGTATAAGTAAGAGTAACAGTTAGTTTCTCAGTATAGTAAAGGGTAATAGTAAAGTAAGAAGCTATAGAAGTTATTATTATATTTATATATATATAAATCTTTTTCTAAGTTCCTAGTAAAGTTAGGGAGACTAGTTAGTTATTATATAGACGTTATTAACCTATACTAGTCCCTATAGGGTTAAATAGGTGTTTTAGTCTATTTAGAATAACTGAAACTAGTAGGCTTACTAGTAATACTAGCTTATAAGCTAGTTTTAGCTTTAACTCTTATGCATTAGGTTAGCGCAGCGCTAGACCTTTAGCTTATAGGCTAGTTTTAGACTAATCTCCCTTAACAATCTAGCTTAATAGCTTAGTTATTAATGCTCTTACTCTCAATCCTAAAGGTTGAGGGTTTAAGTCACTATTAGGTTACTAGTTTTTTCTATTTATATGACTTATTAGACTTATAGTCTTAGTGTATTAAACTAGTTTGCTTTTTAAGTAGACTTCATAATCCTTAATCGCTATTATAATATATTCTCTAACAACCTTTTCTCTATATTATTATTATAGTTATTGTTAACTCTTTATAACTTATTAATAACTATATATAAGTTAAATATAAACTCTATAATTACTTTAATATCTAGTTAGCTAGTTAGACTAGCTATAGATCGTCTAAGTATTATTAGAAGTCTAGTTATTAGTATTAGGTCTCTATTGTCGTTTTATTTAAAAATTACCTAGGTTTCTTTAGATATTAAGACGTTATAATCTAGTTATTAGCTAAAATCATTAGCTCTACTATTTTCTAATTCTTTTTAATAAATAATTTAGAAGTTAAATTCTAAGAGGAATTCTAACTATTTAATGTATTATTTATTAAACACTTTTAATATAATAAAATATACTAAGTTCTTATAGTCTATATATATAAATACTTTATAGATAGTTCTTAAAAATTTAAGTTACTATTCTTTAAAAGCTTCAATAATTACTATAAATTTCTTATTATAGATCTAATAGTTAAGCTCTAATCTATAGACTTTGTATAAAAAAAGGTATAAAAGTATAAATATCTTTCTAAATCTCTTTAAAATAGTTATATTTTAAAACTAAAGTCTGAGGTATCTATTTGAAGTTTAAACTATTTTTATAAATTTAAAATTATTAAAACTAGTTCGCTAGATATATAGTCCTTAACTTTTTAAAAAGCTTTATTCTAAGCTTTCTTCTACTTAAAAGGTTGTTATTATAGCTAAAATCTATAAAAAGTATATTAATTTTATTATAATACTTAATAAATTTTTAATAAAAGTTAATAAGTTTAATAAAGCTTTATACTTCTTTTAAGTTAGTTAGTATTAGCTATTCTTTAATAGCTTAAACTTTCTTTTCTAATATACTAATATATCTAGAAGTAATAATAAATCTAAAGTATTCTACTTTTTATATATAGAAAATACTCTTCTCTAACTTAACTAGAAGTTTAATACCCTAAAGAACTTAAAATATAAAGTATATATATTCTTTATATTACTATATTATAGATAAAAGAATAAAGATATTATTAAAGTAGATAACTATAAAGATATCTATAAACTTTCTGAAAAGTTAGTAAATTATATTCTAAAATATAGCTAAAGTATTAGTGAGACTAAAAAGTATAATAAGACACTTAAAATATCCTCTATATATTTAGAAAGTAGTTTTTTATTCTTTTCTTCTCTTTATTCTAATAAAGTTATAAATACCTTTAAAGTTTAATACTACAAAGTAGTTAGCTCTATATAGAAGTTATTATAATTTATTAATTCAAAGTAATAAATATTAGTTCTTAATTATTATTTTATTAAATATTTAGTAGTTAATATATAGTTATAGTTTAGTATTTCTTTTTAGTATAAATAAGATTAAACTCTTTATTAGTAATATTCATTCTCTAATATAGCCTTTCTTAAAGTCTTTATTGAAATATTTATTAGAAACCTCTATTTCTATTAAGTTAAATCTATAAACTTTATTAATTTTAAGCTTTTTCTCCTCTTTAACAAGGATTTTATAATTAAAATTAGTATATAGTAGTAGTTTAGTTTTTAGTTTAGTTATAAAAAGTTTCTTATAAACTCTATATTCTTTTAAAATAGATAGAAGTAGATTATGTTTTTATTTAAGATCTATTATCTCTAATAGTTATAATATAGTTTCTTTTATTTTAAAGTAATAGATATATTATATTACTACTCTATATTCTATAAACCTATTTAAAACTTAGTTTCTATAGAACTACTTAAGGACTAAATTATTATTATTCTAATAGAATTAACCTATTCTCTAATCTATTTATAAATTATTCTTTTTAAGCTATAGTATTTCTAATATAATATTATATATATTAAGTTTAATAATATTAAATTTAAGTTATTTATTTTAATCTAAATAACTTATCTTAAGAGGTATAGTTTTATTTTTAATAATACCTCCTTTATATTAGACTTATTCTTCTTCTATATTACTAAGTTAGTATATATATTTCTTTCCTTATTATAATACTTATAGTTAGTTTACTACTTAGAATAATATAAAATTTCCTTCTACTCTACTATTAATTATAATAATAGTAGTATTATTATTAACTATTACTATAAGTTATACATATATCTTTTAGTCTAGAGATACTAAATATATAAACTTTATTATTATTACTTATTATAGTTTTTATTAGTAAATAAGTTTACTTCTATATGAAGTCTTAAGGTGTAGTTCTAGTTTTCTATATTAGTAAGTGTTCTATAAAAGTATTATTGTTAATTATTATAGCTTATATTAATTGTTTAGTACTAAATAAGCTATTAAGTTTTTTTTTGTTTATTAGATTTCTCTTTAGAGCTAATATTATTTATACTAGAGGTAAACCTATAAGTAATCTCTACTTAAGTATATTAGTAAGTAATATTATAAGGTTTATTTAAGTTATAAGAAGATTCTTCCTTTTTACTAAAAAGCTATTATTTAGTTAAGAAGTTATATTAGTATTTAGGTCCTTTATTAGATTTCTTTTTAACTTATTCTTTAAGGTTTTAGTTAATCTCCTTAATTTTAGTAGGGTTCTATATATATTCTAGCGTTATTTAAGGTATATCTTTAGAGTACTAATTTAGTAGTATTATATAGCGTTACTTAGTTCTTCTTAAACTTATTATAGCTATAGTATTTATACTACTTTAAAGCGTAAAATACTTTATTTATTATTAATTTCTAATTCTTACTCTTAGATAGAGTAATTTAAAGTATTATAGAAAACTTATCTTTATATATTAGTAATTTATAAATATAATAAATTAGTAAATTTAAGTTATTATACTTAAAATATCTTATTAAGTTATTCTATAGTCTTTCTAACTATCTTATTATAAGATTATAAAGCTATTATAAAGGTTTTAGTTTTAACTTTAAGGATAGTTATATTATAGTTTATCCTTCTATAGTGCAATAAGGTAAGGGAGAAAACTCATCAATCATACTAAACACTCCACTCTAAGCAGAAAACCCCTAAAAATGCCCTAAACACTTATACATTGATTTTTTAGATAACTATAAGAGATATAAAAGTGAATATATAAATATAAGCTTAACTAACTTATACTTTATCTATATTTTTTACTCTTTTTATATCTTAAATTATATAATCTCTTAAAAAAAAATAAGCTACTAAGAAGAAGTTTAGTAATATTATCTCTATAGTATTCTACTCTATTATCGCTTTAAATAATTAAAGAGGTATAGTAGGGATTAAAAGAGGGGATAAAAATAGAGCTAGCTAAAGCTAGAGGAGCTTAAAAACACCTATTTTTATTTAATTTTTAAAGAGTAAGAATTAATAGGTTTTTTCTATAAACTAAGCTAAAAAACCCTAAAAGCTTTTCTAAGAGGGTAGTTACTAAAGTTATTAAGAGAAAATAAGAAATTATATAAAAATAAATATATTTCTTATTTATCTACTTAGTCTTTTTCGTTATAAGCTAACTAAGCCTCTATTTACTTATATAAGCTTTTTCCTCTTATAATAACGCTTAATACTTATAAAAACGCCTATTTAACCTTTTACTTTTAAGTTAGAATTACTAAAAATTCTAAGAACTTTACTCCTTTTTATATATCCCCTAAGTCTTTTATATACTAAAGAGAGGAAAACTTAAATACCTTTACTTTATATATTTAATATTCTATCTAGCTTTTAACCTATATTCTCTACTATTCTAACTAGTAGCTAGTTTTTTTACTAATTTTTTCTTAATATAAGCTTAATTATAGTCTTCCCTCTAGATCTTTTTAGCTTACTATATATTAAGTACTATCTATCTCTTTAATATAGTTAGGACTAAAAAGGTGTCCTAAGGTTATATAGCTTAAGCTATATCTTTAATTAAGTTATTTTAAGTAATAAGGAATTGCTTTAAAGTTAAGTTACTAAGCTTATTTACTTTAAGTAATTTAAGCTTTCTAATTTTTCTTTTAATCTTTATATAGTAAAGCTCTCTTTATTTATTCTCTATTTTAACCTATATATCTTTAACCTTATTTAATACTTCCCTAGAGTAGTCTTTCTTTTTTATATTAATAATTAAGGTTATAAGATTAAGGTTATTATTATAGACTATATCTTCTATTTTATTAATCTCTCTAGGAAGGGCTAAGTCTTTAGCTTTAACCTTAATTAACTCTTAAGTGATTAATATTTAGTTAGGTATAGCTTTTTTAAGGTTTATATTTGTTTTATCTTTTTATTATTCTTCTTATCTTTTTCCTTTTAAAGCTTTTAGCTAGTTTTTAAACCTAGTTTTAGGTTTTAATTTTAAACTTTTAAGTGAGGTATAAAGGCTAAATTCTTTAGTAATAAGCCTAACTTAATAGTTAAAAAGGTTCTTATAAAGATTTAAGTTAGCTTTTTAGGCTTTAGTAGTAGTTTCTAAATATAAAGTTTTAATACTAAAGATATCTTATTAAATAATATATCTAATAAAGTTTATAGTATAGAAGCTATATTTCTATAGATCTTCTTTTAATTTAATTTAGAGTTATAAGATAATAAAGGAAGTATAATTAATAAGTTTCTAAGTTTCTATTAGTACTTTATAGATTTTATACTAATTGCAAACTAACTTAACTATAGTTCTAAAAGAGGTCTCTAATTTATTTAAGTTACTACTATTAATAATATCCTATACGCTATTTGAGTAGAGGTATAAGCTGTTTCTTTAATTAATAATTAGGCTTATATACTTTTCTCTATTATTATATTGCGAAAAGATAATAAAATTGTATAAAGCAAGCTTATTAGCTAGAACTCTATAATACTTTACTATGAGGTTATTATAGAAGGGGACCTAAATAATAAAAACCCTTATATATTGTTCTTTAATAACGTCTCTAATAGTTAGGTTATAAGCTGTCTTAATATAGCCCTCTAGAAGGAGATTACTTTAATATAGGAACCCTAATATATTATAGAGGTTAGAAAGAACCTTTACTTAGATATTTTACTCTTAGATTCCTTAAATTAGGTTTTTACTATTATTATGAGAGAATCTATTTTACTAACGTTTAGTTAGAATTATATTAGTGAGGTTATTATTAGTACTTATCTATTTAAGTACTAAGAAGAATCTATCTTAACTAAACTTTAGTACTTTATAAAGCTTTTAAGGTGTAATAGAGGACTTAATAAGCTCTATAGTTTTAAAGAGGATTCTAAAGAGTTTTTTATTAGATTATATAAACTAGATATATCTAGTTTTACTTAGTTTAATATTTACTTTATTAGAGTAGTTAAGATAGAAATTAAGAGACTATAGAGGTTATTCTCTTTATAGAGGTAGAGCAGATATATCTACTACTTATAGAGTCTCACTTTAAGAAACTAATTAGTTTTTATAAAAGTATATAATATAGATTATAAGCTTTTATTTAATCCTATTAATTTAGTTAATATCTTATATAGTTTTATAAGCTTTTTAGGACTTAAGATTATAGTCTCTAGAGGATAGAGACTGAGAGGTAATAAGAGTAGTTTAGTAAGATATTATATAATATTTTATAGTAGTCTAGAGGAGCTATTAAGTTATAAATATATAGAATGTACTAAATAGGCTTATATTACTATTTATTTAGGTTATAGTAATTAGATATCTTAAAAGGAAGAAAAGAGTTAAAAAGGTAAATTTATAGAAAGTGAAGAGGTGTTAATTATAATATTAATAGTTTTTACTGAAAGTTAGTAAGAGTAAGTGAGAAGAGAAAATATATGATTTTAAGATATAGGAGTAATAGTTAGTCTTATTTAAAGTGTTATAATTAAATATAAAAGTGTCTATTAAGAAAGAGTAGTTATTATATATATAAATATATAAGGATGTTTAGTAGAAAGTTAGCAGGTTGAAATGCCCCCCTTTTATAGATGTTATAAAGGCAAATTTAGCGCTAGTAGTTAATAATCCTTTTAAAAATGTAATTTTTAGATGAGGAAGAAACTAGTTAGGCGTATAAAGTAGTCTTTTTTTTAAAAGTAAGATTTAAGTGATTACTAAATATAGCTAGTGATTAGATAAAAGTGAAGTTAGGTGCTAAAAATAATAAGTAGAAAAAGGAATAGTAATTAGTGTAATTCAGTAGTAAGAGAAAGAAGGATATAGTTATAAACTGCTTAGTTAGGCTTATAATTATATGTTTTTAAGGGGAAAGTTAATATTTATAGCTATAGAAGAGGTGAGGTTTTTTATAATTTAATTATAAGATATATAAGGTTAAAGGCCTCCTTTTTATAGATAGCGACGTTTTAATTAATATATTTATTTTGCTCTTACTATTAAAACCTAAATAAATGCGTTCTTTTTAGTTTAATTAATCTTAGATTTATAGTAAAAAGTTCTTTAAGTTATTCTTTTTTATCCTATTAATAGGTTACTATAGTGAATAAGCTTCTAGGTTACTATAGTTACTATTTTTAGTATTAACTACCTCTCTAGTTAGATATAAAAAGGTATATCTCTTCTACTTAGCTATATCTCTTTTTTCTTTTTCTTAATATATTATTCTTTATAATCCTTAGCTTAACTAACGTTTTATAATAATAACTAGATAACTTCTAAGTAGTATAACTATAGATATTAAAATTAACTTAAGTTACTCTTATATTACTACTTTAAACTAAATATATAAGCTTTTCTCTTTCTCTTCTATACTAGCTTCTATAAATCGTAAAGATAAGAAAAAAACTATTTATTTATTTAAACTTATTATACTACTATTAGTTATAATAAGTTATTTTTCTAAAGCTATTTAAACTACTACTAACCTATATATAAGCTTCTCTTTCTCTTTCTTAAACTCTTATTAAAAGTTTAGTTAGTTAGATTTAGTATAAAATAAGCTTTATCTATAAGATTACTATTAATAAAAAAGCTAAAGGAATAGTTTTAAAGTTTTAGTATTTACTTACTAAGTTTTTAATAATATATATAGAGCTAATTAATAAAAGAGAAATACTAAATAAGTTTTTATTTTTTATAAAAGAGGTTTATATTATAAAAGGTTATATTAGTCCCTAAGGATAGCTATACTAGAAAATAGATAGATTAGAAGTAGTTAAAGCTTTACTAATTTATATATATAGCGCCTAAAATCTCTTTTTATATAATAGATATTTTAAGCGCTAAGTAAAGATATCTTTTAAAACTAAGTAGAGTAGCTACTAAGTTACTATATTTATTCCTTTTTAAAAGTATATTTCTTATTAAACTAAATAAAAAGAGGCTTATTCTAACTATATCTACTATAAGAAGAGCTCCTTATACTCATATAAGCTTAACTATAATTAAAAGACTACTAATTAGATTAGGTATATTAAAAAAAGTAATAAAAAAAAAGATATTTCTAATAATACCTCTTATAAAGAGGGTAAGAGCGTTAATATAATACTTCATTCTAAGTATAAATATCCTAGAAATAAGACTATTATACTAGTATATAGATTATTAATTAACTAATTTACTAAATTAGTTCTAAAATATAAATTTAAATTATAGCAGTATTTCTAAGTAGTTTTTTATAAGATCCTTAGTAAGAACCTTTATAAGTAGGTTAGCTTTTTAATAGTAGAAGTAAAGTTAAAGTGTAAAAATAAAAAGAAGAAAAAAGAGGCTGCTATTTATTATACTTAGGGAAGTAATTAATCTATCTTAGGTTTAAATTTTTTTAGAGGTAGTATTAATTTCTTTTAAGTTTTTCAGTATTTTTTAGTCTTTTTAATGTTTATTAGTTTTTATTATTATATATCCCCCCTTCTTTTATAATAATATATATTAAAAGCAAAAGAAGTAATATAAATATATAGTTAATATAAATTATAGTATAAAGGTAACTAAATATAAATAGATAAAACGTCGCTTTTCTTGCTAAAAATAAATAAAATTTTGATAATTATTATAAACTTAGCTATCTTCTAGTTCCTCTATATCCTTATACTAGCTATTAAATCCTTTATTCTTTATAGGGATACCTACTATAATTTCATTCTTTTTCTACTAAGCGTTAACTTTAGCTTATAGTGTTTTGTTTTGTTCTTATAATTACTTAATTTGCGTTTTTATAGCGTTAAAGTTATTAGTCTCTACTTCTTCTAGTATAAATAACTTATTAAGGTCTAGGATTTCTACTAAACTAAGCGTATTAAGATTAAGTTAATTTATAGTAGAAAAAACCTTATTAAGGGCTTACTTAAAGTCTAGTTAGACTTCTATTTTAGAGATATTATCTAAATAGCTGTCTTTATTTATTATGAATTTCTTTAAGTAATTACTAGCTATAGTCTATTTAATAGAAATTCTAATAAAAGTTTTAAATAAATAAGATAAAGTTTAAGGAGATATCTACTAGATATAAAAAAGGCCTAACTAGTATACACTAAGCTTATTAGAAAAGCTTTTATTAATAAATAGCCTTATATTATAGATAAAAATAATATCTCTAACTTATAGCTCTTTATATTATATTTTATACTTATTTCTTTAGTTATAATCCTTAATAACTTAGTAGCACTACTTCATAATATATTTAAGAGCTGTTTACTAGTTAGAATTAAGTTATTTAAAGGTCTATATATATAAAAGGAGTTTAGTTTTAGTATCTCTAACTTTTAACTAGTTTAGTACTCACTAAGTAATGTTCTTAGTCTTAATTAGGGTAATTAGATTATAACTATAAATAAAGTAAAAAGGAGAGTATCCTATAGAAGATCTAACTAATGTTTAGTTAGTAAATAGAGCTATATAAAGGATTAAAGTTTAGTTCTTTCTACTAAAGTTTAACTAAGTTATAAAAGTATAAATGAAGGGTTAATATCCTTTTTTAATAAGTCTATTAGCTTTCAAATTATATACTAAGATAATAAAGTATTATCCCCTATAAACTTAATTAAGCTTTTTAATAAATCTCTTATTTTCTAGTCCTCTATTAACTATAAGGAGCTTATAGATCCTATAATAGTAGATTATATTTTCTTAGATAAACTTAGCTATTATCTTTAAGTTAACATTCTTAGGAAGTTAATAAGTTTCTATATAACTAGTAAGCGCGTTATAAGCTTTAGCTAGAGAGTAATTACTAATCTTCTAAATATTAATATAAATATACTAAAATAGGATTACTAGAGGTGTAGAAAAAGTATAAAGGTCTTTAAATTGTTTTAATTAGGCTTATATATAGGGTAGATAGCTCTTTATTTTATTACTTATTATTTAATATATGTTTTCTTAAGCGTATTACTTTTAAAGTCTAGTATATATTGCATTATAGCCTCTATACCCTCTTTTAGTATATATATACTAAATTAACTTCTTTTATTCTTCTTTATTATTAACTACTTATTTTAGCGTTAAGTTTAACTTTATTCCTTTTTAAAAGAGAAAACTATCTTAGAGTATATACTTCGCTACATATAACTTAAATTTCTTAAAATTAATCTAAGAAACAATCCTTAGGTATAATAATAAAGCTAAATACTTAGCAATTTATTATAATTATTAAGACTAAACCTATTTAGAGCTTAGTAGATTATCTGCTCTAGATCTAAGATCCTCTTCTACTTTAAGTATATAAATAGAGTTATTAATTATCTTATCTAAATCTTCTTCTTATTTAGCTTCTTAAATATTAAATTCCCCCACTAGTTTATATAAGAGACTATTTATAGCTCTATTCTTTATACTAAGTATATAGTAAATATTAAAATTAAACATTTTAATCTAAGTAATCTATTATATAAAAACTGCTCTAAGTAAATCTAAAGTAGTACTATTAATTTAGTCTATAAAGACTTTTATATTAGTTTTAAAAGTGAATTATACACTATATAGGTAGTTTTTAAGCTTCTTAAGAGTAAGTAAGACTAATTAAAGCTTAAGCTTTTCTACATTATAGTTAAGAGCTATACTAGTCTAAATTCTACTTTTATACTAAGTAATATATCTTTTACTTTAATAGTATTATCTAAGTATAGTATCCTACCTTTTAATACTTATATTAATAAATAGATAGATTTCACTAGCTTCTTCTTTATAATTAATAGGTTAAAGTAATAGAAAGCTAACTAGATAAAGTTTAAAGGTTTCTATAGCTAGCTACTGTTCTAACCCCTACTTAAAAAGTACTCCTTTTTAAAGAAGTCTTACTAATAGGGTAGAAATAGTTCTATAATCCTTAATCTATACTTAATAGAACCTAATAATACTAAAAAGACTTTTAACTACTATAATATTATCACACTTTTCCTACTTAAAGATTTTAATAACTTTATTCTAGTTAAACTTATATCCTCTACTACTTACTATATAACTAAAAAGGTTAATAGCAAACTAATAAATTTAAGATTTCTCAAAAGAAATTATAGCGCTAGTAAGCTTAAGGTTCTAAAGTACTATATCTAGGTTTATAAAATACTTAAAGATATATAAATACACCTCTAAAAGCTCTACTATATAGTTACTATTATATATTATTCTTAGCCCTCTAATAAAGATATTATTAAAGAAAGGTTAGTAAACACTTAAAATGAAGTTATAGAGGATTCTCATTATAACTTTTATAAACTAAGTAACTAAATTTATCGCTCCTTAAAGTAAAATATATATTCTAAATAGCCCTAAAGGTATAGTAAATATAATTAGATCTTAACTTAACTTATTAAGTGAGACTTAGTTATATCTAGAAAATAGGTCTAAAAGGCTTATAATTTCATAGTTAGTAAAGTCTTCTGAGAATTTATTAGCCCCTAGAGGAATAAAAGTATCTCTAATACTAATCTTATTAAGTTTTATATATAAGTTAATTAGCCTCATATTACTATCCTTTTTAGTAATAAAAAACTAAGAGTTTCTATATAATCTATAGGATTTCTCTAAAACTCCTTATATAACTCTCAATCTAAGTATATTAATAACCTTCCCCTATAAAGCTTTAGGGATAGGAATCCCTTTCTCTTACTATATAACGTATAGAACAGTTCTAATCTTCTATAGTAGAGCTACATAAAAGTTAACGCGCCTGTATTCTATAAAATCCTATACTAGCGCCCCTTCTCAATTTATAAAGATATATTTAAGTATTTTAATCTCTCTTAGTAAAAAGTATAGCTAGATAACTTTAAGCTTTAAAAACCTCTCTAAAGTAAGGTAAGTCTTTTAGTTAAACTACGCAAATTATAGATATATATAGCTAGTAAAAAGGAAGTTAGAAAGCTAATAATAGCCTTCTACTTCTTAAATTAGGATCTTCTTTTAGTCTTTCTAACTATTAAAAATAGAACTATCTAAAAGTAGATTATTAACTAGATAAACCTTTTTATCTTTATGTTTATATATTATATAGATACTAATAAAGCTTTAGTTAGACTTAAGGTTTTTCCTAATTAACTTAAAGAATACCTAATCTTTTAGGACTTTAAGAAGGTTTTACTAGTTTTTAGTATTCTTAAGAAAGTAGGCTTAAATAGCTTCTATAATTAGAGTAACTACTACTTTAGTAATAGTTCTTAAGATATTAAGTATAACTAAAAGTAAAATTAGAGTAGAGCATTAATTAGTCTTAGAAATAGCTTCTTTTTATTTAAGAAGATTAGCTTCTTTTCCTTTTTAAGTAAGAAGGCGCTCTTTTTTATAGTCTATTATAGTATTAATATAGTAAGTTTAAACTTTATTATATATATTACTAAGGTTCTAGTTAGTTTTAAGTTAGCCTTTAGTAGCTTTAGAAGTGTTATAGATATCTTTTATATAGTTTTCCTATTTAGAGAAATAGCGCTAAATCTAATGTAAAGAATCTAATTATATAAAACCTACTAAAATATTGATCTTTTGGAATTTATTACTTCTATAGTCTTTTACTTTTATTATAGTAGTAATAAAGCGTTTTAAATACTTAAAAGTAAGTTTAGTAGAGATAGTAAAAAGAAGTCTAAAGAGTAAGTTATAGTTAACAGTTTTAAGGTCTACTACTATTATAGTTATTATAATTTTATAGTTATTAATCTAAATAGGTATATAGTATACTTTAATAAAGTATAGCTTTAGGTCACTTTTAGCTATTATTCTTATCGTTAAAGTAGTAGTAGAAATTAGAATATTATAGTCTAAGATATATTAATAACTTATAAAACTAAATTCTACGCTAATATTAATTATACTTTATATAGGTAAGTAGTTATTAAAATGCTTATTACTAATAAAGATCTTTAAAATAAGTTATAATATAATAATTATTAGAGCTATTTAGTTTATAGTTATTAGGATAATAGCTTTAACTAAAAAGACTTTTAAATAGTTTTAAGTTTAAATAGCTTTATTATATTTAAAAACCTAGTTAGTTTATTAGGCTTTTTTCTTTAAGGTTTTAGTAAAGTTTGTGAAGTTTATAGGAATAGGTATATAGATAACTCTTTTTAGATTATCTATAAAAGTATATATCCTTCTAATAAACTCTTCTCTATATTCTAGCTAAATCTTATAAACTTTTTTAACTAATAAACTAACTAAGCTATAAAGTTTATATAAGATAAGTTTATTAATAAGTTCCTTATCTTTAATAGATTTCTAATTTTTACTATTAAGAAATATAGCTAGCTAGAAGTTACTTTTTAGAAAAGATAGTTTTAGAATAAGCTTTAGAAGAGAAATCTTAATAACTTTACTAAGCGTTATTTCTCTTTCTATTTTAGATACTCTTTCTAGTTCTAAAGTATTAGTAAGTATAGAAATTAGTTTAAGAAAGCCTTCTTTTTCTATTTTAATATCTAAGTTTTCTTCTTACTTTTTCTAGTTAAGAGGTGAATTCTTCTCTATAACTAACTTTTTTAGTAAATCTAAATAATTCTTAGAATAAGGTTATAAAAAAGAAAGTCTCTTTAAAATAGTTAGAGTATCTTTAATATCTTATATAGTGAAATAAACCTTCTTAGAAAGAGACTTTAAAGCTTTTTTCTTAACCTTTCTAAGATTTAATAGCTTTAGCTTCTTCTATAAAAATAAGTTAGCCCTATATATTTTTAACTAAGTAATTATAAGCTTAAATACTATGAAATTAAGTAAATCACTTTTAGTTAAACTATTAAGTTATACTAAGTTATATAGGTAAGAAGACTAGACTGAATCTTTATATTCCTATTTACTAATAGCTAATACCTAAAAAGTAGAAGTTTAACTAGATACTTTATTATCTAATATAATACTTCTTTCTTCTATAAACTTATAGGAAAATTTAATTAAGTTAAAGTTATTATAGTTTTATAGAACTCTAATAAGTATAAACTAAAGTTAGTTAATATTCTGCTTAAAAATCTTAGTAGCTTAAGCTTTTATAGCTTTATAGCTATTTTAATTCTTAAGGTAAGTAATAATAGCTTCTTAGTTAAGCTTACTATCTTATTATAATAAAGTAATAATTATCTAGAGGATAAAAAACTTATTATTTTGAGGTCTATAAAAATAGCGTCTTTAGAAGTATTAGATTAAGCTACTTCTTTTATTAGCTATCTTTTAAGAATAATAGCCTTCTTTAAAATTATAATCTATATAGCCTATATATTAGTACTAACTATATAGGCTATAAAAGAAAAGTTTAGGATTTTCTTTATTAACTTTAACTAAATAGATTGAGGCTAAATAGTAGTTTTCTATAGCTAGAGAAGAATAAGTAATCCTTTTAGTAGAGATTTTCTAGTTATTTATTATTTTCACTAAATTAGAAAGTTATTAGTTTAAAAACTAGTTTTAGAGGTTCTTAACGCTTTAGTTAGACTTAGTTTTACTTCTCTTAGCTTATAGAGGGGGGGAAGCTTCCCTTTTTAGTACTTTTAGAGGTATAGGAAATAGAGAATAAGTAGGGGTAATAATCTAAAAAGTTTACTTCTAAATAGCTTTAGAGTTAAGCTAATTTATTAAGTTAACCTTAAACTTATTAAAATCCTCTTTTCTAAATAATTTATAAATACTAATCCTCATAAGTAAAGCTATTTTATTTAAGGCTAACTAATTAAATCTTAATATAGCTATATAGATAATTTAGAGGTTAGTTATAATATTAAAGTTATATTTTATAGCTTTAGTTTAGATATTATTAATCTTTTGTAGAAACTATATAGCTACTTTATAGTCTAAATTATCTATTATTAGAGTTATAGAAATAATCTAATTAATTTAATTATCTAGTAGTTCTTAGTAATCCTTATCTATAGCTTTATAGTACTAAATAAGGTATATTTTTACCTATAACTAAGTTTTCTTACTAAGTTTTATTTAATTATTAGCTTAAAAAAGTATATCTATATAGAAAATAATACTTAACATTTTTAAAGTATTAGTTATTTCTACTACTTCTACTATAGCTTTATAGCTTTTAAAAAAGTCTAAAATGTTATTTTTAGTAAAAAATAATACTCTAGCTATTCTAAGCTATAGTATTTTAAATCTTTAAAGTCTTAAGCTATACGCTCTAGAGACCTTTTAATAAGATTTAATAGAGTTTAAATAGCTTTATATACCTTTTTCTCTTAAAGAATCCTCTCTTAGCGTTATATTTACGCTAGAGGTGCTACTTTTAGAAGCTATTACTTTAAAAACTTTAGCTTTTATGTTTATTTTAGAACTTTAATTTAAATCTAAAATTAAAGGAGGTCTCTCTTATTAAGGTTAGTAAAAAGAAGAACTTTTAAAAAAACTTACTAAAATATTACTAATAACTAAATTAGCTTTATTATCAATTATTTCTAGTTTAAGTTATTTATCTTAAGCTAAAGTTAAAGTTTTTAAAGCTTTAAAGTTTAGTAATATTATTCTAAAGAAAATATAAGTGAATTAATAAAAGAAGAAGTAAAAAAAGACTTTACTAAAAAAAGCTAAAGTAAAAAGATTATATAAAACTTAAATAAAGCTAATAATTTATTAATAGAAAGAGTAATAGAAGAATTTTTATAATATAGGTTTAGAAGAATAATAGAAGGTGAGGGGAGAGATAAAGAAAAAAAGAAATACTCTTATTATTATTTCTATCTTTATTTTTCTCTTTTATCTAGAAAGTATATATATATTTATTATCTCTCCTCTTTTCTATTATTCTAATAATAAAGTTATTTTATACTTTAGGTTTCTTTCTCTTCTCTTTATAGAGAAAGTTTAGCTATATTTAGTAGTATCCTCTATAGCTTTACTTTATAACTCTCCTCTTTTATAAATTAAGTTTAAGATTTAATAAAGTCTATAATAAAACTATAGTATTAACTATAGACTTTAAAAGAAGTATTTTACTCTAGTTACTTATTTACTACTTAAAAATATAGAGGGGGAGAAGTCTAAAGAGATATATATACCTTCCTTTCTATAGAGTTAGTATAGAATTATTCTTAGAAGAGAGAAACGCTTTTAGTTAGACTTAAAAAACGTTCCCCTCTTTATTTTTTAAAAAGTTAGTATAGTTATAATATTTTTCCTTCTTAGCTTTTTATACTTTTATACTTATAGCGTCTTATAATTTAAAAAAGTTAGATCTTAATATTTCTATATATAGGTATAACTTAGATCTTAAGTTTTTAAACTTTTTAGTATTTCCCCTCACTAGTTAATATATTATTAGAAACCTTCTAATAGGTTTAAATAAAGAGAAGTTTCTTAAAATAAATTAATTAATTTTATCTTTTTTAAAGTTTATAAGAGGGGTAAAATAAATCTTATTACTTTTATAACTTTAGCTTTAGAAGTAAGAGTAAAATAAGTTTACTTTATTTTAGTTACTCTTAAGTTATTATTATAGTAGTTTATAATAAAGTAGTATATAATAATTTTAAATAAGTAAATAGTAAGCTAATAAAGGAGTTTAATAAAGCTTATATAGAACCTTACTTACTCTCTTCTATTTAATAAAACACTCTTTTTCTTAAAGTCTTTTAGACTTCTATAAGTTTAGTTAATCTTTAATTCTAAATACTTAAGCTATTACTTTTTACTTTAAGAAAATAGAGGCTAAAAAGGTATTTTAAATAAGTAGATAGTAAGCTAATAAGAAGGTTTAATAAAGCTTATATAGAACTTTACCTACTCTCTTCTACCTAATAGAACACTTTTTTTCTTAAAGTCTTTTAGATTTCTATAGGTTTAGTTAATCTTTAATTTTAAATACTTAAGCTATTGCTCTTTACTTTAAGAAAACAGAAGTTAAAAAGGTATTAGCTAAATTTTCTTTTAATATAGTGATATTTAAATTACCTCTTCTTTTAAGCTTTTTCTACTTTAGCTTAGTAAAGTAGTATAAAATAACTATAAAGGGAACCCTTTATAGTAGTTTAGCTTATACCTCCTTATACTAGTTACTAATTTTATAATAAAGTAAGAGAGAAAACTTATTAATTATACTAAATACTCTACTCTAAGTAGAAAACCTCTAAAAATACTCTAAATACTTATATATTAATTTTCTAGATAACTATAAGAGATATAAAAGTAAATATATAAATATAAGCTTAATTAATTTATACTTTATCTATATTTTCTACTCTTTTTATATCTTAAGTTATATAATCTCTTAAGAGAAAATAAGCTACTAAGAAGAAGTTTAGTAATATTATTTTTATAGTATTCTACCCTATTATCGCTTTAAATAATTAAGGAAGTATAATAGAGATTAAGAGAGGGGATAAAAGTAGAGCTAGCTAAAGCTAGAGGAGCTTAAAAACACCTATTTTTATTTAATTTTTAAAAAGTAAGGATTAATAGGTTTTTTCTATAAGCTAGGCTAAAGAACTCTAAAAGCTTTTCTAAAAGAGTAGTTACTAAAGTTATTAAGGGAAAATAGGAAATTATATAAAAACGAGTGTGTTTCTTATTTATCTACTTAGTCCTTTTTATTATAGGCTAACTAGGCCTCTATCTACTTATATAAGCCTTTTCCTCCTATAATAACGCCTAATGCTTATGAAAACGCCTATTTAACCCTTTGCTTTTAGGTTAGAATTACTAAAAATTCCAAGAACTCTGCCCCCTTCTAATAGTTAAAATTATTAAATTAGTATTCTAAAGCCTCTTTATTACTATAATATATAACGTATTTATTATTATAATATTCTATCTATAAGAGAGATATATAAAGTGTTTTAGTTATGATACTAATTTACTTAGTTTATTTAGATATTAGCTTCTAGTTAAGCTTCTTAGGTTATTTATAATCTTTAGTAATATATCTTATTCTTTTATAGTTATAGTATTTATAGTTTTAGAGTTTCTTACTACTATTCTTAGTAGCTAAGCTAAGATCTATAGGTCTATTATATTATTTACAAGTAGTACTTTATTAATCATTATTCTAGTTATTATAAAGTTTATTATCGTTCTACTAGTTATTAACTTTCTATTAAAGTTACTATTAATACTTATATCTTAAGTTTAAGTTTTATCACTTATCACCTTATTCTTTTTATTATTTAAATAGTTAAATATTAATCTTAATAGTAAGTTCAGTATACTAAAAGAAGTTATTAGATTAGTTAACTTTAATAATTTTATCTCTAACTTTATTTTTAAGCTTTTAGTAGAATATAAAGATCTTAGTTTCTTTAGTCAAATTAAATTAGACGCTAAGTTATCTAAAATTAGTAGAGTAGTTTCTAGTAAACTTAGTTTATTAGAGTTATAATAAGTCTCACTTAGCTTATTATTTTTCATTAAGATCCTAAAAAAGTAAATAAAATATATCTTTAAATCCTTAGAAATTAGTATAAATATTATAGGTTTCTATAGTATATTTATTAAAAGCTTTATACTTAAAGTATTCTTTTTAAATTAATTTAAACTATTAAAAAGACTTTTTAAAAATAAGTAGCTATATACACTACTTTTTCAGTTTTATTAGTAAAAATCTCTATGATAAAAGTTCTAGTAGTTCTTAACTTAAATTAAGAATCCTTTAAAAGTTTTAAGAGTTCTATTATAAATAATAAGTATATTAAGTTTAAGTTTTTATTATTTTCTAAGAAAGGTTATAATAATATTAGTAGTTATTTAGAGAGTATTAAGTTTATTCTAAAGTTCTTAGACCTTTTTAAAATTAGTATTGCTCTTAATATCCTTTTCTAGTTTCTTATAACCTTATTTAGTACTCTAAAGTTATTTATTAAAACTTATTATAGCTTATTAAGTTTTTTTTATAAAAATCTATATATCTTTACTTTTAGCTTCTTATTTCTAGATAATATACTAGAGTTTCTTATAACTTTCTTTAATGAAGAACCTTTCTCTATTAAAGTTATATTTAAGGTGTAGTATATTATAATCCTTAGTATTAATAAGTTTCTATACTAAGTTCTAAGGTTAGTTATATAAAGAGAATAGAAATCCTAAAGTAGAGGATTTAGTAGAAGTATAAGAAAACATCTTATCTATACTATTTAGTAAGTATTAATAGTTAACTTACTAAATAAGAGTAATTAAAGTATTATAGTTAGCTATTTAATAGTAAAGTCTACTAATAAAAGTTAAAGATTAATATTTTAAAATAGTATAACTAGGTTATAGATTATAAATTATAAGCTATATTATAGATTAATAGTTAGAGGCTAAAGTAAATAATTTTAGACTTAATAAGTATTTATAGTAAGAGTAAACTAAAAATATCTAAAGATAAATATAAAGTTAATTACTAAAGAGCTATAGAAATCTAATTATAAACTAAGCTTAAGTTATACTATATATAAGTCTTAAATAGTCCTTTTATTTTATTACTAATTACTAATTAAGTATTAATAAGTACTTAGTAACTATTAGTGAGTGCTTAGTAGTTCTAACTAAATACTTAGTAACTTATACTACTTACTTAGCCCTATCTTATTATTATATAACTTATACTATAGTTCTTCTATTCCTAAATAAGTCCCTATAGTATAAATGTCTTATCCTAGCTGCTTAACGCCTAAGTAGGTTGTTCAGCTGTTATCCTTATTTATAGGTTGTAACATATAGGCTTTAGCTAGGATGTAAAATTACTGTAGTAGTATAGAAGAGAAACTCTATAAGCTTAGTATAGTATTTATTAAGTATTTACTAGCTATTAATAATTAATAAGTGTAAATAGCTATAAAAGTTAAAAGTGCTATACTAAAGGTGTTATAAAGGTATATAATTAGACTAAGTGTAAGTTAAAATACTATTAATTAAAAGAGCTTATAAAGCTGCTACTAAAGCTTTTAAAGAGTATTATAATACCTTTATAGGTTGAAATAGTTATTATAACTAATTTTAGATAAGTTAAGTAGCTATAAGGTTAATTTCCTTATTAGTAGAGGTATTATAGAGCTTATACTAGTTTTTAAGTTAATCTAAGAAGTATTTTATACTTATTAGAACCTCTTAGAGTTAACTATATTTATTATTTTTACTTTGGCCTTTATATCTCTTAGTCTACTTATAGAGTAGCTTAAATATATTATTTAACTCTATAAAGATCTACTAGTCCTTATTAATAAAAGTATTCTTACTAAGGATATAATCTATAGTATACTTAAAGCTTTAAGTATAAAGTATATAACTATTAATCTAGCTATATTTAAATAGAGTATATTTAACTATTATATATATTAAGTTTTATTAAGTAGTATTATTTAGTATTAAGTTTAGCTTTTAGAATAATTTCTCTTATAGAGTGAAGGTTTTATTATTATTATTAGCTTTATTACTAATAGATAAAAAGCTTTTAAATTGTTATAGCAATAATCTGATCTGCTTAGTAATATTCTAGAGCTTACTAATAAAGCTTTTCTGCTTCTAGTAGGTTAGGTTTTCTTAAGTTCTATTAGAACTAAAAAACAAGTTAAACTTCTCTTTGAATATTTTATTATTAACACTATAAATAATAGTATAACTAATAAGGTTAAAGATATAACTATAGTATTAAATTTAGTGTTATTTAGCGTTAATTTCTATATATATAAGTGAAAGAGAAGAGAAGAGAGCTTTAAAATAACAGTTATTATTTATAGTATTATTAGAGATAGCTATACTAACCTTATTAAGTAGGCCTTAGTTACTAAGAATAGTATAAATAGTAATAGTAATATTTTTGCTAAAGTAGATGTTAAGTTAGTAGTAAAGAGCTAAGAAGTATTATATCTATGTATTTACCTTATTAATAAAGTAGCTAAAGATAGTAATAATTATATATTAATTAGATAAGGTTTATAAATTAAGTAATATATAAACCTTAGTGTTATAGTCAGCTATCTAACAGTAGGGTCTACTAATAAAAGCTAGAGATTAACGTGTTATAACAGTATATAGGAGTTATAGTTTAAGTTATAAGTTACAGGCTTTATTATAGATTAGTCTTTAGAAGCTAAAGTAATTAGTTTGAAACTTAATAAGTTAGTTATAGTATAAATGAGCTTAAATTATCTTAGGGATATTTATAAATTAGTTACTAAAGAGCTATAGAAGTTTAATTATAAACTAAGCTTAAGGTTATACTATATATAAGTTCTAAATAGTTCTTTTATCTTAAGACTAATAAGATCTAAGTAGTCCTTAAAAGTAGATCAATATCTCCATATTAGTCTTTTTATTTAACTACTTACTTTTTATTAGTCTTTTTTATTATTATATAACTTATACTATAGTTCTTCTATTATAAGTAAATTTCTATTATTTCTATAATTCTATAGTATAAATATCTTATTTTAGCTACTTAATATTTAAATAGGTTAGTTATTTATTATCTTTATTAATATGTTATAATACTAGGTTCTCTCTCTAAAGGTTTTATCTTTAAGATTTAATAGAAGTAAGTTATTAGTCTTAAGTTAGAGATCTATTAATTATACTTTCTAATTTATCTATAATACTAATACTATATTAAGTTATATTTAAAAGTTAAAAAAGAAGTTAGTTATTACTAAGCTTAGAGATTATAAGTATAAAGCTTTAATTAAATATATTAACTCTTGTTTTTTACTTAGTAATATACTTTATATTTATTATTTCTAAGTTAAAGTCTTTTATTATTCTAGTAAGAAGTTATCTTAATATTATATATATATTAAAGTAAAAAAGCCTTATAATAGTGTTCTAGTAACTTGAACTTATATAGTAACCTCTTTAAATTTCTATTTAAATAGTAACTAACTTACTTTTTATAGTATAAAGATTAAATAAATAATAGAGGAAGTAAAATAAAAAAGAGGAAAAAGCTAATAAAAAGCTACTTACGCTTTATTAGAAGTTTACTTATTTATAGACTTAGATAGTTAAAGTTACTAGTTATTTAAGTTATATTTATATAACTAAGAAATTAATAAAGAAGTATTATACTAAGGCTTTTAAGCGAGAGATATAGAAGATTAATAAAGAGGATAGTATATTTTTAATATTAAATATGTATAAAAAGTAAATAATAAGTAACTTTTAAATTACTAAAATACTAAATAATCTTTAGTAATAAGAGTTTAAGTTTAATTTAAATGTTACTAATTTTAGTTTTTTAGTTTTTAATATTAGTAATACTCTAATATTATTTTAGTTTATTTTTAGTATTTTTAAGTAAATAGATAGTCTTTTTTATCTCAATCTATTCACTTCTATTAGTAATTAGATATATCTATAGAGATATTTAATTTACAAGTAGCTAGAGGTATCTATTAAAACTACTAATTTAGCTAGTATAAATATAGTTTCCTATTCTTAGTATTATTACTAGTAAATTATAAGTTCTTCTATTATATTAGTAATAATCTTAGTAAGTTTCTATATATTATCTTTATATCTATATTCTTTCTATTTAATAAAGTATTAATAACTTTTTAGTTCTTTAAAATAGTTAATAATTTATTTAACTTTATACTCTAGTTAATTATGTTTTATAATAATAATATTATTTATTTCTAATCTATATAGTACTAGTTTAAAAAATAAGATATAAAATACTAAGTAATATTTTATAATTTCTAGAAATTTAAGTTTATAGTTAATTAGTAAAATAACTTATATATTTTTAAAAAGTCTAAATTCTTTAAAATTAAGTTTATTATTTAGTTATTTTATTTTAATATTTTACTATGAAAAATAAATACTATCTCTTTCTTTTAGAGTTAGTTCTTTAATCTTTTATTAATTACTAAATTATATTACTTATTATAATATACATTTAAGTTTTTAATATATATTATCTTAAATATCTTTAATTTATTATACTAAAGTAATAGCTTTAACTATAGCTAAACTTAGTTAAATATCTCTATAAGTAGTTAGTTTAAATCTATAATTAAAGTAGAAAAGGGTTTTCTTAGTATTTTCTCTAATTATATTGTTATAAATAAACTAAGTAATTAGTAGTAGTAAAACTTAATTATTCTAATTATAATTAATATAAGTATAGAGATATAGTTTAAGGATTTAGTTAACTCTTTTTATTTATCTATTAGTTTATAGGTAAAATATAGTAGATATTACTTATTTAATACTAAGTTATAATATAATCAACGTCTAGAACTTAGAAGTAAAGATTTTATCTCTATTTAATATAATTCCTTTAGGTATTCTATAGTTAATAATAATATATTTAAGAAATATATAAGTGAATTCTTTAATATTATTTAATTTCTTATATAGGATAAAGTAACTATACTTTATAAATTAGTTTATAATAATAAAGATACTATTAAAATATACTTTTATAAGAAGTTTTTAAGATTTTAGTAGTTTAATAATAAAGTTAAAAGATATAGAGTACTAAGTAATTTATTATATAAGTAAAGGTTATAGTATACTATAAAGTTAATATTAAATAAGTTTACTTTTAAAATATATTTTATAATTTTTAATTACTTTTACTATATATTCTCTAGTAACCTTTTCTCTATATTACTATTATAGTTATTTTTAGGATTTTATAATTCTTTAGTAACTATATATAGAGTAAGTATATAATTTTATAATAGCTTTATTATTTAGTTTATTAAGTAAACTAATATTAGATTATCTAGTTATTATAAAACATTTAGTTATTAGTATTAGGTTTCTATTATTATAACGTTTAAGAATTACTTAAGTTTCTTTTAGTACTAAGATATTATAGTTTAGTTATTAGCTAATAATATGAGTTTTACTATTTTCTAATCTTTTTTAATAAATAATTTAGAAGTTAAGTTTTAAGAGAAATTCTAACTATTATATTTATTATTTATTTAATATTTTTAATATTATAAAGTATAAAAAGCTTTTATAATTAGAATAGATAAATACTTTATAAATTATTTTTCAAAGTTCTAATCTCTATTCTTTAAAAGCTTTAATAATTACTATAAGTTATTTATTATAAATTAAGTAGTTAAGTTCTAGTTTATAAAGTTTATAAAAGAAAAGCGTATAGAGATATAAATATCTTTTTAAATCTTATTAAAATAGTTATACTTTAAAACTAAAGTTTAAAGTATCTATTCTATATTTAAATTATTCTTATAAATTTAAGATTATTAAAATTAGTTTACTAGATATATAGTTTTTAATTCTTTAAAAAGCTATATTTTAAGCTTTTTTCTATTTAAATAGTTAGGTTTTATAACTAAAGTTTAGAAGAAGTATATTAATTTTATTATAATACTTAATAAGTCTTTAATAGAAATTAACTAGTTTTAAAAAACTTTATACTTTTTTAAAGTTTATTAATATTAGCTATTCTTTAATAGCTTAAACGTTCTTTTTTAATATACTAATATATCTAAAAGTAATAGTAAATCTAAACTATTTTAATTTTTAAATATAAAATATACTTTTTTTTAGTTTAACTAAGAGTTTAGTATTTTAAAAGGTTTATAGTATAAAGTATATATATTCTTTATATTATTCTATTATAGAGTAAAAGATAAAAGTATTATTAAAGTAAATAACTATAAAGATATTTATAAACTTCTTAAGAACTTAGTTAATTATATTCTAAAAGGTAGCTAAAATATTAATAAAACTAAGAAATATAATAAAATATTTAATATATCCTCTATATATTTTAAAAGTAGTTTTCGGCTCTTTTCTTTTTCTTATTTTAATGAAATTATAACTTTTATAAGGTTTAATATAGTAAAGTAGTTAGCTTTATAGAGAAGTTATTATAATTTATTAATTAGTAGTAATAAATATTAATTATTAATTATTATTTTATTAAGTATATAGTAACTAAGATATAGTTATAGTTTACTATTTTTCTTAAGTATAAATAAAACTAAGCTTTTTACTAATAAAGTTAATTCTCTAATATAGCTTTTCTTAAAGGTTTTATTAAAATATTTAATAAAAGCTTCTATTTCTATTTAGTTTAGTTTATAGAGTTTATTTAATTTAAGCTTTTTCTCTTCTTTAATGAAGATTTTATAATTAAAATTTATATATTCTAGTATTTTAGTTTCTAGTTTAGCTATAAAAAGTTTCTTATAAACTTTATATTCTTCTAAGATAAATAGAAATAGATTATTCTTTTAATTAAAATCTACTATCATTAATAGTTATAATATACTTTTCTTTATTTTAAAATAGTAGAAATATCTTTTTATTACTCTTTAATATATTAATCTATTTAGAGTTTAATTCCTATAATATTACTTAAAAACTAAATTATTATAGTTCTAATAAAGTTAGCGTTTTATTTTAATCTATCTATAAGTTATTTATTTATAACTAAAATAATTTTAGTATTATATTATATATTTCTATATTAGTAATATAAAATTAAATTCTTTCTTTTTTAAGTAATTTATTTTAAGAAGTATAGTTTTATTATAGATAGTACTTTGTTTATATTTAAATTCTTCTCTTTCTACTATTTATAATTAATATAGTTATTTCTTTCCTCTTTATTATACTTCTAGCCTATTAATAGTTTAAGAAGTAATATAATTAGTTTTAGTTTTACTATTAATTAGTATAAAGATTATTTACTAATTAATAGTAATTTTCAGTTTAATATTACTTTAATATTTTTAAAATACCTAGTAAATAGATTTTATACTTATTACTTATTATAATCTTTCTTTAATAAGTAAGTTTAGTTTTTTAACTATTATAGTTATCTAAAATAGTAGATTTATTTCTTTCCTTATTATACTTTAATTAAACTATTTTTATAGATTCTAATTTCAAGAAGTTTAAGTTTATTATTAGTAATTCTCTAAGTATATACTTTTTCTTAGTAGTATATTTAGTATTTATCTTACTAGTATTTATTCTATTTCTTATTATAGTTATATTAGTAAGTTATAAAGAACTATAGACTTAGTTAAAAGATTATAATACTATTATTAAATAATACTATTATCCTTTTAATTATAATAAATATTAAGTATATTTCCTAAATAGGTTTATTATTATATTTTCTAAAATAGAACTAGTAGTTATATATTTCTCTTATATATTCTTTATATTTATTATAAAAGTATTAAAACTAGAAAAAGGTTTAATAAAGCTAGTAATTATTTTTTAGTATAAAATAGTCCTCTATATATAGTTATAAAGTATAATCCTATTCTTATGAAGTTACTAAAGTACTATAGAAATACTATTATTATTTATTTTATAGTATACTAATTTCTCAAAATTCTAGAAGTTACTTAACCTTATTCTAATTATTAGATTCTTTTTTAAAGCTAGAGTTATCTATATTAGAAATAAACCTATAAGTAATCTCTATTTAAATATATTTGTAAGTAATATTATAAGGTTTATTTAAGTTATAAAGTGAGTTCTCTCCTTCTCTAAAAGTCTAATTATTAGTTATACTAAGAAGTTATTACTCTATTAGAAGATTATATTAGTATTTTAGTTTTTTCTTAATTATTATAGAGATATTAATAGGTTCTAACTATTAGATTTATAACTTTTTATTAAGTTATTCTCTTAGTTTTCTTATAACTTTACTATTACTAGTATATAATATTAATATAGTTCTAATTTTAGGTTTTAGAGTAATTATACTATAGTTAGATCTTTTAAAGTTACTATTCTTAAAGTAGTGTTCTAATATTTCCTTATCTTTAAAGTGAATTTAATAGTTATTATTATAGTATTTAGTCTATAATAAGGATATATAAGAGGTTTTTAAAATTATATTAACTTATTAAAGCTATTTAGCTACTAGTTTCTAAAAAAGCTTTTTAAGCTACTTATAGTTTTTAGTAATATATTCTTATTAGTTATAGTTATAGTACTTAAGGTTTTAAGGCTTCTTATTAACTAATTTAGTTATTATATTAAAGTTTATAAGCTTATTATACTATTTATATATAGTACTTTAGTAAGTATTAATATTCTAATTATTATAAAGTTAATTATACCTTCTATTAGGAAAGGTTCTCTTTTACCTATTAAGACGCTGCTTAGCGCGAGGAAAAAGGGAAAAAGAAAATAGGTGAGAAATTATTCTGAATCCTATCTTCTAATTAGTATATAAATAATTAGCTGTAATTAAACCTCTAAGTATATTAGTCTAAAGCTAGGCTTTATATAAGTTAGACCTTCTAGCTCTAGCCTTTTTATTAGCTTTAACTTTAATATCCCCCCTATATATATATATTAGATCTAGCTTTTAAACCTCACTTTCTATTAGTTATATATCTTTTATTTTTATCTTTATATAGCTTAGCTTATATTAGTTATATTTATCTAAGTTACTCTATATATAACTTATTATATAGTATACGTTTATATTTAAACCTTTAATATAATTATATATCCTATTAGCTTTTAATTTCTCTTATTATACTATATAATATTAGTTTAAGTATAGTTAGTTTATTATAACTTACTCTATTTAGTTAAAAGCTTTTACTCTATATAAATATATTTAATTTATTTATTATAATAGCTTTACTAATATATTTTAGCTAGTTATAACCCCTTAAACTACTTTAATATTAATAATTTGTTTTATAAGTACTTTACTATAGTTATTCTATTATACTCTATCTTAAAGTAGAAGCTTATTTTATAGTATAAGAATAAATTCTATTTAATAAAATATATATATTAAACACTTTCTACTTTTATTTAAACTACTAGCTTTAAATATCTCCCCCTCTATAATAAATATTTATATACTAATAAGCTATAGTTTAAATATATTATTATTTAAACTTTAGAAAGCTTATAGTTAATAAAAAGTGTTTATATAAACTGTTTATAGAATAATTAGATAACTTTCTATAGCTTTTATATATAATATTATGTAATTTATTTATTTATTTGTTTTTATATTAATAAGGTAGATTATTTAGCTACTATACCTTTAAGTATTTCTATTAAATTACTTCTATAGCTCCTTAAGGTATTATTATTTTACTTTTTTAGTTTTAAATATTAGTTAAAAGAATTAAGTATTTTTTAAAAAACTAAGTATTATATTTTAAATATTTAGCTTTTTAAACTAAAATACTAATAAATTAGTTTTATATAATTAGTAGATTATAGCTAAGTTATAGGTTATTAATATATTAATTATCTAATTATTAGAAGAGAATAGATTATTAAATTAGAAATTATCTAAGATATTACTTCTCTTAGTATTTTTATAAACGTTTAATATATAGAAAGTACTATCAAGCTAACTTATTTCACCCTAATAAACCTTATTAGGATTTAAAGATATAAATAAAGATAATAATAAGGTTTTTAGAGAATAATATATATAGAGACCTAACTTATATTTAATAGTTATATTCTACGTTAAACTTTACTACTATTTTATTAACTAGTCTCTTTAGCTTTTAGATTCTTTATACTAAGTTTTATTTCATTTTAGCTACTAGAAAGTTTATAATATTAAGTAGTTTAATAAGAGAGATATCTTTAAACTTATATATTTAAGAAAGCTATATATATATACTAATAGCTTCTACTTTATTTAGTTTACTAATCTATTTAATAAGCTTTTTACTATATAATCTAAAGATTACCTTATTAAGTATTTTCTCTATATTTTATAGTCTATTAATATAAAGCTAGATATATAAAGTAGACCTATATAGAATAGCTCTAATTTTAACCTTATACTTACTTCTATTCTAATTTTTATATTAAACTAAAATACCTTTAGTTTAATCCTCTTTAAGGGGAGGATAATAGTATTTAGTAGGATATTAGAGAATAAGATATCCTACGTTTTATATAAAGTGAGAATAATTCTATTTAATAGTTTTAGGAATATTAATAGTCTATTATTTATAATAACCTCTTTAAAGCTAAATAGATAGATAATGCTTACTACTATAAATCTAGCTTTATTTACTACTTTAAGCTCTATATATTTATTCTTATTAACTATAACTAATATTTCTTTAATATATAGAAATATACTTAGTATAATTAAGTCTCTTAAGTTTCTAAAAGCTATAATTATAGCTTTTGTATTTAGTAATAGTATTTAAATATCCTATTAGTAGTTAGATAGATAGATAGAAAGTTTTTAGTTTATTTCTTTACTAAACGAGAGAGTATTATAGAGTATTAAGTCCTATCTATACTAATTAAATAGAGTAATAGTATACTAATTATTCTAAAAGTTAAAATAAGTTTTAGGTTTATACTATACTTAAAGCTATTTAATATCCTCTTATATTTATTTACTTTTATAGAAACGTTTAAAGAAACTTAGTAAATAGTTATCTCTTTTAGCTTTTGTTTACTTTTTTAGAATTATAATATATTTAAATCTCTTCTAAAACTTTTAGCTTTTTATTTCTCTCTATTTCTTTTCTATTTAGCTACTCTCTAGCTTAGTTTTTATTATATAAATAGTTTTCTCTCTAAGGTTAAAAAGAAAACTATTTTATAATATAGGTTTAAACTATAAAAAGTTACTTATAAAGATCACTATAAGTATTCTATTAAAACGTCTATTTAAGAAACTATATAGTATCTTTAACTCTTAGTTAATATTATAAAGTAAACTTAGTTTCAGTATATTAGCTTTATTAATAATAAAAATATTATATTTATATTACCTCTCATTTACTTTTTTTAAGTTTTTTAAAATAATTAAATCCCTAGAAGTACTATTTCTATCTTTAAAGCTTAGCTTAAGTACTAAGTATATAGTTATACCTCTTATTTTAGTAGTTACTATATCTAATATAGCTATAATAACTATATTATAATTCCTCTTCTTATTAGTTAGCACTATTCTTAGTATATTAATAAGCTATAACTTATTAGTTCTATTACTACTTTTAATATATTAGAGATATTAATTTTCTTTAAAAGTGTTTTATTTATCTAGAGTAGTATAAATTAATCTTAAAGTAACTTTTTATATTTAGTTTAAAGTTCTCTCTATATTAATAACTTTAACTACTTATAGAAAAGTATCACTAAAAGTAATTCTAACCTATATATAAAGCTTTATAGGGGGATCTATAAAGAACAACTTACTATTATTCTTATTAAACTTAGTTTTAGTAGTAAATCTAATTAGCTAATTATTCTTTTTAATTACTAATATTCTCTCTTTATATAGTTAATTTTATACTACTTTAGTGGTATTAGTACTATACTTTATTATAATAAATAGCTTAACTTATTAGAGTAGAATTAGTAGGAGATATAGTTCTACTTCTATATTTTCCTCTATATTAGTAAACTTATATTTATTAAGAGACTTTAGAAGGCTATAAAAGCCTAAAGACTTAGTAGTTATACTAGATTTATTATATATACTACTAATTATATTATAAAAGGTATTCTAAAGGTTAGTATTCTTAGGTTACTACTTTATACTAAATACTAAGAGATCCTTAGTACTATTAAACTTAATACCTTTATTACTTTTACTATAGCTAGTCTAAAGTTAAATATCCTTTTTAGTATTTTCTATACTTTTATAAAGGAGTATAATATTTTTAATAAAGTTAAAGGTTTACTTAGATAAACTAAACTAGAGCTTTACTTAGACCTTAGATAGTTTACTTATATATAATATAAACCTCTCCTATAAAATAAAGAGGCTAAAGAGAATAATAGCTAATCTAAGATATATAAAACTAAGTAAGACTTTATATCTATTAGTAATAAGTTTACTTTTTATAATAGCTATTTTATATACTAAAAAAGTTACTATTAAAAAGGCTTATAAATATTAGCACTCTCTATTTCTTAATAAACTATAGAACCTATATTTATAACTTATAGTTAAGTAAATTTCAGTTTAAAGTAATATAGTTAAGTTTATTTAATTTCTACTTTAGCTTTACTCTCTAAGTTTTAATTATAGAGAAGTAGTTATAGAAGTAAAGATCGTTTAAAAGAGGTTCTTAGTAAGTATATATTTTAAAGACTAGTAGTATAGAACTAATATAGCTAATATTTACTATTTTAGAAACTAACTAAATACTAATTCTAGGTCTAGCTATATTCTAAAAACCTTTCTAGTACTAAAAAACTAACTAATATAGCGTATTAATATAAATAGTTAACTAGTTTTACTTACTAGAATAGCTATTCTTTAAGCTTAGTAAAGAAGTACTAACTTTAATAAATAAAAGCTTCTAATTAGTAAAAGGTTAGTTTCCTATATATAGTAAAAACTATTATATTTTATAGCTTAATATAGGGGTTTTATATATAGAACCTATCTTACTATTACTTTTATTATTAATAAGATTATCAAGTTCTTCTATAAAATATTTTAAGAGAGAGATTTATTTCTAAAGAGAAGTATTAAACTTAGTTAAGTAGTTAGTAGTATAATAGATTATTAAAAAGCTTACTAACTTAGTTAGAAGGAATATAGTATTAAAATTATACTATATAGCTATAGTTAGAGTAGAGCTATACTAGTTAATATAGCTATAGTTCTATTAAATATATAGAAGCTTATTAGGTATAAATATAGTTTTCTTATACTCTATCTATAAGTATCTAAACTAATAAAGGTGTTACTACTTAATTAATCTATCTTTAAAGCTATATTTAGTATATATAGCTTTATAACTATATATTTAATACTAAGAAGTAACCTAGTTAGCTTTATCGTTAAAGTGTTCCTTAAATTTAAACCTATTTTTAATAACTTCTTTAATATTATTAAAAACACTATTTTAGTGTTAATAAACTTTTATTATATCTATATTATAATACTAATTAAATTAGTTAAATAAATAGTATAGTTATTTATTAGAAGGTTATTTATTTTACTAAAGACTAAGTTAATATAGCTATATATCTAATTTTTATATTTAGTATTACTAAGATTAGCTATATCTTAGAAGAGATTTAGCAGTTTAATATTAGTATTTAGCTAGATAAACCTATATAGATATAAAGTATTATACTTATTAGTCTTAATATAGCTAAAGTAAAAAGATATTTTTCTAAAAACTAACTTTTTACTAATAATAACTAAATACTTAAAATATAGCTCTATTTTATAATAGAAAAACTTAGTAGAGTTAACTAAGTTATTAATAATATACTATATATAGAACTTCTATTATTTAAATAATTTAAATAATATATCTACTTTAGTTTCTTCTACTACTTTAAAAACTACTATCTTTATATTAACTTTATTAGTAAAGTTATTTAAATTAATTATATATTTTATTATAAGTATTTTATACTTAATATAAAGCCTTTAGATTTTCTATTTAAGAGATAGCTTCTCCTTATTTAATATATAATAATAGTTTTTAAAAGCATTTAAGTTTCTTATTAAATAGACTACTCTTTTATTAGTAATTTTATATATCTTATAATACTCTTCTTTTATTTTATTTATTTCTTTAATAGTAAGTATTATAATAATATTCTAAAGTGTTTAGAATAAGGCTTTCTCTATTTAAAAGTAGCTAATATACTAATTCTCTATCTAAATAAATATATTAAAAATTAAAAATAGAAAAATAGAATATTTAGTAAATTAACCCTTTATAGAATAGTTAGTAGTAAAAATATCTCTTAATTATAGTTTTTATTATATTATATTACTAAAGTAGTATCTTTATTTATTTCTTTAAGTAAAAACCCTCTTTTTCTTTTTAATCTAAATAGCTAAGCTATAAGTCTAACTTCTTAAAATATTATATATCCCCTACTTTAAGCTTTCTATAGTCTTATAGAAAGAAATAGAGAAAAGCTTTAGAAAAGAAGTTAAGGTTATTTAAGTTTACTAACTTCTCTTCTCTTTAACTAATAATAAAAAGTTTTATACTAGAGAATACTACTTTATTATACTAGCTACTATTCTTTAGTTTATAGCTATAGAACCTCTAATTTAAAATATTTAGTACTATTTTCAATATTTTAAGTTTCTCTCTAAGTATAATTTTACTACTACTTTTAGTTAGTATTAAGCTAGTAGTAGTAAATTTATATAACTATAAGTTAATCTCTTTAGAATTAATTTTATTTAGGTTTTAGTTATATATATAGATTCTACTAATTTTTATATTACTTTTAGCTTTAATACTTATAGCTTTAGTTTCTATTACTTTAAAGTAATAAATAGCCTTATAAGTAGTCCTAATAAGCTCCTCTAATAGACTTTATTTAGTAGTTAAAATATAGTTATTTATTTTAATTTTATCCTCTATATATAAGTTATAAAAAACTATCCTATTATATAGGGCTATTAGAATAGTTATACTAAGGTATATATCTATTACAAGCTACGCCTACTCATTACGTCTAAGCGTTACTATAGACCTATAGAAATTCTACCCTCAGTAACTACATTCGCTTAATAGGCGCCTTATACCTATTTTTCCTCTATATAAGGAGTATTCTAAAAACTTCCCTTTTTTAGCTTAAATTACTATAATTAAAGTACCTTTAAGTTAAATAAACTATAAGCTAGCTCTTTATATATTTAAGCTTATATTAAATACTTATTTTACTAGTTATATAACGTAATAGATAGTAAATAAAAAATAGAGCTAACTAAGTTTAAAATAATAAAGCTAGAAGTAGTATTAAAAAGTATATAAGTATTTAAATTAATTTATACTATAATTACTAAGTTAAGTAACTAATTTAATAATATATTAACCTTACTATAAGCTATTAATAAGCTAGTTATAAAGCTAATATAAATAGTAATAAGTAGTAATACTTTAGTACTACTAGTATTATACTTTATAGTATTTTTACTATTAATACTATTAGTACTACTACTTTTAGAACTAAATATTACTTAGGAAATAAATAGTATTTAATATTTAAAGCTTTTCTCTAACCTCTCTAAGTTTAGAAGTAATTATAATAAGTATACTACTTAGGTATAATAGATATATAATAAAATTAGAATAGATTAGGCTTTCTACTTAAGTAACTAAGAAGCTTAGTATTTAATTAACTTCTACTTAAAACTAAAAGTATAGTTAATAGTTATAGCTTTTTATAAATCTAATAGTAATAATAGTTTATTTAAGCTAAATACCTTTCTAGTATATTTAGACTATATTTATAGTAACTTAAATATTAAGAATGAGGCTTTTAAAAGGCTATTAAAGCTTAAAATAAAGTATAATAAATCTTTTACTTTATTTTTACTCTACTTTAAACATACTATTATAGAAATAAGTAGTATAGTATAACTAAATAGAGTCTAAATTAACTACCTATAAAAAATACTATTTTATAAACTCTTTAACTACTTAGTTAACTACTTAACTTCTTATAAATATATTAAATATATAAGCTTTATATAGGATATTATATAGAAACTAAAAGGATTATATTATATTTATAATATTATATATTAGTTTATAACTTTTAAAATAAAATTATTACTTACTAAAGTAGATATAGATAGAGATACTAAAATAATAAAGTTAGTATATACTTTATATAATAGAATAAATAAAAACTTTAGTAAAGAAATATACTATTATTTTAAGTATAATTAGATTAGCTACTTATAAAGAGATTATTAAAAGTTAAAGAGATTAAAAAATAGTCTTAGAGTAGTAAAAGTTATTAAAAAAGCCCTATACTAAGACTTAAAAAAAGATAAAAAAGAAAAGGATACTTTTAATTTAAGAAATAAATAACCTTAGTATAAAATTAAGTATTAGGGATAATAGAAAAAGAGTAAGCTAAATAAGAGCAATTTTAGTTAGAATATAGTATAAATAAGCTTTCTATAATATTAGTAATTAGAGTTAATAAAAGTATTTCTATTAATATTTTAATAAACTATAGTTATAATATCTATATAATAATAAATTACTAATATATTTACTACTTCTATTTACTATATATTAACTACTAAGTATAGTAACTATATAGTTTTATTAATAACTTAGCTTAAGTTAAAATAAAAAATATAGCTATATGATACTTTAAAATTAGAAACTATATATAGTAGCTTTTTATTTATATAGTAAAGAAATTAAATACTAACTTATTCTTAAAGAAGCTATAAATAGAATAAAATAGTATTATATATAATGTAGTAGAGAAATAAGTATTTTATAAAAAAGTAGAGGTTACTATTACTTTATAAAGATAAAATAAGTTTTAAAAAGTAAGGGAAATTTAAGAAACTTACTAATAAATACTACCTCTTTTATAATAATCTACTAGAAAGTTATTAGAAATTAAATATCTAAAATAGCTATAGAAATATAAGCTATAAGTTTAGAAGATATTAAAAAAGTACTTAAAATAAAGAAACTAAAAAACTATTTAGAGAAACTACTATAGTATATTTATAATAAGTTTATAAAGCTTTTTAAGCTTACTAAGTTATATCCTTTACTTTTAAGTTACTTTAGTATAGATTATAAAATCTATTTTAAGTATAATACTTCTAACTAAGAAGTGCTTTTATTTTAAAGCTTCTACTATAGTATATTAAGAAAAAAGCTTTTAATACTTAAAAAAATACTTACTAATCTATTTAATAAAGGCTTTATTTAAACTAATAAATCTCCTACTAGTATACTAATACTTTTTATTAGGAAACTAAATAGAAGATTATAGTTTTACTATAACTACTAAATATTAAACGCTATTACTAAATAGGACTACTACTCTTTACTTCTAATCTAAGAAACTTTTTAGAAAGTTAGTTTAGTAAAATAGTATATAAAGTTAGATATTATTACTACTTTTTATAAAACTTATATAGTAGAAAGGTATTAAGAGAAAACTACTTTTTATATATAATATAGGTTTTTTAAATAACTAGTCTACTTATTTAAACTAAATAGAGTCTTAATAATATTTTAGTAGTATATTAATAATATACTCTAAAGGTTTCTTAATAACTTTATAATAGTATATATTAATAATATATTAGTTTATAGTAGTAGTCTTTAAGTAGACTATAAATAAAAGGTTTATAAAGTCCTCTAAGCTTTTAGAGAAGTTAGTTTTAACTTTAACCCTATAAAATATAAATTCTTAGTAAAAATAGTAAAATATATAGGATTTATCCTAAAAGTAAGCAAAAGTATTACTTATAATATAGAAAAAGTATAAGTAATTATTAAATAGAAAACGCCTACTTTAATAAAAAGGTTATAAAGTTTCTTAAAGTTTACTAATTATTACTAAATATTTATATTAGAGTATTTAGAAGTTATAAAGCTTCTCACTCTCTTTATAAAAAAAGGAGTACTATTTATTTAGAGTAAAGAATAAGAAAAAGTATTCTAAATACTTAAGTACTACTTTTAAACTACGCTAGTATTATATTACTTTAACTTATAAGCTTTAATAACTATTAAAATAAATTACTTAAGGTTTACTTTAAAAAGTATATTAACTTAAGAAAATATATAAAGATAATACTATTCTATTACCTTTTATTTATAAAAACTTACTTCTATTTAATATAACTACTTAATTTATAATAAAAAACTATTAATAGTAATTATTTATTTAAGTATATAGAATACTAAATTAAAAACCTACTCTAAGTTTAAGGTTTTAACTAACTATAAAAGCTTTAAATACTTTATATAAAAGTAGTATTTAATAGAGCGCTAAAGTTATTAAGTAGAATAAGTATTAAAGTATAACTTCTATTTAGAATACTAACTAAGCTGTTTTATAGCTATACTTAATATACTCTTATACTATAAATAAAACGCTCTAAAGAGTTAAGAAAATAAATAAGAAAAAAGAAGAGTAATATAGATAATCTCTAACTTTACTTTTAGAAAAGTATATAAGTTAACTATAGTAAAAGCTTTTACTATAATAGTATTTAAAAACCTAGCTTTATAATATATTTAAAATAAAGTATAAGTAGATAATACTTAATATTAAAATATTTACTTAGTAGTAAAATAGAGAGATTAAAGCTTCTTTTTCTAATTAAACTTAAAACTATAAATTACTAAATATAATATAAATACCTTTAACTAATTAATATTTAAAAACTAGATCTAAATACTAAAATTAATAAATAAAAACTACTTTTAGAACGCCTTCTAAATATAGTTAATTTAGAAATATTATAACTTAGTAATAATAAGCTACTTTAGTTAGAATAATATACTAGCTATTTTAGTTTAGTAGTACTTCTAGCTAAAGTAGTTATTAACTATTTATTAATCTATAAAGAACTATAATAGCTATAGTAAAGAAATAATATAGTAATAAGCAAAATATAAGCTTCTCTAGCTACTATTAATAGTAGAATAATTATATTATAACTTTATTATAGATTTTATAATAGATCTTTTATAAATAGTAAATATAGAGTTTTAATACTTCTAAGTAATAATAAATAGACTTTTAAAAATAATAACCTTAGAAAAAATAATATATATAGATATAGAAGTATATATAGAACACTTTATTAACTATTATTACTAGTTCTATAAAGTACTAAAGTTTATTATGAGTAATAGAAATAGTAACTAAATAAGCTAGTTCTAGTAATAGTTTTATATACTTATAAAGATTAAATAGCGCTTAAATACTACTTTCTACTTATAAATAGATAGAGTAACTAAATATTTTAACTAGGAAATCTAAGTAGTTTTATAGATAATAGTTAATTTTACTTAAGATAACTAAAAAGTTTACTTACTTTCTATTTAACTAGTAATTAATAGCTATAATATAGCTATAATTAAAGTAAACCTCTTTTTTTTTACTTATAAGTATTATATTAACTTAGTATTTATAGTTTAGCTTATACTAGAGCTAGTAAACTTATATAAGTTAGCTACTAATAAGTTTATTAATAAACCTAAGTTAACAATAAAGCTAATATAAGCTACTATTATAGTAGCTTAATAAATAATAGAATAATTAGTAAATACTAAAAGAACGCTAGCTAAATATTATAAAGTAAGTAATAGAATTTAGTTATTATTAGTAAATTTCTATATAGAACAGCCTTATAAGAAGTTAAACTAGTTATATTTAAAGTATAAAATAACTAAAGTAATTTTTCTAATTATAATTAAATTAAATATTCTAAGTAAGGTTTATAACTATTTCTATATTAGTTTATTATATTATACTATAAATAGCCTACTCTTAGACTAAGAAGTTAATAACTTTTAACTACTATTTATCTTTAAAAATAGAGAGAATAAATAAGAAGTTAAATCTATTTTAGTAATATAATAAAAGTATATAAATAGGAGAAAGTGTTATAAAGTATTAATTAAATAAATAGAATATAGCTAGTTTACTTAAAAACCTCTATAATCCTTATAGAATAACTAAATAGTTAATAAGTTTAAAAAGAAATATAGCTCTATAGATAAAAATAATAGTAACCTCTAGTATATAGTATTATAAATATATAATAATAAGTAAATAGAAGTAGAATATAAAAATAATAGTAAAATAAGTTATAATTAAAAAGTTAAAGAGAAATAAAAAACTTTATTATAGTATAAAGCTATAGAAAAGTATAATAAAGCTAAAATAAACTTAAAATAAATAAATAATAAATAGAATAAAAACTTTAGAAGTAATCTCCTTACTTCTCTTATTTAATATAAATAGTAATAGTAGTATTAATAAACTAAAAAGTAATTAGAATCTATAAATAGAAGTAGAATAGAGGTATAATAAACCTTATAGAAGACTTTAGCTATATTTAAATAAATTTAAATAAAATAGTATAACTAAGTTTTATTAAACTTAACTAAGAAAAATATTAGAGTAGTAATAATAATAAAAGTATTAAAAATAAAAGTAACTAGAGAACTAATAGAAAGTATAGAGGAAATATTAGTACTAGTAGTAGTTTTAGTAGTAATTTTAATAATATACTTCTCTTTAGCTTTAGTATAGATCTTATAGCTCTAAATAGAGATAGTATAAAGAAGTTCTATATAAGTCTTAATCTATAAAAAGAGCTAGTAGAAAGGTTAATATTTATATTAAAATAATAAAATAATAAGGATTTATTAAAATTTATTTATTAATACTATAATAAGTAAAATAGTTATAGCTAAGAAAAGTAAACCTTTTATAGTAGTAGATAATATTTTTATTATTTTAGTAAAATATTAGTTTTATAGGATTAAAATAGTAAGAGAGTAGTATATATATTAATATAAATAGATTTAATAGACTTATTAGAATAGTAGATATAGTAAATAATATTACTTAAAAAATAGTTAGTTCTATAATAACTAAAAAGTAGCTAATTAATATATTTTACTTAAAGATATTATAGTAAGTTATAATATTACTAAATATTTTAGCTCTAGTTATAGTAGATATATACTTTAAGTAGAAGATCTAGTAAATAGACTTTTAGGTTTTATTTAAATAGATACTACTAAATATAAACTAATATTTATAAAAGTTTTAGTAGAATATTAGAAGAGTAATAAGTAGATAACTAGAAGATATATAATAATAAACTTTTATATAGTGAAATAAGTAGAGAGGGATTAGAGGAAGTTATAGAGGGAGTTATTCTTAAAGTTAAAGTTTTTAAAAATAAGCTCTTTAGTACTAAAGAGACTAGTAAATTTAAAGTAATTAGAAAGTAAGTTTTTAAAATTAATAAAAAGAGGAGACTTTATTTTCTTATTAAAGTTAGAGAAAGTAAGCTATATAAAGTTAATTATAGTAAAATAGTAAGAAAAAGATAAATAATAATAAATAAAAAGTAGTACTATTTATAGAAGCTAAATAAGTAGTAGCTAGATCTATATAAGTTAGTAATTAATAAAGATTTAAGTTTAACTAATTTATAAAGTAAATAGATTAGAAGTATAATATAAATATAGCTATAATAATAATAAGTTAGTTAAATAATAGCATAAAAAGATTAAATAACTTACTACTATATAAATTAATAAGAGAAGGAAAAACTAGAAGTAAACTAAATATAAAAAATTAAATTATTATATTATTTACTTATAAAGTGTAGTATAGTTAATAGTTTAAATTAATAAAACTTTAAGCTTATTTTTAGCTTATACTAACTACTTTTAGCCTATACTTAACCTACGTTTATATAAGGGCTAAAGGGGGGGGTATATATTATAAACTACGCCTACTTATTATATTTAGGCGTTATTATAGACCTATAGAAATTCTACCCTTAGTAACTACATTTACTTAATAAACGCCTTATACTTATTTTTCCTCTATATAAGGAGTATCTTAGAAACTTCTCTCCTTCAGCTTAGATTATTATAATTAAGGCACCCTTAAGTTGAATAAACTATAGGCTAGGCCCTCATATATCGCTCTAAAACCTTACCTTTTTCTTACTAATAGCTACTTCACTATATAGTAAGTTATATACTTTTAGCTAAATAAAGGTACACTTTAACTTCTATAGGTTAATAGAAAGCATTTTAAATACCTTAGTAAGCTTTAGTTTCCTTAGTTCTATAAAATAAATATATAGTCTCTCTGACTTTTTAACTAAAAAGTGAAGTAGAACCTTACTTACTAACCTATTAATATTATTTAGTAATATAATAATATAGCTATAAATATACTTCTAGTACTACTTATTTATTAGTTAGTTAATATTAATAGTAAGTTTAGTAATCTAGCTAGTTAGAGTGAGAATTCTAATAAAGTATTCCTCTAAGAGTAATAAAGCTTATAGCTCTTTAGAGTATTAGTAACTATAGCTAAGTAATAAGTTATTCACTTTATATATTTATAATACTTATTACTTTTTAACTACTATATTATATCTAAAATATATTAAAAAGGTTATAATTAGGTCTTAAGAGAAATAGTTCTTATAAATAAAGTGTTTTCAGTTTAAAAGATATATTTACTCTTTAATTCTTAAATAAACCTTAAGAAAAGTTAGCTATATATAGTTTAATAGTTTAATAAGAGGTTACTAGATATAGTATATATAGTAAAAACTAGTCTTAATAGTGTTATTATTATATATAGCTAGGTAGAAATTGCTTATCTTTTTAAGTACTATCTTATAGCTAATAGTTTTATACTAAGTATAGTTTTAAGAGTTTTTAAGCTTTTAAGTAAACTAATTATTAGCGTTTTAGAGTATTTATTATATAAGTTATACTTATAGTTAACTAGTTAGTTATTTATTAAACTATTAACTAGCCTATTTACTAGATTTTTATTAGTTATTAAGTAGTTTACTAGGTTTTCTATATTAAAGTATATAATTATAAGTTAGTAGGAATTAAGTAGTATTATTATTTACTAGTAGCTCTAAAGCTATAGTTAGTAAAGCTAATACTTATAGTTCTAATAGTTAATTCTATTATTAAGCTTTAGAAATATAACTAAAGCGCTATATAGTGTTATTATATAACTAAATAGATATAGCTTTATTCTTTTAGTAATACTTTAATTTTAGTATAATATTAAACTTAAGAAGTAGAGGAGGTTTAGTTAGATTACTTAAAAAGAAGATATAGATAGTTCTAAATAGTAAAGCTATAACTAAAGTAAGAGGTAAAAGAATACTAAGAATATTACTTAACTAAAGTGTAGATATAGCTTATTAACGTTTTTAAAAGCTACTTTAGCCTTACTTTAAAGTTAGAAGTATATTTATTAGAGGATAGATAGTAGATAAATAGACTATTAAATATATTAGTAATTCTTAGGATTAGGTTATAGAAAGCCTTAAGTTAGAAAATAGTAGTATTAATAGTAAACTTGTAGTAAGTTAGTGTTAATATCCTCTTACTACTTGATAAAGAAATAAGAATTTATTTTATAATAGCTCTTATAATGAAGATTATTTTATAATAGTTTTTAAAAAATAGAGTAGCTATTAAAGAGAGTTAAAAATATCTTAAGAATAAGAAATACTATAGACTTAAGCTAACTAGTATTAAGAAAATACTTCTAATATAACTAGCTAGTTTAGAAGCTTAAGTAGGTTTTAAACCTATAAACTTACTATTATAAACAAAAGATATATAGTAATTACTAAAAGGATAGAAGTTTTATTAATTAAAAGTACTATAATAAGTAATATTAAAGTATTTAGATTTATATATTCTCTTATAAGATTATTATTATTATAAGGATAAAAATCTCATTTTTATTAAATTCCTTATTTTATTTTACTATATATAATAACTATTAATAAAATAAAGTAGAGTAGGAAACTAGAAGCTTACTAGCCTTAAGTTAAGGTATATCTACTTTTATTATAGATAAATCCCTTTATAATAGTATATATTAGAAAGGTAGTAGTAATAGAGCGTCTTACTTAAAATTCCTAAATCTTCTATTACTAGAACTTTATAGCTTAAGTTAAAATACTAATTTGACTCTCTAACTAAATAATTAATAACTTCTCTAATATATTTAATAACCTCTATACTAGTACTTTAGTCTTAGACCTCTATTAATTCTATTTAAAAGCTACTCTAACTACTTTAAATTAAAAAAAGAGTAGTTTGATATTATCTATAAGCTTTATTTTAGTTATATTCTATATAGTTTATTAAGTAAAGAGGATATAGAATATAAATAGCTTACTTAGGTTTCTAATAATAGCTTAACGCTATAAGTAGCTTTTTAGTTTTCTATTTAAAGTATTTACTAACTTCTTCTATAAGATTAACTAATATACATATATTAACTTTTTCTTATAATTTCTAACTACTTCCTCTTTTATTACGTTTAATAGTTTTATTAATATTAAAATATTTCTCTTTACTAATAACCTTATAATTAAGTTTAATAAAATAACTAAAAGCTTCTCTGTAGTTTTTAAAATATAGTTTAAGTTTAATATAACTAAAGTAGTAGCTATTCTAAAAACTAAATAGTATACTGACTATATTTATACTATACTACTAAAATATAAAGTATACTTAAAAAAGAAATATAAGGATTTTTAAGTAGAAACTACTTTATTTTATAAGTATAATAAGAAGGTATATATTATAAGATATATATATAACTTCTATAATAAAAAGAATATCTTCTCTATAGATTATTCCTATAATCTACTAAAGTTTATACTAATAATTAAAATTATTAAGATTAACTAAGCTCTATATAAGCTTAGATCTATAGTATAGCTATATACTACTCTTATTATGCGAATAAAAGCTATAATACTAAGTAGAGTATATAGTAAAAAAAGCTTTACTTTTAACTTATTAGCTTAAATAGCTATAGATAGAAAAAAGCTAAATATATTTTTAGGTATATATAATACTAACCTTCTCTCTTAATATAAGTAATATCTAATAAAATAGTATTATAAGTATTAAATACTATAATTATTATAAATAACCTTTTTATAACTGTTAACATATAACATTCTTTTATAATAATAATAATAATATAAGAATAATAATAACGCTTAACTTACTTTAATATTCTATAACAAATAAACAAATAACATTTAAGGTATAAAACCTTATATAAAAATACTCTATTTATTATACCCTATAACTATAATATGGATTATATAATACATATACTTACATAAGCACCTTATATAATTAGCAGTTTAGTAGGTTATATTTCAGGTTATCTTTCTCTTTACTTTTCCCTACTAGAGGATATAACCTACTAACTATAATAATAGAAATTATTACAAAACATCACTTCTCTTATTATTATCTATATAATTAAATACTCTTTAATACTTAAGATTATTACTTTTTATTATAATATAAGCCTATCTATAACTTTATACTATATAAACGTATATACTACGCCCCTATATATACTTATACCTATATTAATAAGTTATAAGCTTAGCTTAGAAATAACCTCTATTTTTATTACTTCTTTACCTCTCCTTTACTTACTTATAAAACTTTACCTTTACTTAAAAGTTATATATACTAAAAATTAATCTTTTAAACGCTTTTCTATCTATACTACTTTTATAGAACTAGAAATACTAGCTAGACTAGTTATTTAGTTCTATAAGATTTATCTTCTTTAAATCTATATACTAAACCTTATTTAAATTAACTATACTTCTATTAATCCTTCTCTAAGTAAATAAGCTCTTATTACTACTTTATTTAATCTATATCCTTTAGATTATCTTTTTAAATTATCCTCTAAATTATTACTAATTTAGTTTAAACCTATACTTACTACTTAATAGACTTCTTCTTAACTAATTTACTATATAGGATATATATCTCCTTAGTTAGATATAGGTCTAATTAAAGAACATATTAATTAAAAAAAAGAAATAAAAACTACTCTTTTTTATAAGTTAAACCCTTAACCTCTAGGTTTATAACTATTATAACCTTACTATAAGAACTACTATACTATATATATAATAGTTCTTTAGTTAATACCCTCACTATTATTAATCCTTTATAAGGTTTATAATTATATACTATATCCTATTAAAGTAATAATAACTAATCCTAAAGTCTAGTTCTTTAAACTTATTAGCTTAGAGAACTATAAAGTATAAGCTATATGTATTAAAGCTCTACTATATAGTAAAAATATTACTATAAACCTTACTAAGCCTATTTCTTCTAATAATAAAGATAAAAACTATAAAGCTTTAAGTTATATATAGTTACTCTATAATAATAGGCCTCTAAAGGTTATAAAAGATAATAAAAATACTTATACTACTTAGGAATATCTAAAAGCCCTATATAAGCCTATAGGTTTTATAAACAAGTTTTTAACCTATAAAAAGTTCTTTAATACTTCTTTAGATAACTTTAAGTCTATAGAAAAATATATAAATAAAATAAAAGAACTTATAGATAACTTATCCTATAATAAGCTTAAATTACCTAATTAAGTAATTATAGTTTATATACTTAATAGTCTAAATAAGACTTATAAGGGTTTTATAACCTCTATAACTTAGTCTCTTAGGATTAACTCTACTACTTATAACTTAAACTCTTTATATACTAATCTTATAGATAAATATAAGAGAAAAAGTAGTAGTAAAGTAGTTAATAATACTACTAAAGGTAATAATAATAAAAAGAATAAAAAACAAAATAAAAACTAGAAAAATACTAATAAGAAAAACAAAAATAAAATTAATAAAAAACCCTAGAAAAAATAGAAAGGTTTATACTGCAAAAATTGTAAGAAAATAAACTATACTAAAGAAAATTGCGCTTTTCTATATCCTAAAAAAGCACCTAGCTAGTAGAAAAGACCCTCTACTAGTATTACTAGTACTAAGGATAAAGAAAAGGAAGTAGTTAATATAACTACTTTAGAAGAAATTACCCCCTATATATCTATAAATAATTCTAAAAATCCTATAGATTTAATAGATTTATTTTCTAATAAAGAAGAAGAAGATATTCTCTCTGAGAATATAGGCTATACTACTCCTAATAATAATATAAATAATACTAATAATCCTTCCTTAGGTTATTTAATTAACTAGTTTATTATTAAGGAAAAAGGAAAAGTAAAAAGTTATAATAATAAGAATGAAAATACAGTTAATATTTATATTAATACTACAGTTACTATTCATATTGTTAATAATTATAACTTATTAAAAAATCATAAAAAAATCAATAAAACTATAAATTAGAAAGAAGTAAAGACTCTTACTTCTAAAATAAAGAGTGATTTAATAATATATCTAAATAATAATACTATAATACTAAAAGACGTTTATTATATACCTAAACTAAGTATTAATCTACTTAGTTAATCTAAGTTAGATTCCTTAGGTATTACTTCTATTATATAGAAATAACCTATTTTATATAATATTAATAAAGATTGTATTATTGCTATTAGGGCAAAGAGAAATAACTTATATTTCTTTTAATTTCCTACTAATAATAACAATAACTATATATATAATACTATAAATAATAATATAAATAATAATAATGATAATAATAATAATAATAATCATGATAATAGCCTCTAACTATAGTATGAACGTCTTAGATATATACATTTACAGACTCTTTTAAAAGTAAAAGATAATACAACTGTAAATCTAAATATAAATAATAATAATAATAATAAATTACAGCCCTATAAAGCTTGTTTTCAAAGCAAATTTATAATAAAAGCTAGTAAACCTTAGGTTTATAATAAAAATCTAAATTATCTAGATTATATAGCTTCAGATTTATGTAGGCCTATAACGCCTACTATATATAATAAATATCACTATTTCATTATTTTTATAGATAAATATTCCTATTTTATATAGGGAAAATTACTTAAAGATAAAGAGAAGTATACTATTAGTAAAGCTTTTCTTGAATTTTAAACTAAAGTAAATAATAATAATAATAATAAAAGAATAAAAGAAGTATCTATAAATAGAGGTATAGAATTTAATAATTATCGCTTTAAAGCTATATATACTAAAAGCGGTATAATACATAATAAAAGACCTCCTTATATATATAAACTTAACGGTCTTATAAAGCGTACTATACGCACTATAGTTAATAAAATAAGAACTATACTATATAATTTAAGTTTACTACACTACTTATAGGGTGAAGCCTTTTATACTACTCTTTATATATATAATAGGACTCTTTATAGCTCTATTGAGTATAAAACGCCTTATAAAATAAAGAATAATATAAAACCTAATATAAATAATATAAAAGTGTAGGGTAGTATTTACTACTATAAGAATAAAGATCTTTCTATAAAGAAACTAGACGTATAAGCACATTAAGGTTATATAATAAATTATAGATCTAATAAGTATAAGATCTAGAATATATAACTAAGAAGAGCCTTATAGTTTTAAAATATTAAAATCCTAGAGAATACCTTTATTTCTTATTATAAAGAGCTTCTTTTAAGTATAAATACCCGCTATAAGAATATAAATAGTAGTATTATACTAAATAATAATAGATATAATACTACTTAAAAAAGTCTATAAAGAGATATTTCTAGTTAATCTATCTCTTATAGGAATAATCCTACTATAAGTAGTGATATTTCTATAATAAATAACGCTCTTGCAAATCTAAATGATAAGACTAGTATTAATAATAATAATAATAATAATAATAATAATAATAATAATAAAAATAATAATATTAATACTAGCAATAATAATACTAATACTAGTATAATTAGTTCACACAATAATAGTATGAAAACTACTAGTATTAATAATAGAGAAATAAATAAACAAAAATCTAAGTTATTAATAAAGATCCCCTCTCTAGTCTCTAGCCGTTCACTATGATTTTACCTGCTTAGAGCGACAGACCTCCTAACTCCACGCCTCCTAACAATGCACATAGCCTTCAGTCATATAATTATAATCTCTAACCACATCCCTCTCCTAACCTCAGCCGCACTTATATATGCACACAACCTCACAATCTTCAACTTCACTTTAGCAACGATGTAGTTTGTAATTACTTAATTACTAACTACTAAACTATTAACCTATCCTCTCTCTTGCGCATCATCTGCGCTACCGTCAAACACCATCTCTATCACTACTTTGCTATCCGCCATTCTTCTTATTTAATTAAGCTAGCTAACGCCTTTAGTATACCTTACATCATCCGCAAGCAAAGTGGTATACTAAGCTAATAAGCCTAGCAGTAGCTATACCGTTGTTAGCAATATTCTCTCTATTTAGCGCAAAGCATACTTACTAATATTCCCCTACTAAGCTTAAGCTTAGGCTACCTCTACCTTAGCATTACAGAGAGCTTATATGAAGAAAGGCTACTCCTTAGGATAGCTAGAAATACATATAGCCTCTATATAGAGGCGTCTAAAGCTATTATTTATCGCTTTAATTACAACATAGAGAGGGTTCCCTCTAGGGGTATTTATAAAGGCTCTAGCTATAGCTACCCTAACGATATACTACTAATTAGCAAAAGAGTACTTACTAAATTTAAAGGTTTTATTTATTATATAAATATTATTCTATATAGTAATATCCTTAGCTATTTACTTATAGAAGGGCGTACCTTATAGGGGATTAGCGTTCTTATATATCTCTTGTAGTGCAGATATTATAAAGGATTTATTATAGGTTAGTGAGGAAGAGGAAGAGAGATAGGCGTAAAGCCCTATGCGTAGAGCTTTTTATGCTTCTAGCTATGAGAACCTTTTACAATAACCTCTTTAGTTAAGGAGTCATCTCTTGTGTAGTAGCGTTCGCAGCACCTCGCTAGAAGGTTCAGTAAAGCTATCGTCAGCTAGGCCATGAGAGCCTCAGTAACCTGTTCAGCCTTAATATGATCGGCCCCACGCTGCGCGGCTAGCGCTATTGCTGTTCCGCTAGTCTATTCAGCTAGGGCGCGCTTTTGACTTTATGATGTTCAGAGGGTTTACCTGCTAGCAGGAATGTATGGGGTTTCTGTACTATTTTCCTTAATTAGTAAAGGGCATAGGTCAAAGTGCCTATATAGTGTTTCTAGAATTATACCCGCGTATAGGGTGAATTTTGCCGTAGTCTTTTTGCAAGGGAGCTGCGTTATAACTACAAACTTAAGATCCCCTCTCTATTAGAAGAAGCAAAAAAAAAGCTATAAATAGGTTAATAATATAGTTTATAATACTAAAAGTGTACTATTATTTACTATAATAGATTATCTTACTTTTAGTATTTATAAAATAAATAATAACATTTTAACTAATAATAATAGTATTACTAAAACTAGTACTATTAATAAAGCTTCTTATATTCTATTAGTTATTACATTAAATAAGCTTTCTAATATATAGCAAGCCTTAAATTCTCCTTATAAAGATAATTAGATTTAAGCTATATAACTAGAAGTAACTTAAATAGAAGATATAAAAACTTAGGAAATTATATAAAAACTAGATAATATTTATTTATTAAGCGGTAGATAGGTATATACTATAAAATTAAAAGATAAAATAAATAATATCTATAAATATAAAGTAAGATAGGTTACTTAAGGTTATAATTAATATATTAGTATTAATTATTTAGAAACCTTTTCTACTACTTATAGACTAAAAAGCTATAGGTTTATAGTTATATTTGCTATAAAAGAAGGATAAACCCTTCTATAGTATAACGTTACTATAGCGTTTATACACGCTAAAATAGATATAGATATATATATAATATTACTAATAGGTTTTTTATATAATAAAACCATAAATAAGTTAGAATTTAATTCTAATTATAACTATAAGTTTAATAGTAGTAAATATTACTATAAGCTTCTTAAAGCTTTATATAGGTTAAAGTAAAGCCCTAGACTATAGTATAACTATTTAAAAGCTATATTAATAAAATTAGGATTTATTGTTTCACTTTATGATGAAGTAGTATTTATACTTAATAAAAATAACTATAAAGCTATAATTTGTTATTATGTGGACGATATACTTTTAGTAGCTAATAATACTACTACTAGTGACTATATATATAATAAACTAAGGTAATATATAAAAATATAACTATTAGGGAAGCTTAGTACCTTTTTAGGCTATAAGTTTGAGATAGATTAACTTAATAAGTCTTTTTTTATATATTAAACTAAATATATAGAAAAAATATTAAATAAATATAATAAAAGTAATATAAATCTATCTTTAACTCCTATAAGAGATAATATAAAATTATATATAAATAAATATACTGCTATAAAAGAAGAAATACTATAATTTTAGTAGTAGATTAGAGCTTTTATATATCTAGCTCTAAAGATTAGGTATAATATTGCTCTAGTAGTTATAATATTATTAAGATATATAATAAACCCTTTAAAAGAGTATTTTTTAGCTTTAGATTACTTATAGGGATATATAAATAATTTTCCTAAAAGAGGAATTTATTATAATTATAATAATAATATAATATAGGATTTAATAGGTTATTTAAACTCTAATTAGGCTAGAGACCTAGATAATAGAAGATCTATATTAGCTTATATATTTTACTAAGGATTATATAATATAATATCTTATAGTACTATAAAACAAAAAATAGTAGTACTATCTACTTATAAAGCTGAATATATAGCTTTAACTAAAGTAGTAAAAGAAGCTTTATATCTATATAATAGTTATAATTTTAATTTAATTAATCTAGGTTTTAAAGCTATAAATAAACCTAAAATTTTTATAGATAATTTAGCAGCTAAAAAGCTAACTAAAAATCCTGAATTTCATGAAAAATCTAAGTATATTAATATAAAGTATCATTTTGCTAGAGAATCTTTATTAAATAAAGATATAATATTATTTCATATAAACTTTAAGTCTAATATTATAGATATATTAACTAAGCTTTTAAGTAAAGTTATATTTAATAATATACTTAATATAATAAATAATAATAATAATAAAGAAAATGATAATAATATACATAATAATAATAACTGCATTAAAGAAATAATATACTAGTTTTTCTCTTACCTTTTTACCTATAAGGTTATTTTATAAGAGTTTTTTAACTAGTTATAAATATATTATATATATTATAGGAATATTTTTCTTATTTTTCCCACAGGGTTTTTAAGTTTTTTATACCTATAACGTATATATATGTTAAGTGAGTAAGCTATATACTATAAATTAACCGTATATACCTTAAGGGAGGATATTAATATATAACATTCTTTTATAATAATAATAATAATATAAGAATAATAATAACACTTAACTTACTTTAATATTCTATAATAAATAAATAAATAACGTTTAAGGTATAAAACCTTATATAAAAATACTCTATTTATTATACCCTATAACTATAATATTAATTATATAATATGTATACTTATATAAGCACCTTATGTAATTAGCAGTTTAGCAGGTTACGTTTTAGGTTATCTTTCCCCTCACTTTTCCCTACTAGAGGATATAACCTGCTAACTATAATAACAGAAATCATCACAAAACATCACTTCTCTTATTATTATCTATATGATTAAATACTCTTTAATACTTAAGATTATCACTTTTCATCATAACATAAGCCTATCTATAACCCTATACTATATAGGCGCATATACTACGCCCCTGTATACGCTTATACCTGTGCTAATAATAACTAATATTTTATAAGAGGTCCTATTAGTAAGCTTTAAAAAGACTAGAGAGTTAGATTATATAGAAGATAGTAGTAATAAACTTAGCTTAATAAAGTAATTAAAATATAGAAATCTTTATAAGAGAAAGAAGGAGATATAAGAGAAATAAGAAGCTATAAAGTATAAATATTCTACTACTATTAAACCTTAAGTAGATATTTTATAACTTCTAAGTATAATACCTCTTAAAGACTTATTTTTATATTATACTAAACTATTTCTTCTTTTTAAGATAGTTATAATATAATACCTACCTATATTAAGTAAGTTAAGTTAACTATATAATAATTACTCTTATTTCTAATATAATAATAAAATACTTTATAGAGAAAGATTATAATCTATTATGTAATAAGAACTATTAGCTTATTAGTTTAATAGTAAAATCCCCTTCTATCTAAAGTGAAGATTTAAGTTTAAATCTTAAGTAGGTCTTTTTTTTTTCTTAAAGCTTTTAAAGTACGCTTATTATAGTAGTAAAGTCTGTTTTTATATAGGACGCCTAACTATAGAGATATAAGGGTTTAAAGTGAATATCTTTAGCTTCTTACTTCTAGGCGTATATAGTATACTAGCCTAAAATAGCGCTAGTCGTAGGGATATATTATAGTAAATACTAGTGCGTAAGTAATTATAAAGTAGGTATACGTATTAGGTAAGCTAGCTAGGTGACTAAGGTCCCTTTTCTAATAGAAGGATTTGTTTAATAGCAGTATAGCTAGCGTTCCCTAGTTATTATACTAATTATTAAATCTTAATTAAGGCTACTACTAATACTTATACTTTATATTAAGTTTTAATTATTATTTACTTTTTTCTCTATAGCGTTTAAACAGTTAGTTATTAATTTTAATAGTAAGATTAATATACTATAAGAAGTTATTAAAGTAATTAACCTTAATAATCTTATTTTTCATATTATTCTTAAGTTTTTAATAGAATATAAAGATTTTAGGGTTTTTAGTAAAATTAAATTAGATACTAAGTTATTAAAATATAATAGTAAAATCTTTAGTAGATTTAGTTTAATTAAGTTATAATAGTTTATATTTAGCGTATTATTTCTTATTAAGGTTTTAGAAAAAAGAATAAAAAGTATTTTCAAAACCTTAGAAATTACTATAGATATTATAAGTTTCTATAGAATATTTATTTAGTATTTTATATTTAAAGAATTCTTTTTAAATAAATTTAAACTATCTAAATACTTATTTTTAAAAATAAGTAGTTATATAAACTATTATTTCTATTTAACTAGTAAAATTACTATAGTAGAAGTTCTAATAGTTTTTAATTTAAATTAGAAATCTTTTAAAGTATCTTAAAGTATTATTATAAATTATTAAAAAACTAAGTTTAAGTTTCTACTATTCTCTTATAAGTATTAAAATAATATTAATAGTAATCTAGAAAGTATTAATTTCTTCCTAAAGTTTCTAAATTTTCTTAAAGTTAGTATCTCTTTTAATATCTTTTTCTAGTTTTTTATAAACTTATTTAACGTTCTAGAGTTATTTATTAAAGCTATTTATAGCTTATTTATTTTTACTAATAAAAGTCTATATCTTTTTAAATTTATTCTTTTATTTCTAAATAATATATTATAGCTTTTTATATTCTTTTTTAGTAAAAGATCTCTCTCTATTAGAATTATATTTAAGGTTTAGTATATTATAATTTTTAATATTAGTAAGTTTCTATACTAAGCTTTAAAACTAGTTATATAAAGAAAATAAAGATCTTAAAATAAGAGATTTAGCTAAAGTATAACAAGATATATTATCTTTTACTATTAGTAGGTATTAATAGTTAACTTAGTAAATAAAAGTAATTAAAATATTATAGTTAGCTATTTAATAGTAAGGTCTATTAATAAAAGTTAGAGATTAATATATTATAATAGTATATAGAACTTATAGTTCAAATTATAAGTTATAAGTTTTATTATAAATTAATATTTAGAAGCTAAAATAATTAGTTTTAAACTTAATACGTTATTTATAGTAAAAGTAAGCTAAAAGTATTTTAAGGATATTTATAAGTTAATTACTAAAGAACTATAGAAGTTTAACTATAAACTAAGTTTAAAGTTATACTATATATAAATCCTAAATAGTTTCTTTATTCTAAAACTAGTAAAATCCAAGTAGTCCTTAAAAATAGACTAATATCTCTATATTAGTTCTCTTATTAAACTACTTATCTTTCGTTAGTTTTTATTATTATTATATAACTTATACTATAGTTTTCCTATTCTAAGTAAGTCCCTATTATTCTTATAATTTTATAGTATAAATGTCTTATTCTAGCTACCTAACGTCTAAGTAGGTTAGTTATCTATTATCCTTACTTATAGGTTGTAACACTTAGTAAGTATTTTCTATATCTTTACTTAGATTTATACTTTTTTAGAGGTATAAAGTTAGTTAAATAGGTTCTTCTAATTTAACTTCAACTAATATATTTAGTTAAAAATATTATAATTAAAGAGGTTAAGTGTATATTATATATATTAATTACTAAATATTAAGAAGAGGTTATTAGTATTAATAATAAACCTAAAAGCTAACTCTTTAATCTATAAGACCTTACCTTAAAGTATAGTAATAAGAATAGAGTATTAACGCTTAGGGGGAGGCTTATTAATATTAAAATTATTACTAGATATACTCTTAGCGTAGGATTAATTTTAGAAGATATAGTAGATAGTCTTAAGATATACTTTAGCGCTAGATATAATAGAGGCTTTCTAAGGTATATTAAGATGTTTAGCTTTATTATAGTATTAGTAAACTTAGTAAGTATCACTTAGATATATTATTAGTATAGTTAAAAGTAGAGCAAAGAAGTAGTATACTTTAAGTATTATTTTAAAAGATCTTATAGATAAAATGGTTTTTATTTTTAATCTAAAAGGTATAGCTTTAGCTACTTTTCTTTAAGATATACTTAATATTAATAAAGCGCTAACCTTTTTATATAGCGTGAGGTAGGGCTTTAAAACTGCTATAAGTAGTGAGGTTAATAGTTAATATATTATTAGTAATTAATAAGGTGTAGATCTAAATAGCAATCTTATAAAGAGTTAACATATTATAGCTAATAAAGTGATTAAAGTGTTAATTACAGGCTAGTATAAGTATTGTAATAGTAAGTGAGAAGTTAAAAAAAATACTAAGAGGTGTATATAAGTAGAGCTTTAAGGCGTAGAAGTAGATATAGTAGTAGTAGTAGTAGCGTTACTAGTAATATTAAAAAAGGGTTATTTTTAAGGGCTAGCGTAGAGGTTAAAAATAGGCTTTTTTTAAGCTTTAGTTAAGAGGGTTAAAAATGCGTTAATTTAGTAGTATAGTAAAAAGCGTATTTCTAGCACTTCTAACACTTTTTAGTAGTACTAGCTCTACTACTAAGAAGTACTAAGCTTTAGTCTACTACTTATTAATATAAAGCTATTACAAAACTAATATCTATAACTACTTATCTTTTCTTTTTTTAAAAATATATTATAATAGAACTTAATAAGTTAGTAGTAAATCTACTATATAAGTAATTATAGAGATATAAGTTTAAAACTAGCTTAGGTTATTAGCTATAATATAAAAGCTTAAAAAGTTATAACTTTAAGTAGCTAGAAAAAAATATCTAGTTAACTTTTTTATTTTTTTATTAAATTTTTTAAAAATTCTAATTAGTCTAGAGGCTAGATTTTCTTTTTTCTAGGTAATATTAAATTAATTAAAACGTTTAAAACGAGGGTATTATTGTTTTAGCTAATTAACTGTAAAAAAAGCCCTCTTTTGATTAGCTGATTGGTTGAATTGATTGAATGGGATTGAATGGGGTGCTGCGCTGCATAGCCATGCCATTCCATTCAATGGACAGTGTTTTGGTTGCCTTGAATATGGCGTAACTAGGACCATTCATCTTATGTACACGCGATCTGCGGTAGGCCTAAGATGCGATGTAGTCCGCTTTGCGTCTGACTTACGACCTCTCATTCCTCTGCGATTTCCGGCAAGTTTATGCGAGCCATGTTGTTCACCTAAAGCTCCGGTCCTGATATTCTCTGAAGACCGACAAAAGGAGTACAACTTCCTATACACATTGCGTTCATTCAAGATGGAAGAAGCCCAGGTGCCATCGGCATCGTCCGTCAGAAGGAAGCCACTTCCTTATAGTGCTTAGACACTCGACAGGGGCTCAAACACCAGCAACCATCCAACAGAATCTCAATATCCAGCTCGGCGTCAGCAAAACACTTTTACTCATGATCCATCCCTAACGCTTTCGGCAGATGATCTGAGATTTCTGCTCGATAACAGAGACTCGCTGGAACAAGACAGAGTTGTCGCAAAGCCCAGCCCAACTCCTGACTAAAAGTCACGACAAATGCTCGTTCAAAGGATGAAACAGCTGACGGACATGATGACAGGATAGATATCTGAGAGAATACACGATGAACCGAGATCATGGGGTACAGCCCTTCTCGCTTGGTGGCAGGAGCTTCCCTTGTGCTTCGCCAGCATCGTCCTCGTAGCCACTCTGGCTGGCGTGCTTCTCCATTCCGACAATCAGGGACTGCCATAATGGCCGCTGGGGCTGACCCTGAGTACAGTCGTCGCCCTACTATCCACGCTCGCCCGTGCTGCGTTTTTGACGCCTGTAGCCGAAAGCATTTCACAGCTGAAGTGGCTCTGGTATCGCAAAGAAAGATCTTTGAACGATTTTAAAGACTTCGACAAGGCTAGTCGGGGGGCATGGGGGGCAATCCAGCTTGTAAAGACGACGAAAGGATGGTATGTGATTATAAACCTATCGGCAGTTTTTTTACTAATTGATCTGGCTTCCAGGTCACCTGGAATCATCTCGATGGTCCTTCTCGTCACATCTATGCTTACATCAACCTTGACCCAGTCTACAGTGGCGTACCCAACACGTTTGACTCTGTTGTCGGCGAAACCTGCGCTATCACGAGCAGTCAAAGTCCCGGATCGCACCACATACGCAGGCGATATGTGTAAGGCATCAACTCCATTTCGGATAGAGGCCTACTGACTCCAAATCAGGGCTTCACATGAACCCTTTGTTTGATAACGGTGTCTACTCTGGGCTTCACCATAGTTACGACCACGGATTCCCATTCGAGCAGCCACGATGTCCTACAACCGAGTGTAGGTGGAATGGCTTCAGTTCACTTGGACTTTGTGTCAAGACGACAAACATTACCGACTCATTCAATGTTACCTATAAAGAGGGGAGGGCTTCTGGTCAGGGCCCGCTCGCAAACCTAACTCAAGCGCACCTGAAGATCACCCAGATGCCCTTTGACAAGCCGCGCAATCGAAATGTTTACTTGGTGAACAAGAGTAATCTCACCTATTTCCTCGGAAATCAGACAGCCAACAAAATTGGCGCTATGGAGATTTTATCCTATTACTGCGTACAGCGCTTCAAGGTCTCTGTCGAGAACAATATCGCGTCTCGAACTATCGTTTCAACCTCAGCCGATCGAAAAGATGACGTCTATGAGTATATGAGCGGGACGCGCATCAAATTTGATGCGCTTAAAATACCTGAAGATCCCGGCACATTGTTCCCATTAACTCCAGTAATGACGATCGTCCTGAATGTAAGCTTGACAGCCGCGTTCAACAACACATATTACGAGACCTGGGAAAGAGAATATGGACATATTCGTGGTCTCGCATCGACTAGATACTTTAACGTTCTCAACCTCGTCCGTAACGAATACGCAGCCTTAGGCGAAGATTTACTTGGGGACGCAATCCGAAACATTACTAAAAACGTGGCTAGAGGCGTGACCGCAACGTAAGTCGTTTTGCGCTGTTATTCTCCATCCCAGATCAAAGCAACTAATGTTTTTCCTGTTCCCTAGCTTTTTCGACCCTTCAACGAATGTCACCGGCGAAGCATACGTGACAGAGACGTACGTCTTTGTGAGATGGGGCTGGCTGGCGTTTATATCGGCTCAAGTCCTGCTTTCAATCTTGCTGGTGGGCGTGGTCATCATCCAAATCAGGCAGGCCGGGCTCGGGGTAGCGAAGAGCTCGATTCTGCCATCCTTCTTTGCAATAGAGTTTTGCTATTCGGGCAGTGTTATTTGGCTATCCAGGCAGTGTTTACATGAACGTAAATCCGTAGTTTATTTCTAAAGTGACTATATTTTGTTTCTCACTTTTATCGTTATTATTATCTATCATCTATTACTATTGTCTATTATTATTATCGTCGCTGTTATTATTATTGTCGTCGTCGTCGTCGTTATCCTTATTACTACTTCTTTCGTTCTCTCTATAATCACGAATTATAAGGGATACTACCCAGATAGCTAACTAACACTGCCCGACCAGCAAAACCCTTGCGATAAATTCACAGGATAAGCATGCTGTAGAGCACGAAAGCACTAGAAGCATTCAGCAGAAGGACATGGAAGGCATGATACGAAACAAGTCTGGAGCAGGTTGGCGCCTTGGGCTGACAGAGCGCGGTTGAATTTTCAAGCGATGAGAATGGAGTTATATCTGTCAGATAACCTCGCTCACAGAGTGGGTAGACTCTGCCTATGGCTGTCGGATGATTATCCTTATTCCTGTCATATCAATTGGTAACGATCAACTACGTAAGATTGCATTCCTAACATGTATAAGCGGCGTGGAATTCATGTGTCACTCCTCCGGGTTGTTCTCGGGGGCTTGCGAGGGCTCTTTCTCCGGCTTCTGGCCATAGACAGAGTAACTGGCATGGTCAGTACTCATATTACAGCATCTTGAAATCCGATACAAGAGTACACTTACACGTCGTAATAGGCGTGTATGTCCACCCTCGTGAGTTCATTTCGAACCTCGGCACAGAAGACTGTCGTCTCCGGGACACTCCAATCAAGCACACGGGTGAATAGAGCCATGGTGATGGCCTCAATCCCTTGCAACGCCGACTCTTTATCCCATTCGCCCAACTCTTTGTACTTCGGGTCCTTTGGCCAGGGCGTATAAGGCCACTTCTCCTTCTTCACGACGACATCGACAAATCCAGCGTCCTCGAGCATCTTCTTGAAGTCTCTAGCCACGGTGATTGGTCGGCCCATCAGATCAGTTCCCTCAATCAGCAGTTTAGTCCACTTGAGGGTCTTGCATTCGTCCGTCATAGTTCCGTCGTCGCACTTCAATGGAAAGTCGTTGTCGTGTATCTCAAGGTAACCGCCGGGTTCGAGATTGCTATGAAGTCGGTGTCAGATCGGTCGATCGGAATTCAACATTCGCTTACGCATAGGCCTTCGCAATCATGTCTGGCCAGCTTTTGAAACTGGCGATCATGGCCCTGATGAAGATGAAGTCGAATGGCGTTGTCCAAGTCCATTCTTTGTCAACGTCGTCGACCTCGAAACTACAGTTGGGCGACACGCTAGACAAAAAGCATTCTTAGTACAGCAACATCATAGTGCTCAACTAGACATACTAGCCAGGCTGAATAGGGCTGAGATCAACACCGATGACCTAAGGGCAAGTCAGTGCTTGGACTTGTTTGAGATATTCCTTTAGGAAGCCGAATAGCCTACCGTTGCTTCTGGATGGTCGTCCGCTGTCAAGTGTCAGCTTCGTATGTTGCCACGCAATGGGCCGAGGACAGCTAACCGAAATCAAGGGCCCAAATTCCCGTTCCAGTGCCAACATCCAAGACCCTTTTGGCACCGTCTTTCTTGGGACAGTTGCATAGCTCGCCGTCCCATGTCAGGGTCCAAAGATGGTGGGTAATATCTTCATGTAGCCATCCCGCATCAGTGCTGCACGCACATGTGCCAGAGTTCACTTACCCAAGCGATCCTGCTCTCGCTTGACGCACCGCTGTTAGATTATTCAATCGAAGTCATATGCGATATCGATTCCTACCTCATCGTTTGGAAGAACATATTCTAGCAGGTTCGGTTAGTCGGACCGCCCATAATGGGACGTAGAAGACTCACTGCCGTCACTAAGCCGGTGATACGTGCGGCCATTCTCTCTTCGATAGTCTAAGATGCTTGATCTCAGAGACGCCAATGAGTCCCGTGTAGACTATGGGCTGTCAGAAGACGCATGATCATCGAGGTCATCATCGCGCAACCTACCGCATCGCCGACTGAGGATGACTCATCGTCAGTATGGGTGTCCTACGAGATATCAAATGAGTCGTGTCGTAACGGAGTAGCTAAATGGGCACAAACCTCAGCTTGAGGGTTGTCAGCGGTGGACTCGATCATCCTGCGCCAATTTTCTCAAGTTCAATGTCGTTTCTTAATTCAGGAAACTCCAACAGACGGGAGAAGTGAGGGGAAAGTTGGCTCACCCCACCTGGTTTGATTATTTGTGGTTGTTGGTTCAATGCATGCGGGTTTGTGACCTCTTGATTGGACTAGGCTGTTGGACACGAAGCCATCCTTGCAGATCGAGGCTTGGCTCTGGTTTCCGGAGCGATCCGTCGCACAGTCATTGCAGAAACTTCCCTTCCCTAAAGAAAACGATGTGCTAGGTTTGCTGAATATCTGAGCTAAGATCCATCACCCTAGAATTCCTTCGTCTTTGCCGTCTCAGTCATCCCTCCCATCTTCTGCCCTGGGTTACTGATTGTGGTTGTTTCATTGGTCGTGGCATGCTTTTGCCAATGGAAAAGGAAAGATGTAATTGAAAGAAATCAAACAGGAAAGATCTCTTCCTCCCGGATGTCCAAACAGATCATGTGCCCAGGAGCATGTCCCATGACAGTACCGTTCAAGTTCGCCTTCATGACAGCTTCCTGAGGCGTAACTCCACATCCCCAGAACACCGGAACATACTCCTCATCATTATGCCCAAATAACGTCTTTCCATCATCCTTGACGGCAGGATCTCCCCACTGTGGCTTCGTAACATCTGTGACCCCAATTCTTGCAGCCCCGTCCCATCCCCAGGCAACTGGCTCTCCATGCGTCGCCACGAACGGTCTTGTGATATCCCGAACCTTCTCAACATCCGAGACCTTGTATGGCCTCATAGAAACAACATACGTCGCCCCTGTGAAGACACCCGCCGCGCATAGTGGGATGTTGGTGCGGTACATGGGCACATTGCGGTTGTGCGTCATGTGTTGTGGCGTGAGGCCCGCCTCGTGAAGAGCCCTCTCGAAGCTGAACGAACATCCGATCAGGAACCCGACATGATCACCATCAGTCCATTGATCAGCTACATTGACAGGTTCCAGGGCGCCGTTGATGGAGACGTGTTTGCTGTTCTCGTAGACTCGGTATCGGGGAGCGTCATGGCGGAGGTCAACGTTCTTGGCTACTGGGAGAAGACTCTTTCCATCGATGCTTTGGACATATGACTTGAGCTTGTTAAAGTCACCTGGGCTTTCTGACTCGGCGAGCAGCGGGCAAGGAACGGGGTTTCGGTGGCAGAGGAGTCGGAAGTCGTCGGCATAGCGCTTGGGCAAGACAATGAGGTTTGCTTGCAAGTGGGTCGGGGCCTGACCGGCCGTGGTGGTCTCGAAGACACCCGAACGACACGCGAGACGATGGTCCTCCCCCGTCTTGTAGACTGCGGTCATGATGAAGAAGGGTCAGATTTGGTAATGGGAAGGTTGAATTGGGGTAAAGGATCTCTAGGAGAATTAACTAACGGCGAGCACGAATTTGAATGACTCAAGCCTGCACAAATTACGAAACTTCGGAACCTGAGAGTTGACCCAACAAAAGTTGAATGAGTTCCTTTATCAACCGGCAGGACTACTCACTCTCTTATCAAGATCGGGTAAACGTTGGCGATGATAAGAATGCGGCCAACTCCCGAATTAATTGCGGGGTTCACCCGGCAGCGCTATCAGCGGAGACCCACTCCGATCTCCGAATCCAGTCCGGTCATCGGACTCATTTCCCGAGGCAAAGTATCTATGCAATGGACGCGGGGGGCTCGGTACATATTCATGATGCTCCTTCATTGTCTACTTTCCATGCGTACCCCGGATTTCGGGCCTCGGAACTGGGGCCGGGGATCCATCCCGAGCATCTCACTAGAAATGACGACTGGGAATAATGACAACACCTGCATCAATGAATAAGGGGCATGGATTCCAAAAGAATGACTACAACAAAGGAGCTGAAAACCAATCGCAAACAAACCAAATGTGCCGGAAGTGTTCTCAGTCCGCTTCTAATTTACAGCGGCGCTGAAGTGACGTAGGCGCCGAACATTGCACTCCGGTCGCCTTGAACATCCGCCTCGTCAACAAGCCCCCGAATCTCCTTCTCTTCGTCGGCGCTCAGCTGAATCTTCAAAGCGCCGAAGTTCTCTTCGAGATACGGAATCTTTTTGGTGCCCGGGAGCGGGATCACATCATTCCCCTGCGCAATCAGCCACGCAAGCGTGAGTTGGCCGGCACTACACCCATGTCTCTTCTGCGCAATGTCCCCAAACTTCTCCACAAGCTCGATGTTCTTCCGGAAGTTCTCACCCTGGAATCGCGGGATCTGGCGCCGGAAGTCTGACTCCTCGAAGTCATCTGCAGATTTGTACTTGCCCGTCATCATGCCCCGGCCCAGCGGCGAGTAGCAGAAGACCGTAACTCCGAGCTCGCGGCACGTCTTCAGTAGATGGGTTCCTGCGGCACCTTCGATTTCGAGAGACCAAGGGTTATACTCAACCTGCACCGCAGGAATTGGGTGGATCGCGTGCGCCCGGCGGAGTGTTGCGGAAGAGCACTCCGAAATCCCAAAGTACTTGATCTTGCCCTCACTTGAACCAGTCGTCAGTATTATAACATCCACCAAGATCCAGGTGCGTGAGTCTCACTTCTTCAACTTGACCATCTCCTCGATAGTTTTCTCAACTGGAGTGACTTCATCCACACGGTGGACGTAGTACAGGTCAATGTCCACGCCCAACTTCTCCAGACTCTTCTCGCAAGCCTCGCGGCAGTACTCGGGCGAGCTATCGGGACGGATGTTATACGTGCCATCTGACTGGACCGTGCCGCGTAGGCCGAACTTGGTGGCGAGGAAGATGTCGGCGCGGCGCTCTGGGTGCAGCTTGAACCACTTGCCGACCAACACCTCGTTGTCGCCATATAAGTCGGAGGTATCCCAGTTCGTGGCGCCAATCCCCCACGCGCGGTCGAGAAAGCTCAGACGCTCCTCGTCAGAACTGATTCTTTTGGTCAGCCGTAGAGTAGTATACCACAGTAGGTGTAGAACAAACCCAGAGGTTCCGTAGGCCACGCTCAAGCCCATGAGCCCAAGCCCAAGAGCGGTGATCTCAGGCCCGTTCTGGCCAAGTCGTCGGGTTGGGAGACTTGAAGGAGGAGCCATTGCTGTGAGTGTACGGAGTACTGAATGATTACTCAGGTAGGTCTGATATATAGAAAAGCTTGAGGACTGTTAAGAGTGGTTTGTACGTGAACTGCATTAGAAAGACGCTCTTCAGCTTTTCATCGGGCACGTCGGGCACGGCGAGGTATATATACACTATTCGGAAGTGGTGTCGACACAGTCTTGCTAAATTGAGTTCACGAAAGCTCCACTGGAGACCATCGCTTCCGACGGGATGTCATGCACGATTCTGGATCTCCATGTCTAAAGTCCGGCAATGTTACGGAAACCAGTGTCTTGCATGGGCTCTCGCCTCTGCAGCCAGAATAATACCTCTCAAGTTGAGTCTCAAGCGACGCCCTAGCTAGGGTTGACGCAAATTTCAAGTTCTCATTAGGAAATCGTGCCTTTGAAGGTTGTTTACAAGTCGGACAGGACGTTGGCTGGTAGGCTGCATCTGGTGGCGGGTTTAAATCCGGGGCTCGGACTTTGCGGCCGCTGCGGCCGCATCTCCCGCATTGCCCGTAAGGACTCCGAGGGACCGTCTCGTCCGCTCATACGAAGCGGTTGCCCAATTGATGGCCAGTAGGATGCAAGAAGACTATGCTCCCCATTCCCCAACCAGTGTTGTTCAGATTTGTCTACAACCTAGCTAGAATTCTGCGAACAAGGGGTTGTCAATAACAAAAGAAACACCGATGGTGTGCTGACGCACCATTCCTCTTGCTTTGTCTTGATCATACAGAGAACAACCATTTGCACAGACATCTACCTACACAAGCTAGTATGGCCTTCTTTGTGGGGGCTTACCTTAAGAGAACATGCCCCATCTTGGCTCTTCTCAGGAAACCATGTATCCCTATCCCAGCCACGTCACGATTGGCTGTACCAAGATCTAATAAGCCAAACCAACAACTCTTCCCAAACTCTCCAGTCACTCCAAAGTCACCATGCTCACTCACCTCCACTATGGAGTCCGCGCGCTAACCTACCTAACCTACCTCCCCTCCCGCCCCCTCGAGCGCTGGTTCTACCGCTCCGACCTCTCCGCAGCCTACCACCTCATCTCCACCGCCTCCATCTACATCACCCTCTGGCTCAACGCCTACATCCTCATCCGCGCCACCGGCCTGCGCGCGCACCTCTGCAGGCTCCGAGAGCACGAGAGCTGCGAGCGCATCGGCCGCATCAACCGCCTCCTCCTCGACGCCTATCTCGGCGGGTTCTTCCTGCTGCCCAACCTCTGCGGCCCCATCTACGTGTGCTGGTGGCTGAACCCGCACAACCGGCAGCTCGACGAGCTCGCACACCTTTATGGCTTCTGGATCGGTGTGTGGCATGTCCCTCTGCTTCTTAGTCTGAGTCTGAAGCTGATTCTGCCCGGCGTATTTGGTTTGCTGGTCTGGGCTGTTGGGAAGGTCTCGGAGGGCGTGTGGTGGGCTGCTGACATCTTGCAGGAAGGCCCGGCTGCGTTTATGCAAGGGTCATTGAGGCGCTTGAGGGAGTTTCTGCTCGCCGCGCCGAGAACGATATGCGACGGGATCGACCGCAAGGTGCTAAGGTCGGAGAGTAAGTATTTGGTGTTTGCGGTGTGGTTGGCCATGGCCGGGTACTGCGTCATCCTTTACGCCATCTTTGTCGAGACGTATCGGGCGTATTTGCAGAGAGCCGTGGCGCGCGTGCTTTCGAGCTTGCTTATGGACATCGGGGACCAGATCTTTGCCGTTGGCTATTGGCTGGAACGACTGGTGGTCGAGAAGGGATTCTGTGGGGGAACGAAGAGGTGGCAGATCGTCAGCTGGATTGAATGAAATGTCATTCAATGGTGAGTATTCTTCTATTCAACAATGAGTTTAATATAGAGCTTTGCAAATCAGGCCCGTCACCATCGTCTCCGTCGTCGTCCTCCTCCCCTTTGTCGTTGTCGCCTTTGTCGTCGTCCCTCGCCCAGCCCGGATAAACTCCTAAGATTAGCCCGTAAACCTTTCGCGACGCATCTGATGTCAGATTGTAACGTGATGTAGCAAATGAGTAGATCGAGCAAGTCTTTTTATTATCCCTGGGTATACAACTCCAGTCCCTGTTGGGGAAAGTACAAGAGTAGTAGGCGCTCCTCGAGGGAAGCATGCCATGTCTAGGACACACAATCCAATCCTTGCGGCCATCCATCTTTCAAACCAGCCAATGCCGCGCTCGGGCACGTCTAAGCAAATATCAAGTCTCGCTATCCACACACACTCTTTATATCTAGAGACATCCGCTCGAAATCCTTAGCCGTACTCCAAGCCCATAGTAAAACAATGTCGGACACTCGAGAGGGGCAAGTAGTCGTAAATCGGTTGAGCATGATGTCCTCTCTTGAATCGAATCATGCATTGGCCTGGCCGGCAATCGTGATGCCATCAGTGCCAGTCTCGATGACCTTGTAGCCATCGGCGTTACCGGAGCCCTCGGCGGCTCGGTCATATGCTGCGTCGCTCCTGTCCAGATGTTAGCACGATCTTTATTACCAAAGACCGGGGATTATCTTACCTATCGCAAAGAACATCAAGATCTTTGTCGCTCAGAATCTCGTGAGAGCCTGAGTACTTGAATACTTGGCCATCCTTGAGCAACAATGTCTTGAGAGTCTTCTCGTCAAGATCCTCCTTCAGGTCCATCTTTTGGCCCATGGACTTGAAGTTCCCCTTCTTGATGACCAGCTTCTCAAGACGGCGCTTGGCGTCTGCACTCAGCAACAGCTCCTCCTCCACGGTTCCCTTGGTCGCAAGGCGGTAGACAATGACAGGGCGGGTCTGGCCAATGCGATGGCATCGGTCCTGGGCTTGGAGATCCTGCTGAGGGTTCCAATCGGAGTCAAAGAGGATGACAGTGTCGGCACTGGCAAGGTTGATGCCCTGGCCACCTGCGCGAGTCGACAGCAGGAAGATTCTGAACTCGGGGTTCTCGTTGAATTCTTTGATCTGGTCGCGACGGCTTTCCTGGCTGACTGAACCATCAAGGCGGCAGACGTTCCACTTGCGCAACTCGCAGTAGTCTTGGAGAATGTCCAGTTGCGTCTTGAACTGGGAGAAAATCAAGACCTTGTGGTCTTTCTCAAACAGCGTAGGGAGAAGTCTGTCAAGAAGCAACATCTTTCCAGAAGCCGTGACGATGCTCTCGTCGACAGGAGGGGCGCCTTCGTAGCTCCAGGGGTCGAAGAAGTTGTGCGGGCTGTTGCAGACCAGACGCAGCTGCATGATTGGGTTGCCCAACTTCTTGGTCGCCAGTTCTTTCTTCGCGTGCTCTGTGATGCTCTTCTTGTACTGGTCTTCCACAGACAAGACGACATCATCTACATCCTTCTCGTCTTCTTCGGCCTCTTTGACCAATCGAGCCTCGAACTCGTCGTCGGAGAGCTTATCCTCATCGTCGGCGTCAGTTTCGGCGTAACGGCGGCGACCTCTGGTGACGCGGCCTCGACTGGTGACAGAGGGGGTCGATTGACGCGATGACTTTGCGCTTTTTGGCTCTGGGGTTTCGGCGGTTGGCGGGTTCTTGCGCTTGGAGCTTGAACGAGACGCGGTCTTGACGGGCGTCTCCTTAGCGACATCCTTTGGCTTGGTTGAAGAGCTTCTAGCCCTGTTCATCATCGCCGAAAACGCGTTCGTCTTCTTGGGTTCCGAAGCAGCCTCCGACTTGGCCTTTCTAGGGCTGTTGCGGATGGGGATCTCGAGCTTCTTTGCCGGCGTTTCCTCCTCTGCCTTGACTTTCGGACGGACGCTTCCTTCGCGGGAGCTTGGTGTAGACTTGTTCACTGCGGTGAGACGCTCGACGACCTTGTTCTCGAGGAAAGTGCGGGTGTCGACTTTCTTATCCTGAATCGCGTTGTACATGTCCGTTTGCTCCTTTGTCATGGGAGCAAACAGGATGTATTCCCGCTTCTTGGGCAAGTAGGCGGCGACATCTGCCTTTACTCGACGAAGGAGAAGTGGTTGCAGGATGACGTGGATCTTCTTGATGATCTCCTGGTTTTTGCGGTCCGCGATGAATTCTTCCGTGCCTTCTTCGTCCTGTAGATCGTCGAAGTCAAACCAACTCTCAAAAACCTCCCATTCCTTGAAGATGCCCGGGAGCAAGAAGTGAAGCAGCGCCCACAGCTCTTTGAGATTGTTCTGCAGAGGCGTGCCAGTGATAAGCAATCTTGTGGCCGAGCGAAAGTTCTCAAGCTCCTGGAACAACTTCGACTCGAAGTTTTTCATGCGATGTCCTTCATCCTAGACAAGAGTTAGGAACTCAGACCTATCAGACCTGGTGAGCGCCAAGACGTACAATGATGATAAAGGCCCAGTTGAACTTGGAGAGGGCAGCCTTTTCTCGCAGTACCATCTCGTAGGAAGTGCAGACGACAGGAAATCGCTTCGTTGGCTGGTTCTTAACGTAGTGCTTGGCGATCTGGTCCTTCATCACACGTTCTCGATTCTTAGGGTCGCCGTGATACAGAACGACCGGGATCTCAGGGCACCATTTCTCAAACTCATCCATCCAATTGGACAGTGTGCTCAGAGGGGCAACGATGAGATGAGGGCCGAGGTAGTCTTCCTCTCGGAGCTTGGCGATGAGTGAAATGGTTTGTACCGTCTTGCCTGTGAGATTTTAGCGTCTGGTCATATTCGCAGAAGCCGTATGTTGTCATATGTCAAAAGTGGAATAAGGCGAATTACCAAGGCCCATCTCATCGGCAAGAATTCCAGACATGCCTTGAAGGCACACCTCGTACATCCATGTCAAACCCTCGAGCTGGTAATCTCTCATGGTTCCTCCCTTCATGATCTTCGGTTGCGCAGCCATGGTCAAGTCGTGGGCTCCTAGGGTCTCCCCCTCCAAGCTAGAACCAACGCGTCCTAGAACCTCGGTCTTCTTGGTAAGGATGTCCGAGAAGGCCGCAGACTTGGCAAGGAGGTCATCCAATTCTTTGGCCTTCTTCTCTCTCTCCTCCTTGGTGAATTCGACCTTCTTCTTCTTGCGGCGCTTGGCAAGAAGTGCAGCTTTCCGCTTCTTCTCGGCAGCATCGTTGGTTGCTCTTACTTTCTCTTCCTCGTCGATCATGCGTTGGAAATCGCTGTCAATGGCTTCCACAGAGCCCTCTCTCGGGGGTGAAGACGGGGCGCTGGTGTATGGTCTCGAGGTTTTCGAGAGTACAGACTCAACGTCTGAACCGGGTGAAGAGCTCATGATCACCGACTTGCAGAAGCCTTTGCCGGCCGATTGGCGGGTGGTTGTTGCTCAAGAAAGAGGGAAAGGCAGGAGGTGCCAATCAAATCGATGACGAAGCTGCAGGTGCGACGCTAAATTGAGGTGGTTCGTGCGTTAAAGCGGCCGCGAATTCTGGCTCAAAAAGCGGCAATTGAGGATAGATTGAGCCAAAAGTGAGAGAAATGAAGGTTGGGATACAAGGATAAAAGTCTGGAGAGAGATCTCAGGTTCTGAGAGGTCAAATGGAAAGAAAGGGGGGCGAGGAAGAAAGATGAATGGCAGGAAGATCCAGGGTCCTGTCAATGGGAAGGCGCGATCCCGGGGGCAAAATTCAGGACGCGCGCCGACGCGAGACAAAGGCGGAGTCATGTGACTCCGTGTCACTGAACTAATTAAGATCCTGGTCGCTTTGTCCAGGCACCATCGTCATTCATCGGGCCATCGGTGTCCGTTACTTGGCACTGAGACAAGATGACGAGCTTGAAAGCAGAAGCTCTTCCCATCAACAATGCATCATCTCAACAGGCAACTGACAAAGAAGCAAGCTCAGCGCCTTCGCCATGATGCTTGTCCAGCTGGACTTAGCTATCAGCAGGGGAGGGTGGCATTGAGAAAATCCTGCTGAAAAAGAAACGACACTGGGAAGCGTACACCGAGACTCACCGAGGAAGAGCGAGGTGAGTCAGACTTGCCTAACCAATCAGGCAAGTGAGATGAATTTGGAGGGGCAGTCGCAGCGCCTGTCCGTGCTACCCCGCCAAAACCACACTAAAATTCTGTGATTCCTGACGGTACCCCTCCTCGCCCTTCGACCCATGAACTCCCTCCGCGTACTACGACCCATCACTCGCAGCGCATACCCCTTTCGCTTCGCAAGAATGGCTTCCAACACCTCCTTCACTCCTAACGAGGAGACCGAGATCCAGCAGTGGCTCACCACCGCCACCCGCCTGCAGCAGGCCACTGGTGACGATGCGTCCCCGATCCTCGACACCGTCAACTCCCACCTGAGCACCCGCACCACCCTCCTCGGTACCAAGCCCAGCAAGGCCGACACTGCTCTCTACTCCGCTGTCCGTCCTCTTGTCGCCAAGTGGTCTCCCGAGCAGCGCACCGGCGAGAAGGGCTACCCCAACATCGTCCGTCACCTCGACTTCGTCCAGAACTACCCCGCCTTCGCCGCCGATGTCAAGTCCGAGGAGAAGGTCTCTGTCAACCTCGATGAGGTTCTCTACGTGAAGCCTCCCGTCGACGCCAAGGCCGAGAAGGAGCGCCTCAAGAAGGAGAAGGCTGCTGCGGCCGCTGCTGCTGGTGGAAAGGAGACCGCTCTCCCCGACCGCACCAAGGAGCCCAAGGACAAGAGCGCTGGCGAGAAGGTCAAGGAGGCCGTCACCGAGGCCAAAGACAAGGTCAAGGCTGCTGTCGGCGCCGGCGAGGGCAAGCCTAAGAAGGAGAAGAAGGCCAAGGAGCCCAAGCCCCAGAAGGCCCCTGCTCCCGCTGCCCCTCTGTCTCCCGCCCTCATCGACCTCCGTGTCGGTCACATTCTCAAGGCTATCAAGCACCCCGAGGCCGACTCCCTCTACGTTTCCACCATCGCCATGGGTGACAAGCCCAACGACGACACCTCCGAGTACGAGGGCCAGGTCTGCCGTACTGTCTGCTCTGGTCTGAACGGTCTCGTTCCCCTTGAGGAGATGCAGGGTCGCAAGGTCATCGTCGTTGCCAACCTCAAGCCCGTCAAGATGCGCGGCATCAAGTCCTGCGCCATGGTTCTTGCAGCCTCTCCCAAGCTCAAGGAGGGTGAGGTCGACGACCACAAGGGCCCCGTCGAGCTTGCTGCTCCCCCTGCTGACGCCAAGGCTGGCGAGCGCGTCTTCTTCGAGGGCTGGAAGGGCGAGCCTGAGGGTGTTCTGAACCCCAAGAAGAAGATCTGGGAGATGTTCCAGCCTGGATTCACCACCACCGACAACCTCGAGGTCGCCTTTGACGCCGCTGTTGTCAAGGAGCTTGGCAAGGAGGGTGTTGGCAGACTAGTCACCGAGTCTGGTGGTGTCTGCACTGTTACCAGCTTGAAGGGTGCTACTGTCCGATAAAGGATGGGCTATTAATGTATTTGAAGATTCATGATAAACAAAAGTTATGGCAGCTCCGTCTGCTCTCTAAGAATTGGAGGAGCCTTTTCCTTATGCGCAGTCCGCGTCTACTTGTCTGTTTTTGGTGAAATGACTTGGCAAACAGGTATGGGCAGTTGTTGCCTCTGAATGCTAATGAAACCGACCATCCCCCATCGTGACTACCCAACATCATATGGCAACCCATGTAGAAAGTCCAGCCAGGCTCTTCCATTGATACTAACCCCTTTCCCATGCTTTTTATCTTCGTCAGCTACGTCAAACTTCCACCTCGCCCAACTCGACATCTTCATCCGAGCAGCAACATCCATCCATCATACACTCATTCATAACACATACATCTCTCAGCATCGCCATGGCTCCCTCATCAGCCCTAGAAAGATGTATATGGCCAGCTTTCTATTGTAGTTGCGCTGGAGCTGGTTTCGTCATAATCCCACTTCTTTGGTGGCACATGTATGCTCAGCATGGGAGAAACGGGCGGAATAACAATTGGGACCCAGATACCGGCGAGCCCAGAGACGGACCACGCGTGCATCCTCAGCGTCAAGGCCCCGATACTTGGATGGAATTCCTTTTCGGCAAGCTTTTTGGCAAGAAGGAGAACCCCCCTCCTCTTCCGCCTCGCCGGCCTCAACCTGGACCACCTCCCGAATGCCCTCTTCGCCCGGATCCCGCGGGTCTTCCAACTCCCGAGCAGCGTCAATCTCAGTCTTCAGGCGTTCCCCCTGATTCTTCTACTCGTTCTCATCAACCCCCTCCTCTGCCTCCTCTGCCTGCTCTGCCTCCTTTTCCGACACTTCCACTTCACATTCCTCGAAATTTGTCTACTTACCCATCCCTGGATGTTGCTCGTCAAATACCGCTTCCTCCGTCTCGAAATCTGTCTCCTATCTCAGAGCGCTCATCCGCCCCTTCTACTCCGTCTCCGAGTTTGTCCCCGAAGCAGCCATCTACTCCTCCTCCTCCCCCGGCCTCGACTTTGTACCCAGAGCCTCCATGGGCTCCTCGGCAACAAGAACGGATTGGATTGACTCGCATTCCTCCCCAGTCACCAACTCCTGAACGTCCTCCTCGCCCGGATCCTGCGAACAATCCAAGTCCCGGGCAGCTTCAGTCTGGTCTTACCTCTGGCTCTTTTACTTGTCTTCGTCAAGAGGCTCCTAAGTCTTCTTCTCCGAAACTTCCACCCCATATTCCTGGAGATTGGGTTCGTGACGAAGTTCGTGACACACTAGATCGTCACCAACCTATACCTCGTCCTCCGTCTCGGGCTCTGTCTACTATCCCGGAACACCCATCCACTCCCACTTCTCCGTACCATTCTCCGTCTCGTTCCCCGGAGCTTCCACCTCTTCCTCAGCATCAGCAACAGGATCCTCCGACTCACATTCCTCCACGGACTCCGAACGTTGCTGGAGAAAACTTTGATTCGCCTTACCGCCCTGGGACCCCGCCACCCTCGCATACATCCTGGCAGCAAAACTCATCCTCGCCGGGGTCACCCACTCCCGGTGCTAGAAGAGCAAATCAGCAACGGAGTCGAGAGCGTCGCAGGCGGGTTGGAGGGCAAAGTCGGCGATGGAACGTGAGTTTGTGGTACTCTCACGTCTATATTCCAAGACTAACGACCGCATGAACTCTTCTAGCCCTATCCCCATCGCATCAATTCAATCGATCCCAATGATACGAATGCTGCATATTGGAGCGAAGAAGACTACTCAGAAGATGAGCCCGAGGAAGGTGACGACGAGGATATCAGGGATGAACCTAAGAGGGATGATGACGGCCATGAGCCCACGACCGATGCGCCGGAAGATGAGCCTGGAACGGACGGTCCAGAAGAGGAGCCCAGAGAGGCTCAGGCCGGCCAAGATGTAGCATTCCAGCGCCGGCCCTCTGATGCTCGAAACGACCCACCCGAAATGCAACGAACTCGATTCAGGTGAGGTTCAAAGATTTTCCCAGGAACAGTCTTGATATTCGACCCAGAATTCCAGAGTTGGTCGAAAGGGCTAGACACCAGGTCTTGCCTAGGGACCGCATTCTGTATGCTTGGGACATCACAAAGACTTGCTTCGAGTCCTTGATGAGGGTGCGGAAAGATTGACGCGCTTTACAATGGGACCTAGCGCAGAATGGTTCCTCCTCGGGTACTGAAGGCCTGGATTGGCTTTTATGTGGGAGAGCGGATACCAAGTTTCGGACGCACAGTGTTGAATCATGTCACCTTTCTGGCGGCTCAGCGACATGCTTTGATAGTTAGAAGTGCAAGTAAGCGTTTGTTAGTATTGGATACCCATTATCAGCATAGCGTTGGAACTAACACAGAATCAATTACACCTTGAACAGCTGTGCATTATGACCATGTACTTTTATACATTCCAGTAACTTTTGGGATCCATCTAGGGTATGACCACACGCCTCAAATAAGCACGAAACAAGAGCCCTCCAACATCATCCTTTACTTCTTACCAGTCTTGGCCTTCCTCTTAACACTTGCAACAAGTCCGCTCAGCTCCGCGTCACCACCCTTGCTCTCCTTCTTCGCTTTCTTCCCGCTCCTCTCCGCAGGCACCTCGTCATCGCCAACCTTCCTCTTCTTCCTGCCCTCCTCAAGCAGCGTCTGCATCGCCTCGGTCTTCTTGAACTTGGGGTTGCTAGGGTCGATGGCGTACTCGTGGCTCTCGAAAACAGCCTTGAAACGGTCGTCGTCCACGTTGATCTTGAAGCCCTCCTGCAGACCGACCTTGTCGTCGTCGTCGTCGCCACCGGCCTTCTTGCCCTTCTTGTTCTTGCCCTTGCCCTTCTTCTTCTTCGCCTTCTCTGCCTTGAGGATCTCGTTCATGTCGAAGTGGTCCAAGTGCTCGCCCGCCTCGTCGCCGTCGTCGGCCATGAGCAGCTTCAGCTGCGCCTTCTGCTCGGCGGACGCCTTCTCCTCGGCCTCGCGGGCCGCGCGCTTGGCGAGGCGCTCCTCCTTGCGGATCGAGGTCTTGGTCTTCTTGGGCGGCTCCTCGGTCGTGAAGAAGGGGTCGTCGAAGCCGAGGTCCTCCTCGCCGGCGGCGGGTGCGGCCTCTTCGACATCGACGTCTGACTCGGCGTCGGCGGCCCCGCGCTTGGCCTTGGCGATCTCGCGCTTCTTCTCCTTGCGTTCGCGCTCCTTGCGCTTGTACTTCTCGATCGTGGTCTCCTCCTCGCCCTCCTTCTTGTCCTTCTTGGTTTCTGTGAGCGCGGGCGTGAAGGTGATTTCCATGTCGCCTACGGGGGCGTCCTTGGACTTCTTCTCCTCCTCTGCGCCGAGGCCGAGCATCGCTCGCATCTTGCGGCGCTGGAGCTCCTTCTTGGAAAGCTTGGGCTCCTCCTCCTTCTCCTCGGCCTCCTCTTCGGCCTCCTCCTCAATACCGGCAAGAGACTCTCCGTCATCTTCGCTGTCGCTGGCGAGGTACGCCTTCAGATCGTTCTCCTCGAGCTGGGCGCGGCTGCCGGTGAAGGCACGGTTGATGGATGCCTTGCGCGCCGCGTCGTCGGGGTTGACGTCCCATGTAAGCTTGACCTTGGAATGCTGCAGCGCGTCGGTGGTGAACTCGACGGGCTTGTATCCCTCCGGCACCTTGTCGCACTCATCCCGCGGCTCGTCGTCAAAGGTAACGTCGTCGGGCACGAAGCGCAGGTCGAGGAAGTTGGATGAGGACTGGTACTCCGTGCCGTCGGTCGCCTCGTACACCTTCTGCGCGGTCGCCTTATCGGAGCACGTCATGACGGCGTAGTAATACCTCAGCCGGTCGAGCTGGTACTTGCGCAGCGCGTCGCTGTCAAAGTCCTCGGCGTCGCCCTCCTCCAGCAGCTCCTTCTTGATCGCCTCGTCCTCCTCTTCCTCCTCGCTCTCCTCGTCGCTGTCGCTCTTGAAAATCTCTTTCGGGGGGCCCTCGAGCTCTTCTCTCTGCATGCGCTCCTTGCCGAACTCGCTCGGGTAGATGGCCACCTTCTCGATCCGCCCGCCGGTCGAGGGCAGGAAACTCGTAAACAGCGCAAACAGGTCCGCCGACTTGATGTTGTCCCAGTCGAGGTTGACAATCGCTATCCGCGTCGTGACCTCGCCATCCTCGACTTCGGCCTGCTCGTCGCGCAGCCGCGACATGGACGCCTTCGGGTCCGCGACGACCTCCGCCTCCTCCTCGTCATCATCGTCGTCCGACGACTCCGATTCCGACTCGGACTCGCTGAAGCCGCCGCCGCGCGCGGGGTCGTATTTGGTATCCGCCTTGGCCAGCTCGCGCTGCACCACGTCGTCGGCGTCGACCTCCATATCACCACCGTCCTCCTCTTCCTCATCCTGCTCCTCGTCGTCATCTTCCGCCTCGTAGAGTCGTTGCAGCGCCTTCTTCTTCGAGTCGGACTTGATCTTGCGGCCGTAGCGGTCGACCTTTGCGGTAGCCGTGAAGGCGTCGTCCTTCAGCACGCCGGCGAAGCGCTTGTCGATCTTGGTCTTTGTTTGCTTCTTCGAGGGCAGGCGGAAGCGCGGGTCGGTCTCGAAGCTGGAGAACCGCGAGTCGGTGATCTTGCCATTCTTGCTTGATTTTGACATGGTGGCGGTGTTGGGGGGGTGTAGTTGTGTGGTCGTCAACTTGACGGTGGTGTTGGGAGAAACGGACCGGCTTTTGGTCGCGGGCGCATGGGAAAAATCCATGTGGGGTTCGAGCGACGGTCAATTTTTTAGTGGGGATTTTGCGTTCTGCCGAGGGCGGTGTGGGCTGACCGAACTCCCCGAAGGGTACACCGAAACATCACCAGCCTCGGATCCTTCCGGCAGGAACCCCCGGTGGGGGAGTGCCTAAAAAGGAAGTCACAGAGTCCTATTCAATTTTGAAATCAATTTCTTCGACGTTTGTAGGTAAATCCATCGGCGTAGGCGCACAAATCACCTCATCACCAAGAGACTAGTAGAAACTGCCTCTTTCGTAGTCTATAGCTGTCGCTTGAGGATCGTGGAACAATGGTGTCTGCCAATAAACCAGCAAAGAAGAAGCGTTCTTAGTATTTTTTGTATTTCCCTTGTGCCTTCCCAAATCAAAGTCTTCAAATCTTCAGGTCGAAGATCTTAAAGATAAAGCAGGAAAGAGAAGCCTCCAGTGATCTCGCTCCTTCCATTACGGACTGCAATACCTTAGCCTCTTTCTGTGGCTGCCAGGTTCCTATTTAAACGGGAGTACCAATCGTCCACTCTCACCACAAACTTACACCAACACATCGCGAGGTTGTTGAGCCATCTCCTTCACAATCACCTCGTGAGGGTTCAAAGCTTGTTTCTTCATACTACCATGGTAGTATGATGACTTGACTTGCGACATCACTCACCCAAACTTAACCTCCTCTGCGACAAGACGTCAGGTTCACTCCTTCCTCAACTCGCTGTGAGCCCCAGACTTCCCACAGAGACTCCAAATCTTTCCCCTTTGCACCTTCTACAAACGTTTTGATACAAGCCTGAGGACCTTCCACGACTATTTCAACCACGAGCTCCACCATCCGAACAACTTCTCATCTCCACCTTCGCCAACAATCCATCTTTCACAACACCCAGTCGGCAATCACCAGCTGTTCTGAGCAGACAACATTTCATTGCATTCTCCTTAACATCGTACCCAACTAAAATCCCCAGGCTTACTCTTCTCATACTCTATCCACAATCCATCCGCACTAATTTCTACTCTTTCCTCATGCTCTACGTTTTCCCTTACGCAAACTGAGACCGCAAGTTCAGTTGGAGTACATTCCAGGCAATCTCGTTCTCACTTCACTTCAACCTCCATCTCTCTTTCAACCGTCGTCAAATCCCACCTTGCACCTCAGCTGCCAGACTCTTCGTCCTCATCCACATCTCAGTCACTCGCCCGCAGCATTCTTCAGACGTTCGCCTGTCCGTCATCGTTTATTCACAGCCGAGAATTTCAGCATCACAATGGATCTTATTGATTCGGATGATCCTGCTTCCGCAAGAGAACTCCCACTCAATCACGATGTGCCAAGCACGAGTCCAAAGGCACATGAGTCCCAGGATGACGTGCCAGACATCCAGAAGCAGCTTCTGGATGAACAGATTGGAGTTACTCAATCGACAGAGAATCAAGCTTCTACAGCTCCCAACATTGGTCAGCATGGCCCGAGTGAGTCTGACACTAAAGATGAAGACTCATCGGACTCGGAAACTGAGCCGGAATCAGACGCAGCCGACGTCACCTTTCAACCAGAGAACGGCAGCGACAGCGAAGACCAGGATGACAACTCGCCGGATGAAGAGAAAAAGTCCAAGCCGAAGAGAAAGGCGAAAGCGAGTGGACCGGTCGCAAAGACTGCCCTGGATAAAGTCCGCAAGAAGCAGAGTCGTCTCGAAAAGTCTTTCAAAATGCATATTAGAAATGAACGTGCAAGAAAGAGAGAATTCCGCGAGACTGATTCGGACATTGAGCCTCCAAGGGCAAAAAGACCGTGCATCCGTTTCAAGAAAAGCAAGAATACGCTGGCAGACACTGACGACATGGAAATTGATGAGCGCGACAAGCTGAGCGACCTCAGACTCGATAATCGCCAAATCACCCAGAAAGAACGCGACGAAGATTTGAAAGGCCGCGTGAGTCATGGCACAAACAACAGACGGTCAGGGACCCAAAAGCGGGATTTGAAGGAAGCGACGGGAATCTTCGGAAACAGTAAGGTCAAGTGCTTCGCAAACGGCACATACCACCTGAAAGGAATGCGAGCGGATAACAGACTCAAGGAAGAGCAACTTCCTGCTGTATCATGGATGGTGCAGAGAGAACATGGCATGGCGCCTCCCTACGGAGGTCTTCTTTGCGACGGGACCGGTCTCGGGAAGACCATGATTGCCATGGCTTGCATTGTCGGCAACCCTCCTACGCGACGAGACGTCGAAAACTTTTCGGGAACCACATTGATCATTCTTCCCTCTATGGACATACTTAACCAGTGGCGAAGCGAGTTCAAAAAACACGTCGAGGACATCAAGGAAAATGAGATTTTTACCTGGCGTAACGCCCGATTCAAGAAAGACGGCGGAGATCTCACCACTCTCACCAGGAATAAGGTGGTGTAAGTCATCAGAGCCGTCCTTCTCAATTGTTTCATCATGCTAACGAATTGGATAGTTTGACTACCATCACCGAGCTCCGCCAATATCCTGACGATGATGACTTGCAGAAGTTGGACCAGGAACATGGAAGAGACTCCGATGAGTATCGTAAAGCACTGGCGGAAATCGCTGGCGCAATCTTCGGTGTCAGATGGTACAGAATTATTCTGGATGAAGGCCACGCCGTTAAAAACCAGAATACCTTGTGTGAGTTTTGCGTGTGAGAATTAGCTTTATCTCTCACTGACTCGTCTTTAGCCTTCAAGTCATGCTACGGCCTCCAGAAGAAGACATTTTTTGGCCTCACGGCGACCCCATTAGTTAATCAAGAGAAGGGCATGTATTCCCACGTCTTTTTCTCAGGACAATTTATGCTAACAAATACGCAGAGATATTCCCGTATATCAAGCTCCTGGGAGTCGAGGGCATTGAGACTTTGAATGACTTCAAGAACAAGTTTTTCAAACCGGTAATTACTCCCAAAGTTCCTTGAGGTTATTGCAGGCGCCACTAACGGTTGATCAGCATGACAGTCAGACTAAGTTAGATGCTTTGATCCATCTCATCACTTACCGAAGGTGAGTCCAAATCTTTGCACGGACTTTGCGTCAATAAGAGCTGACAGCATCATCCCAGAACCAAGGAAGACGAGTTCCTCGGCCGGTCAATGATGGACCGTCTTCCCAATTTTGAAGCACAAGAGATATGGGTGGAGCTAAGCAAGCAGGAGCGGTTGATCTACAAGTGAGTCAAACACATGTTACGTCGTAACATGTTCTTCTTCTGACTTGATCATCAGCGCGGTCACGGAGCATTACGCCCTCACCGTTCCACCCAACAAGCTGTCGGGGATGCATTGTCAGCGCATGGCCATTTCTCATCCCTGGAATTTGGAACGAGCTTTGCGAAATGACTTCAACCCTCATTATCTCATGGAAATGAGAGTCAAGCTTGTCAAACTCGCCGGAAAAGCCCATCTCCTCGCAGATGAACAGGGGTCTCTTCGCATTCCGGATTCAATCCCAAAGACAGAGGACTCCAGCCATTCTGGCAACAATGACTCATCGAACAAGAACGTGACGACCAAGCCGAAAGCAGCCAAGCCGAAGACGAAGACAATGAAGACAAAGCCGAAGACTACGAGGAAAGCCACCAGACAAGAATCCTCCAGGACCTTTCACCCCAAGACCACAAGCAGAGAACTTGGCATGGAGAATCTCCTGAAATATGCAGTAAACGAGTTTATCGTGGACCACGAAAATTGCAGCAAGTGCGGAAAAGAAGCTAATGAAACTCCATGGGTCATCACCGAGGTAAGTGGAAAATCAATCCCTCTTCGACACGTTTCAAATCTGAGACTTGACTGTTTTTCCGTTTCAGTGCGGCCATCTATTCTGTTACGCGTGCCTTTCCAAGACTTGGAGAAACGCTCCTGATGGAAAGTGTCACCTGTGTGGCAAGGCTTACGATAAGGTAGAGGGAGCCCACGAAGTTCACTGTCTCACTACTAAGGAGGCAGAGTACGTTGAGGCCGACAAGCTCACTGCCATTCAGGAGGCAGACTCAGCTCCACCCGACGTGGCTCCCAAGAAGAAGGGGAAGAGAGCCCCCAAGAAGCCGAAGAAGAACAAAAAACTCACCGACGAGCAGAAAAAGAAGATCGTGAAGGATTACGTCAAGAAGAAGTACGGAGTGGATGCCAACGGCGTCTTTATGGACCTCAAGGGGGATCACTCGAGCTTCATCCGCGTCGGAACACATGAGGCCAACGGTGCCATTCTGCACAGCTCCAAGACGGCCTGCGCCATGGACATCCTCACCCAATGGCAGCGCGAAGCGCCGGATGATAAAATTATTAGTACGTTCTCTCACCATTTCCGATCGGGAGCCTTTGAAATGGTGAGGCTAACCCATTCTCGTCGCAGTCTTCCACGAGTTCGCGAAGACGGGCAAGATTCTCGGCATGGCGCTCAACCAAGCCAGCATCCCCTTCGTCTACCTGAACGGCGAGTTATCCGACTCCGCGCGGCCCAAGGCCATCAAAAGATTCACGGACGACCCTACCGTCAAAGTTCTGGTAAGTACCCCTTTCCAGCCCTCCATGCTTAGCAAACAGGGCAAACCGCTGACCACTTTCACCCACCAGCTCTCATCTCGCGTCGGCAAGGAAGGTCTCAACCTCACCTGCGCCAACCGCCTCATCATCATCGACAACTGGTGGAACAACGCGGCGGAGCTGCAGGCCTTTGGCCGCATTGACCGCAACGGCCAGAAGAAGCGGACCCACGCTGTCGTCATCAAGGCCGCGGACACCATAGACGAATATATCGAGGATCTGCAGGAAAGCAAGGCGGAAAAGGTCGCTCACAGGCTTCAAGATGACAAGCATGAGACCAAGCTCATGAGTGAGTGGGAAATCATGATGCACACGGCGCCGGAGGCTTACAAGGCCAAATGCGCTCAGCTGATCAGGGAGATCGACGAGGAGGAGGCTAGCGAGGACGAGGAAGAGGATGCTGCGGAGGCTGCACCGGAGGCGAGGCTTTGAGTAAAGGTCTGATTTTCGCGCTGCATTTTTGGTTTGATTTGGCATTTCATCGCGGGATATGGAAGCATTTTCATAATTTGGTTCAGCAAGGTAGCTTCACCCGTCTGGGGGAACATTTTCAACATGCCTTTATGCGGAGTTTTGGTCCGCAATCGCAGGAAGCAATCTTCATAGAACAACACAGCGAAACATTGATTTCTATAGACATCTATTCCCCCATTCCTCTGCAAGAGCTTTGACATCCAGGCGGGTACCTAGTGGGAGTAAATGAGAATGGGCCCAACCGGGATATTGACAGTAGTAAAAATACCAGCGATGACGATGACGGTATGAATAACGACAGCGAACGATGACAGCAACGAAAAGGACGGTTACGAAGAGGATAGAAACGAAGAGGGCAGCAGCAAAACCGAAGCGACAATAACCATAACGCTAATATGTAAACACTAGCGGGCAATAGATACAAACCGCATAACATGCTTCAGTGTCGAACTGCTCATAGAAGCAAGAATCTGTTCGCAGTTTAACTCAACACACACTCCCAACTAGCATACCCCTAATTTCATTCTCGTCAGGCACGTTGTCCTGGTGGAACGTAGAGTACCACCGGCAATCTTGCCAACCTCCCCCAAACCGAATCTCTTCTGTAAACTGCTCTGGTATTTTCACTCTAGCATCGTACTTTTCTCGAGCCTCGTCCACACGACCCCGCCAAAAGATCGCCTGCTCATAACCTTGATGCGCTGAAACGCCGTAGCCGAGGACGTCGTCAAACGTGGTCCATCATCATGGGAAAGATGGTGATGTGCTGTTAGTGGATTCGCGCTCCGATTTCGACAGGAACAACAGTGACAGCAGCAACGGTGGCAAAGATAATATGAATAACCGTAAACGAGAAAACATGATAGAACTATTCACGAGTAGACCTAATAGCCAGCGCACCGCCCAGGTACTCACACGGGAGTCCTTTTATTTCATCCCCTGACTTGCGCTTTTTTGGTATTTTGTAGGCAGCATGAGCATTTGGTCGAGAAGGACGCACATCATCCACGAGAGCATACTCGAGAGCCCTCGCGCGGAGCTGATTCGCAACAGCATGAAGCAGCCTTCGAAGAATACCACAGCGAAACATGCATCATCGTGGACCGCTGGAATTTTCCTCCCTGGCCTATCAATGGAGGTGACTAGCCGTCCGACAGCTGTCTCCCATCCCACATGAATCTCCAAAAGCAATCAACCGCGGCAACGAGCAAGTGGCGGCAAGCAAAAGCGCCGTCGCGGCAGAGCCCCCGATGCAGCATCAAGATTCACGCATCGGCGCAACCCTTTTCTCGGGCCGCGTTTCTGCCAAGAGTGTGAACGAGATCTAGATAAATCTCCGAGGTTGCCAATGTCTGCGACGGGAATGACATCAACGAGCAGCAGGTCTGTAAAATATCGCAACACCTGGACGATTGAAAGGGAGAAATACTGCACGGTTCAGCATGTTGATGGTCCCGCTGGAACATGGGTATATCACACATTAGCGGGGGGGGGGGGGGGGGGGGGGTGCAGATCGTCGCTGTCTTTTTACCTTTTCTCTGGGTAAGGTCAGAAGGAAGAGGCCGAGGATGATGGACATGTGGCGGGTTACATATCTGCCGGAATCGACTCCGGGGAGCTTTGATTTGCTTCTAGATGTAGCGCATAAGAAGAGGAAAAAGGTGTTGAAAAGATCCGTGACAGATCATCTGATGTCGCGGTGTTCTTTGCGGGACCCCAGGCGTTTGCCGCGGCTCTCTTCCCTCAGAGGTGGACAGCTGGGTTAAATATGAAACTATTGACGTAGGAGTCTAGACTCACTTTCGACTCGGAGTCAGCGCCCACCGTGTTCATTGGTCGCCTTGGAGTTGTTCGTCTGAATATTCCGGGAGACGTGACTGCTCGGCGAGCGGCCCGAGCAGATCTACCATCATGCATTGTCACTTACCATTTTCATGGCATATGGCGAACGCGCTTCCAAGATGAGCAACCTCATCCAAGAGTATTGCCTCTGAGTCAGAGTATCGGAGAGGTGTCTGTCTTGTTGGGTTGGAGTGACACCGCCAGACATTTTCTCCTCAAATGACAATGGTTAGTTTCCGCTTTGTGCCATCCATGTCATAGCTCCAGAGTCATAAGACCCTCGGCTGAGTTCAGCCAAGGTGCGTAGGGTCCTGATCGAGTACTACGAGAAGCAAAGATATATCGGCTTCGCAAAAGGATGCGCGGGGTTTTCATTCCGTCCCATGCAGCTCAACCCGTGAACGCCGGGCGCAAAGTGAGAATTGAGAGATATGCGAGGGACCCGAGGATGTCGTTCGAAACAAATGCCTAAATCAGGCTGGTCAACATACCATCCAGTATCGTCCTTTCTCTAGATGTCAAGGTATGTTAGATGCACGCCATGTGGACGCCAAAAAGGCGGCTTTGTTCCTAGCAACGTTGAGGACCTGTTCACGCTTGCTTACTTTCTGATTTTTGCTTGTCAAGGAAGGTCTTATTGTATAACGACGTGTGGGGGCTGAGTTCCGCTTGCGGCGGGCGGCTTTAAACTCTTCAACCTGCCGCGGAGTCCATGGGGACCAGACGCAGGCGATGGCCATGACTGGCCCGAGAAGCCCGCATCTGGGGGTGCACTGCCGGTAATTGCCATAGCTCCCGGCATGTAGGTGAGACCTTGAATTTCAAGCCATCCAGACACATGGCTTGCGCAGGTCGGCTTGGAGCGCCTTGACGACTCTAATGAACCGCGCCCATCTTGGTGAGGGTTCGTATCGTGCAAGGACAGCCTACATGGAGGAAAATCGGGCTTTGTCGATGTCTTACAAGTGAGCGGCAACTGCCGTGGCTCTTGTCTGGAATATGGTTGTCTCTGCTATGTAGATGAATGTGTTAGCAAAAGGCTTGCCTAGACCGTGCGCTAGACGTCCACAGGAATCGACAAGCCCGTGCGAGGCACGAGAACAAGTACAATAAGGCACAAAGTTGTCTGGTGTCGGAAGGAAAGGATAGCAGTTGGATAATCCTTGTATGTATGCGACAAGCTTGCAAACCCACCTCGTGATGTGGGAGGAAGCCATCATCTGAAAGGTGGGATGAGGAGCCGAGCAACGGTTTTCTAAAACATAGTCAGGCAGGGACAGCTTGGACGTCAAAGAAAGTGATCTGCTGGCTGAGGTAATAGAGATGGAGCGGGTATCTAGGCCTTTTGCTCGAGTGGGCTGGCAAAGGCCAAGGGACCGGCTTTAATGGGCCCGCTCGCAGAGTTGATGGGTTTGACGACCGTGCGACGATCATCTCGGTCTCGGTTTTCGGTGGCCAAATTCGAGCGGAGGAGGGCACGGTCAGTGGAGATGGCGATCGGAGAGCGACGACGATCTGTGTGCGAAGCAATGTGGAGGAAGGGCAGCCGATCGGTTCGGATGAAAGGTGGCTCGCGGAGCCGATGGTAGCGCCAGTTGGTGCGTTGAGGTGGCGCCATGGGCGACATGGCCTGCAAAGGGGTCAGCAATGCAGAGATCTGAGCCGGTGTCGTGAGAGGCTTCACTTTCATACCGGTAATGTCCATTCTAAATAGCCCGATTACCCGGGTGAGATGATGAAAAATGTTGGTGGTAGTTGTGGAGGTGTTGGTGGCAGCTCAAAGCAGATAAAGTTCGTAGAGGCTGCTTGGATCTTGATTGAAAATAGGGATTGAGGGGACCCAAACATGACAAGTCGAGGGCTGGGCTCACCAGGCGGATGGGTGGGATGGACAGTTTGAGACTGACTGACCAGTGACTGGTAAGGGGATCCCGTGCATCCAATTGTCTTGTTGCCATCCTCGATGATACTTGCGTCCCAATCTAAAGGTTAAGCTTTGGAGCTGCGACTGGGTTGGCACGGCTCGCGGGAGGCGCGAAGTGCGACCAGCCAATCAGTGATGGTATGCAATCAAGATTGAGAGCAACTTCGGCAGATGTCGTCAGTCGAGTCGGCAGGGGGTCCCTCACCACCGAGGGGTGTTGCGAGGATGTTTGGTGGTTGTAGAGGAGATGCTCGAACACAAACGACGGGAGGCCGGGAGGTAACGGCCAAATGAACCCATCAAAAGGGCGGAGGGAGACTGAGAGAGAGCCCGGGCATAAGGTATGCGCTGCACACGCCTCCGCACGACCATCTGCACCCGCACCTCCCGGTCCTTGTCCTTGCCGTGTCCCATGGTTGCGCTGGACTGAACAGCAGCTGACCACGTAGTTTGTACCCGTAGCTTGTATTCGTAGGGCAGGACGGCTGCTGAACTGCTCTGGCAGCGACGGTAGCACGGTAGGTAGACAGACCGTGGGAAGCTGACACAGCCCACATCCCGCAGGTCACGGCCCACGAACAAGCTGGGTGTTGGGGTGTTGCGGCAACATTGCCCAGATACGTTAAGGGCCGTCTGTTCCTTCCCGTGGCTGATGACGCGTGTTACCTCAAGTGGAAAATGGCACCTGAGGTCAGACCTGCTTCGTCTGAAAGGCGCGGAATAAGGCGAGAGTAGTAGCGGTGATGGTCAGTAGAGCAAGTCAGACCGACGCAGGCATTTGGGTTAATTTTGGAACGCAAGAGTTTACGAGCCCCAAGACCAAGTACGGACTGCAGGCCGCGCTGGCTGCAGGCGACGCGGGCAAAAAGGGCAAACCTTAAAAGTGCCCCGAGACGCCAACGACTGCCGACGACGCGGATTGTTCAGGTTCGTATGGAAATAGAGCGTAACGAAATGGAGGCGTCTCGGCTCGGTCTTGGTGAATGCAATGCGTATGTTGGCATCTCGAGGCAAGGTCGAACGATCAGCAGCGTCTGGGTAGCGTCGCATACCGATCCCGGCAGCGCCGAGAATCCAGATGAGGGCTGCGGACACGCTGGGAGACTCGAGGCTCGATAGCGCGAAAGCCATTTCTGTGCTTGTGAATGCTCAATATCGAGGGCCTCGAGGCACCACACGGAGGGCAGGCATGGCACTGCGGTGGTTGTGCAAGGAGTAGAAGGGCTGTACGCCGGAGGAGCAGAAAGCCGCATTTTCCGTCTCTCGTTTCCCAATGGCGTCGAGACCTGTCTCATGCTTGCCAGCAGTGGTCGACCGGCTGCGGTTGCCAGAGATTGCAGAAGAGGGCGATCCAACCCAGATCCAGGACTCCAGGTCGAGTCCAATGAGAGACGAAATTAGGGGTCGCGTTTCCTAGGATTTCTGGCTGGAAAGGGGAATGCGGTCCTGGGTGCCGCGACAAGAAAAAGGAAATACGGACGTAGCCCCCTTTTCCAGACGCAGGGAACGACGCTCGCTATCAGACAGCGCGTGATTTCTCCTTGACGAGAGGTTCGTGATTCTGCCGATCCACCAAGGAGTTGCGGCTGCTGTGGTTGATTGAAGCTGCTGAAGTGCAGACCGCCGCCAAGTCGCTAGGCCATTGATTGACGGTGCCAGTGGATGGATGCATTTGATTAGGTAGGTAGGTATGTTCATGCTGAGGAGGAGGTCCGGTGCCAACGGCCACAAGGGAAATGGCGGCGTTTCACCGCTCCCAGTTGCCATGAGGAAGGAGGCCCTCCTCACACTCCCATCGCCGGAGGAGACTTGGAGGCTCTATAAAGGTACCTAAACTGCTAGAGTAGAGCGTGCGCCCCTATCAACAACACAGTCAGTCAGCTAGCACAAGGCCCTCTGACCGGTGAGATGCGCAAAGGGCGGCGCGCCAACGGACGTAAGGACGGTGAAGGTACGTACCATACGTGGTGTTTCTGTCGTACTGGGCAAAAAGAGTCAGAAGGCAGGTGCACTTACCTCACCTTACCTGCCTGCCTGCCTGCCCGGTAAGTAAGGTAAGGTAAGCAGCAGGTGCACACGGGCACGGGCCAGGATGTGGCAGTGGCAGCAGTCGTATGGCAGTTGCAGGAAGGAGAAGAGAACCGCAGGCAGGTGCGTCCCATGCAAGCGGTTGCTCTGTGCGGCGGCCGTTGCAGGCGCATCCCAGGATGGAAAGAAACGGGGATTCAAACTTTCACCTCTGTCTGGCGTCAAGGTTCAGTGTTCACTCCTTGGTGAGTTGTAATCAATCCGTGTAAGCCGGACATTGATGATCAAAGTAAGCAACCGCAGCCTGCTTGGGACACGGAGGAGGCGGATGCCGCGGTGCCGTACCAACAGACGGGCAGGAAGGAAGGTGAGGTGCATTGGATCTCATCTGCGACTGCTACTGCCTGCTACAGGTGCCGCTGCAGGAGCTACCTCCGCCGCACCTACCTACGGATAACCTACCCTGCCCTGCCCTGCCCTGCCTGCCTTCCCCGGACTTACCTTATCTCAGCTCGCTTGGTGGTCCTAGCTTTGGCACTCCACTTGCTTCCCCAATCGATCGTGCTGACGAGATCCTCGATCCTCTCTCTCACCTTCCTTCCTCTTCGCGTGCTGTCCTGAACAGTTTCGCCGGGTGCTCCCCTGACCATCATTCGGAATCCGGCTCCTTCATTCCATCTCTCACACACACAGAGACCCGTGGAACGCTCACCCGTCTTGAGGTGGCGTTGACGGTCCATCACTATCCGCATCAACAACAACACATAGCCTTTTGCCAAAGTCTTGGTCAATTAACTTACACTCCATCTGCGGCGCCCAAAGCTCCTCTCCCATCCGTCAACTCACCAAAAACAGACACGACTTCACACTCCCCCCAACCCAAGCGCGAACTCGGCCATCTCGAACAGACTCCGGGCAGATTCGTGGGGGATTTGATGGGATATTCATTCAGCCAGGCCCTTTAAGCGATCTGCTTGCCGGTTTCGTCCATTCACTGTCGACCACGACCACGTCCACGTCACCTCCACTTGGATGACCGTCCCTGCGCACCCGTCCAAGCCACACCACCTGCTGATGCTCGTGGCCCTGGCATTGGTTGCTCACCGCCGACAGTTGCCTCATTCGCTCCAATGTCGTTGCTCGCCCAACTCGCAGCGTTCCGCCGTTGGTTTGGCCCATCTAATTGACTTATCCCGCACAAACTACTTTATGCATATCCATAAAGTCCCGCTCGGGCCTTGCTTGTGCTGCGACCTGGCCAAATGACGTCGAGCAGGTGGTAGCAGCCCTCCTCGAGGCTGGCAACTTGTTGACTGGCAGACAAATTGCCCGCAGGAAGAGGCAGAGGCGGCCAAAAGGTACCTAGTCCCTTCACTTTCCACCCAGGGGTGCACAAGTCTTGTGCTCCTCTCCAACCTGCGATTCAGAATTTCAGAGGGAGCACCGGCACGCACCAACACAACTCAAGACACCATCTCCTACCTATCCGCACCCACAAAGTACAGCGAATACACACCTCTGGTATTACCCTGCTCTAATCATGTTCATCTTTCAGCGCTGTTCCCGGACAAAGAGATGCCTCAAAGCCCACTGACGAACATGCCGCAAGCATGGATCGGATGCGGCCCCTGGCACCCCCATCTTCACCATCATCGCGCCAACGGCCGTGACAGTCCTGTTTGACACCGTTTCCAGCGAGACCCTCGAAAGCCGCCAGAGACAAGGAAGATACCTACACCGACGTCGTTGGTGATCTTGGGGTTTGACACATCATACCCTGTCGAGTATCAACCCAAGCCCTCCAAGCCCTTCTTCAGGTCCGTCGACGCAAGGCATGTCACCGCTCTCCCTTCTCCCTCCTCACCGGATGAAGTACCGAGTTCCAACAAACAAACAAACCTTGGCCGCCTACCTAAGGTACACTACGTTCCGCTCTTGTTGGCGCTGGTCCTCCTCACCATCCGTCACCTGTCTCGCTTTGCCGAATCTAAACATGGCCTCGCCTAGAGGTTTGCTGATGTCCCGGCACCTAATCGGCACCCGTCTGTCCAACTGCTACCTACTGCACTTACATGCACCTGCACCTGCACCTGTACCTCGCGCCCTCAGTCGCGTGCATAGACAACGCCAGCATAATCCTGCTGTCGGCACCTCTCCGCCCAATACACACAACATGCACTGAACCACAAGACCGCTCGAGGATGAAGCACAAGACTTGCCCCGTCGTCATTGTCAGTCCACGGGGGATTCCCTGTGAGCTCGGCCGCCGCGAGCGCAGCGCTCACCATAGCTTCCCATCCCATCAGCCCCCAATATCGAGAACAATAGCAGGGCAATGGATAGATAATTGCTTTTGTTCCTGCCCTGGCGCCTAGTAACCGAGGCCAGTCCCGCCTAGCCCGTCCCCTGTGCCGCCTCCTTTACACTTCCACCACCACAAGGAAAATGTGATGCGCTCACTCAGGTGGCTGTCTCTGTCTTGTCTCTCGCCTGTTACTGGGCTGAATTGCGCGCTCCATTCAATCAACGAGGAACGAGACGGGGCCTGCTCCGTACCAACACAAGCAATCGACCCCCTCTCATACACCCTCCCCCCCGGCACAGACTTGACCGCCAGCCACCCACACTCTCCCAAACACTGACACTGAACGCTTTTCAATGGCTCTAACCCAGGCCAAACTCAACGCATCCTCGCTCGACAAACACCCGCGCCGCATCCCACGCCCCCCATCACACGATCGACGCACAAACACACAGACGCACACACCGCACCGGATGCCTATTGCCCCTGGCTGCTCATTCATTGGCCAAGTCGTCTTCTGCCCAAAAGCCTCAAACCACGACGCTAACAGCCTGTCTTGCTTTTTCGAGTGTATCCGCTTCCCGTCTCTCCTATTCGTACTGCATTGTCTCGCCTGCGTCCGTCCCTTTTTAAGCTTCTGTCGCCCTTTCTGAACAGTGATCCGATGCCTGCTGGAGGACGGACTTCAATTTCCATGCCTGCGTTGCTGCCAGAGCTGAAGACGCGGACAGAGGTTAGGCGCTTGTATTCCCATGCACTGCCATTTCTTAAATCCGCCATCATCCCTTCCCTTTCAACTTCGCCCACCCTCCGGTCCCAAAAGAGAAAACTCCCACATCTATCGACTGAATGCGATAGTCATTCGACGGAGAAGCTCGGTGCGAACACGCTCGCTTGACGCTTTGTGATCATCGCCAGGGTCGACCATTGAACAAAGTGACGTCTGTTTCCGGCGGAGCGTCACAGCTATATATACCTTTTCGGCACTCCTTTGCGCCCACACTTCGACATAAAGGACCCTCGATTCCACGACTGCGTGTTTGAGGAAGGTCAAACTTCTGGGACCAGGATATTTCTCGAAGGGTTTTGGAAACTGGAAACAGCCATCGCACATCAAGAGGTGGATGCATCGGCAGCGGAAAGGTTGGAGGTAGCCCTGAGAGATCCGGACTCGACCCCACCGACGACTCGATCGCGAACACAAGTATCACCGACTGGTACGACCTCTTCACCACACCCATCAACATGAGGAATCCGAAGCCTCCCACGTGAACCAAATTTTTCCTCGACTCCAGGCTCAGGCGTCCAGGAGAACGCAGCCGCCATGGCACCCTGGCCCTCCGCACTGGAAATCCCTGATGCATCGCAACCGCCAGCTGCGGCCGCATCCGAGATTATCAGTGCTCGCCGGAGCCCTGCCTGGGACCGCGTTCCCGACGGCCTGACTGACCACCAATGGACCATAATTCAATCAACGTCACTGGCTGTTGCCGCTCTGAGCTTCGCATCCGTCACCCTTGCTTTCTACTGGTTTTCCCGCATGAGACGGAGCTTCAGACATGAGTAAGTCATGTTTTACCCAGACAACCTCGCCAGAGGGGTCATGAGCGTCAACCAGGAACATCGCTAACCATGGTTAGTCTCATAATGCTGCTCATGTCGAGCGACATGCTCAAGTCGCTATGGTTCATCATTTTCCCCATCGCCGATTTCAGATATGGCCCGATCCCCTCCAGCTCTTCATTTTGCCAAGCGAGCGGCTTCTTCCTTTCGGTCGGCATTGAAGCATCTGATATTGCCGTCGTTCTCATCGCCTTACACACGGCCATCTATATTTTCCGCCCCAGATATTCCGGTCGACAAAGCGGCCTCTACCCCCACCGCCGGATTGCATTCGCCGTCTTTATCCTCCTGCCACTATTGATGGCCTCTCTAGCCTTCATCAACTCACCCGGTTATGCGAACAATGGCGAATACTGCTACTTGCCCGTTCGCCCAGAATGGACCAGGCTTGCGCTCAGTTGGGTTCCTCGATACATGATTTTGCTCACCATCGTCGCCTTATATGCTTATATCTACACATACGTCACCCTTCGCATTCGACGATTCGGTCGCCTCAGCGCTATGAGAAGAGCAAGTGCGACGCACATGCACGATGATTGGGCTCATATTCCTTCAGTGCCTCCTACCCCAAGCTCACGTCGCGGATCAGAAACTTCGATGGAGGATTCGGAAAGACAGCGGACTTCATCAACGACCACCACAATGACGGCAGACATTGAACTCATTCACAGCCGCCAAAAGATTCAGTGGAACTGGCCGACGTATGGAAACGAGGACGACCGCATTCCCGAGCAGGATGAGAGTGTGGAACACACTAGCTTTGACCCCAGCACCAGTCCTCTATCTGCCACGTTCGAGCCAATATCTCCACCTCCGCAAAGTTACATCCGACGGGACACGATTGACCTGAGCCCGTCTTACAACTACCATCCCCACCGTCACAGCTTCAGCACCTACGGCCACCCGCCACACAGCCCAACGACAGCCCGCGCCAAGTCTCTGGCCAACATCTGGTCCATCCTCCGGCGCGGCACAACGCTCGACTCTGATGCCGACCACAATGGCACGCCCTTTCTCTTTCACCCGACCATGGACGGCACAGGCATGGCCAAGACGCGTGACAAGATCCGCCGTCAACTACGTCTACTTTTCGTGTACCCCCTTGTATACATACTTATCTGGGCCGTCCCCTTCGTGGCCCACGTCATGCGCTGGGACAACCCAGAACAAGCCGGCCCGTTTGCGGTCGTGCTCCTATCACTAGTGAGCCTGTCAATACAGGGCTTAGTCAATGCGTGTTTGTTTTGCGCGGTAGAGAAGCCCTGGATCGATAGGAGAGCGAGATACAGAAGAACACCGTCCAAGTTGAGGAGAGACAAGGACGAAGCCCGGCAACGGGTCGGACGACGGACATCGTCATTAGCATAGTCATTTGGTTGCTTATTTGGCAAGGCGTTTTTTGATACCACATGAGTTGAATGAATCTATTTTTTTTTTTGATTATCTTACTTCATACCTATCGAACATCACGCCACCTTTGAAACATGTAAAACCGTGACGCAAGTGAAGTCTGACGCCACAGTCTTGGCTTCTCGGCGAAGGATAAAATGGCAATTGACTAACGATGCCCCTGATTGTTGCCGTTGTCTTCGTTCGTCGGTCAAGTGGTCCGCGCTTTCCGGGGCTGTTTTCTCTCGAGCTGATGCCGGGGCAACCCTGATTGGCGTCGTCCCGTCCTGGAGGGCCGGCGGTAATCTCGGCCCCACTAGCGCCGTCGGAGGCCCCAAAGCTTCGGGAGATGCGACATTGGTGAGACGTCGTCCTGTCATCTGCACAACGGGCCTCTCGTGATATGCACTTTCATGGGATGGAAGCCAAAAAACAAGATGAGGCTTTTCGGAGTTGGGAGTTGCGATTGTTCGGATTTTGGAGGGTGCTGCTCGTGACGTCGGCATTTCAGGCCGCTGCGTGGCACTGGCCCCCTTTCTCAACAAAACAAGAATCTCTCGTGGTGGATGTTGTCAGATGAAAAGGCTGGATTGAGTATGCAGGACGGGCTTCATGTGCAATTCTATAGCTTAGGTTGGGCTTTTGGAGTTGGGGATGTAAAGGCGAGTGTTCATTTGACATGGTTCTATATTGTTTGAATAATCGTGCGATTTGTTTTGAGCTGAGATGACATGTGAGTGGCTGGGGCTTATTTTATTGGTTCATTTTTGTTGTTGTCAGATTTGCTATTGTCGTCGTCGTCCGCTGTACTCGTCGCTTTCGTCCTCATCGTTATCGCCGTTGCTGTCGTCGTCGCTGCTTATGCCGTCATCGTTAGGGTCGTACACCTTCTAAGACCTGTCGACTTCGTGTTCATACTTCACTTGGAGATCCATCATCGGGCAATGGCTTTAGTTGAAAGGGAGCTGGACACAGCTGCTGCCACTTTTGCGCGAAACACGCAAAATTTCGAGGCAGCGCTCTAAAATGACGGTCACCGGAGTAGACAATGACGACTAAAAATGCTATCCTGTTGGTCTTGGATATGTGGCAAAGTGAATCGCTACCAGATTCTCTCTTCTATGAGTAAAAGGCGGCCTCCATTTGTTACTCGTAACACGTAAAACCTTCAGCCTTGAATAGCCCTGCAAAGAGGTCAGCATCTGCCTGAGAAATACCCAGATACACGAAACATTCACACATGTTGAGACCCCAAGGAAAAAGAGTCAAATGTGAAGGTATTATTATGTCTATCTTAGCAAAAAAGAACGCTTTTGTCCATCCTTTTTTCCCCTTCTAAAATACTTTTGTCTATGATTTGAAATGAATCAACTTTTATCTATGCCATGAGAACCCCATTTTTGTCCATGTCGCTGAAAATCGAAAACTTGAGTTTATTCTAGCCCAGCCCGCTTGTTCATTGTTGTATAAAAATTGTACTTTTTCCGAATTCAAAGGTTTCCGGCGTGGTTGAAAATGACGTCCCTCTGGCCGCTGCCTGAGCAGCATGCCTGCAGGTAGTTGATGTTTTCTTCGGTTCCTCGGACGCAGCACTGCAGGGAAAGATATTAGGTACACGGCTCTCTGGGAAATTCCGAACAGGGCAAACGTACGAATACCCCGGGACCGTCATTGTACGTTGAGCCGTGGGGAGGCTGGCAGCAGCTCTGTGTAAGTCCGTCGTGGGCGAGGCCTGGAGCGCCAGCATCCATGCAGACACCGGCGTAGTTCTCTCCGACGCAGTCTGCGATGGACGCTGATGAGCCGGCGATGCACGCGCTGTGACTTGTAAGTTGGGAATCGGATGTCGTCCAGGGTTCGTTCGCGACTTACGCAATGGTGAGAAAGACTGATGTGGAAACCATGATGAAGTTGAGTGACGACAAAGTTAGGATTAATAGATTCGATATTACAAAGTGCTGAAGCTTGAGTTTGCTGGATGTTTCAGTCCATTCAATTGTTTCCATCGTCATAGTCTTATATCTCAACATGCCACCCGAGCTATTTCGGGACCGTCGAGATTCACAACGACCCCCTGACTCAACCTCTCGCCGTTATCTCGCAACCCCCCCACGCGCCACATGTGGCGTGCGCTCACCCCGAGCCACGGTCTGGAACCGTCTAAATGACGCTGCAGGGCCATCCCAGATTGCTATTAATTTGGCAAGTCGTCTCTCGCTTCCCTCGTCAAACGATCCTGACCGATCGACAGGAGGTCCTTGCGGTGTGCTACCAAAAGTTGACGCGGAACAATTTGAAGAAACTTCGCGGAGCCCGAGACGATCGCTTCGATGGGGTTGACGGCACGCGACATATCTTTTGGCCCCCAGCGCCGGTGGGAACCCGGGATGTACACGTTTACGAGGTCCAGAAACGGCCTGGGAAGATTGAAGGAGAGAGATGTGGTAGGACAATTTGCGAAATTTCTTCCACTGATGAAACATTCCCAATGTGCAGTGAGTTGAGTGAGTGTATTCATTGTGTATCATGGTATCTGTGGAGAGTTTTGTCTTCAAGGGGAGCTTTGGAACTGATTGCCGCCCAGTTTCTTCATATGGACCTCATCGCATGTCCCCCTTCCTTCTCAACCGTGACATTCTTCCCGTCATTCCCCATGTCTTTCTCAGCGCACCCGTCATCGCTCCCGCCTCTATCTCCATTGTGCCGCGAATAGCTCAAGACTTTGTGGAAATATGCAGCCCTTATTCGATTTTTCCGTGAAAACCCCGTGCCTACCTAGATATCGAGACCCTTTTTGCAGATTGCGCTACCATGTGTATATGTCGTCCTGCTCTGTGTCGTCCTCATCTGAGTCAAACTTCTTCGGAAAAGGTGGCTCAGGGCCCGGCTCTGAACGTCGGCTAAGATCGTCTGCAGATGAGTGATAGAAACATCCGTCTGTGTTTCCCAACAATTCTATAGCATCATCCTTTGCGCTTATGAAGGTTTGCCAATCCGCGATTTGAGAATGCATGTGATAATTGAACAGTTCACCCGCTGGGTGGTCCCATTCCTCCCAGTCCTCGTCGTGTTCGTCAGGTGTATTGTGGAGCTCTTTGGGTAAATGCACAAGATAGCTCGTTCTGTACATTTCCTTTATACGTCCAAGATATCTGTGGCTTCCTGCCGAGAAATTTCTGTACAACGTTACTCCCTGGGCGTCTGCGTATTTCTTGACCTGCTCTCGATAGTACTCGTCTGGACACTGTTGAGCAACCTCCCACATCTCAGCTGTTGGCTTCAAATTGACCGCCAACTCGTCAAAAAGCTCTCGGTATTCGCCGGCGATACATGCAAGAGCAATCTGATGCGTCATATCGGGCCGCCGCCATGCAAACTCCCGTAGCGTTATTGGATGTGGGCAATGAGGCCACCAGAAGAATTCAGGAAGGCTGTTTCCGTGTGTAAACCTGTCTACCCTGGACAGATCATTATTCATAATGAAACGGGCGTTTATGGCTTGTCGAACTAGCACGCTTTCCGACTCGTCAGGGAAAAGATCTTCTAGGCAGGATTCAAGCCACCTCGCAAAGGGAGTATGATGGTATGCTCCGCGAATGACGGCCGAGATCTCATTTTCAACAGGTTGAGGGCGCCTTAACCGTGAATAGCGATCAATGTTCCCGTCCCAAGCAGCCATAATGATGAGGATATCCTTGTTGATAGGTGGTAGATCACGGGGCAGTGGCTTGTAAATCAGGTCCGCATACTGGCTTTGTAGAACCGTATGCTCAGGGCCTCGCCAATGCTCGGGGCGTACGTGGCGGTCCTCTTGGATGTCGAAGTAATGAGAGGAATATTCGAGAAAGTCACGTTCTTCTGTATCGTGGCCATGAGGACGCTTCGTTTCGAGAGATGACCTGACCGCAGTGTCACCGTTAAGGCACGCGCCGGCTCTCGGTTTATCTATATCGATGGTCCTGGTGTAGTCGTTCATAACTGCGTACCTCACTGGCTTGCTTATGATAGCATCTCGGATATAGGTGTTGTTGTTGTCTTCAGCCTCTTCCGCAATGGAGACGTCTGGAAGCAGTTGCAGCTCGTCGAATAGTTTGTTATAGCCTGCAACTACGCAAGCTCTTCCGACCTGGTACCGCATTCTTGGATAGCGCCGAGATAGTTCGCGATACGTCTCTTCTGTGGCTACATCGGGATACCATATGCAGTAAGGCGTCACTGCATCTGTTGGCATCTCCGGTATTATGTTACTCATGATGAGGCGAGCGTTACGGGCCCTCGCACATAGCTCATTCCCAGGTCGTGAACATAAGTCGGCAACTTCTGAAGAGAAGGCGAATAGCTGGTGATGCCGAATGCCATGGATGAGGGGATGTAAGTTCGGCCACGTGTAGGTTGGTATGCATTTGCCGTTATAGACATCCAGATCTTTCATGCATGCTAGCGGCGGATTCAACAACTTGAAGTTGTTCTTCGCTGGAGGTGCCAACAATAACCTTGAGTCATGCCTCTTTGGAGGTCCCAAGAACAACTTTGGGATTCGGCTTTTCGATGGTCCTGCAAGCTGCGAGATACTAGAAAATCGTCGACTATTCCCCCATCCGACGGTGATGCTTGGGATCTGACTTGGCACCTGAGATGCGAGGCGAACGCGGGCGTTCTTTGACACCACCATGCATGGACAGAACCCCGAAGGAGGAGGGCGCGGGATTCTCAGGGACGATAGGCTGAAGGTGCAGAGGAACATGGTGTTGGGAGAGCGTCGTTGGTATGACCCATATAGGAGTTCGGCCAATGTCGAAGAGATCGAGCGGCTGAAGTCATATAGCCGACTGAAGTGGCAAGCAGATATGTCCGTGATATGAAAAAATCAGAGAAGCCGCAAAATCTCAAACTCAAGGTTTATAAAAGATTTGTTAGCCTGAGGTTTTCACACCTTGGAAGCTGATAGTAGGTATGTATAATGGAGACTTGGGCGGGAGCATGTGGGAATTGGTGTCCTACCCAGCAAGGTCTCTGAACTCTCCGAAGCTTCATGCGTCGCACATACTATGACAGTGATGACGACAAAGGCAAGGGCGAGCATTCTGATAAATGCAATAAAGACGATAAGAGGAGTAGCGGCAATTATAACAATACCTGCAATAAGGATAATATTTCAAAAAGAAGCTATAAAGATAGGCCTTGCTATTTAGACGCATACTTCTAGCTCACTGGCCAGATAATTTATCTTAAATAGCTTGTTACCCCTATGATCCTGATTACTCCTATCGTCCTTGTCGTAACTGTTGTCTTTGTTGTCCTTGCTGTCCATCTACCTATCCCTCACCCTGTCCCTATTGTCGTCTTCGACGTCGTCCCATTATCGCCTGTACCTACTACCCACCCAGTCACCTAGTAATAGTAGCCTGGATAGCAAAACTCATGAATTGGTCCCAGCCATAAAAACCTAACTTGAGGCTGAAGAATGTCATAGTTTATGAGACTCGAGGTAAAAACAGGGATGGTGCGTCTAGCGACAACAGCGGACTTTGTCGATATCTAAATTATGCTGCATTCTACCTGAATTTAGGTAACAAATACAATCAAATGTTATACTGTCAGAGTAGCCCGATCCTACCTTACTTCGCGCAGATGCCTCTATGGATCAATATACTTCTTGAGACCACGGAGACGATCTTTTGCATCTTCCAACACCGAATCCTCCTTACAAATTGCGAATCTCAAATAGTTCTCCGCCAAAGATGCATTATCCGGAAGATAAAACTCGGTAGGTGGTATAGCCGCGATTCCCAGCTCCATGATAAGAAACCAACTCAGCTTGAAGTCTCGAGAGCGGGAAGCGACATGTGCCGGAAATTCATATGAGTCGGGGATCTTGACCCTTGAAAAGTTGACCAAGACGAAATAGCCGCCCTCCGGATCGGAGTATGGCAACCCAAGTTCGTCACAAACCTCGACGAACCGCTTGATCTTGCCTTGCATGCTGCTGCGCGACTCCTCCCAGAATCCATTCACCCCCGCAAGCGCATAGCCGGTAGCACAAGCCTCCTGCAACGGGCTGGGGCTCGAGTAACAGACTCTAGTGTGTGCGGCGCTCACGTGTTTGATAAGGTGTTGGGGCCCGATGAGGAAGCCGATCCTCCAGCCTGTCGCGTAGAAGCTTTTTCCAGCTGAACCAACAGTGAGTGTCAAGTTGCGGACTTGCTGCGAAAGAGTGGCGACGCGCGTAACAGGGACGTAGTGAAGACTATCGTAAACCTCGTCGGACAATATGATGATTTTATTCTCAACGCAAAGCTGGCTGATTTCCTCAAGTTCGCTCCGGGAGAACACTTTGCCCACTGGATTGTGGGGAGTGTTGATGACGATCATTCGAGTTCGTGGACTGATTGTGTCTCGCAGCTTCTCCATGTCCACAACCCAGTCGGCTGACGAAGACGTGGTGTGATTTCCGCTCCTGGGCGGGTTGAGAGGCACATATCGCACCTTTCCACCCGCCATTTCGATGTTGCTGATGTACTGGTCAAAGAACGGTTCAAATACGATGACCTCGTCGCCATCGTCTACGAATGCGAGGAAGGCACACAACATGCCTAGCGAGTTTGAGAAGAAGTTAGCGCCGTGTCTTGGTACTTCAATTTCAATAGCTGTCTGTTGCCGACACGGTTGGATTCATACCTTCGTTGGCTCCCGTCGTGATAGTCACTTCCGAGTCTGGGTCAATCTTAGTCTCTAAAGCCTCAGAGTACGACTCCGCTATGGCGCGCTTAAGCGACGGTCTTCCTGTTGTTGGCGAATACTGATTCGAGTCTACTTTCGTGACCGCTTCTTTTGCCGCGTCCATGATGAACTCCGGAGGGTTGTAACCGCTGATACTCGTATTAGATTCTACTCATGGTGTCATAGAGAGGGGCTTGGCACACAAGAAACCCTGGCCCATATTGACGACCGGCTTGACCTGCAGTGCTTGTCAGAAATATTCCCAAGACGAGCTATCACGACTACAAACCATCGACTTAGCGGCAGCATCATTGATGATGGTCCTTTTCCAAAAGTCAACTTAGTGTTTGTCCGAAGGGGAGCGAGATCTAACCAACCAGACGTCCTGCCGTTGTCCAGCGATTCGCCTTGCGGGCTTGGGGAACTCTGCTTTGCAGGATTCTGTAGTCCTCATATTGAATTGAGTTGAGTGTCGGGTTTGACTTGTCAGGTTTCATGCTGCAGTGGAAATCTTAGAAGTTGGCATGAGAGTCCAGGGGGAAAATATATCCACGGGGCAGAATTTCATTATCATTTAAACGACGGGATAAATGGATCGTCGTTTCGGAGCCGGGGGATGCTTACAAACACCCGATTCGACCGCGTTCGCGGCCCGGATCTGTGTTCCTATCTTTATCCGCTGCACTACGACCATGTCCCAATGACCTTCGGAAGAATCGTATCTTAGAAGGTTACATCCCGTCGGATGCTAAAGATGGTGAAGTAAGCCCGATTAACTTTGCTATCAACGAAGATGTACCAAGCCAAAAAGGCGGAGTGCGTAATCATTATCTCTCACTTTATCCCCTATACTCTTGTTGCTGTCCGTTATGTTGTCCTTATTACCGTCTCTATCGTCTCTATCGTCTCTATCTTTTCTGTCGTTTCTGTCGTTTCTGTCGTACGTAGTAATAGGCCTGCGTGCCCGCATAGCAAGGCCTGCACAAATTGACCTGATGCAGCGACTCAAATCTTACAAAAGCGACCGCATGTAGCACTTTCTAAACCCACAATTGGAATTATGTGTATTTGAGCTTAGCGCTTGTGAATAGAAGGCATCTCGTTACAGCCCTCGTGAGGCCCGATCTGCTAAAATAGAACGAGATCTGGATATTTTCTCTCCTTAAGCTCCTCCCAATTCACGCATTCATGTTGATTAGAGAGTCTCCAAACTTCATCCAACAGACGATGAGCTACAAAGATGTTTCCGAATCCAATTGTGGTTTCCATGGCATTAAGCCTGTACTCAACTGTCAACCGGCTTGCTTTCGTCATGCTGCAGACTCCGGCCATGAAAAGTGGGAAAAGCATACGGGCCTCCATTTCGGAACCTGGACGTACGAGCGACAGAGCTGAAAGTATGTTGTCTGACCCTTTCCTCATCTGTGCATCTCCGTTATTCATCCGCTTCGTGACCTGCAGAAGACGCATGATGATGGCCCATTGCAGAGCAAAACCAACCGCTCTGGCCTCGGTCAATTGTCGAGAATCCTCCACGGGCGGCGGCTGCCAACTTTGAAGTCTTAATTCAATTTCTCTAGCTTCTGATTGAAAGTCGGTGAGATTTCCAAGAACCTGATGAGAAGCAAGTTTGTTGATTTGTGTAAGTGTTTCGTATAAGTCGACCGAAATGCCAAAGAGAGGATGGATTATATGCCCATTTGTTGCTTCTGGGTTAGTGCCAGATTTCGTAAGACAACGACCAAATATTTCAGGAGCGTTGTCGGAGGTGATTGATGCCATACAGGCCAGATAGTTGTATATCTCGATGAGTGCATGCATTGGCCCTGATAGGGTATTGGTCTCGAGCAGAAGAGATCTAGCTCCATGGAGATGAAAAAGCCATCTTCCTGAATCTCCGAGACATACCTAGATACTGTCAGTCCTGGTAGGATAACTTCAGATTTACAGCACTTACCTCCGCGAGACAAAGCAGCAATGTCGCCGCGAGTGGCCACACGGAGCCTTCCCGGTGGTCGTCCAGCTCGGCCATCAGTGCTTGTAATGTCTGACTCCTGTGAACGAATAGGTCGTGTTGGAAATCTGGGTAGACTTGCGACAGGTGACTTGCAGATAAAGCTACTAGGGCGTGGCGCATCGCCGGTTGTTCGAGTGCCATGGGCACGATGACACGTAGAAATGGGTTGAAGCGATCATCTACGACTGCCAGCACGCGAGCCACAGTCTGAAGGAAATGGTTCAGCAAGTGCCTCTCCACGATCGTCCAGCTCTTCAACGCTTGTGGCGTTACTCCGGTCAGGTTATTGAGAGCTGTGGATGGAAGGAATGTAGCCAAACCCAGCTCATCATCGCTAGCGCATGGCATGCCTAAGCCCACAAGGGCTGTGCTATTTGCAAGAGCCGCAGCCTTTCTCGTCTCGAGGCGATCATCCGATTCTATAAGTGAAAGCCAATTGGAGAACGAGGTCAACTGAGAAGACAAATTGCTGCCATCCGGAACATCGACGTCGGCCCATTCTTGGAACAGGTCTGGACTGCTGCCAAGCACATCACTACCCGACAGCAGAGGTGGGCTGTGGTTTGGGTCAGAGTGGCTGTCGCGACTTTCACCAGCCTCGGATGTCGGCCAGTTGCAGTCAAAGCCCAATCGTTTGCAATCGGTGCAAGTAGGTGTTTTTTCGTCGCATTTCTTGCGCCTTTTCCGGCAATTCAAACAACCCGTCGCAGACTTGCGGTGCTTTGCCTTCTTCTTGCCAGCTTTGTCGACATGTGGCAGAGCCGTGAGCCGGCCCCCCGAGCTCGTGTCATAGGAACATGCGAGCGATAACCGGCGGCAACGGGTGCAAGGGAGCTCCCGTGTGCAAAGGGCCTTGATGGACTTGCACCTCTGGCACGCAGTGGTCCTACGGCCCATTGCGGCAGCTGCAGCAGCAATTGTGACTTTTTTTTTGCCAGACTTCAGCTGAGGCACTGCTTGTTGCGACCCAGTTGTCTGAAGGCTTTCGTCTAGCTGGGGTTCACTCTGGTTGATGGAGTTGACAAGCCTCCGCCAGGCAAACAGATGTCGGCTATCTCGTATCTGTCATCCGGGGTGATAGGGTCGGACCTCACCCTGGTTTTCCGCGCCCCTGAATACACCGTCGTTTACGAATGCGAAGTTTAGGACTGGCCCGACCGATAGGAACCTTTTCGCTCCCTGCACCCGCGGGAACGACGCACCATATCCGCGGGATGTGGGCGGGGAAGGGTGTCCAATGCCATCCACTCATAATCGAGATACGCCGTCGTTTACATGGATGTGCATCGTTGGGCATAACACGACTAACCCTGTTCTTCGACGGCCAGCCGACTGGAGTTCAGAAATCAGCCTATAGTTCAGGAGGCACACTTGAGGTGAGTTAGGGCAAATCTGAGCCTAGTAGCCCAAGACGTTCGTGAGCATTAAGACCCAAAACGATGTGCATTATTTTGTTATGGCCAGCGAACGAAATTGAATAAAACCAGTTCCGACTTGCAAGCTGCCGGCCCACTTGACTTTTTGAGCCGACATTAATGCACCACGAAAAGGAACTCGAGATGCCTGCTGACATCGACGACCCCGAGTCATGGCATTCCTGGGGCTTAGTTGACGAAGAACTTCGTCAGGTAGGTAACGGAGGCTCGTAGTCTTTGCTATTTCACCGACCCAAGGGCCAGATGATCCAGGATAATGTCCCGAGAAGATTCCCCCCTGTCGATATCTTCAAACTCACATCCATTCGAGAAGCATGGGTCGAGGGAATGACCCAAGACATGTTGACCCTTTTGGAGGCCGCCAAAAACGAAGTGTCTTTCAGTGAGATTCTCATTCCGCGCCGAGACGGAATGGGACGTGCTCTAGTCTTCAGACCAAAGTTGACCACTGCGCTTGAGGCCCCTGCGGTTGTTCTGATCCATGGCGGGGGCTTTCTATTTGGATCTGCCGAGATGGAGGCAACGGCCTGCATTTAGACGACAAAGGCTCATGGTTGCGTATCATTGAGCCTCAATTACCGGCTCTCACCCGAGGCTAAGTTTCCAGCGGCGTATGAAGATTGTTGGGACGCTTTACATTGGGTACGTCAACCTCGCTACCGTCGCCCGTGTCTAGACATGTGTCCTTTGGCTGACCCAATTGATCCATGATGAAGTTAACCGAAAACGCTGAAGTTCTTGGGGCAGATTTGACCAAGGGATTTGTCCTGGGCGGCACCTCCTCCGGTGGCCAAATGGCCGCAGCGTTATCTCATATGGCCCGAGATCAGTCATTGTCACCCTCTCTGACCGGCGTATATCTTAATGCGACGTCCATTTTGCAGCCAGATGCCGTCCCGACCAGGTATAGGTGTTGGTATCGAAGCAATGATGAGACCGACGGCAAGACCGGTTTGTCAAAGAAGACGACAGCTGTGTTCCGAGCAGCCGTTGCTCCAGACATTGCACCGAATCTCTGGAACCCGCTAAATTGGAGCACCGGGCATACAGCTCCTCCGCCGACATACTTCCAGGTTTGTGGAGCTGACATCGAAAGAGATGATGGGCTGGTTTTCGAACGGGTTTTGAGGCACGAACATGGCCTCAAAACCAAATTGGACATGTACTGGGGTCTTCCTCATGTATTCTGGTATCTGTATCCAAGTCATTCAATGTGTGAAAAGTTCCGGACCGATAGAATGCTTGGTCTTGGATGGCTAGTCAACCAGGGCTCCCGCACTGCCTGATACTTGTTTCTTACAATCCCATGGAATTTCAAGGATCCTTTTCTCTCTTGAGACAAATTGATGATACGAATAGTGGCTTCACACTCCTCCTTGGAGAAGAGGTAGACGTCTTTGTTGTTTGGCAAGAGGGCAACGTCGGGGTGAGTGTCGAAGAACTCGTCATTAAGCTTGTGAGATCCTGGGTACACTACTAGTCCTTCATCCTCGGGGCCATTGGGTGATAGATTGATGATTCCCTGAACACAATGAACCCCGCGCTTCATTGGGCTCTGATCAATGTGCTCCCATGCCTTTCTGGCCGGCAGATCAGGTCGGTTTGGGAGGGTAATGTTCAGGCAGTCGAAACTGACAAGCAACTCGTCCGTGCCCCATAGTCGGCTAAAGGCATTAAGAACACCGTGTTCCATCCTGGCATCCCACATGAACTTCTCGTGGGCAACACAGTAGCCATGGTACACGCGAATTTTGTTTGTCAATGGAAGGTTGCTTTCCGTCCAAGTCTGAGGGTCGTCGAGTTTAAGCCCTTTGCCGAATGAGAGGAGCCAGTCGTGAGCCTTGTGCTGATAGTCGTTGGCTCGATCCTTTGGGATGGCCCCCTTGATGACACAAAACTCTTTCTCCCTCAGCCGCTCGAAAATCAGACGGCTCTAGAGAGCTGTAGGAGATAGTCAGTATGCCTCGGTTGAAGTGCTTCGGCCGCTGTAAGGGGGCAGAGCTCACACACCTTTTGAGGACAGGAATTGGGGGAGTGGTGATTTGGTCTGAAGAATCAATTGCGATCGGTGCCATCTCGAAATCCGCTGGGTTCAATTTAACTGGGCGAATAAATTTAAGATATCTGTCGAAAGAAAACGGGAATTGAGTTCCATGTCGTGAAATTTGTATGAAAGTGCGATCGAAAGTCACAGGAGGGTTAATATCATTAAGTGTCGGCTCAAATGCTTGGGATGGACTTCAACGTTATTGGAAATTGTGATCGAAATGGAAAGTTCTTTCGCCGTCGATAAAACCGTCGTTGAGAATGCCATACATGTGATCGATTTGACGATCCCGAGTTCCAATCCGATCGTGTCATCGCTGAGCTAGTGCCGTTGTGTTTTCCCCGTCGCTTAGTATTTCCCGTCGTTCAAGGTATGTCCGACATACCCCGGCTATCTGGTGATAGGCTGTGTTGCGGGGTTCTGTTAAAACGGTCGGAAGCGTACTTGACGTACCTTACCGTAGATACCCCTCATTGCTCGTCTTCTACCATCATCTGTGTCACCAATTTCCCGTCACTGTCTTCCAGTAATCTTTGGACATGTTTCGCTCCCCATTGAGACTAGGATCGCGGCCTGGCACCGCCTTGAAGGCGAAAACTACCCCTCAATCGACCGGCCGGCTGCGCTATCCGCGTCACCTCCAGACCACCGCCACCTCCCCTGCTACAAGGAATACGTTCTACTCGAACCCCTCATTTTACTATGGGCTAGCCATCGGTGCCACGGCATTTGGCTGGGGTCTTCATCAGGCCTGGAGCCCATCTGCTTTACCAGTTGAGATTCAGTATGCGAACGGCGCAACTATGCTCCATGTATGCAGCCAATTTTCTGATTGTCACTCGGGTGGCCAATATAGAAACCCCCTGTGGCTAAAAGTTACGAAGGCAGCAAAAGAGATTGGAGCCATTTTGGGTGCCGGAGCTGTCAGCTTTGACGAAGATGTTATCGAAGCGCATGGCCACTCAGATTGGTCCACTTCCAACTCGTCCGGTCGGCCTATTGCCATCGTGTATCCGAATAACAGTAAAGATGTATCTGAGATCGCCAAAGTTTGCTGCAAGCACAGCGTTCCTATGGGTACGGCCCCCATCAGTCCAGATTGTCTTTCCTGACTGACCGTTTAGTACCATTCGGGGCCGGTTCGTCGGTCGAAGGGAACTTTTCATCGCCTTACAGCGGTATCTGCATAGACTTCACGTTCATGGACGAAGTCGTCGCAGTCCATCCAGAAGAGTCTGCGAGCAGCCCCCACACATCTTGACCAAATTGGTTCCTGACACAATGCAGCATGGACGTGGTAGTTCAACCTGGTGTCAACTGGGTAGATCTCAATAAACGCATCGAAAGCTCCGGTCTGTTCCTTCCAATGGATCCGTCACCAACAGCGACAATTGGTGGTATGGTCTCGACCAATTGCAGGTGTGTTGTTAATATCAAGACATACTCCTCTATCTAACGAAGTCGTAGCGGCACGAATGCATTCCGATACGGTACGATGAAAGACTGGGTCATTAACGTTACAGTTGTGCTACCTGACGGCCGTATCATTAAGACCAGACAGAGGCCGAGAAAGTCTTCTGCTGGCTATAACCTCACTTCCCTATTTGTTGGTGCGGAGGGCACGCTCGGCATGATCACCGAAATTACATGTAAACTTGCTGTATTACCACAGGAGACAGGCGTCGCCGTCGTCTCATTCCGTTCAATCAGCGATGCTGCTACGGCCGCCTCTAAGCTGATACGTTCAGGGATACAGCTGGCTGCTTTGGAGCTCATGGATGACGTGCAGATGGGGGTGTTGAACAAACATGGCAGTGCGGCAGTACGACGTTGGCAATTTCCGGAAAACCCCACGCTTTTTCTGAAGTGAGTTGCTGTCATATGGACCGAAACTTCAAGAACTCTACTAATGGCAGCCTTGACCCAGATTCTCTGGCACCAAAGAGGGGGTTCATGGCGATATTGCTTCCGTTAAGTCCGTCATAGAACCATTCAGCCCGAGCAAGATATTGTTTGCCGCAAACAAGCAAGAAGAAATCGATCTATGGTCGGGAAGGAAGGAGGCGCTGTGGACCATGACGTCGATCAAGCCTCAAGGTTTCAACATTTGGTCAACTGATGTTGCAGTTCCTATATCTAAGCTTGCAGGACTGATTGGTACGTCTGACGATCTGGAAGGGGGACGCGATACTGAGCATGCCCTTCACAGATATTTCCAAGCAAGAATCCGACAAACTTGGAGTTTTTGCTAGTATCGTCGGGCACGTCGGAGACGGAAATTTCCACCAAGCCGTTATGTACGATGCAAAGAATAAGGAGCACGTCCAGGCTGTGGAAGACTGTGTGCACAAGATGATGGATCGAGCTGTGGAGCTTGGAGGTACAGTTTCCGTAAGCACCTTCCAATCATTTCTTGTTCATCACGCCCGCGTTTGAGACCAAGCAGTAACATATGTGTAGGGAGAACATGGTATTGGAATCGGAAAGAAGGTTCGTCATTCTTCTCCACCCACCCGTAAACAGTGTATTGATACTGTCGAAGGACTGCCTCATGAACGAGCTGGGTGTCGACACGATTGACCTGATGAGAGCTCTGAAGAGCTCTGTAGATCCCAAGTGAGTCCACTCCATCACAAGCTTCCACACTTGGTTTGGCTTCAACGCCTGGCGTATTAAATCAAATCTGACTTTGACGGCAATTAGATGGATCATGAATCCTGGCAAAGTGTTTGATGTCCCCAAACCAGTTAAAACAGTCACAAGCAAGTAAGGATTCGTCCTTAAAACAGTTCTAGTCTTCATGTATCAAATATAAAATTGACACTGGTGCTTTGCACCAATTCCGAATTCTTCTTATCCTATCGGGAGATCGGGAAACCTCGACACATGATCGATAGTGCTTGTTTCGTCGTACTCGCATTGGCGCCTGAGTTTGCCCCTGACCTGTAGAGTGAAAAGATCAGGGCGTGAGTATTGCCCCACCGTGTCGACAATACTCTTTGCGATGTAGATCTCGTCAAATTCGAGCTCTGCATAGAGGAGACCCTCAAACTCAGGGTTAGGCGCCTTCACCAGCGTGCGCCCATCCGGAGCGATGATCTCGGAAAATCCACCACCTACGACCGCAGTGTGGGGCTTTTCCCCTTGACCGGCATGTTCACTCTCATCCACAAGCCCGTTGGCTGCAAGCCCTTTCTCTGTCTGCGTTGATGAGGCGAGAAGAACGAATGTTGCGCCTTCTACGGCGAGGGTGTGGGTAGCTATCATACACGATTCGACGGTATTGAAGAAGGGCATTTTGCCGACTGGAGGGAAGAGATTTGGCCATGAGGCAACATGAATCTGTTCTCCTTGAAAGTAGGTATTGTACTTCAGAAGAGGTTGCAGGTGCTCGAAGCATTGGAGGTCACCGATTCGGCCGATGGGCGTCTGAACTACATTCGTCGTGCAGTCACCCGACTTTGGGCACGACGAGGTCAGCACAAAGGCTTGCTAGGGCTTTAGTGGCCACTTACTGCGTCACCAAATAGGATTCGTTCCTGAGCAGTGGGCTTGAACTTCCTTCTGTGGACAAGCACGTCTCCATCTGGGCCTATGAAGGTCTGGGCCATGTACAGACTGCCTTTGTCCCGCTCCGATATGCCCACGACAACCATGATGCTGGCATTCCGGGCAGCCATACGGATGCGCTCCATGTGATCGGACCGGACATCGATGGAGTTGCGGTAATACTTGAGGTTGTAATCCATAGTCTCTTTGGCTGCTTTGGCATGGATGAAGTTGGGGTATCCGGGAATCCAGAGCTCTGGAAACGCTACAAGCTTCGCACCGTTCGCGCCCGCTTCGGTTATGAGTTCGCATGTCTTGACAGTTGCAGCTTCGACATCGAACCTGGCCAAGAAACGGCTGTTAGTATTACAAGATACACAGAATTGCCGGAGATGCGATGAAGATCTGGCCGGTGCATCACTTACCAACAAGGCTCGGCTTGCACGACTGCAACTTTGACAGGACCGTTGGGATCTCCATACACGTGGCTGTTCATCTTTCAAGTAAAAGGAAGAGATGTTTTTGATTTCTTTCCAGCTGTCGTATGTTTGATTTGACTAGGCGGTCTTGATTGCTGATTTATGATAATGGTATTGACTTTAAGCCAGTTTTCGGTTGCTCACAGTGGCTGGAGTAATAAAGCTGTTGGTCAATGCAGCCAAACCTACATGTACGATTCCAACCGGAGATATTGATACGGCACACGCAATTTACGTCCTTATTTCCTGTAAAATCCTGACACATTGTTATGGTCTCTGATGTCAATGATGATTTAACGGGGTTATCGGCATATCGGTATCCGTATATCAACTTCCGGTTGGTATCATGACTATGACCCACAGCCATAACCAGCCTGACGGATCCCTCCATCCATCTAGAAAGCGGCAATTTTGATACGTGAAATGTACTGAAGGAGCTTCCGATAAGCTATTTTCCCCTTGCGTCTTATCAGATTCATGGCGGTATCACCCTGTCGTTATTTCCAAGTACAGAAAGTTTGCCCGATCCGCGAAATAAATTCCGGTTGCAATCACGCAGATAAGGGAGTACGAGCTCTCTTACAACACTACTGTCTATGTGAACCCCCCCCCGAATAATAGTTCCTCTGGTATAGAAGCAACAAGCGACCCAGAAGCTACCCAGCATTATGAAAAAGGGCAAAGGCCACCCGCTGCATTTGACCCATGCGACGCCACCAGTCCCGTCTCAATCGAAAATCACACAGGCTTTTGTACCAGTTGTCTTGGTTATTCAACTGCAATGAAGAGCAAAATTGCGGCATTTGGCACCCCTGGCGACTCTGGCGACTTCGGCCTGGGACAGACAGACGCAATACCGAACGGCGTTCCAGCATGGACTCGATACATGCCAGGGCCATCCCCGACGTACCGTTTCGTTAGGCTGCCTCCTAAGGTCTCGAGAATTGGCATAGTTGCTTGCGGATGCTGCATCATGTCACTTTCAGGATACAGTACGCTATGACTGTCATTATCTTTCTTAGCCTTGGCACCATTCACTGCTTCTATTAGCCTCTACCAAGATCACATGCAGCTGACACAATTATAGATCTCGCACTCATGGGCAGCATTTCCGGTTTAGACTCGTACCTCCAAGTCGTCGGACTCACAAGCGGAAGCAATCATACTCAGCTCCTCATCGGCCTGATCAACTGCGTCTACTGGATTGGTGTCATCCTCAGCGCCCTCAACTTCCCTCCTTCACACTTTTTACTGCAACCCGCTGTTAGCAGGCTGCAGCGCACCACACCAGAACCTTAACGTACATAAAACACATTATCAACACCTTTAATCGCTTGTTATAATAGCTTTATAGCTATATATAAGCGTTATAAACGCTTAACTTAGGCCTGAATTGCTAGTTTAAAACTCTTCCCCTCCCCCTACCTCTATTAAGCTATTACGTCTATACCTCTAAGTACTTACTATAATAGAATTATTACTCCTTAATAACTCTAAAAGGATAGAGCGTATAATAATTACTACTAGAATATAAAAGCTATTCTATCTATTTAATACTTATTAATAAGTTTACTAAATAATTATAGTATATTTAGACTAATTAGTAAAAACTTATAGAGGATAACTATAGAAAACGCTTAATAGTATTATATAGAAATTTATTACTTATATTTAGTAAATAGTTACTTTTAAGTTTTTTTAAAGTAATATAGCTATAAAAACCTCTCTTTAGAGCTAAAATAATATTATATCTCTCTCTAAAATACTTCTTATTAGATAGAATATAGTAATTAGCTTAATTTAGTTATATAGTATTTAAAAACTTTATACTTTATTAAAGCTTATTATAAACTACTACTTATTTTTATAAACTTTTAAAATCTTAGTATAAGCTTATAAAGCTCTACTATATACTTTTTAGAATAGAATTACTAAAGCTTTAAATATCTTATTAGTAGATATTATTTACGTTTTATATACTACTTTAAGTTATACTATTATTCTATATTCTACTTCTATAAAGAAAGCCTTTTTTAAGTAAGTAGAAGATATTTATAAAGCTATAAGTACTTAATCTCTTAACTTCTTTTAAAAATAATATAAATATTTTATTAACTATATACTTATAGAAATCCCTAAGTATTTAGATAACTTTACTATTATAGTTACTAAAGAAATAGTTAAAACTAACGTCTATAAATATATAGGGCTATACTTAGTATAAACCTATTTAATATAGAAAGGTATAGACCTTACTATTTAAACTTAGTTTTAGATTATTATACTACTCTAATCTTATAAAGGTACTAAATAGCGCTTTTTCTATAAATCTACTTATATCTACTTTTTACTAGAGAAGAAATAGATACTTATACTTCACTTTAATAAGTACTAAAAGTACTATATTAGTTATTTCTATATTAGATCTTACTACTATAGCTAGTGTAGTTAAACTAACTATACTAGTATTAATATAGCTTTAACTTACTTAAATAACTTTAAGTATTTAAACTGCTATAACGCCTTCTCTATAAACTATAGTAACTGCACTACTTACTTTATTTTAAAAGATAGTATCTAAGTTATATTTTTAAAGTAATAACTATAGAAAATTTAATAAGCTACTTATAGTTTATTATCTATACTTAAGCTTAATAGCTTCTTTTATAACCTACTTTTAGGTATTTCTACTTCTCTAGCTTAGTTTAAAATAGCCTAATTAATAATTATTACTAATAGTATAGTATTACTTAACTATAAAATAGCTAATACTACTTAAACTATTATAGAGGATAACCTCTTTATTTTAGATTTATTTTTAGAAGATTTTAAGCTTAAAGATACTAAAACTGAGATATTAAATATATCTCTTATTTTCTAATCCTACTAGAAATAAGCTTATACTATTAAATTTAATAGTACTACTTATATTATAACTTACTAAAAGGATGTGAAGTAAGAGGTTTTTAAGGAAAGCTTAAAAAATAGTAGTTTACTATAGCTTAACCTCTTTAAACTTTAGAAGTTTATAACTCTATAGGCTTCTACTTTTCGCTCTCTTTATAGCTTTATTTATAGTACTACTTTATATTCTAAAGAACTAAGTTATTATAATAATATATAGTAAATCTCCTCTTTTAAAGATAACGCTTCGCTTTAGGTAAGCTTAAGGATATTATACTAGAGGCTTATATATTATATAGTGTAATATTAAGTATAGAAACCTAATAAATTATATACTACTATAGAGCTATACTAAGAAGTATATTAATATAGTTTTAATATAAAAGCTTTATACTAATAAAAAGAAAAGAAAACTATTTTTTATAAACTACTTTTTCTATAAAGTATTTTACTCTATTAATACTTAGGAATATTATAACTTAAATACTATCCTTTAAGTAATTATATACGTTAGAAAAGGTTTAGAAACTATTTAGACCTAGTTTTATAAAACTTATAACTTTATTTAAGTATAGATTTAAAGTATAACTATTCTGAATATATATAGGCTTAGTATAGTAAATAATAATACTACTATTTATATTTTTTAGTATTTTATTTTCGTTTATTTTTTTACTAGTAGTAATTAGAATATTATAAACCTCTCTTAGGCTTTTAGCGTAAGAATTACTAATAGTAGCTTAAAAATTAAGACCTAAGTAAATTAGAATAGTTTTTTTCTTCTAAATAAGCTTAAAGTATTAATATATAATACTAGCTATATTATAGATCTATTCTAGTCTAATATTCTATTTACTTTAGTAGAAATAAATCTTATTTTTTACTTTAAAGTAGATTATAAAGCTATTCTAGTCTATATCTTTATTTTTTTAGCTTTAGAACTAAGCTTTCTAGCTTAAGTATAGGTACTAAATAGTAAACTTAAGTAATTTACTACTTTTTATAAATAAAACCCTCTTTCTATTATTACTTTAGATATAATATTAGTATAATATAATACTACTACTAAATCTATCCTCTATTACTTCTTATAAATAATAGATACTATAACTTATCTATTTTAGTACGCTTTAAGCTTAGCTATTTTAGCTTAATAGTTACTTAAATACTAAGATACTAAATGAAAATTATATAAAACTTAGTATGTTTAATTCTTAGGCTATAAGCTATATTTATACTTCTTCTACTCCTTCTATAAAGGGGAAAAGCTTACTAATATAGAACTTTAATAGGCTATTTATACTTATAAGATAGCTTAGCGCTATAGTAAAGTTAACTATATAGCAAATATCTTTAATTTTTACTATATAATGAAATAGCGCTAAGTGAGGCTTAACTTCTACTTACTACTTCTAAAAATTAGAGATAAAGTAATTAAGTTTTTTATTATAAAGGTATAAGCTTTTAGAAAGGTCTTACTTAAGCGCTTTTTAGCTATAGATAATATTTAGAACTTAAATAGTGTCTAAATTCCCTCTTACTTTAATATCCTATAGAATACTTCTATTTCTCTTATTTAAATAGTTACTATAACACTTACTATAAGTATTATATTTAGAGTTAATAGTATTACTATTTATATATTTTAAGCTATCTAGCTAGTTATAGCTAAGTCTATTTAAGCTCTTTTTTAGGCTTATTTAACTTCTAAATACTACTTAGAGATTTTTAAAAAAGCTAAAATAGTTTTTATATTTAAAGGGGGGAAACTTCTAACTAAAGTTACTTTATACTATTCTATATCTCTACTCTCTTACTTTAGAAAAGGCTTTAAGTGTTTATTTACTTAGTATACTATTTATATAGTACTACTAGTCTAAATTATTAGTATTTAATACTTTAGAGCTCTCTCTAGGCGTAATATAGTTAATTTTATTACTTATATAACTTATAAAATTAAAGCTACTTTTAAAGCTAGTTTAGTTACTTTTTTTACTATACTTAACGCTAAAAGCGCTTTTAACGCTATTTTCTATAACTACTTTTTTATTAAGTTATATAAATAAAGATAGCTAGAACTTTTTATCTATTATACTAAGTTATTTATAACTAGATATTAGGCTTAAATTTATATTAAAAGTATTATTTTAGAACCTTTTTCTTTCTATTATAGGCTTTTTTAAGGCTTTTCTACTTTTCTTATTCTATATTTACTCTACTTTATAGAGCTTCTATTATAGAACTCTAATTTCTGCTTTAGTTATACTAATAATATCTTAATATAGATTAAGTCTCTTTTTATAGAGGAAAACACTAAGCTGCTTATAGCTAATGTTATTTATATTTTACACTAGAGTACTAAAAATAAAGTTTTTTTTAAGTTAAAAAAAAGTAAAGCTATCTATATTTTATGAAAATATAAACTAATAAACTTTTTAATTAAGGCTAATAGCTTAATAATAACGCTTAAGGATATTATGAAGTAGCTTAGAGTTACTTTTAACTATAAGCTTATTTTCATACTATATATCTAGATCTAAGTAGATACTACTCTAAAGTGTACTAAATTCTTCTATAGTTTAGGAGTAGTTTATAAAAGCTTCCCTCTTATTTTTATATATAAAGCTATTACTTTAATTATTATTTTTACTACTACTTATAGTATAGAAACCTAGTTTTCTAAGTTTTAGAAATCTAATTATACCTCTACTTAGTAGTACTTTAGTATTACTCTAATAAAACTTTTCTACTTAATAAACTAAAAAGAGTATCTCTAGTTTATTAATAGAGCGATTTATACTAGTATTTAAGGAGTTCTATTTATATAGTATACTACTTCTACTACTATTCTATATTATAAATCTAAAATCCTTTCTATAGATATTACTTTTAAAGCTTATTAATTCTATTTTACTATAAAGTTTAGCTATTTTAACCTCTACTATTTATTAGTCTAACGCTTATATATTTATCCTTCTAACTTTTACTATAGACTTATATAGCTATAATATATTACTATAATACTTTCTTACTACTTTTACTTTATTTTAGTACTTTTATAACCTCTAAGCCTCTCTTATTCTCTAAAGAAGATAGCTATTACTAAATTTAAAGCCTAGCTTAAAAATATTCCTAAAAATAACATTATTATATATACTAATAGATCTAAACTTAAGTTTAAAGATATTAGTTATAGCTATATTATATTCTTAAGCAAAATAGAAGAGAAGAGGAAGGCTAAAACACCTTTTATATAAAGCTTTTAGTACTTAGACTTTACTGAAGTTTTTAATACTAAAGCTAAAGCTATAAACTTTAGGCTTTATATAGTAATATAGCTATAGAGCTTAATAAGCGTAATTTATATTTATATTAATTACTTTAGTGTTATTAATACCTTAGAGGGATATAGTAATATACTTTTATCCTTATAGGTAACTATTCTTTAAGCTAAAGAGTATATCGCTTTAGTAACCTCCTCTATTTTTATTTACTAGGTTTCTAATTATAAAGATATTTCTAGAAATAAGTTAGTAGATATATTTATAAAATAAGAGGTTTTAATAGCTCTTTTTAACTTTATTCTACTAGTTATAGTAACTACTATAAAATATTTAGTATAGAAGAAAATTATAAAGTATTACTAAGAGTAGTAGTATATAAATAAAAAACCTTAATATTATATTTATAATAACTTTTAGTTAGTATTTTAATACTTTTTAGAGCTAAAGCTCTTATAAAAACTTCTATACTATTTAATTACTATCTATTTAAAGTATAGTAATTTTAAGATATACTATAAATATTTCACTTAGAGGTAATAAAATACTTAGAGATATAAATATAGAAAATAGAAATCCTTTATATATATAGTATTTTATTATTTAACTTACTTAAAGAAATTTTAGTAGCTTTAGTTACTAATTAATAGTAAGCTAGATCTATCTCTATTTAGAAACTTTAAATGCTATTAGAGATCTATAATTAGTAATTTAGAGTAGTTTAAGAAGTTTAAAGAAATTATAGGTTTTTTTAGTAGTTAAAACTACTAAATAGTCTATTTATATAGACCTTTTAGCTAATAACTTTTTTAAACTCTATTATATTTTATTCTATTTTAATTTTTTAGCTTAAATAATTTAAATTATTATAAGAAAATATAAAAATTAATTTACTAATTTTTTTAAGAAAATCCTAGTTTTCTTAATAAAATATAATAAGTTATAAATAATTTTACTTCTTTAGAAGCTTATAAGTAGTTTAAGCTTTAGTTTTAGCTACTAACCTAAGAGCTTCTTATTTAGATTTTGTAATAACGCTAGCTTTAATATAATAGAGCTTAGACTTCTATAATATTAGTCTTAGTTAAGCGATATAAGCTAGAAATAGGGGATATTTACGCTATTCTTAGCTTAAAGTAGCCTCTAGGCTTAGAAATACTATACGTAGGAGGCGATTAACTAGAAGACGCTTAATTTGAGGAGTAGGAATAGTGTACAGTAGATTTATAGATATATAGGCTTGCCCTATATGACGTATACCTTAGGGAGCGATCTGAGCCTAGCTCTGACGTCGAAAAATAGAACAACAACAACAACAAAAAATATCCTCGGCGCCCTTCTCGTTGGTTCGTTCTCAGATCGCGTTGGCCGCCGACGTGCCATTGTCTTTACTGGCATCTTCGCGGTTGCCATCATTCCAACGTTTGCATCTCTGCAGAGCTTCCCATGGGCTCTGGCGCTTCGTTTCCTCAACGGGTGCGCTACGGGATCCTTCGATTCTGTGGGACTGAACTGGTCAGCTGAAAGCGCTGATCATCGGCCACCGAGGCTGTACAATGGGCATTTTGATGTGCTGCGCTGCTACAGGCGCGGCCATCGCTTACTTCATCCCGTATGGTTTGGCCAAGCACACTACAGGCGAGATAGTCTGGAGGCTGCCGATGTCATTTCAGCTGATTTACGTCATCACTGTCCTGTCTATGGTGTGTTTCCTGCCTGAATCGCCACGCTGGCTCGTCAAAGTCGGCTTCATCAATGCAGCCCGGGATGGTCTCCGGAGCGTCAAGTCCATCCAAGATCCCATTGAGCTTGAGGAGACTGTGGAGTCCGAACTACTTTCGATTGCACAGGCGATAGAGACGGAACGTATACACAATTCGTCGACAAGCTACTGGGCTATGTTGACGGCTCCAGACGATCTGAAAACGGCTCGACGGACTTGGTCGGCAATTTTCATACAGTTCGCGACGCAAGCAATGGTCGGTTCGGGGTTTGTCTCTGGGTACGGTATCCAAATCTTCGAGACTGGTGGATGGTCGTCCGAGCTAGCAGCACTTCTTGCAGGAATGGGTATTATCACTCAAGCGGCCTTTGGTCTTCCTGGTGCCTTGCTTTCCGACACTATAGGTCGCCGTAAAGCCATGATTGGTGGTTCAGCCATTGGGGCCGTCGTACTGGCTCTGATTGGCATGTGCGGCTACTTCGTCAACAAGTACACACACACACAGATCCGGCACTAGCTAAATCCTATGGCTCGGCAACAGTTGCTTTGGTGTTCCTCTGGGATGCCATTTTTGGCGCAACGTGGCGTATGTCCTTTTAACTTATCCGGCACTTCTTGTGAAACATAAGCTGACAATTGAGATTTGCGAACAGTCTGGTGCCCTTTTGCGTATCCTTCCGAAATATTCCCTGCTCAATCTAGGGCTAAAGGGAGTTCCGTGGGCATAGTTGGTCTTGGAATTGGTTCTTTCTTTGTCAGCATGATCAGTCCGTACCTCTTTGCTCCCATTGGGTATCAATCCCTTTTCATGATATGTGGTTTGAGTGTTATGGTTGCTCTCATTTGTTACTTGTGGATGCCTGAAACCGCAGGAAAGACTTTGGAACAAATCGACGGGCTCTATGACTAGGACAATTATACATCAGCTTATCATTATTTAAGTGGTACAAGTCGCACTTCATGACCTTCGTAAATGTTACATGCAGTATTCATTTATTCAGCTTATCATTGACTGTACAAGTCTTTCTAACTCAGTTGGATTGGATTAGTCGCTCATCCTGGACACTTGGCGGTGTTTATACTCTCATTGCTCTACTTTCCTCGGTATTGTTAATGCTGCTCGTGTTTCCGAAATCCTGGAGCCTGCACTGTGCCAATCACTCCGATCGTACCAGTTGTCTCGGTTGATTTCCTTGTCCTCATCGTCCTCATTATCCCCGTCGTCCCCCGTCGTCCTCATTATTCCCTTCGTACCCCGTCGTCCACATCGTCTCCGTTGTCCTTATCATCCCTATCGCCCTTATAGGATAAGAGCTTGCGTAAGCATATCAAACGAGATACCCACGGCTAACAAGTTTGTTTCTTTTGTCCAAGGCGCTCATGATGATTGAGCGGAATACATTTTCCTATGATATGGTTACTGCATTTCATTGATTGAACTTCGTTTGTCTTATTGGCCCCGCTCGTCATGGAAGGCGTACCTAGTAGGTTTCGCACAGGGATGCTCATACTCCAGCTAGGCACTCAAGGAATTCTACCTAACAACTTGTCCAAATCCAATCTTCGCCCTTAGTATGGATGGAAATTTCCAACTTCTTGAGGAATTATACGCAGCCCATCATGTCTTCCAATCCATTGCCGCGAACGAGGCGCCAGACATCACGGGTATCAATGGCATACCATCAGTGCCGGACAGGAAGGATCAAATGCGATGGCGCTAAACCGCAGTGCGCTACATGCGCTCGACTTGATCGAAACTGTGACTACAGTCGAATTGATGGACGCAAGTCACGACACACGGAATCCGAATTCAGTGCTTTGAACAACAGAATCGCCTTTTTGGAATCTCAGCTCAGAAAAGCGCAAGCTAGTGCGTCACTCGGATTTGAGCTAATGGGAGATTCAAGATTGGATACACATTATGGCGTTTCTGTTCCCTTCAATTCCGAAGAGCATCAAGAAGTGAGGCTCGAACGGCCTCTTAAGTCTCTGAAATTCAGTGTTTTAGATCTGGAGTTTGGCGACGAGAAGCTGACAACTTCAGCCCTTGGGGCTATATGCTCTGTGAATGGTGCATTGATACACGACGAAGTCGCCGGAAAGACGGTCTATGTTGGGCTAACTAGCAATTTCCGTTTATCGCCCACATGCGGGACGATACGACGTTCGATAGCCGGAAAGGTCGCTCATTACCACTGTGCAGAATGGCTATCAACAGAGCTTGAATACCTTAGGAGTTACTGGGATCACGTTCACTCCCATTTTCCGCTATTCTCTTCACCCGCCGAGCTTCAACAGACCACAGCAACCAACCTGCTACTCAAAGTAAGTGTGCTAGGTGTTGGGGCTTCACTCTGGTTTTGTTACCCAGTTTTTTGGTCTTTTAGAAAGAGAAAGTTCTTACTAGTAAACTTCAAGGTATCAACAGATATGCTGCCGGGATTAGGCCTCATTTCTCAAGGTCGCAGAGAACCACTAGCAACGGGATACATAGAGTACGGTTGAGCTTGATTCGGTTGGCACTGCCTCTTAGCGACGCGTACCCTACTTCGTAAACCATCGGCTCCGATATCGCGGTTTTCCTCCGAGCCGGCTGCCCCACTCCGGGTTGTCGCCGAGAAAACGTGCCTGGATCTCAACATCTGGGTCAAGTAGGCGAGGGAGATTCTGCCAAGATGGGAATAGAATTGAAGATTGCTCCCCATTCTTTTGTTACATAATGCTGAGCGATCCCCTGAGATATCCACAGTTGTTTCTTTTGCGGGCATCGATGACTTGTCATGCCTGCAGGGGTAACAGGTTTTGAAATAGCCTCGCGACAACGCACACATTTCATTTCTGGGTTATCTTTACATTTCTAGTGGCTATCTTTACAATACATGTTACTAGGGAGGATAACTTGGCGAAGTGTCTAGCTGAAACCCGGTAACGTCGAATATCAGACGTGTTACAGTTGACTGGAAATTACTCTGACTCGTGTGGACTGGTCGCTAACGCTCGAGTGGGCGGATAAGCTGCGGTGCAAGGTCCCTGTCAGAGGGAGTTCGACAGATAAGAAAGCTCTTCAAATTGAGTTTCAAGATGAAATGCCCGACAAGGCATTTGTTCTTCCAGTCGTATTGTTGAACAACCGAGGCGAACTCGCTGTCGTCGTCACCAGCGCCACATGCGGAACCAAGAAGAGCGGCTGCCACCCAGATGTGGGAGCCGAAACCATCAAATCTCGTCCGACCGGCCTTTCCGGTTTTATTCTCAATTCAATCAGTAAACGCCAACAAACGTGGCTCAAATGCAGGTCCAAGGTAGTCCCTGTCGGACAGGACCCAGAGGACCGGTATGTGGGAGATGTGGCAGGAGGTCGAGCCAAGAACTCTCTTCCTTGCTCAATGATGGCTGAGGTCCATCTGAACCCCACTACTACTCGGTTTCGGTCACCTTCCATGCTCATTCAAGCCCTGCGAATTTCTTGGGACGAACACGGATAGGAATTTAACTTGCCGATCCCTGGCTAACGCGCATAATATGGGCAACTTGAGACGAATCGGCGCATGGGTCAATCTTTATCTCGAGCATCGCCATATTCCGCGATGGAGCACTCCCACAGGTCCCACGCAACATGCGGGCTGCGCGGCTCCCTAGTCAGTGGGTTTCGGGGCGTGGCAGTTTCTGTATTGATCTCCGAATCTGGACCACGAAAAAGAAATCCTGGAGTCTTGGCGGAGTTGATGTCGTAGTATAAGGGAGCCTGGCAGGGCCGCGCTGTTGCAACTGCTGGAACGTCAACCAGTCCATCGGGTCGTTCCCTCTTTACTTGTCGTGCGAACTCTTCTGCAGATCTGTTTGAGAACTGCACGTCCTTCGTTGATCAACATGAGGTCGTCCACTCTTTTCGGCTTCGTTTCAGCCCTTGGGCTCGCTAGTGCATCACCATTCGCTCGCAACGGCACCTACTCTAACTCTACTTGCACTTCGCTTAACCAGAGAAAGGCATGGTGAGTGACATCAGACCCACCTACACCAGCGTTGTATTGTTAGTAGGGCTGACCATGACTTTCAATAGGCACGTTCTCACCAATGATGAGAAGTCCGACTACCTTCAGGCCGTCAAGTGCTTAATGGAGTCCCCCGCCAAGAGCGGTATCACTGGTGCTATCTCTCGATGGGACGAGCTGCAGTCTTGCCACGTCGAGCAATCGAACTTCATCCACGGAGTCGGGTATGTGGCCCACAATTCAACGTCCAATTAGTATCTAACTAACATGCGCAGTGCTTTCCTTCCCTGGCACCGCCTTTTCCTTCGCCTACAAGAGATGCTTCTCCAGAACGAGTGTGGATACAAGGGCGCTCTTCCCTACTGGGACGAGCAACGTGATCTTGAGGTCCTCGGGTCCATTGAGAATGCCTCTGTTTGGGGATCCGACGAGTTCAGCTTCGGAACCAACGGCGTCAACACCACTGACGGCGTCAACTGCGTCATCGATGGTGCTTTTGCCAACACAACTCTCCGCATGGACCAGATCTGGGGTGTTGACTACTACGACGAGTACTGCCTTTCTCGTGAATGGAACCAGACGGCCTGGGAGTTCGCCAACCAGACCAACGTCGATATCTGCTTCGCCAAGGACAACTACAACGAGGCCAACTTCTGCTACGTTGACTCGCCTCACTCCTGTGGACACCTTGCTACTGGCGGAACCGTGAGTCTCTTTCTAACTCTTTTATACGAAAGCGAAGTCACTCACATTAGCTCTTTCAGATGGAGAACCAGAATGCCAGCCCTGGCGACCCTGTTTTCTTCTTACACCACGCCAACTTGGATCGCCTCTGGCAGAAGTGGCAGGAGGCCAACCTCACCGCTCGTCTGACGGACATGAGCGGTCAGATCATCCCTCCGGAATTCATCATGACACAGAACCGCTGGCTCTACCCGTCCAAGGCCTACACCGACTACGATGGTGACCCGGGTAACGAGACCACCCTCAATCACGTCCTCTGGATGGCTGGCATCATCCCTAATAAGACTATCGCCGATGTGATGGACCTCAAAGGCGACCTCATCTGCGCCGAGTACATCGACGCCGATTACTAGGGTGGATAGCATAATACGGCGTCAGAAACTGCACTTCACTTGTACATAGAGTTTGACGAAGCACGCGCATTCGATGATACTACATAGATTTTAGACTACAGACCGAATCACATACCACCTCTACAGATGAGTCTTGCTATCCGACCGGAGGTTTAATTATGTAAGCAACAAATTAATTATCTGTCGCTTCTGCTATTTTCGTCGCTTCTGCCGTCGTCGTTGCTTCTCGTTGCCGCCTGTGTCACCACCGCCGTTGTGTAAGACTTATTATGACAAGATAGCACTTTAGCAGGGAAATGATAATGAATCAGTCCCCAAGGAAGTGATTATAACTCAGATAACAACGATCAAAATAGGCATAATGAAGGTGTGAAAACCAAAACAGATAATTAAGGTAAAAACAGCATCAAGATCTCCTCCGCATGCCAACCAACCAGCCATTCCACATAACGTCCTAATTACCTCCATCTCTAATGCATCAACTTCCAACCGACTCTCTTGCACTGGTGAAGACGCCCGATTAGCTTCTTAAATTTAGCTGAGCAGTGCAGCAAGGCCCATGGCAACGGAAACGACCAGAATTGCGCCAGGCATCAATCCGCTGGCAGCCCCAGTTGCAACCGGAACAGGCTGGTTCGTCGTAGCGGTCGCGTTAGCTGAAGGAGTGGCGACAGCAGCAACAGTCTGAAGCAGAATTGGAGTCGTCGTATAAGCCATGAGGTCAGTCGCGAAAGAGACACTAGACAAAGGCAGGCTCGAGACTGCGGAGGCATTTGGGAACGCGACTCGCTCAGAAGCCGGTTTAGACGGCTGTAGAGACGCGCGATCAAAGTTTCCAGGGCTCAAGACACTAACAATCCGTCAGCATAACATGCGAAGAACTGCCGTTGACTGGAGTAAACTAACCTGTCAATCACATGAGCCACGCCATTGTACAAAATGGTGTTGGGGAACGTGATTCTGGCGTTGTTCACCCAGGCAGATCCGTCCGGCAACACGGTGAAAGTGAGGTTTGCACCTTGAAGAGACGGGACTGTTACGTTTCCAAGAGACGGCGAAAAGATCACGTTGTTTGGGATGATGTGGTACTGAAGCACCTGCTGAAGTGTCTCTAGGTCCGCTGTTTCAAGTACAGAGCCGATTGATTTGAAAGCTTCATCAGTTGGGACGAAGATTGTGTAGTCGGAAATGTTGAGGCCTTGAACATCGGCTCCAGTCTCGCCGAAAGCAAAGTTGAGGTGAGCTGCCTCAAGAGCAGCGTTCATGGCGCGGTAGCCTGCTCGGAACGTGAAGAGCTGGAATGGGGCTCCGAATGATAGCACGGTATCGACCTTGTGAATTGTGATACCTTCACCAAGTTTAATGTCCTATGCGTTACGTTAGCGCCTTTAAGAGCGTAGACGTAAATGAAGATGTTACACACAGCTTGAGTGACCGTGGAGATGGTTTGCTCCCCAGACAGGATGCACACGTCCTTCCCGTTCTTGACGAGTCCGTTGTAGGCGCCTCCGGTGAAGTTGGAGAAAGGCTGGCGAGCGATGATGTAGGAACCGTTGAGCAAGGTCTGAGCAAAGGTGGGCACTTCAGTGATGACGCTGGATGGGTAAACTCCTTTGAAAACATGGTTCGCAAGCAAGGCTGCAATAGCGATAGTGTCGTTGCGAAGCTCAATAGCCTCGCCCTCTGGAATGTCCCGTGGCACATTGGCAAAAGCGGAATTGGTCGGGGCTATGACGGTTATGTTGGAAGCCGATGCGAGCGTTTTTGCAAGGCCATCAACAAGACCGACTAGCTCAAGCAGCGTGCTGAGATCGTCTTGCGAAGCGAGAAGCCCAGCGAGGTCACCTTGTGCCAGACAAGAGCCGGCGAAACTCGCAGCACACCAGAGTGACAAGCGCATGTTCAAAGCTTCTGAAGTCGGTAGGCAGACTTTGAGAGAGTCGATAGGGTTCTAGAATTCGAATTCGAGTGTAAAATGCGATGCTATACGATGCGATGCGATGCGATGCGATGGTGATAGATATCTTCTCACAAGTCGTTGTGCTTAACACACAGTCTTTATACAACCAAATCGACCCAGATTTGTCAGTGCGGCTGCTGTCCCAAATGGATCAGCCATTGTGTCCATTTGACACTCAAAGTCATGACGATTATCCAGCAGTCGTAAATCGAGAGAAGCAGGATTGATCGTGAAATTCCAGATCACTGTTTTACTCATTTTAATGGTTCTCACGAGCGATTCGGCGGCTCGCATTTAACGCTGCACAGCCCTTTGCCCGAACACGCTGACAGTGAATGCATTCAAAAACCTGCGAAGACAAGCGAAACTCTCGCAATTTCGTTCGTAGGCTGAATCACTCCAGATCCAGTCCGCGACATGTTTGTGGGGTTACGAACGGTCCTTTTGGGCTTAGTCCGTTCCAAAGCAGACGGGGTGTAAGCACAACGGTCACGATTTGCCTTGGCAAGCCATCGCTAGGCGGCACAGACATGAAGTATACAAGGAATTAGCAATAGGAGATTTCATATCCAAGTAAGTCGCCTGTTATAGAGCCCGAAGGCGGTGAGATCTAAAGCCAATGGATAGAAGGTTGTAGCGAGGAACCGGTCTTGTGACCCCCAAGCTTCGATGGAACCATAGTTCAGACTCATCACTTGATGTCAAGGGGATTTTCAGTCCCTTGTGCCGTATTGCGATGGCTGAATAGTATGAGTGGCACTTTGAACTGTAGGCGTTTTCGTAGGTACGTATGTTCGTTCTATCTTATCACAAGGCTGGGCGCGTCCATCGTCTATTCGGTGATCGTAGAGTTTTAGTTGCCGAGCCATACTGGGGTTACAATGTAGCCTTGTGAGAACTATGAGATTGAGCATCTAAGTCCTGAAAATCTTGGCCCTCGGTGCATTGCGAGCCACATACTCCTTGGGCCACCCCTTAGCTGCAATGCCGAGTGAACTCTTGCTCTTTATTCCCAACAATGTATACCGACGTCAATGTGCCAAAAGACCCATGTTCATCATTTTTATTGCGATCGCCAAATGCAACGCGCTCAGATACGCCCAGTCTCGCAGAACACTACATCTCGGTGATAGTATCGGCGTCGCGGAAATGACCTCGGTGTGTCACGCCATTGGTGCGTTACCCGAGTAGCATAGCGTGCGACAACCCGCTTAATCCCCAAATTCTCCGTCCCACGACGAGAAATGCGACTAGAGTTAATCATACCTCATAAACGGTATCCTCAAAGACGGCCGGTGGGATATATCGTCGGCTACCGTTTGAACGATAAACGCTTGTTGGTCATTGGCTCTGGACTTACACCGCGATGGTCATGATTCAAACATAAAATACCTATAATATTCTGAAGATGTTGTGTAGCTTCAACAATCAATGGGAATTTCACTTTGATTGAGAACTCGTTTTCTGATTATTTGCCGACATCATGGTCCTGTTCACATCTTCGAGAGCCTGGGCGGGGCTTTTGATGTCCTCGCTCGCAGTCCAGTGCGGTGCCATCAGTCTGACGGTATCACAGGATCGTGGCAATGAGACTTCTTCTACCATTTGGGGCATCATGTTCGAGGTCTGTACTATGCCGGCTGACGCGACTTGAACATTGCAATACTAATGGACATGAACGGCAAGGACATCAACTACTCCGGCGACGGCGGTATTCATGGTTAGCTCATCCGCAATAACGGCTTCCAAGGCGATAATCCTGGATTAGCAGGTTATTCGGCAATCTCGTGAACCACCCTGGAAGTCGATTCTTCGTTTCCCCTCTCTGACGCTCTTCCCAACACACTCAAGGTCAGCGTCGAAGCTAGCGCTACAGGTCAGGTTGGGTTCACCAATGAAGGCTACTAGGGCATTCCCGTTGATGGCAGCCCTCACTCGCACAATATCTTCATTCGTGGCAACTACCAAGACCAGATGAACTGGATTTTGCAGAGTGGTTCCGCCAAGGAGGTCTTCGCGAACGTCACTTTCTATGTCGACTCCACCACCGACAAGTTCACCGAGTTTCACCAACGTGAGCCGACTACCTTCTCGTCGTTGACGGATATAGAGTACAGGATGACCTTTGATGCGGACCTTGTCGCCGGCTCTTCGCTCTGGTTTGCGCTTCCGCAGCTCTATCCTACCACCTTCCACAATCGGTATGTCTTGTTCGTACTCAAACAGAACTGCGGCTAAGGTTAATAATCTAGCTACAACGGACTCAAATCATCACTGGCCGAAGCGGTGAGCAACATTGGTGGATCGTTCCTTAGATTTCCTGGCGGCAATAACCTGTATGCTCTGCACCCCGTATGCTTGCGGGAAGCCTGCGATGTCTAACTAGGGTCAGGGAAGGGCCGAATGTCGAGAACCGCTGGAAGTGGAATGAGACGATCGGTGCCATAACTTCGCGTCCTGGTCACCAAGGTATTAGCAGAAACTCTTCCAAGCAGGATGTCAAGCTAAAAAAAAAGCACAGGTGCCTGGGGATACCCGAACACTGATACCCTTGGTATGTATGGCTTCTGCCGCACAAAATTGAACTCAGAAAGAGCTAACGTACCGCCGGTCTTCATGAATACTTTGAATGGTGCGATGACATGCGCCTCGAGCCATTCCTTGACGTCTACTCTGGGTACTCCCTCGACGGGACCCACGTCACTGGTGAAGCTCTGAAGCCTTTCGTTGATGAAGTTCTCCAAGAGCTTGAAGTACGTACTACAAAACATGAAGCCTAATTTTCCACTTTCTCTAACCACTTATGTTGAAAAGTACGTCCTTGGCGATTCCTCGACACCTATGGGAGCCATCCGAGCCAAGAACGGACGCGAGCAGCCATGGCCCGTCAAGTGGGTCGAAATTGGCAACGAGGATGACTTTGGCTGCAGAAGCTATCCTGAGAGATTCGCCGCATTCTACAATGTCATCCGTCCCAAGTATCCGGATTTCCAGCTTATTGCCTCTGCTACCGGCTTCAACTGCCTGCCTGATCCTTTCCCCGACGATGCATGGATCGATTACCATGAATACAACATCCCTGAGAACTACATCGTCAACTTTGCCCAGTGGGACAATGTTTCTCGCAGGAACAAGTACATCATCGCTGAGATGGGTCGCTGGAGCGTGCAGTATTCGGACATGAGGGGTTCGGTGTCCGAGGCCGTCTTCATGCTTGGACTGGAACGTAATAGCGACCTCATTCGGGGCGTAGCCTTTGCGCCTTTGCTCAGTCTCGTAGATCACCAACAATGGGCGGTAAGTTGTCGTGCTCTTTTGATTGAAATTGAGATGGTGAGCCAAAGCTAACATCTGGAAACATGTGCAGCCCAACCTGATCCCTCTCAAACAAGCGCCTGACGCCATCGTCTACACGTCCAGCTACTGGGTCCAACAGCTCTTCGCGCACAATGCTGGCGAAGTGACCCACGAGGTCACTTCTGACTCTGGATTTGACCCTGTCTTCTGGAGCGCGGTTAGCGCCGGCGAGACGTACATCGTGAAGCTGGCCAACTACGCCGCTGAGCCGCAGCAAATGGACATCAAGATTGCAGAAAAGGGCATTGCGACGCTGTCCATTCTGGCCAATGACGACCCCGATAGTGCCAACAGCCATGCCGGATCTCCCATCGCCCCTCCGGTTATCTCGCGCATCGAGTCTTCCGGCGAAAACTTCAGCTTCGTCATGCCTGCTTGGTCCGTTGCGGTCCTTCGCGCAGACTAAGCTTGTCCTTTGAGACGTTTGCAATTCCGTACATATTCCACCGCGCAGACATGGCGGTGGTTTGAGCATCAAAATTTCTTTCTCCCCCCGATGGCAGTGATTCCCATTGGCGAAAACAGGTTCTGGTCATAATCCGCGAAAGAACTTTCACGGAGTCAACTGCAGACGCGGCCAATTTCTACGTTCCTTTAGCAAATTAAACCAAGGCTTTTGGAACATCGCGGTTCTCTACAAATCATCATGTGAATGCCATTGCATACGTAGCTAGTCACCGCCTCTGGGCTCTCTCCCATTCGTTGAGTCTAAGGAGCACCTAAATTTGGTGCCCTATTACAATTAGATCCGTGCCATGTTTCATCTCGATCATTGCCCCGGATCTTGAGTTACAATAAACGTGGATCTCAGTTGTGACGAGACCCCATCACTGACCAAGCCTCTTCGCGCCCTCCACGTGGGTAAGTTGTCGGAACGCATTTAAGCTTAGTTTGTGATAGCGGGGTTAAGAACAGACATTGGTCCCAGTTTGGGTCGGTCTCCGGCTTGATGACTCACACGGTATCCAATCACTCTCCTCAAGAGCGATACATTATGATCACAAATCGTCACGATTGCATGCTCTTCGGTGTTGATTCGAGACCGTAAAGCCCCGATGCATCGTGAAGGATCATTAGACTCATCAATGGTGAGGAGCATCATGCCGTCATGGGGTTGGCCTGCTCAACGAAATTCGCCTTATTTCCTACAATCAAGCCGAGTCTCGAATCTGTCACCAACGGCATGGACGCAATCAAACCATGCCGCCAACCTCCCCCAAAGGCTGCGGGCTGCCTCCTCCAAAGTGGCCGGGCTATGCCAAGCTCCGCCTAGCTGAAGCAGGGATACCCTTCGTTAGCCCTACGCGTGACCAGTGAGACCCCGGCTGGCTTATCGTCTCTCTCTAGGCACCGATCACGAACTGTCCGGGGTTCCGGTGCTTGATTGGACCTTTCGTAATGCGAAGCGCACGTGGGTGTGGGCTCAGCTATCAATCGGGCGCCATTTGCTGACCCTCAAGGCGTTATTGGGGCATATCTTCTCATGTTGGACCCTGAAAGTTTGCGGCACGGCGCTGTCAAAATTGCTTAGCCACCCCCGGCTAGCTGATATCAGCTGTTCATGCTTCAGGCTGGCGGTTAGCACATATTAATCCAACGGCGCCGTTTCACTTTCGTCCAGTTTTCCTCCTTCTCTCACGAATCTTTGAAAAGGCGGAAGAAAGTGCCTTCATCACAGCGACGAGACAACACACCGTCAACACTCTGCGAAACAATTCACGCCGCGAACGCAAACCAAACGACATTTACTACACTACATCTTACGATGCGAAACCCATTCAAAGCCAAGAAGCAACGTCAGACTTGGGAGGGTCGATCGAGGGCGCTCACACTGGACGACCCCGTCTTCAAGGACTGGGACAAGGAGGAGCTCAAGTTCGAGCCGAGACACCAAAAGTCGGATGAAGAACTCGCAAAGAAATCCGCAGCCAGCGACAGCGGCGACCCGTCCCGCCTCTCCGGCGAGCACGCTGGGTCCTATTACAACTTCGACAGCACACTAGGCTACGCGACCGTCGCCGGCGCTTTATCTGGTGCTGAGGCCGGGGGGCCAAGCGATGCGGGTGCCAGCAGCAACGCGCCCGACAGTGGAGCCAGCGCTTCGGGAGGTGGGGATCCATCCGGCGGGTCATCTGCATGACTTGAGGCCTTGAAGGTCGTTGGGATGACGCCGGTCTTACAGCGACATAAATGATGGATTATCCGGGTACTTCGATTTTGAGCTTTTGGAGGAGTTGATCTTGAGGGAGTTTGTTCTGGAAATGACCTGTTCCCGCGGGCTGGCGCTTGGAGTTTGGATTCATGAACAGCGCACGAACTTGTACGATGTCGATACCACTTGGGAGGATAATCTCGAACCTTTCGGTCGCGGATGTATGGAGACAAGAGCAAAAACCGTACCTGGAAATGACATCATTATTTGGAAGAAGGAAAGATGGAATTTTCGGATGATAAACCAATCGTATGTTAATATTGCGGACGTGATACGAGATGGACGGACTGACCGAGAGGATGCTACGATGCCTAGCAAGGGGCATGATGTAGGATCGTGGCACAACAACGCAAGCGAGAGAACATGGAGCAAACATTCCTCACTCACTGGGGATCGCCGCGCGATTCGCCGCATAACTGTTGTTAGAGGGCATCTGACTAAAAACTACGGTATCGCATTCGCCAGCACTGTTCTAATCCTCCTTAGACGAACTATCAGTCAGTTCCCAGCAGATCCAGGAGCAAAAGGTAACACTTTCAATCGAGCTTGAACTTTCTTTCACCTTTTTCGTCAAGTTACTGACGTCATTCGCAGCTAAGCGAGCTTACCAGTCATCACCGTTTGCGAGACAATGTCTAGCAAACAAACCCCTTGGCTCAGCCCTCTCAGGCAATGCTGACTGCAGGCTGCCCTGCAGGCGACAACGCCAGCCGCAATGCGACTCCATGGCAATGGGTGTTTAAGAGGCACAAGCCATCTTTCCAACCTTCGATATCTTGATCGAGCAAGCCCTCACTATCCTCGCACATTTCAAGTCGTTTCCAACTTGGGCCATTAAACAAAACTTATCGTACTTCCATTCTAAACGTACCGCCGGCGAAAAGCTTAGAATGCCAAGCGACAACCATGACTGACAACGTAGCCAATGACCTTTGCCCAGTCATCGATTGCTACAACCTGTCAGAGACTTCAATTCAAGCATATCCTGACATCTCGGGCAATGGTGTAGGTACCTGACTGTGCAATCTTAAGGTATATGATCTGAAGTGCTAATGCCATTTAGGTTTTGATTGGTTTTATGGGAACAGCCTATCTTGTACTGCTATTGGTCATTGGCAACTATTTCCTCGCATATGACCCCACGGATTGCCCCTTTCAAAGCGGGAACTCAAAGAACGAGAACATCAATAGAGAGCTGTGGCGGCCAAATCCGATTGATGAGCGGTTCCTCGGGTGGGTACGGAAGGGACCGTTGATCTTTTCGGATGACACCTGCGCACGCCTTCGAATGGCATTTGATGAGGTAAATAGCTTGAGTCTGATCTCCTATTAACAAGAGTTTTGCTATACGGGCGGATAACTACCTACCTATATTAGCCCGTCTAATAGTTCATTCTATCTCAGTCAACTTTTACTGCCATCGTTGCTGTTCCTATTCTTCTCTCTGTCGCTATTGGTATTGTTGTTATCGTCGTTATCGTCGTATATTCAGTATCTGCCCGGATAGCAAAACTCGTTAACAATGTATCATATTACTACTGATCAGTGATAGCTAACAAACCGAACAGTCAATTATCATGCTCTGCGATGTGCAAGTCGTCACCGGCCTCGGAATTCTTATCAGCGGATTTGTCCTTTTGCGATGTGGTCTGGACGCTATTCACTGGCAAATAGCTGTCTTCCTAGCGTGGTTTTCTACTGTCACCCATCTTTCTGGACTAGAGGTTCTGCGAACTCATCTTAACACCTACGTCTGGTCAAAGCATCTCCGATTCTCACTTATGTTCCTTCTCCTGATTCTTCTATTAGTGGGCATCGTCCCCACCGGATTCTTTAGCCTCCGGAACAAGAACTTCTCCTCGCCAGCCGTATGCTACTTCGACCTGAAGTATGGCTTCTGGCGATTCAAGGAAACCTTGAGTCAAAGCGACTTTCCGGAGATGCAGCTGGAACGTACACCCGCATACCAGGCTATGGTGTACTCCATGGTCTTGCTTGTTCTCGGCTTTGGTACTCGTTCCATGAAGCTGCTCCACCCGTTGTCTAGGACGATCAAGCTCAATGTCAGACAACCGACGAGTGGTCGCGTAAGAAGACTTTTAACAGACTTTGCAAACACACCGGCATCATCGGAACGTAGGAAACTCCTCAAAACTGAACTCATCTTGAAGCCTGCTTTGGCAGGATTCTTTATGGTCAGGCTTACGTCTGACTTTTTCAGCTCATCCCTATTTGAGGTTCGTGTATCAGAATATCCGAGTAATCGAGACGAATTGGCTGACAGTGGTCTCAACAACAAGGTCTATTGGCTCTGTGTAATCCTGGTCTGGGGCACTATCAAGGTTCTCGGTACCCGCAATGAGCTTCTTGGCCTCATTGTGACCGCCGTTGACGAAGATCAGCTCACGCTAGCTGAGGCGGAAAACCAGTGGACCTTTGGGCAAATACTGCCTGTAATACTCCTGTTCGGCCCAGTCTTCACGATATTCGGCACCTTTGTCCATCACATCACCAAGCCGGACTCTGCAGACTTTCAACACGAAGTCTATTCAGATAGTCGGCCCAATGAGGCCACTATGTCCGGCACGACAGTAGCTCCCAGTCGTGCCACATCATTCAGACAAGGGAATACAAAAACACCATCGAAGAATGCGGGGCCCAAAGTGAACGTCGCCGACTCTCACGCGGGGTCGTACGACGCCGACGAGGCTTTCCATCAGGCTATCCCGCATCTTGAAGATTACAGGTGCGCTTCCTGGCTGCCCGTCTGTGCAGCCTTCCCGTTTCTTGGGTTGCTAGCAGCAGTGATGATGGCCTTCGCGGCATCGTTTGTTTTCAATAACTACTTCCAACCAGGCCTGACGCTGTACGATCTCTGGATAAGCGACCTCAACTTCGTCTGCAATCTGTTCATCAGCTACCCTTGCGCTTGCGCAACAACCATTCGATTGGGCCTGTGGATGGAAGGGGAACATCCCACAAAGACTACGTCCCGAGGATGGAGAAAGTTTCTGTTCTTTTGGGCTTGCGCACTTATCTACTGTGCAGACTTTCTACTGACGATGAGAAGGCCGCATATTTTTGAGCTTTCTCATCGGTGGCAGTCGATATCGCCGATTGGTGGGCTGATAGTTACTTTGTGCTTGTACACCTCCTACGCCGCCGTTTTGTTTCTGGGGACATTGAGGAATAATGTCAATGCAGCATGACTGAAACAGCAGTTGGGTTTTCTTACTGGTATCAAGAAGCACAAAAAGTTTTTTTCACTACGCTTTTCATAGTTATGTCGTGAGCTAGCTCAAGAGAACAACGTCGTATCTATATATCCGCAGTAAAGGTTGAAGTGATTTTTGAGGGGAGGTGCTGCGGAGGGTGGGGTGAGGTGTTTAGCCCCTTTTTCGTCCCAGACGAATTTGCAGAACTCTTTTCGACTCGCAAAAAAGGCTAGCGAGGGAAACCTTGCGCAAATTCCATCGACGGGAGTAGCGCCCGCAATGAAGAGGAGAGTCGGCCTCGTGGCGTGGACATTTGCTTGAGGTGAAGCTAGCCACGGAGCGAATCAGGCTTTCGAAAGGATGGATATATAGGCCAGAGTAGATAATGCACCGCCTGTAGACATAAGATAGGCCAGAGTCACATGGAACATATTCAGGGGCTTCTAATCATTGCCTCAGCATGGCTCTGATCGTTGGTATCATTGGTGGTTGCCCTATATGTAGTTTGTCCGATGTGAAGTGCTCGGGCACGGGAATACACACAGCCTCAAACCATATTTGAACCTCTATCGCGTCAGGGCGACCACTTGATCCAAATAATTTGGTGGCATAATAATTTGACGGTGTTTCTGTTCCCTTTTGCGGCCGATAACATATGTTAACGGCAATTGGGGCAGGAAGCGTGACTGGGACCGCAACAGGCAGCCGATTGCTGGGAGGCTTCGGAAGGCCTAACCGAAGAGGATGTCAGCATGAGGGTAACCCTCAGAGACACAAGCTCCATACCTGAACTATAGGCGGGCGTAGATGGTCGCATCCCTCAGGCGTACATATGCCGTGGCCGTTCGGACTTTTGCAAAAAGCAAGGCGCCGACTCTCTCGGACGAAGAGAGCATGCAACGCCGGGTATCATAGCATATCTTCGTCTTCATCATAATCGACACCGTCCCCACGCTCTTCCTCCTCCTCGCGTCTGCTAGCCTCCGCGCTCGCGCCAATCTTCCGGACGCCCTCTATGACGCCCAGGAAGAAGCCGCGGCTCTCGGCCAGCTCCATCGCTCCCACTCCACGCAGGCTCATAACACCCGCAACCTCGGAAAGCTCTTCCGTGCTCTTTCTCAGCTTCGCGGATCGCACTTCTTGGAGGTCTCGGAGGAGTGACCTGACTTCGGAGGGGGCGGGTATATCGTCGATCGCGTGGGCTAGCAGCATCTCTGCGAGCTCGAACCAGTGGTATGGCAGGGCGTTTGGCGGTGCATCGGCGGTACATGAAGGTAGGAACGGGGCGGAAAGCGTCTCTTCGCCGTATCGGCTGGCATTTCCTAGCGCGTCGCCTCTCGCGGGCGGTGGTGGAGGGGGCGAGAAGGCATCGGGCTCGACTTTGGTTTCGTGGTGGACGATCTTGGCAAGCGACTGGGGATGGAGCCACGGCGGAGGGACAATGTTCGCTCGACGTTGTTTCTTGAGGAGGAGGGCGAGCCACATGGGCAGATCGGCGCGTGCCGGAGGTCGTAGGGCTGGTGTTGCACCCTGCAAGACGGGGTGACACGTCAGTGAAGGGATCGATCGTGACGCGTCGCGGGGGGGACGATGGAGGGGCTCACGCTTAGCAGGTCGATGCTCTCCAGGCGCTGGCGGGGCACAATTGTGACCAGTTCCATTTCGCAGAGGAAAGCCACTTCGGCGGGTACGAGACCCGACGGCAGAGGTAAGGCCATGGTCTCTGGCGGGAGATCTGTCGCGGGTGACGGAACGGACTCGATGATGTCGGGGACGGAGCTCAGGTTTGGCGGCGGTGCAAAGGCGCGTCAGGTCCGCCGCGGCGGGGAGCGCGGAATCTGGAATGAACCGGCCCGCCCACGCCGTGAGGTGCCTGAGTGGTGGAGGTGGGGCAGGGTCTGGGCATGAGGTGGAATGGAAGGTGCACTGGGTGTGGGGTGGACCTTCCCTTCAGTGAAATTCACTTTCGCGCCTGGACATTTTGACAAGTCCACAGTCCATCTGCAGGCTCGGGCTGAGGTACGTACCGGGGTCTCGGATTCGGGCTGCAAGGCCGAGCTCCACTTGCGTCCCGATGCCCCGCTCGAGGCCCGGCCCCTCCGTGCCGTTTACCAGGCAAGCGGGCAAGCAAGACGTGGAGGAGGGAAGATACTGATAAGGCGGATAAGGTCGCCATGCGGAAAAAAATCCCATTCTCTCCCAACTGGGGTCGCGTAACTGTAAGGCTCAGGGGTAAGGTCCAGCTGAAATGTTGCCCTACTGGACGAGCTGATAGCCCTATTTGGACCTCGGCTTAATTAAAATGCTGCGCGCCTGGACCAGTCCAGCATGGTTGGTTGCGTTCCAGACCCTGGATCTAGGCCCCCGGCGAATCGGCGCGACACGGCGAGATGCAGTATCGTGGCGATTGATGCACGTCGAGAGCACTCGGTTTCCAGCCTCCTCCTCTCATCCCGTGCTTTCGTGCATACGCAGGTTCGAACTCTATAATCGCGCCAAGGCACCGACACCACGGATGAATACGGACAACAGTACCTAGTCCTAGTTGTACCCAGACCTCAAGACTTTTGTTTTTCTCGTCGGGGCTTCTCCGGTAGGCGTGCCCGGGAACAAGTATCTACATGCAATGCCGTTCCGCGCTAATCACCGTATGAGGCCACATCTTGAAACATGCGTTGCTATCGAAGCGTTCCTCGCCGAGAAACATTATGTAATCCTCCTCATTGAGATCTCTGTGTCACCTCATCTACCAGGGAAAGGAAACCTGCTCTGGCTCAACGGTTGCGACTTAAATTGCCGATCTCACCCCCTTTGCCCACACAACACAACCTCACCGGTCGGGATTCTCCGACCTCTCGTCCCATTCAGAGTTCTCACGCGCGTTCCATCTCCACCGTTTAACCACGCTGTACCGTATTCCTCATACGGTGACCCTTCTTTCATAGGACACCGGACCTGGAGCCGAAGCCCGGTAACCGCGGATTTTATTGTCCTCTCCGTGATGAATTGATCTGTGCTGCCCAAGAGCCTCGCCTCGCCTCGCCTCGCCTAACCCCCGTGACGGTGACCTTCGCCAACAGCCGCAGTTCGTCACAAAAGAGTCGTATTCGAATCTCGATACAGACGAACGTCTTGGCTGTGTCCGAGTCATTGATGACGAATCCCTCCGTTCTCCCCGACATCTCGTCCGAACGCTAGGTGCCTACCCCGGCTCGGAGCCTGGAATCAGGGAGGGAGAGAAAGAGAGAAGGGGAACTGCAAGGATCTCTAGGGCCCAGCCAGGCTATGCCACCACTACTTACGCTGCTGTCTGTGTGTGTTTTCCAAGGCCACAAGTCCCAAACGGCCGTACCCCACCGTCATCCAACAAGCACGCATCCTGCTTCTCAAGCACACACCTGCTTGAGGGGGAGGGTCTGGTGGCGCATCCAGTATCCGCCAGCTTGGCCGCGGCCGCCCTCATTGGGACTTGCACTTCTGCAGGAAAGGCGGTGGCCCAGACGTGGTGTCCTTTCCTGGGGCTGCTGCGAGACTCAGGTGGAGTGTTTTCAGCTGGCATCGCCCATCAACACCGCATTCTTCCTTCTTCATACCACCAGTGACCACGCGTGGCGGCCCGATCCTGCCTCCAACTGACGGGGTCGGCAGTTCCTGAAGGGCAGCCAGGCACTGTCTTGGGGGCATAATTTCATTGTGGAGCTCTCCATCTTCACCTACAGTGGTGTTTCGGGCATGACACCGCAGACTCTGGCCGGTCATCGAGCCCTGCCGTTGTCCACCGTTGTCCACCGTTGTCCACGGTCTGCAACCTCTTTCCGCGGGGATCTTCTGCCCAGAAAGCCCTATTGATCAGACGAGGAAGTCCGCCTGCGGCGCCAGACAAGAGTCTTCTAGGGCTCTGGCGCCGCATTATCTCTCCCAAATCAGGGTTGCTTCTTCGTCGAATTTTCTCCACCGGCCGCAGCCCCCCCTAACGGACGGCCAGCCCTACCAACAACCTCTTGGAGGGTTTTGTCAGCCGCTCGTCGGAGCAGATTGTCTGCCTTTTTCTGCTTTTAAGCTCGAGGCAAACTCTCGACCATGGCAACGCCCTCCACGAAGGACAACTTGGCCCCTCAACTGGAATTTGGTAAGATCCTGTTCAACAAGCCGTGCAGTACGTGCCGCCGCCGCAAAGTGAAATGCGACAGGCAACTGCCATGTGGAACTTGCGGTAAGAACGGCACGGCCGCAACCTGCACTTACGATGTTCCGCGAGAGGGCACCCCCGAGAGCCAACAGCGGCTCCAGGAGAGGGTGGCCCGTCTCGAGAGAGAGATTGAGGAGCTGAAGGGGATGGCTGCACGCGGTGAACCGTTAAGGCCCCCGAAGATTCCGCTGCTATCGACAACTCCATCGAGCTTCAGCGAGTACAACAGCATCGAAGAGTCCATGGCCGGCGACCCTGGAATCCAGGTTGACGACGAAAACGTCTCTTTCTATCTCGGACCGAATTATTGGCTCAACATCCAAGAGTATAACTACGAACCTCGCCATCTCTACCGCATCGAGTCCGACAAGACCGGCAAGAATCCGGATAGTCCTACTGCTTGGCCAATTGGTAGAAACCCAGCACTGCCGGATATGTCCCATTTCCACCTCGATCCCGAGAAAGAAGACATCTTGACCGACCTCTTTTTTGCACATGTCGAGCCGTTTATCCGGATGTCCCACAATGCTTACTGGAGGCAGCAAATCACGGATTTCCGAGTTGGTGTCAGCAAAATTCCGGTGGACGTAGAAGCGGCAATGTTTACTACTCAAGCGTTGACTGTAGCCGCGTTACCCGCAGTGGTGATCCAAGAAAAGCTTGGGAAGGCAAAAGAAGACGTTCTGCGGCACCTGCAGGAGGCTTCGCAACTCGCATTAGAGCGGGCAGATATTCTGCGCAGCAGGAAACTCCTTGCATTCATCGCCTTGCTTTATCATATCGTAGGTCGACTGCTTTTGAATATCTCCGGACTTGTTGCGGCAAGAGAAAAGATGTATGCTGACATGTATAGCAAATGAAATTCATCACTGGTGATGGAGAGATTGCGGTCTCTCTCCTTGGCTTGGCTGGTCGTTTTGGGACTCGAATAGGGCTGCATCGCGACCCAGGTCATTATCCGACATACACACCTTGGGTCACAAACATGCGGCGACGGATATGGGGGCATTTCGAGCTCCTGGACAATCCAATGTACAACCTCGAAGGAGCTGATTCTGGTCTGCCGTTTATCTCCGATACCCAGCCTGCAACGAACGCAAACGACAGTCAGTGGGTTCCTACTAGATTCGCCAAACCCAGTTCTGCCCCATCAGACCATGAGGGAATTACAGATATGTCATTTGTCCTGGTGCGTCAGTGCTTGATGAAGACCATGCAGTCCATCGCACGAAGGAGGAACAGTTCAAGTCCAGAAGAGCTCGGCCGAATTGTCGAGCAGACGGAGAATTTCTTGACGACCAAGTTCATGAGTCATGTCGTTGCCGCAAACCCGAGCCATGCGATCATGCTGTCATACTACAAGGGCTCAATGAAGAGCATGAGACTTCTGATCCATCAACTTCACGCACAGCGTACGTTTGGCCCGGAGCCCGATTATCGGGCAAAGTAAGATCGAAAGCCTTTCCTTCCTGTTTTGAACTAGGTTACTAACATTGTGCTGCCTCTCAGGTACTACCAGGAATGTGTCGAAATCCTAGAAGAGATGGAGCGTGGAGAAAACATCGCACTGCAGAACCACTGGGGATGGCTTTACCGATGGCCAACAACGCCCTGTTTGATCTACAATGTACTCATTGGCCTGCGCGATCAATCAAATCATCCGATTACGGACCGAGCCTGGCGGCAAATCAACGTGGTGTTCCGGAGGCACAACAACGAAGACATTAGCATGCGGAAGTTTGCTGCTTGGCGAGTTATCGAGGAGCTCTGTGAGGAGGCGATTCACTACCACAAGCAACGATCTCACCAGGGAGCATGGTACACGCACAGGCTTGACACATTAGGCCCAACAAGTACAGCAAAAGGAAAGGAAACACTATCACTGGAAAACGCGACGGTAGATGATATTCTAGGGGACGTACGGATGTTTGGGCAGCCGAGTGCATCCCACACGGCCGTCATGGGTGGCCCGGGCTACTTTGCGGCCCAACCAGTTCTGCAACCTATGAGCTTTACATCCTGGGGTCAACCCCCTCAGGCTACTGTTCCGTCGCAATATCCCACAAACGCGGATTCTGACGACGAGGAAGAGGACGACGACGATGATGAAGAGATGTAACGACGGCAGGGCGGACTAAAAATAGGGATTAGGTGTTGAGGTTATTACTATGTGGGCTATCTTATAAGTTGCGACGGTGCTAGTCCATTGCGCACCATTCACAACGTGTCTGTTACGGCTAGAAAAAGAACGACCAATAGAAGGGGGGGGGGGGGGGGGAAGGGGCAGCACAGCCAATGATGACCTGAGTTCCAGCTCGTCAATGCTTACTGGGCCGGTGAGTCCTAGTGTTCCCAAAGGCCCAACCATCTGGAGAACCCAGGATCAGTCAAAATCAAAGCAACTGGAAGACAGGCTCAACTCACATTGACTAGCGACGTAGATGTCGATGTCCAGTTCATCGGCCCAAGACCAGACCAAATTGGGGTTCTTGAGGAATGCTCTGCCCACAAGAACAGCATCCGCTTGTCCGTCGGCGAGAACCTCGCTGGCTTCCTTCCCGGTTGAGATGCCACCAACAGACCCAGCGAGTGTCGAGGTTCCCTCAACAGCCTTCTTTACAGCCGCAGCCAAGTGAGCCTGATACTTGGGTCCGAACTCAACCTTCATCCTCGCGTCAAGCGCGCCGGCGGAGATATCGAGAAAATCAACACCCTTGTCCGCGAGGATCTTGGCAAGCCTGGTGGCTTGGGTGATTTCCCATTGGGGGATGGACGGATCGTGTTCCAAGTAGTCGGTAGCCGCTAGCCGAACAAGGAGAGGGTAATTCTCGGGGACGTTGGCGCGGGTCAGCTCGGTCAACTCGACCATGAGACGAATACGGTTCTGGAAGCTGCCGCCGTATCTGTCGGCCCTGTGGTTGGAGGCTGGGGACAGAAACTGGTTGATGAGGTAACCGTGGGCGGCGTGGATCTCGATGGTCTTTGGGTGGGAGCCGGGTTAGTCCGAGACATGGTGTTGGATGCAATCATCATGGACTTGACTTACATCGTAACCGATTCTCACGGCGCGCTTCACGGCCTCGACCCACTTGGTCTTGAACGTCTCAATCTCCTCGAGGGTCATCTCCTTAGGCACGTACGTCGCATTGGAGTATGCCTCTGCAGACGGGGCATAGACAGTCTCAGGCCAACCCCGTGCCTACACCAAGCATCAGTCTCATCACAACCGCCACTGTCGCGTGACATTGTCTCATACCTTTTCGCTAGCGGCGGCCTTCCGGTCAACCCACGGCGCGATAGTGCTCGCCTTCCGTCCCGCATGCCCAATCTGCGCGCCGATGAAGGCCCCCTGGCTGTGCACAAAGTCAATGACCTCCCTGGCGGCGTCGACATGTGAATCGCTCCACAGCCCCAAATCCTCGGGAGAGATCCGGCCCTCGGGCACGACGCTCTGCACCTCTGTCAGGACGAGGCCCGCGCCGCGCACCGCATAGCCGCCCAGGTGCGTCTTGTGCCACGGTGTCATGTGCCCATCGTCCGCGGAGTACTGGCACATGGGCGAGACGAAGATGCGGTTGTGCAGGGTGAGCCCGCGCAGCGTCAGCGGGGAGAAGAGCGTGCCGGCGGGCTGGGGATCCCTGGCGGTGCCGGCGGCCGGGTGCTGGATCGGGGTGAAGTACGGAACCTTTGGTCCGGGGGGTGTTAGCAGTAAACGAGGCTAGTGGAGCAAAACGAACGTTTGGCAGAAGCAATTGTGCAGCAGCAGCAGCAGCAGCAGCATTACATACATTCGCGGCCCCCTCATTGATGAGATCGGGCTTGGAGATTTGCAGGGCGCCAGCAACCGGAGCTTGGTCCGCGGCCTGGGGAGCTTCGATCTTCGTCATTGCGTGGGGGTGCAGGTGCTACTATTTCAGACGGAGACTTGGATTGGATGGTTGAAGCTTGAATTGTGCTGTTGGTCGTGATAATTCCCGAGATGATGCGAGCTGCTCGTATTTCTGGGAGACATGCAGCAAGAGGCATTCGGCGAAAACGGCGAGACCTTATATGAACTGTCTATCTGCGTTTGTGTTACCATCACGACAGAGAGAGACATCGCGCACGCGGCTTCGAGTTGAGCCGCACGGAGCTGAATAATCGCATCTAACGCCGACATCTTTGAAATGTCGGCGTTTTGTTTTGGTCATCGGGCGAATTCAATTGCAGAAAATGCCGATGACGCCACGAGCGCGCGCTCGGGTTGCCATTCCTCTTCTTCTCGCTACATTGCTTCTGGAATGGTTCCAAAAAGAGTACATAGGCTGATTACCTACGCGAGTGCAAGTGCTGACCGTATTGTTATAGCGCCCTATGTATCTCTGATATGTCCAACGTAAGGCGCAGCTACATATCCCGAGTGGTACATTCTTATGCAAGCAAACGCCGTCGCGTTTTGAATGTCAGACCTGATTACTCACATTGAGTGAATAGCAAAAGCCGCCAAGGTGCACAAGGCCAAAATGGGTAATCCGAACAGCGAGATCTGCAGCCAAGCGACAGACGCCGTCTTTGCGGAGGCGCGATGCGAGCTCAACGCGATCCGTCCTGCAGCAGACGACCTGTGGCCTGGAGACGGGACGTCGCACAAAGTTCGGAATGGCATTTGACAGCACGCCATGCATCACTGCTGAGTACATGTAACTTGCTCATGACTGGCTTGAGTCGTGTTCTTTTGCCAGAGTACGAATACTCACACACCGTAATGTATTGTGCATGCAGAGTCGGGAAGATATCCGGTCCTCCTACGGAAAGCGTCCGCTGTATGAAACCCTGCTGGCGGACGGGCGAATGTTTATGTTTGGCGCGGCTCGGTGGTTCGCCGTCTCGCCGACGTACCACAGTGGGGGGATGCGGGAAGATGGTCCGGTTGCCGACCCTGGCTGGGCTGGAGGCGTTGAAGCGGGGCGTCCACAGAGAAGCAGGGAGCCGGGGCCATGATAAGGTTGTATCGGCACGTCCACGGTTCTTGGCTGTGGACATTTTGCAGCTCTCCAGCTCGCGTCAACATCGACTGTGGGATCCTATTCCCGCGGATTATGCTTATGCTCCCTGGGTGGCATTTCAGAGCGTTGCAATAGTGAGAGAAACGGGTATTGAAAAGAACATGACGAGATTTTGTACGTAAAGATAACGGAGGACCACATAGTGACAAGGGTACAGAGTACTGGAACAGCTGATAAATTTTAATAGTTGTTAAATTCATCAATGCTTCGACATTGTTCAGCGTCCGCGGAGATGTGTTGACAGCCAGCTTAAGTAAAGACCATGCGAATCACATATTTCATACACTAGTTCGATAGTCTATTAAATTCATTATTAATGAAACCGCGAGCTGAAAAGTATGAAGTTGCAAGGTTGCAACGAACCTATGGTAAGGCGCCTGCGAAACGCCGATTGGGACTTCTGCAAGACAAGGAATAGTCAACAAGAGTTGCATCCTGTCAACTGCCCAGTCAACTTGGTACATCCCCGTACGTCGGTCGCATGACTCAGCAGTCGTTGTCCCGAGAGATCGAAATCCTCTACCACTTTTGGCAAGATTTACAATTCATTCAGAGAAAATAGTCATTATAATGATTGTCTATCGATGTACTGGCAAAGTTCAGTAATTGGTGACACATGCCAGAACCCTAAGCTCGATCTCCGCCGAGCTTGAAGCAACACGAACACTGGCGGACTAAAAGGAGAGTTAGCTCGTCCACGTGGAATAGACCAGGGTGAATGCGGCCATCTGAGCCACCAGAATTTAAGCACTCGTTATTCTAGCAACCACTATGCTCGCTGTCAATTTTCTGGCGAATTGGCTAGCTATCAACCTGCAAAATTGAAGGGAGAGTTCCCATGTTCGTTCAATGGCAACGACCCTATTTGGATGACCATTGCTGTGGTGTTGTCACTGACCGCAAGAAAACGTTCGACGTGGCTATCTTTGTTGATAGTCTCATTTGGATCTGAGGAGCTGGAGATTCCATCAAGCTTTGGTTATCTGTTCATGAGGCATGATGCTGCCTCGTGATGGGTGTGACGTACATGACGCGTATGTGAAGGCAGGGTTGAGGAACGCATCCGACAGAGACTGGCCAAATTACAGTGTTGCATTCAGATTGAGCCATTCCTCTTCAACGTCCTTAACAATAGGAGCCGGCAATGCTTTGAAGCATAGTTTCAAACCTTTGGAAGGGCAGCAAACGTGATAGGTGACAGTTGGAATGCGGTGCTGCCACAACTAACATAGCGCCATCTGTGAAATTTCGGCCACCCACCACCTTGACGTCGACAAGGAGTATTTTGGGTAAGCAGAACCTTCCCCAGATCCTTCCCCAGATCCTTGAAAATGTCCCGATCCGTTGCGCTGTAGGTGTGCGCACAAAATAGTGTCTTTGAAACAAAGGGCTAATTCAGAGCATCCTTTAACCCAACATGACTTTGTAGGGAGACCTTATTGTCATTTGCGTGTTTTGTCGATCAGAATCAAGCTCACAACCAACAATTGAACTACCCATGATTCACACCTCGAGATTCGGACTCTTTTTCCTCCAAGACTGGATTCTCACAGTAGTCAATACAGGACGGCGTCTCTCATGGCAAGCTAGTGGGTTTGAGAATGCCCGTTCAGAGTGATCAACTGATATCGGCCAGTCCAGGTGACAGTGATTGAGACCCTCCCTGTGCCATAGAACCATTGAAATGTTCCCTCTCGGAATGGGCACATATGGCAGCATTTCTGTTAGTGACTATGCATATGCAGCTCAAAAGTTTCACAACAGCGATTTGCTTGGTTTTCATCATCCTTGCCATGGTTATCGAAGTGGGATGACAACGAGGACAGACATTGGCACACACGGTACGCAAGCAATAGCGTCTGAGCTGACGACGGGTGTGTATATAACCCCGACAACAACGGAGACAGTGGAGCGAGGCTTGCAATATTAGAAGCGATGCAATGCATGCCCTAAGAGTGAAGATTATCTATTTACATAACAGCAAGCTTTGAGGAATCAACGACGTAAAGCGCAGATTCCAGCCTGCCAAAATCATGGCAAATGAAACGAGGACATGTCCAAAGTAAAGCGACGAGGCAACAATGAAACCCGAATACGGCGACAATTTGATCCACTCAAGGTTCCCAATGAGCCATGGAAACGCCAACAGGAAATAAATAGTGTACATGATTCCACAGAGCCAAAAGAAACCAAATTTTCGCCATCCACCGTTCAAATTCATACCAAGACCGAATCTGATAGTGGTTGCGCACGCGCAAGGATAGCTAATCATTAAAACGTAGATCATGTTGAATTCTCCGATCCATACCTCATATAGACTCCATTGAGGTTCAAAAGACCCACCATAGACTTCGAACACTGTCCCAAAAAGCGCAATGGTGGCTACAAAAATGCTCAAAAAAGGGGACTGCCACACAAATTGGGAGCCATTGAGCGTTGCTGTAGTCTTTCAGATGTATGAGATCCGCTTCGTTGGAATCTGAAATGGGAATCGCCGTTGTAGGAGTAGGAGGTAGCTCGAGCAGGTCTAAGCCTTGTGGTGTGTTAGCTTCAAGTGAGTCAAATTGACACCCTCTCAGCCGGTCCGCTGTAGGGTTGAGTCTGGCGTCCAGCTACATTCGTCCCGATGATGTATGCCTCTCTGCCGCTGAGTCTAGCAGGATTTGATGTCGTTTTGGCCACATTAGAAGCGAAAATACCGGCCATGGTGAGGAGCGGACCAAGCAAGAGAAATATAGTCAGAATCTGGCCGAATGTCCACTGCTCCTCTTCTAAGGTAACTTGCGTGCTCTTTGAGCTTATCGAATTTCGAGCGGCTAAGACTTTCACGGTCCCCCAAAGCAAAATGACAAATAACCAGTCGAATTGTTCGTGTCAGATTGTTCGTGTCAGTTGCGGGGTTTATGACATTATTTGGAAAGATCTCGAACGAAATCGTACCTCAAAGATGGTTGAACTTAATAAATCGCAACTCAATCGCAACATCAGAAAAGTGGCCAAAGCGGGTCTTGTGACAATGCTCAGCTTCAATCTGTCTTTCCAGCCGAGAGATACGCCGGAGCTTGGTTCTCCAAGTCGTTGTAAAGTCCTCTGTGCTAGCCGGCTTATTGGACTTCTTATCTGTACCCTGAATGCTGTAGACAGAGGCTGTAAAAGTTTGAAAGATCGGGAAACAAATCCAAAAATGAGAAGTATGACGGACATGGCCATGGTTTGCCATTCTGCAGTCTCTCTGACGGGATCATCACTCGTCGCGTCATGTCGCCAGTAGCCGTAATTTTGATTAAAGTAGCATATGGCCTGTGACGAGAAGTTGTCACTGTTGAAAAACCCGGTCGGTAGCAGTCCCACAATAACCAACACTAAAAGAACAACATCAGAAAAACGCGGACATAATTTGCCCATAGGGTAGTGTTAAGAAGCTTTCTGAAGATATTTAGACCTGATAAGTGCGTAACAGTAGAAAACCACGCGAGGTAAACAACGATCTGCCAGTGACAAGCATCGAGACCGCACCTTAAGAGCATATAACCGCTGAGTAGAATTCCGATTCCCGTTACAATTTGTATATCGCACAGGAGAATTATAGACTATGCCTCGTTAGGTAGTGTTAATATCAAATCGCTGTTCCAACGTGGGTGCTACGAATACCTTACCTCGTCGAACGCAGATTGAAGTCGCTCGCGTGTGCTGGACATCAGCACCGAGGGCTTTCGTAAACAGGCGATTAATCTTTAGTCGATCGGATTTTGTTTCCAGTGGGGGTCTTCAGCATCCTCATAGGCAGTCACGCAGCCCTTGAACGGACTTTGGCTTAGGTCAAATGCCAGAAAGTAGCTGACAGTAACTAGTAATAAGACGAGATAAGCAGTTCCAATAAACCCTATGAGCACCTTAACAACACATGTATCAGCATAAATTTGATCAATCTTTCTTCAAATTACGGTATGGCTAGTATGCTTACACCAGTGCCCGAGATGTCTGCATAAGGCTCGAGGAAGTTCCCCTTCAAGTCGGTGCAATTGATCGCATGACAAAAGGTTGTGTTCGACATCGTGTCGCTCAATGTGTTCGATTGGATTGCTGTTGGTTGTATGCCAAGTGATGTAGGTTGCTGCGGAAGAATTAAGCCGAGCGAACCTTCGACATTGGCAAGCAAATACAGTCTGATGCGCTATATGTTCGTTCACCACACGAGCATCGCCGGAGTCTTTGGTTGAAATTGATCTGGAACTAATGGCGAGTTCATGATGAAGAAAGAATTACGAACTTAGCAGCTGACTAAAAGCCAGAGTGTCCATGTCGGCTTATATGAGACACTTGTTCGACTGCCAATGACAGCGCCAATCAAGGTAACACAGCGTGATTTGATGTCATCACAGGGGCGTAAGACGTAATCTTGAGTCGCAAACCGAGTACTTTGGGAGAAAGGTGTTTTGTCGTGTAAGGTAGGGAGAGCAGCGTAATTGGTGAAAGCGCGACATTACCTTCGTGTGGAACTCTAGCATGTTCAGTGATCCTTTTTTGTGTCACATATTAATTTTTTAGCGCCCCTTCTCTGTCCTTATCTCCCACAACATCGCAAGGACTGCGAAAGGCACAAAAAAAAAGGGATAGAGATCTGATTTTTTCCTCATTTAATCATGCACCATGTCTTCCGTTGCCTCAAATATTAGTACTCTCAATGAGCTCATCTATCCTGTTGATATTGAAGGATGGTGCTTAGTTGGTTTGGATGGCGTCGATGCGGATTGCAGGTTTTATTCAACATGTGGTACATACGTTGGAACCAGATCGACCACAACGTTTCATGAGCTGCATCAAACTTCACATTATGTACTGTCAACGAATTGTCACGAAATTCTATCCAGGTGTGACCGGAACATTGTACTTGATGAACGACGGTGAAAAAAGGAAGCAGTCTTGTATTTAGCCATGATAGCTGCGAGATTGGGTATCAATGATATGCGAATTGATTCTCTTTTGATCCCCCCTCTCAGCACTTGTCTCCAACCACAGCCTTAGCCTCGAAGACGCCGTCATTGAAGGTGAAGTCCTTAGTATTTCCGTGCACGCAGTTGCAGCGGTAGTTGATCTGCAAAATGGTCGTTTGGAAGTTGATGTTGCTCAAAGTACCGCCCAGGTTCGTGCACTGGGATCCGAGTGCCGCTTCGACGTAGGCCGTCGTGCACTTTGGTGACCATGTTCCGTCATTGGCGATGATGCAGCTTCCGGAGTAGCTCATTCTGCGGGGGTCGCCATGGGCTGCGGAGACAAGCGCAGGAAGAAGTACAAGGAGGTTGCTGAGTTGCACTGAGTCAAATTAGGTTTGGCTATGATTGCGCTAGGCAAGAGGCTGAATGAATGCTTACTGGTTGCGGTCAGGTCAGCGCTGGATGTCAATTGAGTTATTGCCAGAGCATACGAATGGAATATTGAGATAGAGTAGTTAGGAAGGAATCGGGAACCACAAAAGAGTTGTTGCCAGGAGAGGTTGAGGAGTGGTTCGGACGAGACTGCCAAGTTTAAATAAGGTGAGATGGGATGAGCAGATGCCAGCCCGGAACAATATGCCAATGATTACTTATTGTAATCGAGAACAGAGTTCAGCACCAACCTAGTTTGTCCGTTGGTAACTTCCACGGATGCCGTAGGATGTCCCTGGTAATATCAGTTGCGGGTTGATTGACATGACATGTGGAGAGCAATTCAACTCAGCGCCTTGCGGCGAGTCAGCGGCGGAATGACTGCAGCCTGGCCTGTGATTTTCTGCGGACGGAGCTGTTGCGAAAGTGAGAAGCGCCCTATTTTTCGCGAGTGTTAGTTAGAAAGTGGATGCTTCGCCTCAAACTTTAACAGATTAACTAACACAACTCTCACTAGGGACTCTGGAAACTTTAGTTGCGAGACACGGCACAGACCGCGATGCGGACGATATGAGTATAAATCTCTCGGCATGTCCTCATGGGCCGGACTACTCCGTGAGAAAGTGAACTTTAACTCAGAGAATGAACAACATTGGAGAATTCCAAGCAGAACCTTCCAACCAAAGTCACATTGGGATACGCGAACAGATGAGGCAATGGTATCATCCTCCAAAGAAGCCATTGACTTCTATTCTTGTCAATAAGCACGGCCTAGCCGCGTAAAGCTCCGCGACATCAGCCCTGCCGTACGTGGTGATGTTCTCTGTGCCTTACGAACGAAGTAATTCCTTCAATATCCTTTTGGCGAATGAAACCTTCTTGTCTTCTTTCTCTTGCTCGGCGGAGTAAAAACGTCGGTCAGAGTCAAGGTCAATCAATCGGCTATCAAGCCAACGACCACCGCCATAAAAGAACTTAGCAGCGATATAGATGATGATGCCCACCGGTGCTGAGACGTAGGTCGAGAAGAAAGATTTCGCCGACGTCTCACCGTTGAAGGGCCAAACGGCAAGATAGAACTGGACGATCGTCAATATGATGCACCATATCAAGCCCCAGTAAGCTGCCCATGGCCAAGTCTTCGTTCTCCATGGCAGATCTTTGACACTTCGTCCTTGAACTTTCCAGGCATGTCTCATGCGGATATGGGAAAGGCAGATCATCGACCATCTGAAAAGTGTGAAAAGCGAGACGAGACTTGACAACTAGCTGAAGACTTCCGCACCTGTGTGACTGGCGTTGAGATATGAGAGTCCACCGCCGATCAGCAGTGTTGGTGTTAAGGTATACTAAGGTCTTCCCCGCTGGTCTGCCTTCTTCATCCACTGTAATAAGACATGATTAGTCAAAATTTCGGAAGCAAACAAACAGCAGAACTCACAGATGGGGCCATGCTAATCTCAGACAGCCCAACGAGTGAGCGGGATCCCGCATACGTGTTGATACTACTGGAAGAGAGAACCGAAAGGAATATGACAGCGTTCATTATATGGGACAACGGCTCCAGACCGGCGTTCCTGAAGGCGATCATGAATGGTGATGCGTCTGTGGCATGGGCTCCGCTACCAAAGAGGTTCGAGTCGGAAGGGGACATGGTGGTGGTGATCATCAAGGAGCCCATCAGATAAAACATGGCAAGGCGGAGTGCGATGAACTTGACTGCCTTTGGAACCGCCTTCTTCGGGTTGCTGAGCTCAGCTGCGACAAGACCTGTCGTTTACGACCCAGACAGAGCGAAAATGCACACCGGTATGACAGTCAAGAAACCCCTGAAGCTGTTTAAGAACGGGGCTTCGTTCCAGTATCTAAAACTGATTGCCTCATGATTAGGTGCCCCGCCTGCTGAAATGACGATTGAGGCGATGATGACGACAAGGATCCAGCCGAGCTTGATGGCCGCTATGACGACCTCAACCTCGGCGAAGACTGTAACTGCTCCAACGTTGATCAGGGCGATGACGACCTAAAAAATTGAGATCCATGCGGCCTTGGGCACTGATGTGTTCCAGAAGGACAAAACGGTAATGATGCCCTGTAGCTCGTTGGCGACGGCAATCCAGTAGTTGAACCAGTAGCACCATCCTAACGCGAATCCAGCGGCTGGGTCAACGAATTTGTTCGTCTATTGGATAAAAGCGGAGGGGAGGGGGTATATCACGGCTATTTCCCTGATGGACTGCGAGACTGCCTGAACCATGGAGCTGGCTATGATGACTGGAGTTTTGGTTGCCCTAGTTAGCGTCCAAGCTGCAAGCAAAATTTGCCTAGAAAGGCTTACTGGGGAGGATATTCAGACAGGACGTCGCAGAAGTACTCATATCTAATGAATAATGGAGCAGGACCACCTGCAACTAGCCCTTTGCCACTTCCGAGCCATAGGCCCTTTCCGATCGACGAGCCTATCCCGATCATTGTGGTATGCCGGTTTCCAAGTCTTCTTTGTAGTTGTGAGTCGGCGCCGTGGTCAATGACAACCATGCTGGTTTTCCGGGTCGACTCATTGTCGCGTCGCCCGACCTCAACATCCTCTTGAGTCTTTACCTCCATTATCGACAGGTATCAAGCTTGGATAGTATCACAAAAGACCCAATGACGTATCCTGTAGTTTGTCGATAATCTGGAGTTGGTCTGTCCAGGACTGGTCTCGGGACATCTGTCATTCGGATTGATGAGTTTTGAAACAGCTCTACTGCATGATGAGTGGTATGCGATAACTTCGCACTTTGTTGCGTATCACCCGAGAACCCGTCTAGATAAAGGAGGCAGGGGGCGGAAGATAAGAGATACGGTTGTCAAGCACTAGGGGTCAGATAAGGGTATATCGATCTGGATCTGTCCGAGCTTTGCGGGGTTATAAATGGCGGGTATAGAGTCTTTCTGACCTGCTTCTCCTCTGACCGGGCCACGGCCCGAGGCGAGGAACTTGTCTGTGGTGATTTGCGAACGTTGGTAAGGAGCAAGCCAGTTTGTGGGGACCGGAAGTTTGATAGGAATGTCGAACTGTGTGGAGTCTATAGATAAAGGTTTAATTATCGTTGGGGGTCAGACACAACTTCATACTTCCGGTCTGGGTAAGGTTTACGGGTTGGACCTGCTTCAAGATTTCAGACCATGGACCTACATGAATCCCTCTAAGACAGTGAAAAAGAACACGCGGGGTAACTACCAACTGGCCAAGAATGATCCGGTTTAGTTCCCTCTATCCAATAACAATCAACTGCGGCATCCGAAAATCTGGGGTAAGTCGGCCGAGCCCCCGCAATCAGCCGATTCAAGACCAACCGGGCAGGCGTGAGTTTCCTCTCACATCCTGTTTAGGCAATCTGACCCCCACGTAAGCGAAAGTCACAGAGTCAGAGATGCGGGACTTCAGATCAGCAACCTCTGCAGGCGATGTCCTGCGACGCGTTTTCTTTTTCGTTTCCAACAAGCTTTCTCGTGGAGGCCATTCTACTTGGATCACTCGAATCAGCTCGCGGCGGCGGCTCAGCTTTTGAAAACTTGTAGGTTCGCAACTGAGGCTCACATTACGATCGATTTGGTTCATTTGGGCGGGAAAAAGACAAGTATGGTTTGAAACAGTGACCGATTCTTCGAGTTGTCGCAGACAGCATTAGCGTAAAGCTTTGGGCCGCACTGACACGTTTAGCGGTTTGATGGAGGAGATCATCAGTATTGCAGCGATGAGGATGCTCAGAGATGAGCTGAAAGGCATGTTGAGCTGGGCGGACATGATTGCGACCAGAGCCACAGAGGCTGGTGAGCAATTGTGTCTCAAATCCATGTCATCTTGTTGCAAAAGTGGAACCACAATTGCTAAGCAGCAATTGCGCCTTATATTCGCAACACACCCCCTAGATCTTGGAGACTCGTCTACTAGATCTAAACTTTATAGTCCCTCTACGACCTCTCTACTAGGGGGAAAATCCCTTCTGGGTACGCTAGAGTTAGAATTCGAACGCGGGTCTTTGCTACTCAAAAATAACACAATAACTAGTAGAGTAAAAAGGTTTATAACTCTTACGAATTACGTACGCGTAAGTTATAAAGAATAAAGGTATATTATAGAAGGAACTATTCAGAAGGGTGGTCCGCACCGTAGGCTAATATTTACACGCGTAGCTTACGTAATACCGCACGTCACGTGGTAGGCGGTGAGGCTGCGGCTCAGATTGAGGGTATCACAACACATCTTATGTGTTGTTACTCTCTTGCCCGCATCTGGTCTAATAGTTATCGTTCTATTTCAAAAGTTTTGTTGTTTCTTTGTATAATATTTTCACCTGTCTTGTTCGTTGGTATCCTCCTTATTGGTATCGTCCGTATCCTTGCACCTATTATTTTCTCTGCCTCTATTACCTCCGTCGCCCTTACCGTCGTCTATATCCACTTCCCGTCCCGTTGAGGAAACTTTATTGATAAGCCGTCCGAAGGTTTATATAAGTCTCGATGGGGTGAGGTCTTTATGAAACCGACCCTGAATATGTTGAGTAATCCCTGTTATCCGTCCGGAACAAGGCGGAATTCGCTTATCAACTGCACTCTCGAACACAATAATAACCCCCGAGGGAGTGCATGACACTGATTGGGTGTGTTTTCGTCTGAACATCATCGTCGGAACTCGTAAAACCAAAGCCCGCCGAAATCCGCTCAGGAACAAAGTAGACTGCAGGCTTTCTGTCAAGTTTCAGCCAGAAAAGGAATTACTGATTAGTGATCTGCCAGGATACAGCAGATTTGATTGATACGCGCGACCTTGTATGGCTTGCGGCTGGGACTCAAGTAGGTGCCTTGACCCACAATCAGTAATCACGAGGTGACCCAAGAGGCGTGCGTACGCCTACTCCTCTGGCAGAGTTGCAACTCATGTGAAAGAAGAAAAATCAACATATAATTAAGTAGTAGGACATTGAAGCCTTTGTGTGAGTGTTCTCTTCGCATTCAATCTGCTCGACTTATTTTCGTCAAGACTTCAAAATTCCAACCAAACTACTAATCTTCTCAACATGCCTCTCTGGCTCATTTACCACCCACCTAACGTCTTCACCGAAGACGAGACCAAGCGCGCTCTTTCCAAGGACATCACCAGTTTCTACACCAACTTTGGCCTTCCAGCTTTCTATGTGGTTGTTAACTTCATCAAGCTGCAACCCAACGACATCTGGGTGGGAGGAAAGCCCAGAACCAGCGATAACTTCATAAGAATTACCGTGGATCACATTGCTGTGACGCTTCCAAACAATGACGAAAGTTACAAGCGCACCACGGATGGCCTTCACCAGATCCTGAAGCCGCACATCGAGGACAAGGGGTACGACTGGGAGTTTCATATCAATGAGACGGAAAGAAGACTTTGGATGATCAATGGGATGTACCCGCCACAATGGAAAAGTGAGGGAGAGAAGCTTTGGTTCGACGAGAACAGACCTGTTGCGTTGGATCCATCGAAGTAAAGCCACGCGCATCTTGGCAGGCTAGCTGGCTCAGACACGACATGGGGCTGCCCCTGTCTACGGTCACGCGACCAGAAGCTCGAGCGAAGGAGAGATAATCAATGAAACCGCCTAAAATTCCAATGTTTGCGAGGCTATGTTTTCTGTGAATCTAACTACTCCGATGACGAGGACGATAGTAAAGACGACGATGACGGCAGCGCGTATAAGGTAGAAGCCGCGGGAAAAGTAGTTGCTCCAGCACAGAAGAATTCGGGCTGTCTCTTATCTATGACAACCGGAAGCTATTCAAGTTCTTAAGGCATCTTGAGCCTCAAGTAATCTTCAGTGCTATGCTTCTCCCCACTCTCAGTCTCCTGACTTGCATCAATCTGACTCTCCTTGAGACCCCTGGCTGCTCTCTCACCCAAGGCTAGCAAGCTTCCCATGCCAAGCATTTCAAGCACACTAATATCAAATCCGAATACTCCCTTCCACCAGCTGCGCATCTCCACCGCAACGAGACTATCTAATCCAGCATCCTGAAGAGACATTTTCGCATCAATTTCGTCGTCGTTCTCTGCAGGCTTCAGTAGAAGTCGGAAGAGCTGTCCGCCGATTTGTCTCGCCAAGAAGACAGGGGCTTCAGGGGATGAAAGAAGTTGGGGATCTGTCAACGTGGAAGTGAGAAACTTCTGGAGGGCACTGGAATTGACCGTGTTGACTTCTGTTACCCTCCTCGCACCATCGGAGTTGTAGTAAACAGCCATGAGGCGATCTTCCTTCCAGATCACTCTGTTCGATGGATCCAAGAGAGAGGTGAGGCTTCGATGGCCTAGTATAAGCTGCGATGGGTTGAAGAAGGTCCTTGTAGGGACCTTGCTGAGTTGAGGGATCGGCTGATGGACCAGGACTGAAACTGCGTCAAGCAGCTGTGGAATCTTCACCCCATACATGCCTTGGGCTGTGAGCTTCTCCATCATCACAGGGTTCTCTGCGAGGTACCCGTAATCTATCATTGCGCCGACGTCAATAGAAGCAGCAGCCATGCCAAGGCTGTGTCTGTACTGAACAAAAGCATCGAGAAAGGTGTTGGCCCCTGCGTAATTGGCTTGGCCCTTCTGTCCAACAATGCCGGAAATCGAGCTGAAGAGGAGGAAGAAGTCCAGTTCAAGTCCAAAACTGACACAGGCATTGTGCAGATTCCATGTTCCCAGAACCTTGGGGTCAACTGCGGTGGTCCACTCCTCGTGAGTCATCTTGGTGAAGCCCTGGTCTCGCAAGATCATGGACATATTGATGACACCTCTGATAGGCTTTTGGGAAGTCGCGATGGCTTTTTCGACATCAGCAAGGCTTGTGATGCTGCCTTTCACTGCTGATATCACGCAACCTTGGTCTTCCAGCTCTTTGAAGAAGTTTTGGTTCTCCTCCGTGTCGCCACCTTGCCGAGAAAGGTAGACAAAGTGCCTGGCACCGTGCTCGACCATCCAATTTGATACGAGTCGACCGAGACCGCCAAGACCTCCCACGATGAGATAAGCTGAGTCGCAATCAAAGCTCGATTGGAACGAAGGACTACAACCCGCGGTCCGGATTGCGGACAATCCGTCCATCTTCAACACAATCTTCCCGATATGCTGCCCCTTTTGCATATGACGAAAGCATTCTTCAGCAGCGTCAGCGTCAAATGTCTTTATAGGACGCAGAGCGGTGACATGACCCGTTTCGTAAAGTTCAACAATTTTCTTTAGTAGCCTGATCACTAATTAATAGCCGTACTTTCACATGGCGTAACGCTATTGACGGGACTTACCTACTGCCCTTTTCGGGCTTCAACTCGATCAAATGTCCCAAATCCACGCCATGATAGCTTCGGTTCATCTCGAATGGATTCAAAGCAAGTTTTCCGTTACCGATGAAGTCACGTTTCCCGATTTCTATCATTCTGCCAAACTCGGCGACGCAGCTCCAAGACGCATGTAGAAGCTCGCCGCTTAGTGAGTTGAGAACTATGTCAACTCCCCTTCCGCCGGTTGCATCGAGGATATCTGGAAGGAACGATGCGTCGCGTGACTGGAAGATGTGATCTCTGGGCATCCCAAATGTAGACATAAGATACTTAGCCTTTTCTTCGCTACCAACGGTGCAGAATATTTCTGCACCAGCCATCTTGCAGATTTGCACAGCAGCTAGGCCAACCCCACCGCAGGCTGAATGAATAAGGACTGAATCGCCGGATTCAAGGCGGCCGACCTCAACGAGTCCATGGATGACGGTCGAGAAAACGCACGGCATTGTGGCTGCGTCCTCAAAACTAAGAGAGTCCGGGATTTTGACACAGAGTTTCTCCGAGATGGTGATACCAGTCGAGAAGCAACCGCCGCCAAAAACGAAGACTCTGTCACCGGGGGCAAGGGCGCAGACATTCGGCCCAATCTCACGGACGACGCCAGCTGCTTCAAGACCCATGCGGCTGTTGGCCGAGTCAACGATACCCATAGCAATGAGGACATCCTGCCTTGTGTTAGGACCGTTGATCGCTTATCATTGTCAATGATGATTGACCTACCTTGAAGTTCATGCCAGCAGCCTTCGCGTCTATAATGACCTCGTCGTCAACAAGTTCTCTCTTGTATCGCGGAACCCAGGAGAGTGTACTCAGGCGACCATACTTTCCAATCAGCAGGTCACAATCAGTGCGGTCATTGATATCAGGCTTATCAGGGCCCTCGTCGTCCTTGTCGCCCTCGTCGTCTTTGCCGCCCTTTTTCTGAGACATACGTTGTAGCTCTTCGCTGACGTTGATAGGATAGACCCTCGGAATTTGTACAACATCGTTATGGATGCTGTACTCATACTCGGGCTTGTATTTAGAGTTATTTCGATGCCGCTGGAACTTGGCAAAGACTTTTGCGATCGTCGACAAAGAGCTTACGCCATCAACCTCGCATGTTGCCAAGTCCAGGCTGAGCTCACTCCTGATAGAGCGAGTAGTTCCAATGGTCTGGGCCCACCTCGGGCCTGAACATCTCAGTTGAGATGATCGAGTCAGCCAGAAGATTCCAGTGTGGGAATTTGAAGCGGCAGCGATGAGGTCCTGGAAGCTGCCCAGTGCCGGCGCGCTGATGTTCTCGAAAAAGGGGGCCTCCATATCAAGAGTGGAAATGATCTCGCGGCAGTTGACAGGCAAGCCATCCTCAATGTCGTGAAGATTTCCCTCCAAATTCAGCCGAGCAAGCTCACGTTTCAGATCTGCTGCAATGACAGCTGAACAAGAGTCGTGTAGGATCCCGACAGCAGTTTGCGGTGTTAGAGCCGCTGCTGGTCTTGCAGTCATGAAAGCAAGCAAATTGTTCGGTCGTTCGGAGTCGAAGGCGACATTTTCCAAGCCATTAAACCCGGCATCCCGTAGCTCCATATCCCATCTATCGGATGAGATATGTGGTTGATCAGGTCGTCCGTCGTCGGCCCCTAACCACCAGCCGGGGAGAACGGACATAACGAAATTCATGGGAAGTGCGTCATGGGATAGTTCTTCCATGTAGAGCCTGCCTTCAGGTTGCAACAGCTTGCGAACGTTCAAAAGGGTTTCTCTCAAGCTGAGAGTTGCATGGAGGACATTGGCAGCGAGAATCAGGTCGTACGATGCTGGCTCAAACCCCTGGTCGATGGGGTCTTTGGAGATGTCCAAGGATTTGAAAGTCATGTTGGGATAGTCCTTGAAGCGGTCTCGGGCCGCGGAGAAGAATCCCGCTGAGATGTCCGTGTAGGTGTACTCCGAGTAAAGCAAAGCGCCAGTCGGGCCGCGGAACCAATTCAGCACCTTGTTCGTTGTGCCACCGGTGCCTGCACCGATCTCTAAAACACGAAGATTCGGTTTCGAATGCCCAAGTGCTTGGAACAGCGGCTCCCTGTCTGTGATATTCAGGGAGTTGTACACGTTCGTGAGAACGTTGTCAGGCATCAGAATTTCTAATGGCTCGGTCTCTCCTCGGATTATGGAAATGATATGGTCGAATACCTTTTGCATTGCCACCACAAAGGATCCAAATGGCTCGAATTCAGAGATGGTAGGCTTGAAGACTTCCATGTCGATTGATGTCTCAGGTGGTGGTTGCTTCTTCATCCAACTGTGGAACCTTGCCAGATGCGGGATCGTCGTTTGAACTTCCCCGAGCCGGCTCAGCGCACCCTCAATGTAGTTCAAGGTGAGCTGTTGTGTTCTCGCGAGGTTTCCCTGGTTGGGGTGGGCCTCTATAAGATCTGATATGCTCAAGAAGTCGGCATCAGGCTGCCAGAAGATTCGCGCGCCTGCGTGCGGATCAGGATCTTCTTCGCTGGCGTCATTTTCTAACGGGCTCAGCTTCACCCCCTTGAGCGAGAGGACTAGGCCGCCGTCGGAGTTTACACCGTGGCCTCCTCCACAAATAAGACCCCGAGGTGTCTGGCTTGCACTGACTTCCATATAGATCTCGGAGTCGGTGTTGAAGATCTCAAGGGACTCAATAAAGGTGGGCACGTTCATCTTGTCCAGACTATGGCCAACTCCATTCACGGCGGCGACGCTGAAAAGTTGCAAAAAGAAGTCAACCTTTGTTGGATGAATCGAATAGAACGACTCATTCATCACAGTATGTGTTGCTGTGCCATGAGACCTGTGGTCGGTTGGGGAGCAGGTTACATGGTGAAGCCCTTGAAAGTACGGGCCGTAGTTGGCGCCGACATTTCGAAGGGCTTGATACCATTTTCCGGGCCCGATTACCCTGGAAAGCTTCGTAAGAGGCTCTCGTGTTCCCACGCCAGCCTCTTCCAGAGCCTTGACTTGGCCTGTGCAGTGTTTCAACCAACTTGAGCCGTTATGAGAAGTGATTGTGAACTCCCACCACGAGCCATCCAGACTATCCGTCAACCTCTCCTTCTTCAAACTCGTGATGATTTCCGTGGATTTACTGTCGGCAAGCACCATTGCCATATCAATGACAACGTTGCGCATCGCAAATCCAGCGAAAGTTCCGGGATGAAGCTGTCTTGCCGCTTCTCCAGCCATGCCGACGTAGCCGGCACATGGGAAGACAACGTCCCCCTTGATGTTGTGGTCTCGCACCCACGGAACATAATTCAGAGTGAAAACATTGCGGAAGACAGGCGCACTATGGCTGCTTTCAGGAACCCGGACACCAAGTAATTCGTGCTTGGGATACTTCCGGAATCTCCATTCATCGGAGATGCGGCTTGAGAACAGCAGAGAGTGGTCGTGTTGCCAAGGATAGGTCGGCAAGTCATTGACTACACAGGCATTGCCGTTCGGATTCGTGAGGCGATCGAAGTCAACGCTCACGCCTTGCTGCCACAGCTGGCCCAGCGCTGTCAAAAGGCTTTCTGTCGAGTCCCTTGATCGGACAAGACAGGTTGCATACGAAAGCTCGAGAGATACTTTGGTCAAGACTTGTCGCAAGGGGCCGGCCATGGCTGAATGAGGACCAATCTCAAGGAACATGAGCTTACTACTGCTTTTGCTCTGATGCTCCGAGACTAAGCTCGTCACAGCTGCATCGAATAAGACAGGTGACTCAAGGTTAGATCGCCAGTAATTGGCGTTAGTAGCGTCGTCTGCTGGCAATCGCGTGCCGGTGACCGAGGAGAAAAACAGCGGCCCAGAGTCGTCCGCCTTGATGTGGCTGGTCATGTAGGGAGAGGTCAAAGAGAGGTATCTCTCGCCTACTTCTTGCATGTGATGAGAGTGATACGCCTTCTCGACCTTCAAAAGTCGTGCCAGGACCTCGGGGTAGGCGGTTCGAATTTCGGAAAGAACGGATTCAACCCATTCTGCGTCTCCAGAGATTGTCACGCTTGAGGGAGAGTTCTCGCACGCAATGACAACACCAGGGATCAGAAAAGGGGCAGTCTTGGCTCGACCCATTCCGACGGCAGCCATCGCGCCGACTTTGGTAACTGCAGAGGATGCAACGCCTCGGTAGTACGCCGCGATGATTGCCTCGTTAGCAGTGAGTCTTCCAGAGGCGTAAGCTGCTGCAATTTCTCCTGATGAATGGCCCACCACCGCAAAAGGTTGAATTCCAGCTGCTTCATGCAGTGCGTCCACCAGTGCCACCTGAACGGCAGTGCAGATGGGCTGGGAGAGATAGGCCTTATACAAGCTGCTGGTTTCTGCAGGCTTCAAGAGCTCGTCGACCAGGGTCCAGGACGGCCGATCAGGTAGAGCGCTCAAGACCTTGTCCATCTGTCGCATAGACTGGGCGAAGACTTTGTTGCTTTGCAAAAGCTCCGCGCCCATACGCGGCCATTGTGCGCCTTGCCCGGTAAACACAAGCACGAGATCGGTTGAAGACGGAGACGTCTTGGAAAACGGCGATGTGAACTTCTCGGCGCCACCTCCAAATACTGAAAACGCCCGATGAGGTAGATGAATGCGTCTCGATGATAGGGTGTATGCAATATCGTCAAGAGAGTCACCGTGTTGGCTGATGTATTCCTGGTTGTTGACGACCTGTCGCCTCAAAGAGTCTGCAGTATTGGCTGAAAACACCATCAAGTGTGCTTGTTTTCTCGGTATATTCGTCGTCTCTGTGGTGGGCGGCACTGACGCTAGTCCGAGGAAACTCGCGGCAGATTCGATAACGACATGGGCGTTTGCACCACCAATCCCGAAAGAATTAATAGAGACCCGCTCAACACGATTCTCAGGCCAAGGAGTAGAAACAACGGGAACTTTGAGGCCATTTTTGCTGAATGGAATCTTGGGGTTTGGAGTATCGAACTTGATGTTTGGCGGGATAGTCCGCTTCTCGAGGGCCATGATTGATTTGATCAACGAGGTGATCCCGGATGCTCCCTCAGAGTGACCAATGTTTGGTTTGCAGGATCCGATGTAGATCCCCGAAGTACCAAAAACCTTGGAAATTGCTGTAGTCTCAATTGGGTCCCCTGCAGCTGTTCCTGTGCCGTGGCATTCCACGAAGCCGGTGTTAGGGATGTCGGGTTCGTCGATAGTCGCCATGGCATACGCTCGTCTGATCATAGCCTCATGGCTCTCGAAGCTCGGGATAGTAAGACTGGGCGTCTTTCCATCGGCGTTGCTGGATGTTCCTCGGATCACAGCGCGGATGGGGTTTCCGTCACGAATAGCATCGCTGAGTGGTTTCACGTATACGACGTTAACGGCCTCACCACGGGCGTACCCGTCAGCTCCAGCATCGAAGGTCCGACAAGATCCATTCGGAGAAAGCACTCCTTGCTCAGACATGCTCACGAAGAGACCCGGAGCCATGATGAGGTTCGATCCGGCAACAATGGCAGCGCTGCACTGACCACTCCTGATAGACATGCATGCTTCGTGTAGGCCGATAAGGGCTGAAGAACAGCCAGTCCTGATCGTCATGCTGGGTCCCTTGAGATCGTACTCATAGCTAAGGCGGTTCGACAGCATGAAGTCGCCATATCCAGTAATCTTGTACTGGCCGACAACCTCGGTGTCTTTGGTGAGAGTCTCGAGCCAATCCTCACCGAAGCAGCCGACGAAGGTGCCGATCGTCTTGCCTCGATAGTCTGTCTCACCAGCGCTCTCCAAGCACTCTCGCGTGAGTTCAAGAAGGAGCCGTTGCTGAGGGTCGGCTCGCTCGACCTCTGTCTTTGGCATCCGGAAGAATGTCGTATCAAGTGCCGCTAGGTCGACAGATTCGTCCAGGAAATACCCGTACTGGGTCTTCATATGGCCTGGCTTGCCAGATTCAGAGTAGTAGCTGGAAACGTTGAACCGTGACTCTGGGACTGGACCACGGGCATCTTTTTTGTTGATGAGAAAGTCCCAGAACTGTTCTGGCGTGGCGATACCTCCTGGGAGCCTCAGAGCCATACCACAGATGGCGATAGGCTCCGCTGCGCCCATTGAGCTATCTGCCCACGAAGGCTGCCCATTCACCTGGAGGGTCAGTTTAGAATGGCTTTCTGCGTGGAAGATTTCATGACCCACCTCGGACGTGTCCGTTGAGGCATCCATGAATGGGGCCATAATGACGTTCAAATTCTTCTTTCCTGATATGCGGTTATGGAATGCCAGGAAAGGTGTCTACAAGAAATGAAGGATAAACCAGTTGTAGAGAAGAGCCCTGTTTTCTGAAATTCGCTAATAAGACGTGGTCTGGCCACAAGGCATACATAGAGCCTCCATCAGTCACCGCAACCGCAACCTCTATTTGCTATATACAGACTGGTTATACTTGGCGAGTCAGGGGTATCCAATCCAAGGGCTTTACGCCGGGCTCTTGTTATCAGCGCTAAGTACAAATATTGTCTTGTACATTGATAACATGCCAAGCCGACCTTGCCTTCCTTCAAGCCAGATGCCACGATGCATGGCAAGCTGAATCGACTATTGAGCGGCACAGGGCGTGCTGCATATTCTCGGCTATTTGATACGCCAATTCATCGACGATCATGAATCCCACGTCAGCTGTGGCTGTGGAGACATCTATCATGTTATCTTGGATACCTTAGCCTTTTGTGACGATCTGGGTACACGTAAGCACAGCTGAGAGAAACATGGGCATGCGCCGCATTAATACATACCAAACGGCCAATCTCAACGCTCTCGCTTCGGGCCGTATTCGATGAAGTCGTGCTATCCAGGCGGATACTTCGAGCTAACCGGGCGGATGATTTTCATCAACTCCCTAAGGTATATTAGGTCTAGTGTTCAATTTATCTCAATCAGCTTTTACTACTATCGTCGCTATCCCTATTTCTATCTCTATCCCTATTACTGTCGTCGTCGATCGTCCCCACCGTCGTAGGTACTATCCGCCCGGTTAGCTAGAAGTATCCGCTCGGATAGCAAAACTCATTCGATGGGTTTGAGTGATGATAGCGCACTCTATCTCGTTGCAATACAAGCCATGACCATGGCCAGAGCCTGAGTGCTGCTCTTCAAGCAGCCTTCACCACACCCACTGGGCCACTACGCCTTCACATGGCCAACCCCTTAACCAGATAAGGCCATAGAAGCTAGTGAAGATCACAATGCGTACAATTGTGTGACGGAACTTTGGTCTTCAAAGGTTCTCCAAGATACAGTAGCTCCAGCGGCACGGAACATATGTACTCGGAAGACCTTGGGGGCCATCAGGAGGATCGGGCTCTCAACGGGCTAGCGGCTCGGCCCCCACGACCGTTTTCGGTAACACAGAGTACCGTGCCGCATCGCCGTGTGGTGGGTCCAAGCCGGTCAAAGTCGGAGGCGGCCGCCCATGATGGGGCACCGCGGCGAATTTCTGCCCACGCGACACGCAAAGTCTGCCCGATACACTATCGAGGGGATCTAAAAAGGAACGAAATTCTGGGCCTGATCCGGTCATTCCGCTCCGTTTTCGGCTCCGTCAGCTATGTGCATGTTTGTGAAGCATCCTTTACAGGCGGGATGAGATGTCAAGGTTTGAATGATCGACTACTGGCCAGAGAAAGCAAGTTGTCGTTGAGAGCCCTATGGGAATCGACCGTTAGATCTGACAGATATCGCAATTGGATGCAGTACGCACCCGATCACCCACATGCAGCTGACGCAACGCTCCCCCAAAGTCCCTCCGGCCCCAACTTCGTACGGAAAGGACCAATCGCGTCGGCAAACGTATCAACGTTATGTCTCATTCAAAAGAAAGCATACATCATCCCCTCATCAAAAGCTGCGCAAACGCCTGAGCGCTTACGGGTGGAGGCGGTGGTCTCGTGGTCGGGCGCACAAGTTCCATCGCACCCACCACCGTTTAACCGCCAAGTACCGCTGCAGCAATGAAAAACGGAGCATATTTGCAGAAGGACCATCTCAAGTGAATTATGATATATGCAAGAAGACGCTCTCAATAAACTCCAGTCACCGATACTCCGAAGCAGGGGTATAGCCCTCGTCCTCCTCTTCTCGCTTCCCGACTCGCCCCCTACCCAGCTCCCTCGGGTCAGAACGGCTTCTGCCCGCTCCAAAAGTGCATCTTGCCGTATGCATGGACGTTGAGATCTCTCATGGCATTGCGACACTCGGCGAAAAGAACCTCCATTTCCACCTTGCTCCATCCAAGCAGCTCGAAGTGAATCGCGCCAACCACAGGAAAGAACTCTTCACAGGCTGTGCGGTAGTACATGCCAACCAAGCGCATAACCCTGAGCAGATAACCTTAGTCAGAGGCGCATTCGGACTGTCTGTAAAACAAGGGCATCAAACTTACTTGTCTCTTGGCCAGGTGCCATATGGCAACTTCACTGTGTGGTGCTGGATGTTGACGAAACCAGCCTGCTCGAGATACTGCCGGCCAAACACAGCGGCATGGGAGTTCGTCCCAAACTTGGCAAATGCTTCTACCAGGTGATTCGTGAAGCGGACGAGAGGCCAGTCTGCTGGCATTGTGCCGTCATCACAGTGAACTTGACCGTCGACGTCCTGAAGTTCTACCCAGGCGCCTGGCTTCATGTGTCTGTGATGATATTAGTCCCCAATACGGATGCACATTGCGGCAGTTCTTACTCATAAGCGTTCTTCAAAAGGCCCACCGGAGACTTCAAGACTGGAACCATGTTGCGCAGGTGAACGAAGTCAAAATCCCTTCCATTCAGCCAACTGTCCTCAACATCATCCACTAAGAATCTCACGTTCGGCGGCACCCAGACAGGTTGGATGGGGCTCAGGTCGAGACCAGTGACTTCGGCACTGGGGTAGATATCGCCCACTATGATGTTGTCAGCTCTTCCACCCCATTCCCAGCAGTCAATGAACCCCGAATCTGGCTTTGTTTCGAAAGAGATACTTACCTTCAATAGCCCAGATGCCTGTCCCGGTACCAAGATCGATAATCTTCGCAGGGTTATCAACGATGGGCGCAAAGAACAGCTTCCCGTCCGTGACCTCCAACATCATCGCATGCAACATGTCCTCGCGGTTTTGTTCTGTCTCATCGTTGGGAATTGGATAGCGTCCATGGCGGAACTTGTGATAGCGTCGGCCGTTCTTGAAGCTGTGCTCGTAGACGCTCGACTTGAGCGACGTCGAATCCGTCTGGTCGCTTACAGACTCTTCGTCGAATACGCTGGGTTCGAACTCGTTTTCATCGTCTGTGCCACCAGCTTCCAAAAGGTCTGGTTGGACTGGGATTTCGGCGGGGACTGGAGCTGGCGCCGGCTCAGTCGATGTCGATGGCGCAGGCGGGATTGCTTCGGCGCTGGGAGGTGCGACGGATGTCTGGTCGACGATGGAGCTTGAGACTACCGATTCTGTAGCAGCTTTGGTAAAGTCAGCGTCTCATTATTCTTAGAAGAAGCTTCCCATCATCAGACGCAACCTCTCTGGCTGCGCAATGGGCGCACAAAGTTTCGACATACCTGCAGTCTGGTCACGGCGCGGGCTTCCTAGAGGACTGCCGGTAGGGCTGGCGGGCTTGCTACCCGTGCGCATTTTCACCTATTACGTAGCTTCAGTAGAAGCACATGCAATTTCGACCGTGATATCAAGGGTTTGTCGTCGCAGACGGTCGAATGTGGTCGCGGAAAAGCTCTGGTGCTCTCTCACAGTTGAGCTGGCGGGACGAACACAAGCAAATGGCAACAATTTTGGCTGCGACGTTGCGTCGTAATCAACTGTTTCTCGCTTCGACAGCTCTTAGTACCTCAATCCCGGACAGTCCAGATTAAACTTTCGTCGGACTATAAGCCGGCCTGGTGCGAACGCGGGAAGTCCGTTCGAGTCAAGTCAGTGGAGGCGGGGTTCGCTGGGCGGTGGCCGGGTGCGCTGAGGGGCCCAGGCCTCGTGTTGCGCTTTTCAGCAAGCTTTACTAGCTCGAGAGCAGGGCTGAAAATGGTTCACGATGTTGCCGGTATGATCCTTGTTCGCCAGAAGCTGATAGTTGGGAGTAATGGGCGATGAGGCGTTCGTGATCTTGATGTAGGGATGAAGGAAGAGAGTCAAGACGGAGATCTGAGGAGGGAGTTTGACAAGAAAACCGGGAAGCTGGGCCCTTGAGAAGAGTCTATGACCATCTCGACCGCCCGCTGAAGGCCCTGAGAGCGATTGCCGAGCTAAGACAATACACACAAGATGAACTAGTGTCTGGAATAGCGCGCCCAGGACCGGCAAGGTTTTCGCGGGCTTGTCTCTTTTCTTCTTTTGTCTGGATTGACTGCGTCGCATGCATAATACGACAGCCCAATATGACTTGACGTGTTGCACTCGGATATGTGATCGCGCGCTATTCATCTCCCTCGCTTGCGTCCCCGTGCTCGTCTACCACACCCATGATTGACAGATTCTGTCACTTATATCCTGGCGAAAGCTTCGAAGAGGGGAATCACGCCATGAGAACCCCATTTTTGGGTTCTTTTTACTGTCGTTGACCATGAATCTAACATGCATTGGCGTGGGTCTCTCAGTCGTATCGGCTCCACGACGGAGACTGGAGGGCTGGGTGGCGCTCATTGGGTCTTGAATGGGCCGTCGAAGCCGCTGCCACCCATTCCAGGTGCCCGGTTAGCAGGCATTCAGGTAGGGCAACGGGTGATGAACCCCTGTCACTTCGTTTTCGTGCATCCCTTGCCCTGTCTCTGACCTATTGGTTACCTGACGGCTTGGACGAATGTGCCGGATGAATGCTGCTTAAGATGAGCTGAGAAGAATCATGATCACGTCCACTTTGGCCTCACAGTCCCGCGCTAAATGCCCCGCGTTCTAAACAACGAAAGCCCCTCATCCCTTCTCGAGTTTGAACATCAAGCTCCGGGCCGTCCCTGTCGATCCATCCCGGTATTTGACGTGTTCCCACGTGTGATAATGATATGTCATTCGACAAGATGCAGCAAACTGCTTTGCACAAATGTATCACGAAGCCAGTTCATCGCGCAGATCCTTACGACAGATTGAAAGCCTACATGTCCTCTATCGAGGCGGCTCACGCGGACCCACGTTTTAGATACAAGCCGGCGGCCTTCATCACGGAGTTGATGGAGATGCACCACAATTGGCCGGGTATCGCAGGGGCCTTTTCTGACTGCAACTTGCCCTATTCGGTGGTGGCAGCGGAGCAGAAAAAGCAAGCATTAAAAGGCGGCCGCGCTCCCGCGTACGATCCACGGTCGCACAGAATTGATTTTCGACATTTTGTCTCACTTCTCGATTTTGTTGCTGCTGTGCCACGTCAACATCCTGCAGATATCTGTGAACTGGCAATGGGGGGCGCGATCTTGAAGGAAAAAGCAACGAAGGGGCAAAACAAGGTCCGTGACATTCGGCAAAGCACTTGAACAGATGTGCCACATCACATTTGAGGTGGCAGTCCACTATTCTTGTCATCTTACACATGACCCCTCCAAAAGCTCAATCTCATCCACCCTCGCGTGTTCAAACGCCGCAATGAGCCACGCGGGGAAGCGAAGGGAGCAGCCGCTGGTCGGCGTTTTGCCAAGAACGGAGGTTGCTCCGGCCCTAATGCAATAGAGACATTTCCTTTCACGCCGCGGTCGCTAATCCTAGATCATCTCGCATGGTGCATCGGTGAGACAGCGGGCACCCGACGAACGCGGACGTATGCAACAGATCGCTGGATTTCGCATTCTAGCTGATGTGTTGTCCAATTGGTCAGGGGCATCGCCCATTATCCGTTTCGCCGTGACTGTATAGCATGTAGTTTCTGTTTCGGTCCCCCTACCCAGGGTTCGGCCTCCGGGCCTCGCCTTCGATGTCGTTGCTGACGCCTCCACCTTAGAGCGCCCTTCTTCAAGTGAGCCTTGCCTCTATGGTTGCCTCTTCACTGCTTCTTCTCAATCCTAGACTGTACATCAATCTCTGTCTAGCACCAGTGGCATCCACAGAAGGAAGCAGGGAGAGCCGACGATCCAATCTTTTCAATCAATGCCAATGGCCAGAGCTGCTGCGCTTGTGGTAAGCTGAAGTAAGCCAGCGTCTGTCACGTTGTACTTTCGGGACAAATGAATGAGATCCTAAAACCCACCCCGAAGATCCCTTGAACTGCTTGATCTTAAATATGTTGATACCGCCGTTGTGAATATGGAGAATGAGCTTTGCAATCTGGCAAAGTGTGTTACGGGTTGATAGCAACAAGGACGATAAAGACGATGATGACAGTAATTATCCTTATCATCATAGTCAAAGCACCAGGAATGAACGTGATAGGATGAAGGTTTGTCAAGAATTCGTCGTCTTCTTGAAGACTTGACATGACGGAGAAGTTTGCATAGAGTTTCGCGAGTCTATTTCTGTGCGCTACTGATTTGGAAGCCAATCCGTACCTGACAGTCTCTCTACATATCCGCCAAATGAACCGAGCCATATTTCACTGCTTCAGATATCAATCTCCGGCATCCTAGACCGGTATGCCACAAGTGTCTCAGGGTCCGGTACGAATCGAGCCTTGGCCGCGCTCTTAGGCTTCTCCCCCACAATGTCCCAGTCGTACTTCATCAACAAGTGAATGAACGCAATCTTTATCTCGTTGCTGGCGAAGAAGCGACCGGGGCACGCGTGCTTTCCATGTCCAAAGCTCAGAAACTCCGGGCTTGTGCTTACAAATTGCCATTTGTTCTCCTGCCCAGGCAACTCTCGCATACGCAGAAATCGGTACCCATCGAAGTCGTCGGCATTTGAGCCGAAGATCTCCTTGTCGCCCATGTGGAGCGTCGGTATCGTAATGTGACAGCCCTTGCCGATGAGGGTGCCGTCGGAGAGTGTGACATCGTCTTCCGCATATCTATTCATCATGTCTGTCGACAATCAGTTTCGAAGCACTTCACTCACAGCGCGGGTTGAGGCCAAAGAGAACACTGCGGTTGAAGGCAACTTACTGGGGCCGAGAATGTTCAGACGCTGACTCTCCTTCATAAAGCTGTCCATGAGTTTCAACTTGTAGAGGCTCGTCTTCTCCCAGCCTCCGTCTTCGTTGTAAACCCGGATGATCTCCTCACGGAGCAACGGAATATACTCCGCATTCGAGATCAGGTCGTACATAGTTGCCGTGATGACGCTCGAAGTAGTGTGAATTGCAGCCACAGTCAGGAACAACTGCCCGCAGACCACATCAAAAGACCGGTCTCCTCGCACGTCGTCCAGCCACGACAGAGAATCCTGTGGTTTCTTGACATCACCCCGTGCTGCCCGGCGAGCAGCCAGCTCGGGCTCGATAATCTTCTTCGAGTCGCGCAAAAGCTTGCGCAGATAGATCATCTCGGGGAGAAACCAGTGTACTACATTTCTCGTAAATACAGGCCAGGTACGTAGGCGTTCTTGGGCTCTCATCATCACGATCGTAAAGCGGATGGAGATTTCGATCCACTCCTGGCTGTGGCAGAGCCTTTCACCTAAGAACACGAGCGCCGAAAGTCGAGCGGCTATGTTCGTTGCTCCCATGATGAACTTTGTATGCTTCCAGTCTTTATCTTGTGTGAGCTTCTCGGTATGTTGCGGTGGTTTCGGGGCGCAGCGACGAACCTTTGGCGGCCGGAAGACTTTCGTCAACTACTGAAGCGCATTCCTTGGATAACGACTCCGTCATTCCACCCAATGCCTGCGTAAGATTCTTCCTGGCCGTGTCTTGGATGATGTCGCCTTCAAGCCCTGTGTGGGGGAAGTCAAGGCCTGGGTACTGAACCATACCTTGCTGCAAGTTTCCAACTCGAGTAAGTATGATGAGCCTGTGCCAAATGAAATAGTGTTCGTACCCGCTCAATGAACCCGCGAAATGACAGCCGGGGGTCACTCCGAATCTCGTTGGCGAAGTCTTTGGCGAGCACAATGGATGGGCCAAAGTTATTCAAAACTTGGAAAGGGCGTCCGTTGAGCTATGAAGGGGTTTGTTGGTATAAGTTCCAAGACTCGGGCGTTGCTGGCCTCACTTTTGCCGGGCCTTCCTTCAAGATGTCGAGCGCCTCGTTGTCCCATCTTTTCCGAGTTTTCGTGTAGAACCAGTCTTTTGGTGCTTTCCCTATTAGGAGGAAATCCGGGTAAGGCCCGTCTTCTCTGAAAATGAATTGCAGAAGGAGGTACAAAATGCCGATGCTGACGGTGACTGTGAACTCGGGCCTAGAGGCGTGTTCCAAAATTGACGACATGACGGAACGCCGTAGAAGACAAAAAGAAGAAGATAGTGGGTAGTTGAATGATGCAAGTCAAGGACAATGGAAGTATGAATGTAGTGCCGTTGAGGCCAATGGTCTTATAAGAGTTGGAGGTTCTCATGTAAGACATCCTTTTGCATCCCATTCCCGCGCTGTCGTTGATGTTGGTGGAAGTGGCAGGGATGCTCGTATTCTGATATGCGAATCCGGCAACTTTCTTGAACTCTCAAGCATTAACGACGTGGGGAATAATTCGTGGTATGACCTACTTTTCCATCCTTATTGGCCCATCACTTGTCCACAGTCAGCTTTTCCTAAGGCTGGCCACACACCACGGACCACGGACGGCCTTTTCGTCCGAACGACCTGACTTGCACGGCTTCCCGCCCGGTTCCGGGCATCTCAGGGAGTCCGTGAGGCTATGTCGGCTCATCAAGGGGGACAGGCGTGTCCCCCACGTTCCCCGATGGCAGCGCCATCAGCCTTGATCACACAGGATGCCTAGGACGTCTAGAAAATGGGACGCCACCTCGCACACCTTCGCAGCTCACTCAAGTCACACCTTCATCCCATACGGACAACAGTTCACGGTTCACCATCCACAGTCGAGTAGACTGAAAGGCATGCAAGAGTTCATGTTCTTTTAGTTCCCAATACTATCTAGGTATCATCATGACATTACAGATTATGTGCTTCTAAGCCGTCTCATGAGAGTCATTCAAACAACGTGGTCATCGCCGTGGGAGCAGCTCTTGGCGTGCTCGGCCTGCTCAGCAGCGAGAGCCCACTTCTGGAACTCGCGGCGGATAGCCTCACGGCTGCGGCGGGCAGGCGTAGTCTTCTGGCGACGGGGGAGACCCGCGGGCAGCTCGTTGGCAAAGTCAGCGGCAACACGGGCGGCGGCCTTGGTGTTGATGGTGAGGGCGTCCCAGTTGATGTTGTCAAGGGTGTCGCAAGCCAAGTGGTAGCACGGATCGGTGGGCTCGCCAGCGCCGGTAAAGATACCTGAAGATCACAGAAGTCAGCGAAGGTATGAAAAAAGGTCAGAAGAGGAAAAAAGATAGCTACCTGACGAAGCGATTCCCAATTGCAAAAACCCGACGTAATCGGAGCTGCTGCCAAAGCCACCGAAGGCGGCGGGCTTGCCCTGGGCGGCGATGTAGTCGTAGATGGGCTGGGCGCCGAACTTGTCACCCTCGTTGTCGCCGAGGTAGACGTTGTAGACGGGATTGATGGAGCCAATCATGTCGTAGTTCCAGTAAAAGCGAATGGCGTCGGCCTCAGCCTCGGACAGCTGAGCAGTGTAGTAGAGAGATCCTACGAGACCACTCTCCTCGGCGCCCCACCAGATGAAGCGGACCTTGTTCTTGAAGCCCGAGTACTTCTTGAAGGAGCCGGCGATCTCAAGGAGAGCGCTAGTACCGGAGCCGTCGTCGTTAACACCGGGTCCAGCCTGGACAGAGTCCAAGTGAGCACCGAGGACAATGACGTTGTTGGGGTCGCCCTCCTTGGTCTCGGAGATGATGTTCCAGGTCTCGCGCTCATCCCACTCGGCATCGACGAGGAGGGTGACCTCGAGGGTCTCGCCAGCCTTGAGGCGCTCCTGCCAGGCGGTGGCAACCTCGAGAGGGATAAGACCAACGGGCACCAGCAGGCCCAGATTCTCAGCGCTCAAGGTGGCAGAACCGATGTTGGTGCCAGGAGTCTGGTTGTAGAGAATGACACCAACGGCACCCGCAGCCTTGGCGAGCTTGAGCTTGTCCGAGATGGCGCAGACACCGCGCTTGACGAGCGCAAGCTTGCCGGTGGCATCGATACCTTCCCACTGGTCGGCGAAGCAGCCGGAACCTGCGCAGGTAGAGTTAGCTTGCAGCTTTGCAATTCTACGGTGATGTTTCTCTTACCTCGCTCGTCATCGACAGGAGTGTCAATGAGGGGTGCAGTGTCGCCGTCGGGGAGCGAAGTCGGGTGGTTGTACTGAAGGGATACGACGTAGACATCCTTGCCATCGGGACCAGTCACCTTGATCTCACGAGTTTGAGCAAAGGTGTGGTTGAAGTACTGGATCTTGGTGTCAAGCTGCTTCTGGAAGCGGCCCTGGACACGCTCGAGGATGTAGTCAGAAGACGCCTTGTAACCCGGAAGACCGAAAGCACGGTTGCCGCCGTTGTCCTTGGCAATCTTGTTGAGGTTCCAGAGATTGCGCTCGAGTCTGGAGAGAACGCGTTAGAGTAAGTTCAGACACGCCAATTCAAACGATTGGCACTCACTCCGTGGTCAGAATGTCGGCCTCGGCCTTGTCGGCGGTGAGGGGGTCGGTCGCGAAGGAGCGCAGCGCGAAGAGCGCCGCGGCGAGAGCGGAGGTGGTCTTCATCGTGAATGAGGAAGCTATTCCCAAGTTCCAATTGACGGCACAAGGTAAATATTGGACAAGCTTCGGATGGATCCCAAGGAGCGGACTGATCAGCTAGCCAAGGAGTTGCACATGGACCCGGGCGAGGCCAGGACATTTATGTTCTCAGAGGCCCATGCCGTCTGGGCGTGCCAAGAGGTTGCTCGCCGTGCAGGCGTAATTGCGCCACAAGACGACATCCAGTGACAATGCAGTCAGAGTTGGGGAGAGCTCCGGCTCGCGTGGCCGGGCGAGCTCTGAGTAGCAAGGTTGTGCGCCGAGAAGCTGTGGCACCGCGAGATCCAATTCGAGGAAACATACATCACAGCGCCACAATGACATCTCAAGAGGCTGGTCCCTGAGAATCTTGCTCGTTATCCCGGGTGCTGAGGCATCGATGCAGGCCGGGCGATGCTACCTCGGGCAGGTGAACGACGTCGGGTCGTCTTGGCAAGGACTTTTGCGAGGGACAATTGCGAATGTTGGTCCAAGAGTGAAGGATACGGTTGGCAATGCCGCTGTTGCTAGGACGCGGAGAGAAGGTCGGCTGCCAGGGGGGCGAACACAAGAAATGACAATGGGCGGAGAAGCTCCCGGACAAGGGCGGCTTCTGGCCCACGGCGGCGTTTTCCTCTCTGGCAGTGGATCATCGTTGCTTCATCAGGCAGGTGCCAAGCCTTAAGAGAGGGGAATTTTCGAGTAGTGGCTGACGAGCATGGCAAACGGTGCTAGGGTGTCGTTGTTTATTCGCAATAACGTTTTTGGGGCACACCGTGATGAGGTCGGTGCTTTACGTGACGATGGACACAATAGGGTGAAAGCACAGCCTGAAAAGTAACTTTCAAGAAGTTTACTCTGGCAGACAGAAACTTCATCTTGTAGACATGCTTTCGAACTGACTCGTCTGAGCAGAATGGATGAAGAAACGCCCCGTTGGACGCCTCGCGATAATGCGTGTTTTCACTGCAGGCCTGCTCGTTTAGGTGCCTGCATGAGCACTGCATGTCAAACGTTGCAGTGCAGTGCCGCCAAGAGACGACTCAACAGGCAAGATCGCGCCACCACAGACAGCTTCATCCCAAGAACCCTTCTCCCACCACCCGCGGAAGCAAAGTGATCGGTCGGTATGAACCGATGAGAGCCGTTTCAGCAAATATGATTGTCTTCATCGGCTCCCCAGTACTCAACGCCTCGTATGTTTGTCACCGGCATCGTTCTCACTGTCAATTTGTGAGCTCGTTGTCAGCACTCTACGCGATTGAGGCGCTGGGCCAAGAAGACGGGAAAGGAATGTGCTAGTGAATCGGGGAGGCGGCATACACTTGGCAAAAAACAAGACGCAATCAAAATTCTGGGCAAAGCAGACAGGTCTTGTTGACTGATAGATATGAACCCTTGTTCTTTTGTATCGGCCGTGCTTTCAATTGCTGGTCCTAGTCTCGACGTTGGCGCCGGGGTACAAACCCGCATGAGTGGGATACCGGACCGGCCATTTCGGTGTGCGGCAGTGAAGACCGTTCCAATCTTCAAGTGCCGGCAAAGTCTATTAGCGATACCAGATTGTGTGACCTGGCTTATGAAATATGTCAATGAAGTATTTATATAGACACAGATGAAATGCTGCCATTCGGTTTAGTCTTATCCAACTATGTCGTTGTGCGCTAAGAAGATGTCTCGGGCGCGCTCCCAAGGTTGAGGTCACTCACATCATCACAAATGCTTCCTTTTGATAAACGAAGAGATCCAAACAAGCTTTTCTACGTGAATTTCCAGTTAGATCATGGTTGGCTTGGATTGGCTAATCTCCATACGGCTGGAACGCCTCATGGCGCCCCGGGCCGTCTACAGAGATAGCTACATACCTTGATGGCCAGCTGTCCCATCCTGCTAACCTCTACGGCCCATCCAACCAACCCTGATTTTGACGGCCCGTAGCGGGGTCTATGCCGATCTTGGGCTTGGGTGAAAGACGTCTAATGGGCATTTCTTGGGTGTTCCTGCGCTGACGTGCAGTGCGTTGGCGGGTATGCATGTTATGCATGTTTATCTGGGATGCAACACTTCGTTTGCAGCTATAACACATGGAGGCAATACTCCAGCGAGATTTTATGGGACCGCACTCATTCGATCAAGTTACTCAAGGGCAGCTGAAGAACCCACACGGCTGAGTGACATGGACTGAAAACACCCTAGTCTTCAGCATACTTGTAATTCAGGAGCCTTGCTGTCCGGGCCGACACTTCTGAACATCAGAGAGGATTCGAACAGTATTATAACTAAGATAGAGATGAAATTGGGAATAAAGATGATATGAATAGATTGAAGAGATCCTAGCATAGGTTAATCAGTAACCACTAGGTACTCCCCCCAGGAAGTGAAGCCTTACCTCCAAGACTGCTCCTCGTGAGATCATTTTCTCAAAAGAATCGCTCATACGCTTGCTATCTTCTTCTTTTTTACTTGAGTATGTTCAACACCGTTTGTTGAAGGTCTGTGTGGGATTGACGTGGCGTTACTTTGGCATATGGCACGGCGGTTGTTGCTTCATAAGTGTTGGAGCAATTTTAGTACCTCTATCGATAATGAAGTGTTTATATGGGAAATGAAGTATTTAACAAATCATCAGAGCATCGCATACGTTCTGTGACACAGACTCCGTAAGTTAGAAGGACCGTCAGTCTTGAGAAATTATGGTGCCAGGCTAGTCGGTCAATCCTTGAACATTCAGAGCGAAAGAAAACAGACAAATCTTGCCATTAAGTTCACCGTTGAGTTTCCACGCTTCTTATGACTTACACGATGAACGTTTATCAACAAGTCCAACGCATTGGGTTGTCACCGCGTATGGAATCTAAGGTACTGAAGCTCCTTCTCATGCCCAGATATACATGGTTCCACTAGACAGGGGGTAGCAACTGCACAGCCTATGAGATTCTTTCATGCGGTAGGGGTTCGGTTTTTCAGCTCCGATTGCTGCCTGGCTGTCAAAACGCGCAGCTTCACTGCATCCACGGCTCGCTGTTTCTTTTCTTGGCATCCCTTTCCACAAGATATGCCCAAACAGATACATTTCTGCCTTCGAATTCTAAGTCTTCAACGAGGCCAAGTTACTTCAATGCCAACCATCGAGCATGTGGCTCATCAACACACGCACACTCAAACTTGAGGAGTTCTTTGACGCTGCTGTCCCCGACTACGCCATCCTATCGCATACTTGGGGAAGCGACGAAGTCTCCTTCCAAGAGTTCAAGAGCCTCGATATCACAAGCGGAGACCCGGGAGATCTTGTAATTAAAGACAGAGCCGGGTACCCAAAGATCATAAAGGCATGCGGGAAAGCCCTGGAGTACCGTCTTCGATATGTTTGGGTCGATACCTGCTGTATCGACAAAACAAGTAGTGCGGAACTGTCGGAGTCAATCAACTCCATGTTCAAATGGTACGAAAATGCACAAATCTGCTTCGCATACCTATCCGATGTACCGGCAACCCAAGACGCGACGGACCCAGCGTTCGTGAACTCTCGCTGGTTCACCAGAGGATGGACTCTACAGGAGTTGCTAGCATCTCGGGAGCTTCTTTTCTTTGCGTCAGACTGGACGCTGATCGCAAGCCGCGAGGACACGGCGGCCTCAGTGAGCAATATTACAGGCATCGATCAGACGTACCTGGAATGCTCGATATCAGAGCAAAATACCCGCCTGAGATTGTTGACAGAGGCCAGCATTGCAGAGAGAATGAGCTGGGCAGCTCGACGGACAACTACCCGCGTTGAAGATATTGCATACTGCCTCCTAGGTATCTTTGGGGTCAATATGCCTCTCATGTACGGAGAGGGTCAGAAGGCCTTCTTCAGACTTCAGGAGCAGATCTTGCAGACGTGCTTCGACTCGACACTCCTCGCTTGGAACCCGACAGATGAGCACGGGAGGCCTCTTGCTTTCGATGAACTTGAACCGAGTTCTTCTTGGGCCTCCGCAGTGAAGATGGTTATGGGGATGGGGCATCCTTGGTCCGCTCCCGAGCAACCCCACTCCAACGCATTACCGATGGGTCTTTTGGCTCCGAGCCCCGGGTGCTTCCTGCTTTGCAACGACATCGTCGAATGCGAAACCGTGCTCGACTGGACCCCGACTAGTCGTGGCCTCGAGATTGAATTGCCCGTGTCAGACAACACCTGGCCGTACGCCATCATTCCCTGTCGACTGCGTAACGACCCCTGGAGTCTCCTTGCGCTTCCTCTCGACGTTCACGATGGTGGAGCATACTCCAGAAGTCCACTATCGGCCATGAGAATCAGCCATCATACCTGGCATCAATGGCCCATGAGAAGGATTCTCTTGAAGACAAGAATACGTCCTAACTATGACACTGAACCCGTACCCTCGTGGTACATCTGGATCAAAAGCTTGCCTCCAGAAATGGAAATCCTCGAAAGATACTCAGATTCAAAGCATTATGCAGCGGATACACTGTTGCCCGTGTTTTCCGAACGCGAAACGCAGACTATCTCTAGCTCACGGTATGGAATCGCCGGGATGAAGCTCGAATCAAAGGCTTCGAACGAGAGGTTTTCTCTCGCCATCAAAGTCACCAAGACGTCAGCCTATACAGATCTCGGCTCCTGGATCTGGCCCCGAAGGTGGCCCTGGAGGTCGAGTAGTGACCTGTATCATTTGGAGTACTGCATCGCCAAACATGTCTCGCCCGACAAAATGATATCTTCGTGGAAGCGCACAGGCTCACTCAGGTTCACAAGATGGACTTTAGAATTAAAGAATTCTTGCCTTCAATTCGAGGCCACGAGGAGAAAACTGCTTGACATACCTGTCTTCGAAATCAACATCAGGCAATCCCCAAAAGGGTACATATCGCAACTACAATACTACATGGGAAGATGCCTGTGGCTGCTCCAGCTCATCGCAAATCATGTTTTAGCGATTGCGATGACCTTGGTGAGCCTTGTATTCCCAGTCTCGGTCATTAATGCTGTTCATTGGTGCAAGCATCTGGTTCCCTGGCATCTATCGCTTTTACCAATCGCCCTCCATATGACAATCCTCGCAGGGGTTGCAGGGGCGCTAGGAGGAACAACGGGCGTTGTTATGTCACAATGCATATGCAATAGCCAATGCCAACTAGGAGGTCTCTTGAACAGCCTTCGCTTTCTGGCTGCCTTTTTGGTGCATCTGTTTGCCTGGGATGCATTGATGGCAGTTTACGCTTTCCACTTGCTACCTATCATCTCGTTTTTCGCACCAAGATGGTCCGGATTCATCAGGAAGGGCAGAAGCGTGCTTGCCATCCTCACAGGTCTCTTCATTGGCCCGCTCATCTTCTGGTCCCCCCTAAACCCGCGCAGGGACTTCCCGCAAACCCTGGCGTTGCTTCCCTTGTACATCCAAACTGCCTTGAGCATATCGGATGACATGCTTTATCGGAGGAAGTTATTTCATCTTCACCCACTAGCTGTTGCGTGTTGCGGGCTGTATATGGTTTCCGTTGACAGCATGAACTTCGCGATCGAGACAAACTGTAAGCCCCTGTTAGTCGAGATGGGCATCTTTTTGGAAGCAACAGGCGCGGGAGGTTCGTTGAACGAGACACAAGAGAAATATGTTGGTCACTTGGCGGCATATTTGGGCATATTTTTCCGAGTATACTTTCATGTGTGGCGACACTTGCTGGCGGAGAGTGTACTTGTTGTTGTCGACGCTTCTTCGCTTATGTCAGCGGATGGGCTTTAGCCCATCATTAAGCCGTAATTAGTCTTAGTAAGGGTTGGCTACGCCTTTGTTTAAGCTGCAAAAAACATTGAAGTGGAGTTCTGTCTTCAGCTATCTATCATACGCAGCATCCAGCTACGTGGAAGCTCAACTTCAACAGTCAGACAAGACGCCAATCTTGACGAACCACTTGTTGAGTCGCTCGTTTACTTCTTCGCTCTTCAGTTGGAAGTACCAGTGTCCCGAATCCTCCACGAGACCAACTTCGTCGAGTTCTGTGCTCGGGGACAGGTGACTACGTTCCGTGCTAACCCGGAACTCGCTGTTCCCCAGCGTCAGGCGTGGGCAATCAATCTTCTCATCATGCTGTGCGACGGACACTTCCCGTCGACCAATTCCTTGGGGGTCTCCTAAGCAAGCCGAGCACTGTGCTAGGATAACTCCCATATCCCCCTGCGCGGCACGCCTGCCAATCCAGGTGTTATGCCAGGCGGGCACTGTTGAAGGGTACAGATCCGGGCCGAATAGCATGGCCAAGTTTTGGAGTACCTTTGTAGGATCGGTGAGGTATTCATCCGCAGTGGCAGCGGGGACGGAATGGAGCGGGTCGAGGATGACCATGGCGCGGGTGAGATCGGGACGCACCGACGCGAGATGGTAAGCGATGGCAGTACCAAGAGAATGAGCAATCAAGATGACTGACTTGATGTTGAGATCCTGAAGAAGTGCAATGAAATCTTGTGCAGCGGTTTGTGGGTAGTAGTCGATGATTGATGGGTCCGCATCCGGCCCGGGATAGGCATTGATGTCCGGAGTCGGCGCCGGAGCGGAAGAGCGGCCCTGGCCTCGAGGATCTGGAGTGATGACACGAAATCCGTGTTCCAGAAGAAATGGAACTTGCCAATTCCAATCGTGTGGGTCACATGTAATTCCTGGAATGAGGAGAACTGCTTGAGTCTCTTGAGGACCCTCATCCAAGTAGAAGATGAGAATGTTGTCGTTACGCTTGAAGAATGGCATGGTAGATGCAAAGAAATAATGCTGGGTCTGACCTCATGAGCAATCGAGAATGAAATCATGGATCAAACATTATATACTGACTTCAACCCACATACGAGTTGTTTACCTTAATTCAAGAGTGTTTGCCCTGGAATTGCAAAGTTATCACGAGGTTCGCCGGTTCCGATTGCTCCCGCGTGAAACCCGGGGAGAGGTCACGCACGTTTGCTTCGGGTAGTTGGTGACACCGATGCTGACGGCCAAGATCCATCTGCAGCGGAGACGAATCGCGCTGACAATCTGAAGGGCGCCAAATGGATTCTAAGTCCGGTAGATGTCTTGTAATAGTAAAATCATGAAGAACTGAGTCCAAATGCAAAAATTATAGAGCATCCGATGAGAATGCCACGCGTGGCTGTGCCAGCGCTGGGGGCCACGCTGTGAGCATTGGCATGTTTTGGAAGACGGGCAAACACAGGCGTTTTTCTGCGCGGGGGACCTATTGCTGCAGCCTGGAATGGGTCTATGCCGCCTCTTCAATGCACCCTCCCGCATTGCAGGAGACCGGAGTTCCTCCATGTCTCTGGTCTAAAAGGTGATTAACGACAACTCCACAACTTGCTCAGCGACACCCAGCTAAGGTCTCATTAGAACTGCCTCAGCATCCGCAGCTGCCACGACCTGGGTAGAGATATCCGATTGGGAGTATGTTGGCTGCTACCGTGATAACGATCAAAGAACTATGCGCGACGCGTACCAAAATTACACCACCAGTCAGACGAATCGGCAGTGCAAGGCGTTTTGCGAAAAGAATTACGACTACTTCGGTACCGAGACTGGGGGCGAGTGCTACTGCTCTAGCACAGTGCCAAGCGAAGACGCGCTTTCACCGGCGTGGAATTGTAATGCACCCTGTAGAGGGAGCAGTGATGGAGAGATTTGCGGGGGAGGTTGGTTTCTGAGCGTGTGGAAGAAGACGAAGAAGATTTGAATCTTGAGCAGCAGATTAGGTCTACAAGACTTCCAGATTAGCGGGCGTTTAGGTCATGGGCTCTCCGGGACGAGAATCATTGCTGGGAGTTGGGTGTGCTATGCATTTTCCTACATACCCAATATTACTGTTTGGCTGCATTGCTTCAATGACTGTTACAATAGACCAACAGGCCTCCTTTATTGGCGCAGTCCACTCCAACAGCATGAGTCGATACCGCCATTGAAGGAAGCCCTTCAAGCCCGCTGATTCTGGCTAGCTTCCGTGCCTGTTGCTGGTGCCTTCCGGGACGGCACGCGCATTCCGTCCGCCAACGTCCGGGGCCCCGACATGTCTTCCGCGTATTAGGTACATTAGCGCCGCGGATGCGCCTGTAATCTGTATGCCCGAGACCTGAGATGCTTCGCTCTCTACGGCAACTTCCCGAATTGATCAAGATAGGATATTTGCAGGTTCAATGGATGCTCAAATGATGGCGCGATACGAGAAAAGGTACAGCCGCCCGGCATGATGCCTCTAAATGGAAAATGCAACCCGAAAATTGTGTACCTTCCTAATGCATGTTTGCCAAGAATTGACGGTCAAGAAGATCTCCGCAACCTTAAAAACAAAGCACGCGACCTTGCGGCATTCTGGAATCTCATGATCAACACCTTGATCCGTCTACTATTGTGTCGAGGTGATCAATATGCGCGTTCTTCACTTGAGCAGCTTGCTGTCCGTCGTGTCCGGCGCCCTGGCCGCGACCTTCACCTCATGCTCTAGCACTCAAATAGCCACCCTCGAAGCGGCAATCGAGCGAGCCACGAACAAGTCGTATGCCGCTATTGACCATCTGGAAGCCAACCCCAAGGGCAGCGACATCCAGACAACATGGTACGGCACGTTTAGCACCGAGCGTTACAATCGTGTCTTGACCGCTTTCAAGGTAATTCCCTTATTTGGCATCAAATATGCCAGGGCATGTTGACCGAATTGCATAGAAATTCGCGCCTGATCTGGCCACAACATTCAGTTATGACTGCTCCTGCACCAGCTCAGTCGTGTTTGCCACGATCGGTGGTACCTATGGCGACGTGAAGATTTGCAGTGTGTACTTCAACGAACAACTGCTGCCGCCTACTGGACGTCATCGCAACCAATGGGAGTAGGTCCAAATCCAGTCAATATCTTACACCTACCTAAATGAGAGAAGTTCTAAGCAATTTCTACTAGCACCATTATCCATGAAGCGACGCATTTCACAGACGTTCTGGGCACTACTGACTACGGTTATGGTGTCGACTACTGCAAGCAATTTGCTTTGGAGGATCCCGACAAGGCGGTCAAGAATGCCGAGTAAGTTATCAAAAGCCTCTGAAAAAGGTGTTGGCCCAGGTTAACGTGTATCTTGCAGCAACCACCCCCGTTTCGCAGTGGAAGTGCCGCCTTGGGGCCCTTAGAGAGTGATCCGATCTTGCTGCAGAGGAAGAGACCGTGGGTAATGCCCGAACTTCGTGCACATTATTCGAAGGAGCCGACAAGAAGTGGAAGCTGCTGACAAAATTAAACGTTGAATCCTTTCCCATAAAAGAAATAGCAGTCCCCTTTTGTAAATATTACCCACCAAGTGTGTTGATAAAGGACGTGGCAAAGACATCAATCATATAGACATCACAAAAGCTCGCCCTTCATTTGTTCCAGCGCTCTTGTGATACCTACTCTTACCTTCAAGGCCGTAGCAGGAAGCAGGAAAGCCATTTGATTTTGAGATCGCCTGTTTTTCCTGTACTAGAGCGACTACGTTTCTTGTGGCTATACTCAAATCACTTTACTGTCGTTGTCGTCGTCACATCCTGAAGCCTTTTGACGTCGACGTGTAAGAAGCTGCACAGTGCTCAACACACTCAACATTTTACGCATCTTCAGACGGACTTCATTAGGTGAACTTCCTTACACAACTTGACCGACTGTCACCCGACTAGGATCTCCTCTTGGGTTTCTTGTGAAGGCCCCGTGTGTTCCCATAGCTATTCCAGTACAGACTTCTGTTGCGCCAAAAATAATCCCATAGGCGTGGTTGAAGTACAGAACTATTCCCTATTGAGCCAAGATTTGTCCTCCAACGCGTCATTTTCAACGGTTAGCGTAAACGTACACATCATGTCTGCGATGATTTGGCGCTTGTAATTACATAAAGCTCATGTTTACTTCTCGATGTGTCATGCGATTTGACGCTGGACAATTACATTTACCCTCAATTTGCATAGTTATTTGCTGTGTTTCGAGCCGGAATCTATTTTAAGAGCTTTTACAAACAGCTGATTACAAGTATGTATCGTCATTCCAACTAGGTACGGTACCTAAAATCAAGAGACCGCCTGGTTTTCCTGTGTATGCGCAGCTATATTTCCTATGCACCCAACTACTTATCAAAAGCGATAGTAACAATAGCGAGAATAAGGACGACATAATTATGACGATAACAATCAAGATAATAGAAGTGGGAATAAAAAAGAACAACGATCATAATAAAAGCGACGACGACGACGACGACGACGACGACGAAGAAAACGATAACAGCGACGAAGAAGACGACAATAACGAAGAAAACGACGACGACAAAGAAGACCACGACGAAAAAGAAAGTCGCAATTACCCCCGAATAGCAGCCGGCACTGTGACCGTGTTGCCATGGATGATAAGCTCGCAATCACCCCCGACTCTGTCGTCTTACATCCGCCGATCGACCCCACGATAATGCACCACATACGATTGGTCGACGCCGTCGGACAGCCCCCGACACCTCCCAACACCAACGAGATTCTGCAGCGCCATACTCAAAGAGACAAGAACGCAACGTTCTGGCATGTCTAGCGAGAGCTGCTTTGCCTCCATCGGGGATATGGTCCGGTTCTGCCTTTGGCATCCAGGTATGTCTGGTGCTATCAATGCATGGCAGACATGCCTCGGCCGTCTGAAATACGCTCCTCCGATTGCGCAACCTATGCTAGTGTCGATGGAAGAAGGCATACATATGCTGCCGTGCTGCCGTCTTTGAAGCTGACTACCGTGGAAATTACACTCTTCCCTCACGGCATCTTACCACGCCTTGAAGATGACGGAATCGCAGCCTACGAAATCACCCTCGCGGTCCTTCCGCTCCTTCATTTGGGATACCGATACCCATCTCAAGAGCCATGAAGAACGAGTCCTTCTCCGCAAACTGGACTGGTCCATCCTCACCATCGGGTGCCTGGGGTTCTTCATGAAGTACCTAGACCAAGGCAACCTGGCAAACGCCTACGTATCGGGGATGCAGGAGGACCTGAAAATTTTTGGAAACGAGTACACCTACGCTCAGACAGCATACACTTGCGCGTATGCCATCATGCAAGTGCCGAGCACCCTCATCGTGCAGAAGATCCGACCAAGTATCTGGCTGGCTTGTATGGAAGTTGCATGGGGCGTCTTCACCTTTGCTCAGGCTGGCACTCATAGCTCCAGTCAGTTGTATGCGTTTCGGTTCTTCGTGGGCTTCTTTGAAAGCAGTTTCTTCCCCGTGTTGCTCTACGTGCTTGGGAGCTGGTATACGAAGACGGAGCTTGCTAAGAGAGTGGCCATTTTCCACATGACTGCACCCCTTGGCTCTGCCTTTGGAGGTAAGTGTTGATGAAAACGTCTATTTTTCAACATTGTTGACTAAGCCCTTTTGTAGGATATCTTCAAGCAGCCGTGTACAAGAGTCTTGACGGTGCCCATGGTCTGTCTGGATGGCGATGGCTATACATCGTTTGTGGAGTAAGTCGAAGAAAACATCCGTTACATTTCACCTCGATGCTGATTAACCCAGTGTATGACTGTGCCCGTCGGTCTGGCGACGTTCTTCTTCCTCCCCGATACGCCATACACCACAAAGTCGAGGTTCCTGACCGCCAAGGAATGCGAGGTGGCTATCGAGAGAGTCCAAAAGGCTGGCAAGGCGGCACCTGCAGGAGTGACCTTTGCTACCTTCAAGCGTGTCTTATCAAAGTGGAGGTGGTATGCGTTCGTGCTGGGTTATGTGGTGAGTGCATATCAGGCGTCGTGCAGATGCGATACCAAGGTTGCTGATAAGGACGTTGCAGCTGTATGGCGAATCCTGCCAAGCCAGCGGCTACTTCGGTATCTGGCTCAAATCGGAAAACTACTCGGTCATTGACAGAAACGTGATCCCTACCGGCTCGAGGCTGATCATGGCCTTTTGCGTCATTCTATGGGGCTTTTTGTCTGATTACACTGGCAGCCGTTTTGCTTTGATTTTGATACCTTTGGTAAGCCGCGCATTCGCCGTATCTTTCGCGTGAAGATGTCAGAATAATGCTGACTGAGACTCGAAATAGATACTGGGCCTCATACCCAACGGCATCTTAGCTGTATGGCCTGCCAGTGTTCCCCTGAAAGAGGCCGCATTCCTCACGAGCAGCGTACATTTGATGACAGCAGTCTTGTAAGCGTATCGAGTCAATATCGGCAAGGAGCTCCTCCGTACTGATTAGCCATTCTTAGCTACACCTGGGCGAATGAAGTCTGCGCTGGCGACAACGAAGAACGCGCACTGGTTATCAGCAGCATGAACGGGATGCAATATGCAGTTGACGCCTGGCTACCTATCGTGATTTTCCCTCAGACTATGGCACCCAGTTTCAGTAAGTCCCGAAAGGTTGACGCAAAGCCGTTCATCGTCCGCTAACAGCTTGGTCACTCAGGACGTGGTTTCCCCGCTACTTTCGGGTTTATCATCGCTGCAATAATTGCCGTCATCAGCATCAGACTCCTCCTGTTGCGCGAACAGAAGAAGAATCCCGAAGCTCCAGAGACTTCTCTAGAGGCTGGTATTATTATTGAACACGACAAAACAGCAGATAGCGCAGGGGAGGCCGATAGAGGCACCGAAAAGCAGCGCTCCCCGAAAGGCAAGTAAACTTGTCAAGTTCAATCAATCAATCAATCAATCAATCAATTATGAAGCTATCGCCAGTCAATCAAGTCAAGTTTGAGGCTCAAACTTAATTGATTACCTTGACTCTTTTAGCAGGGGTACTTTAGGGCTAGGGGGGGGGGGGGGGGGGGGGGGGGGGCTTTAAGGGGGGCTAAGGACCTAGAAAATCCAGAAAATCGTTAATCCGCCCGGCTACTAAGTCGGTCCCAAAGGCCCCGAAAACCCGGCTTAGGCCCCGCTTCTAGGCCCCGCTTCTAGGCCCCCTTCCGGCCCCCCCCCTCCCTCCTCCCTCCGGGAGCCTCCCTCACGGGCCCTGCCCTCTAGAGCCCTACCCTCTAGAGCCCTGCCCTCGAGGCCTCCCCTAGGGTCCCCCTATATATAGGAATACTTGCCAATTACTTGCAATCAAGTCTGGTATCGCGATGTGGCAATTAAGTCAAGTTTGACCCTTATAATTGACTTGATTGCTTTACGGGGAGCGCTGCCGAAAAGAACTAGAGCATGATGTTTCTGCTCGCGTGGAGCGATGGCATACTACCGAGTGATGGTCGGTATCGTAAGTGGATGGAGCTTCCGTGATTGAGGATTTGGAGGCGCAGCAGGAAGTAACTTCCAGGCTCAATGCCATTGTCATTGAGGATGAATGCTTCCTTTTGTAGGCGCGAATGGGCAGGTCAGCGCTGATTTACCAAAGCATTGCCGTCCGATATGGGGTTTGTGGCTTGGTCTTGTTGGGAATATCGGAAAGAAGAGCCTTGCCCACGTCATATTCTGTCAATCAAAGATCAGCAAACGCTGTGTAACTGCCCAGAATAAGCTTGTTCAACCAACTGCCGTGTATGTCTCGTACCGTCGCAATCTCATTTGCTGGTGAATATCCCACCGGTCCAATCCACCCCACGACGAACTCACCACCAGCAATCCATCTCGCCTGGACTGATACCACAATGACTCGAGACTTCCACTTTTGGCGACACCGTCGAGCCATTGCCTCACCAACTTGGAATCCTTCAGCAAGGTTCTTCATGCAGTCCGGCAGCTCGTCTCATGTCAGCTTACGCTCAAGCCGTGCGTGCGAGGCGAGCGCCAGTCAGTTGACAGCAGTTCGCTCATCACTGCGAAACCAAAGACCAGAAGCTCGGGACAAGCTCCAAGAGCTGCGATGCCCAATCAGGCAATCCTGGAGAACTATGCATTTATGCCCTCGCAGCCTTACTATGCTTCGGCGCTCTCAATTGAGCATCATTGGGAAATTCATAGGCCGTGCACTCCCGGTAAACCACGTCCCTCTTGCCAGGATGCTTCATGTAACTCGTCGAGTTGTCTCGGATTATTTGTACAAGTGACCCCGCAGCCGGCAGTTCCGAGTTAGGTGTTTCACCGAGCTACTTAAGCTTCGACAGTCCAATATTGATAAAGCTAGCGGCGCAGGGAGGAATTTTCCAGAGCTGTTCTCATCTCACTCCATCTCATTCTAGCTGCATCCTTCATCGCAAAGACGGCCAAATCTCACCTTCAACCTGCAGCGAGGGCCAATTCTGATCATCGCGATATCGAGCGCGACCGCTGCTCGCGATAAGACTCTTCTCAACCGAAAAGAACGAACAGATCGCCCGACGACCCACGTACACCAGCCACCACAAGGGAACGCGCAAGATGGCGACACAACCGCAAAAAGCGACCATCAAGGGGTCATCCTCAGTCCCGGGGATTTACCAACTCACAATCATGACCGTCGAGCCCATCTTCGCGATCCTGGGCGCGGTCATGACGCTGCACGCGCCGAACCAGTATCAGGCGGGGCTGACGCGTAACTCGCACACCTACGCGCCTCACACGCAGTTTCTCTTCACCCAGTTGAGCGGAGGATGGCTCTATTTTGCCTTCATGGAGGGCGTGGTGTTGCGGCTCTTCGATGACCTGAATCTCTGGCGCGTCGTCTGTGCGGGCATGCTCCTGAGCGACGCGGCCTACATGCACGGATCGGCACAGGCCATTGGGGGCTGGGAGGTCTGGTTGAAGTACCAAGAGTGGACTGTTGAGGATTGGGTCATCTTTTGGTCGACGGCACCGATGGTCTTGGTTCGGATTTTGATCGTGCTTGGAATTGGTGTGAGGACATCTGCCAAGGGAGTCAAGGCGGAGTAATCGCGCTCAAGGAATGCAGCCCGGCTGTGGTGAGCGTTGCGTCTTCTTCACGGCGCTCTGTATGCATATGGTGGGGCAAGGAACCGCCTAAGGCAGCCCATGTTAGATTATCTTTGGTTCATTCCCGGTGTAGATAGTTCATCTCACAACTTGAAAAGCGAAATATTGGAGCTACAAGAAATGACGTCACCCGTGCGCACTGAGGTCAAAACCACTAGTAGCTCAGACCTGATCGACCATGACTCGCGCCGAGAGCAGTGTCAAACACGAAGCTAAATCGCGTGGACCAAGTGAACTCATTCAGACCCGTCAACTACTTGCATGTACAGTAGAGGTTGGCGGAGTTTCGGATGGCACAAGTCTATTGGGTGTGTAATCTATCGCGTTGCTTGCAAGTAACTGCCCCCTCAAATCTCACAGTTGCCTAACTAGGCAGTTATCTTAAACGGACTTCCAAACGCGCCAGCTACTCGGAAGACCCAATCCTAGAATATTTGGTGATGCTGCAGAACGATGTCTTAGTTTAAAGGATTGTGGGAGCAGACGGGGTTTCAACTCACGAGGCAGACGTCTAGCAATTGCAGGCTTGACAAGCACTCGTAGCACAGGTATCGCCTGTGACTTCCGCAAGAACGCATGCATTGTGTATAGGTTCAACGCAGCAGCATTGCTTGGCACTGACAATGCCTAATAAGGTAGCCGCGGCAACGAGTAAGGAGGTAACGCGCATTTTGACAGAGCTGCAGCGAATGATTTTGCTGATTGAATTGGAAAACGAACGATGGCGAATGAAGTCCCGAGGTTAATTGAGGTGTCATAGAGACTATTTATGTTTTACAAAAGAGAACCGGTTTTTGTTGTCATGTAATGGACGTCGGCATCACGCAAAACCCCGTCGGACGGTTTAATAGTATAAGGTTTCTCTAAGCGGTGAATTTCTCCTAATCGGGTGAGATTGAGGCGAGACTTGCCAACTTGTATTTAGACCAAGTGGATATCCCATCCCGGCGCTCACTTTGTTCATTCAGCTGGGTAGCGTAGACAGATTTCATGGATTCAGACAGGATTTGACATCACACATCGTTTTACCCGAAGCAGCTCCACCTATGCTACCGAAGAATGGTTCTTTCTCAAGATTTTATTGACACTAACGGGAGATGAAATAAACCAGCGATGGTCAGTTAGAACGTCTTTCCTTCTGATTGTGCTCTCAATCGGCATGCAAACAGTGTCAAGTTAGGGGCCATGTTTTCTGACTATAGGGTGGGAAAATGCATCGGCCATTCCACAATACAACATTGCTACTCGTGAAGGCGCCGACGCTTGGTCCTATCCCCTTCTACTATGAGCGGAGGTCAGCCATCTATCGATTAGGGTTCCAATGAAAACTCACGTCCTACCGAACTTCCAGCGGACCATTCGACATTGAGTTCTAGTGACTGTATGTTGCGATCTACAACAGCTGGAAAACAAGTCTCGTTCTCGCCGTTGATACTGTAGGCCTCGGTTGTCTGTTGATTGATTACAACTGTGAAATTATCGCTGACAGCTTGTGGAAGTTGCACATCGACTTGCGTCTTTTTCAGGTCGAAGGATCGTGGCACACTAAGTATATGAATGGAATGCAGAGGACTGGATTTTGAGGGCGTGCTCTGAAGTCGAATCTCCCCATTGGATGCTGTCAATTGTAAGGTGCGCTGCTCGTTGAACACAGTTCCATGTGTTTGTTGTTGTCCTGAGCTGATGGAGGTGAGACTTCTTTTCGGCAGACTGTTGTTACGCTGGTGTGACTCGATGGTTTGGGTATCCATTCTGGATGTTATTCCATCCAATAGCGTCTTTGGCATTTGGACGACGGGGACTTCAAGCACATCCACAACCTTGTCGGCAATCACCAACAGAAATTTCCCACAGGCTGAGTTCTTAAGACCTCGTATTTTGCATTCCTCTGCGGGGACGTTGTGTGTCCAGCATTTTCGCCTCGCGGGCCTTGGACATCCGCAAAATATGACTGCGGACAAAAAGGCTGCGGGCCGGTGTGTTGGACACCTCCACTCCTGGAAGGTTTCTCTTGTCTGACAATTGTCAAACCGTGTATGTAGTTGCACAGGAGGAAATTCTATCGGGCGCCTCACTGTTAGCCTCTTGCTGATCTTATTGACACCAACTAAATGGAACTTACGACCTGAATACGTCCAAACCCAGATCTTATTTTCTGCCATGAAAAATATAAAAGGTTTCTCGGGATGGAAAAGGGGATATTTGACTCGAGGACCGATTGTGTGCTTCGCATAGGATAGAAGCACTGGCTTTAAGCATCCTGTGGGACTTTCCTGGTGGTTGACGCGGTACATGGCGAGATGTGTTACACAAGGCCGCTGGTAGTCCGCAAAAAACAGCAGACTTTCGTCCTGGTTGAAAGACACCAAGTAAGTGTACCAATCTCGAAGTCCGAGCCCGGCGAGTTCAGGTACTGCTTCGTGCAGAGTTGTGGGATATGTGTATGTGTCGAGCTTTCCCAAGCACCACACTGCGCTGAAATACCCTAGGAAGTCCATTGACAACACACCCGCCTGTACGGTCCCGGCCAAAACATCTGGGTTACCTCCTAGCCGAAGATGGTAAACAGTTCTCAAGACCGAAAAGGTTTCGCACTTAGGCCCAATAGCCATCGGAAACGAAGTATCGAAAAGCTTCTTGGACTCGAGGCAGTACTGGGATAAGTCACATCTGAACGACTGGCGAAACAACAGAGTCATCTCCGATGCTTCGAGTGGAATGCTTATGCTGCCCAGTCGTTCTCGAGAAGACGTTCGCCAAACTTCGTAATGAACGGTCCATCCCTTGCAGAAATTTTCCACGTCCTTGTAGGCTTGGTTTGGATCGATGTCATCAGCAAACGTCTCAAAACCATCCGGGGAAAGAATATAGAGTGCACCAACGTGTTCCCTATCGACTGATGTTGATGAAATGGTTGCCAGGACCTTCCTCTTCGGTGTTGCAGAAGCTGGTAAACTGGAAGGCATGAGATAACTGACCCTCAGCTTAGAATCGGACGTCTGTAAGCCGGTCAACAGCCCGGGGCGATTGAAAGCTTGCACGTCATCCCACAATAGGGAAGGACAAGACCAAAGCTTGGAACCCCACTCCCGATCCAGATTCTGTATTTCTTCAGAAATAATTGCCAAGTTCTTCGTGATTTCTTGGGCGTCCTCTGCCGGAAACTTGGCAAGCCTTTCTGAGCAGGAGATGAGAGACTCCACCATCATGAACATATCAGCGTCAACCATGTAGAGGCCTTCTATCCAGGTTATTGTGGCGTTCGGGGATACCAAAAACTGGTTAAGTACCGAGAGTACCTCTGTACTCATTTGAAGGGGCCCCGAAGATGTGAGGTGAGAGATGAGGGCTTCTTGAAGATGTGTGACCCAATACTTGATCGAGTATGCAACAAAGCTCTGCGCAACAATTTCTTCCGTTGAAAATATGCAGTGCAATGCACCCAAATGCTTCGGGGGCGCAGTAATAGGAGTATGCTGCAGAAGTGTCTGAAGACATCTTTGCATGATGTCAGCCGAACTGGCAGCTCGGGTCGGGACCAATCCCGCGTATGCATCAAGTCTTTCTTGCATCTCCGCAAAGAACATCTTGACTGACATATGGATAAAACGAATCTGTAAAACAAATTGATGCTGCATAGAGCGCCCAAAGCCAACCTGCACGTAACATGAAACGCTTTCGACAAGTCCACAGCAGGCAGACGTAGCCATGCTGATGAACACGGAGTCAGGTACGTCAGCGTTGTCCGCATCTCTACCCATGAACCATCGCAGCATGCCTATATGATCATTCTGCGTGGCCACTAATGAAGATGATAGCCACGAGAAAACGCCTCGTGCTACTTTTGACCCAGGCCCCTCGGATCCGACTATCAGACGCAAAATGCGATCATACATAGATTCAAGCCCTTCCGGGTAGATGATCGTTTGTATGTGTTCAATTCTGGATCTCGGTGATAAAGCGGGCGAGTTGAGAAATCTGATCATCAGCTTTGCCCACAAGAACATGCCGTCGGCACCACGGACAAGCCGTTCTACTAGGGGCTCAATGTCCTCAACGTATAACAACTCATCATCGATGAGAATTTGTAGTTGACTGGATAGATAGACTTCGATGTCCGAGCCCGTGATGGCTCTGGTCAGACTGATTATCTGCGTGTCTTGCACCGCTGTCGGCATCTTACGTATGTTGCTGCGGCTGAAGCACATCAAGGAGATGGGCCATGTGGAAATCAGAGATTTGAAGCTCTGCGTCATGCTGTCACTATCAGATGCTTCATCCAGGCCGTCGAATACCAATCGAAGGTGGCCAAAGTGTTGTGCGCAGGCTTGAACAAGACTTAGTAATTCGGTCGAAGATGCCATGAGTTGCCCCAGTGACTTCGTGCCGTATTTTGCGAAGAGAAATTTGTCAATCAGGATACAGTCGTTTCGATTTCTGTGCAGGATCTGAGCCAAGACCGACCGATAGGCTGCGTCAATTGATGACTGTTTGGGATCTATGTGACGGAAGAAGAAGTATCCTAGTTGTTCCCCCGGGCAGTCTGGAGAGTCGTGTAGCAGCTCTTCCACAACGCTCGCTGCAAGAATAGTCTTTCCCCATCCTGGGTTTCCTTTCAAATATGTTAGAATTTGGTAACTTCAGCTTCAGAACCTCATCATTGATCGGACTCACCATTGACCCAAAGGAACCAACGCGGCATTTTCTTCTGTTTCAGAAGGTCCGGTGCAGGCAACGGAGGGGTCTTTTTCCAGTTCAAGAATTTCACATCTTCGAGAATCCATTCCGCCGTGCCTTCTTGTCGAACTTTCTGGGACTCTTCTAAGACGTTGCCGAAAGCTGGAGGTGCCAACCACTCCATGATACAATTTACGGCGGTTTCTACACGAAGGTCAGCACGATAGCGGATGATCGGAAAGCGTTTAACTTCCTGGGCATACCTATTCGGTCTTGTTGAAGCTCTGCAGCCATGGCTGTAGTGGCTTTGGACAACTCCTCAATCTGCTTCCTCGCCTCTGCTTCCAGTTGTCGCTGCTTTTCTGCAAATTGTCTCTCACGAGCGGCGTCTTGTTCGGCTTTTCTCGAGCTTTCCAACTGAAGAATCTGAAGCTCATCGAGGACAAACTTGCGGTGCTCGTCCATGCGAGCAATGACACCTTCCAACTTACTCTCAAAGGGGCTCCAGAGATTCATTACAACAAGGGTCGCTGGTGATCTAGTTTCTGCTCTTTCGGTTACCACAGGTACTTTTTCAAATTTCATGATCAAGACTGATATAATAACTTACTGCCTCGAGAGCCGGTAAGAACACCGGTCAAGACTCGCAAAACTTCGAATAGATCTTTATAGACCGTTTCCAAATGTAGGCCTAGTCGTGCCGGCGTCTTACCCTCGAAGATTGCCTCGATGAGCTCATATTGTGGAAACGCTTGAATGAGACGTTCCAAAACAATAAGCAATTTATCGAAGAAAAGCGGCAAACCACTGGCAAGCTGTTGGAGATGAGCTTTTGGGGTTATCACTGGCACACTAATCCAAAGCAGCTTACCTGCAAGATAATTCGAAAAGCGCCATAGCCAATCGCGGCGAACGGCTCGGTGCCGACGATGACATTCAAGGCATCGAAGAAGGGGTGTAAACGTTGATGCAGCTTTTGGGCGACGGCGAGCGAGCGGGACAGGCGCCGCTTCTGGCCCTGCGACGCAAGCCCTTCGAAACCCTTCAGTGAGGCCAACAGTTCTGCCTCAGTCGCGCAATGAATGAATGAGGCCCGATCCCTTTCGCAGAGAGAATTCAAGAAGTCTTTATGTGCTTGACGATATGCTTCTCCCGAACTTTTGTGGGTTTTTCTTAGCACGACACAGATAATTGTTTCGAAGGAAGGAATTGTCGTTCTCACCTCATTGTGCACACGATGAGATTGGCCGGGCATAACCTGCGTCATGGTTTCTCCAGTCCACGAAGGAGTAATCAAAGCTGACAGGAGGGCGAGCCTGCTCTTTTAGCGGAGGGCCATCCGCGGAAACATGTGAGTCTGGTTTGAGGGTGGTTCGCCATGAGCTTTGTGAGATGCCCGCAAAGGCTGTGCAAGGCAGTGCAAGGCACCAAATATGTCATTCTGCAGGCTGCTGCAGTCGTGTCAAAAATCAATTGGATACCATATTATGGACAGGCAAATGTGGTAGAGTTTGGTGATTCCATTGGCTATGCGCCGCTTCTAGGCTGATTCTGTTACTAGGCGGGAATGACCAGGTCCGCCCTGTACATGAGCTGTCTCCATTGCCATTTCATTCATCTGCGGATTTTCACTCCAATGATTTCCTGGCGATACAAAGAGTACAACAGTCCGGTAATAGTGCATGTGCATATAACTCGTGGGTTGTTGGAAAAAGTGAGCTACTCAGAGCGTAGCACAAGTAGCTTTGGCGCTGTCTTACGATGCCCGAAAGACGTGGTTGACTGGAGAATACCTGCTTCTATCTCGTCGCATGCATGCCTGATGACATGCTTGGACGATTGAATCTCTGCGTCGTGAGTCTAGTGACCTGAGTTGTACTCTCTCTGGTCTTGTGCCGCAGGATACTGCCGCCCCTCCTGTCCTTCCTGTCCTTCCTTCCTGTCCTTCCTGTCCTTCCTGTCCTTCCTGTCCTTCCTGTCCTTCCTGTCCTTCCTGTCCTTCCTGTCCTTCCTGTCCTTCCTGTCCTTCCTGTCCTTCCTGTCCTTCCTGTCCTTCCTGTCCTTCCTGTCCTTCCTGTCCTTCCTGTCCTTCCTGTCCTTCTTGTCCTGCCTGTGCTGTAATCGTTTATCATGTGGCGCATTTGTAAAGATAGAGACCGCCTATTGTTCCTATGCTATACCAAGTACTTTTCCTATCTATACTCTACCTTACCGTCGTCACTTCTATCATCGTCGTTTATACCGTTATCATCATTTCTATCGCCGTCGTTATTTCTTTCGTTGTTATCGTTTCTATAGTTGTTATTATTTCTATCGTTATCGTCGTTTCTATTACTATCGTCATCATCGCTATTGTCCTCTTTAACAGAAGTGTTTAAGTACGAAGGAAATATAGTCGCATAGACACAGGGAAGTCAGGCCGTCTCTGAAGTTACTATGACTTCTTCGCCCAAAAGACAGATCCGGGTCTCACCGTACGAAATCAACAGCAACAATCCCGTCAACCAACCTTTTGGCATGGGTGGACGTGGATGATCGTTAAAGTGGCAGCTGGTGACAGCTGGCGCATCCTCTCGACTCCACACACGGCGACCGCTGACGCCGAGTACCGAACTTTTTTTCCACCCCAGCATCCCGATTCCAAAAAATTTCCAGCCCGCCTCCAAAGAAATCTGCCGAAGCGTCTCTGCATCAAAAGCACCGCGAGTTCGACCACCACACGACAAGATGGCGACCCCCGCGAAGGCACCCGCCAAGGGACCTGCGAAGCGATCCAAGACCCTGAAGAGAGACACAAGGGTGGAAAAGCGAAAGCAGCAGTTGCAGAGCATCGAGCAGCTCGAGAAGGCCGTCGCCGACTTTGTAAGTCTTCTCCATGCACGCCCTCCGTGATCTTCAATCATGCGATCGAGACTGACACCTCCTCGCCGGCACACAGGACCCCAAGAGCGAACTCACATCCTTCTCCGAACTACCCCTTTGCGAAGCGACCGCCACAGGTCTCGAGAAATCCCACTTCCAGACCCTCACCGACATCCAGTCCCGCGCCGTGCCCCTCGCCCTCAAGGGCCACGACATCCTCGGCGCCGCAAAGACCGGCTCCGGCAAGACCCTCGCCTTCATCATCCCCGTCCTTGAGAAGCTCTACCGCGCGCGATGGACCGAGTTCGACGGCCTCGGCGCCCTCATCATCTCCCCGACCCGCGAGCTCGCCGCGCAGATCTTTGACGTCCTGCGCAAGGTCGGCCGCAACCACGCCTTCTCCGCCGGCCTGGTCATCGGCGGCAAGAGTCTCAAGGAGGAAGCCGAGCGCCTGTCCAAGATGAACATCCTCGTCTGCACGCCCGGCCGCATGCTGCAGCACCTCGACCAGACTGCCGGCTTCGACGTCGACAACCTCCAGATCCTCGTCCTCGACGAGGCCGACCGCATCATGGACATGGGCTTCCAGTCCGCCGTCGACGCCCTCGTCGAGCACCTGCCCCAAACCCGCCAGACCCTCCTCTTCAGCGCCACCCAGAGCAAGAAGATCTCCGACCTCGCCCGCCTCTCCCTCAAGGACCCCGAGTACGTCTCCGTCCACGAGGAGACCACCCCGAAGAACCTGCAGCAGCACTACATCGTCACCCCGCTCCCCGAGAAGCTCGACACCCTCTACGGCTTCATCAAGGCCAACCTCCGCTCCAAGATCATCGTCTTCTTCTCCTCCGGCAAGCAGGTCCGCTTCGCCTACGAGTCCTTCAGACACCTGCAGCCGGGTATTCCCCTGCTCCACCTCCTCGGCAAGCAGAAGCAGCTGCAGCGCATGGAGATCACGAAACGCTTCGCCGAGGCCAACCACTCCTGCCTCTTCGCCACCGACGTCGTCGCCCGCGGCGTCGACTTCCCCGCTGTCGACTGGGTCGTCCAGGTCGACTGCCCCGAGGACGCCGACACCTACATCCACCGCGTCGGCCGCACAGCCCGCTACGAGCGCGACGGCAAGGCCGTGCTCTTCCTCGACCCCAGCGAAGAGGCTGGTATGATCAAGCGCCTCGAGGCCAAGAAGGTGCCCGTCAACAAGATCACCGTCAAGGAGAGCAAGAAGAAGAGCATCACGAACCAGCTGCAGAGCATGTGCTTCCAGAACCCGGACCTCAAGTACCTCGGCCAAAAGGCATTCATCAGTTACGTCCGCTCCGTGCACCTCCAGAGGGACAAGGAGGTCTTCAAGTTCGACGAGCTCGACCTCGACGCCTACGCCGCCAGCCTCGGTCTCCCCGGAGCGCCGCAGATCAAGCTGCGCAAGGGCGAGGACGCCAAGAAGATCAAGAACGCGCCGCGCGCCGGCATGTCCTCCGACGAAGAGAACTCCGACTCGGACGCACCCAAGAAGCCCAAGAAGCCCAAGAAGCAGGAGGTCCGCACAAAGTACGACCGCATGTTCGAGCGCACCAACCAGGACGTCCTCTCCGGCCACTACACCAAGCTCGTTGCCAACGGCGAAGTCTCCGGGCCCGCGATCGACGACAACGACGAGGACGACTTCCTCTCCGTCAAGCGCGTGCTCAACGACGACGCCCTCGACGCCGAGTCCGCCAACGCACCCGGCGCCAAGCCCAAGGTCATCGCGTACGGCGACCAGCAGTTCATCGTCGACTCGAAGCGGCGCGAGAAGGCGCTCTCGTCCAAGAAGAAGATGCTCAAGTTCAAGGGCCGCGGCACGAAGCTCGTCTTCGACGAGGACGGCAACGCGCACCAGATCTACGAGCTGCAGAACGAGGACGACTTCAAGCAGGAGGGCCCCGCGGAGGAGCTGCGCCAGAAGTTCGTCGAGAGCGAGACGGCGCGCGTCAAGGAGGCGGACATGGACGACAAGGAGCTCGCGAGGGAGAAGAGGAGGGAGAAGCGCCTCAAACGCAAGCTGGCGGAGAAGGAGGAGCGGGAAGGGGGCGCGGCGGAGGGGCCGCGGGTCGGCGGCGGGGACGGGGGCGACGACGAGGATCCTTTGGCGCTGCTGCGGTCGTTGCCGATTGCTGGAGAGAGGAGCGGCGGGGAGGAGTCCGAGGACGAGAGACCGAAGAAGAAGACCAAGAAGTGGTTCCAGGACGACTCGGACGAGGAGAGGGAGAAGGCCAAGAAGGCGAAGAAGGGCGGAAAGGTGTTGGAGATCGACCGCGAGCCGGAAACGCTGGAGGATCTCGAGGCCCTGGCTGCGGGCTTGTTGAATTAATGTGCGTTTTAGACGTAGATACCCGGAACGGAAAAGTAATCGTCAATTTCAGGAGAAATATTAGAGCATTTCACTTCAGCGTCACATGGGCCTGCGTGAAGTGATACGTGTCGCAATCATTAAATGCTCTGCCTAAAGGACCAAGTAGAGTCCAGGGGTATCACCAACCCCCAACGCCAAAAAGCTTCCATCCATCCGGTCGTCCCAGAATGCCAAAAATAAAGACTAACGTAACGCACTAATGTCCTCCTTCTATCGCTTTAAAAAGTGCCTCCAAACCTGATGGGCTCCAACGCCTGAAATCTAAACCAATCTCTCGCCAAAGAGACGTGCCCTGTAAATACAGGTGTGATCGGCGCCATAGTTGTTCAGCGCACGAATGGTGATGTGATCTGTCGAAGCTCCCAGCTTCACCAACTCGGGGCTGAGCTGGTGGACGTAGATTCCGTTGATGGTGTCGTTGCTCTCGTATGTGAACTGGCCGATCTTGACCCAACCATCCGACACCCACTTCTTGCGTGACGCCGTGTCTGGTTGGGGGAAATGACTGGCCGAGAAGTCCTCCACGCGCTGGCGCACGTTGATCTCTGAGATGTAAGCCCAGATCTCGATGTCCTGAGGCCGGGCATCAGGGTTCAAGGTGGCGCCCGGCATAATGTGCTCGACGACGACGTGCCGGGGAACAATCTCATGACTGAGCAAGTAGGAGATAAACACGCCCAGAGGCTTCCCATTTATGCTTACTGTTGGCTGGCCGCACCAGCATTCGCCATCATCGTCCCAGCGCGTTTGGGTCTTGGCGGGTTGTAAGACCCAGGGGCTTCGTCTCGTGCTCTTCAGCCAGGCGGGAGATCCTATCGGCCCGACGAACTTCGGCTCGTAATTCGGCGACGTGTGCTTGATGTCGACGATAGAACCGCTACCGACTGTGAGATAGTTGACCTGGCGGCTAAGTTCCTGGTTCCAGTTTGCTCCGATAGTGCCCTTCGCAAGGGCCTCCAGTCCGGCATTTGCAATCGCCTGGCGGATCATGTCGTCGACAATGTGTATCATCTCTGTTCGGGAGACGCCGGAAGGAGGGGCCTTGCTCATTGCAAGGTCGACTGACTGGGCGATGTACTGCTCGAGGTTCTTCTTTAACTCCTCGGCTTCGGCCCTGACCTCGGCGCGATGAGTGGTAAGTTCGTTGTTCAGGTGTCCAATGAACTCCTTCCGCGTGACCACAATATCTGTAATTCCCTTGTCCTTATTGAGATCCTTCACATACTTCTCGATCTTCTGGTCGAGATCTTTCTCGATCTTGTCCGGTATCGACGTGCCAAAGGCAGGCTCCAAAATCTTAGCCACCTTCTCGTTGTTGCTCCGCAGCCACCCCTCCCAAGACTTGGAAAGCTTGTTCTGGAAAATGTTATCGACGTCGGAAGCTGAGACGCCTGGATCAGGGGGGTTGGTCGCCTTTTGGTAATCGGGGTCCTTTTTGAGCTTATCTCTGATCGCCCGCCAGTGTTCGTCGGAGATGAAATGATAGCCACCCTTCGCTGTACCCAGGGTCAAAACTTCCTTGTCGGCTTTCATCAAGTCTCGCAAGGCATACCAGAAAGCTTGTCCAACGATGGGCCGCCCATCTTTGTCAAGGGTCATATGGACAACCTTTGGCACAATTTGTTCGAGTCTATCAATGGAACGTTTTTGAAGGTCCGAGGCCAATGTCAGATCTCTGATTGCGTAATCGTGCTCGCGTTGTTGTCGAGAGTGCTCCCTCGTATCTCTGTCACTGAAAATGGTGGATGGTGCCGCCATCCATAGCGGCACGAACTGACCCAAGTTATGACTAATGTCGGACAGTCCGTACCAATGTATTCCACCAAGACCTGCAGCAGGAAATGAGGAGATTCCTGCGTAGAAAGCCCACGCAAGAAAGCACGACGCCAGGCCGGCCAGCGCTGCTTTGATGAGCCACGCTTCAGGAGACATGAGGAAGCTAAGAACTTCCACAAAAGCGTCTGCCAACGTAAACATGATCCATGCGTGCCAGCCCATCTGGTCCCTAGGGATCTGCCTTGACGACTCATCTTGTTCATCGTCCAATGGATCTCTCGGGTCGTCATCTACCGGGAAGGGCCTATCTGGACGAGCAGTGTTGGTCCAGGTGTAAATGGGGGCGTAAATCTTTGGCCATGTCTGAAGACGCGTTGCACGTTCGCGCCGGAGCTTTTGCTGTTCCTCGAAATCACGCTGTTGCTCTTGTCCCACTCTTTCTGCCATTCCGTTGCCAAACAGGCCGTGTTGCTCGGTCGTAACAGCCTCGACCCGAGCGTTGACACGAGTTTGCAAGGCAGGTACACGGGTTTCCTGATTAGGACGAGGCGGTGAATGGGAAGGGGGATGAGGAGGGGCTAAGTGCGAATGACCAGGCCGCCTCAGTCGATTGAACGCTGCAGGCTGCGTTGGCTGAAAAGCTTGAGGTGAATGCACAACTGGTTGTGATTGTCGAGGGGGTCGCGGTGTTCTTGCGTTGCTTTGCCCTTGTTGGGGGGGCTCCGGTGTTCTTGAGTTGCGAGGATCTTGCTGAACGGGACTTGGTGTCCTTCCGTTGCGTTCCTCTTGTTGGGCAGGACTCGGCGTTCTCGCGTTGCGTGGCTCTTGCTGGACAGAACTCTGCCTGCTCGAGTTGCTTGACTGTTGTTGGACAGGACTCGGTGACCTGGCGTCCATCTTCGCTGGCTGGTTCTGTCGAATAGGCTTTGGTGAAAGTGCTTCTGATGTCTGACGAGATTCGGTACGCCGTGCTTCTTCCGCAGCAGCGTTCCTAGCTTGGCTCCGCGTCGTCCTTCCAGGTGTAGGTGCAGTAGAACTTGGAACACTTTGAGCCGCAATCTGCCGGTCTGGTGACGCACGACTTGAGCGTCTTTGGCCCGGCACGCTTCCCTGTCTTGGAGTCTGGGGAGGTTGCAGTGAAGGTGCTGCAGCAAAGGGGTTTGGACGCGACCGATGATCGGGTGCTGGTCCATCAGAGACCCTTGCGAGTGGCGACCGGGACGGCTCGCGCGGGGGTTCCTGTTGGTTGAACGAGGTAGGAGGCATCGGTGGGTTGTTTCTGGGTCGTGGTAACACCGGCCTGGAGGGGCTCATGGCAGCGGCCACGCGATAGTCTTCTGCTTGCACAATAGAATCTTCTTCTTCAATGGTAGGCATTGGACGATCGTCAATGGAGCCCGGGGACCTGGATCCGATGGTAGCATCGCCAAATAATGAGCTCTCCTGCCCAAAGGTTCGATTGGATTCGGGCGTGGCTGTCGGATCTTCCGAGCCAGCTCGATCGCGTACTTCCTCGATCGCGCGATGGAAGGCAGACCCTACGGTCTCCGGAGGGACAATACTTGACCTGCGAGGTGATCTGCGAAGAGGGCTGTTGCCGCGTGGTTCTTCCGAGCCAGCTCTTACTGGCGGCGGAAGATTAGGGCCTCTGAGGGGAGCTGAAGTAGGCAAGATCCTCTGGTCGCGACCTCCGCGATGGGCAGCTGGCTGGAATTCGGCAGGGTCGACCGATGAGGCTGATGTTGTCTTAGTAAGAGATCTGAGACTGGTACAATGCAAACAAGGGACAAAGGGATGTCCACGTGGCTGGGCTTACCTCGTCTCGGGGGGCTCTGTCGCGGCGGTGAGCTGTGTCTGCTAGCAGGTGAATTTGAGGCTGCGTCAAATCCAGGATCGAAGTCTGGCTCATTGTCCGGCTCCGATTGACGTCCTGGTTCCGGCTCTGGCTCCGACTCCGACTCCGACTCCGACTCCGACTCTTGCTCCGGCTCAGGCTGCTGTCTGCGATTCGGTCTCGATGGGACGGATGGTCGCCTCGCGCGACGCGGGCCGCCATCATCACTGTCGTCATCGTCATTCAGTGCGTCCTCGAGAGCGACCTGGATATTGCGAACTTGTCCGCGACGACTGTTCCTCGGCATAGTGGAGGGAGCGGAACCATAAGATGTATCGAACCTGGAGGGCATGCTAGGGAGGTTCTGGGTGACGGCCGGGCCAGTCCGTATAGGCGGTGAGTCCTCGTCGGCCCTAGAGGGTCTTCTCCTTGGCGGCATCTTGACGATGTGAGTGGGATGCTATCTGATTTGGTGATCGGAGGATGTGGTTGTTGATGTTGTGGTTTATGAGACGAGGCCGGCTGTGGAGGTGAGTGAGAAGGAATGAGAGATGAAGTGAGATTGAGAGATGAAGCGAGGTTGAAGAAAGAAGGCGTATGAGAGAGAAAAAAACGACTCGGGGAAAGAACGCCTCAAAACAAGGAAATCGCGATGATAGAAAGAGCCACGATGAGAGGCAAGACGGGAAAGACGGGAAGGTGCAACTCACATTATTATCTGGCGCAAAGGACCAGCGCCGCGGCGGTGAGGTTGATTGTATCCGCCAGGATAATGGCCTCAGCTGCAGTCCGAAAGTCTTGTCTCATCAACAATGCTAGACGCAGATGTCCATGAGTGCTATGTTGAGCGACAAGGGAGACGGCAGCCAAAGGAACAGCTCAAGGCAAGGTGTGAGAGCTGTTAGAGCTGGTGTGGGGATGGAGGCGGGATGAGAAAAGGTTGAAGGTTGCCTTTGTGAATGCTGCTGCAGGGAACCGCTTTCGGGATGATTGAATAGACGCAATAATGGAAAAGTGAAGCTATTCCAGAGCGACGACCCGCCGGATCGGGAAGGGAGGGAGGCGGTTGTCAACAAAGAGAGTAAGAGCGGTGGTACCTGGTCGCAACTACCATCGTTCCTGGTTGACTTCCTCCGGACAGCTTGGGTTGACGGTCCTCAGGTCCCCGGCAAGTCGCGCACGCGCCGCGGCAGAGGCAGATCGGATCGAGGGAGGAATGCAGCCGCCGTCGCGTTGCTTTTTGGGGATCAATTAATTGTCGGACGGCGAAAGAGACTGATGCGACAGCATTGAGCAACAGCAAGGGGCGTCTCGAGGGGTCGTTGGGTCTTTGTCCCGGCTGGAAAAGTTCACCTTGCAGCTTCACCTGGAATGTTTTCGCGACGGCTGCCCGCCACCGAATTCGAGAGCGAATGAGGCACGGACCCCTGCACCGTGTCCGTCGCCCACGCGCTTAAGCTTCGTGGCCGGGCAGACAGCTCTAGCTCAACGCGCCGTGGGCCTGGGGGGTCCTGTGTTCCTTACATAAGCCTCGAACCTTAGGTAAGCTGGGACGGTGGAGATCGACGAAGATCAAAGACGTCTCCACTGCACGTGATGAGCCAAGACTTCTCCTGTGTTGCCTGAGGCGGCAGCAGTTGAGCCACCTGCTTACCTAAGGCTAGGGAAGTCAACTCGCGCAAATGGCCAGGCCTTGGAAGTCCTACGTCACCGTTTCAATCCATGTCCGCCGTCCCACCTCGCTGTTGTCGGCCCATCCTGGCGCGGTCCTCTCGAATATTATGGCCGACATATGCATCCTGCTAACGAATTTCGCGCAAGCGCTGGACGAGAATACGATGCGCAGGCAGTCAGTCAGGTCACAATTGATAGCCAGGAGCACACAGCACACACAGTACGCGTTGAGTCAGGGCGAGTCGAAGATGCAGATGCAGGCAGAGTCGCTCGACCGGGCCACGGTGCTCACTTTGATGATCCGTGTCGACGCGGGAACCGGCTTATTGTCCGTCATCTCGGTCCAAGTTCCGGAGAACATGGCAAACCTGCAGGTCCTCTGAAAAAGCAAGCGCCGGGAAATGGCAAATGGCGCCTATCCTTACCTTGGTATGGTACATGCTCGAACAACCCTGCTCTGTCTCCCATCGCGGCAACACACAGCGACAGACAGCAGCAAACAATGCGGGAACCTCGGCCGCTACCTTGACCATCACGATGTCTTCTGTCTGCGTCGTCCGATCCCTCAGCTGAACCACCTGGTCTGCCGCAGTGGTTCGTCGGTGGCCAACTCAGCTCCCTCCATCTCCAGCCAACCCACGTGAAAGCACCAGACAGCAGACGACAGGACCCTGTCGGAGTGTCCTCAATCCTGAAGATCAGTCTCCACGGCACCGCCATCCCTGGTCGTTACAAGTTTCAAGTGCGCCGTTTGAGGCTTAAGAAGAAATTACTGGCTCCGCAGCCAGCCACAACGCTGCAAATTGGTGCCACCCCCGCTGCGAGACCCCGCCATCGAATTCATTTGGCCGCAGAAGATTGGCCGTTGGCGGCGTCAGTCCCCAAAGTCGCAAAGGTGTCGTCAGGCCGAGCCAGTTTTTCTCCCACACCCATTGCCTATCGGAACGTTACAGACAGACGACCCGGTTGTTTTTTGTTATTGTGACCGTCGCTGCAGCCTCCATCGCCAGATTTATATTACGCCGCGCCATCCTCTTCCTTCGCCTTCCAGAGAAAAGACTGGTCCGTTCGTCCTTCAACCAAAAGCCTACTTGATACCCCCGACGGACCGCACCAAGCAACAGACACCAAGCTCGGCGCTGTTTTCTGTCCTTCGTTTCTCTACTCCAAATTCATCCCCTGACCGCACCTAGTTGCGATCGACGCTAGCAAATTTCTTCACAATGGCGATTGGAACTGTCTTGGTTACCGGGTAAGCTCCACGACTTTGACTCGGGCGCATTGCGGCAATGCGACAGCGTGGGGGGAGGCGTCCACGAGGGACTTTCTGGTCGCTGTCGCATTCCCGGCGCATCGCTCGCACCCACGCGGCGGAAAGCTAATCGCGCATCTCGACAGTGGCACCGGCTACATTGGCTCATTCACTACCCTCGCTCTGCTTGAGCACGGCTACGACGTTGTCATTGTCGACAGCTTGTACAACTCCTCCAAGGTCGCCGTCGACCGCATCGAGCTTCTTGCCGGCAAGCGCCCCCACTTCTACCAGGTCGACGTCACCGACAAGGCTGGTCTCGATGAGGTCTTCAAGAAGCACCCCGAGATTGACAGCGTAATCCACTTCGCTGCGCTCAAGGTATGTCGCTCTGATCCTGCCGCATCCGACGCCCTCGACTAACGCCACATTACAGGCTGTCGGCGAGTCTGGCGAGATTCCCCTCGAGTACTACCGCGTCAACGTCGGCGGCACTGTTTCCCTGCTCCAGGCCATGACCGACAACAATGTCCCCAACATTGTCTTCTCTTCCTCCGCGACCGTCTACGGCGATGCTACCCGCTTCCCCAACATGATTCCCATTCCCGAGCACTGCCCCATTGGCCCTACGAACACGTATGGCCACACCAAGGCCTTTGTCGAGCAGGTCATCACCGACCACATCCAGGCCGAGCGCAACAAGCTCCAGAAGGCCGACAAGCCCTTTGAGCACTTCAACGGCGCTCTCCTCAGATACTTCAACCCCTGCGGTGCTCACCCCTCTGGCCTCATGGGCGAGGACCCCCAGGGTGTTCCCTACAACCTGCTGCCTCTACTCGGCAAGGTCGCCACTGGCGAGCGCGAGAAGCTGCTCGTCTTCGGTGATGGTGCGTATACCCGGATCTTCACTGCTGCAAGACCACTAACACGAAGCAGACTACTCCTCAAGAGACGGCACGGCCATCCGCGACTACATCCACGTTGTCGACCTGGCCAAGGGCCACCTCGTCGCCCTCAACTACCTCCGCGAGAACAAGCCCGGTGTCAAGGCCTGGAACTTGGGCTCGGGCCGTGGCAGCACCGTCTTCGAGATGATCAAGGCCTTCAGCGCCGTCGTCGGCCGCGACCTCCCCTACGACGTCGTCCCCAGACGCCAGGGTGACGTCCTGGATCTTACCGCCAACCCCTCGCTGGCCAACAAGGAGCTCAACTGGAAGACGGAGCTGACGATGGAGAAGGCTTGCGAAGACCTGTGGCGCTGGGTCAGCAACAACCCCAAGGGTTACCGCCAGGATCCTCCCCCTGAGTTGCTGGCCAACGCCAAGCCCACCAGCTCGTAAAATGGAAACATGAACATGCATCGGAGCATCGGCCACGCTTCGCCTAGATTTTGGCCCTTTTCATATCGCTCATCATAGACGGTGTTAGAATTAGTGCTATTCCAGCGACAGCCATGAGACTACATTCGCCATAGAGAGAATCTAATGAGAAAAAAAGAAGTTTGAACACATCATTATTCATTTATGCTTGCGCAAACTCAGAGTTGCGCATCCAGTCAATCAATCTTGAGGAGGAGCTTGCCGGTAGTGTTTCGGCTCTCAAGATCCGTATGCGCCTCCTTGACGTCCTTCAATGGGTAGGCCTTGTGGATGGCAACCTCGACCTTGCCTGACGTGATCATCTCAAACAGCTCACCGCTGTACTTTTCCAGCTCTTCCCGAGTAGCAACGTAGTTGTTCACCACGGGGCGCATGACCTTCAAGTTCTTGGGTCCCAGCTTAAGGATATCAAAAGGAGGCACCGCGCCAGACTAACACACCTGTCAGCAACCACACTCACTCGCATCAAATTGTCCCAATCAACTTACAGCATTTCCAAAAACAACCAACCGTCCCTTACGCGCCGCCATCTCCAGGTCGCTGTCAAACGTCGCCTTACCCACACCGTCGAAGATGACATCGACGCCGTGGCTGTCCGTAATCTTCTTCACCTCCGCGACGAGGTCCTGGCTCTTTGAGTTGACGATCCACTCGGCGCCGTTCTTCTTGGCCAGCGCGCACTTCTCGTCGCTGCTCGTGGTGCCGATGACCTTGGCCCCGACGGCGCGCAGCATCTGCACGAGCTGCAGCCCGACGCCGCCGGCCGCCGCGTGCACGAGGACCCACTCGCCCTTGTGCACGACGCCGGCCTCGCGGATGAAGGTCCACGCCGTGAGGCCCTGCAGCAGCGCGGCGGCGGCGGCGTCGGTGCCCAGCGCGTCGGGGATGCGCAGCAGCGAGGAGGCGGGCACGGCGGAGTAGGTTGCGTAGGAGCTGTAGGGCCCCATGTAGACGACGCGGTCGCCGGGGGAGAAGGAAGAAGATACGGAGGGGTGGGCGGAGACGACGGTGCCGGCGCCCTCGCGGCCGAGGACCTGCGGCAGGGGCGCCTTGTAGAGACCCGTGCGGAAGTAGGTGTCGATGTAGTTTATGCCGGCGTACTCGTTGCGGACGAGGACCTGGCCCTCGGAGGGGGCGGGGACGGGGAGGGCGGTCTCGTGGGTGAGGACGGAGACGTCGCCGGTGCGGGGGATCTGGATGCCGTTCATTGTTTTGGGGACGGAGGGCGTGGAGGCCATTGTGAAGTGCGGGGCGGGGGAGAGGTCGATGAGGCGGGGGGCGGATGTTGTGAGGGTGCGTGAGGGGGCGAGTCTGCGTGTGAGATGTTGTTGTTGTTGTCGTGAGGTAAGGGGAGGTTGTTGACTAGTGAGAGGTGAATGCGATGCTGAGAGGAGGCACCTTGTGAGCTTGGGGATTGTTCGCGGCGGGGAGGGGATGAGAGACATTGACGTTGTGGCTAAGCTTTAATCCGGGCGAAGCCTCTTTTTTTTTTTCTTTAAAAAAAAACTAACAAAAAAACTCCGGACGTCGGATGGCGTGCAATTAAGCGGGATGTGGTTTCCGTCTTTGCTGAGCAATATGTTTGCGAAATGGCATCCTATTCCGCGGCGCGCGCGGAGGGGTGGGACGATGATGGGAGTGATTTGGTAAGCAGGCACCGATGACGGGGTCGGGTGAGGGGTTCGGCACGTCGGATGGCGGGATCGGGAGGGGGCGCGAAGGTGTGGGGTTGGCATGTTCGGCGTTGGGGGCCGGGGCCGGGGCCGGAGCGGTAGCGGTAGTGGTTTGCGCGGGGCTTGGAAGGCAAACGGTGTAGTGATGACGAGGTTGGGCTTCCATGTCACTTGATCTGGCGCATTCTTGGGAGTCGCAAGGTCATTTGGGAACAGTACGAGATTTCAATCCGATGTCGAGACTTGCGCGTTTTGCAGGTACAGCAGAAGGCGAGGCGTGTGGTTTGGTCAGTGTGGCCTGTGCCCGCCACTCCTACACCTTATAAACATGGGAGCTTGGTTGGCGGGATAACGTCTCCTCGGTGTGTGGCGGTGATGGTGAGTGAGGTTTAGTGGTGGATGAGAGAGGGGACATTGGAGCAACGGCGAGGTTTCCATGCTGCTTCCACTGCCTCCTTCGGTGCTTCTCTGCGTCTGTCTCCCCCCACCTTCTCGGCTGTCAAGGGCCGTCTGCAGGTAGAGGAGAAGTGTCCGCGTATGCCCCTGCTGGTGCAACACCCAATCCCAAGGTAATTATCTCGACCTCTGCCAATAAGCTTAAACGAGGGATGGACTGGGCTGGTCACCTCAAGGTATGTCGCAATGAGTTTGCCTCTGTGCTATTTACTGATCTCTTTTTTTTTTTTTTTTTCCAGGTTGCGTTCGTCTCCCGTCCCGCTTTCTCCTCTTTCTCCTCTCTTCCTCGTCCCTTCTAGCGGTCAATCATTTCTCCACCTGGCAAGACAGCATGTTCCTGGTTTCTGGCTGTTAAAAGGGCGCGCAACGGCCATCTCTCTGGAGCGTCAGAAGAAAAGAAAAAAAGAAAAAAGTCACGAGTTGGAGAAGACAGAGGTTCCCACGACAAGACGGAACAGCCGAAGAGACGACGTCATGGCCGCTGCCCTGTCGCGCATCGTCTGACCTCGAGACTTTAAGCAATCCCAGCCCTCATTAATGCCCCTGTCGAAGTCGCTGCTCCTGAAGCTGAAGACCGTTGTATTTGCTAGGGGACAACAGCTTGTGAAGGCGTTGGGAGAAGGGGACGAACAGACGAAAAAACCACGGCTCCACCCCGCTGAAACGCGACGCATTGTCGCCACTGCGGCCTGCGTTTTCACTTCCATTCATCGTCCGTCGGGCCGCTCATCAGCGGCCACCGGGTACCGAGATACGGACTCGACACAGAGGTGCTGCTGGCTGCCTATCTGGGTCTTTTTTGATCTTTTCCATCACCTTGTCGTCGTCGCCTTACCTCTCTCACCTTAGGTACTCACCTCAACACCTTACCTTGCGGTACTCTGATCTGATACCTTGGTACTTCCACTACTCACCGACCGTCATCCGGCTTCTTCTCATCTTTCATCCCCTGGGCATCCGTACCATTAAAGACATCTCACCAACCATTATCCATACGACAACAGCTCGCAGGGGGAACTGTGCGTGTCCCACATCTCTCCCATTGAATTGAATCCCCCCCCCGGGCGGCGGCATCTCCCAGCCGAGAGCCCGCGACGAACCAGAAGCCGCCAGACGTTGCGACTCGGACCCATCGAACCCAACGATCCAATCCCAATCACCTCGTTTTCCTTTTTTTTTTTTTTTTTTTTTTTTTTTTTTTTTTTTTTTTCCCCTGCTCCTCTCTCGCCTCCCCCTCGTCGCCTCTACCACTCGACCCGCGTCCCGTATTCTCCTTGCCCAGCCCTTCCCTCTCCTGTCTAGGTCTCCAGTCCCGTGGTTTGCCCCCTAACAGGCCTGCCACCTATCCGTACCTTACCCGTCCTTCTGTCACCTCAACCCGTCGATCCTGGATGCTTGTTCTCAACTTCCCGTTCATGCCATCGCAGCCAACGCACCACCACCAGCACCGGTTGCCACCGGCTGAAGGCCGTCTTTTCCGTTCACCTGGCCTGACTGTCTTTGCTGCACGCTGCTAAAGTCTATCTGCTGCTAGAGGACAAGAAGAGTGAGGAGGGCCAGAAAGAGAACAAGGGAAACTTCTTGGGACGAAAACGAAACTCTGCGCCGCACGTCTCCTCTCCTCTCACTCACCCGCCAACTCTCACTCTCCTCAGCCTCGCCTTGCTCTATCTCAACTTCAACTCACCTTTCCGACACTCACTCACGCTCCTTTTTTATACTTTTCTCCGCTTCTCTTCGTCTCTCACCCGTCGGCCTCGCATTCGCCGCCTCTTTACGGCTCCCGATCCCGACGTCCGTCATCCAACATACGGTCTCACGCCTAACCCCCCCTCCCGGCTCCCCCGATGCCGACTCCGCCGACCGAGGATGACCGCCAGACGCGGATCATCCAGTTCGCCGAGGAATGGGGCCTCGAGCCCCCGCCGTCCCCGACGCCGCTGACGCGCCCCAACAGCCCCCCCAGCTTCCGCACCTCCGAGGACGACATCAGGGCCGAGGAGCTCCTCAAGCGCAAGGCCTCCGTCCTCGGCCGGACCGACTCCACCACTAACCTGAGGCGCGTCCTCACCTCCAAGAAGACCAAGTGGGACTACAAGCTCGTCTTCGACACCCTCGACCAGCACGTCACCGAAGGCGGATCCCCCGGCGTCGCCGAGGCCCTCATCGTCCAGCTCGTCTCGTCCGGCGGCGACGTCAACATGGCCCAGAAGGCCAAGACGAGCATCCTGCCGAGGAGGAAGAGTCTGGAGAGCTTCGGCGAGCGCAGCAAGCTGCTCCAGCATGCCGTCCACAACGGCCAGATGGACATGATCCAGGTCCTGCTGCCCCACGCCGACCACTTTGCCCTGGACGCCTCATTACCGTTGGCCATGCGCGCGGAAAATGTCGAGATTGTGGAGCTGCTTTTGAGGTACGGCGCCGGTGTGCTTCGCAGTAGTGAGACGCAGGAGGTTTTCCGACAGGCTTGCGCTTCGGGCCGTCAGGCCGAGCTGGTGTCCATCGTGCTGCGGTCCGAGGCGCGGCCGCCACCGACATGGCTGTCTCAGTGCATGGTGGAAGCGACGAAGGCGGGATGTTTGACGACGGTTCTGCATCTGAGTCGGTCTGATGCCGATGGCGACTACAACCAGGCGGAGGCGCTCAAGATCGCCATTAGCCAGGGACGTCATGATATTGCCCTCGCGATCATCATGGGCAACCACCCGCCGAAACGACCAGGCCTGGATGAGGCGTTCTCGCAACTGCTGGATCACCCGTCGATGAACCCGAACGACAAGGTTGCGGTCGCTGAGTTGCTGCTTTGTGCGGGTACGGACGGTGATGGTCCTGCTCTGGCTCTCATTCACGCTGCGGCTGCCGAGTTCCAGGACATGGTCGATCTATTGGTCAAGTACGGGGTTTCGATCGAGTATCAGGACGCGATGGCTATCCGGAAAGCCATCCAGAACGGACGGGTCGACGTAGCATACACGCTACTGAACGGCAACTCGGAACTCAGCTCAATGCACGCTTCAGAGTGTGTTGAGCTGCTCCCAAGGAATATGCCAATCGAGAGCCGCCGACTTTTGCTAGACTTGTTATTGAGGAGGGGCGCGAGCGGGACTGCGCTAGACGACATGCTCATCGAAGCGGCCGAGGCGGGTGACGTCGACTCGGTCAAGCTTCTCCTCACCCCCGTGTTCCCGGGAGGCCATCCAGTCAGCGAACATGACGTGAAGAAAGGGCCCCGATCGATGGTGTATGAACGCCACCAAGTAGCCTCCGTCGACCATAAGGGCGGCCTGGCGTTGCAGATTGCAGTGATGCGAAGTGATGTGGCGATGACCAGGGAAATGCTGAACAGCCAGCCGTCAAGTGAGACGCTGGCGCAAATCTTCCCCCTCACCAAGACGCTGTCCCGCCAGAACAGGTATCGCATGGTCGAGTGTTTCCTGACCAGCGGCCTCACCGGGCCGATTGTGCATGAGGCGCTGCAAGAAGCCATCGACGAGGACCCGAAATTCAAAGACGAAGATCTCATCGGTCTGTTCCTCAAGTACAACACCGACATCAACGAGAACGACGGGTCCGCGCTGGTGGCCGCTGTCATGCAGAAGGATCTGAGGTTGCTGAACGCGCTGCTGAAGAAGAACGTCACGCCGCAGACTGCCGCTGGCATCCTGCCCAGGATAATTGCGACGCCTGATCAGCAGACGAGGTTAGATATGGCGACCTTGCTGCTTACGAACGTGCCGACTCTCGAGCCGGGCAAGGTTTCCCAGGCGATGCTCAACGTGTTGAACTATCGACCCGCAGACCTGAAGCTTTTGCAAGTGCTGCTGCTTCAGGGCCGGGCGGACATCAACGTAGACAGCGGAATTGCCATGGCATCAGGTAAGTCGTCATAACATATCTCATACGCAGGGTACTAATGATGAGTAGCAATCCACAGCCACGACCCTCCTGTTCTGGACATGCTTTTGAAACACGGCAAACCTTCAACCCAAACCGTTGGCCGAGCCATCAACGAACTATCGATGGTGCAGTCCTCCGAGCAGAAGGCGGAGAAACTCGAGATTCTCCTGTCAAAAACCAAGGACAAGGCCTTGTTCAACGACGTCCTCGTCAAGGAAGTCCACTCTCTACTCCAGACAGACCCCGGAAAACGTGAGCTGTCGATCGTCAAGGTGCTCCTCGAGTCGGGCGCCGACGTCAACTCCCACAACGCCGCCGCCCTGTGCCACGCCGTCGCCGCCGGCGACACCCAAATCACCGACATGCTCTTCGCCGCGCGCCCCAGCCCGTCGTCACTGGCGTCCGCCCTGCCCCACGCGCTGCGCATTGCGGATCCCATGGACCGTCTCGACTTCTCCGAGAAACTGCTTGAGGCCGGTGCACCGAGTGCGGAGGCTAACCGGGCGCTGGGATTCGCTATCAACACATACAGTAATGATATCCCGTTGTTGAGGACACTATCACTCAAGGCCAACACCAGCGACGGCGAGGCCTTGATCTCGGCTGTCAAGAAGGAGCGTCCCGATATCGTCGAGCTGATTCTCAAACAGAAGCACTCGATACCGATTACGAACGACGCGTTTGCGGAGGCGGCCATGTTATCCGACAAGGAAGCGAGGGCGAGTATTTGCACGCTGTTGCTGGAGCACGGCGCGTCGGGGACGGTTTTGTCGGATGCGCTGCTTGCCGCCGCTGCGGATGGCGACTTGGTGCTCGGCAGCATTCTCGTGAAGAACGGTGCCCAGATCGACGAGGAGTCCATCGTGGAGGCATGTAAATCTGGCTCTGCCGACGTCTTGGCGATGCTACTCAGCGGTAGCGCGACGCCCAAAAAGTCGACCATCGAGCGAGGTTTCCAGGCCGCTACGGAAGTCAGCAATCTCAAGACGCGAGCTGCGATTCTTCAGGCACTCTTGCCTCACGGCGTGGACGGGGAGGCTCTTCACATCCAACTGGCGTCCGCCGTCCGTTTTGGGGATGACGGCGAGGACTTGGTCAAGACTCTGTTGGAGGCTGGTGCGGATCCTAACTACAACAAGGGAGAGGCGGTGTGGGCTGCGACGAGGAGTGCCTTTCTCAATACTCTGAAAATGATGTTGGGTCAGGTCGACATCGGCACGAAGCTGGTAAGTAATCTGCACAACTCGTGTGAGGTCATTTCTAACACAGAAACAGCAACACAAGCCCAATCACACCACGCTCAACCGCGCTCTCAGGGCTGCCTGGAAACTGAGCCGCGAACCACGGGCCGCCATTATTGACGCGCTCTTCCGGGCCGGTCTGCCTATATCGGATGACCTTCACGTCGTTCTGAACCAAGCAATCAACGAGGAAGAACCCGACTTCAAACTCATCAAGTCACTGCTCCGATTCGGTGCTTCACCCATTGCAAACAACTGCCAGACACTCATCGACGCAACGAGAAGAGTGATGGTGCGGCCGCTGGCAATGATGTTGGAGTCCAAGATCCTCGGCGAGGACCTCAACCTCGCCATCAGGGAGGGCTTCACCAAGGACAATTCGGCGCAATGGTTCACAGAAACCGGTTTCAGCATCTTGCACAGCTTCCTACAAAAGGGCGCTCACGGCGACGGCCTGAGCTCTGTCCTCACTCAAGTCGTCGACATGCCGCTGTCCGAGTCCGACGACAGCGTCAGCCTCGCCAACGGCTTCGTCGACATCCTCCTCGACCACAAGGTCGACGTCAACTACGACAACGGCATGCTCTTGCAATCCGCGGCAGCCGCCTTGAACGCGTTCCTCGTCAACCGGCTGTTGGAGAAGAAGCCCAACACAGAGTCGATCTCGCGAGCGTTCTACCGCATCTTCGACAACCCCACCTCCGAAGACGAAGCTCTGGAGCTAATCACAATGTTTACTGACTACGCTGACGGCGAGACCCGACTGGACGTCATGTACACGCCGCCGGAATCCAAACCCCTCCTCTTCCTGGCCATCTCGCAATATCCCCGATCTATCCGAATCACGAAGGCGTTGTTGGACGCCGGTTACTACTACGACCAGATGATGCCGTGTAAGGTCATGGAAGACGTGGACGAAGAACCCGTCACGCTCATGATGTGGGCGCTGCACCAGGAGCAGAAGAAGGTTAGCAGCGGCATCATCCAGATGCTGATCGAGACGGGCGCCAAGATCAACTTCGAGAGCCGCCTATCTCAGACGACGCCATTATTACTGGCGATCCGCAACCGCCGCCCTGACATTGTCAAGATGTTGCTCCTCGAGGGCGCCGAAGTGGACGTCTGCGACGTCAAGGGCAACACGCCACTCACACTATCCACAGAAGCCGGCGGCGAGCTCGCCATCAAGATGATGTCCAACCTCCTCGCCGCAGGCGCCTCCAGCAACGACGGCTCGCTCCACAACGCGGCGCGCGAGCTGAACCTGGCCGCGTGCCAGGTCCTCGTTCAGTACGGCCACGAGCCAGACTTCCCGAGCACCCTCCACGGCGGCCGCAGCGCGCTCGGCGAGCTCGCCCGCCACGCCGCCGACAACGAGCCCCTCACCGCCACGCGCCAGAAGCTCATGGAGCGCGTCACCAACTTCCTCATCGAGGCCGGCTCCGACATCACCCTCCGCACCGACGGCAAGTCCATCCTCCTCCTCGCCCTCGACTCCAAGGAGCCCCTCGTCACCAGCCGCACCCTCCTCAAGGCCGGCATGTGGAAGCACGTCAACAAGAAGTTCAACCAGTTCACCGACGGCAAGATGACGTACTCGCCCACCATGTACGTCGCCCACGTGCTGCCCGCGTCGGACACGAAAGAAGCCCTCATCAAGCTGCTGCGCGCCAACCGCGCCGAGGACGTCTACTACTCCAACACGGGCCCGCAGCCCGACGGCGCCTGCGGCATGCCCGACGAGCTCGAGGCGCAGGAGCGCACCCGCCGCGCGCGCCTCGACCGCCTCAACCTCGAGCAGGAGGACCACCTGCTGTCCATCGCGCGCAGCACCGAGCTCGCCTCCGTGCAGGCGCAGATCTGGTCCGCGCAGGCGGAGCTCGAGGACAGCCGGCGCAAGCGCATCCAGGCGGACGACCTGGTCGCGCTCAACGAGCGGGCGCGCGCGGAGGAAGAAGTCTTTGCTGCCGCGATGCGGCGCAAGCGCAGCGAGCGCAGCGCGGACCTCGAGCACCAGGCGGCGCTGACGGAGGCGACCATCACGCGGGCGCGGGCGGTGGAGCTCGCGGAGCAGGACCTGGTCATGACGCGGCAGAGCATGCTGCTCGAGTGGGAGAAGCAGATGGCGACGGAGCAGGTGGACCACGCCAAGGCCATGTCTGCGATCCGGGTCGCGGAGCGGGAGGACGTGGATCGGATGGACCGCGAGGCGGAGGACCGGTTCCGGACGCGGCTGGCGGAGCAGCGGCGGCTGGTCGACGGGCAGACGAACCTGGCGAGCCAGCTGGCGGGCGCGGGCGTCAACGGGCGGCGGCAGATTGGGTACATCACGGGGGAGATTAATTAAGGGCGGCTGTGGTTTGGGTGTTGCTATTTCTTTTGTCACTCTTTTATTGCAATGCGCGGCCTGGCAGGGCTGCCGCTTGCTTGCCTGCCTCCTTGCTCCTTGTGGCACGGAGAGGCGAAAAGAGGAGCGCGAGCGTGCGGGGCCGTGTTTGTCGGTTCGCGATATGCTACGGATTTGGTAGAAAGGGGGGCGTTTTCTCGTTATCTTGGTTACATTGCACGTGGGGGAAGGGGGGAGGCGGTACCCTCTTCCTCCTGTCTTCTTCTTTTTACTATTCCATTTTCTTCCCTTTGTATGGAGATATTCTTGGGAGATTATAGGGGGGGGCTTCGGTTCTTAGCATTTTCCTGCGCAGGTAGTAGTTCTGGTTTATTATGCATCCTTACAGATGGGGATGGAGTAAGTTGGTTCGGCTGGGGTGCTGAAAAAGTAGCAAGTGTTGCCGCAGCGAGTAATGAAAAAAAAAAGATCCAATTTCACAGTCAGTCAGTCAGTCATTCGAGGCGGCGCGGCGCGTTCGTGGTGCCTGTCGTCAAGTCAAGTCCATTCAGCTGGTGTGTGTGTGTATGAGCACGTCTCTCATCCATTTCCCTCTCGGCCCCCGGTTTCCCTGACAAGAAGTGTCGTCCGGACGGGGGAAGTTGCGCAAGCCAGGGTCGTGGAAGAGAGATCGGCGGTGTGGTGCACGGCAAATGGTGCATTTGCGGGATCCATGACTCTCCACGAGGAATGCGATGCTGGGTCGCAGACCGCAGTCACGCTGGATCTCCGCGGTCTTGGCTTCCGGTCGCGTCGGGTTTGCCATTGGCTTGTGGACGTCACAGACATCGCGTGGTTTTTCCAACGTTGTTTTAGAGGTTGTTGGTGAGTTGCATGTTTGTGGGTTCTGCGAGAGGGGGGAGGATGGTTTAGTGTTGTGACTCTGGGATGGTGGTTGACGATCGGGAGTGAGATGGGTGGACGAGATGCGATGCAGAGAGTTTGGGCGTGCTCTGGACCCGGGAACAGGGCGGCGCGTGGCAGCGTGGCAGCGTGGCAATGCTGCCTTGGTCGTCCTAAGACTGGAGGTTGAATGGGGAATGGTCTTGATTTTGCGTGATGGATCATGGAGAGTGAGTGGGCTGCGTCTTGCCCTTTCGAAGGGGAACGTGCGCCGGAATGGCACTGCAAGGTACGACGCACGCTTTTAGAGGCGCCTCGCCAATTGGGAGGAGGAGGAGGGGCGGGCCTGGATTTCGTGGGTTTGTTGCTTGGACCGCCTCGTGAGACGGGGCTGCTAGGGTGCTAGGGTGGTTTGGCGAAGGGGGCCTGAAGATCGCATTACTCGTGGAGGTTGAAGGCGGCTAGAGGCGTGCGAACGAAGAGGCCTGGGGTGTCGTTGATTAAGGTTCGTGATGGGATGGCAGGATGGATGGATTGCGGGTGTCGGGATGGAAGAAGTTGGCATATCTCGAGGTCCAAGCTCTGTGATGGTTTGTGGTGAAGATGTGATGAGGAGGAGTTGTGCAACGGTGATGGGGCGGGCGATGTCGTGATGAGATGGGGCGAGGGCGACCTCGCGTGTGTGTGAACTGAGCAGAGCAGAACATTCACCCCTCGGTTTGGGTTCCTCTCAACGTCGCTCTGTACGTTTCCTCGTCTAAACTATCAACACGATGCATTGGAGGTTATCGTGTGGTGTTTGTGCACCATGGTCGCAACCCATCCAGCGAATGTTTCTGCGCGAAGGTTTTTGGTTTCTCTCCCCAAATCGACGTTCATTCCATGTCTTGGCGGGCCAAAGCTCTTACCGATAACGATGACAGGAAAACAAATGTTCAGACGATTCGTGCAACGTTAAAGAGGGGTCCGCGGACAATGATTCAACCGCCATGCCCATCAGGACTGACACTTGATTGACGTCTGTTTTGACATCTTCTAAAGTTTGGTCGTTGCAAGAAACCCACGTGTTGCATCGTCCGGGAGGTTTGAAAGGGAATGTGGAAACCTTGCTTCAGAACATGTTTCTTCCCCCCAGCGCTGTCGCGTGGGTTTTTTTTTTTTTTTTTTTTTTAGGAGCAGATCGACGGTCGAGTCTCGAACGTTTGTTTGGTTAGACGAGACGAAAAGGCCTCGAAGCCGAAGAAAGGGGAAAAAAAGAAAAAAAAAACCGGGGAGGGGAGAGCAGATTGGGAACGAATGTCTTGCAGCTGTTAAACAAGATCGGCCACTTTTCTTGCCTTCTTTTTCCTGATGCTTGTTGCGCACAAGCACACAGGCACACAGGCACACAGGCACACACAGCAGCAGGAGGTTCAGAGCAGAGGTCCAGTCCAGTCAGGGCTCCGCTGTTTGAATGGTTTCCAATCTTGAATTCCTGCCAACGACAATGGTCGGGTTCCAATTGCCCACTTTCCGAGATTTTCGTAAACCCACCCTTGGTGTGACAGGTCCTGACTTGGGTTTGGGGGCGCGTTGGCTGGCTGGTCGGTCCTCCGGGAAGGGCAGCGTGACATTTTAGGAGAAATTCTGGCGATCTCGCTGAACTCTGTTGCGATGGGGGATCTTGTCTGGACGATGACGGTATGTAGTTTTGGGATCATCCGATATGTGGCTTGGGCGAGAAGACATGGCTGTGTCTTTTGATACTCACTTGTGTATGATGGGAATGAGTTGGCTCGATGCTGTGTGGCTTGTCACTCTCGAATATCTCGAAGTTGAGCCCTATCCGCACTTTCATCGCGTCTGCCTGCCGACAAAGAGATAAGATGAAAAAATTGGCGCCCGTTCCGCTGCACTTCATAGACATGAAATCAGCTAGCAAGTAAGCTTCAACCCAGCCAACAGGCGAAATCCCAGCATCGTCGACATTCTCCCTGAGAAAACGCGATGGCTTCGTAACCAGTCTACCGGCAACATCCCTCGATCCCAACGGCCCGCGTGGCACCCAGCGCCACCGGGGCAGGCCAGAGCTTCCCTAGACGCTGTGAATTCTGGAGCATTGAAGCATCGTTCGTCGCCCAGAGGTCGTCTTTTGCCATCCCCACTCTTGTTTCTTACTGTTCCTTCAGTGGCAACCCCGTGACCCCCAGCGCGTGTCAGTCAGCCCTTTATGTAAATTGGCCAGCATCACTGACAGGAGCAGTCCGGATGGAGCCTCAATCCACCCGTAAAGTGACCGTCGACGACGCGGCACAGCCGTGGAAGAGCTGACTCGGGGCAGACAGGAAGAACCGGCTCAGGATCGTCCGCGGGAGACTGTCCCGTGCGAAACCTACGTCTTTTGACAGTTGACGTATTCGTCCCCCATCTTGCGTGGGCCTTTCGGTGAATGATTCAGTCTCGCAGTGGTTGATTGATACGTGCGTTCGCCCTCGGTGAGAAGAAATGCGTACGTTATTTCGTTGGACCCTTTTTTTGATAATATCAACTGCGTCCGAGCGTACAGGCAGTTGATAGATTGGCGAAATTTCATTTTTCTGGTCGAGGACTGATGACGGCGCACTGTTTGCTGATGTTTCGGGCCTCGCTGCCGTCGTTCGCTTTGCTGGAGCATCAACGAAGCTCATGCTCGTCTATTTCGGAATATCCAGGCCGGAAAACTTGCACAATCGAGCATCATTCGGGGTCATCTCGCCGTGGGCGACCCCGGGTCAGCCATTTGCGCGTTGACCTCCTCCAAAGCTCCAACTCGCCTCCCCCGCTTCCCTGGGTTGATCTGTAAAACCGGAGGCGTATGAGCCACGAGGCCCACGGCGATAGACGAGCCTTCAAGATCTTCAATTTTCGAAGGGTGTTAAGATGGCACGCAACTGTATTATTGCCGTCTCCTCTTTTTATTTGTCGCGGATGAGCACATTGGTTGGCTCTCGTCGAGCCCTGATTCTTGGACGGTTTAAGACGACATGTTATGAGTGTTTTGACTCGTAGAATTGGAATACTAGGCGGAACACACTCCGATGCATTACGTGGATTCCTAACTGAGCCGCTGCAACGCCCCCCTTTGCAGCCGAGACCTTCTTCATCGTGAGAGTACACACACACACACACACACACATCACATGCTGTCACACAAGCTTCGGGCGACGTGAACTCTTCGACTTGACAGTTGCGTCCTGGATATCTCGGGCATCTCTAGCTCATATGTTTGAGGGTTTACTGCCTTATCTGTACTGCAAGATGCAGTGAATTACAGCGATGGAAGCAGAAAAAGGACCTACATTCGCTGAAACACGTAGTCACTTTAGCGAGTGAGGGTCACTGACTCGGGGCTCTCGTCACAGCGCAAGGGACCGGGGTCGTCCGCCTGTGCCTTCAATCTTGCTGCCTCTATCTCTCTGCCGCCACTTGCCATGCAACAGTGAATGTCATTCATTTCCACAAGTCGTGAAATATCACCGAAGAAGGGAGTTTCCTCGCAGTCCTTCACATGTCGGGGCTAAGTGTACAAAGTACATCTGACTTCGCCAGCCCCAGCCACAGCCCAGAGCCACGTTCTTAGACGATAACCATAATCGGGGGAGACCATCGCCCAAAAGCAGAAGATCTGCCACCTTCTCGTTGATGAGATGTGCGTGGGAGCGTTTTAGTGCAGACACTTGTTCCCGGGTTTTCGGGCGCAGGACGGCCTCGAAAGAAACTGCCCAGCGCCCCGTGCCTCCTCTTTAGCGCCTCGACGACGTTTAAAGGTTGGCTGGATGATATGGTGACAACGTGGCTTGCGGCGCCATGCTTCATGCACACTTGTGCTAATCTCCTCGGACCCCAGCAGGTTTTTCTGCACTCTTTCAGCTCAGCAATTGGCGCCGCAGCCTCTACCCAGCTTGCCAGCTGCTGTTTGGACGACGAGACGACCGATTCAATCCACAATGTCTTACTCTTCTTTCCCACACCATGTCAGGGTTGGGGTTGCAATCGCACGGACGCCATTCCATCGGGGGGGAGCAACAAGTGAAAGAAGAGATCAGCACCACTAAGCCAGGCTCTCCCCCTTGGCCCCCTTTGCTGTCAAAGGCCCTTGATGCTTGTCCTCTCATCCACTGCGATCCAGCTGCCTGCAGCGCGGAATTTTCCAGTGCAGCAGCCAGCCAGCAGCATCCTCCCTCGAGGATGGCGCCCTCACCCCGGCACGCGTTAGGAGAAAAAGGGGTATGGTTTGGACTGTGGAGTAGGGTAGCCCCCCCGGGCCCCAGCAGGGCTTTACTGACGTTCGGCATATGGTTAGCAAGGGTGGCGAGCGGGTTCCTGGGCAGGCGCTATGCTGCTCTGGTGTTCGTATCGAGCTATCTGTGGACTCGTTTGCTGGAGGAAGCAGAGAGCAGAATATAATACCACGGACCCGGAACGGGCAGATCGGTTGTTGGCTCGAACCGTTGTCGTCTTGTTGGTGTGTGTACCTCTCTTCGTTTCTTTTCTTTCGAGAAGGGATGGGGCTTGTCTCTATCTTGATATTCACATAACTCGCCTGCTTCCTCTGCTAGTCTTTTCCTGCACTGATCACCCCACGGCTTCTTGACCTGTTCCCAAGTTTTGGTGCCTGGGTTTGGTCAGACTCACCTCTCTTTTCTGTCTAATGTTTTGATCCCCCACCGTGGTTTGACAGCCATGGACGGAAAAACGATTTATACGCTGTTCGGCACCGGACACGACAACTCTCACGAGCCAAAGCCGCTGGTGAACGAGAAGGGCACGATCCTGGGTGTCGCCATCACCTTCGAGGTATATGGTCTTCCACCCGAAATGTGAAGCGATTTGTGTGATCTGACATTGGCGCTTTAGGTCGTCGCATGGATATGTGTCGCCTTTCGTATGTACACGCGGGGGATGGTGGTGAAGGCCTTGGGATGGGACGATCTGTTCGTCGTATTATCGCTGTTGACGACAACAACTGGCACAATCGGTGCTTGTGTTGGTAAGTTGTCACATCTCAGATGTGATCATCTCAATGGCTTTTTGGCTGACACATGGCAAAGCAACTTCATTTGGCTTGGGCAAGCATCTCTACGAACTAACAGCTTCAGACGTGCAAAACTATCTCTGCGTACGAGCCCCATGACGACTCCCCGCCGGTTGCCGGTCTATCAACAATTGCCCAACTAACATTGGCCATTTCAGACGTTTTACATCACGAGTGCCTCCTATCAGATGTCAACAGCCTTCATCAAACTATCTCTACTCTTCCAATACGTCCGCATCTACGACCAACCCGGCTTCCTCCGCAGCGTCTGCAAAGCCATGATCCTCCTCACCGGACTCTGGGCCATCGCCTACAGCTTCCTCGGCTGGGTCCCCTGCTACCCCATCCGCGCCTACTGGGACTGGCAAGTCCCTGCCGCCCGCTGGGGCTACGGCTCCCTCGACGCCGACATCTTCTACGGCACCTACGCGAGCCACGCCGCCCTGAACGTCATCCTCGACCTCCTCGTCCTCGCGATCCCCGTCCCCCTCTACTTCAAGCGCGACGCCTCGCTCAAGTCCAAGCTCGGCCTGCTCGTCCTGCTCACCATCGGCCTCATCGTCAACGCCATCTCGATCGTCCGCCTCATCTCTGTGGTTCAGCACAGGGCTGCGACCCTGCCGACACTCGACTACACGTGGTACGCCCCGATCAGCGTCGTCATCGCCTGCGTCGAGGTCGACCTGGCCATGGTGGCTTGCAGCGTGCCGATCTTCTGGCCCGTGTTGCGGAAGCATTTCGGCGATTTTGGCGACGGCATCTTCGTCACCAAGGAGATTGAGGTCACACGCGAGGCCAGGAGGTTGGAGAGTGTCGAGCTGGACGACGACTTGGAGATGGAGCCGGACAGGAGGTCGAGGGTTGGGAGTGAGGCGAGCCTGCGACAGGAATCGCGGGCGCCGCCGAATGGGCGGTATCTGGATGAGTTTGTGGTGCGGCAGGTTGACCCGTTGGCGAGGAGTAAGAGTGTGGTGACACAGATCAAGACGGGCGAGGTTGAGGTGGAAGATGCCAAATGGTGGAACAAAGGAAGGCCAGAATAAGACTCTGAAGGTCTGGGAAGATTTTAGGAAGCGAGCAATTGCATTTCATTTTTCGATCACAACCTCCAAGACATGCTTAGTGCATTAGGACGTTTCAATGTGGTACTGACACAGTTGTTCCATCGTATCGAGAGGGGTTTGGTGATCTGGCCGGGTGACAACCCGTTCTGTTACCCATTTTGTGCAGGTTGTTAGCTTTTGATGATTATCGCCCCTAGTCGTTCCCTGTATCCTTGCATCAAATACTGTGATGCCAAATTTGACGTGTATCCGTTCTATCGATGTCTAGCATTTTGTACTACAAGCCGTTCTTGCGAGACTGCCTGATTTTCTTATGTCTGCGCGACTATATTTCCTGTATCCAGAGTTGCTCTAATTGAGCGCGAGGGTCACAAGAACAGTGAGGATGCAGACCACAACCACGACGACGACTTTACTTGTTTCATAGGACACAAAAGAGACCAATATTCCCATGCCAATATGAAGGCTGCTTGCTTATCAGTCGAGATTTCACTCTCGATAATACCAACCCGTCTGAACCCCCCCTCACCTGAGACCAAGGCGAGTCCCAACACAGACAGATGCAGTTTCAAACCTATAGGTATAAACTGAACGTCGGCGCAGATATCGTCGCATGTATCGAAATGAATTGAGACTCGGGCCACGTGCACGATCATGGATTCACATACGCCTTGGAGCCCACGCTCGCGAAAGCTTGAAAATGTGACTTGACGGTGCGTCTTTCCTTTCTTTCGATTCCACCATTCCGGGCGTGAGTAAACAGCGCCAACTGTGGCCGGCAGCACTGCGGCTTGAAGTGTCAGGGCGCCTTCCGTAACCTGGCCAGTCTCATCACCTGTCAAAAGGGTTGTCTTTGCTGACTTGACTTTGGCTAATAGTATCTCTTCGCCGGGAAACTGCCCGGGGCATATGACTTCTCCATCTACTGCGGCCCAGGACCATGAGGGTGCTCGGTAATCGGCCGGCCGTCTCTCGCATACACTGTCTGGAAGTACACGCCTTGTCAAAGCCCCAAGTAAGTCGGCCTTCCATATCCCAGCCAAGTATCTTGATGCTTCGTGATATAAACCTGTTGTTTTTAGCTCACAAAACGCACTTCCAAGTATTAGGATCTTTATAATTCCCAAAGCCCTGATACATGTTATGGCAGGGCCATCTGCAATGCCTGCGTTGGAAGTCGACACCGTCATCCTTGCTCCCGTTGATGTACCTGGTGCCCATGATTGTATCAGGGGCTACCCCATTCTCAACCCATTGCACAACCGCCATCAGTACATTTTCCTCCGGAGCCAGACTAGCGGTGCTCGCTGACTGATGGCCGATAAAAGTTGCGCCATTATCACTACCACAATGAGACATTCCAGACACCCGGAAGTAGCGGTAAAATGCGCCAAGGGCATCCGAATCCATGCCCATGGTTTGCGAGACGTGTTCGTAGTATCTTGGAGAGTTCTCACTGGAGAGAACACCATCGGCCAGGCCATGCCAGTGAAGAAGTTTCCCGCCGCGGCTCTGGAACGCTCCCAAATCACCTTCCCAGGTATCAATGTTGAAATGGCTGAGGCCCGACGCAAGGGTGTAGTTTTCTGGTCTGAAAGTAATGGGATCCCAGGTTGAGTCGTTGAAAATAGCATAACGCCACCAGTCCCATACTGGCGAGACTGCTCCAGAAAAGTAACTGTCGACAGCTCCAGTAAACTCGGAGCCCAGATGCATCTTCGGATATACGAGACTACCAGCCGCGTCCAACAACGGCGAGTAAATGCTCTTCAGGGTTTCCAGCTGCGTGGCAGTCAGGCATCCGCTTGTCTGACCGTCGCCCTCAGTACATAAGAGACCATTGGGGTTGTAGTTGCAGAGATTAGGCGACTCCAGAACGCCATCAAGCGTATCGCACTGGTCCAAGATATCCTGGTGGATGACTGGCCACATGTCCAGAGGAATGAACGTTGCAGACTCCGTTCAATGTCCCAAGAAGGGGGTAAAACCGAGTAGCCCATGACGTAAGATTATTCCATGTGATAGCAGGCGCTCCAACTACGACACCATCGAATAGGTCGGGGAAAGACTAGACTGCCTTTAATCCTTGGCGCCCCCGGTAGAGCAACCGAGATGATAGCTCTTAGTATAGGAGTTGCCATAGAATTCTTGGGCGGCTTACTTGCCGATGGACACACCCTTCTCGATGGAGCGGTAGGCAAAGTCCTGAACCACGTCGAGGTTGTGAAGGAAAGGGGTCCGGTATGTCCCTGATGTCCGTTGTTGGTTGCGATGGTTGCGAATCCGAGAGACTCCCCATACTCCACATCATAGTACTGTGAGAACCCGCCAAGACCGCCGCGCCAGTCGTGAGGAAGCGACCGCTCCAGTCTTCAGGCAGCCAGGCCTCAAACCAGAAACCAGAGCGGTCCGACGTAGGGACTTGTCCGACTACGCGGCATAGATTGACTGACACGGCCTGGGAGAAAATGCCACACGTGGCGTCTACTTCGTTGAGCTGAAGTTCGGTTCCCGCAGGGATGTAGGTTGACGCGAAACAGACGCCAGAAGTTGAAGGGGTGCTGGCATTGAAAGACTCGCAATACTGCTGGAAGCCCGCATGGCTGTTGGCAAGCGTTGCCATGGCGCCGATAGCTTGGGCTGCAAACCCAACGAAACTACGTCTGACCATTGTGGCAGACCACCAACCGCCGTTGAAACTCAACAAGATGGATCTAGTTCGAGAAAGTATATGCTTGGTGACGGTGAAAGCTGACCAGGTGAGACGGGCAAAGAGGTCAAAACCTTTCAGATGATGTCCGCGATGGGACCAATACGAAAATCAAAACGTACAGTGGGTACCATTATATACATAAGAAACCTCAACCAAAGCACCAGACGAATTTGCCAAGCTAAAGCTCATTTCACTAGTGGGCCGGCATTAGGCTGGAATCAGGGGAAAAGTTCGTGCCATCGCAAGCTTTCTTCCGTCGCTAAGCCTGGATCATTGGCCGCTGCCGGTGTATTCGGACTTGCCTAATGAGCTGATCGAACGACGTGGAGACTCTGTTCTCAGTCTGTCGCAGTTGCATTCGGCCGAAGGCGATGATAATTTGGGGTCCATCAGATCGACAGTAGGGACAAACGTAGCGTCTAGACGAACTGACAAACATCTCCATCTATACTTACGAAAGTAGCGGGCCTGAGTTTTCAGTTTGATCTCCTGTACAGGTCCCGGGTACCGGCGTCTTTGGACAAGACAAGCCGCAGTAATATATGGGGCGTGAGGTTCCTGAACCTGGAAGGTACGGCGGTGACAGAAGACAAAAGAGTGTAGTTGCGGAGCTGTCTGCCAAGTAACTTCGATTGTAATTTCCCACTCCTATCCTATTACATGGGCTGTAGGGTCAGCAAGTCCGGCCTTATGTCCGCTTGCTGATTTTCCTGAGCCGCGCCTCACTAACGATGATTACATCATGTTTGTGGCCACGCTTGAGCGCCGCACTTGAGGAACTGATGTAGTGTTCTTCGGAGAGATCAACTTTTCTAGGATTCCGTCTCTTGAACCAGTGGTCGGGACAGGCTTATCTTTGGTCTCGCATTCGGCGCCCACACGGGCATTCTGTTATTCGGTGTCGACATATGTGTACAACGATTGGCTAAATCCCTCTACTGACCCACTCTCTCAGACGCCGGGAAAAGTCTCGACGGGTTTCGGGTGATTCTAACAGAACGAAGCAAGTTACTGGCGCTGAAAATGAATTTCTATCCTTTCATGAAATTTAGTCCGGATACCAGAGTAGTAAATGGCCAGAACCAGCATCGAAGGACCTTGTGCCCCGGAGAGGAGGATATGTCGTTGAGGACCCGAGGCTACTGTCAGCGATTTCACATGAGGGCCCTACGCAGCGGTTACTTTGATATTGCCTGTTGGCGGAATTTCGAGAAAGACCGCAGGAAGAACTGGTTTTTCAGAGAAAGAATTGGACAAGATGGCAAACATATTCGGGCGTAAGGCCAGCACAATCCCGGGGAAGGAGAACGGGAACATGAACAAGACGGACAAGTTCATCGCGCCGAATAGGAGACTGAACAGGCCCGGTGCTGTCAGGATAACGCGTAAATTCAGATGATGATCGCGGCCGAGAACCTTCGTTAGGCAGTCGACGGGGCCAAAGGCGACCTGTAAGCTGCGTCAGCGAAGCCGGTGATGGCCGGAATATTTTCTCAATGCGAACCCAAGTATTCTGATATCCAACCATAGCAAACAGCACCAAATCTCAGAAATTTGCCACCAACGGTTCACAGCCAAACAGTTAGGAACTGCAGTCTCGATCGCTTCGTCTCATGTGCGATGACTGATGCCGTAGATCGCGGGGTCCAACTGAACCAAGGCGTCCTAGCCAACGGGATCTCGCATCTTGGGCAAGCTAGAGTCATGTCCGCGGGGCGATCAAAGAGACAGCCTTGTAGATCACGACTCGGAAGACGCTGATTGCGCATCGGACCTCTTCCGATTGGCGTGGCTGACGCCTGTCCTCGTCATTTCCGTTTTCCATGCCGTTGGGCCTAGCTCGGTCGAAGGCTCGCCTGGACCCTGATTATTGTTCGAGAGGGGGGCTATTCAACAACGGACGCGTCCAATGGGATGAACTGGAATGAAAATGAAACGGGGTTCTTTGAATAATTTGATTTCTTTAAGCGGCTGCCAGGCGCTGACACAGCGCGAAAGCTCGGTTCCTGAGCGCTCCGGGAGGATAGCTCGCGCCGTGCAGGGGCGGCGCTAGGAAGGCAAGCCATTTGGCGCTTTTAGTGCTGAAGATCGACATTACAACTTGCCTCGTTGGACAGGCAGTTCTCAACGGACTTCAAAACTACTCTGAAGAGGTCTAGTAAGAGGGGACGATAATATCGCGAGTCCATGGATTTTCTGTATTAAATCATGAATGAATCTGCTTTCCACGATCAGTATCTGTACATACGCATCTTTTTCATACTGTTTTCTACAACTTCATCCAAACTTTTCAACTGTGTCTTCTTACATCAAAGCTTCATTCAATTACTTCGTATCACAAACCATGCAGCTTTCTTATCTCTTGGTCACGGGAACACTTCCGCTGGCTGATGGCGTTCCTTTATGTCTTTTTGGTTCAATTGGCTTTGGCTGCCCATCAAATTCGGGGTCCATATTGAGGAACTTGCCGTCCAAGTTAAAACCCAATCATTTCACCTGGACACCAGCTGGACCTGGGGATGGTGAGAATTCACGGACCCAACCTGCGAATCGTCACTAACTTGCTGACTTCCCAGTTCGTTCACCTTGTCCAATGTTGAATACGCTAGCGAACCACGGATTCCTTCCACACAATGGTCGGGATATTACGTTAGACAAGATCAAGACAGCTTTTTCCGACGGGATAAATATGGGCGATGATATTGCAATCGGAACATTTACTCCGGGACTGGCAACAAATCCAGAACCCAATGCAGACGTAAGTTGGGTTCATGAACCTATTTACATACCATCAACACCAGCATCTCAGTTAGGAGTGAAGTCAACCGTCAGATTAATAACGTTTGTTTACAGTACATCGATCTGGATATGCTGAACAAACACAATGTCATCGAACACGACGGAAGCATGTCCCGCCGCGACGAGTACTTCGATCCAACAAACCCTTTCGATGCGGGAACATTCAACCAATTTCTTTCCTACTTTGGAAACGCCCAAACCTTCGACGTTACGTCAATATCAAATGCTCGCGCCCGACACATTCAGCAGATGAGCTTGCTCAACCCGACGATGAACGTTACTGAGGCGAGGGAGGGAACATCGGCCGGAGAATGCGCCTTCATGCTGGCTGTTTGGGGCAGCCCGGACAACCCAGTAGCAAAGAGGTCATACTTTGAGTATTTCTTCCGTAAGTTAGACAGACGTGCACGAAGACGAAAATCATGATATACTGACCCACTATGTCCAGGGAACGAGAGATTTCCAGTGGTGCTGGGCTGGTCCCCGACCGACACTGCGCTCACGGTTCCGACACTTTTGCAAATCGCCCAGGACATAACTGACGCTAGTCCTGCCGGTGTTCCGTTGACCTTCGCACCGAGAGCGGCTTCTTGAAGACAGCAACTCTCAACTGCTGGATTTCGCCTCGATGTTTTTAGTGGAGTCGATTGCGGTGGGAAAAGCACATAGCGTTTGGATTCTCCGTACATAATCGCATTACCAAGTCTGGGCTACAGACCCATCGTTGTTGCCATCCGAACATATCCTGCTCTCTACTCTACTACCGTCTGACTGTGATCTCTGTTGTGCAGACGATCCCCTTCGCATTGGCTTCTCTCAATATTGTCTCCTCGCTTGTTGATCGGTCGGACTTGGGCTTCCCGAACATAATACTCGCGGTTCAAGTTGGACCGCCGTTGATCGTCGACTGATGCGTGTCACCAGTCCCTGCCAACGCCCTATCCTGAAGCTCAAACTCCGGGGAGTCTTGGCTTGTTTGTTCCATGTATCCACGACGCCGCATGGTAGAGTTGAGCCTGTTTGTGGGTTAGCGGTTTTCGTATAGGTTCGTTTTGTATTTATCGGCCAACGAAATCTTCAGGGCGCGGCCCAATAGCGGTTTCAGAGAGGGTGCGCAAGCCGCAATGATGGCGAGACAGAACTGGACGCTGCACAAGTCCCAAAATTAGCCCATATGTGAATCGCCGTTGTGGCTTCAGAGATACTCATAAATCCCAGAACTGAACACTGTTCTTGCTGCATGAAAGTACGAGTTAGCTGAATTGCTTCCGAAGCCCTCGGACCACAGGCATGCGTAGAGAACATACAAAATTCCGTCCTTTTCTCCACCATACGCAATCTGAAAGACTGCAGTTACAACACCGACTTCAACAGCGCTAGATTGTGAGCAGAGAATTCTCTAATTTGCGAGTGGCAGACTTACCAGTAATCCAGGCTCAGAATTCCAATCAAATAGATTCGAGTGCGTCGCTTCAACTGCAATGTCCAAATGACTGGGATGGGCAGGACAGCAAAGCGAACGTCTGTGAACATGCAAGATGCTGCGTTTTGATTGTTAGTAATTGGCAACCATGAAGACCGCACGGGTACTTACAGGTGTAGAATAGACCAAAAGAGATAAAAAGCTTGATGTCATAGCATTCGGGCTCGAGACTCTTGTCCCAGTACCCGGCCAGGGGCTTGCAGTAGAGGGCAATAGTAACACAAGCGAAGATGCCGCATAGCACGACAAATACTATTGTTTGGATCAGTAATTTATCCAAATGTGGATGTCGAAGGTTTTACCGATCAAGGCCCACAGTGAGCGTGAATACCATCGACTCTGGCTGAATCTCAAGAGGGATAATGCGATGGAAATTTTGAGCAAGCTGCGACCGGCAACACCAGATATGTTGGAAAGGTAGAAGCTCAGTTGCATGATCTCAGTCACGTCAGCATCGGACAGAGTGTCCTGGTGCTTTCCCATCCCGCGGATACCTTGCATAATCAGGAGAACCATACCGACGGTGGCGAGAATCTACGCCGTCAGCACGGAAAAACGTAGGTAAGCAATGAAAACGCCTTAGATACTCACAACAGAAGCAACCAAAATATAATCATCTCGCCGATGGTCTTGACCAAAAGCGCCCGCGCGTAAAGTCAAAGACTGGCAAATATTGCAGCAATGACGTACAGAGTGCCCGTTACTCCAAGAATCCATTCTGTGTTACTTTCGCGTGCTCTATCCGTATCAATCGAATGCTTGGGATCAGTCGACATAACAACAGACTATTTCGCGGGTCGAAGTGTCGATTTGAAGATAGATGAAGAGTTTGAGACGACTGCCAAAAGAACTACCCAAGATTTGTGCCGATGGTCCCTGAGTAAAAGGGGGTTAAGGACCAACAGAAGAAACATCATAGTTCGTACCTGCCCATGTAAATCGAACCACAAGCCAGCTTCTGCGACCTGGAAAGATTGGAAGCCCTCCCACCAGCTCGAAACCAACATCATACGTGCCTTCCGAAAAGAGCAGAGGCACGAATTCTGGGCCTCGATCTTCTACACTGGCGCAAAAGGGCGGCTCTCTCCATCCGGCAATGCCTCGAGCCTGCACCATGGCTTACGTACCTCTGACATCTTAGAAGACTCCAAGGCTTTCGATTTCTAAGTTGCTGGTTGGCGAAATCACGCTTGTTCCCTCAAACCTCGAGAGTCCGGACCTGTTGGCATCAACAACACCTCAAAGGAAGGGTTCCGAGCGGCGAAGGAATACACTATTGTGGGCATCTCATTTGCCATGATTGCAAGGTTGTTTGTGAGCCTGGTCTTTGAACTAACAGCCAAGAGCGAAGAACCAGGTTAGGCATTGCACGCATCCGATCGCTCCGAAATCAAAGAGGTCGTTGCAGTTGAACCTCTGGATTGGAATTGGCACTGCGTCTCCCAGATAAATCACTTCTACAACGTATCACAGAAATCCAAGTGAGTCAGACTTACGCCTCAAGTGACTACGACGTTGTCGCCTTGACTATTTATTTGGTTGAAAGAAGCATAGACTCACGTCCCGCAACCTAATCTGGCCCATGTCCGACGATTTTGGATGGAGATATGAATCTACCCACCATTTAATCTATAAAAATGGGCTCATCTGATCATTCTTGCTGCGTTGGTGCTACCCGTCAACCTCAACCTGTAGTATCGTGCAAATACTTCGCCACAGCTCCAACAGACTTGGACTTCGGCGAAAGTCAAAAGAGGTCGCGCCGAAGTGTGGATCAAACCCCGGACCAGATCGAGTGTCGTGGGGCGTGGCATCCTGGCCCGAGCATGGCTTTTACTTGAAATAGCAGGTCGTCCGACCGCCGGTTGGCCACCCGGACCCGCGTCCGCATCTCCAACATGTCGCAGCGGATATGCGGCACAACGGCGAAAACGATGTCAAAGACATTGGAAAACGGCAAAGATAGAGAGAAACCTAGGAGTTGTCTGCATCAATTGCCGTCTGACAATTGTCTGCGGGTCATCATGGACATCGCTGTATCTCTAGGTCGTTGCTAGTGCTTACCAACGATGTGACCCTGTTCATGTCTTTCCCAGGTTCTGGATTTATCCATGCCATTTGACCATATCGCTTCTGCAAGACTGACTCCACGCGAGCCAACCAACATCTTGTCCAACATGCAGGCAAGGGCAGGGTTTAGAAATTTTCGTGGAATCCACGAGCCCGCCGACATCCGCAACCGGCTTGGTTGCCATTTTGGCACAAGTCAAATGAATCGCGAAAGTCGGGCGAACCCGTCGCGCCTGGGGAGGGCTGAAAATGACCGACGCAGATGAGATAAATATAAGCCGCAGCGTCCCAGCCAAAGACGAGCTGACTTCTATTCGTTAGCTCGCTAGCCCATTCCCTTCACCGAACAAGTAAAGCCGTCACGTTTGGTCTCGACTTTCACTGCCTCAAGATGCGTTTCGCCAACTTCCTTGCCGTCCTGGGTCTTTGCGCCAGCCCAGCCCTGGCCGTTGAGGGCGACGAATTGTCAGACATTCAGGCCCAAGCCATCGAGGCTCTTCAAGCTGCTGAAAGTGACGGCACCCTCGGAAAGAGGGGTGGGTGCAATTTGTTCAACGCACGTGTCCGGAAAGACTGGTAAGTGACCTTGTGAGTCGGACGTGTTTGAATTCAGGCATCCCTAACGGCGCTCTTCATCAGGAATGCCTTATCTGGCTCAGAAAGGAAAGCATACACGAGCGCCGTGAACTGCCTTCTGAGAAAGCCATCCAAGCTTCAAGCTTCTGGATTTGCACCTGGTGCGAGGAACCGTTATGACGACTTTGTTGGCGTTCATATCAATCAGACCTTGAGCATCCATGGAACTGTGAGTAGCTTGCCATCTAGACAAGGTCATGTGCATGAGCTAATCTGGCTACCCCAGGGTAACTTTCTCACATGGCACCGATACTTCACCTGGGCCTACGAAAACGCGTTGAGGGAAGAGTGCGGCTATGAAGGATACCAGCCTGTGAGTCGCTATTTGTTCCACAAGCAAAGAACAAACGCTAGGATATTGACCGTATCTTAGTATTGGAACTGGCTGTCATACCGGGATGACCCCTCAAAGGCACCGATGTTCGACGGGAGCGAGACCAGCATGAGCGGCAATGGCGTCTTCAAGGCCCATAACGGTAGCACTTCTGGTGGTGGAGTTTACATTCCCTCGGGCGATGGTGGTGGCTGTGTTACCAAGGGACCATTTGCGAAGTAGGTCCATTCACGCAAAGACTGAAAACCACGCAGTTGACAAGACTTTAGCATGACAGTTCACCTCGGACCCGTTGGGCCCGGAATTGATGGCCTCGCTGTCAACCCCGGTGGCCCACTCGCTTACAACCCTCGATGCCTTTCCCGAGACATTAGCGCCTGGACATCTCAGCACTGGATGACCCCGGAGAACGTTTTGAATCTTACCGTTGGCGCCGCTGCGGCAAACGTCCGAACATTCCAGGATGAGCTTCAGGGCCGCTTTGGAGATGGCTTTCTCGGAACACACACCTCGGGACACGTATGTTAAGCTCTCTTGTTAAAATCCCTTGATTTAAAACGCGGAACTAAGTACCTTCCAGATGATTGTCAATGGCGAGGCATCTGACCTTTATTCGTCCACCAATGACCCGACCTTCTTCCTTCACCACGCCATGGTGGATCGTGTGTACTGGCTTTGGCAGGCTCTGCATCTGACCGAAGCCTTCAACATCGCGGGTACCATCACAATCCTCAACAACCCCCCGAGCCGTGATGCCCGGCTCGATGATCTTGTGATCCAAGAACCCAACGCGCCCAACCGGCCCATCAGTGATCTGCTCAACACAATTGGAGGAAGTCCTTTTTGTTACATTTATCTTTGATATAGACGAGACGTCTGGTCATAGCGATGATTTTACTATCACCTCATTAATTGATAATACAATTATTCAGACCAAAGCCACTTCACTCAAACTGCCACTGAATGATATGAAATGTGTCTTCAGTGCAACACATAAATTCTGTGCTGACTTACTTGCTTGTCCGACCCTTGAAGCTAGATGAGCCCGGTTGATACGGTATGCCGTCGGCATGTGAACAAGCGTAACCACGTAGTGGTAATATTTAAACAGGAAATTGATTGCTTTGTTGATCCGCCTCTGCCTGCTAAATTGAAGAGGCATTAGAAGAAGCTATTTATGCGTTGATGGCCCTGATTCGTAATGGTACCCACTGCACTTATACGCGTGTAAGGCCATTTCGGCCTCAGCCTAGAACAACATCAACCCGGTTCCGTGCACCTGTTAGTCCCACCTGATATCCCACGGAATTTGACATGTTGTTGATAAAAGGGATAATTTTTCCTCAGCATGATCTTGCTTAGGTCAATCGAGAAGGCATCTTACATTTACATCATGTTAGTTAATCACCTTCTTACGACTATCTTTCTGCTGGGCGCCGTCTCAGCAGACTCCTCTTGCAAAACCACCCCATTCGATGCGACATGGCCAACGACTGAGGATTGGAACGCACTGAACCAAACTCTTGCTGGCGCGCTGATCAAGACTCGACCGGCTGCATCATCTTGCTATGAGGGAAACCCTTTCTCGTCAACTTTGGCTTGCGAAGAAGTTGATGACGACTGGTCCTCGAGCAGCTTCCATGCACAACAGCCAGAGTCGATAGACTATCCGTTCTAGGCTAACAGCTCATGCGTTCCACCCAGTGACTATGGGTACAAAAATCAAGGATGCACACTCGGAGGCTTGCCTGAGTACATCGTCAATGCCACAAGTGCGGACCAGGTTGCAACTGCCATGAAATGGGCTAGCGACCGCAACATTCGGATCATTGCTAAGGGAACTGGACACGATCTCAATAGAAGGTATGAAACCGTCGCGTGGTATTCAGATAGACCAAGATGCTGCGAAGGAATTAGATCTAGTGGTGCCTACGCATCATCGATCTGGACCCATCAACTCCGACACATCGACTTCAACTCTCAATGGCCCCGCCCGCTCAGCAACGATACGGAGAATGCGGTGACACTTGGCAGTGGAAACAACCGGGGAACTGTTCTTCAAGCTGCTTCTCTTCTTGGTAGGACTCTCGTTGGCGGTCAAGTCAAGACAGTAGGCCTGGGTGGCTTCATCGGCGGGGGTGGCCATGGCCCTCTTTCGAGCCACTATGGTCTGGCAGCCGATCAAGTCCTCCAAGCCACCGTCGTGACATCTTCGGGCAACATTCTCGTCGCCAACGAAGCTCAGAACCAGGACTTGTTGTGGGCGATTCGAGGTGGTGGACCGGGGGTTTACGGAGTCGTTATCGAGTATGTCCTGCGCACTCATCCGATACCTCAAAACGTGGTCCAGTCTACATTCTCCCTGTCGCTGCCCCAAAACAGCACAGTAGACGCTCTCGCCGCATCTTGGGACGCATTCGCGACTCTCACAAGCTCCCTGCCCGACCTCATGGACTTAGGCATTGCAGGATTTGGGACTGCAACAACGGTGGTGGGCTCTCAGGTGTCTGCTGGTGAATTCAACAGGGGTATCGGGGCATCTTTCACCTTCTTCGGCTTCAACACTACCGCAAGCACTCTGGTTTCTATTTTGGAACCCGTGAAAGCACGCGTATTGGGAAATAAAACAAGCCAGGGCTTGTCCGTGACCATCTCAACCCCGACGGTATTCGATTCATACATGGCTTTCGTCGACAGCCTCAACAATCCATCAGAGCCCGTGGCACAGATCAGTTTGATCTCCAGTCGTCTCCTCGGCCGCAAAGAGCTGACAGAAATCTCTTCTGATACCCTGCGCTCTCATCTACAGAGTATTACCACCTCGCAGGTACAAGGAAGCGCTTCATCCCTCATCTTCGGGCTCCAAGGGGGCCCTGGGACGAACCGGGTTGAGGAAAAGATGCGTGGAGCTGTGACGCCAGCTTGGAGAGCAGCGTACATCCACCTCATCAGCACTGGGGCGTACGTCAACATTACAGACTCCACACCCCAAGACGCTCTGGCGACCGCGGCTGCATGGACTGAAGAGAACAAGGAGGCTGTCTGGCGTAAGTGGGCACCTGGATCTGGCTCATACTTCAACGAAGCCAATCCTTTCAACACCAACTTTAAGGAGGACTTTTTCGGCGGGAATTACGATCGTCTATTTGATATCAAGCAGAAGTACGACCCTACTGCTAGCATGTTCGTTCTTTCAGGCCCTGGAAGCCACATGTGGGACTATAATCTGGGCACTGGCAGATTGTGTCGCATGTCATAAATACGCTGGGCATTTGCATAGGGGTTTTCACAGCCGCTGAGAGCTTAGAGCGGACGGACGGTTTTGGGAGTATGGGTCCACCTTAAGAGCATCTAGAATAGGTCATCGATCATGTGAATTAGTGTGTGCCTTAATAACCAAAATGATCCTGATTGCCCATATCTTCCAACTGAGGGATCCACCTTTTGATACGGACCTTTATTTGTGATCACCAAGTTGCCCCGCGAATTCATGAAAGTATTGAAACGCAAGACACATACCATTCTTAAGCACGGCATGAGTTAAGATTCTATCAAAACTTGCAGAGGCCAGGTTAGAATATCCTGCCAGAATGACCCAATGATGCTGGCAACCAGATGAACAACAGAGGATCCCGAACTACCGAATGCCCGGTACTGCCGATACTTGTGCAGCGTAGCAGCATAAAAGGCTAGCACGACGAGAGCCTCTGGTTGATGCTGATGAAGAGCCTCGATATACCCATCTGTAACATACAAGGGCCATGCCATAACGGCGTGAACACCGACATCGTATCTTGTTGGCTCCTGTTTGGCCATATCCAAAACCCATTGCACACCAGCCAGTGCACCTAGACAAGCCTCTGTAGCTGCTGAAGATGTTGTCATCCCTGTGAGAAACTCTCTCAACTGATCGGTTTCTGTGCCCGGTGATCGTGACTCTGTCTGCTTCGAGAGGGTTGCAATGTACAGCAAAGGCTTCAAGTCCGACTGCAGAATCTCTGACCAATATTGTCCTGTCACGGCTCGGACCCCTCGATGAAGACGGCAGTAGCTAACAAAACTCTTCACAAAGTCTGCCAGTGTTCCGTATTCTGTTTTTAGCGTCTCATGAAGGACATGAATGCCTAGAAGCGAGGCGAAAATAAACGTGGGCATGTAGGTACTGTCTGAAATATCGCCTTTGGCCTCAGAAAACATTTCCAAAGACCGCGTTTGCAGCTCGGTGGCTTGGTGATTGAACAAGCGTGCCTCAGCACCACCTTGCGTAGATAGATGGAGCGCAGAAAGTGCAAGAAGTTCGTTCAGTAGGTAGGGAGCTGTGAATACATGCTCAATAGCGGTGTTGATCATAGGCCGTACATTGCCCTTCAGAGCCATGAACTCAGCCATGTGAGACTCGGCATGATGGAGGAAAACCATGTGCGCCACAGTAAATGTTGGTGAGTCGCAATGAAGGCTACTCGTCAACTGCTGAGGGACGATGGCGACATTTGCCGCCGCACTGCTCGGAGGAGAGGGACTTTTGACTGTTCCAGTCGGTAGTTTTTCTTCGTCTGCATCAGTCTTGAGGAACCAACAGACCCGATCGCTCATGACGCAGTTCCGGCATTCTGGGCGGGTCTCGTCGCATTTGATGTGCCGCCGCTTGCACCCGGCACAGCCATTTCTCGACTTTTTGTGGGACCGACGACCTCCGGGGTGATGATCATGCTGCTGCTTCGGCATTGGTAGTAGTGTTGCGCGGAATGAGATGAATCAAGAAGAGATCAAGGAGGGAAAGGAGCCAATACCCGGGTCTGCAAAAAGTAAAAAGAAGGCTGCAAGTAGAAAGGTCTTGTTTGTGCCGGGGCGCGATTCATATTCTCAATCTCTGCACTAAAGGTATCTGTAGATGGGGCTAGATGCGGGTTGGTGCTTGTTTCGTACATCGTGGCTGAGGCCTTGTGAGATACAAATTTTGCCTTACACGCGTATTTATGATCAAGCTCCACTTTATTTCATAGGCTACATAGATTGCCGTGGAAAGAAGAACGGATTATGGATTCAAATCCATCAGTTACCCGCGTCGTGCCTCACGCCGTTCTAGTCTGCATAATCAGAGCATACTGAACAAGGAACTCCATGAATTTGAATGGAAGGCTCACGAGTTAGTGAATAACTCATCACATTGCACCGAGTCGCTTACGAACTGACGGTATCATTTGACGACCCCGCAGCGATCCTAACCGGGCCGAACTGTTGTGTACCGATCGGCGTTTTCGACCAACTCCGGTTTCCGATGAGGGCACCCCCACTTACCCGAAGGACCCGGTCTTATTCGCCGTTCTCCGTCTATAGGGTATCAATTCAGTCCCGGGAGGATTAAATGCCCCGCCCGAGTTTCCAATCGATGTGAAACAGAGCAATGAAGATATCGACATCCAATGAAGATTCCGGTTTCGACCGTAATGATGGCTAGGCAAAACAAACGAAGCCCCTAATTGAGGCCCTATTCCAAAGTCCACGTCACAAGTGGCTACCTAGTTATCATTGCTAGTTAGATAGCTATGCATGTAGACTGCGTGATACTTGGAAGTGCGTCTAGTCAAGCTTATGGTCTATCTTGCGCTTTTACATACTGCATATGCGACCGATATACACGGCTTTATTTCACCGTTAAGGTACCGCCCGAAGCGACTCCAGAATACCTCTTGATCGTGGGCATTTAGCAGGAAGGACTCTGCCAGCCGGGAGTTTCGTATGCACGCCAATCGCCTTGGCATATATGGCAACGCAAAAATTGATCTTCGAAAGATCTAGGAGAGACACCTACACGCCTATCCGAAAACCCATCGGGATACTCATTTCCACAAATAGCTCGACGATTAAGGTAGATAGCGGAATGAGACAAGGGTTATTCCCTAAGAGCAGACTGGATTTCTTTCTAAATTGCAGGCAATAGTGTTCAGTAAGTCCAAAATCATCTTGTAGGTACCATCTGATGGAAATATCCGGGGCAAATCCCCGAAAGTCCGATGAGAAACAACATGAGAGGAGCTGGCGTGGCCAACAATCAATGGCACAGGAGTTTGCTACAAAGAACTTGCAACACGAGGACACGAAAATTTCTTCGGCACAACAAACGTGTCTCTGGTGCTATTGAGGCTAGGCAACTGCCGTTGGGATTGACGCACCTGCGTTTCCGCAGAGCAGATACTCCTGGGGTCCAGCATCCTTTTGAATCACTTTCAATAACAGTCTTACGGCTGCAAGAGCACATCCCAAAGTGAATGCCGCACTATCTCAAGCTACCTAGCTGCACAAAGCGGCAGGCTCGGATGACGAGATCGAATGAGTGGGCCTTGCCAATAACGAGAAAGTAAACTATTGGGGCGCATCGGGCTTACATTTCCGAACTACCGACGGATTGCATCCTTAACCCAAGTTCCACGTCGCAGGATGTCTCGGCGACCACCTCACTCGCCATCCCTTCATTAACCTTAGATGACAGCCCAAAGCGAATGTAACCTCGGATAGGCACTTGACCAGGATCAAAAGGTTATTTTGAGGACTCAGGCTGAGCTGAGCTGAAAGCCAGTTGCGTTCGTAGAAGCTTTGCGGCTTCCCGCCTTCAGCTTCTCGCGTCAAACTTCCGCCGAGTGTTCACACGTTCGTCCCAAATCAGAGCGGTTTGCAGGACAGATCGGCATTTCCCCGCTAAGTCTCAACGTTTCTCACCGCCATTGGCGGAGATGACTGCTGTCTACCGGGAGTTCTTAGTTTTACGACCATTTTGCCAAGCCACTAGAGCCAACTCCGCAAAGGCGCGGACAAAAGTTGCCCAACAGGAAGAAATTCATCAAGACCTTGTCTCTTGGCAGGTTACAACCGTCCCAAAGCAGCCGCCCAGATCCGAGGTCAGCGGGGGTCCTCAAGAGCCCTTGCAATTCTAAACGTGCTTAATGGTCTCAAGTAGATTTAAGCTTACTCCCGCAACCACCCAATGTCGCATTAAACATAGAGTAAACAACGCCTTGTGCCTCGTCCAAACCATCGCGACTGGCGGAAGAACATTCCAATAGCTTGGCAGGACACGTCGTATATGAAAGAAAAGCTCGGCCGACCGGAGCGGAACCAAGCTACGCCATTCTCGATATGGAAGCTGCAACTCAATCGGGGATATTCCCGATGAAATAGATTGAGCTCACTGCTCAGAAATATTTATATTAAATCACATGTGTCTCCGCCGTTTGCTTGAGTCCGTGGATCACTGCCAGTTTCTCTTTGCTGCCCACTTATACCACTGTCTTCAACCCTCCGGCTCGCGCAACCCGCAGATCGTCATCATGAAGTTTTCCACAATCTTCGCGTCTCTGGCGCTCAGCGCCCTGCAGATCACGGCTGCTCCCGCACCCGAGCCTGCCCAGCTGGAGGCTCGCGCGCCCACTCTCTACCTCTGTGGCGACAGCACCATGGCCCGCAGCAGCGACTCCCAGATGGATGGTTGGGGACAGTATGTCTCCAAATACCTGAACATCGCCGTTGTCAATAGAGCCATTGGCGGTCGTTCCTCTCGTTCATTCTGGAACGAGGGCCGCTTCCAAAACGTCGCGAACGAAGTCAAGTCCGGAGACATTGTCGTTATCGAGTTCGGCCACAACGATGTCGGCTCGCCCCGCTCCAACGACAACGGTCGCTCCGTTTGCCCTGGCGAGGGTACTGAGACTTGCGTCTCCGACACCACCGGCGAGACCGTGTACACCTTCGTTTTCTACGTCATCCAGGCTGCCAAGCTCTTGAGAGCCAAGGGTGTTACCGTCATCCTCAGCTCCCAAACCCCCAAGAACCAGTGGTCAACTGGTAGCTGGGTCGGCACTCCTTCTCGCTTCGTCGCTATGCAGCTCAAGGCGAAGAACACTCTGGCCGACTCCGGCGTCACCTTTGTCGACCACCACCAGGCCGTCAGCAACATGTACCGCAAGATGGGAGCTACTGCTGTCAACGCTCTTTACATCAAGGACAACACCCACACCAGCCCGGCCGGCGCCGACTTGAGCTCCCAGGCTTTTGTTCAGGCCATCTCCCAGAACATGAACGGCACCACCAGCTTGGCCGCTCATGTCAAGACCCCGGTCAAGATCGTTTATTAAATGAATGGTTGATGCTCATATCTAGAACCAATTGAAAAGGCTTCATGGCCTTGCTAGGAGAGGTGCCAGCAGAGGACAGCTCAATCTCCCATTCGCTGTAAATATTATACGGAAGCTCGACTTGTACATATTTAGGCACTCCTGTGCATAGCCTAGCCGTATCTACTGAATCACTTCAGCTTTTCTCCCTCCATCTCAAGCGTTCACATCTATGTCTGAACCACGCTTGTAGGAACACCCGCAAAATAATACATCTGAGACATCCATGGATGGAACTGGGTCACTTGAATCGTATTAGGGAACTACTGACTTGTATCCGATTCATTGGCAAGTCGCAATAGCATCCATTCAGCAAATACTCGGCGGGTGTGTCTGACTACTCTCGTCCCCCACCTCTATTGTCTCCGGCGCCTGAGAAAATTCCACATGTGGCTCATGATTCACTGTGATGTGCCCTAGGAGAATCTTTCCCATGGACTTACTCAACTAATGGAAATGGTCTGGTGGTGTAGTTGGTTATCACGTCAGTCTAACAGCACAGAATGTCTTCGGATGTTCTTTCTGGTTCACTGAAGGTCTCCTGTTCAAGTCCGGGCTAGATCACATGCATTACTTTTTGTCGGTACTAAATAGCGCGCGAAGCCAATTGTTTAGATGGCACCTGTGTCCAAGCAACTTGTACCTATATGGTCGGAAAAGAAAAGTTTACTTATATAATGAAAAAGGCGCAACCTGTGCGTCCATAAGTGCGTTGTAAACCACACGTAGTATGTGAACCACTACTAGATATGTTTATGATGGGCCAAGTGACGGCCGCAAATATCGTTGTCACAGACGGCAATGCAGCACCGCCGGCACCAATCAGTCTTGCTAGCGTTAGTCTGAAAGCCACACCAGAAACACCAGCTAGGCTGCTGACCTTTCTGGGCCAACATTTCAGAAAGATCTTCTCGAGCCTGGTGGCTTGCAGTACCAATAATCTCATCAAGAACCTCGCCTCTGGACATGTCCAATTCAAGCCTCGGTAGCCACTTCACCCACGGGATCCACGATCCTGCCGTCTTAGCACCCATGACTAGAAACTCGCCAGCAATGTCTTTTCGCACAAAAATCAAGCTTTCTAACCCGCCCAGAATATCGTGAGGCTTGACTTCATGTCCTCGCTTTTCGGCCTGTTCGAGGATAAATGAGCGGATGGTTGAGCCGATGATTCGACTGACCATTGTAAGGTTTCCTCTGATGGTTAAGTCGAGTGTAGCCAAGGCATGGATGAGGTCCGCGGTAGCAACTGGCTTCTGAAACTGGCTCTGCCACCTTTTGACTGCCACTGTCCGCGATATTCCAAGAATGCCCAACCTCTTCAGGAACTGGCCATCGAAATCGACAGCTGTACCTTGGATGCCGGTAGCTTTCCCAAAGAACACGATATCAGGGCTTGCAACATGGCAGTATTCTTCTCTGTGAAACGAAAAGGGGGCACCGCACCGAATAGCGGTTAATGTTTCGTCCACGGCAAGTAGAAGACTCTCCTCCGCGCACAATTTAGCCAAGCGCTCCAACAGTCCGGGGTCTAGAATTCGGCCATTGTATTGATTTTCGACAATTTCAATAATGATTCCTATGCAGCCTTGCTCTTTGGCTTCATACATCTGATCTCTGAGCTCGTCGTCCGACACGCCTTCAGTATGGAGGAGGATCGGATCGTGACCGTAAGACTTCTGAATTGAGGAAAATCTCAGTCCGGGCTTCTTCAAATTTCTCTGTCAGGCCCACCATTGCTCATACTATATGGGAAGACCTACATACTACCGAGCTTGAGACTGTGGTAGAGGCTGCAGCCGCGAACGTGTCCGACAAAAGGGCCCATCGAGGTCGCTTTACCTGGATGTCATCCCAACCAAGTCGTTTTAATGTGTCGTCTTCATCCGTAAACGGGCTCTCAGATGAGTCTGACGACTCAGACATTGAGATCTCCGCGAGAGTCAAGATGATTTTGACAATGTTGTCTGGGTTCATTGTCTTGCTGGTAGTAACCCCATAGTCAATGGGGCAAAACCCTCCAAAATAAGCTCTGGCTGTGTTTTAGCGGAATTCTGAGCTATTGTGCCGTGACTCGGTGACCTACGCGAAAGATTCTTCATAAGAGTGAAGCAGTTCAGCGTAACGACGCTCTAACCCTATGCGGTTTCCCAGATATTCGCGCCAGAGAGGGTTGTGGAGTGTCAGGGACTGCATCTGCTCGAAACATAGAATGCTTCCATCGCAATTGTTGAAGTCATGATCAAGATTGCGGAGCGGAAGGCCGGCAGGTACCGCCATGTTGTAACCTTGGTCAGCTGGCATGATGAGTGTTGTTTGAAGTCTGTGGCCCTGAGGAACTGGTGTGATGTAGTCCAAGATAAGGTATTTCCCTGAAATGTTTTGTTAACTATCGATGTTTCAAAGAACGAATAAAAGGCTGCTTTTGTGTTGCGAATATAAGGCGCAATTGCTGCTTAGCAATTGTGGTTCCACTTTTGCAACATTTTGCCAATACACCACTGTCTTTCCTAAAAATGAGCATACCTAGGTAGGTTAGACGACTTGGTTGGAGCCCAGGATGTGTAAGTGAGTGAAGTGTGGTTATCATATGATGCCTGATATGCTCGTTCAATTGACAGTCGTAGACAGAATTCATAGTGGAAAGATGGCTGTGATTGCTATACTTGGTCAAATGTTGCTGCCTTGAAAGTTCGTCCCCTGCTTGCGCCCGAGATGGCAGTCAACCTAGAACGGTAGAGCCAATTGGGGCACTTCGTGAGGTAAGGTCGTGAGACTGAATGGTTCAAGACCCTGCTGTGATATGTCGTTTGGTGTCCAATCGGCACAAAGAGTCACAGGGCCTCGAATCGTGTAATGTGGAGTGCTTGTTTTGACTTCAGAGGTACGCTGGAACGCGTTCACGAACAAGAATTGACAAGGGGTTCAGTAAGGGGCGTGAAGAGGCGAGGTTCATTCAACGTGACTGAAAGGGATGTTGAAAAGAGGCCAAATGATAAGGCAAGATGCCATGGGGCCGAGACATCATGGTAGAAGCCATCACAATACCTTTCCAACAGCATGTGCATGTACGCTTAGATACTTTTCAACATGCGTTCAACTCGTAAGTGCCACCAATAGAAGCGTTCCTCTCCCAAGGCGCACTTGCTATGAACGTGGTCAAATTCACAGCATCCCTAAGGAAGCCTTACGTGAAGTGGCAGAGCCCCTTGGTCGTCAAATTGCAGTGCAGTCAATGGCTCGGATCCCGAGCCACGTGAGTATGCGCAATCCAGTTCATGTGTCTAGCCTTCGGACATGTCCGACGTAGGGGCGTGTGAATTGGATGAAATCAATTGACCAATGGACCAATAATCCCCCCTTTTCACAAGCCCTTGCTCAGGTTACATGTAGTTGGGACGATGTGTGTGACAAGGTGCTGTAAATGAATGAGATACTTCCCGTCCAGGCAACCATTAAAATCCAAAGTCAGCCTTACACATCTCAGACGCCTTGCAACCGCCTGCCCGGGGCGAATAATCGGGCTCACCCCTGTAGGTCAGACATTCCTCCGCCTTAAGCCGAAGTGATCGGCCCCGGCGACCCACACCTGATCGGCATCCTGCAGGGGGTTGCCCCAATCCTGACCCCGAACCAGACCGTCATCCCTCCGATCGCCGCCTGTCAGTATCAATTCGTTCTGGATTGGGGCAGTGTACAATGGTCAAATAACTTGATCGCATTCGTCTGTTTCTCCTGTTCATGCGGGTTTGTGATGAAGAAGTCCTCCAAGCCACCCACTGAGGCGCCACTCGCAGGTCTCCGCAACACGATCAGTCGAGCTCAATTCTAAGCTGATGTTAGCAATTTGCCACATCGCTGAGCCCTTTGCGACCTTTTTCCTTGGGATGCCATTGGATCAAAAGCGACTTTCCACCACTGGTCTGTCATCCATGACCACAAGATGTGGCTGGTGTTGGGGCTCATGGCGACCAAGTGCCCAAGGGAATGATGGGATATTGGCGTGTATTGTCTCTGTAGACATTGGCTGCATTTAGAGGTGACTCTGGAAGAACCAGCCGTGGTTGGTGTCATCTTCTTATGGATGGTCACATTTGAACTGGGATGAATATCAGGATGTCTCCATCTGTTCATTTCTAGGGGGGAATCTGCACCTCGAGTGTGGACAAATCTACGCCCCATCAGTCTGTAATAATTTCTGGACGAGTTCCTCCACGCTACTGGTGTGTATAATGCGATGCGATGATATTCATTACCCAAGATGCTTCAAGATGTCCTGCACATTATTCCAAATCATGTACCCTTCCTCCCAAGGAGCTGCATGCCGGCCCTCACATCGAGTGCCTCTGACTACGCGCAAACCGGCAATTCCGTTCAAGTGAGCTTCGAGCTTATCGGCCTGGTTCGTCGGAACCAACTGATCTTCCGCGCTCTGGTCTATCATGATGAGGCGCGGTACCATTCCGGACTTGACTCTCCGTTCGAGCTCATTAATAGCAGCGCTGCTACCCAATCAAGCTAAATCAATTAAATCAATTAATCAGCTAATCAAAATGAGGCTTTTTTTAGAGTTAATTAGCTAAACTTATAATACCCTCAGTTTAACTATTTTAATTAAACTAACGTTATTTAGAAGAATAAAAATCTAGCTTCTAAATTAATTAGAATTTTTAAAAGATTTAATAAAAAAATAAAAAAGTTAACTAGATATTTTTTTCTAGTAGCTTAAAGTTATAACTTTTTAAACTTTTATACTATAATTAATAACTTAAACTAGTTTTAAACTAATATCTCTATAATTCTCTATATAGTAAACTTACTACTAGTTTATTAAGTTTTATTATAATATATTTCTAAAAAAAAAAGTAAGTAATTAATAATACTAGTTTAGTAATACTTTTATACTAATAAGTAGTAGAGTAAAGTTAGGTATTTCTTAGTAGTATTAGTTTTACTACTAAGAAATACTAGAAGTACTAGAAATATACTTTTTATTATACTACTTAATTAATATATTTTTAGCCTCTTTACTAAAGGTTAAAAAAAGCCTATTTTTAACTCTTTTACTAGTTTTTAAAAATAACCCTTTTTAATATTACTATTAGTACTATTTATTATAACCTATAAGTAAGAATAATAGATAACTAACCTACTTAGACGTTAGGTAGCTAGAATAGGATATTTATACTTATAGGATTATAAGAATAATAAGGATCTACTTAGAAATAAAAAAACTATAGTATAAGTTATATAACGATAAGATAATAATTATTTTAGATTAAAATAATCTAATATAATTTAAAACTAAACGATTATTTAGGATTAGAATAATCTAAAACGATTTAAAGTATAAAGAAATATATTTAGAATTAGACTTATATATAATATAACTTTAAACTTAGTTTATAGTTAAACTTCTATAGCTCTTTAGTAATTAACTTATAAATATCTCTAAGATATTTTTAGCTTATTTATACTATAAATAACTTATTAAGTTTAAGACTAATTATTTTAGTTTCTAAAAACTAATTTATAATAAAGTTTATAACTAATAACTCTAAATATAACTTTAGTATACTATTATTATATATTAATCTTTAGCTTCTATTAGTAAACCTTACTATTAGATAGCTAACTATAACATTTTAATTACTTCTATTTAATAAGTTAACTATTAATACTTATTAATAGTAAAAAATAATATATCTTCTTATACTTTAGTTAAATCTCCTATTTTAAGATCTTTATTTTCTTTATATAACTAACTTTAAAGCTTAGTATAGAAACTTATTAATATTAAAAACTATAATATATTAAACTTTAAGTATAACTCTAATAGAGAGGGATCTTTTACTAAAGAAAGATATAAGAAACTATAATATATTATTTAGAAATAAGAGAATAAATCTAAAGAGATATAAACTTTTATTAATAAAAGTAAATAAACTATAAATAGCTTTAATAAATAACTTTAGAACGTTAAATAAGTTTATAAGAAACTAGAAAAGGATATTAAAAGAGATACTAACTTTAAGAAAGTTTAAGAACTTTAAAAAGAAATTAATACTTTTTAAACTACTATTAATATTATTTTAACCTCTATAGGAAGATAATAGAAACTTAAGTTTAGCTTTCTAATAACTTATAATAGTACTTCTAGATATTTTAAAGGATTTTTAATTTAAATTAAAAACTATTAGAACTTCTATTATAGTAATTTTACTAATTAAATAGAAAAAGTAGTTTATATAACTACTTATTTTTAAAAATAAATATTTAAATAGTTTAAACTTATTTAAGAAGAATTCCTTAAATATAAAATACTAAATAAATACTCTATAGAAACCTATAATATCTATAGTAACTTTTAAAGTTTTAAAGATACTTTTTACTCTCTCTTCTAGGACCTTAATGAGAAATAATAGGCTAAATATAAACTATTATAGCTTAAGTAAACTAAATTTACTAAGGATTTTACTACTATATTCTAATAACTTAGTATTTAACTTAATCTTACTAAAGAAACTAAGATCTTTATATTCTACTAAAGATTTAAAGATAATATTAAGAATAAGATTATTAAAGTTAATTATTTTACTAACTTCTTATAATATACTAATCTTATTATTAAAATTAATACCTAATTATTTAAATATTATAGAGAAAAAGGTAAAAGATAATAAGAACCTAATATAGAGTATAAATACTAGTAGTAGCTTTAATTAAAATTTAATAATTAATATAATAATAATTAACTTTATAATAACTAGAATAATAATATTTACTAAAGTACTATATATAGATAGTATAGTAGACCTATAGACCTTAATATAATAACTAAACTAGCTAATAAGAAGCTTTAGAACTTTAAGTACTATAACTATAACTAATAAAGATATATTACTAAAAACTATAAGTAGTTTAAGAAGCTCTCTTAGAAACTAGTAGCTAAATAACTTTAATAAGTTAATATAATCTTAAAAACCCCTTATATATCTCTATTATAGACTAGATACTATAATAATAACTATTAAATCTACTTTAAAAATAAGGAAATATTAAGATATTACTTTAAGGATAGTAACCTTAGGAAATCTAGCTATAATATAACTACTTTAGAACTTAAGATTAGAACTATATTAATATTATACGTTAGTAATAGTAAAGTTATAAGAAAACTAAAGGAATAACTTAATAAGAAGTTATAAATCTAATAATTAAAACCTATTAATATAATTAATAAGGAACTAAAATATTAATATAATTTTCTAATAGAGTAATAACTCTTTAGTATAACTAATTATTAGATTTTTAGAGAAAGAGAAAACTTACTTTATAATTTAGATAAACCTCATAATATTACTTATTAATATACTTAAATAGAAATTATTTATAGACTTATTTTTAGTATAAATAACTTTAGCTCTAAAGAGGAATCTAATAATTAGAATAAGATTAAATAACTTTTAGAATTCTAAGAAGTTAATATACTATAAAATAAGTAATAATAGTACTTCTATAGTATTTTAGTAACTTAGTAAGAATAGAACTACACTTTATAACTATATATAGAGGACTACTTTATACTAAAAAGTAACTACTAACTCTACTAAACCTCTTTTTAGCTCTAGTGTTTTTATAATAAATATAAAAAGTATATAGGAGAAAAATATAATTACTAATTTTACTCTAGAAGATACTATAATAAACCTATTTAGAAATTTTATTTAATATCTACTATAATTAGATAGATAATAGTGTTATTTAAAGATAATATTATAGTTTTTTAACTAAGCATATAGTTTTTTATAAAGTATTAATATAACTATAATATAAAATAGAATAAATACTAGTAAGATAAATGCTAAGTATACTACTAAGAAAAAGTATATACTTAGAGAATTACTAATAATAAACCTAGACTTCTATAAATTAAAATCTATAAGAATAGTCTAACTAAGGTATAACGAAAAAGGAAATAGATCTACTATTTTAAATAACTATAGTAATTAAAAAACTAAACTTACTTACTAAAGAAAAATTATAATAAGTAATAAGTATAAGATTTATTTACTAGATATCTTAAGGATATATAGGTAATATTAAACTTAAAGTTATTATTAACTAATAAATAACGCTTATACTAATTAATAGTAGAGCTAAAGCTAATTATATTACTTCTTAAGCTATTAATAGGCTAGAAGTATAATAGAGAGGAAAGGAATAACTATACTAATTATAAATAGTATAAAGAGAAAAATTTAAATATAAAGGAGATATTATTTATAATAAAACTATACTTTTTAAAATAAGCTACTTAAATTAAAAAGAAAGAATTTAATTTAATATTACTAATATAGAAATATATAATATAATATTAAGACTATTTTAGTTATAAATAAATAACTTATAAATAGATTAAAGCGAAGGCTAACTCTATTAGGATTATAATAATTTAATCCTTAAGTAGTACTATAAAAACTAAGCTTTAAATAGATTAATATATTAAGGAGTAGTAAAAAGATATTTCTACTACTTTAAAGTAAAAAAAATTATATTATAACTATTAATAATAGTAGATCTTAACTAAAAAAACAATCTACTTCTATCTATTCTAGAAGAATATAAAGTTTATAAGAAACTCTTTATAGCTAAACTAGAAACTAAACTACTAAAATATATAAATTTTAATTATAAAATCCCTATTAAAGAGGGAAAAAAGCTTAAGTTTAATAAAATCTATAGACTTAATTAAATAGAAATAGAAGTTTTTAATAAATACTTTAATAAAAACCTTAAAAAAAGCTATATTAGAGAATTAACTTTACTAGTAGGAAGCTTAATTCTATTTATACTTAAGAAAAATAGTAAACTATAACTATATATTAACTACTAAATATTTAATAAAATAATAATTAAAAACTAATATCTACTACTACTAATTAATAAACTATAGTAACTTCTCTATAAAGCTAACTACTTTACTATATTAAACCTTAAAGAAACTTATAATTTTATTAGAATAAAAGAAAGAGAAGAATAGAAAACTACTTTTAGAATATATAGAAGATATTTTAAATACTTTATTATACTTTTTAGTTTTACTAATATTTTAGCTGCTTTCTAAAATATAATTAACTAAGTTCTTAAGAAGTTTATAGATATTTTTATAGTTATCTACTTTAATAATATCCTTATCTTCTCCTCTATAATAGAATAATATAAGGAATATATATACCTTATACTATAAGCTTTTTAGAATACTAAACTTCTAGTTAAACTAGAGAAAAGTATATTTTATACTTAAGAAGTAGAATACTTTAGATTTACTATTACTTTAAAGTATATTAGTATATTAAGAAAAAAGGTTTAAGCTATTAAAGAATAGCTAATACTAATAAACTTTAAAAAAGTATAAAGTTTTCTTAAACTAGTTAACTTCTACTAAAAATTTATTAAGTATTATAGTAAAATTAATATACTTCTTATAGACCTTAGCTATAAAAACTAACTATTTAAATAGAAAGAAGTTTAAAGTATAGCTTTCTAAAAAATTAAAAACTATATATCTAGTAAACTAGTCTTAATAATCTTAAACCTATAAAAGTAATTTAAACTTAAAATAGATACTTTAGATTTTACCTTTAGAGTATAATTATTCTAATAAGACTTAGAAGGATACTTATATTCTTATACTTTCTTCTCTTATAAACTCTATAAACTAAAACTTAATTACTTAATCTATAATAAGGAATTTATAGTAATTATTAAAGTTTTTAAAAAATAAAGATTAAAACTCTTAGAAATAATTTATAAAGTATTTATCTATTCTAACTATAAAAACCTTTTACACTTTATAACCTTAAAAATATTAAATAAATAATAAGTATAATAGTTAGAATTCCTCTTAAAATTTAACTTCTAAATTATCTATTAAAAAGGATTAGAAAATAGTAAAGCTAACGCTTTTAGCTAATAATTAAACTATAATATCTTAGTACTAGAAAAAACCTAAGTGATTCTTAAATATTATAATAATAGAGACCTAATACTAGTAACTAAACTCTTAATAATAACTAAATAATTAAATACTAGTCTACTTAATAAACTAGATAATAAAGCTATTATAGAATTCTATACTTACTTTATATATAGTTACTAAGGAATTATAAAAACCTAGAAATAACTATAATAATAATATAGAGAAAAGATTACTAGAGAATATATAATAAAAGTAATTAAAAATTATAAAGTATACTTAAAAAGTAAACCTACTTAATACTAACTTTATAGTATATTATAACTTTTACTTATACTATAAACTGCTTAGTACTCTATATCTCTTAACTTTATTATTAAGCTATTAAAGTCTTAAGAACTCTTTATAGAAGTATATTTTAATAGTATTCTTATTATTATAAACTAACTTATAAAGTATATTTACTTTATTCTATATAAAGAAGTAAGTAATACTAAAGAATTTACTTATATATTCCTTAAATATATTATTACTAACTATAGAATACTTAAGGAAATTATATTAGATAGAGATAAAATCTTTATATCTAAATTCTAGAAATTAATTATATTATAACTTAGTATTAAGTAAGTAATATTTACTATATTTTACTTATAGATTAATAGATAAATAGAAAGAGTTAACTAAATTTTTAAAATATATCTCTATATTTATATTAATTATAACTAAGATAATTAGGTTATACTACTACTAATTATCTAATTTACTTATAATAGCGTAATTAGAGAAAGTATTAAGAAATCCCCTTTCTACTTTAATTATAAATTTAAACTAACTACCTATAGAGATATATAACTAAGCCTAGCTATAATTAAAGCTATCACTTTAGTATAATAAATTAAAGATATTTAAAATAGTATATATAAAGAACTTAAATTTATATAATAATAAATAGTATAGTTTAGTAATTAATAAAAGATTAAGGGATTAACTTTAAAAGAGGAAGATAGTATCTATCTTATATAGTAAAATATTAAAATAAAAGAACTAAATAATAAACTTAATTTTAAAAAACGTAAACTTTTTAAAATTATATAAGTAATTTTACTAGTTAACTATAAACTTAAACTCTTAGAAACTATAAAATATTACTTAGTATTCTATATTTTACTTCTTAAACTAATATTATATAGATTATAGATAAATAATATTATTATTATAAAAGATAATAAACTAGAATATAAAGTTAAATAGATTATTAACTACTTTAAAGAACTAGAAGGTTATTAATACTTTATTAAATAGTAAAAATATAGATATAAAGATAATATATAGAAACCTACTAAAAATATTACTAATATAATAGAAAAACTTATAATTTACTAGTAATAATACTAAGAACGAGAAATAATACTTATACTAGCTAAACTAACTACTTTAATAAACACCTCTAGCTACTTATAAATTAGATATCTTTATAGATATATCTAATTACTAATAGAAGTAAATAAACTAAAATAAGAAAAGCTACTTATTTAATTAGAAATACTAAAAGCTAACTAGAAAACCTTAGAAGACCTTATATTTAGAAGAATATTTAAATTTATAATACTAATACTTAAAGAAAACTAATCTACTTTATAAGGAGTACTTTATAATAATAAATCCTCTATTACTTAAAACTTTTATACTTTAATAGTATACTTTTCTACTTCCTATTTATTAATAGACTATATTCTATAGTAAATTAAGTTTAAACTATACTTTTTTAAAAATTTCTTATACTTATAAAAATAAAATAAATAACCTAAAGTAGTAGCTAATTAAATCTATAAAACTTCTAATACCTCTTTAGCCTCCTTTTCTTCTCGCTCTACTTTCTTCTATTTATTAAAATAATAATTTACTATAATTAACTAGCTACTATTAGAAATGAAATATAAAAACATATTAGCTACTTATAAGCGTTTACTATATTACTACTATTATAGTTTAAAAATTTACGTTTAATATACTTACTATAATGTTTTAAGTTAGTAAGGTCTATTTTATATATCTAATTATACTAAAAGTATAGAAAATAAGGTATAATATTATAACTATAATATTTAATAAGAGTACTAAGCGCTTAACAATTATACTAGATCTAAACGCTATAAGTTTTATAAGAATTAAGCTTTTAGATATAACCTAATATAATATTAGTATTATAGATAAATTAGAAATTATAATTAATAGATCTCTAACTTAAGACTAGTAACCTATTTATATTAGGTTTTAAGAATAAAACCTTTAGAGAAGGAACCTAATATTATAACCTATAAATAAAGATAATAAATAACTAACCTACTTAGACGTTAAGTAGCTAAAATAGGATATTTATACTTATAAGACTATAGGAATAATAGAGATCTACTTAGAAATAGAAGAACTATAGTATAAGTTATATAATAATAAGATAATAATTATTTTAGATTAAAATAATCTAATATAATTTAAAGCTAAACGATTATTTAAAATTAGAATAATCTAAAATAATTTAAAGTATAAAGGAATATATCTAGAATTAGACTTATATATAGTATAACTTTAAGCTTAGTTTATAGTTAGACTTCTATAGCTCTTTAATAATTAATTTATAAATATCTCTAAGATACTTTTAGCTTACTTTTACTATAAATAACTTATTAAGTTTAAAACTAATCACTTTAGCTTCTAAAAACTGATCTATAATAAAGCTTATAACTAATAACTCTAAATATAACCCTAGTATACTATTACTATATGTTAATCTCCAGCTTCTATTAGTAGACCCTACTATTAGATAGCTGACTATAACACTATTATTACTATTACTACTACTATTACGCTTTAAAGCTTTACCTCTATATATTTCTAAATACTTTTTTTAACTCCTCTCTTATTATTATAATACCTCTACTAGTATATAACTAATATATTAATCACTTTATTAACTATAAAGTAACTTCTTAAAGGATTACTATTTAGATTTAAGCTTTTTTAATTACTAGTAATATTTTAACTACTAACCTTAATAAGTATACTACTCTTAAAGCTTTACTTTATACTATCTAAAAAGAGTAGTACTATATTAATATAGAAACTATTTTAAGGAAAAGTAATTAAAGCTATACCTCTTAAATTAGAAATAAAGGTATTTGTATTTATAAGATCTTCTTAAGTAGTATTAGAGGTATATTTATTACTTATTTACTTTTTACTATACTTTTTTATATACTAATAATATATCTAAGTAATACTTATTAGGTTTACTAATACTATAATAAAGCTAGTACTTTTAGAGAGCTATAAAAAGCTACTACTATATTTAGTACTAAAAAGTATTTTAAATCTACCTATTATATCTATAAAGAACGCCTCTATACTAAGTATTTATCTAGTAATAATTCTAGAGATAATAGGTATCTCTTTAAGTATTAACGCTCTACTCCTATTACTATATTTTATAGTAGAGTTTTTTAGATTAAAAAGCTAGCTATTAGCTTTCTTATTAATATTAGTAACTTTTTCTTAACGTTTAGTAACTAGTATATATAGTATTTATTTACTTTCTTTAATTATAACGTTTATAACTAAGTGTATTAGTTAAGGGATTTTTAGAAAGCTTAACTATATTACTTCTATATTTCTAAGAAGAAATAGATTAGAAGTAAGATATAGAAAGTACTTATAAACGTCTATATATTATTTAATTTATAAACCTCTCCTAATTAATATACTATTATTACTATATTTAGCTATTTTATTAAGTAATTAGGGAAATAAACCTAATACTTATTAGCCTTCTACTACTAGCTTAACGCCTACTTTAGTAAGAATATTACTATAACTATTTATACTACTTTTATAAACTAAAGCTTTATTAATTGAGTTAGTATTATTATAATTAATAATACTATAAATAATAATATTTACTTTAAAGCTCTTTTTCTTTCTCTATTATCTTTATATATAGAAATTAATACTTAGTAATACTAAATTTAATACTATAGCTATATCTTTAACCTTATTAGTTATACTATTATTTATAGCGTTAATAATAAGGCGTTTAAAGAGAAGTCTAATTATTTACTTAATACTAATAAAGTTTAAAATAACCTAGCTTACTAGAAGTAGAAAAGTTCTATTAATAAGCTTTAAAATATTATTAAGTATATTAGATTATTACTATAATAATCTAAAAGCTTCTTAGCTATTAGTAATAAAACTACTAATAATAATACTAATTTTACTTTATAAGAAAAGTTATTTTAAAAGCTAAATTTAATATTAAGTAATACTATTTAATAAAACTTAATATATAATATAATTAAGTAAGCTCTACTTAGATATAGCTAGATTAATAGTTATATCCTTTATACTTTAGGTTTTCCTAATAATATAAATTATATCTTAAGTAAGAATATTCTCACTAATAAAAACTAGTAAATCCTTATAGAGTTATATAAAATACTTAAGCTACTTTATAAATAAACTAAGAGATATAAAGGCTAGAGTAACAGTAATAAATATAGCTAACTTTAGGAGGTTTTAATAAGTATAAAGTATCTCTTAAATTATTTTAAAGACTAGTATAAGCTTTTTAATACCCTTATTAATACTAAGATTAACTATATAGCTACTTAACTTACTAAGAGTTAGTTATAGTAATTATTTTAATTTATAAAGATATCTTAATATTTTTAGTAAAGCTTAATAGTAGTTTTATAGTTTTTATTAATTAATAGTATTTCTATCTATTTATAGCTTAAGTACTTATAGTTATAATACCTCTGAAGTATTAACTTTAACTTTTATAGATATCTATACTTATTAATTATTAATAACTAGTAAGTACTTAATAAATATTATACTAAGTTTATAGAGTTTCCCCTCTATACTACTATAGTAATTCTATATCTTAAATAGAGTTTATAATAGTTTTAGAAGTATTAGAATACCTTAGAAACTTATATATAAGTATATAATACCTAAGAAGGACTTTATAAATACTAATAATAATAGTATATTAATATATCTAATTAAGCTAATTTATAGCTTTATTTATAGCTTCTATAAACTATATTTATATTAATTACTATTACTCTAAGAACTAAAGACTTTAAATATTATTAATAGTTAGCTAGTAGGACTTATAATACTACTATTAACGATTTTAATAAACTAGAGTAATATTTTTATTTCTCTATTACTTAGCTTATTAATAACTCTATTTAATAGTAGATTTTATATTAATAGACCTTCTTAATACTTAGTAAACTTATTTTTAATATTTTTACTATCCTAGTAATAATAACTAATTATAAAAGGGTATTTAGTTTTATTAAACTTTTACTAACGTTATAGAGGTTATTAATAATACTTTTAATACTTAAATAGACTTAGTACTTCTAAAACTAGGTTTAAAGTAGTACTATTATTATAAATAGCTACTATTTTAAATAGAGGGGCTAAAAAGGGTTAGATAGCCTTAGATTATTATATAATATATATTTTAACTTTCTAAGAATATTATAAGAGGTATTACTAACTTTCTATTTAAGTAATTATATTTAAAACTAATTAAAATAGTTAATTTAAATAAGACTATTATGATCGTTAAGTTAATCAGTCAAATTTGACCCTCAGATTTGGCTTGATTGATTGGTTAGCAGCGCTGATCAACAGGGACTTGGGGCGGACTTAGAGCGTCCCACTTTGCTTGGTCTGGTCCAAATGTGATGTTCTGAAATCCTTGATAGACTTCCTCGAGGCTAGCATGCGATGACCCCAAGTCATGTACAAGACCCGGCAGATCATACAATCCGTTCATTCCCACAACCGCCACGGGCCGAGGGGGCTCCCCAGGCTTGTGGTGACCGGAGAGTCGACTGAAAGGCAAGACATGCGCCGGAATTATGGCCTGAAAGGATGTATGAATCATCATGAAGACCAAGCGTGCGTAGAAAAGCGAATCCTTGAAGAATGTCGCGGATATGGTCGGGATGATGACCATCTCTCGACGGATCTGAGCTATCTCCCTTGGTCGGATCGTAAGTTAAAGTTGGATGAGCTGGAAATGGCGACAACGTATAGTTCATTGAGATGATCGCAGTGATTGGGTGTTTCGTGTCGCTGCCAGCAAAGGCATGAGCCGTGGCAGGTTCAATAGAAGTTGAGCTGAGTTCAGGGTCTCGCCATGCCCCGCCATGAATATGAACCTGCCAACAAGGAATACCGTCGGCGGGTAAATACGTCGGAAGATTAACGACTGGTTGTCCGACGAGGTTGTTTATTTGATTCGTCTTCGGAAGATAGATGTTGGGGGTCGGAAACCTGTGGCCATTGTTCATGTAAGGCAAGTTCAGAGCCGCGACGACCGGCACAGGTTGGCTGAGGTTTGGGCTCATAACCTCTGTCAGCTGCCACTGGGTGTTGGTAGAGCTCGTCATTGTGACTGAAATCAATTAGAAAAGGTGAAATTTACTAGAACAACTATATTCACAAGACATGAAGTCGAGGTTTATAAGCAACTGAGCTGAAATGACCTCACATACGTGGATTTAAATACACTCTTAATGGTAAGTGCTGACGACTAGGACTCTTTACATGCTTTATTAGAACCAATAGAGCAACTCCTAAAACCGAGAGACGTTCGTAGTGATATGCAGCAGCCTCACTGAAGCTCACTAGGAAAATATTATCTTCGCGATCTCCGCTTTTTTTCTGGCACGCATCACATGGGCGAAGAAAAGCTGGAGTGGAACAACTTTTTGAATGGCATAACCGGCGATGTTGTTCAAGACTGCGTGTGGGACCAATCTTAGGAGGACGGTCTCGAATCGTGTTCATTGTGTAAAGGATACCTTAGGTATTACGAGTGCACACTACATAATCGATGGGAGGCGTTGTATTGGCCAACGTTGGTAGTATTTATTGTTGAACGTTTTAGTATGAACATTCAAATGATTAGGTTATTTGTATACATAATGCAACGTGATTGTATTAATCCTTCGCAGCCGCCTCAGCATCCTCGTCCTGACCGTCCGCATCTTGATCAGGATTGACCTCATAATACCTCAACCACCGCAAAACAGCGTACAGCAAGCAGGCCAGTAAAGACCCGAACGTAGGCCCAAACACGTAAATCCAGAAATAACCTGGAAACTGGCGATTGACCACAGCTGGTCCAAATGACCGAGCGGGGTTTAGCGAGGCACCTGTGAAGTAGACTCCTGTTGGTTGAATGAACTGTTAGCACGTTCTGCTCTTCGGAATGTTCTAGTGATGCCTTCATGGATTACTCACCAACCAGTTCCGACAGGAAGAACGACGCGCCGATTCCGACAGGTGCAAGAAAGGTTGAGCGATGTTTCTCAACGGCAAGCATCAATATGACAAAAACAAGCTGAGCGGTCAAGATCAGCTCGATGAAAAAGCCTTGTGCGGTGTTTGTCCCGTTTCCAAGAAGCGTTTCGACCACCAGAGGCCCGGGAAACATAGCAGACGCGATGCCTGCTGCGCATATTCCAGCTATTATCTGCACGGGCAGGATGAGAAGGCCACGGAGTACCGGTAGTCCGCCGCAGACTACGAGGGCTAGCGTAACCTTGGGGAAAAGCGAATTAGACAAAGGTCACCCAGAGAGAGACATTGGATAGGATTGATTTCACTTACGACGGGATTGAATAGCCCTCCACTGACTCGGTAAAATGCCCAAACGTTGGCCGTCAACGAGACACCAAAGGATAGAGCGACGAAGAGGATGACTGTCAGGGTATCTTCAGATGCACTGGCTGCTGCTACCACATTGGCAACTTGCGTTCCGGCGAAGGAGAAGAACAGGAAAAGAAAAGTGCCGCAGAACTCTCCTAATCCTGATACAATCTTGTTCCTTGTGGTATCGGCGATGCTAAGCATCGGGAGGGTATTGTCGTGGTCGCCATCGCTCGCCAGCTTTTGGATGACTCGCTTAGGATTCTTCATTTTGGATAGCAGTCGCGGCATGGTAAAGGTCGATGTCTGATCAGGGTCGGGGAATATATAACTGAGGGCGGGACCCCAGTGTCGAAGAAGGTCTAAAAGCCACGAGCTCTATATTAATTTGAGACATGTCTGTGTTTATATGAAATGCCGGTCCTTGCCCGTCACTTTACATGTTTTCTCTGTTTTTACTCCGTCAAAGAAAGGTATAGACGGGTGATGGTATCATTCCGAAGCAAGCGCCCGTTACGACACTAGACCCGCATCCGGCAGTACCCCGACCTTCGAAGTATGGCAGCGAACCCAAAGCGGCGCCGTGTCTTGAAGGCACTGGTCAGCGCCGGTGACGCCACCTACACGAGACGCATGCTACCGGGCAAAGGCAGCCGAGCAATCAGGTCTGGATCAAATACGAGCGAGGGCTTAACGGCACTTAGCGCGCACAGCCTGCCCATAGGCGACTAGCTTCTGAAGCCACGGACATCATTGCCAATGAAGAACATGTCTCGGTTGCGGCATCTGTCAGTGTCATAGGCAATCTTTCCCCCCGCACAGCCCTGAACGTCAGGACGTCGAGGTGTGAGCGGATTCTTCGGGCATCTATGTGCATGAGCAGCTGCAATGAAGCTGGGACTAACGCGGCTCTGCAGCGCAGACTCCGGACCAATTGATCATTTCCAATGATGACGTCGCGAATGTGATGTCGGAAAGAAATATGACAACCAGGCTAGGAGTCCATACAGATTGTCCAGAAGCTTCTCATGTCCGGTCCCCCACGGAGTCCCCCTAAGCTCGAGACCCCATATTGAGCTGATAGCAGCAAGAAATCCCTCCCGTCGGATTTGATCAGAGTGGGATCAATTGCGCTGACATGAGACGCAATCCTGGTATTATCATAAACCGCTTCCGTCGGTCTGATCTATGAGCGTCGTACCTGAGGTTCACCGCCGATTGGATGGCAAATAGATCCGGCCAGCCGCATCCTCGGGTTCTTAGCGTCGTCATCGTGGTTGCCAAGATGCGGGGTCAGCTATCGTGGGGATCTTGGACTATTGGATTCATGTGGTTTCACAGTGCCTTTCAGCTGTCATCCATTTTTCTCGTGGACTCACTTTGAAATATAATCTGCAGAAGTAGGCCTTGTGGCTTTGTTACCGTCGGCCTCGTTGTTGGTATGAAGATCGTGATCAATCTTCCATCCACTCAGTTATCAAAACAGTGCTCCAAAAATTACGCAAACGACTACGTATATGCGTTATCATCAATCCGTAGCGATGTCATATGCATCGGAATCTGTGTTTCCGGCCAGTGTTCCGGGTCAGCCGCACCTACTTGTAGCGTCCGCTGATGATGATCAAGCGTAGCCAAGCGGCTGTGCAGCTGCGTGTATGGAAACGAGAAACATGATCTCTTCAAATATTCCTAGTTTGAGTACTTCAATGTTCATGGGCTATTTTCTTGAGACCACTCACATTGTAGCTGGAGGAAGAGGCGGCCAACCCTTGTCCGTCCCAAGATCCAGGATCATCCCTTGGATCGCCGATCAAATTGTCCGGGGCTAAACATCAAAATATTCCGAGACATCTCAAAGACCTAGCTTACCAGATCGAACGCTAGGCGCGAGGGACATGCAAAAGAAAACTCCTCATTTTACTGCTATGCGGCATACATAAATCAGGATGAATGGCATAGCCATTCGGTTCTCGTCCCATCTATCTTGATCTGATGTTAATTTGACAAGACCCTTTCCACCCCAAATCATGTCCCTGGCTTTGGCTCGTAATACGAAACATCCAGCGACGTTGGTGCTGGGCAACTGCGCCGTCAGAGGCCGATCCTGGAGGTTGGCGGTACCAGTGTCAACTTCAACAGGCAATCGGTCTGGTGTGGCAAGGTGGGATTCACGGAAATCAAAATGCGGATCAGCCCGGTTGCAGCCACAACTGCACCGTCGCACGTGATTGGATCGGGGTAGTGGCTTGGTTGGAATGTGCCTTAGCCCGCATCTAGTTCAAACGAAAGCCTCGATCAAGTTCTTTGTCGTATCATTTAACAATGCGGTGCCCTAAAACCCATTACGCGGCTTGAGCCGAACCGGCCTTCTGGGAGATTCCGATTAGCTTACGCGCCAGCTCCTCGCTCTTCCCCAGGAAAGGGCTATGCCCAGCTGCAATTCTCTCTTCCTGCATGGCAGGGGTACCTTTTACCAGTGCCTCTTGAAGGCTCAGGGGAAAGACCAGATCGTTCTCACAGATGGGATACGTCTTCGGTACGACGATATCCGACGCAATGAAATTGATTCCGGTCTCAAATGCGTCTTGGGAGTGCGGCAGCAACATGCTAAAAACCCTTGTTGCTTCCTCCTCTGAAGTGTCATTGTACAACAGGTTGGAACCCTTCAAATTCACCGTCGAAAGTTTGTTCTGCGTGAAATATGTTCGGTAAGCAGTCGAGCTACCATGTTGCACTGCAATTAGGTAGGGTTCACCTTCGCGTAGGACTCGCAGTTATCCTGCCAGTCTGGCCAAGCCCCGCCAAAGGTCGCGAGAAGATCCCATCCTCTGACAGGAACGGCAAAAGCTGCAACGAAGATGATGGAGTTGAAACCGCCTTTCAATCCTCGTGCGGCTCTCTCCTGGGTTCCTTGACCTTCTGTGGCGACAGTTGCCGGCACTCCTCCATAAGAATGTGCCACGAGAATGACCTCTCTCCCCTGGTCGAAGTAAGATGTCGCCTCCTCGATAATCTTTGCTTTGTCGGCTTCCCATGTAACTCCGTTGGTGCCATAGCCCATCGATGGCATATGCGGGATAATGCATTCGTATCCCAGTGAGATGAGATCAGTCTTCAAGGGCTCATAGCATGCAGGCGGGTGCCACGCTCCCGTGACGACGAGGAAGACGGGCTCACTTTTGCCAATTGAACCCATGTTTGTAGCTGATAGTGATTTGAATGTAGGAGCTGATTACTTGGCGGAACCAATAATCAAGATTGGGCATTTCCGTCTCTTTAGTAGAAACCCGCCAGAAACATCCAACGGGCGACAGAAGTGCGTTGTTGGTGGCTCGGCAAGGGTCAGGGCAACGGCCCAATCCCATCACGTGGTTGGTTGTTGGCTTCTCCAGCAGCGAGATTAGATGCTCCGCATCTCACCGAAACCTGGCTGGTTCCATGCAGTAATTGATCAAAATCGTAAGAGTTGGAACGCTTAAGTGCCTTCGGATGCGACCTTCCAGATTGTCCGGCTCGGTCTCCGGACGGCCCGGAACACCCAGCCCCAGAGCGTGGAACCAGCATCCTTGCCTAGCCACCAAGAATGGTTAACGGTCTTCGCCAAGAACAATCCATGCAGAGAACGAACAGTGATGATTGCGGCACAGTAGTTTCGAATCAACAGCTGGAAAGGTTCGACAGTGGTAGGCCCACAACGGAAGAATGGGCACACATGTAATACAGTACAGTCCGTTGCGTTGACGGCGTCCGCCGCCAATTAGTGGTGATGAGGCGTTATTATGCTTAAGATATCCGTAGATAGACTTTTAACCTCTCTAGAGTTATTCTGATATAGAGGTATACTATATATAGGTTGAATAATATAATAGAGTATATTATATAGAATAGAGAATAAAATAAAAGCGTCTACTACTAACTTTAACCTAAAAAGAAAGTTTTCTACTAGCCTAAAACCCCCCTGAAACTTCCTAAACTTCCTACTTTAATAACTGTATATATATATAGTACGTATTAATAAAAATAAATATATTAATTAAGCCCTTAATTAAGTAGTTATTATAATCTACTTTTTACTAACGCGTATTGCGTACGTATAGAGTTATAAAAGTGTGAAGTTTGTGATAATTTAGGGGTTTTTAGTAAAAAGCCCCTTTTTTTTGCCTTTTTTTGGGCTGAAAATTAGGGGGCCGGACGCCGTCAACGCAACGGACTGTAATAATGATATTTGCAGTAAGTAAATGGGTCAACCAGCAGCACTTTTACCTTTCAGTCAGAACATCACGTTGAGATCTTCTCACGGCTAAGGTGAACGCGCAGACACTGGCCGACCCGAAGTCGCAGTCATCTTTCAGCCCACCGCAACGTCAATCGCATTAGGTTGGCAAGGAATCGCAGTCACTATGTCTACACCCATCTCGACGCCTGATCTCCTCGCATATGATGAGGGCCCAACCATTATTGGGCTGTGCGCCGCCATGATGTCCGCTGTCGTTATCGCTCTCAGAGTCTGGGCAAGACGACGGATGAAAATGCCCCTAGAGTGGGACGACTGGTTGATTGTCATGTCTTTGGTGGGTAAATTACGAACCTTGTTCAATTTCTCTACGCTAATCAACTACTAGCCATTGCTATGGTCTGTCGCCATTCTCGGCATTGCTGGTGAGTACGCGATTCCTCGTGACGAGGACAAAGCCATTGATATCAATTCTAAAGCGGTTTGCTACGGAGGAGTCGGGAGGCATTTGAACGCTGTTTTAGCGGAGGATCCGGCAATCTTTGGTCGCTCTATGCTCGTGAGTACTTTTCCCTATCATAACCCCCCACGTATGCCTGCATATCTTTTGCTGACAATGTATCACGAAGTGTCTCTTCATCGGCGAGTACACATACGGGACTGTTCTGTGTACCGTGAAAGCATCTGTTCTCCTGATGTATTATCGCATTTTCCCTACGACAGGCATGAAAGTGGGAGGATATGTGCTCGGCGGGTTGACACTGGCTTGGTGGTTGGCTGTGGTGTTGGTCTCGACATTCCAGTGCACGCCGGTTCACAAAGCTTGGAATCCTCTCATGGAGGGTGGTAAATGCTTGGATACCAATAAGTTCTTCCTGGGGAACTCAATTCCGAATATTATCACTGATGCTCTCATTCTGTGTCTGCCGGTTCTCGAGGTTTCCAAACTCCAGGTTCGTCGGTCACAGAAAGTAGCTATTGGAGGAATGTTCCTTTTGGGCGGCCTGTGAGTTACTCTTACACACCTAACCCCACACTACGCCTTTCATGCGACTAACTCTGCCGGCAAAGGGTCGTGGTAATCAGTTGCATACGTCTGAAAGTGGTCATTGACTTGTCCAATGCAGGAGCTGATGCAGACTTTACTCGTGGGTCCCAGCATAACCTTTCGTGCGTAACAAGCTGATCCGAAAGAACAGAGCTAATAGGCCCATGTTGGATTTGGACTACGGTTGAACCCACTATCGCGATGCTTTGCGCAAGTCTTCCCACAATGCGGCCACTCATGCACTTCCTCTTTGGCCGGTTCATCGGGGGTTCTTCCGATGGAAAGAACAATGTCACCGGCCTCGTGACAATTGGTGGCACCGGGTCAAATCAGTCAGCCAAAGGCAAGGGGCAGAAAAGTGGCCGTTCATTCAAGCGGCTCGATGATAATGATTCAGCGGATGAACCAGTCTTGTGGCCGGAAGGTTATTTCAACGATCAAACCACAATTGCGGAGAGATCTCAGACTTTGGGAAGTTGCGATGAAGATATTCCGCTTGACGGGATCAAAGTGCAGAAGGGCATTACTTGGACGGAGTCTCGGGAGATGTGAGGTGACATTGGAAGAAGCCCACGACATTCCGCGCATAGAGAATAATTTTCATGAGTCTGTGCAGTAGCGTTTACATCGTATCATAGTACATCGATGCCTATCATGGTCAAAAGCTCATACTCGACCGCGTATAAGTGGAACCGAGCGTGCAGGCACCAAGAACTGGCATGTATTGCCAACGGGATCGGAAGCCTCCACTTAGGCAGAGCTATCAGCTAGCTTGGATTTCCATACCCGGCTAGGTTGCATGAAGGGATTGCGGAACGCTTCTTATATGTATTTTCAAAAATTCTCATTGATCCATCTGTTCCTGGCGCCAACGAGCACGTCTCAGAACGGACGGTGTGACACGTATCATACAGCACAACACGCAGCACGTATTGACTTCATTGGCCACGGTCGCTATTTGAGGAGAGACTCAAGTTATAGTCATGCTCTCCATTGACTTAGCCTTCCGGCCGCTTCTGAGAATTATGAGCCACTAGTGACTGAATCGGAAGTCTAGTCGCTTGTTTCCTTCATCCTTGGTGGTTGCCAAGTATGCGAGTCTCTGCTCTTCCGACATGCCGTCCCAGATCTTGTCACGTCGCTTATTACGGTAGACATAGTATGCCTTCACCAAAGGATAGAGAACCAAGTTCATGCAGACAATGCCAAGGAGGGCCCTGTTTCCTCTCTTGTATAATGGCGCGTCATCTTGAAGGATGTTAGAGCACAGTAGGAATGAAGAAAGTGCGATAGACTCACCAGAGCGATAGATATTCGAAGAAATGATTCCACCAGTCTGGACGAACATGTTGTAACATGCGGCAGATACGGTTCGGGACCGGACAGTGTTGGAGTTTCGGCTATTCCATCCAACCTTCAAAGTGTGTCAGTAAGCCTCCAGGCGATGATGGTGAGATGCCTGAAAATCAGGGACAGTTTGAAGCTTAGTTAATGCAAGAAGTCACTTACTTGAATTGGGTGGGCTGTAATTAAACGGTTAGCGTTGATTCAAGACGCAGATTCAACATGCAGCTTACCATTGGGGTAGATAAGCAACAGAGAGATGACCGTGTACAACACCCATCTGTTGACTTCAGTGGTGTCCACAACATTGAGGTAGATCAAGAAGGGGAGAGTCCAAAATTGGCCAGACATGGCGATGAAAGTGAGCTCTTTGAAGACCTCAGCTAGGTAGGTAATCGCAAGCATGGTAATCACTAAAAGACCTGTTAGCGTTGATCAATAGTCATTAGCATAGTACTTACTGTGGCCCACGGTGTTTGGGATAGAAAGCAAGTTCGCTTGGAAGGTATCGAAACCTAGGTTGCGCAATGTCAAGGTGAGATACTGTTGAGGCGGCGTGGACGGAATCTGAAAAGTGAGACCGAGGATATAGAGCGGCCAGAGGTCGTAATCCCGTAGACTATCCCACAACAACCGCGGAGTGATTGGTTCTCGGTTATGCATGGTGCTTTTGCTCGGGTCTTCACGAAGAACTCTGTTCACGAGGATGGCTTCCTCTCTGTACCGCAGTCAGCAATGACTCAGTAATCACATGTGCGTTTGCAAGTTTACCTTTCTGTAAACCAACCCTTCTTGCCACGAAACCAACTTGCAGTTTGACAAGGTCCCGCCGGCATCAAAAGAAAACCAAAGATTCCAATGACCAGAGTCAGAAGTCCTTCGATCAGAAAGAGCCATCTCCATCCAGCGTGTCCTTGTAGACCCCGCATGTGCAGTAGCCCATAAGCGAGTAGGGCTGAAAGAATGTCTGCAATGCTCATAGCAGTCCAGAAGAAACCAAGCCGGAGAGATAGCTCGTGGTGCTTGTAGAAATATGAGAGGTACAGGATGACCTACGAATATGTTAGCAGATGTTCCAGTATCGGACGTCAAAAGAGTAGGTAGAAATTACATCTGGGATGAAACCACCCTGTAGCAAACCCAGAAGCGCACGGCAGGCGAGAAAAGAGTCTCTTCCAGAGAGCCAGAACTGGCAGCTCGCCACAATACTCCACAGCACCATCTGTGCAGGAATCCACCGGTCAGGCCCAACCCACTTTGAGACGAGTTGTGATGGCAACTCAGCGCAAAGAAAGGCTAGCTTGAACACGGTGTTTCCTAGGTTGAAGTCTTCACAGCATGTCAGCTCCCGGACTGAAATATTACACGCAATATCGGAATATCTATACCATTGGTGGTCATTTTGAGATCGCCCAGCATGTTGTCGGTATTTGCTGAATGATTTCAAATATGTTAGCATATATATCTATCAGCGCTGGTACTCCTCTCGTGATAGGTTCGAACCTTGGCTGATGTTGGCACGATCTAGCTCGAGTGCCATGAACATGATGCAGGCCCAAACCTGTGACTATGCATTAGCACGTGAGATGATTGAGTGATTCGGTGTTACTTGCCATAATTCGAAAGTCGACCTTCCGGATCAGGGCATATTCCTCCGCCCAAGTCCATCTAGCTAATGGATCAAATCTGTGGATATTCTCCCTGAGTTTGCGTCAGACCTGCGCGCGCTTACAAGTACAACCCAAGATGGCAATACTCACCAGTCTGGTCGAGGGTGGTATTTCTCCGCTGTATCGGGGTCATCGAATACGCTTGGCTTTGGCTTCTTAGAACCGTTTCAATATCCCGAGGAATACTTTTGTCGTCTTCCAACATACCTGGGTGGCAATGGCAAAGGGATCGTAGTATTTGTCTCGTTGGAAGAAAAATCGCTTTTCCTCTTTGGGTGCACCTAGGGGAGGGATCCCCTCAAGAGATGCAGTAGATTCTGCCCCCTCTCCCTTTTGCAGAGGGTCCTTCGCCAGAACCGTTGCCATGATCGCAAAGAGGTTATGGCACGGGCTTCAAGTGTCGTTGAAATTGAGGCTGAAGGATGACCATCTGATGAAATATCTCCTCGGAGCAGAATTTCGCTACTACTTAAAGACAATTGGAGGAAGCAGTACGGTTCGCCGGATCTCGCCAGGCCACCACGGCAGACCGGGACCCTTCCTACAAGGTTGTGTTTCCACGATGCGATGGCGAGTTGGATCCACAATATCACGCCTGCGTGGGATGTCGGAGCTGAATGGAGCTGAGTCTGGCTGTACTCGGTAAAGAAAAAGGAGTCGAGCCGGGTCAGCGGTGTCTCAATCCCCCATCTCTTATCTTCATGTTTCGCAATTGAGCAAAGTTTTGATCGAGAGTTGCCGACGGACCTTGGATGACGGATATGCCGTCGCAGCTGACGCACCTTTCGATCACTCAGGGGGTTGAATATTGGCGCAAGATGTTTCCATACGAAAGTTGTCTACTTACGCAAAAAGAATTGTCTTTACTGAATGGTCTACGTAAAGAACTTTCATTGCGCGTTCGAAGCCAGCGTGCACTGTACACTTTAACCCCGAGATGAGATGAACGTAACGAGAAACAGTGCAGACACCTCCAAGCAGCGTTTGCACCCAACACAGGCCTTTCTCTTTGAAGCTATCCAAGTTTCTCTCGTCATCCACGGCTTAAAGTCCGTATCTCTTAGTTCCAATTTTATGAATATGCGAGATACGCGTTACGGGGTTTTCTTCCGGACCCTGCAGCTAGCTTTGCCGCTCGGCGAGAGGCCGGCATCCATCCGGCTTCGGTGTCATTTTTTGGTGTGTCGATCAGCCTCTTAAATCATTGGACATAGAATCCCACTGTACTTGTACTGGGAAATTTGTTAAATCCGTTATCGTATGCCTTTTGGTAATGCTCACGGGGTGAGCATGTTGGTGGTTCTGCCACCCTTGCTTTGCAGCTGCTCGCAATAAACTATCACTCTGACGCAAGCCACCACCACGTCTTCTTATCAGTAGGCTTGATCCAGATCTTGTGATTGGAAGCCAGTTGAAAAGCACAAAATTCGTCTCTCTCGGTACAAGTGAGTGCTGCCAAGTCGGTGGGTGCAGACATGCTGATGGACTTTTCAGGGGTCGCGACTGGTGTCACGAAAATAAATTCATATATCATTTTGGTCGATAAGAACACCAAGTTCAATAGATTTACCACTTCGATGATGATGTCTGTTAGGTACTAATGCGTGCATGGATAGATCAAATATCCGAAGCATGATTGGCCAAACCAACGAGGTCGGCTGATCACATCATCCACTTTAGATCCACGCAATAATGTCAAGGGGGTTGTCAATCACGAAATAGGTTCACCCGCTTTCACCATCCCGCCGAGCTCAATCAGCTTTCCGTCTGAAGATTGCGGGGTTCCCCAGGACATCCAATCCTACCGGATGTCGCTTCATTGCGACATCATTCCGTAGCCGACGACGTCGCGACATGTGCAGGCAGCCAGCGCAAGATGCGAGCCGGTATCAAGAGCCGCTCAAATTATAAAATAAGTCTATTTTCTCAGGTGGCGAGCAAACAAGAAATTTTGTAGACCATCCAAGATCAGTGCTATTAAATCAACACATCAGACAAACATGGCTCCTACAGCAATTGAGGCAGAAGTCCCCATTCACACCAGCACGAAGGCGCCGGCGTATCCGGAGCCCTTGAAGCTTTCCTCGTCGCTCGATAGCTACGAGTCGTTTGATGTGACCCCTGTCATTGGTCGCGAGTTCCCGAAGGCCAACCTCGTGGAGTGGCTGAACGCCCCGAACGCTGATGAGCTTATCAGAGACCTCGCCATTACAAGTAAGCCATAACAACAGGTCATGACACTGTGGAAAACTAATGAATGCAAAGTTTCCCAGCGCGGGGTGGTCTTTTTCCGTGCTCAAGACAATCTGACCAATGATTTGCAAAAGCAGCTAATCCTCCGGCTCGGCGAGCTGACCGGCCGCCCGACGGAGTCCGGACTCCACATCCACCCGGTCCTCAATTCGGAGCGGGAGCTTGGTGGGTCTGACCCGGAGATCAGCACTATCAGCTCAGTGCAGCACAAGAAGATCTACCGCAAGCCTTTGGAGGGCGAGGAACTCAGCCCCAAGAAGCAGGCGACCGCTCAGTGGCACAGCGACATCGCTTTTGAGCCCGTGCCGGCAGACTACTCGTCACTTCGTCTGGTTCAACTACCCAAGACTGGTGGAGGTAAATGATCCGCCCACTCCGCTTCGTTATCAGTAATCACTGACGTGCGAGTTTAGACACTTTGTGGGCCTCTGGATATGAGATCTACGATCGCCTTAGCGCTCCGTACCAGAAATTCCTGGAGAGTCTGACTGTGACCTTCGAGCAGCCTGGCTTCGCTGCTGCAGCGGAGCGCGGCGGCTTCACTCTCTACGACAAGCCTCGCGGAAATCCCAAGAACATCGGCAGTATCCTCAAGGCGGTGCACCCTATCGTCAGAACCAACCCAGTCTCTGGCTGGAAGAGCATCTTCCCTGTTGGAGGCCATGTAAAGCACATCAATGGTGTCACCGCTGAGGAGAGCAAGCACCTCCTCGATTGGTTTCTTAATATTCTGCAAAAGAATCACGATCTTCAAGTTCGTCTGAAGTGGCAAAATAACAACGACATTGGTAAGCATGCTCCACAACACATACAAATCAGGCTAACAAAAAATGAAGCGATTTGGGACAACCGCAGTACTTTCCACACCGCGACCTTCGACTACGATGATCAGGGAGAGAGGTTCGGTAACAGAGCGGTTGGAATCGGCGAGGCGCCCTACCTCGACCCAAACAGTACCGGCCGTCGGGACGCTCTGGGGCTGGATTACATCACTGGGCCATAGCCATGCAATCAGAGACGCCGACGAAGAGATATTTTACTTTTCTTGCATGCACAGAACTTGCGTATCAATCTCATACATTTACTTCTGTCGGGAGATCACTGTCCATGTCGAGGTTTCATACTTGCCCGTCTCTTACAAAATGCTCTGGGTAGGTACATAGCGAACGAGGGACACCGTTTCAGGCTTGCCAACTTCAGCAACAATGCGATCCGGTATGGCGTGGGGGGCTATTTTTTGTTGATTAAACAACAACCTTAGACTAATTGATATTGGGCATTCGAATGTAGTCTACAGCCACGGCGTACGATATATAACAAGAGAATGGGCATTATGGCCAACAAAAATCTGTTCTTCGTTTGTCGTTCGAGCTGACCAACACTTTCTGTCAGACTGTGGTGAGTCATATTGTCAACCATCATGCAAATAAAGGGAGTAAGTGGGTTTGCGGCTCCGGCAAGAACAAGTCCCAACATTCTTCCTATGACATGCATAGTATCTATATGGACCATTATTTGCAACACCTGCCCTTCAGCTGGTTCCGTCCGCTGGATGGTCTACTGGCCGCGTCCCTCACTTTGGAAGAAATGGGTCCCCATACTCCGAGGGTGAGTCAGCCAGCCAGGCGTACCACTGAGACCAACTCTTTGGCTTGTTTGCCTCGAATTTCGAGTAATCGACCCCGTCGAGATATTTTGTGCAACATGTGAGCTTGTAAAGCCAGTTTGTACTTTTCTCGTGTCTGTCCGTATCTGAGGTTTCCAACGACGTGCTACTGCTGGGTGCTCCAATCGACGTGGGCCAGGCATCAGCGAGTTTTTGCTCAAATGTCGACTCCTTCAATCAAGTCGTCGAGACTTGCTGGTGTTCTTGCACCTTCATAGAGCAGAACCACTGCGACATCAATGTTAGGGTAGCCTGGGGGAGTGAAGCATTCTTGAAGTGGTGTGTGACCCGCAGTGTTACCCGCATTGATATCCGCGCCATGTTCTAGCAGTAGTTGTATGATGGATCGAGGGTCTGTCGCCAGAGGATCATCTGTGTCTTCCTCTGATCTCTTGCACATCGCGACATGATGCATTGGTGTGTTGTCGAATGCATCGCGTATGTCAACACTCGTCGTGGTCTCATTTAGGATAAACCTAGAAGTATCGACATCTCTTCCGCCACAGGCTTGATGAAGCGCGTGGAGCTTGGTACCGAGGTGGGTTATCAGGGAGACGTCTGGGTCTACCAGCACGTCAAGAGTGCCTCTGTAATTATTTGAAGACCAGTGCTCCAGGCGTAGGGCTTCTACCAGCATCTCAATAGTGTCTTTAGAAGAAGTCGAAACCCAGTTCTCCTGGTACTTCTTGGCGGAGACATTGATGAGTGCGAAGTAAAAAACATTGGGGCCCTTCTTTAGGATCGACTTTAAGTAGTTGATCATGCGAGACCTATCCCATGCTTGAGAGCTTGGTGCCTGGAGCTGATTGATGGTTGGTTCGAACTGATTTAAGACGGCATCGAGCGATTTGCAAATAAGCCTGTTGTCCGCCGTGAAGGAATCGACGGTGGATTGTCCGAAGTGGATGAAAGCGTTGTCATCTATGTAGCGAAGAGATTGTAGATCTCTATTGAATGCCGCCCAGTGAACAGCGGACAACTCGTCATGCCATACAGTAGTCCGCTCGGTAGTCCCGCGACACATCCATGGATCATCATGGGCAAAGTATTCCTCGTCATCAAACTCTCGGTATGCGGCGAATACATCCCCTCCTTTCATAAGAGACTTCGCAACGCCAGCTGAATTACCCTTCATTGCCGAAAGAATCAGGGCGGAGGATTCGTTATACATAGCGTCTTTCTGGTAAAGGACTGGCCATATATCATTGTAGAGAGTCTTGCAGGTGTACATCAGACGGATCACATCTCTCCAGACGTCAAAATGGGGCCAGTCCCTTACACCCAGATAGTCCAGTTTAGCAACCCAATGCGTCCAGGGCTTGCCGTAACCACGCCATAAATCTTCGGGGTATAAATTGAAAATTTCATCAACAATATTGAAGATGATTTCTACCGGCAAGTCGAGTATCGTCAGCATTTGTCCAGATGGTCTTTTTGTACACGTCGTTACGTCTTGTAAATTGAGATCGGCCTCAAGTCTTGCTGGATCGGACTCAGCCATACTGTCGCGATGTTGAATCATGCTTTCTGACATTGGGACAATAATTCAGAGTGCATGTGAGAGAGCTCTAGAGAGAAATGCTATTTGGGGCGTGAGGAGAAGGAAGTTTGCCAAATGGCAGTCGGAAGGATTCTAGCTTTAAATAAATACCCAGGCTGTGAGTCACTACGTGAACACATCTGTACTTTAACTTTTGGCTGTCCCGCGCCACAATCAGCAACATTCCGGAGATGCACTGCCATACAGAAAGGTTCTCAAAACTTATGTCAACCCTTTTTCACTTAGGTTTTCCGCAGGTCCATGCACCTTCTTGCACATGATTCATAACGAGTCCAATTGAAAGGCAATTTACAAAACAATTGTACGTTCCAGATGCCACGTTGTATGACGACTTTCCGCTAATACTCTCAACGAACTCAACTCCCTCGGAATCGACCGCATACTTGCCATTTTCATATACCAATTTCCCATCAGAGACTGTTAGGCTCACCAGGGCACTTGATCCAGCGGGTATCGACAGGGTAAGAGCGAACTGGGCCGTGCTGTTTGTCCATGAACTGATCACTTTCCCTAGAGGTGTTTGGATAGATCCTTGGGCACTTGCCAAGTCGGCAGGGACAAATGGCGCAATTTCAATGCTCTTATACCCTGCCGTCGTTATCTTGATACCTGCAAGATGCTGGTAGAACCAGTCAACTACAGTACCGAGGAACGGGTGGTTCTGGGACCGCGAACTGCCAGCCCATTCTTCCCACAGGCTAGTTGCTCCGAGACTCTTCCAATAGCCCCAGCTAGGGTATGTAGTCTGTGTTGCAACACTGTAGGCCAGATCGATGTATCCGTATTCTGTCAGCAGCGGTAACAGCCACTTGGTGCCGGCCACACCAGTTCCTAAATGGTTATTTTTCGAAACCACATCTGCAGCCACCTTGTCAATGACAGCCTGACGCCTTGTGTGGCTTGTCATCTTGAAGGCAACAGGAAGCAAGTTATTGGTCTGAGCAAATCCCCCCGTAGACGAACTACGATAGTCTTCTGTCGCAGGCTGGTAATACGCGTCATGGAATGATGAGTTGACAGCTGCGGCATGCGACTTGCAAGACTCTACATCGCCACTGTAGCCCAGTATGGTAGCCATCTGAATGGCTCCATCTCATAATGCTGCAATACAGATGCGCTGTTCCCACAATACCCTTGTCGTTGATGGAAGGTGTCACCCAGTCGCCCCAAGACTCCAGCTCGATCAGGCCACTGCTGTTGCGATGGTTGAGTTCGTAGCCCAGGTCTGACTTGATCGAACCGTAGATACTCGAGAGCAAATCGACGTCGCTGGAGTGCTGGTACAGTTGCCACACAACCTCTGGAAAAGCGTTACCCCAGGTGGGACTCGGGAATGGGGTCATTTCCAACGGTGATGGAGCCCAAGGTGGAAGGTTGCCATCAGCAAGCGCCGAGTCCGCGAAGTCTTGCGCCCACTTAGTGTACAGTGATTCGACGTTGAGAGAACTGAATATTGTTTCGGACATGGCCGCCGCGTCAGATAGCCACGGCAGCTTTTCGAGATAAGCGCCGTCGGTAGGAACACCAACGATGTTGTTGAGCATGGACTACCAGGTGGTATCATGAATCCATGCCAGTGTTTCGTCAGAAGCAGTGAACCACCCAATGCCTCTTACATCGCTGTGCAGGCGCTAAGCTACAACCGTGCCGGCATTGGGTGTTCCCGCGACGCCGGTTAATTCGATGTATCGGAAGCCGTAGTACGAGTGTCGGGGGATCCAAGTGACGGAGCCCGTTCCGTCATGAATGTATGTGCTGTGTTGCCAGTTGCCGCCCGTATCTTGAATTCGTCCCGTTGATCTGAGCTTTTCCCCATAGTCAATCTGGGTTGTGGCGTTGTAGGCCTCGTTGACCGTCAAAGCCCCGACTCCTGCAATGTTTCGACCAAAGTCGTATACCCATACCCCAGATTCCGGATTGGTGATGGATACGGCCTTGATACTTTCCTTGATTCGCACGGGCTCTACAGAAGAGGACTGAATCTCGGTATCTGGCGGCGTTTGAACGATAGCATTTGGCCAGATTGAACCATCAAAGCCAGCCTTCTTCCAGGCTTGCGACTCGATGCGTGAATCAAAGAGCTCGTTGTTGGGGATGGCGCCAGTGCGAGTCGAGCCATCCAGCTTTCCTCTCCAAGAGCTGTCCGTTACAATTGTTGGCGTCGTGTTGTCCTTGAAGGTGACAAAGAGCTGGGCCTTGGTACGCATGTTCCCGTCCCAAGCGCCACGGTTCGCCTCCAGGCCCCAAGAACCAAGGGTAGGCCACACTTGGCTTACTGCGATTCCAATCGCATTCTGGCCCTCGATGATCTGTTTGGTGACATTGTGCGTGTCATAGAAGGAGCGCTTGGCGTGCTGTGTCCAAGAAGGTGCAAGATACAGGTCGCCGACTCTCTGGCTGTTGAGGTACGCCTCATAGCCGCCAATCGCAGTGATGAATAGCTTTGCGCTGGCAATCTCCCGGGACACGTCAAAGTCGGTGCGTAGAATTGGCTGCCACTGCGCAGACTCCCAGTCTCCATCAGCGACCAAGCCGGTTGCAAAGGTACTTGTGGACCATTGTGTCCATATTCCGGAGTTATCCAGCAATCGGACTTGGAAGTTGAAGTTGGTTCGCGAGGGCAGACTCCGGCCAGAGTAAACCAGACGGGTTGCGTTCGTTGCAACAGTGCCAGAGTCCCAAAGGGGAGATGTCCCGGTAGCTGGCAAGACTTGAACTTGTGCAGCCGTGACAGACGCTCCACGAGCCGCCACACTCTCGATGCTCCAATCGAATGTGGGTGTTGCATTATCGACACCCAACGGGGTCACAAGATCATTGACCGTAACGGATGCGATGCTGATCTGTGCTGCGGTAACGGCGGCAGCGAGTGCAAGAACATGAAATACGGTTGCTGCATACATGACGAGTTGCTTCTGGGTGAACCGAGACGTAAAGAAAACGAGAATATCATTTAGATGTCGTGACCATTGGGCAGGTAGATATAAGAGATGCCCACGATGTGATTCGGGTTTATACCGGTCGCCCAAATAGCAGGAGTTTAGCTAAATCACGAATAAGACGGGCAATTGTTTTTAACATGCAGACACAAATGCAACACATTGTAGGAGTTCGTTCTATTGAGCCAAAGTCTTCCGGTAGTGTATTCGAGTCTTGGGGCAGCGATCTCGGGCGATTTTAAACCGAACAGCCCAAATAGATAGGTTGGTAGCCATGGTGTGTTAGCATGTATCCAACAGTAATGGAAGGAGTTATCCGACATTAAGGATGCAGAGGCACCTCGCCTATCTTACTGCCGAGAAGTACGGCATTCGGTCGTGTGCACGCTCAAGTCCTGAGGACCAGGAAAATAGGTTATTTGCGAGATCGCCGGTTTGTCAATGTTGCCCTTTTTGGAAAACCTACCATCGGCTTATGCCCGTTTGATCAAGGAATATTAATTCGATTGGTCACATGAAAGGGGATTGATCATGATTCAGTAGATGATACTATTCCGATCCAGTAACGACAGTGATTCCTTCCTCTTTTTTTCTCCTCTCCCTAGCCCCAAACTCCCTCGCTTCCTTGAATTCCTCAATTTTTTGGAACTTACATACAAAGATACTACTACAATGTGTGATTGGCTGTTGCTCTTGATCGCCTGCCGGCTTGCTTGCCATGGCATGACTAGTATGGACGATTGATGTGGCGTGAGAGGCCGACCGGCTAGGCCTGCGTCGACCATCCCTACCGGGTGCTGAACTACATGGGAAGATCTTATCTGGATGGATATGATGGACATGACTTTGCATGAAAATAAACAGGATGAAAGCCCTACGTAAAACAGAAAAGATTGCAAATGCTGGGCAAGTGCACGCTACCTACAATTAGAAGCTAAACAAACCGCTGCGACGCTTGCCCAGCGGGTAGATAATGAGAGAGCTGAGGAACAGGCCTACGGCGATGCCGATGGCGATCTGGATCATGGATGCGGCGACGTCGAAGACAACCGAGTTCATCTCGGTGCTGTCGTACGTGACGGAGCTCGTGCCGTTGACCGAGTGCGTCGAGTTTGTGATCTTGTTGGCTGTAGTTAGACCGCTCAGAAGACCGCCGGTGGATGCGAGACCTCCTGGCACCTGGGTGAAGATAGCAGGGATGAGAGTTGCGGCGGCGACTCCATGGCGGACACGTGAGTAGAGGTTGGCGAGGACTCCAACGGTAAGAGCGCCAAGGGTGTCGGCGACCTGGGGGGCTGCGCTGAACCTGAGACCGGAGAAGTAGTTTACCATGTAACCTTGAGCCCAACGTTAATCCATGATGTCACAATAAAACAGTTCAAGTATTGAATGCTTACCTGCAAAAGCGACGACCAACATGACTGGCATTTGTCGCCATTTGGCTTGGTAAAGGATGGCAATGCAGACAACGAACAGGGGAACGAAGATGAATGTCAGGTAGGTTGGCATCTGGTTCTCGCAAGTGGTCGTCGAAACGGCGTTTTCGTCTATGAGACCGTATATCGCAGTGCCGATGGTGATACCAAAACCGAGGAAGAGACTGTATATGACGGCGTAGACGATTCGGATCGATCCGGGGACGATGGCGCGGGATTGGAGCTCGAGGGCGGAACACACTGGTCCATCAGCGACTGTCCTCAGTTTCCTGTGGCGGCGCGGCGCTACGATAGCAGCCGCGCTGGCTTTTGCTGGAGATGGCACGCTTGAGTCTGGCACCAGGTTGCTTGAAGCCTGGCACCGATCGACCGGCGGCACGCGAGATGTCCTAATGGGTGCCCGTGGGCTAGTAGAGCCCCAATCAAGGGGGATACAACCAACAAGAGGCGAGGGGGAACGGGGAATGACAGAGTTTGGAGAGAGATGACTTACAAACCATGTATCCTGGTAAAAGCATGACGATGCCTCCTTGGGCTATTGCCGAGAAGCAGAAGAGGTTTCCACCTCTAATGCTGCCGAAGGCTCGGGCCAAGAAACTTACCAGGACCGTTGCGGTGACCTCGAGAACATTGCTGTAGAGCTTGGACTGGGCAGCTACGATGAGCTGGAGGAATCCGACGAGGCAGCCGAAACAGAATGCGAGCGGGAGATCAATAAGGCGGGCGCCGAAGGAGAAAGGTGCCGCAGTAACACTGGTGAGGCCGAAGACGAGAACTCTGATCCAGACGTGGAACTTGTCCTTGGACTTGATAAGAGCATCCAGGCGTTTGATTCCCTCGTTTACCGAGACAACGTCGTGAATAACTTCCTTGTAGACGTGGTGGGTGTCGCGAAGTTTGCCAAGGTCAATTCCCTGCGCTGCGCGAACCATTCGAACTTCAGTCGTGTGTACGGATCTGTCGTCGAAGCTGATGACCATGCAGCCAGGACTTGACGGTGTTAGCGTCTGCTCGTTCAATGTTTCGTGTACAAAATGAGACTTACAGATACAAAAATTGGCCATCAATCTCAAGCACCTTGGCGGTGGTAGAGAGATACTCTTCCAGACGATGAGTAGGAGCACCAAAGAGCATCAACGCTCGGCAGAGAGTGATGATGTACTCCTGACGGGCGAGGGTCTCCGCAATGTGGACCGTGATCTTGGCTTCCTCCTCTTCTCTCGCAAGGTAAGCGCTGATGCGAGAGTTGCTGGTAGTGTGCTTGTGTTTGGGACGCTGCTTCTTCGCGGCCTTGCCATCCTTTGGCGATCCTGGACCTTCGCCCTGCTGGTTGGGGTTGGCGAGGCGTGCAGAAGCCTCAATCAGGTTGACGAGGGTCTCCTGGGACTTGTTGGCCTGGTACCACTTCTTACGGCTAGGAGTTGCGGTGCCGGTGGGAGTAGTGGTGCCGGACTCGGAGCCAGGAGTGCCGGTTGATAGAGGTCCTCCGAAATTAGAGAAAGAGGCGACAGAGTTGCGGTTGTTGGGCGGCTGCACAGGACCCTCTGCAGGCTTGTACAGCTTGAGAAGCTGAGACAAGACGCTGCCGCGATACTGCTTTGGCGGAGGGACGACGTAAACACCGTCATAGTTGCCGTCATTGACTTCAGGGAGGAGGTGGTCGGTTTGCTCAGTCTTTTCAGCATCTTGAGCATTGGACGGGCCTGCCTCGCTCTCAGTCTTGTCGGCAATACGCCAAGTGTGGGCCCGGACGATTCGGTAAGCTTCCGAGTTGAGTTGTGCCTGGTGTTCGTGCTTCTCCTCCTCTTCTTTGGCCTTTCCGGTCAAAGGTTGATCAGAGTTGAGATCTTGAAGGGGAATGTAGGCTCCCTCTCTGCTGGGCGGTTCATACTCGCTTGCAGTAGTCGTACCGGCGGATTCAACGGATACTCGGGACTCTCGGGTAGGAGATCCGAGCTGGATATTTGCGGCAACCTGGCGCGCACGTTCCTGAGCAGCGGCAGCGGCAGACTTAGCCTCCTGGCGCTCGCTATCGACTGAGGGACGCGGGTTGTCCTGGGCAAGTGTTGCAACAGTGGGAATAGAGCTTCCGGAACTGCCTCGCAAGATGGACGGTCTCGGCGGGTTTGCCGGAGTGGGAACAGGCAGAGTTGCGTTGGGTGGTGGTGAAGTTGGGGGCTGGGTCACGGCCGCTCTGCTATTGAAGCGTACACGGCCTTTTTCCTTCTTCAGGGCGGCTGCAGCTGCGGCCTCGGCGTTGCTAGTCGATTGTTCGGCCGGATCGGGGTTAGGCGTGACTGCAGCATTCTCGGGAGTTGTGCTTCCGGAAGCGCTGCCGGATGCAAACCCGGGAGAGATGCCGCCGCCGGGCTCGGGGCCGGGGTCGTCATCTTGAGAGGCGGGTGAGTTTTCGACCATTGCATCGACGGTCAGCACGACTATTCTGCTTGGCGGCGGAGCGGGATGGAGCCGTTGACAAAGAGGTTGCAGAGCAAAATATTAAATAATGCCACAAAAGGTTTGCTGTGGGAGGCCAGAGTGGATTGTGGGGGGGAGCAGAATCTGGGGAGCGTCTTCTTTCTTATAAGCGAACCGGTCCGGTGGTTCGTGACGCGGCAAAGTTGAAGCCCGCGGAGCCACCGGCATCTGCGAAATTCTGGAAAAAAGGGTTCTCACCGGAAGTGCCATCTCGTATCCATATATCTCCACTTGGACCGAAACAACTGGACATGACAGCAGATCGAATTTCCTGGCTGGTACTAGCACACCATATTTGGCGCGGGTTCATTAGGGCAGAGGCCGGGCTCCGGCACTCTGTTACCTAATATCATCGGAGCTGCCTTTCGTCATTCGTCAGGGGTTCTCCCTGTGCGTCTTTGTGCGGCCACTGTTCTTGGCTGTGTGCACACTTGAAACTGGTGCAATGGCGTCATTGGCTTTCCCAATTCTCTTTGACGCGTTGTCGGCTGATGAGCTGGCGACGTGTGAAGTGGTGATGGACAACAGATCAGTTGAGATGACACAATAGTGTCGATGCGCCCAAGAGCCGCACCTAGAGCCGTTGGACTCTCCCTTAAGCCCGATCCCGGCATGGTGCATAAGACTGGTGTGGCTCGAAGAGAACCCCCCGCGCGGAAGGACCCGATTTGTCCTGCAAGACTGTCATCCGAACACAGCCAAACAGAGCGCGGCCAGAGCATTCTGTTACCATAAATATCAAGCATCGTCAGGGGCACATCAAGGGTCTTCCCGCAAACCCCATGCCCAGTGTCACCAACTCACCGGTTTTCAGAACCACCCATTTCAATTTTTGGAACACTTTTTGCACGGCCTTGTGTGGCTTTTCAAAGTCTGGACTCTATGGCGGAGTTTTTGGATCGTCAACCCCCTTCCCGGTATCCGAGTACCTGAGTCATGGCTCCTGGATCGGCTTGGCCAGAACCACTTGCAGCACCCACACGTTGTTGTTGGCCATAGCTTTCACAAGCACCCCTTTTCTCGTCAACGGGAGTCCTCCTCTGCTTGGCTGCCATCTTCTCATTCCTTGGTCATCAGATCAAATTTTGCCTCACAGCCACAGAAATCATGTCGCTTGGCCGTGATCAAGATTTGATAAAAGCTCGAGTCTCAGCGTTGTATTGTTCAAAGGGGTTCGCGCAGACTTTACTGCGGTACCAGGCCAAAATAAAAACACACTGTCAGGTCGTTGCGGGCCAGGCAAACCAGGGCCGGTACATCGCTCACACAGCCATTCAGCAGTTAATCCAGAGCCTCGAGTGGGCCACAAGTCCCCGCGATACCTGCTCCACCAGTTTTACTTACCCATCATACCATAGTAGATGACCCACTTTGTCACACCAGAAGGAAAAAAGTTTCCGTCCAACATATGCAATGCACTCAGCAGAAGCTCTTCTTGTTTCAAGTGATCCATGCACAAGCTGGCAGTTTAGCTGTTCGAGCTTCAACTAGCAGTCGAAGGAGGCACACAGGGATTTGCACTTTCTGAACTCACGAACCTGACCGCTCGTAGTTTCACAGAGCTGCACAGGGTCGTTTGCCACCCACGAGGTTTGGTGGGGTAAACAGCCCTGGGATCGGGCATGGAGAGCCAGGCTACTTTTGAGTTTCGCCCTGTGAGCTCGTGACTGAAAACTTTTGAAATTGACCGAACCCTGGAAACCATACGCGGAATTTGCTTTCCACATTGCCGTTGGGAGCGCGCCAAATCACGACCATAGTCATATGTTCCTGTCATGTTGTGCTACGCGAGATGAGGGGCTGCCCAACCGCGATAGTCATGGAGCGGTGAGACGAGAAAAACTTCACAAAGAAGGCGGAACGTTCAAGGCCTCCGACATCGCTCTCAGTTGACGGTTCTTGTTGATGATAAAAGGGGTTGAGTGCGCGTCTGGATGCCGGAGGGAGAGATGATCAGAACCAGGGGAAGCAGAATCCAGAAGACTTTAGGCTGTGTCGATGAGTTTCGGGTCGGTGGGAAATAGGCACATTTCCAAACAGTTAACATAGTGTTCTTATGTTTGTTTCCAGTTCGACGAGCTCATATAGACGCTGCTGGGTAAAATTTGGCTCTTCGACCGTTTCGAGTTGCCCGGGCCGCGGCCACAAGTGGGGCTCGTTCTTCCTCGTCTCAGACTTCGGTATTGTCATATACCTTGAGTACGCGTTGCGCCTAGGTTGAATATGATAACGCCGTTAGCTGGGAAGCACCACAGTCTATTGAGTATTTCCAAAATTGCTTGGTGTTGCAGTACTGTTAGATGGCCTCATGGTTGGGACGACCACAGTTACATCTACAATTGCATCAGCTGCCTGTCTAGTTCTTTGTCGATAAATTTTGTTGCTTCAATATTCCGCTGCAGTGAAGCTTTTACTCCGGAAGTTCGAAACGTTGAAGGTGGCACGGCCCGTGTTGAAGTGGCTTTCTGGCAGCTCCTTGTTTGGATTCCAAAGCACATTTGAGTTCTTAAACGAAGCTTCCTTCAATCAATTCGCTACCAAAGTACCTCGCCACCAACTGCGGTGAGAACCTTGTATCTCCTAAGGCGTGAATTACCAGTCATGCGTTCAAGGGCAATGACTGTGTTTAATTACTGTGTTTAATGGCGGCCTTCACAGGTGATTGCTTGATTTCCTGTTCCTACCTTATGTCGGCCTCCCCAAATATCATGACTCCGACACGCACCTTGTCCATCGCTGTGTTGACCTTAATGATCTAAGGCCACAGGAAAATGTCGTCTCGCCCACAAGATCGAGCATGTCTACGAAGCGGAATTCCGAACCCGAATTCGGAGTTATGGCTGTCAAGCGAGGCCGAGACAAGCCAACGGCAACTTGCATCGTCAAGGTGGCTTACCTACCTAGCTGAGGTGAGTTGTGGCATTTTCAACTACCTTTTTACACTCATCCTCATATAGTTTGTCTCGGCCGTCTAGACAAGAAGCAGTGGGCGCTCAGCTGAGACTACTGCGCCGGAATTTCAGAAGCCATTCTATTTTGATGGCTGAATTCTTCCGCATGAGAGTGCCCGATTCAAGGTGACCTTGCGAACGTTCAAATATGAAGTGGCACGCGGGGCCCCATCCCTTTTGCACTGGTCGATGTTGACCTGGTAGTCAGTGAAACTCTACGTTGTGTAGCCCTGGCGGTCCTTCCCGTGAGACCAGTGATATCTCTCACTTTAGTTTCATCTACAAGATGTCTCGTCTTCCACACATGACATTCACTGTATATTGATATGAAAACACATTCAATTGTTGATATTCCTTGGATGTCATCATGGATATGTTCATGGGGACTAACCCGGGGACAGTTAACCCATGAGTCCATTTCCGACGGATCTGTAAAGCGGCACTCCAGACTATATACCGAGAGCGTCTCGTCAACGCTCGTTAGAGACTGGAAATAATACAGGAAAAGCTGGAACAATTTGGAACATGGCGTGCGGCAAGGCCTGACTCATAACAGCATCTCGTTGGTGCTTGCTTTAGTCTTCAGTTCCTCCTCTACGCGTTACTTCATGTGTATCACCGCGGTCCATCTTCGCCAGTCGCCAATCCATGCATTCAATTTACGATCAATGAGTCAATTCACGGTCAATGATGTTGAAATTGGAGATTTGGTTGACTGCAAGTTCAATTCTTTTACGCCCTCCATTACGTTTTAGATCCCGACCTTAAACCTTTCACTTTCAATGGCAGCTTTTGCGTACACCTATCATGCCACCCACCCTCAGACAATCAGATTTCGGGCGGGTGATAACGGGGAGTATACGGGGAAAGGATAAGATACCAAAAGGAGGATACTGTCAAACTACGGTCTACCAACCATCTCTTTCCCACGACGCTCTGGCTTGTGCCACTGCGTTGGGTACCTAAAGAGACGCGTACTATGACGCAGGAGAGCAAAGGCATTCACCGACACTTCCAAAGTGTCCATCTTTGACATTTAGGTCTTTACAAAGGATTTCTAGAGAGTCTGACCAAAAAAGAGCTCATCGTTATCGTTGTTGATTTACTTTTCGGTCTTTAACTTTGTCGGCAGAGAAACGAAGACTTTTTGTGCAATCCATCTCCTGCTAAGTCGATGACGTATTAACCAAGTATTGCGTCAGTCTCAATCGTCCAATTATTCTAAACCTCTTCTCTCAATATGTAGCCTAGCGCCAGCGCTACAGCAAGATTGCAATTAACACAGCAATGGGTAATCTGACGAAACACGAATGGCTTGATGTCGAAAACCTGTATCAACAACGCCCATAGTAGGACCCGGAGATCTTCTTATTACGAGTCTAGACCGCGTTGTTGAGAATGTCAAAAAGAAGAGAGTGTAGTATATGTCAATGAAACATCCAGCAAAGGGCTCGAATCCTATTATAGCTCCGAAGTCAACTTACAAACTCCAATGTAAATGAACTAAGGGCTCCTAAGTTCAATGCATACATACTGACCCTGTTGCAGGATAATCATATTCGAAGAGAAAGCGCAGATCACTTTAAGGAAACATGAGAACGGGCTGTAGATCGCGAGTTCCATTTGGTGCACACCTCACGTAACTCATGGATGTCCTTTCTCAGCCTGACGTACTGGGACTAGTCCTGTGCATCAGCTCCACTACGTCTGCTCAAACATCTTGCGCATCCACTGGGATAGTAGGAGGTAGACAAGAAATCGCCATGAATTGCTCTGAAAGCTTGATAAGTCTCTCCCCCTGTTTTCTTTTTCCGCACTCTCGCTATGGACCGTGAAGCCCGACTACTCTGCGCTCGACCTTACTCTGCATGCAGCCAACAAGGTAGCTTCTGCTATGGGTACGATTGTGCGCCTAGGCAATTGACAATCTGATAAACATTCTACGCACTTGTAAATGCAACGTCAGCGAGCGAATTTGAGAAGCTTGTAGAGTTCCGCCGAGAATGTGCTCGGAGATCGAAGATTGCATGGGGATGCCTGCCCGCTGATTCGTGAGTAGGTCACATGGATACATGCACCCTGATGGTGCTGGCGGAATGGGACCCCTGCAGGGTCGGACAACACTCAAGATTGAAGTTGCCTTGACCGCAGAATTCGGTAAAGCTCCCTCCGCACATGCACATTTATGGATGCATATTCTTTCCGCAACTCAACATAGTGGCCGTGTGTTTCTTCAACAATTGCTCAAAAGTCGGCTCTAAAGTAATCCCTGCAAACTGGCGCATGCTTGGTCGTCCAAATCCATCCGTGGGGGGTCTTTGGAATCCGTAGGATTAAAATTCATGTTCTCAGGTACTATTGGAGGCTTGGCCAGATGTTTCTGGGGCGATCACCCACGTATCATACAGATAGCTCGAGTCAATAAACACTCACCTAGGTCCAAGTCGAGAGTGCTCTTGGCTACCTTGTAGACCTTCGATACTGTTGATTTTGCCAACGAGCAGCGTGTCATAGTGAAACTGCCCTTCGTACCACGCAATTAAGATGCATCCGGCGCAGATCTTCGCCGTGGCCGCACTGCCATTTGCGGCATCCCAGATCATCTCAACTGGTTCAACTCTTCTTCTGAATGGGATCCCACACTTCATTAGCCCCCACGTCGCTGCAAACATCTCCCTCCAATCGGATGTTCCTGCAGGTATCGATGGTGTCTTCGATTTCGTTCCGGTCGCCGTCCTGCCAACGGCACCTGCGAGCCAAGCAGATAATATTTCCGACATCTTCACTGCTTGGACCGAGACTGACGACGTATTTCAGTCTGGGTTTACACAGCTTCTCCTTAACGGAACAATTGACGCGGAGACCTCGACAGCTGACGCCATTCATACTGCTGGTGAAACACCTTCGACAGTGATCAGCTTTACATCGAGTTCCAACGTGCCGAAGGGGCCATACTTCCTGCGAAAAGCCACCGGAGACCTACATCAAGCGTACCGGCTTTATGACGATACCGCCGGTGCGTTCACCGAAGCCTTGCTATACAACAACGATGGCACCTTTCAAGTCTTGCCAGCCAAGATCCCCGGTTCAGCTACCTTCACCATCGGCGTGCCTTCACGCTTGTATTACGAGCCTTCAGATTCCAAGCCCCTAGCTGGCGTCCGCATTGCCGTGAAGGACATTTTTTCGCTAGCCGGAGTCAAACAGTCGAACGGGAACCGCGCATGGTACCATTTATACCCGGCGAACAACGTCACTGGAACGGCCATCTCAAGGCTTATCGAAGCCGGCGCTATCATTGTGGGCACACAGAAGCTCTCCCAGTTTGCAACGAGCGAGGTTGCTACTGTTGACTGGGTTGACTACCATTCTCCCTTCAACCCTAGGGGAGATGGCTATCAAGACCCGTCCTCTTCGAGCTCCGGTGCAGGTGCTTCTGTTGGTTCCTACAGCTGGCTTGACGCTGCTGTCGGAACTGACACGGGTGGCAGCATTCGCAGTCCCGCAGGAGTGAACGGCGTATTCGGCAACAGAGCATCGCACGGTGCCGTGAGCTCCGACCATATCATGCCGCTGTCAGAGCCTCTTGATACTGTCGGCTTCCTTGTTCGGGACCCGAAGATGTGGGACAAACTTCAGGCTGTAACCTATGGCTTCAACTACACCTCCCTGGCGACATTGCAGCCAAAGTATCCGACCAAGATCATGACTGTGTCATACCCGAACTCCAGCACCGAAGCAGGCGTGGTTCTGAACAACTTCGCGGCTGCTCTGGCCAAGTTTGTGGGTGGCAATGTGAGCACCCTGAATGTGGCCCAGCAATGGGGCATGCGCAAAACGAACCCTCACGCCGATCTCAACTTCACCGAGACTTTCAACATTACCTACCCAGTGCTCACTGGCAAGGGTCAGGACGATGCGGTGGTCCAGCCCTTCTACGCAGACTATGCGAAGCAATTCGACGGACGTCGGCCTTTTATCAACCCATCCCCGCTAGCACAATGGGCCTGGGCTGCCAACTACTCTTGGGATGAGGCCATGCAGAACAAGACAATGTTCATGGACTGGTTCAACGATCAGATCCTACCTCCAGTCAATGACAGCCTGCAATGCTCGTCCGGCCTCATTTTATATGCTGGTAAGACAGGAACGCAGTCACCGAGGAATCGGTACGACATAGCCCTCCCAGCGCCTTTTACTGGGTTCTCGGCGGCCCGAATGTCTGTCTCTTCGGGATGTCCGGACTTGATCTATCCAGTGGGTGAGGTCTCTAGCTTCAGCGCTCTTACCAATCACGATGAGAAGCTGCCGGTGGCTGTGGGAATACTGGCGGCGAAGGGTTGTGATGGACTTTTGAGCCGGCTGGCAATCGATCTGGTGAATGAAGGTATCTTGAAAGTGCCGGAGGCTGGCGGTACTCTTAGTGGTGGCCAAATTCTTGTGTAGATAAATTGAATATTTATTTCGCCATTCCCAATTATGATCTGGACAGCGCATCTCTAGAAAAAGCACGGTCTAGCAAATTCAAAAATTCAAAATGAGCGAGCCTGTCACGTTCCTCCCCCCAGCGTGTCACTTGCTGCAGAACTTCATTGGTTGAATCATAATCTCATTACGTCTGCAGAATTAGAAGCGCATCGGTGGCTATCTAGATTACCCTGGGACTTCATCGCTGATTTTCCCCTTGGGATATTCCTCCAAATCATAACTTTTCATCCGCGACTTCTTGAATCTTCCCATCTTGACGCACACATGTGGTCTACTGCATGTTGATCCATCGTCCCATCCACTGTTGGTTCAGCTGCTTGGCCTCATCGACCAAACCAATCTCAAGCAAGAGTTGAACAGCACCACGAACGGCGGAGTAAAGTGAAGAGCTAATCCATGCGTGCGTGGGAGCGGTGTGCTCGCCGAGAACAATGACGTTCGACTCAGTCTGGTGGTATGACGGGATGTACAACGCGTGCTGAGCCACATCCGGGCGTGTCCAGGCCGTGGCGATGAAAGGCTCGTCCAACCAGCACAACCGCTCGTAGGTGCCCGTGTACAGGTCTCGAACGTGCTCGCCATGGAGTGAAGCAATGGCATCGAGAACCATGCCCACGTGCTGCTCCTCGCTGAGGCTGGCGAAACGGCTACTCCAATCACCTCCGCGGTAGTGCAGAATGAGGCCTGGACGCCCCGACTCGTTGTGGCCATAGACTGGGTAGTAGAGAGCGCCGACAGCTGCATCAGGAGGCGTGGAGTATCCGCCAAAGATAGGACGGTCACCCTTCTCCCAGAAGCGTTCGCTGAAGAGCAAGCCAACTTTGCAGGCGTCCTTGAAGCGAAGACCGCGTTCGGCCATGGCTCGCGAGAGGGAGGGCGAGAAGGATGGTAGGCGCATCATCCGCGTCATGGTGAAAGGAACTGCGAGCATGGTGTAGTCGTAGGTCTTACTCTGCTCATCTGTCGGCTTCGTCTGGGTTCTGTTGGCATCAACATCGACCCAAGAGATCTTCGTGCCTGTGGCCGCGTTCTGATCATCCTTGACAGCCTCAATCGCCCGGACCTGGCGGTTCAGGACGAGACGATCTTGAACGTGTGGTAGGATTGCGTCCGAGAAGCGGCTGAAGCCGCCATCGACGCACCGCCATTCCGTCTCACCCAAGGTGCCCTTGCTGCCATCCTGCGCAAGGTTCGAGTTGTGATGCATCTCGTCCCAGAAGACGTCGTAATCAGTGGCACCATGTATAGCATCCACCACCTCAGCACTCGCGTTCCAAACGTTGCGCATCATGCTCTGCTGACTGACATCGTCGAGCCCATTCTTCATAGTGCGGCCATGTACTCTCCATACGTCCTTCTGAATCTCTCTGACTGTATCTTCGTTGAGGAGAATGTTGCTCATCTTTGCCTTGATGTCCTTGTACTCCTGCGTATCCATCGGTGCCGGTTTGCCAAGGCTGGAGTTTGCGGCAATCTCGGCGCGCGTGGGGATGCTTCCGTCGGGATGTCTCCCGGTGCCTAGCGCCAGCAACTCATTGGGCGAGTGCTGGATCCAGGGGATGAAACTGATGTTCAGGTCGGGCTGGCTGCCTTGGTTCATCTCATTGAGCCAATCTGCCAACTGAAACGTCATGGCATGGTCGGAGTACTCAAGTGTCGCATTGTCGCTCTTGTACTTGATCTTGTAGGGAAGACGCATAGGGCCCATTTCCGCCCATTCTTGGGTGCCTCCGACATAAATAGTCCGCAGACGTCCACCGATCTGGTGACTAGCCTCGAGTATCTCCCAGTTGTGTACGCCAACGCTATCAAGCATGAGAGCCGTGGCTAGGCCAGTGATGCCTGCTCCAACGATGGCAATGGTGGTGTTCTTGGCTTGCTCGACATCATGAGGTCCCGTGGCATTGATGGCGGCTACTTCCTCAAACCAGGCGCCGAGGGCGTCAAAGTCCTTCAATAGTGGCCGTTGAGATTCGGCTGTTGCAAAGCTAGAGCCGGCATACAGGGCAGCTAGCAGGATCGAGCCTGTGCGAGGAATCATCTTTGGGAAATGAAAGAACCGATCGATCGTGAGTTGCGATGTTTCCGTGAGAACAATTTCCTTCGCCACGGGGGCCTCAAAGACTTGGAGGAAAGACGATGATGAATCTTTCCATCCGGAGTCGGAGCCCAATTGCTTATATCTCCACGATGATGTCGTGGAAATGGAGCCATCTACAGGCTTCTTGGTCGAGCTATTGATAAAACTACCGAATTGACGAGATTGGCCATGAAGGTTTCGCTTTGCAGCTGCATCCCGAGGTCGAAATTACCTCCGAATCCGAGTTGGACATTCAATGTGACTGAGTGATTAAACTGATCGCGCACGCTAGTCGTTGAGTTCCATGAGGTGATTCTTGAAGAACAACCTTGATGCTACGATCTTGCCGCGGATCTGCAGTACTGGTGAATACTTACAGACTAGGTACTTGCGTTGGCCCACTCTAGTGTTCAAATGACTGGGGGTGCGTTGCATTGCATGTTCTAGGCAGGGAATGCCTTCGAATTCGGTCGCATTATGTAAACGACTCGGATAGTCGGACAGGGCAGTTCGGCGATACCACAAGGCGTGTGTTTAAACCACCACACCGTACACCGTGGGGACCGAATTCAAGCTTGTGGTCCGCGGAGTGCATTAGGCCGATGGAGCACATCGCGGCTAAAAAGCTTATCAATCTAATCTAAAATTAACAAGGGTCTTGTGTGAGCAAGTTTAGCACAGTGATGGTTTCCGAGCATTTTTGTCACGAATCAAGGCCGTGGTGTTGCTGCAGCATCAGCGTCGATCTTACTAGTAAGTGATGTGGCAGCCGGTGGGATATGGCTTCATGTTCAGCTGAGGTACCAGAGATCAGACGTATTCTTTCAGCCTGCCCTTCCACCAACACACGTGGACGCAACGTACTTCGGCAATATTGTATATTTTCAAGTCAAGCTCATTCTAGCTCTACTAGTGAGCTTTGGTACAAATTTGCCCGCTGAGTCGAAAAGCTCAGTACAACTCCGCCCTACTCCAAAAGTTCTAACCAGTCTCCTATCGCCGAAGCCCTCCTTCTGACGATCCTGGTCATTGTTGAAAATGTAGCTCAACGTTGTTCAATCTCGCCAATCACGGAGACTTCTCTGCGGCGTCAGCGTTTTCTTTCAGTTGTGCCTGATGACCCTCCTCTTTCAACTTGTGATCGTCGGGGCGGGACAAGTCAATGTGTGGCATCAAGAACCATGCTACGAAGAATGCTGCTGCTGCTAAGCCAGAACCAAGCTCGAAAATGACCTTGAAAGACTTCTGGTACGCGGGCGCGAGAACGGCTCTGATACGCTGCGCATCTTCATCAGAAAGCGACGATATGTACTGCTGTGGGTTACTGAGAAGCGAATCGCGTTGTTCCACACCCAGATCTAGACCATTGACCGAGCTCTTGACGATGTTGTTCCTTGGAATTGTCTGTATATGGTGTCATCGAACGGGCTATGTTCGCCTCTGGGAAGGTGACAAACAAAATTGTGCCGCAGATGGCAAGCCCAAATGTGGCCCCCAAGTTCCTCACAAAGCTATCCCACCGGTGTCAGTATCACCAGTACATCTTCATCTCAGAGTGGATGACATACTTGCGGAAGGATGTGACAACGGCCATATCTCTGCCGAGGACCGCGTCAGTAAAAAGCATAGTCATCGGGCGAAGCACTGATGCTTACGGCTGAAGGGTGTTTCCCACACCCACACCAATAAGCAGGGAATAGCCGATCTGCTTTCCTAGACCAGACGTCTCGTCGAGGGTGGACATGAGGCCTAGACCGACCGACCAGCAGAGCCACCCGAACAAGATGCACTCGCGGTAACGTCCTACCCAGTGGACTATGAGTCCGGAGAGGGTACTGTTCGCAGTCTGCACGAGGGTGATAGGAAGCAGCATAACACCAGATCTAGTCGCCCCATAGTTGTAGACCAGCCGATAGAAGGTGGGAATGTAGTAGACCTGGACGACAAAGTTCCACCCGTTAATGGCCATGGTGATGCATGCACCAATGGTCATGCGAGCGCGAAATATGTCCACTGTGCAATTTGAAGGGATAAAGGTTAGTCATATAGGCGTGGTCAGGGAGGTACGAGCGGGTATCTTTGCCCCTTCCACTGCCACAAGACAAAGACGACGCAGATGAAGAACCCCACGAGGAGAGTAGTAAGGACAGCTGCAGAAGCCCAGGGGTACTCGCCACCACCCCAAGTCAAACCAAGCATCAAGCTGGTGGTTCCAGCCAATGCAAGCAAGATGCCTACGAAATCGATGGCTCGTGTCTTTCTACATTGGGACGCCGGTGGTCAGCTTGAGTGCGACTTCATGAGGGACGTCAACCGAGCGGAGCTCCGCTTAGATTTCGTTTCACGTCAGCCACTGACAGGAGACTACTTACACTTTCCAGTCCCCAGTGACCTTCCTCAGTGGCATGAAAAACAGGGCGCATACTGCAGACAGTGCCGTCAGCGGCAGATTGAGGCGAAAGATCCAGCGCCATGAGTCGCCGCCTTTGGAGGATAGGGTGCCGCCGATGACAGGACCAATTCCGTTAGCTAGTGCAGTGACGGCGCCCTGAAGGAATCGAGGTGTTAGTAGGAGGGTCGTCTGTGCAGGGGAGGGGGGTGGGGATGTTGATCTGTTCGGAAGAAAAGATATCTGATCAAATCTGATACCGTGGCGGGGAAGGGAGTCTGGGGTGGAAGTGGAATCGTGACCGGAGGGACTTGCCAGAATACCCTGGTATTTCCCTCTGTCGCGCAAAGGGACCACATCGCTGACGATCATCTGGGCAACTGTCATGAGTCCGCCACCGCCCAGACTCGTAAAACAACGGAAAATGATGAGTTGGGTAGCCGTCTGCGCCAGAGAAGATGCCAGCGACCCGAGGCCGAAGATGGCCAGTCCGACCATTAGGATCACCTTACGCGACCATATGTCCGAGAGGCGCCCGTACAAGAGCTGCCCGACTGTGGATGTGCTATTCGGACGCATCAATCAGCGAGAGTTATCGTAAACCGAACAAAACCTACATGAAGTAACCATTAGCGAGCCAGGACAGCTGTTGTCCTGCATGAAGGTAATTGCCAACAGTAGACAAGCTAGCTGCCAGGGTGGTCTGGTCCATGAGAGCTACCAGGTCTACGCTGGCGCATACCAGGAAAATCTTTTCTTGTGAGTATACATCGCGAGAGCAGACAGGGGGATAAAGTCGAATCCTCTGAGGCGGGGCAACCTACCGTGATGACCTTGACCTTCGACACGTAATTTGTCTGCCCGTTGAACGTGTGCGCCTCTGATTTTTTGTCTGTGGACGTTGGCGATTCCATCACAGTCTCCGGCGTCAGTGTCAGATCAGGGCGTCGCGCAGAGTGCTAGAGTCGGCGATTGCCCCTTAGGTGTAGGCTTTTAACATTTATTCGAACTTACTTACTTAAAAATCTATACGTAGACCCCCTTAAATCCCTATAAGGATTAACTATAATCTAGTATATAGGGGCCCCTTAAGTAGTCCCCTAGCGCACTACTAGTTCCCTTTTCCCTAAGCGTAATATAATCCTCCTCTCTCTAAAATCTAGCCTTTAAACTCTTTACTAATATAGTCTACCTCTTTAGGGTACTTTAGGTACCCCTTCTAGTTTATATAAAAGGTCTAAGTTTAGGGGACCTAGACTAGTTATAGTGCTCTACTAGTAGAACTATCTCTCTAACTAGTTCTATAAATAAAACGTTTTCTAAGTATATACTTTATTTAGAACTAAGTAGTTATTTTAGAACTACTTTTCTAGTCTATAAAAAGCTAAGTAATTAGAAGTATCCCCTTAAATACTTTTTTTATTTCTTTTTTATATAGTTCTATAGGTTCTCTTTTATAAGCTTTTTATTTATACTTTAGATAGAAGTTTTCTTTAAGTTTTTAGTTACTTTTTAGTTATTTATAGGTATTTCTTTTAGTAACTATTTCTCTAGAACTTTAAGTACTTCTTTTTTTTTATATAGCTCTTTTTATAGTTTAATAAAACTCTAGTAGTTAAAGTAAATAAAATATACTAACCTAAGTTATTATAAATATATAATAACTTATTATTTAGAAGTAGTAATTATTAGTTTTAAATTAGTAAAGTAATTATATTAAGTTTATACTATCTACTTTCTAAGTTTATACTATCTATTTATAAGTTCTTATTACTAGTATAGTTATAAAACTTTAAGAATAATTAGACTTTTTATACTTCTATACTACTATTAAAATACTAATCTCTCTTTAGTAATACTTAATATATTATTTATTTAGAGAGTTAAATAATATAATTTTATAGGTTATTATTAGTTATAAGTTATAGGCTTATATAGAACTACCTTTTTAGTAGTTATCTTTTAATTTTTTTACTCTTTAAGAACTTCTTCTTTTTCTCTCTTTTTAACCTTCTTATATTATTTTTCGCTTATACGCCTATTTTTTTTTATTTTTTCTTACGTTTTTTTGTTTTTCTATTTATCTATTACTCTCTCTCTACTCTACCTCTATTATAGCTAGAACTAGAAGCTAGAAGTAAGCTACTACTAAGGCTGCTACTACTACTATTACTACTACTACTACTTCTAATCTCTCTATACCTCTTACTAATACCTCTACTCCCCTCCTACTTAGCTTAGTTTCTTCTAATAATAATAATAATAATAATAATAATAATAAGCTTAATAACCTTAATACTAACTACTTCTATTACCCCTCTTACTACTATTACGCTATAATATAAGCTAGCTTTAAGCTAGTTAATAGCTACTTTCTTATAGTAGGAATAGTATACTATATTAAAACTACTAGTAAGTATTCTCTTTTCTCTTAGTAGTCCTCTAGTAGTCCTTTTTTCTCTTTTTAAGTTATATTAATATTTTTAGTTTTAGCTACTTCTACTAAGTATAAGCGCTATACTAATATAAATAGTAAGCCTTATATTAATATAAGTTATTCCCTCTCTAGTTTAATTACTTTTAAGACTACTACTAATCTTCTAGTAGCTTTCTATCCTCTAGCGTTAAGCTATTTTTAAGCTTAATAACCTTATTAACTTTATTACCCTCTCTTATAACTTTATCTAATCTTTTAAGGATAATAAGGTTAGTTCTACCCCTCTAATAGTATCCTAATAGTCTTCTACTATCCCCCTAGTTATATCTATTCTAACTATTCATAGTTTAATATTAAAGAGGCTTAGTTTATAGTTAGAAAGGTCTTCTAAGCTAAGGCTAACTTAGCTATCTAGCCTAAGAAGTATAAAGCTAAAGTAGAAGAAGAGGTAGTTCTAGTATATAACTATAAAGTTATTACTACTAAAAATACTACCTCTTCTACTAAGAAACAGACTTTAGTTACTACTTATACTACTAATTACTAAGAAAGTATCTTAAAAGCTCTCTAAAAACAAAACTAGCTCTTTAATAGTTTTAGTGAGGTTTTCTAGAAGTTTATAGAACTCTATAGTAAAGTAGTATATTTCCTACTCCCCCTTTAGTAATTACCTAGTAGTATGTTTTTTATTTATAGAGCTAAATTTTATTCTATAGTATACTTCTAAGCTAGTTATAGCTAGTAATAATAGTAAGAATAGTAAAGAGGGTTATAAAAAAGAAGTTAAAGAGGAGTAGCTCTCTAGTTCTCTATTACTCTCCCCTTAGTACTTTACTACTACGCTACTTTTAGGCATTTTAAAAGTTTTACTTACTTTAGCTTTCTATAAGCTATTTTTAAGCTTTTTAGCTATTAAGCTTAATTAAATTTACCTACTTACTTTTATTATCTCTTTTAGTTCTCTCTTAATATTCATTCTATAGTCCTCTAGTAGAGGTAATCTTTATAGTTATTATATAATTCTTTTATTATGTTCTTCTAAAGCTTCTATAAATTTTCCTCCTTACTATACCTCTTCTACTTAATAAGGTAATATTAGTTTTAAAGGGGCTTCTTATAATTAACTACTTATTTAACTTTATAGATATTATTATTACTTTTAGCTTTAATTAGCACTTATTATAAAGTGTTATTTATACTATAGAATTTCTTAAGTTATAAAGGTAAGAAGATATTATAGATATATAAATTAGAACCTAAAGCTAATTTATATACTACTTCTCCTCTAATAACCTATAAAACTTTAAATAGTTCTATATACTTATTAGAAAGCTTCTTTAATAGTTATTTCTGCTAAATATGCTTTATATATAGGAGTACTTTTTTGCTAACTTTGAAATACACTATTAATTATCTTTAATTATACTATTTTTTATACTATTTTGTTAATTGTTCTAGTAGTGCAATAGGGTAAGGGAGAAAACTTATTAATCGTGCTAAGCACTCCACTCTAGGCGGAAAAACCCCTAAAAATGCCCTAAACATTTATATATCAATTTTTAGATAACTATAAGAGATATGAGGGTGAATATATAAATATAAGCTTAACTAACTTATACTTTATCTATATTTTCCACTCTTTTTATATCTTAAGTTATATAATCTTTTAAAAGAAAATAAGCTACTAAGAAGAAATTTAGTAATATTATCTTTATAATATTCTACTTTATTATCGCTTTAAATAATTAAGGAGGTATAGTAGGGATTAAGAAGGAGGATAAAAGTAGAGCTAACTAAAGGTAGAAAAGCTTAGAAACACCTATTTTTATTTAATTTTTAAAAGGTAGGAATTAATAGATTTTTTCTATAAGCTAGGCTAAAGAACTCTAAAAGCTCTTCTAGAGGGATAATTACTAAAGTTATTAAAGGAAAATAGGAAATTATATAAAAATAAGTATATTTCTTATTTATCTATTTAGTCTTTTTTATTATAAGTTAACTAAGCCTCTATTTATTTATATAAGCCTTTTCCTCTTATAATAACACCTAATGCCTATAAAAATATCCATTTAACTTCTTACTTTTAAGTTAAAATTACTAAAAATTCTAACTTCTCTACCCCCTTTTATATATCCTCTAAGTCTTTTATATATTAAAGAGAGGAAAACTTAATTAACCTTACTTTATATACTTAATTTGTTTTCTAGCTTTTAACCTATACCTTCTACTATTTTAGCTAGTAGCTAATCTCTCTACTAATATTTTCTTAATATAAGCTTAATTATAATCTTCTTTTTAGATTTCTTTAACCTACTATATACTAAATATTATTTATCCTTTTAGTATAGTTAGAATTAAGAAGGTGTCCTAAAGTTATATAGCTTAAGCTATATCTTTAATTAAGTTATTTTAAGTAATAAGAAATTACTTTAGAGTTAAGTTACTAAGTCTATTTATTTTAAATAACTTAAGCTTTTTAACTCTTCTCTTAATCTTTATATAGTAGAGTTCTTTTTATTTATTCTTTATTTTAACTTATATATTTTTAACTTTATTTAATACTTCTCTAAAGTAGTTTTTTCTTTTTATATTAATAATAAAGGTTATAAGATTAAGGTTATTATTATAGACTATATTTTTTGTTCTATTAGTCTCTCTTAGAGAAGCTAGGTCTTTAGCCTTAACTCTAATTAACTTTTATATAACTAATATCTAGTTAAGTATAGCCTTTTTAGAGCTTATATTTACTTTATCTTCTTATTATTCTTCTTACTCTTTTCCCTTTAAAGCTTTTAGCTAGTTTTTAAACCTAGTTTTAGGTTTTAATCTTAAGCTTTTAAGTGAGGTATAGAGGTTAAACTCTTTAGTAATAAGTTTAACTTAGTAGTTAAAAAGGTTTTTATGAAAATTTAAGTTAGCTTTTTAGACTTTAGTAGTAGTTTCTAAATATAAAGTTTTAATACTAAAGATGCTTTATTAAATAATATATCTAATAAAGTCTATAGTATAGAGGCTATACTTCTATAAGTTCTCTTCTAATTTAATTTAGAGTTATAAGATAATAAAGAAAGTATAATTAATAAGTTTTTAAGTTTCTACTAGTGTTTTATAGATCTTATACTAATTATAAACTAACTTAACTATAGTTCTAAAAGAGGTTTTTAACTTACTTAGGTTACTATTATTAGTAATATCTTATATACTATCTAAGTAGAGGTATAGGCTATTTCTTTAATTAATAATTAAGTTTATATATTTTCCTCTACTATTATATTACAAAAAAATAATAAAATTATATAAAGTAAGCTTATTAGTTAGAACCTTAGAATACTTTATTTTAAGGTTATTATAGAAGGGGACTTAGATAATAAGAACTCTTATATATTATTCTTTAATTATATCTCTAATAGTTAGGTTATAAGCTACTTTAATATAGCTTTCTAAGAGGAGATCACTTTAATATAAAAACCTAGATATATTATAGAGGTTAGAAAGAACTTTTATTTATATACTTTATTTTTAGACTCCCTAAGTTAAGTTTTTACTATTATTATAAGAGAATCTACTTTACTAATATTTAGTTAGGGTTATATTAGTAAGGTTATTATTAATTTATATTTATTTAAGTACTAAGAAGGATCTATCTTAACTAGGCTTAGGTGCTTTATAAAGCTTATAAAGTATAATAGAGAACTTAATAAGCTCTATAGTTTTAAAAATAATTCTAAGGAGTTTTTTATTAGATTATATAAACTAGATATACTTAGTTTTACTTAGTTTAGTATTCACCTTATTAAGGTAGTTAAAATAGAAATTAGAAAGCTAAAAGGGCTATTCTTTTTATAGAGGTGGAATAGCTATATCTACTACTTATAGAGTCTTACTTTAAAAAACTAATCAGTTTTTATAAAAATATATAATATAAATTATAAGCTTTTACTTAATTTCTTTAATCTAGTTAATATTCTATATAGTTTTATAGGCTTTCTAGGATTTAAGATTATAGTTTCTAGAAGAGGGAGACTAAGGGGTAATAGGAGTAGTTTAGTAAGATATTATATAAGGTTTTATAGTAGTCTAGAGGAAGGATTATTAAGTTATAAGTATATAAAATTAAACGAATAGGCTTATATTACTGTTTATTTAGGTTATAGTAATTAGATATCTTAGAAAGAAGAAAAGAGTTAAAAAGGTGAATTTATAGAGAGTAAAGAGGTATTAATTATAATATTAATAGTTTTTATTAAGAGTTAGTGAAAGTAAGTAGGAGGAAAAAGGTATGATTTTTAGGATATATAAGTAATAGTTAGATTTAGTTAAAGTCTTATAGTTAAATATAAAAATATCTATTAAGGAAAAGTAGTTATTATATATATAGATATATGAGGATATTTAGTAGAAGGTTAATAGGTTAAAATACCCCCTTTTTATAGATATTATAAAAGTAAATTTAGCACTAGTAGTTAATAATCCTTCTAAAAATGTGATTTTTAGATAAGGAAGAAACTAGTTAGGTATATAAAGTGGTTTTTTTTAAGAGTGAGATTTAAGCGATTACTAGATATAGCTAGTAATTAGATAAAGATAAAGTTAGGTACTAAGGATAGTAAGTAGAGAAAGAAATAGTAACTAGTGTGATTTAATAGTAAGGGAAAGAAGGATATAGTTATAAACTGCTTAGTTAAGCTTATAATTATATATTTTTAAGGGGAAAGTTAATGCTTATAGCTATAGAAGAGGTGAGGTTTTTTATAATTTAATTATAAGATATATAGGGTTAAAAGCCTCTTTTTTATAGATAGCGACGTTTTAATCAATATACCTATTTTGCTTTTGCTATTAAAACCTAAATAAATGCGTTCTTTTTAGTTTAGTTAATTTTAGATTTATAATAAAAGGCTTTTGAAATTGTTTTTTTTTATCTTATTAATAAGTTACTATAGTAAATAAGTTTTTAAGCTTTTGTAGTTGCTGTTTTTAATATTAACTAACCTCTTAGTTAGGTATAAAAAGGTGTATTTCTTCTACTTAGCTATATCTCTCTTTTCTTCCTCTTAATATATTATTCTTTATAATCTCTAGCTTAACTAACGCTTTATAATAATAACTAAATAACTTCTAAGTAGTATAATTATAGATATTAAAATTAATATAGATTACTTTTATATTACTACTTTAAACTAAGTATATAAGTCCTTCCTCTTCTCTCTTATACTAGCTTCTATAAATTATAAAGATAAAGAAGGAACTATTTATCTATTTAGACTTATTATACTACTATTAGTTATAATAAGTTATCTTTCTAAAACTATTTAGACTACTACTAACCTATATATAGACTTCTCTTTCTCTTTTTTAGACTTCTATTAAAGGTTTTATTAGTTAAGTTTAGTATAAAATAAGCTTTATTTATAAGATTACTATTAATAAAAGAGTTAAGAGAGTTACTCTAAGGTTTTAATATTTACTTATTAAGTTTTTAATAATATATATAGAGCTAATTAATAAAAAAGAAGTACTAAATAAGTTTCTATTTTTTATAAGAGAGGTTTATATTATAGAAAGTTATACTAGCTTCTAAAGATAGCTATACTAGAAGATAGATAAGTTAGAAATAGTTAAAGCTTTACTAATTTATATATATAGCGCTTAGAATCTCTTTCTATATAATAAATACTTTAAATACTAAATAAAGATATCTTTTAAAGTTAAGTAGAGTAGCTACTAAGTTACTATATCTATTCCTTTTTAAGAGTGTATTTCCTATTAAACTAAATAGGAAAGGGCTTATTCTAACTATATCTATTATAAGAAAAGCTTTTTATATTTATATAAGTTTAATTATAACTAAGAAACTACTAGTTAGATTAGATATATTAAGAAAGGTAATAAAAAGAAAGGTATTTTTAATAGTACCTCTTATAAAGAAAGTAGAGGTATTAATATAATACTTTATTCTAAGTATAAATATTCTAGAGGTAAGACTATTATATTAGTATATAGACTGTTAATTAACTAATTTACTAAGTTAGCTTTAAAGTATAAATTTAAATTATAGTAGTATTTTTAGGTAGTTTCTTATAAGATCTTTAGTAAGAACCTTTATAAATAAGTTAGCTTTTTAATAGTAAAAATAAGGTTAAGATATAAGGATAAAAAGAAGAAAAAAGAGACTACTGTTTATTATACTTAAAGATTAGTCTAACTTAGGTTTAAATTTTTTTAAAAGGTAGTATTAGTTTCTTTTAAGTTTTTCAGTATTTTTTGGTCTTTTTAGTGTTTATTAGTTTTTATTATTATATATCTCTCCTTTTTTTATAACCTTATATATTAATAGCAAAAGAAGTAATATAATATATAATTAATATATATTATAATATAGAGGTGACTAAAAATAAATAAATAAAATGATATTTTGCTTACTAAAAATAGATAAAAATAAATAATTTTTATAGACTTAGCTGTCTTTTAGTTCTTTTATATCTCTATACTAGCTATTAAATCTTTTATTTTTTATAGAGATACTTACTATAATTTTATTCTTTTTCTACTAAGCGTTAACTTTAGCTTATAGTGTTTTGTTTTATTCTTATAATTACTTAATTTGCATTTTTATAGTATTAAAGTTATTAGTCTCTACTTCTTTTAGTATAGATAACTTATTAAGGTTTAAGATTTCTATTAGACTAAGTATATTAAAATTAAGTTAATTTATAATAAGAAAAACCTTATTAAAGGCTTATTTAAGGTTTAGTTAGACTTCTATTTTAGAAATATTATTTAAATAGCTATCTTTATTTACTATAAATTTCTTTAAGTAATTACTAGCTATAGTCTACTTAATAAGAATTCTAGTAAAAGTTTTAAGTAAATAGGATAAAGTTTAAAAAGATATCTACTAGATATAAAAAGGGCTTAACTAGTATATACTAAGCTTATTAGAAGAGCTTTTATTAATAGATAGCTTTATATTATAGATAAGAATAATATCTCTAACTTATAGCTTTTTATATTATATTCTATACTTATTTCTTTAGTTATAATCCTTAGTAACTTAGTAGCGCTACTTTATAATATATTTAAAAGCTATCTACTAGTTAGAATTAAGTTATTTAAAGGTTTATATATATAAAAAGAGTTCAGTTTTAGTATCTCTAACTCTTAATTAGTTTAGTATTTACTAAATAATACTCTTAGTCTTAATTAGAGTAATTAGATTATAACTATAAATAAAGTAAAAAGGAGAGTATTTTATAGAGAATCTAACTAATATTTAGTTAGTAAATAGAGCTATATAAAGAACTGAAGTTTAGTTTTTTCTACTAAAGTCTAACTAGGTTATAAAAGTATAAATGAGAAGTTAATATCCTTTTTTAATAAGTTTATTAGCCTTTAAATTATATACTAAGATAATAAGGTATTATCTTCTATAGACTTAATTAAGCTTTTTAATAAACCTCTTGTTTTTTAGTCTTCTATTAACTATAAGAAGTCTATAGATCTTATAATAGTAGATTATATTTTCTTAAATAAACTTAGCTATTATTTTTAAGTTAACGTTCTTAAGAAGTTAATAAGCCTCTATATAACTAATAAGTATATTATAAACTTTAGCTAGAGAGTAATTACTAATCTTTTAGATATTAATATAAATATACTGAAATAGGATTACTAGAGGTATAGAAAAAGTGTAAAGGTCTTTAAATTATCTTAGTTAAGCTTATATATAGAGTAGATAGCTTTTTATTTTATTACTTATTATTTAATATATGTTTTCTTAGGCGTATTACTCTTAAAGTCTAGTATATATTATATTATAGCTTCTATACCTTCTTTTAATATATATATATTAGATTAACTTCTTTTACTCTTCTTTATTATTAACTATTTATCTTAGTATAAAGTTTAACTTTATTTCTTTCTAAAAGAGAAAACTATCTTAAAGTATATATTTTGCTATATATAACTTAAATTTCTTAAAATTAATCTAAAAAACAGTCCTTAGGCGTAATAATAAAGCTAAATATTTAGTAATTTGTTATAATTATTAAGATTAAGCTTATTTAGAGCTTAGTAGATTATCTATTTTAGGTTTAAGATCCTCTTCTACTTTAAGTATATAGATAGAGTTATTAATTATTTTATCTAAATCTTCTTTTTATTTAGCTTCTTAAATATTAAATTTCCCTACTAGTTTATATAAGAAACTATCTATAGCCTTATTCTTTATACTAGGTATATAGTGAATATTGAAATTAAACATTTTAATCTAAGTAATCTATTATATAAAAACTACTCTAGGTAAATCTAAAGTAGTGCTACTAATCTAGTCTATAAGGATTTTTGCGTTAGTTTTAAGGGTGAATTATATACTATATAAGTAGTTTCTAAGCTTCTTAAGAGTAAGTAAAACTAATTAAAGCTTAAGCTTTCTTACGTTATAGTTAAGGGCTATACTAGTTTAGATTCCACTTTTATACTAAGTAATATATCTTTTACCCTAATAGTATTATCTAAGTATAACGCCCTACTTTTTAGTATTTATATTAGTAGATAGATAGATTTTACTAGCTTTTTTTTTATAATTAATAGGTTAAAGTAATAGAAAGCTAACTAAGTAAAGCTTGAGGGTTTTTATAGCTAGCTATTGTTTTAGCCTCTACTTAAAAGGTACTTTTTTTTAAAGAAGTTTTACTAGTAGGGTAGAAATAGTCTTATAATCTTTAATCTATACTTAATAGAACCTAATAATACTAAAAAGACTTTTAATTACTATAATATTATTATATTTTTCCTATTTAAGGATTTTAATAACTTTATTCTAGTTAGGCTTATATCTCTTACTACTTACTATATAACTAAAGAAGTTAATAGTAAGCTAGTAAATCTAAGATTTCTTAGGAGAAATTATAGTATTAGTAAGCTTAAGGTTCTAAAGTATTATATTTAGGTTTATAAAATGTTTAAAGATATATAAACGCACCTTTAGAAGCTTAACTATATAGTTACTATTATATATTGTTTTTAGCCTTCTAATAGGAATATTATTAAAGAAAGGTTAGTAAACGCTTAGAATAAAGTTATAGAGGATTTTTATTATAACTTTTATAAACTAAATAACTGAATTTATTACCCCTTAAGGTAGAGTATATATTTTAAATAGGCCTAAAGGTGTAGTAAATATAGTTAAGTCTTAATTTAACTTATTAAGTGAGATTTAGTTATATCTAGAAAATAGGTCTAAAAAGCTTATAATCTTATAGTTAGTAAAGTTTTCTGAGAATTTATTAACTTCTAGAGGAATAAAGGTATTTCTAATGCTAATCTTATTGAGTTTTATATATAAGTTAATTAGCTTTATATTACTATCCTTTTTAGTAATAAAGAACTAGAAGTTTCTATATAATCTATAGGATTCCTCTAAAACTCCTCACGTAACTCTTAATTTAAGTATATTAATAACTTTCTCTTATAAAGTTTTAAGGATAGAAATCCTTTTCTTTTACTATATAATATATAGAATAGTCTTAATCTTCTATAGTAGAGCTATATGAGGGTTAATATACCTATATTTTGTAAAATCCTATATTAATGCTCTTTCTTAATTTATAAGGATATATTTAAGCATTTTAATCTCTCTTAGTAAAAAGTATAGCTAGGCAACTTTAAGCTTTAAAAACCTTTCTAAAGTAAAGTAAGTTTTTTAGTTAAACTATATAAATTATAGATATATATAGCTAGTAAAAGGGGAGTTAGAAAGTTAATAATAGCTTTCTACTTCTTAAGTTAGGATCTTCTTTTAGTTTTTCTAACTATTAGAAATAGAACTATCTAAAAGTAGATTATTAACTAGATAAACCTTTTTATCTTTATATTTATATATTATATAAATACTAATAAAGCTTTAGTTAGGCTTAAGGTTTTTCTTAATTAACTTAAAAAATACTTAATCTTTTAGGATTTTAGGAAGGTTTTATTAGTTTTTAGTATTCCTAAGAAGATAGGCTTAAATAGTTTCTATAATTAGAGTAACTACTACTTTAGCGATAGTTTTTAAGACGTTAAGTATAGCTAAAGGTGAAATTAGAGTAGAGCACTAATTAGTCTTAGAAATAGCTTCTTTTTATTTAAAAAAGTTAGCTTCCTTTCTTTTTTAGGTAAGAAACCGCTCTTTTTTATAGTTTATTATAGTATTAATATAGTAAGTTTAAACTTTATTATATATATTACTAAGGTCCTAGTTAGTTTTAAGTTAGTTTTTAGTAGCTTTAGAGGTGTTATAGATATCTTTTATATAGTTTTCTTATTTAGGGAAATAGCGCTAAATCTAATATAAAGAATCTAATTATATAAGACCTATTAGAATACTAATTTTCTAGAATTTATTACTTCTATAGTCTTTTACTTTTATTATAGTAGTAATAAAGCGTTTTAAATACTTAAAAGTGAGTTTAGTAGAAATAGCAAAAAGAAGTCTAAAGAGTAAGTTATAGTTAATAGTTTTAAAGTTTACTACTATTATAGTTATTATAATTTTATAGTTATTAATCTAAATAGATATATAATATACTTTAATAAAGCATAGCTTTAGGTTACTTTTAGCTATTATTCTTATTATTAAAGTAGTAATAGAAATTAGAATATTATAGTTTAAGATATATTAGTAACTTATAAAATTAGATTTTACGCTAATATTAATTATACTTTATATAGATAAGTAGTTATTAGGATACTTACTACTAATAGAGATCTTTAGAATAAGTTATAGTATAATAATTATTAAAGCTATTTAGTTTATAGTTATTAGGATAATAGCTTTAACTAAAAAAACCTTTAGATAGTTTTAGGTTTAAATAGCTTTATTATATTTAGAAACCTAGTTAGTCTATTAAGCTTTTTCTTTTAAGATTTTAGTAAAGTCTATAAAGTTTATAGAAATAAATATATAGATAACTCTTTCTAAATCGTCTATAAAAATATATATTCTTTTAATAAACTCTTTTCTATATTCTAGCTAAATCTTATAGACTTTTTTAACTAGTAGACTAATTAAGCTATAGAGCTTATATAAAATAAATTTATTAATAAGTTTTTTATTTTTAATAGATTTCTGATTTTTACTATTAAGGAATATAGCTAGCTAGAAGTTACTTTTTAGAAGAGATAGTTTTAGAATAGGTTTTAGAGGAAGAATTTTAATAACTTTATTAAATATTACTTCTCTTTCTATTTTAGACGCTCTTTCTAGTTCTAAAGTATTAGTAAGTATAGAAGCTAGTTTAAAAAAGCCTTCTTCTTCTATTTTAACGTCTAAGTTTTTTTTTTACTTTTTTTAGTTAAGAAGTGAATTTTTCTCTATAACTAACTTTTCTAGTAAGTTTAAATAACTCTTAAAATAAGGTTATAAAAAAGAAAGTTTTTTTAAAATAGTTAGAGTATTTTTAATATTTTATATAGTGAAATAGACCTTTTTAGAAAGAGACTTTAGGGCTTTTTTTTTAACTTTTCTAGGATTTAGTAGTTTTAGCTTTTTCTATAGGAATAGGTTAGCTTTATATGTTTTTAACTAAGTGATTATAAGCTTAGATACTGTAAAATTAAGTAAATTACCTTTAATTAAACTATTAAATTATATTAGGTTATATAGGCGAGAAAGCTAGACTAAATCTTTATATTCTTATTTACTAATAGCTAATACTTAAAAAGTAGAAGCTTAACTAGATGCTTTATTATCTAATATAACACTTCTTTTTTCTATAAATCTATAAGAAAATTTAATTAAATTAAAGTTATTATAATCTTATAAAACCCTAATAAATATAAACTAAAGTTAGCTAATATTTTACTTAAAAATCTTAGTAACTTAGGCTTTTATAGCTTTATAGCTATCTTAATTCTTAAAGTAAGTAATAATAGCTTTTTAGTTAAGCTTACTATCTTATTATAATAAAGTAATAATTATCTAGAGGATAAAAAACTTATTATTTTAAGGTTTATAAGAATAGTATCTTTAGAAGTACTAAATTAAGCTACTTCTTTTATTAACTATCTTTTAAAAATAATAGCTTTCTTTAAAGTTATAATCTATATAACTTATATATTAGTATTAACTATATAAACTATAAGGGAAAAGCTTAAGATTTTCCTTATTAACCTTAACTAAATATACTAAAGCTAAATAGTAATCTTCTATAACTAGGGAAGAATAAGTAATCCTTCTAGTAGAGATTTTCTAGTTATCTATTATTTTTACTAAATTAGAAAGTTACTAGTTTAAAAACTAGCTCTAGAAGTTTTTAACGCTTTAGTTAAACTTAGTTTTATTTCCCTTAGCTTATAGAGAGGAGAAAGCTTCCCCTCTTAGTACTTTTAAAAGTATAAGAAATAGAGAATAAATAGGGGTAGTAATCTAAAGGGTTTACTTCTAAATAGCTTTAAAGCTAAACTAATTTATTAAGTTAACTTTAAACTTATTAAAGTTCTCTTTTTTAAATAACTTATAAATACTAGTCTCTATAAGTAAAGCTATTCTATTTAAAGCTAACTAATTAAATCTTAATATAGCTATATAGATAATTTAAAAGCTAGTTATAATATTAAGGTTATATTTTATAGTTTTAGTTTAAATATTATTAATTTTTTATAGAAACTATATAGCTACTTTATAGTTTAAATTATTTATTATTAAAGTTATAGAAATAATTTAATTAATTTAGTTATCTAGCAGTTTTTAGTAATCCTTATCTATAGCTCTATAATACTAAATAAAATATATTTTTACTTATAACTAAGTTTTCTTACTAAGTTTTATTTAATTATTAGCTTAGAAAGGTATATCTATATAGAAAATAATACTTAATATTTTTAAAATATTAATTATTCTTATTACTTTTACTATAGCTTTATAGCTTTTAAGAAAGTTTAAAATATTATTTCTAGTAAAGAATAGTACTTTAGCTATTTTAAGTTATAATATTTTAAATTTTTAAAGTCTTAAGCTATATACTCTAAAGACCTTTTAATAAGATTTAATAGAGTTTAAATAGCTTTATATACCTTTTTCTCTTAAAGAATTCTCTCTAAGCGTTATATTTATACTAAAAGTACTACTTTTAGAAGCTATTACTTTAAAGATTTTAGTTTCTATAATTACTTTAGAACTCTAATTTAAATCTAAAATTAAAAGAGGTCTCTCTTATTAAGGTTAGTAAAAAGAAAAACTTATAAAAAGATTTACTAAAATATTACTAGTAACTAAGTTAGCTTTATTATCTATTATTTCTAGTCTAAGTTATTTATTTTAAGCTAAAGTTAAAGTTTTTAAAGCTTTAAAGTTTAGTAATACTATTCTAAAAAAGATATAAGTGAATTAATAGAAAAAGAAGTAAAAAATAGTCTTACTAAAAAAAGCTAAAATAAAAAGATTATATAAGATTTAAGTAGAGTTAATAATTTATTAATAGAAGGAGTAATAAAAGAATTCTTATAATATAGGTTTAAAAGAAAAATAGAAAATAAGGGGAGAGATAAAAAAGAAAAAGGATATTTTTATTATTATTTCTATCTTTATCTTTCTTTTTTATTTAGAAGGTATATATATATTTATTATTTTTCTTCTTTTCTATTATTCTAATAGTAAAGTTATTTTATACTTTAGGTTTCTTTCTCTTCTCTCTATAGGGGAAGTTTAGCTATATTTAGTAGTATTCTCTATAGCTTTACTCTATAACTCTTCTCTTTTATAAGTTAGGCTTAAGATTTAATAAAGTTTATAATAAAACTATAGTATTAACTATAAACTTTAAAAGAAGTACTTTACTCTAGTTACTTATTTACTACTTAAAAATATAGAGGGAGAGAAATCTAAAGAGATATATATATTTTCTTTTCTATAAAGTTAGTATAGAATTATTTTTAAAAGAGAGAAATACTTTTAGTTAAGCTTAAAAAATGTTCCTTTCTTTATTTTTTAAAAAATTAGTATAGTTATAATATTTTTCTTTTTTAGCCTTTTATACTTTTATACTTATAGTATTTTATAATTTAAGAAAGTTAGATCTTAGTGTTTCTATATATAAGTATAACTTAGATCTTAAGTTTTTAAACTTTTTAGTATTTCTCTTTACTAATTAATATATTATTAGAAACCTTCTAATAAGTTTAAGTAAAGGGAAAGTTTTTTTAGAATAAATTAATTAATTTTATCCTTTTTAAAGTTTATAAGAGGGGTAAAATAAATATTATTACTTTTATAATTTTAGTTTTTAATATAAGAGTAAAATAAGTTTATTTTATTTTAGTTACTCTTAAGTTATTATTATAGTAGCTTATAATAAAGTAATATATAATAATCTTAAATAAGTAGATAGTAGGTTAATAAGGGGGATTAACTAAGCTTATATAGAACCCTACTTACTCTTTTCTATCTAACTAGATACTCTTTTTCTTAGGGTTTTTTAGATTTCTATAAGTTTAATTAATCTTTAATTCTAAGTACTTAAGTTATTACTCTTCACTTTAGGAAAATAGAAATTAAAAATATATTAGCTAAATTTTTTTCTAATATAGTGATATTTAAATTACTTCTTCTTTTAAGCTTTTCCTACTTTAGTTTAATAAAGTAGTATAGAATAACTATAAAGAGAACCCTTTATAGTAGTCTAGCTTATACCTCCCTAAGCTAGTTACTAATTTTATAATAAAATAAAAGAGAAAACTTATTAATTATACTAAGTATTTTACTTTAAGTAGAAAAACCCTTAAAAATACCCTAAATATTTATATATTAATTTTTTAAATAACTATAAGAGATATAAAGGTAAATATATAAATATAAATCTAACTAACTTATATTTTATCTATATTTTCTACTCTTTTTATATCTTAAGTTATATAATCTCTTAAGAGAAAATAGACTACTAAGAAGAAGTTTAGTAATATTATCTTTATAGTATTCTACTTTATTATCGCTTTAAATAATTAAAGAGATATAATAAGAATTAAAAAGGAGGATAAAAATAGAGCTAACTAAAAGTAGAGAAACTTAGAAATACCTATCTTTATTTAATTTTTAAAAAGTAGGAATTAATAGATTTTTTCTATAAGCTAAGCTAAAGAACTTTAAAAGCTTTTCTAGAAGGATAGTTACTAAAGTTATTAAGGGAAAACAGGAAATTATATAAAAACGAGTGTATTTCTTACTTATCTACTTAGTCTTTTTCGTCGTAGGCTAACTAAGCCTCTATCTACTTATACAAGCCTTTTCCTCCTATAATAACGCCTAACGCCTATAAAAACGTCTATCTAACTCCTTGCTTTTAAGTTAAAATTGCTAAAAATTCCAGCTTCTCTACCCCCTTCTAGTAGTTACTTAATAGCTGCTCTCTAGTTAGTTAACTTAGCGATATATTATATTACTATTAGTACTTCTATAGATATTAATCCTTAAGGTTCTATATTATATAGTCTTTATAGTGAGTATCTTATTAGCACTTTAGTAGGTGTAGTATAGGTAGTATTATACTAACTGTTATTATATATAAACTGCACTATTAGTAACTATTTAGCCTAGTTATCCTATTTCTTATTATAGTAAGCTTATAAGAAGTGTTCTATATTCTAATTTTATTATTCTATCTACCTATTAGTTTAAAAGTAGTATGCTATACTTAGCTTCTTCTAAATAGCTAGTTAATAGTATATTAATACCTAAAATTAGCTAGTAAATAGAGATCTTCTATTTAATATTATTACCTATAGGATCTTAAACTAGAGGAATATTTTATAAATAAGTAGAGTTAATAACTAGTTAGCTATAAGTAACTTCTTAGTAAATATATATAAAGTATATTTTATTAACTAATTAACTACTATTAGTATACTATTATAGCTCTATTTTCTAAGTAGCTTTAATACTAGTAGTTTAGTAATAAAGTTTAGTAAGATACTCTTTTATAGTTAGATAAGTACTAGTAGAGGATTAAATATTCTATAGGGAGTATAGTACTATAGCTTTATCTACTAGTATATAGTATAAGTTTTAATATGTTCCTTAGTATTTTTAGATATTATTTTCTAGAAGAATAATTTCTATATATACTAAAGTATCTTAATAACCCCTAAATACTTATTAATAAGCTTATTATAGAAAGTAATTAGGATTTACCTTTATAGTATAGATCTATTTAGTATTATAAAGACGTCTTTATACTATATCTCTCTTTTATTATTATATCTCTAGTTAGCTTACTACTACTACTTTTCTATAGCTAGCTTAAAGTTATTAATTTAAACTACCTTAATAGTATTAACTAGGCTTAATTTTAGTATCTCTAGTATTAAGTTAGCCTATACTAATAGAGATAATTCTCTACTAACTACTTAAGTTCTAATTACTACTACTATAGGTCCTTTAAACTATTATAAGAAATTACTTAGAAACGCTCTATTAGCCTTATTAACTTCTTCTACTATTATCCTATAGTTAAGTTACTTAGAGAAGCTATCTATAAAGTTTATCTTTCTAGAGTAATATTTAATATAGAAATTAAAAACTACTAAGTCTTATAAGAGTTAAGCTTACTAGCTATTTAGTTAAAGCTTACTTATAAAGTACTAATATTCTAGATAGTTTATTAAAAATAGAGCTTAGTAGTTAGTATATAATAAATAGCACCTCTAGTGTAAAGCTATATTTTAGATAGCTAGTAGCTCTACTTCTAGTACCTTATAGTATAGTTCTATACCTCTTAACTTCTTTAATATAAACGCTACTAAATACTATATCTAATTATAAAGTTAGAATAACACTACTCTAATTATATATACTAAAGTATCTATCTCTACCTATATAAGTAACTATAAATTAAAATACTTTAAAATTAGCACTTTTATAAATATTAAGTATAGTTTATAGAAAGCTTCTAATATTTTACTAGTTATTACTTATTACTCCTACGTTTTAGTAGTTAGCCTATTTATTAATAATATATATATCTTAGAATAGTTAAAGATAAATTAATAATAAAACTCTATAAACTCTAAGAAAACCTAAATATTTTAAATACTAGTAAGTATTAGCTATACTATAATTACCTCTACTTTTTCTTATTCTATTATAATACTTTTTAGTAAGATTATAAACCTAAGAAACTATATCTTACTTATATAAAGCTTATACTTCTTAAGGTTTATATAGAGATTAGTAGTATCTAATTAGTAAAGTACCTCTTTAATAGCTTTAGTATAAAAAGCCTTATCTTTTAAGAAGATAAGGATATTATTAAAGTAGATAATATATATAATATTAATAAAGCTTATAAAAGCGTTATTAATATATACTTAGAATATTACTAAAGTATTAATAAGTTTAAATAGTATAACTTAGTATTTAAAGTAGCTATATTTTATATAGAATGCTATTTTCTATTTGTTTTCTTTATAGATATACACTTAGTAGTATATATCTTTTAAGTCTAGCTTTATATAAACCTTTATATCTCTAAAGTAGTCTAATATCTTACTAATAAGAAGTAGAGATGTTTAGTTCTTAGTAATTACACTATTAAGGCTTTAGTAGTCTATATATAGGTATAACTTACTCTTTTTCTTAGGTATAAATATAATTAGAGCTTCTATTAGACTTTTTAACTATTTAATCTATCTATTTATAAAAGCTTTTATTAAGTACTCCCTTAGCTCCTCTAGTTTCTTCTCTACTAGTAGGTAGATAAGTCTAAATAGAGAAGTATACTTAAGTTTAAGCTTAATAGTATAGATATAGTTTTCTTCTCCTATAGGTTTACTTATAAATGTAGTATTAAATATATAGACTTATTTAGAATATACTTTAGAGAGTTTAAATTTAAATAATACCTCCTACTAATTACTTACTTCTACTCTAGTATCTATCTCTATTCTCTATACTATTAATATTACTATAAATATAGCTTTTACTTCTTTTTTTGTTTTCTCTAGCCTTTTTTTCTTAGTAACTACTTAGATACTATTTTTACTAAGTAAATATATCTACTTAAAGGTTTTCTACTTAAAACTAAGCTATATAATATAATATTAGAAGATATTTAAAATAATATTATAGTTTTCTATTTTACTAATTTAGAAGTTATATAATTTTAACCTTATTACTCTTAAATTATCTATTACTTTAGTTACTAATATTCTTTTCTTATAGTTAGAAGCCTAAAACCTCTATATCCCTTTAAGTAGTAGGTTCTTATTAGTGCTTTTTAGTAGGCTTTTATTATATAGTAGTATCTTCTAGTTAAGGATGTTTTTATTAGCTTCTAGGTTAATAAAAGCTTTTATTTCTTTTTATACCTTTCCTACTTAGATATTTAAAACTATTTTAATATAGAGGTGTTTTTATTTCTTTTTTTATAGGATCTAAATAATATTTATACTAGTAACTTTCTAAGTTCTATAGTAATAATATCTAAAGTACTTTAGCTTACTATAGTTATAGTAGTTAGCCTCTCTATACTAGTTAAAGTAGTAGCTAGGTTTACTGTAGTTATAGTAAGTAACTTAAGCTTAAACTTTTATAATAGAACTCTAGTTAAATACTAGCTTCTACTTCTTTTTAGTTCTAATATTATCTTTATAGGGCGTTAGTATTAAAGCTATTATTACTAGAGCTACTTAGGGGAGTTCTTTAGGGATATAAGTAGAGGCTTACTAGCTACCTCCTCTTTAGGCTTATAGTATATACTACTAAGGGTTCTTATTTTATAGTAGTTAATATATTACTTTAGCTTTTTTAGCGATATTATTAAGTTTACACTATATACTTAGTAAGCTATTTATTATAACTTAATCTTTTAGTTCTAAAAGTAGCTAGCTAATAATATTAACTACTTAGGTTCTCTCTAATTATCTATTAAAATACTCTAACTTAATTACTTTATACTTATTAATAAATTATTAGTAAAGTTAGTTTAGTTTTTAGTACTTCTCTTCTAGTTTAATTATAGCTTAATATACCTTTATATTACTATTTATAATAATATCTTTTAGCTACTCCTCTATTTCCCCCTAAGGGATTTTTATTATATTATTATTATATTTAGTATCTATATATTCTATCTATCTTTATAAAATAGTGCTCTCTAAACACTTTTTTATATATAAAACCTTCTCTTTATTATTAATAAAGTTACTCCTCTCTAGTTTAAAATAGCTTTTTAATTTAAATAGGAAGTTATTAACTTTAGTCTATTTACTATTTTTAAAGTAAAGAGAGAGTAAGTTTTTAAATAACTTCTTATTTTAGTACTACTTAGAAGCTAAGGTCTTTACTAGTTAGATAGTTAGTAGTCTTTTATAGAGTACTTTTTAGAAGTTTTCTCTATTTTTTAGTATAAAGATCTAGTTAAGTATTTTCCTCTTTTTTACTTTTATAGTCTCTTTTTCTAAAATAGCTTAGACTTATTCTATAAGGAGGTCTTTTATTATATCTATATCTAGCGTCTAGGAGTTTTTAGCTAGTCTCCTATAGCTAGCTATAAAGAAGTTATCTCCCTCTATTATACTTATAGGTATTAGGTCTTTTTTAGTAGTTATAGTAGTAATACTACTAGTATTCTATTACTAAACTACTTAGGTACTATTAAGTACTATTATCGCTCTAATAGTTAGTATACTTATTAGAATAAATAGAAATTTAAATATATTAAATTAGGGTATTATATAGAGTACTAGAATTAGTAATTACCCCTTAAGTATAAGCTTTTAACGTTTATTCGAACTTACTTACTTAAAAATCTATACGTAGACCCCCTTAAATCCCTATAAGGATTAACTATAATCCGGTGTGCGGGGGCCCCTCAGGTGGTCCCCCGGCGCACCACCGGTTCCCCTTTCCCCGAGCGTGACAGTCAGGGAGCTCTCGGGGGTGTTGGTAATGATGCCCCCGAGGGTTGCTGTCAGCTGGATTAGGTTTCTCGTTCACAGCTAGAGAGGAAAGTCGGTACAACGTGCAAATTCGGGTTTCCAGCAAAGATGCGGTAGAAGCTGAAGTCTATTCTTTCGCTCACTACCGAGATGCTGCCTTTACACGATATCTGGGACCAAATTATACCTCGGAGAACTTCAAGGGACAAACGTGAAGTTCTGTAGACAGCTTGAAATGACGTGGCAGATCATTGAGAAGGTCTTGGCGGACCCTTGGTAGGATGGAAGTGTAGAAATTCGTCGTAGCATGTGCAGCGTCACGGTCAATATTAGTGGAACGTCAAAAGTATTTGCTAATGGTGTTGCGCTGAGCTTGCCGCGTTGTGCTTTTTTGAAGTTTAATGAAGAGCTTTACCGCTATTCATCGATTTCGCTGTCATGGTCGGACCTTGTTCCACGAGGTCTCTGTCGTGAGAGTGGGGGTGCCTGCTGCGACTCTGCCTCCATAGCCAGAGACGCCGCTCAACGGCGCGTGTTCATGAATGTCTTTGCCTTATAATTGCACACCCTGAGATTCTAGTAGGTCGATGGGACGGGCCTTCTGTGGTTATGCAGATCATCATGCAGAACAAGCAATAGCAGGTCGCACTCGGCGAAGAGAGGATCCCTTCGGTGTTATCAGACATGCCCGCCACAGCGTTCATAGGTCGCAGGGGGTCGGCGGAATGTCAATTCGGGACTGGGGTATGCAGTTGAGGACCCATTCGATCACAACCCTTTCGTGTATGGAAAGCTTCATCATGAACTTCCTACAGGTGACAGGTTCTTAGTTGAGCCATGTTTGATCCATTGAGCCATTTGTTTTGTGTGATCGGTTTCTGTCGGCGAGAATCACTCGTAGCTTCTCATACCCCTGCCACGCGCGATTGACAAGTGTAGTGTGTGGTGAAGACGTGATGTAATTCCATTGGGCATGTGAGCGGACGTATCCTTCAGACGTATCGTCCGTGGTCATGCTTAATTGTCTGTGGTCTAGCTGGAACATGCAATAATATCAAGGGCAGTCGCTTCACTTTGAAGGTTTGAGATCGGTTGTCCTGAGTGCAGCGTCCTTCCTCAGGAGCAAAAGATTATTGTCTATCATTTCTGCAGCTGAATGCTTCCGAACTCTACATTCCTCGACACAATCCCCCAAAAACACATCTTTTTCTTATTATCACAACTTCAAGATGCCGGCACGAAACAATCTGAACGTTTATAAGGGCCCTGACTCTGTCAAGGATTACTTCAATCCTGACAAGGCACCACCATTGCCGCTTGTGGAGCTTCCCGACGCCCTCAATCCACACCGACAAGATGGCATCCGCATCTACGCCAAGATGATGACTATGCACCCTGCAAACAATGTCAAAGCTATGCCAGGTAATTATGTCGGAATGATATTATGGGAAATCGAATGCGAATTGCTAATGTCTGATTCAACAAAAGCCCTCAATCTTCTTGAGCATGGGGTTGCTCCCGACAAGACCAAAACCGTGGTCGAATACAGCTCTGGTTCAACCGTCATTTCCATGGCTTTGATGTCCCGCGTTCTCCACGACTTAGGAGATGTGCATGCCTTCCTGAGCAATAAGACGACATCCGCAAAGTTGAAACTCATGCAATTCTTTGGTCTTAAACTGTCAGTGGGGCGTTCTCGAGTTTGATTGAAAGGTTCCCGGTGAGACATAACTTTGCTCACTATGGCCTTGTAACAGTACTTTATTCGGCGGTCCTTCCCAACCGGTACCGAACGACGAGCGTGGCGGAATTCGAGCGGCATACCGCTGGGCACAGGAATCCGAATCTGTTGTCAACCCCGACCAATACAACAACGATCTGGTGAGACATCTTGTCAAGCATTATGGGCGTGTTGCAGCTACTGATCGAGCCAACAAGAACTGGAAATCTCACATGCGATGGACTGGCCCGCAGATTCTGGAACAGCTGCCCGAAATTAGCCTGATTTGCGCAGGAATGGGAACCTCTGGTAGGTCTCGTCTTCAAAGACTTTCAGCTTCTTTTGAAGATTGCGGCTCTAACACTCCTGTGCACAGGTACAATGTCAGGATTAGGCACCTTTTTCAAGGAGAACAGCCCGTCTGTTTTCCGTTTGGGGTAAGAAATTCAACGGATCAGCTTCGCCGTGATTTCTAACAGCATCCGCAGCGTGTGTACTGCTGCAGGCGACAGAGTTCCAGGGCCACGGTCCCTGGCTCCTGTTAATTTCCCTTGGAAGTCAGCTGTCGACAACATTGAGGAGGTCGCATCCCACCCCTCATTCTCGCTTTCTTTGGAGCTGTGCCGCAACGGCATTGTCTGCGGTCCCTCGTCCGGATTCAACCTCCAAGGACTTTTCCAGCTCATCGAGAAAAGAAAGCGGAGTGGGACATTGAATGAGCTTGCAGGGCAAGACGGTCAAATTCACTGCGTCTTTTTGTGTTGCGATCTCCCGTACCAATACATGGACGAATATTTCGACAAACTAGACTCCGAGCAGTTCCCTTCGATCAGAAACTCAGTAAGTCCTTGATGTTCATTGTCCCTGTGGTACGGTGCATCTCGCTAATTACGGGGCGCTTAGGAATTGAGTAGTGTTGACCTCTACCGATACGACTCGGCCTGGGAAAAGGACCCTCTGGTGGCCCTCGACGACTTTTACCACCTAGACAAGATCCTGACGAGAGATCTTCTTTTCTTCGTGTCCAAGAGACGGTCAGATGAGCGACAAGGCTGGGAGAAGATTGTAGCCCCGTCACCAGACACCATTGTGGTTGACTTGCGTCAACCTGAGGACTTCGACCAGTTTAGTCTCCCGGGGTCTGTCAACTTTCCGCTCATCGAGGCGGGTACTCCAAGCCCATTCTCAGATCCAAAGGTCTTGGAATCGCTTTGGCGAGAGCTTGAGGCCAAGCTTAGTTCTGAGAATGACGACATCTGCTCTCAGCTCCGCGACAAGCGTTCGCTCATCATTTGCTACGATGGAGACTCTGCTCGCGTTGCCACCAGTGTTTTGCGAGCCAAGGGGTACGCTGCAGACAGTATGAACGGCGGGATTCGGGCTATGCGTGAGGTGGACTTCCAGCTGGAGGACCCCTGTGGGCAGCCGCTCTCTCAAGGTTACCAGGGGCAGTCCGTGAGCTCTGTCACCCACTAGTCAGTGTGAGGTGAGAGCTGTGCGAGCGAATAATGTTACATTAGGAGCATTTTAGTGAATATTCGTGCATCAAGACTGGGTAGCTCTTTTGTCGCTAGTGCTGTGCCTCTTCCAACTGAAGGAAATATGTTTCTTCTGGTCACCGACGATGGAGCCGTGCTCGGATGATATGACCAGATCGAAATCTGAGTTGATCCTATTTCCATGTTAGCGTCTAAGGGAACACGGCGATCGAGACCGCCGATTCGCGTTGCAAAGCAAGGGCAAACCTGAGGGGAGTGGGAAATGTGTGTAAGGGGTGAAGTTGGTGGGCAACGGTCAAAAGGGTTCTCGAATAGGATTCGAACGCTAAGAGTTTCCAAGACATGCCAATAACGGATGCTTACTATTAAGCATACGGATGTGGGGATGCGCCGTTTTTGTGGAATATCCTGGGGGAGTGGTGGGGGTGTGAGTTGCGTGTACAGCAGCCAATGGCCCAAGTCTGTTGAATCTTGTCACTGTGAGTGAAATACATCTTATCAATCAATGAATCTGATTACACAATGCCCGCACGATCTACCTGGGATCATCAAGGCGCTCGCAGTGTTGTGGTGCGGCCAGTGAATGTGCAGGTTCAAGATGCTTGCATGTACATCGCCTGTAAGTAACGTCGCAGTCGCCGCCCATCCGGGTAGCGTAGCACCCTGGTCCAACAGAGCCTTCCAGCTCGGCCGAAGAAATTTGCCTCGGTGGCCGAGCTTTCGTCTAAGATGATGAGGACGCAGCTCTACCACCTCAACACCCTGCCACAGGAGCTGATCCGGCGGCTTCCTAATTAGACAATCATATTATAGTTCATGGTTCATCTGATAGAAAATTTGCAAGGAGAGAACTCGTTCCAACAGATTCTTCTATCCACACACCATGGTGGCAATCCAGGAGGACGGACAGGCATATTGACAACGGCTGGCCAATGTCCAAAGAACATGGGACGTGTGTGATGAACTACTCTGCCCATTCCAAAAGATTTGCCCCAATACCCACTGGGTACTCAGACAAGAAGCGCTTATATGAAGAACGTCATGTAGTCTAGCTCTCCGGGTACTCACGGTCCATTCATTCACTTTCACTCCATCGCTTATCCTGTTTGTTGATTCGCATCTTCACCATGGCAGCCCAGGCCACCGGGAAGACAGACTATACCCTTCCAACGGAGGTCTCTCCGGCGGAGGGTGACTTACACGTCCAGCCCAGGGCCGCCCCTATTGATGACGAGGCCGCCGCCGAGGTCCCCGGATATGACCACCAGCGCATGAAGGATCGCAGTCTCCTGTCTTATGAAGAGGAAAAGAAGTTGTTGCGCCGTGTCGATTGGCACCTCATGGTGCTATGCGCTCTCATTTTCATGGTTAAAAATGTCGATGCGAACAATGTGAGTTTTAGAAGCCAATGGTTTCGATTCGACAAATGTTGCTGAAGCTAGAGGCTTATTCTTATTCGGCTTAGGCTGCGCACGCGCGCATCATGAATCGTGGAACACCCCGGAACATCCTCACCGAACTGAAGATGACTGGCGACGACTACAACTTCGTCAGCACATTGTATTATGTACGTCACCGCAAGAGCTGATGCTTTCCATGATCCTATTCTAACTAATTTACTAGATACCGTTCATTATTTTCGAGATCCCATCCAACCTGATTATGAAGAAAATGCTCCCATCGAGGTTCCAGGCGCGAATCATGGTAATTACTACGACCCCTTTGAAAACTAATGAGCTAAGTCAGCTTGCGTAGGTAACTTGGGGCATCACTCTGGCATGCCATGCCGCGGTCAAATCAAAGGAGGGACTCTGGGTCGCTCGCTTCTTCCTCGGTCTCGTGAGTAGCTTCTCTGAGCTATGCCTCTTGCGAAACTAATTGTTGGAGGTACGAAGCTGGAATGTTCCCTGGTATCATTCTGCAATTGACATACTGGTACCGTGCTGACGAGATGACCATTCGGCTTCTGATTTTCTGTAAGTGACGACCACTATCATTGGTAATTCTCCGACGTCAACTGATATAGCTTGTCGAAAGACTCTTTCGAATTCTTCGCAAATGTCGTCAGTGCTGTGCTGGCGTTCGCATTTGATGGCATTTCCGGACGATATGGGTTGTCTGGTTGGCAGTGGTTAGTCAACACTCCATAGCGGTCGCGACAATTGCAGAACTAACCCTAGTTTGTAGGTTCTTCTTGGTCGAGGGCGTAATTACCATTGCCTTCGGAGCGTCACTTTGGTGGATCTTCCCTGACTGTAAGTTCATCCGTTTTCATTCCCAACGGAGACAAGAAGAACAAAGGCTAACGAAGGACCTGTGATTAGTTCCCGAGCAAGCTTCATGGCTTACCGATACCGAAAAGAGGTTCCTGCAAGCTCGACTTCCTGCAAACTCTCCCCGATCAAGTGAGGCGCACTTCAACATTTGCGAGATCTTGGAAAGTTTGAAGGACCAGAGACTCTGGTGGTTCACACTGGTCTGGGCAACGAAGACTGTTGGAGGCTCGGGTCTTTCCTTCTACCTACCCACCATCGTTGCTGACCTGGGACTTGCGTAAGTTATCCCCCTCCGCCCTACCCGAAGGCAGAGACATCACAGAAAACTCACATCTCCCCCAGCTCGATTGCCGAAAGCCAACTTCTCACGATCCCCTCTGCTGTTTTACCTATCTTCTGCATCATCCTCAGCAGCTGGTTGACGGATAGGAAGGGTGTGCCATATCCTGTCGTAGCACTCTTTTACCTGGTGGCCACACTGGCGTGCTATGCTGTCATGTACACGTACCCGAACAACGGAGGTGTTTACGCTGCGACGGTCATTGCTGCCTCTGCCTCGAATGCTTGGTTCTCGACCATGTGGCCATGGCGTCTTCAGACTACCTCCAAGGCGACAGGATCCGCGTTTGCCATTGCGTTCTCCAACTCACTCGGTCAAATCGGAACGCTCATCGGACCCCAGCTCTTCCGATCCGCCTACGCACCTAAGTACTCAACTCCGTTTGGTGTCGCAATGGGAATGAGTGGACTTTGCGTTGTGGCGACTGCCTGGACATGGTGGATTACCCGGGAGACAGAGAGGCAGACCAGGCATCTGAAGAAGATGAAGATCGCTGCTGGTAAGAGGAATGAAGTGGTCTATGACGATGTCAACATCGACGCCGACTTTAAGACCAAGTCGAAGGCATAGACATATCTTAGTGTCTGCTGATTACGTCTTTGATTGCCTAACGAAAAGACATCGATATGCAGCCTGTCTTCTAAGGGCCCCATCACATCCGGGTCATCAACTTCAGGCTTCATACTTATCTTAGCGTAATTTGAAAGCTTTCAGATTTGGATGCCGTTTATGGCTCAACTCCATGGATGCTTTGCCAATCCATTCTTCGCATTCTGTTACTACCCGTACTTATACCTACCTTGTTCAGCCAGTGATTAGGTTTGCCGTTAAGTTGATAGTCAAGGGGAACATGAACCTTCGCCTTGAGGTTATATAGCGCCACCCGGATGCCGTCATGGCTATTTGCAACCAACGTCATTGTTCAGATCTGTCGAATGATCAATCTTATCATGTGAGAGTTTGGATGCAACCAATTTTCACACATGAACTACTGCCTATGAACATCCAGCATTCTCCATTCCCCATAGCCGACTCCTCGAGTCCATCTCTGCCGCCTGGCAAAAATCAAAATCCTATCTCTTAACTAGCACGAATGTCAAACATTGACATACATATAATATCCAACCGGTAATAGATGAAGCAGCTGGCGTCGGACTTTCGTATTCAAGTAGCATGAATTCTTCACCTTCATCCAATCAATATTCCTGTCATGTGAACGTCTCAATTTCCTGTGGGGAGCAGATAAACCTGGCTACGACCGCCTTTGATTCACAATCGGCTTCATCCACAGCAAACTTATCCCCGCCATTCATATTATTATTATTCAAATGAACAAAAGGAGCAGGTTGCGAATGAAAGGTGGTGAAGTTTCCATAGGGCTAAGATGCATAAGGTATCGCTGTTCTTCGCTTGAATGGTCTCCTCGCCCCCACTAGCTTTGAGCCCTTGGGTCGGTTCGTTGAAATCACTGATGCACGTGGCCTGCGATGAAACAGGAAACTGCCACCATGGGGTTGCCATCGTGGTATCGAACCTGCATGCGTACCCTACTCGGGGCATTTAACCGGTTTCGCGTGGTGCGGGAAGCGACGATGACGCCAACAGGCCGCATCTCCCAACACTATCTTGACCTGTCAAAGTTGGGCTCTTATAGGTGGAATTATGATGTTTGACACGCTCATGAAGCTACGTAAGGACCATGCCTACCGATGGATTGGAAGCGAGATCGTAATACCCCGAGTGTCACCCTCCGGCTGGATGCTTGCTCGCCTGGTCCAGACCACTTCCCCCGTTCGTCATCGATCATGATGACCAATATGGCTTCGCATTTTCATTTATGTGCGTGTTTTACGTGTTGGCTGGGAGTTCACTATCCGAACAAGAAGTTCGCGAGGCTTTGAGGTGCATTTGACTGCTGCGCTTTTTCAACATCTACCCGAAGATGCTCCCTTATGCCCGTCACGCCCTCCACATAGATTTTCGTGGATTCCCATGTCACTGTTACTTGCTCTCGATGGATTTTGGGACAAGATGCCATTCTCTCTATTGGTGCCCATTGGAAACCTCCAGCATGAACAAGACAAGACTTGCGTGCAGGTGTTGAGTGAGAGAGGTTTCACTTTAAACACAAAGCTTTTGACCCCGATATCCGTATGGCGAGCTGCAGACAACGTTAACAACCACCATTCGACACTGTCGGAAAATTAAGAGACTTGGTTTTCGCCGCAGGATCGCGAACGAAGAACTTCTGAAATTAACTTTCGAGACTAGACACGCACTGCGAACCAGAAGCGATTACATTCTTCCAGGTCCTCGCCCTTGATTCCAGAATCAAGCGACTGAAAAAAAGGTGTACCGAGGTAGGCGCCGATGAACATCCTGTTTTTCCTTTTTCTTGAATGAAAAACTCCACATCCCACTCCTGGACAGCCGAGGTATTCGTGATTGCAGGGGTTATGGTTATCCATGGTTGTTGGTGTCATCAACACGATGGTTGGCTACGAGCAGGGGCTCATAATCTGGATTCCTGACGTCGTTTCCGAGACGCCACTAGTAGACCCGCTACACTAGCTTCATCGCTCTTCGGCCACTGCGTGTCGTCATTGTACAAGTAAAATCGGAGTTGCCTCTATGCCTCTGCCCTCGGCAACAACCGCAACTTCAACATGACCCATTTAGCTTGCGTCTGTTCATCAGCTGCTGATCAACACGGCTCCCTCCGCAATCAGCGGTCTAGTTCTTCAAATCCCGCATTGGACGTTCGCGCCTGGACTCACGCTCATCTATCTAAGTCTGGCAACGGCGGGTAGTGTGAGATTCTCATTCGGCCGGTAATCGGATTAGTGGCTAAAGCCACATGGCTTGCTTCCGGGCTTCCGGCTGAGAGGGAAAAGTGAATAGGCTGATCGATTGCCGGTGAGACCGAAGTTTAAGAGGCGCACTCGGGCCATCAGAAGGCACAATGCCATAACCGCATGTCTTGAGCAATACTTCTCTTGTGCGAACCTGAGCCTAAAATTCCAACTGTCAAGCCTGCAGAAGCGGTCCTATCGGCCCTGTCTTCAGCAGCTCAGTCACATGTCCTTGCGTGTTGAGCCCGAAACCTGTCTGCGATTGCTAGTTTCTCCTGATTTGGGTGCGATGCTCCGAGCCGATTTCTCAAAGTACGGGATGAAGTTCCACACCGTGTTCCCGGCCCACAGCGATGGAGAGAATTCGCTTTCTCACACGCAGAACAAGAGGAGACCGAACCCCAACGCCAAGAAGCCGGCGGAGCCGCAAAGACAGGGGAACATCCAGTTCTCCTCCAGTCCTCCTCAATTTCCCCTCTGTTCCCCAGCCTCTATTCCCCGCCTCCGCACACTAGAAATCTCCCACCTATCATAACGCTTCAGCAACCCCAGACAACAACAGGGATCTGGCTCTTACTCCACACGCCATCCGGACCATTCCTAAACACACATTACGCGCACCAATGGAAGATGCCATGTTGATGCTCTGAAAGTGAGCTTGGTCCGCAGCTGCGCCAATGGCAGTACATAAGACTCTTACCCCAACTCTCCCCCAATTCTCAGTATTTCTTGGCTACGCCTCTCTTCTTGGCCTCTTATTGTTTTCTCTTGGCTTGTAAATCACTCTTGGCGTTCCTCCCTTGGCTTCTACTTGGCCCAGCACAACCGCTCAAGACTCCAAGATGTCAACGGGTGTCACTGACGACGGGCACAACATCCCCCGCGTCAACAGCAGCAGCGAAGATGCTCGCATTGACGAGAAGCACGATGCCGGCCACGGCGCGCACCACGTCGACGTTGCCAATTCCAAAGTCCTGGCCGACAACGACCTCATGAACGATGCCTTTGATGGCGAAAACCAGGAGCACCAGCAGGGCCTTTGGGAGGCTGTCAAGACCCACCCCAAAGCTTGTTTCTGGGCCTTCATCATGTGCTTCACTATCGTAAGTCCTCTGACATGACTCGCTACGCGACATCCGCGCTGGGCAATTACTGACGGATCTCGTACAGGTCATGGAGTCCTTCGACATGTTCTTGAACGGCAATTTCGTCGCGCAGGCGGCTTTCCAGAAGAGATACGGTGTGCAGGTTGCTGATGGCTATGCTATTGAGACAAAGTGGCAGAGTGCTCTCTTCCAGGCTGGTCAATGTGGTGCTTTTGTCGGTGTATTCTTGGCTGGCCCCGTTGTCAACAAGTTCGGCTACCGATGGACCACCATCTTTGCACTGATCCTCATGAACGCCACTATCTTCATCTCTTTCTTTGTAAGTCGCGCAACAACCATGTTCATTCCGTTCCGTTGCCTAACAGCATGCTATCTAGGCCCAATCACTCGAGGTCCTTACCGTTGGACAGGCATTGGAGGGTATCCCTTGGGGATTCTTCATTGCCATTGGTCCCGCCTACGCATCCGAGATCGTTCCTCTCGCCCTTCGAGGTGCCTGCACTGCTACTCTGCAGATGTCCTGGTCCATTGGCTCCATCGTCGTTGCTGGCGCTACTCTTGGCTACAACAAGCGTGATGATGAATGGGCTTGGCGTGCGCCTCTCGCCCTGCAGTGGATCTTCCCTGTAAGCCGCCCAGCCCGTCCGCTGTTGATCTACCAAAGCTGACATTACTTTCATGCAGACTCCCCTCATGGTCATCCTCTTTTTCGCTCCTGAATCACCATGGTGGCTCATCCGCCGCGGCCGCAAGGACGAGGCACTTCGCTCCATCAAGCGCCTTGGTCCTTCTAATGCTACTATTCAGCAGAACCAGCAGAAATATGCTATGATCGAGCGTACCGTCGAGATTGAGTCTCAATTGGGCGGCTCTCCCACCCTTCTCGACTTGTTCAGGGGCGTCGACCTCAGACGTACCACTATCACTTGCTTGATGTACGCCTCGCAGAACTTCGCCGGTAACCTGATTGCCAACCAAGCTACTTTCTTCTTTGAGCAAGCTGGCATGGGCCACGACCGCGCCTTCGACCTGAACCTTATCAACTCTTGCCTGCAGTTCATCGCCAACGTTCTCTCGTGGCCGCTGACTGCTTGGTTCGGTCGCCGCACCATCTACCTCTGGGGTACCGCCACCAACGTTACCCTCCTCATCGTCCTCGGCATCTGCGCTTCTATCGAGCAAACGAGCGCTACCAATTATGCTCAGGCCGTCTTGGGTATCTTGATCTCCTTCGTCTTCGCTGGTACTCTTGGCCCCATCTCCTATACCATCATTGCCGAGACCTCCGCTGTCCGTCTCCGTGCGCTGTCTACTGCCGTCGGTCGCGCAGCCTACTACGTTGCCGAGATCCCCATGATTTACCTGGCTTCTCAGCTCCTGAACCCTACCGGATGGAACGTCGCTGGAAAATGCGGCTACGTCTGGGGTGGAACTGCCATCGTCTGCTGGGTCCTGGCATACTTCGGCCTTCCTGAGCTCAAGCACCGTTCTTACCGCGAGACTGATATCCTGTTCAACCGCAAGATCTCTGCCAGGAAGTTCAAGTCTACCGTTATTAGTGTTACTGATAACGAGTAATACATCAAAGTTTTCGATTATCCTAAGAGAGGCATCATATAGACCCTGTATAATTCGCATCTAGACACTACACAAATACTCCTTAAATACCAATAGAAATAATCTAGACCTAATCCTCTTTGGCGAGTCGATACATCAATGTCCCATGACCCAAGCTGTCGTAACCGCCTGAGTTTGGGCTGTAGTCGCCGCCACCGCCTTCAACCTGAGCGCTGATGTTGCCGTTGACAAATTCTCGATACTCCAATGACCAAGATGCATTCATACCCTTCAGCTCTGCATAGTGTGAATACAGAGCTTCATATCCTGGCCGGATGTCGAAACGAGCCTTTTCTGCGACAACCTCTAACACCCCTTCCCAACTTGTGTAAGGAGTATACGGCACGGAGTGATTAGTGTTGTACTTGGCCACATATTCAGCCCTTTTTGATGATAAGATCAGCCGAATCCATCGTTTGCTGTTAATAAGTTGGAGATCACTTACGCGTTCAAGATCTGGTGGCCGTACGTCGAGTACAAGTCCACGCCTTGATTCCAACCCTGCTGACCGATAACGCCAAGCAGTGAGATACACAAGAGAGCATGGGCTTGGTCACGACCTGACTCTTGCATCTGCATCAAGGTCTTGCCTGAGTCCTCCTCGGTGAAGTTTGCGATTGAGAAGTAAGGAAGTGCACCATTGGCAACGACCTCGGGTTGCCCGGGTAAACCGTTCTTGAAGTAGTCGACAGCATAGTCGTACATCGTCCGATTTTCGGTAAAAATGCCAATGGACATCAGAGACGCGATGTTGCAAAGATCCCAGTTGGCATAGTAGAAGTTTGGTTTGTTGTAGTGGTGCTCGAGAAAGTCGTGGTTGTACTTCGCAAAGACGTTGCTGAGCATATCGCCAAAGGCATCCTGGCTGGTCTTAGGCCAGCCCGAGTATGTGCGCAGTAGTTCTGCGGCATTCGCGAACTGGTACCCGTACAAGCCCGCGGCAAGATACTTGTCCTCGGTACCGTTAATGTCGGTCAGGGTCGAACTCCAACCGTCTAAAATATCTCTGGCGTGGTCGGCATAAGAGACGTTGCCCCCGATGTGCCAGCGGAGAGCTAGCTGATATGCTGAATGAGCGTCGCGATATGCGTATCCGTAGTTGGCCTTTGGCTCGGTGAACGTCGCGTTTGATCCTCGAACGAGAACAGTCTGGGGGGTCGGAACCCATGTCGTTTGAGCGAGCTTTGAAGATTCGAGGTGTTGCCAAGCACGGTACCAGGGTTGATCCTGGGCTTGAACATGCTTCTTGATCCGGTTGAAGTCCTTGGCGCTGTGTAGTGCTCCAGGATGGACAAACCCGACGGATCCCGGATTTGGTCCAGCAGCTGGAGAGGCCCAACAGACAAAGCTTTGGCAAACAGCCGTAACGAAAAGAAGATTATTGACCTTCATGATTGAATCGGGTGGGGAAAGATCTCGATCTCTGGAAAACGAATCAAATAAGACTTGACGTTTCTTGCGTGACATTCAATAGCCGACTGAAGCCTTTTAACCTCTTTCTTCATGGCCGTATTTGATTCGAGGCCTGCATGAGGCCTGGAAATCTGCGCACTCCTCCGCCATTTACCCCACGTTTCCCCGCTATCACTCCGGGGTCAAGAAAGCGGTTCGGCCCGTAATGTCACGTTTCCCGAGAGCTGGCACGGAGGAGGCCGAGCATTCCCCCGATCATCCGGTGGCCCCGCTCATTTCCCGAGGAGCAATGAGCAGTACCCCTCTGACACCAGGAATACTTTTCAACATGTAAGAGCTGGGTCCAATTTCACATCCATGGATAGGTAGGTAGAATGTCCCCTCCTTATTGCAACTGCAACCCCCGCGTGTTCATTCATTCCGGAACGCCTTAGCTGGTCTTGCTATCAGTATAAATCATTAATGATCCAATAAGAGGCCATGTGAATGAATCATGGTGTCTCATATCGTGGCGAGGCTGCAACATGACACACACTCAGCTCACGTGATGCTTGTACCACCCCTATTCCTCCTTTTGGGGTATGAATTGCTGCGGACATACATAGAAGTATTCATGAATAATGCAGTTCTCGGATATGATCGTACCTCTAAAGACTTTCTCTCACTGAAGCATCGTACTCTCGATCAGATATCTCACATTATCAAGATGGCATGGGAATTGTTCGGGGGCGGATGGGATTCATCTGCATTGGCTAGCTAATGGCTTCCAGGTGTCTATGGGGTCTAACGTCAGGTACAGCCCGTCTGGGATATCCCTCCCTGACCTCACCGGAATTAAGATACTATCGATCGAAGCAGATGAAGAGCGCAATTATACATACGTTCCGTGGATATTCGGAGCAGGCCTGCCGGGCTCTAAACCCATCCCAGATCTGAATTTCTGTAACGTCACCGTCATATACACGCACCCCGGCTGGCACGATACCATCAAGTTGAACAGCTTACTTCCTACTGATGATTGGAACGGCAGGCTCACGGGAGTCAGTGGAGGCAATCTCGCCACCGGGGTTGGAGAGGTAGCAGGGTTCTTGATGATGCCAATCATGGCGTCAGGCCATGCAACCGCTAACACCGACGGCGGGCACTCGTCAGACGTTCTTGGCCCCGAGGCCAACGATCCTTCGTAGGCCCTGGATAGCCCCGGAAATGTCAACTGGTCTCTTCACATGGACTTCGTCTCGGTCGCACTGCACGATACAGCAACCATTGGCAAAGCCGTCACCAAAGCGTTCTACGGCACGTCACCAAAACATTCATACTTCTTTGGCAGCTCTACAGGTGGTAGACAATATCATATGCTCGCACAAAGGTACCCACAGGACTACGATGGAATTGTTGCTCTGTTCCCCGCCACAAACTGGGTAAAGTTCTACTGGGCTAGCTACTGGCCGAAGTTTGTCATGGATAAAACGGGCGTGTACCCCAAGCCATGCGAGCTCGAGGACATAACAGCTGCAGTCATCTCTGCTCGCACGTGATAACCTTGATAGGGTGGAAGACGGCATCATCTCCCGACTTGATCTCTGCAAATTCGATCCTCACGAAGTCGTGGGCAACATCGTTGACTGCGACGGCACCGAGGTTGCTGTATCTTCTGCGGCTGCGGACATTACTCGGGCAACATGGGATGGACCTCGAAGCTCTGCGGGCGAGTTTCAGTGGTGCGGGTACGGGAAGGGAGCCGACTTGACGCAAGAAATCACCGGGCCTAGTCAAGTCAAATGTACTGAGAACTCCTGCGAAGCTAAGGGCAACCCTGTCTGGGTTCGTTGTTGGGTCAAGAAGGACCCGTCCTTTGATACCAGCAAAATAACACACCAAGAGTGGGGTGACCTTGTACACGCCTTCATCAACGAATTCGACTCCATCATTGGAACCTCAGACCCTGATCTATCAGCATTCAAATGAAAGGGCAACAGAATGATCAACTGACACGGAACTGTGGACGCTGCCATCCCGTTCAATGGGAGCACTAACCACTATGATCGTGTGTTGGCCAAAGATCCAGAGGCTCAGGATTATTATCGGTTCTTCGTGGCTCCGGGTGCTGGACACTGCTTCAACTGCGGACCAAGCCCGCCTTTCTCCATGGATCCAATCATTCACTGGGTAGAAGATGGTGTGGCCCCAGACACGCTGCGAGCCTCTGGAGCAAATGGCCTCGGCGTTCATGTGGAGAGAGATATCTGCATGTACCCCGGTATCCAACATTATTTAAGGGGCGATCCAAATGTCGCATCATCGTTTAGATGTGTGTAGGTCATTACCTCATGTATTGGGAACAGCTGGCTTGGAAGATCTATGCTAGATATTGAGACCAGCCGATGGATGAGAAAACATACTTTGTGGCAAACTGTAATGTGTAATCCTCAAGGTCCATTCTAAGACGTCAAATTCTCAAACGATAAACCTTTGACATGCTCATTGGCAAAAACAGGAACCAAGTCGGCGACCATGTACCACCTGGGCTTCTCCATACCCTCGTGGATTTCTCGACCCCCGATTCTTAGCCCTTGAAACTTGACGTTCTCTACCTGCCGTTGTTGATCATAGCCCATAATCTGTGAAGGGTTGACAACTTTGGAGTGTTTCATGTTCAGTGAAATGTTCTTGAAGACAACGTCACGAATCCCCCTCCCTGGCGCCGTCGTCCACATCGCGTTTTGCATAACACGGAGATTGAACAATTGACCCTTCGTGATCCGCTCAACTCTGACATTTTCTATGTGGATATCATGAAAGAGGTTCTCATCAGCCGCGTTGATGGCGATGCACCCTTGATACCACAGCTGGTTCTCCTCGTGATCCAAGATATCGATGTTGCTTATGCGAATGTTGCTGGTCGTCTCTGGTTTGGCAGGATTCCCGTGCGTACCCATATTGATGGCGTGCGCAATCTCTGGCAGTAGCACACAGTTTCGGATCGTAATATTTTTCGAGTCGCCGTACCAGTCCCATCGATGGGAATAGAGAGCAATGGTGTCGTCTGAGTTCCGCAGGAAGCAGTTTTCAATTATGATGTTTGATGAGCAGAAGAAGTCGATTCCATCGCCGTTTCCAGCAAACGAAAACGACCGGTAGCCGTCAATGCGAACTCCGTCGCATTCTCCGGCCGAGAGACTGAAGCCGTTGGCCCCGATTGACGTGACTTTCTCCACCAGGATGTTGTTTGCATTGCTCATGTGAATCGCCCCGCCATGCTCCCTGTGGACGTATCCGCCTTTAGGGCCGAGAATGAAGCCATGGCCTCTGACTGCGCTGTTGGAAACTTTTTTGAAGTTGAGTCTGCAGGTGATGAATGCACCACCAGCAAGATAGACGGTCTTTCCAGACGGCACCATCAAGTTGACTCCGTCGGTGATCTTTGAGTAAGCGGTTCCTTGATTAATCCCGGGCCCGAAGTACCAGATATCATCGGTATCTTGCGTCGGCGCATTTGCGTCAATCTCGTTGGTAAGCAGGTGTAAAGCCTTCCACTTGTTATTGTTGATCTCAAGCATAACATCGCGAGACTCGTTGAGTGTGAATGTGATCTCTCCCCCATGAACTTGAGTATCTATGCCGAGAGAAACCGGGCGAATGATTGCCTCCTCAACGGGGCAAGCCGTGTATGCTACTTTGATATCGACAGGACCGCTCACATCAAATGAGGCTAAGGCCACTGTATGGCTGTTGAAGTCGTTCCGTGTGATGTTGGCGTTGGCGACCTCAATGGCGTATGCTGGCACGCGAATCCACTGCTGCTTCTCAGTGCTGCCAGGCGACGTGGGGCGGACTTCCACCACAAACTCGTCGTTAATGGGTACGCCTGACGGGCTGTCATAGACCCTGAAAGCTGAGCGCGAAGCCATCTCCAACTGTTTACCTGTTGCGAGGAAGGCTGAAAGGATAAGAAAAACTGAGGATTCGAGTTCTTGTGTTACTAATAGGCGTCGCGTGTCAGGGAAGAGGATTTCGCTTCCGAAGTCAACAGGAACTCATATGTACGATCGAGATGTGTACAGTCTCATTGCAACTGACGGAGTAAAATGCGGAGAGCCCCGCTCTAGGCCAAGGCGCCATTACGGGATGATCACCGAAGCTGATGTGTGCCGAGGCCAGGCACAGTGTGGGCTGACGGGATCGGGACAATTACCGGAGCATCCCCGAGCGCATCATCAATATTTGGCAACGCAGACGGGCTTTACAAGTCGGGACCAGCGGGGGATTCAAAAAAAATATTTGATCTTCAGGCCGAAGTCATCGTCGGATATTCTCAGTTATTCTGCTTGTGGAATTCGCGACCTCGGAAACACCAGACAAGAGAAACTAACTGAAAAGCAACGCCAAGCTCCATCGTGGAAGTCTTCTTTGTAACCTATCTGACTGCAGTTGAGATCACCCTTAGGCCATGTCTTCCTCCTTGCCAACGATCTCATTTCTTCTAGCGAATTTTGCGACACATTAGCTTCGTCGTCAACTTCTCCGGAAGGCCTTTCACTCATGGTCAACAGTGGTATACTTGAACTTCCTTGCGGGAATCTTGTTTTGGAAGAGAATATCAAGTTCACCAAACGTTCGGTCTTTTGTTTCCGAGAGACGGAAATAACACCACGTGTTGCAAACGAGATTAGTTCCAGCGTAAAAGAAACCAGCCTTTGCCCTCCAGTTCCATCCTGATATTGTTTAGCTGAAGACTCTAGGACCTTTTTGACGACTGTTTGACTTACCAATCGGCGAAATCATTCGAGGGGTGAGGGTGTGTTCCACAATGCCTGTAACATTGTAGACGAAGCGGCCGATCACGATGGTTTTGTAACGGAGTCTCCCGGACGGTGTTTCCGCAACGATAGGGTAGCAGACAGGTCCGACCGTGACCATATTGACCAGAGTTGAGACAACCAGAATGACGCCAATTGCAATCTGAGCTTTTGCATCCTTCGTGAATCCGAGTCCTCCGATTACAATGTTGCAGAAAAATAGGAACGTCAAACCACTCATGTAAAGCGTCGCACGTCCGATATGAGGAAACAGAAACCAGCATATAATGCCACCAATAACGTAGCATGCAGACAATGAGATGTTCAGGTTGAGAGACTGGATCTCCGAAAAGCCTGCGGCTTGGAGGAAGGTCACTCCATAAGCTACTAGAGCATTGCCCCCTAGCATTTGGGCAGCCCAGACGACGCAATTCTCCCGGAGAACCTATGTCAGAATTATAACTTCGATATTAGGGTGTTCAGTATAAACTCACAATCGCAGTCCGCCACAAATTGGTTCCTTTGAAACACTCAATGAACGAGGCGCGGTGCGTCTCGGCCTCCCCGAGTGCTGTTGTGTGTCTGATGTACGCCAGCGAAGCATCGACTTCAGCTTCGCGTTCCGTGGTGTCTTCTCGAAGACGAACAAGATTTTCCCGAGCTGTGTCGAATTTGCCACGTCTCACAGCGTTCCACGGAGACTCAGGTGCAAAGTACGCCCCGATGAAAAGGGGGACGGGCCATATCCACTGAAGAAGGAATGGAAGCCGCCAACCCAGATACTAGCGATGGCTCGGACAACACCAGCCGAGAGCAAGATACCTGCGCCCCAACACATGCACACGTAGGCTGTCACATATGGCCGCAGTACAGTTGGGACTGACTCACAAGCGTACGTTGTACTTAGTGTCTGAGCCCCGGAAATTAGTAATGATCAATTTTAAGGCAATATGGTTCAAATACCTGAAAGACACCCCATGAGACGCCACACATTGCCTCGCCCCAGGCCAGCACCGGCAAGGATGGTGCGAAACAAGGAATCGATATCATCACCCCCATCCATGCCATGAAGAACATCATTGTGTACCTCGCCCCGAATCTGTCTTGACACCAGGCATTCACAACCAGCACTGCGAGTTGCCCAACCAGTGCCGAATTTGAAAGTCCGGGTTGCCACTCGGAAGGGATGAGCTTCTCGCCGCTGCCCTCATCGAACACACCAAAACGATTCTTGAATTGTGTCTGTCCATAGAAGGAAGTAATCTGTTTGTCATATGTCAGCTGAGTGCGAAACAACTAGTGCAAAGACCTTGGGGGGTCCCACAATGACAAGATTGTATCCTTCCATAATAAGACTGGTAGACAAGAACAAGGCCCAGAAAACTACCTTCTTGTACTTGACTAGAGCTTGACGGACTGTGAGCTTGCGATCGGCGGTATCTTCCTCTTGAGCACGATTAATAAGCTCGACAGTATGGGAATCACTGAGATCGAATTGCTCAAGTTCCTTCGCTGTCAGGACAACCTTTTCAACAGCCATCTTTGGTTGCGATTGTTTGAAAGTCGGATTGCCTAAAGAAAGATGTTTGTAAGCGAGAAGATCAAGAGTCAGATGGGGAACCGCGGGCATGAATTGACTCTTATTCCAAAGCTCGGCACACCTACTGATCTACTACCAACGGCCAAAAGGACACTGCATACAAGCTCTTTTCACTCACCGTAATTCCCTTCCCCTCATACCAGTAGATCCGGGGTAGCGGATCATCCCTGCTCGTCATTTGCGGAGAAGAATGAAACGGGATACGAGGAGCGCCCTGTCTTTGAGAACTACACGTGGTCAGACTTCCATGCCATTTGCAGCAGCCCATCACAAGCGGCACAATGGGATAAATCCCCGCTATCAAATCTATCAGGCAAGAGACTTCCAATTTCATCAACACATGTAACGAGCTTAGCTTGAGCAAGCAGTGGTTGAAAGCGTTCGCCGCTGCCTGCAGAAGAGGCAATCACCCACTACTAGTTAGGCTGCAGGTTGAAGCAAGATTAACAGCAGGATGTAGGCTTAAAAATATCCTACCTATAGATATTTATAGATACCTAGGTACTTAGGTAGGGTAGTATAAGTAATCTATAGTATAGATTCTAAGTTATAGATCTCTATAAGTATAGTTAAAGGTATATATAAATATAGGAAATATTTATCCCTATAGATAAATAGTTATAATAAATTTAATAGTAAATTTTATATAATATTTAATTTTAAGGATTAAAAGTTAAAAGAAGTATTATAATTATAGAGGAAATATTTATTTATTTCTATAACTATCTATAGGCTTATTTACTATTTATAAACTATATTAATTTTAAATATTAGTTTTATTATTAGGGTTAGTAATATAAATTTTTGTAGGTTCTAGGATTATTTATAGTAGTAGTAATAGAATTATTAATAGAAGTATATCTAACTGTATAAGTATAAATACTTAGTAAAGAGGTTAATATAAATGATTATTATAAAATAATAAATACCTTATACTATATAGTGATATTATACTAATTATAGCTCATATTTTAAAATATATAGTAGATTTTCTATATAAACTTTATACCTTTCTTTATAAAAATAACCTAACTAGTATATAAAATAGTAAGATATAATATTAGAAATCTATTAGTATAAATTTAGAATAGACTAAAGATATTTACTCTTAAAAATAGAAATAAAAAGTAATTTAGTAGAGTTTTAGAAAACTTAGAAAGATTTAGCTATAAAATAACCTTTTTAAAACTAGCTCTATAGTTTAATATATCTCTTAAATAAAACACTAAAAAGGGAGCTTATAGAGAAAAAGGTTAATTATCTTTTATAGCTACTTCATTCCTTAAAAGGTATAACTTAGAAAATATTAGAATTATAATAATTAATTAAAGTAATTTAACTTATAAGTTAAAGCTTAGTACTTAGCTTTTTAAGTAGTACTTCTAAGGTTATAGTAGTAGTAATAATAGAGGAGGTCTAATTTAAATAATATCTAGAGAAATAGATATTAATAAAGAGAATAAAAATAAAGAGAGGAAATAATATTAACTTTATCTTATAATAAATTAAAGATATATTAAAGAGAGAAAAAGGCTAAGATTAAAAGAGGATAGATTTAAAGATATAAGTTAGAAGTATAAACTAGAAGCTAATTTCCTAAAATAGTTAGATTACTAGCTAATATTGCTAATCTAGCTAGTATATACTTACAAAAATAAGAAAAACCTAAAAAAGATTTTCTCTTTTTTCTTTTACTTACTCTTTTAATATAATTATATTTAAATATAATATAATTAAATTTATTTAATTTTAAGAAAGAGTAACTTAAAGTAATATAAATAGTTACCTATGGGGAATTTTAAGTGTAGCAGGACGGATGTGAGATAGAGTACCTTCTTAGAGACAATTATGCTTCTAACACATTTCGTGAATAACATGTGACGCTGATGGTATTGACTTAGGACCACCATCCGATTCAGCGACCCTCTTTCTTCCCTTCTGACTTTTTTCTTCGTAGTTTGCTGCCTAGAGGCGTACCTTGTTAACTGCCGTATAACTCTAACGGGGAAATATGTAGAGGAAGCGTAACTTCTATAGCTAACCTATGGGGTATATAAAGGGGATTTTTGAGCCGCCTGGCCAAGCAGAAGCGGCCCCCCATCACACCATAGCCCGAATTTAAAGACCGACCCCTCACCGGGTGCCATGCCCGAGGCCGCATCGGCCGGACGCCCCGCCCGTCCGTCCGTTCATCATGAATTGAAAGTAGCCAGCCAGCTGTGTCACCGCCAAATCCAGGCTGGATGCCCCCCTCCCAGTGTATGAAGCCCAACGATTGCCCACACCGGCTAATCGGCCTTTTTGGAAAGCCTAGAGCATCCTAACGTTGAATGCGGATGTTGCATGTGTACACCTCGAATATTTCCCCGTGAGAGTCATACGGCAGTCAACAAGGTGCACCTCCAGGCGGCAAACTGCGAAGAAAAAGGTTAGAAGGGAAGAAAGGTTGCATGTGTACAGACTTTTGCTGGGAAGTATTCATTCTGGGCTTAGTATTTAGGCAGTGATGGAAAAGTATTGCGGGAGCGGAACTAAAAGTTCTTTTGGTCTAATTCAACTTCACTCAATTTGACATATAAACGCTGCTGAGACCGAATTTCCACCGAAGCTGACCTATGCCACTAACCAGTCTATGTTGGTATGTCTTCATACGCCAGAGCTCCCTCAGTGCGCTTTGCCTGTCCTTCGCAACTTGGAAAAGGCAGAGTTAGTATCCTTCAGCAACATACGAGGATCATCGAACTCGATTATGCTTCCCTCGTCCATGACAGCAACCCGATCGAAGCCAATAATTGTTTCCAATCTATGCGCAATAGCAATGATAGTACATCCCCTGAATTCTTCCTGTAAGACGCGCCATATGAGCTGCTCTGTCTCTAGGTCCAGGCTGTTGTTGCAGAATCGTGTTAGCCTTGGGATCATATTCAAAGAGGGTGACCTGTAATCTCTATCTTTAATACTCACCTGCTGGTAACTTCGTCCAGAACGACGATTCTGCAGCGCCTCATTATAGCTCTTGCAAGGGATAGCAGCTGCTTTTGCCCCTGGCTAAGTGCCTCAGGTGCCACATTGCCATCCAAGCCTCCATTGTTCTGAACGTGTTCGAACAGGTTGACCTTACGGAGGGCTTCTTCAATTGCAGCATCCGATGAGGATTTGTAAGGATCAAGAACCTCGCGGAAAGTTCCGCTAGTGATGAAAGGATCTTGTGGGATAGCGTTGATGCTTGATCGGAGTGTCGATACGGAATAGTCACTAATATCGTTTGCATCGATGACAAGTTTCCCTTCTCTAACATCCAGCAATCGGAAGAGAGACGCAATCAATGACGACTTCCCACTGTAGATGTGTTAACTTGAGGCTGACGATTTCGAAGGGTAACTACACGGCGCCACTGACCTTCCACTCCGGCCGCATATGCCAACTTTCTGTCCTGCCTCGATTACCAAGTTGACATTTTTGAGTGCGAGATTCTCATTACTCAGGCTGACAGACTCAGTCAGTATCCAGAATCAAGGTTACCATGAGGCTTCTACCTACCCATACGACACTGTCAGGTTCTTATACTCAATCTTGCCCGAAACAGGTCCGTGAACGATGGCACCCTCGGATTTACCATCGTTCTCTCTTGGGGTCGTTTGCTCAAACTCCCTGATCCGTGCAACCGCAGTAATCGAAGTCTCCATAAGCGTCCACCCAATCACAACCGATCGCAGCATCTGACTAAGAGACATCAGATTGACCAGAGCAACTGCAGTGAGCCCAAGGCTTGATTGAAGCTTCAGACTGAGGGTCACGAGAAGCGTGACTATGACCACGACCACCATGTTCAAAACCAATGAAAGCCATTGCTGAATCATCTGAAGTAGGTAGTTGGGACGCTGAGACGCATCGAGAAGCTGCTGGTTGCGCTCGACGTATTGCTGAGACCATCCAAAAGCTCTGACTGTGGTGATACCCCGTAATGTATCTAGGAAATGTGTGCTACGTAGAAGTCGTGTCAGGGCAGTCCGTCATACCATGTCAGGATGGAGCGTGGACGAGTGTCACTTACTACAGAGGGCTTTTGAGTTCAAGATCAAGAGGCCGAAGTTGCTGCGATGTTCGAAGATAGAACCGTTGTATACCGTAAAAGACCAACACCAGGAACGGGTATGAAATCGTCAGCCATGGACTTGCGGTGGCGACCAAAGCGACTTGGGCTAAGGCAATGAATGCTGTTGCTACCGTGTTGAGCAGAGCTGCCGGCAGTTCGCCATCGACCGACTGAAGATCCTGAGAAAATCGATTGATGATTGTCCCTGATTCTTTGGCGCTGAGGTAAGGAAATGATGCTGACATGACCGTTGACAGAAGGATGTGGTGCAGCTTCTTTCCCGACCTAGACACAACCGTCGTCAGGCAATGGCGAGTGAAGAGAAACCAACAGATAAGACCAGTGGCCTGCAGTAAGGCATAGATGCCAAGATAGAAACTATCTTGGGCTGTAGGATCCGTAGTCCACCAATTCACCCAAACAGAGGGAAACGTGTATAGTGTCCCGAAAACTCCACCGAGAAATATCAGTAATGCCGTGTTCGGGCTCCCCACCGCTCGGGCAAAGTAACCGTAAGTTGCCCAATCACTGGGTGTTTTGGGAGCTTGTTTCTGTGTTGCTGCACTCGTGGCACTCTGATTCGTCTTGTCGTGTATGGTATCAGGAGAATCGGTAGTCGTCGAGATACCGTCTACTTTTCGTTGCCCCTCAGCGTGATTTGTGGACTCCGCTCTGCGGGCAGGATGGATGGAAACAGGAGGCCCGCCAGGTGTAAGGTCCACCACAAAGTCTGCAGCAAGACACAGATCCCGATCAGAGCAAGCTAAGATCACCGTCGTCCCTAAGAGGCGCAACAGTCCTTTAGGCCTCAACAGTTGTTCGTAGATATAGGCCTTGGTCACGTTATCCATTCCGCTGAAGACATCGTCAAGAATGATGAGGGGCTTTTTTGCGTACACAGCTCGAGCGATTGCCACACGCTGTTTCTGCCCTGTGCTCAGTGCATCTCCGTTGTTTCCAGCAAGGGCGCGGTCCCCACTCGAAAGCCTTCCAAAGTCAGTCTCTAGGTTCACTGCCCTAATAACCTTCTTGTACCAGACGTTGTCAACGACACTTTCTCCGATGATATTTTCGTAGATGGTTGTGTTGGTCAGGTACGGTGTTTGGTCACAGAATCCAATGCCCGCCCCAGAAGATATCTTGACGATACCTTTAACGTAAGGCACCTCGCCAAGAAACGCCTTGCAAAGCGTCGATTTACCACTGGCAACTGGCCCGGTAATTACTGTCAGCTGAGACTTAGGTATGCTGATGTTGACGTCGTGAAGATCCCATCGATTTTCGCTCCAACCGAAAGCGCCGTCATAGATGGACAGAACGTCTTCCACTGCAGGGTTTCTCTCAACGATGTCCACTACAGCTGTAGACTTTTCTGCTCCCGAAGCATCGTCTCGAGGACCACCGCGCTTCCTGGTGACATCTGACTTTTGGTCTCTTCGGTCACGATGTGAAGGAGAGTGGATAAAGTCATTGATACGTTGAAGACAGTTGGCAGCCCCGGCAAACATCGGAACGTACTGGAAAAGACTTGAGAGTGGCTGGGTTAAAATTACAACCAACGATAGAGATGTAAAGGCTTTGGCAACGTCGAAGGTGTTGTCTCCACTACCATTCGGAGAAGCTGATAGATAGATGGCGAAGCACACAACTGGGACGATGAAGATGGGCGCAAAAGCTACCAAATCAGTTAGTAATAGGGCGGAGGTTCATCCTAGATTATTGTGAGCTTACCGATGCAAAATGAAAAGACCATGATCATTCTGAACCCGTTGGCAAGCTCCAACTCTTGAACACGAAGTGCGTCCAATGCTTTTTCAGACTGTTCACCTAACCCTAGCATTTTGATACTCTTGATCTGCGAAAGTATAGAGACTGTGCGGTCTGCATTCGCCTTAGACATCGTTCACAAGTCATTGCCCGGACAATATTATGAGAACTTACTGATCCGCGCCTGGAGAGCTTCCATCCACCGATTCTGACGAGGCATTGTGAACTTGTTAACGCACAGAGTGACCAGAAAGCATGCTGTGAGAAGTTAGTAAGGTTGCTGTCAAAATTCTCAAGACCTCAACTGGGTTACCAATGGCAATTGCAACTGGGGCAATTGAGCCTGTGTGAAGTTCCCGCTGCAAGAGCCAGACAGCTATGCCAACTTCAACTACATTTGCCCAGGCTTCATGAAATACTCGGAGTCCCTGAGTGACCCTTTCCACGTCAGTACTCATCAATGTGACTGCCGCATTCTCATGTCGCGCAGTTGCGACTGTAGTGAGCTTCTGGTAGACAGCACCGACAAGAAGACCACGAATCTTCGCCATGTTTCTGAGGTGCAGTTGCCAGTAGATGCTTCCAGAAACGGCGATGCCCGTATAGACCAGAACAGCGCCCAATATCATGAAGTTGTCAATTCCATGCGGTCCATCTTCGGTTCTCGTGTCTTGCAAATATCTCAAAATAGCCTTGATCAGTAATGGCTGACTGAGTGTAAAGCCAATGAGACACAGCCGTGGCAACACAGGATAAATCGCCGACCACCCTAACGATTCCCAAATGGCTCTGCACATACCCCAGAGGCTTGGGTGATGAAGCTCTGTGATTTGGAGTTCTTTTGAAGAGAGGTCTGTGGTCAAAGGATATAAGTCGTCGATGGAAAGGTCATGGCGATATCCTAACCAAAGAAGAGGATTGAGCCAGTAACAGAACCCTCGATTCCACAATCCGCTCCATTCCTCAGGGCTACAGGGGAAACTGCTTCCATCTTGGCTGAACCTTTGTTTCTCAAAGGATTCTAAGGATAAGATGGCAAACTTGAAAACCAGGCATGCCATTGCAGTCCCCAGCAGTGATGGCGCATAACCTTCAAGCCATAAGGTGCGGAGCTGCAAGATGTCAAATAACAATGAAGAAGTGAAGTACATAATCAGTATCGCAGATGGTTGCCGAGATCGAGTATGTTCGAACCATGAGAGTGGATACAATAGGAATGTATCAAAGACGGCTAGCGCTGCAGCAGCAACCGCGAGGGGTGTTTTGTCCAGACGGATCCATATAATTAAAGAGGCTAGTTGAAGACATCCGTGAATTGCGATCGTGCTCTACAATTTTACATTCGATTGGTAAGTAATAATGGCAAATGCATGGCACATGCTTACCAATTTGAGATATTTCAAGATGCTCCCCTGAATAATCCGTGGCTTCGCATGCAACATCTGCAGACGAACAAGCGAAAAAAGGAGCACTATCGACGACGGGATAATCGCCAGCACGCTCCTTTCGAATCGAAGCGTGAAGTCAAAACTACCATTTTTGTCTTCTTGAAATACGACTAGTTGTCCCATCATGAAATGTTGATATGAATTTCAGGCTGTCAAGATGATGCTCGGCGGACTCTGACTGAGTCTTGCAAAGTGGTGTAATTAGGTGATGGTAGCATGTGCTGGCAGTGCTGTCGGATACCGATCAAACATTAGTCCAAAACAAAGGTCACGTGGAATGATTCCCAGTAAGGAGATGCAGGCCAAGCGCCACTTACCAGCGCCTGCATTTCAAGTTGATGGCCAGCTAGGGTATGTTGGTTCCAAGGCCGTTTGTTCCGTGCGCCAAGATTTCATCCAAGCAGCTTTGGTTGCAATCCTTCAAACACCTGCCTCATTGAGAGGGTGTCAAGAACATGCACCAACCTGCCCGTGGTGATCGACGGCGGTGTCTCGCCTGGGCCAACTTGAATTATCCAGCAGCATCCGCGGACAAGCGGTTACCAATGGCCTGGCATGATAGGGTGAGTCTTCTTCTTTCAATTATCAAACAAGGAGGTGCTGCTCGATCATAGCTTTATCACAATATATCATTGGGCAAGCAATTGACGCCATGTAGGTGGAATGTGAGGAGCATGCAATCCGCATGGTTGAGGATCGAGACCTGGGTCCGCGAGACCTGCGCCAGCCTTTACCAGGTTGCTGCATGCTGTCTGGTCAGTGGAGATGCTTAGGCAGAATTCAACATACGACTTTAGCAGGCTTACGCGTGCGGCGCATGCCAGAAGATGTCACCTCAGTGGCCTTCTAGCAAAGTTCGCCTACATAGTCGGTTTAATGTACCTCGCTGTTATCTGCCTTGACCGCATTGGATACCAGGGGCAGCCCCCACTTGCCGCTGCGGCTAGACTCCGTTCACCTGCCTTATTCAGTGGGAACTATCTTGGCAACTTGACTATCTGATCAAGCTGAGGCAGGATGGTGGCACAGAAATGAAGTTATCTTTCGTCGAAGGCCGGTGACCTTGATCTTGTGTGATGAGCTCTTGCACAGGTACGCGCGGAAGCCTTCCTTCCCAATTGGTTCAATGGCAAAACAGGCGGGGATATCAACGTCTGGGCAACGGGTCAACCCATCGCAGTCGCCTGTCATCGATTACAGGTCACAAGTCGGTCTTAGTTGCCGGCAAAGCAGTGAGTTATTGTGTTATGCGTTTGGGGCGCTACCAAGCATAGCTTCCCACGATTGGAAGGAAACGCGTAGGAGAATGAACACGGTGGTGGACTTTTAGAAGTACGAATGATTCGAGATTAAACCAGCGCTATAAGATGATTTAAACACATAAAGATGAATTAAGTCAACGTATAGCGGTAGCAGAGACCACCGCTTTGAGTGTCCATAACCTGAGATACGCGCACATCATGCTCCAAGCCACCCATGGAAAGTAAATCATTGAGGCTAGCACCTTCTCCTGAGTCAGCCCTTCCTGAATATTCAGCCATGCGTTTCTGATCTTTTTGCTGCCAAATGAACCACAGTCGGTCTAGCTGTGCATGGTGCAAATAGAATATTGGGTCTGCCGCCTCAATACGTTAGATGATGATCGTCTGTATGTAGCCACGCGAAGAACGAATGCTTACCATAGGGAGCTGTGAAGCTGTAGAAGTCGCCTCGTATGCCGTTAGGGGCAACATTATGAGGTCCGTTCTCCACGCCTAGAAAGAAGGACTCGTAATCCTTCTCCTCTAGAATGGCCTGCACAGCGGCTGGGCTTGCGTTCCGGCCGGGAAAGTCGGTGAAGCCACGCGAGAGGCAATGTGGTCGGACGTGTGGACCATAGAAGAGAGGCTGGAGGTCTGCGAATGGCCCTTCAGTCACACAATGCCCTTCGCCAACGCTAGTTGGTGCGCTTTCGTTTCCGTTGCCACCGAATCCTGTTGTGGCCGAAAATATCGGAGAATCTGCGAGATTTTCCCAGTCAAGCGTCCAGTCCCAGTAACTAAGATGACTCAGGTTAGCGAAGGTTCTGTCAGCCTGAATCGTGCTACATTGGAGACGTACGGAAGTGACCCGTGGTATGAGCATTTCTCCCGTAGGTATTTCTCATAAACCGAGATAAACCTCCGGTGCCAAGAAAAGAAGGCGGCCTTTCCATGGGCTTTCGGTTCATGTTAACAAACCTCCCACGCGTAGGGTGACATAACGTACTACTATGAGCGTGCATGTTGTGAACAAAAGCAAAATCATCGTGAACTGTGCCATTATGTCTTATAACAGATGGAGTGTTGCTGAGACATCGGGCAGCTTTGATGTAGTCAAGCTTTTCCTGCTTAGACAGCATTCTCCATTCATTCCTGAAATACGGGTCAGAGCAGCGAATTTCTGTAGGGGATTCTGAAGAGCCCGCTTTCCAATCTGGTGGTGGTTCAGAGCTCGGGGGAGCATCGCCGTGAAGATTGCACGATTGTTCTTGAAGGTATTGATGAAGATTCGTTGCATCAGTGTAACCTACATGTCGTCCTGAAGTAAATGCTGCGAGGAAGGACATGAAGACCACGAACACGACGGTGAAAACGCGACCGAAACGCTTCCAAGGTCTTTCACGGAACGACATCGAGCGTATCCTTTCCGACGCCGTGTCAGAGCCGGAAAGCTCTGGGTCCGACAATGACAGCGACCGGTATCTACCATTTGCCATAGTAGAAGGCATAGAGGTATCCGTGTCAAACTTAGTAGCGAGAAAATGAAGGTTGTTCACAAGATCATGAAGAAAGTATGAAGAGCGACGTAAGCCTGAATTGACCTGATGGTGGGGATTTGCCATTGAAATTGAACCCTATCCTCCAGATTCATCGATATTCCTCTGTTTCTTTTCCGGCGTAATGGAACCGACGTGCATGGCCTGGACAGCCTGAATAAAACCTGTCCAGCCATGGTCATCTTTGCCCAATCCTCCACGACTGCATATCATGATACACATACCCCCATGGTCAGTAGAGATCTGGCTGACCTCTGGCAGAGAACCTGAACGCTGCGTTGGAGATGGAGTATCTGGTACTTGGAGGCTCTTTGATGCATCCTAGGTCCTAGACAGGGCGGGGGCGGGGTGAGGAAGCCAGATGCAAGAGAAAGCGGGGCTTATAACCATGTATTCATAAACGCCCGTCTATTTGTGTCCATTTCTGCCAGATGCAGCCATGCACGCAGCCTGTGAGTCTAGCTCCACTTTCGTCATCTACCTTATGCTAGAGTCCGGAAGAACTGTTTTCATGATCAGGAGTGCACCCTGCTGATATTCGTTCAACGCAGGCTGCACTGTATTTCGTCTAGATGAACAGTTCGACTGCGTACCATATTCCTCGCACTTCGAATCCCCCAACACCTTCCACTTTGACTTTGGAATTACAACCACAACAAGACCATTCAGTCTGACCCTGTTTCTTTGCACATCATGACAGACTTGAACGAGGAGAAGTCAAGCGTGCGATATCTAGAGGACGATATGGAGATCGGCATTTTGAACAAGCGGCTGTCTATCTGGTCGAGGATGCCTCAGCTTACGACGACCTCCATTAGATCCATCATTCTGCATTTTGCTGTCGCAACAACGTACCTCATCCTTATTACAGCCTGGGTCAGAATCGCTATTCCACCCAGACTCCCGGCCCTCATACACAGTTTGTCATCGCTTGGATGCGTTGGAACTTCGAGCTGACTGACAACTTTGTAGTCCCCGCCAGAGATGCTTTACAATATCAGGTAACGGAGATGTACACGCGCGAGGACGATCCGAATCCATACATGGGTATATCAGATGCCTCCGACGAGGCCTGGCACAAGCTCATGGAGCGTAGGTCAACCACAGACAAGTATAAAGCTCTACTGATACCCATATGATATAGATACGAGCTTTCGATTGACGGACGATGATCTAGTCAAATTGAACAGATCATCAGTGGCATTGGGGCGAGGGGGGTATTTGGGGATGGCTACTGTCTTTCATGAACTCCATTGTCTGGTAGCTATTCAATCTTCCCTTCGCGATATTCATTCGCTGAGATTCATGTCAAGAAAATGGTCAGATGGTCTTCGAACATCACGCGATATGGACATTGGTTTGGCATCCGTGACCATGCGGAGCTGCAAACACACATTAGTAAGTTTGGCGCCGCAATTCCTTCGCCAGTTGATACGCGAAACCCGTGCAAAGTTCTAAGCTTACGGGAAATAATACCAGATCACTGCATGGATGTTGTTCGTCAGAGCATAATGTGTCGAGCTGATATGTCTCCTATGACCTTTTTCTGGACACCGAACAGCCGTGTACCAGAGACCGACTTTGCCACGAATCACGAGTGCGCCAACTGGGGTATGGTTGAGAGATGGTTAGAAGACAGGCGCGTCGACATTTACGCAGAGGGCGAACTGAATCATCCAGTCTACGGTGCGCAGCCAACTATTCTGTTTAGTCTCTACCTAAACTTTGAACTAATCCTTTGAATCAGGGCCTTCTTACCCCAATGGACATCGCCTTATTGAAGAATGGAACGTGCCTAAGACTTTACCCTTTGTACCAGTCCCAGACGAAGAGAGGTTTCATCAGAGCTCAGGGTAAATACTTCGCAGATTTTCCCGTCGATACATGCAAGTAGGAAGAGTTCGGGCAACAAGGAAAGTACTTTATGGGTGTAGCGCAAGGGGCCTTACAGTAGAGATATGAATTAGTCGTGAACTGCTTTATCCAAATTTGTTTCTTAGACAAACTTTTTACATAAGTTACTCCCTGAACGCCGCCTTGCATCTTATCCCTGTTCAATAATTTCCTTTCAACGACGAAAACATCATCGAGCCCGTCTCACCGAATGATGCATTCGTCTTACAGCATTCGGGAGACAAGATTCACAAAACCAAGCATTATCTCGTCTAGATCTCAAAGGGTACATGGAACTGTGCCAACTCGAGCGGGATGGAAACGGTGTTTCCTCGGAGTCTACTGCCTGGGGGTCGGCGAGAGCATCTGCATACTCTCCTAGGCACAGGAATTCATTTCTCCGCCAATGGGAATGAATATGCTTACCAGATGTAAGCACATCAACAAGTCGGTCAACCGCTTACGCGTTATTTCGGGACGTCAAAAGTGGGAGACGCAAGAGTGCTGAGCCGCGAGAACGCGTCGCATCATGTCAGTCCAGCTGAGCTGCTGGCACATTGTCACCTGCGTTTTGGCTCTGCAGACATGTGCGGGCGCAAGAATGACAGCATTGGCCTTGCCACCTCGTCAACAGAGGCACAGTGCATTCGCCAAGCTAGTGTACCAGTTCTTCAACGTCTTTGGGAGCTGAAAGGTTCTGGGTAGTCGAAATTGACTCACTTCTCTTATCCATGTCATCATTTAGCTCCACAAGGTGGTTGCGCTGCCGAACCCGAATTAGGCAGTTCGGTTCGTGATAGCAGCATGCGGTTAGGGCCCGGGCCGTGGCGGCGCTAGCAAGACACTCCGACTTAAAAACCAACACAGCGTTGTATTGCATATCTCGGTCGCTTCAAGCAATATGTGGCCCGAAATCTCAGAGCACATTAAGCTAATGTCCGAATACTCACAAGGAGCAGATGCGTCCGACCATACTGACGCACTTCGCGAGGGGCCTTTGACGCTTGTGGCCAACCATAGGTATCCATCCAATTAGAGGCCCGTTATCAACGAAAAGAACGGTGATTGGACTTTCAGATGGGGAACAAACAGGCGACATTCTCAAAAAGGAGCACCCGAATCGATATCACTCCTGGGTTACATGCAAATAAACATTAGTGTCACTTTGACTGAGAAATAAGCAGACATAATTGATTGGCTTAATTGCCTCGTAATAAGTCAAGCATATCTGTCTGTTCAAGGTTCTCCATTCATATGTACATGCTTTAATGACGCCTGGCCGGTGTTTCATGTGTCGCAATCTGCCAATACTCCGCAAGGTTGGGTTGTAATAGAAAGGATACGAATCAGCTGCGACAGTCATCAGGAAGGGATTCCGTTGACATAGAACCGTCGTGCTGCTCATGTTCTGCTACTCCAATGTCGTGATTATGTCCATCGGGGAACGAGGCGCCTGGGCACAGTCAGCACTCAACGCTCATTCATAAGTGACGCATTGTGACAGTACCTAGCTTCGGGTGTCTCAAATACCCAGGTTTCATAGGGTTGAATGATCTTTCCTTGGCCCAATTCTGGATGGCGTCAAAATTGACACACGAATGGGGCACGTCGAAGTCTGCGATAGGAATTGCAGTATCTTCCTTCCAAAACATGGTGATTAGAGAAACATCGCCTCGGCACATTGCAGACTGACGGAGAATCTCAATGCAATGTCCTGATAATACGTCAGTCCCTCTTCGGCATGTTGTGGTTCACGAGCCAGTAATGACAGGGTAGCTTGCATACTTGTGTGCCAGTGGTTCAGCATTTCTTGGTGGGAGGTTAAATTCGGAAAGTAGTGGTCCTTGTAGATGTACTGTCGAATACGTTTCTAATAGAACCGTCAGTCGTGCCCGCATTTTGGTTTGGATGCCAGTATTTACGAGGCAGTGAAGCTCATGGACAACTCCAAGTGTCCCCCAGTAGGTGTCGTCTTCACCAGGAAGAGGAATCGAGGTCTTGTTGATCCGGCGTAGATCTTCGCCTGACACTCGCACATGGGCATCTGCGTATTTTAGTCGAAGGGTTGCCGAGTGGCACGTCCACGAACTGTGAAAACAGGAAATTACTTACGCTCTACTAGATCCGACCATGCTTGATCAGACTCAGAAGATGGCTCTCCTGTGAATGGGTTCTTAAGACAAAGACTTGGATCATATACCACCGGCTCGTACTCAACCACAGAGTTCGCTGGCGCTGTTTGTTGTTCATGGAATTAGAAAGACGTGCAAGGATGGTGGTTGGGAAAGCTTGTTCTTCTGATGGCGACAGCAACGCAAAACGACGATTGCACTTACAGTGCACAATGCTTTTTCGAATATCTTTGCAACTTCCGAGATGGACGACAGCTGCCAGAAATACACCGGTGTAGATTATGAACAGAACAATATGGACAAACAAAGGCTGGAAACCGAAACTTCGATCATGTCTTCCGAGGGTGTGAGGTAACTTTGCGTCATGCTCTTCCAAGAGTTCGTCTTCTGACCCATCCTCAGACGGAACAGCAGTGAACGTCGAGTTTGAGCGAAATCGTGAGACGACCCGCTTCCACCATGGAGAATCTCTCAGAAGTTGGAAGGACATGATCAGTTGCGCCAGATACCAAGACCTGGATGCCGAATTTCTTGGGGGATAAACTTGACGCAGGCTTCCAGCGACAGTTGGAAAGATGCTTGGTATAAGGAAGGCCAAAGTTCTGAGTCCCGCTCAATATGACGGCAAAGAAAGGAAAGAACAACGAAATTCTGGTGTGCTTATCATTGACCCCTGTTACTCAAGGACCACCGCTTGCCGGGTAAAACTGGGCGCATACGCATATGCAAGACGCCAAAGCGCCAAGTCAAATAAACGGGGTATAAACTCACCTTGGGCTGTTGGTGAGTGAGATATCTCCTCCTTTCATGAGAGGTTGCATCCTGCCCCTTCTACGTGGACTTGAGAGAGGCACAGTCTGGCCAAAAGGGCCTGCATTTGTTTGGGCCAAGGGCACCTTCCCAACGGAGAAATCGCACGCCTGCGGAGTTTCAAGCCATTCACTTCTCGTCTTCCAACATACCAACCCTGATTGCGTGTTCATGCGACTTGTTCTGCAAGCTGATACCTGCATACGGCACAGTCCTCATCATCCTCCATCAAAGCGAAAGCGGCTACCAGTAGCTTCCACCCTGGCTCGTCAACACACCAGACTTGCGGCCGCAGAGGCAAGCACATCAGGTTTGAATCAGATAGCAATACTTCTTGAGTGCCACTAGATCAACAAGATTGACAAAAGTTCCATCGGTGTGCTGTAAGACTTGGATCCATTTTCGATGAGACCATGACGATGACCTGGGGGGGTTTAGAAACACTCCCTTGGCCAAAGAACTCACCATAGGTCTGTACTAACTACATACTCTATCAGCCTTCGACGATACCATGAAAACAGGAAGGGTGAATGAACGACTTGTGAGAAAGAATAGTCGAAAAGCCGGAAGACCGACACGTTGGCGTCAGCGAGGAATTATGCCGCAGGAGCTGAGGAGTACAAGTACAGCTGGAACGAGCTTCCTTGACCTGCTAGACTCTTTCATATTCTCACAGCCACTTTCAGTCTACTTACTCCGTTCTTCTCCGTCCAAAAACCTTTTCATTACATCTTATCATCGTTGGAATCGAGTATTCATTGTGCAAAATGCAATTCAAGACCCAATTCGCGATCCTCGCGGCTCTGGCCCCTGTTCTGCAAGCCTTGCCTGTTGATAATGGCGGTGCAGGTAAGTTAAAATGATAATCAATTCTGGAAACGCGCTCGGGTCATCGGAGACTGATTTTTGCAATCAACACAGCTGTGGCCAGAGAGGTCAACGACAAGCGTGCGCCGGATGATGCCGATGCCGCTTATGGCATCTTCTATGCCAACGGAGCTGGCACCAAAGCCAAGCGGGACGATGCCGACGCAGCCTACGGAATCTTCTACGCCAATGGTGCGGGAACCAAAGCCCGACGTGACGATGCTGACGCCGCCTACGGCATTTTCTACGCCAACAGCGGTGCCTCGAAGGCTAAGCGTGATGACGCTGACGCAGCCTATGGCATTTTCTATGCCAACAGCGGCGCGTCGAAGGTTAAGCGTGATGATGCTGACGCTGCGTACGGTATCTTTTATGCCAATGGAGCGGACTCCAAAGTCGAGCGCGACGAGACCAACGTCAGCGCGTGAGTTGGTCTGAAGCGTGCTTCTGCACTCACGTCAACCTTTCTGGTCTTGAGACATGCCACCAAGCTCCGGGGTTTGCAATGGCAAGAAAGCCTTTGAATGATCTATGCGAGAACGATGGTATTGGATAGTGGATTAGTCATGACAAGAACGATGTTTCCGACAGACATGTTGGCTAGCTACAATTTCCATTCCTATGGTTGAGACTTGACAATCCCCCAATCCATGGAGTGAACGGAACAAGTTAAGAGTGATTTTCACGTCAGTGACTTCATCCATCTATTATTCCTCAAAAGTTGAGACTGAAGGTGTTTTGCAAATTACTATACACTTCACGGATCATAGAACTTGGGCAAAAGGCACCTCAGCCCAGCTTCTCCTGATCTTCCTTACCCCACATGGAATCCGCTCGCGGCCTATAAGATTCATCGGCCTGGATTGATGAGAAGTTACCAGTGTAGTCAGATAACAGTTCTTTCGAGAAATATCCTGCAGCCCACAAGGGCATTTTCTGAGAAGGACGCCAGGATCCCGGAGTCCTAGATACTTTACAAAAGATCGCGGGTACCGAATAGCTTCTTGTTTTATTCGCTTCTTCAACATTACTTTTCTCGGCCGGAAAGACAAGCCTCCTCGTGCTCCCTGACCCTGTGTTAACTAAACCCCCCCGCCCCCCAAGTGTGGCAGGGGTATGTGCATGGCGTTATCGGTCTCAGTTCCGCTAGCCAGGAGAACGGGTCTTTGATTGTTGTTACTAAGTTGAACAAGGCTCTGGATGAGGTCTTCGATACGCAGACCGACCCAAAACCATGGAAGAAGGCAGACGTGCTTCCATTCACGAAAGAAATATCACTCTGTGACCTCTCGCGTATTTCCCCTCTTACAGCAGCCAGAAAGGTTCGCCCGCAAGCAACAACATGCCACACAGAAGTATAAATGCAAAGTCAGAAGACAGAACAAAAATCAGACAGCCTACAAAATAATCGAAACTTCTTTCGGGCTAATAGCGAAAATTGTGGTTGAGCAGATTTAGAGAAAGCCGGGAGCATTTGCCGATCCTACATGTACTTAAGTACTGTAGTCCCATCGCAATCGAAGGAATACTATTGACATCAGTAATGTTGTGCGAATTACGTACAGGGTTAGTGTCTCCAAAGTCTCGTTATTTGTGTACAAAAGTTGTCAAAGATCGAAGCTTCTCTTCAACTTTGATCAAGCCACATAAACTTGTCATTTATTTTGAGCTTCATTTTTTGAACCAGCTCATATCATTTTCATCAGACGCTTGATTTACCGCATCAACAATTTTAAACTCCAGCCTCGCTGATGGTGGCCGTGGCGTGCCAGTATCAAAAAGCGTCCGCCGCACGCCACAACGTTCTTACTTACATACCAGAACCTTGGAAGCCCATGCGGGGACGTGTCCATATTTGGCGCTCACGATTAAAATGTCGTCTCGGATTTGCTATTCCTTCTCCCCAAGTTCCTAATCAATTCTAGTTTGCACCTGCGTTTGTTCATCTCTCTCTCTGAGCGTCATGCGTATCATTCATCTGCTAGTCTGCCTCGTGGTTTTAGGGCTGACCGATGCTCGCAAATGCAACGGCCGCGAACATCTCTGCAATAGGAAATACTCGAACGTCACTTTCGTCGGTTCGCACAACGCCAACTTCGTCGGCGATAGAATAACTCACAATCAGAATGTTCCTGTCACTCGTCAGCTTGACATGGGTGTCCGATTTCTGACTATTCAAACACACTGGAAGGACGGCGAGATCAGAATGTGCCACTCCAAGTGTTGGCTTCTTGATGTGGGAAAGTTGGAGGACTTCTTGTTAGAGGTCGGCCGCTGGATGAAAAACCACCCTAACGAGGTGGTGACCTTACTGTTGACGAATCCGACTTCCATCCGCGGGACAGACTTCGCCGCAGCCTTTCGGAAAGTCGGAATGGATAAAATTGCTTTCACGCCAAACAAGAAACTTACCGTCAATTCGTGGCCCACGCTTGGCCAGCTAATCGATAATACCAACAGACTTGTTGTCTTCATAGGTAGGTACAAATGGTTAAGACAACTTCTCCTCCTTTATATTTTTCTTAGCATGCACTATTAGTATGTCACACTAACTCACACTAATTACACTAATACTACTAATTCCTTCCTTTCTTTAGCTATAGCTAAAGATGAGGAAATAGCTAGTATTAAGCCTCTAGCTATACTAGTAATATAGTTCTAGCCTATTTTACTACTTATAAAGCTATAACTACTAAATACTACTACTTTTATAGATTTAAGCTTTTCTTAGTAACTTCTTAGAGAGGTTTTACTATCTAAAACTAAGAGAAAATAAACTATTTAGAACTTATTACTAGATATCTTTAGAAGTATACTACTACTATTAAACTACTAGAAAGTGATATATAATATATCTATATAGAGACTAATAATAAACTAAGGCTAAACCTCTACTATATAGAGGTTAAGTGAAATTATTTATTTTTAAGATATATTTAACTATATTAGAATAGTTTTTATTAATAGCCTCTAAGTATATTTTATAATACTAAAAATAGAGGAATAATACTATAAAGTAGCTAAATACTTTAAGAAGATCTTTATAATAGCTTTCTATTATAACTTCTATAAATAATAACTAGAACTTACTAGCTTTACTAATAACTTTACTATTAGAAATATTAGAATTAGAGGAAACTTAATTAACCTTTAGCTAGAAGTAGTTTAATATACTAACTATAGAAATAGTAGATAGAGTATTTAAAGCTTAATAGTAATTTATAGTATATAGCTTAATTAAAGCTAAACTATAGCTTAAAATAGAGTTTAATAGCTTAAAAACATTAAACCTATAAATAATAGACTCTTTATTAGAATTCTAAAGGATACTAAATCTAGGAATATATACTTATTAATAGTCTATAAGGAGATTAAGGCGTACTATAAACTATAGAGTAATAATATTATAAAGATAACTAGGATTTAAATTAGTTTTATATTTATTTTAAACTCTAATAGAGTATAATAGAAGATACTTAGTAGTAGCTTTAAGCTACTTAAACTACTTAATATAAATACTATTAAATAACCTAAGATATAGATTATATATATAGTTTATAATGTTTTAACTATAACCTCTAACTTTAGAGGAGAACCTATTAATATAGAGCTAATCTTTGCTAATAAGGTCCTTTAGTAGTTAAAACTTAAGCCTATAAAGTGCATAGTAGCTGCTTATACTAGTAGATAAGCTCTATAAACCTAAATTATCATTTTTAAAAAAATACCTCTAGTTAAGCGTTTTACTCTATAGGATAGTAATTATACTATTAAGCTTAAACTAAAGATAAATATTAACTAATACCTAAAATATTTTAACTAATATAGGCTTAAACTATACTAAAAGAACTAATATTACTATAACTATAGTTCTAAAAGAGTATATAATAACTATTAACTTCTAACCTAATATGCTAACTATAAAGGGGATTATAAAAATACTAATAATAAATGCTTACTAAAGCTAAAAAGAGACTATAGTAAAATTATATATCTTACTAAAGCTTAGAAGAAGAATATTATCTAGAAAAACATAAAAGCTAAGAAAATTACAGAGGAAAATAATACTATAAAACCTCTTATAAAATAAATGCAATATATATTACTAACTAAAATATAGAGCTATAACTGTTTTTTGCTACTAGTTAAAGAAGAGAAGTTTAATATCTTTAAAACTTTAAGAGAAGATTACTCTAAAAGTAGCACTACCTCTACTCTAATAAAGCTTAAAACTTTAATTACCTCCTCACTAAATAAATAGAAAACTTATAGTCTTTTAAGTAAATATTACTAAACGTTTAGATATATATAGCCTTATACTGTTATATAGGTATAAAGCCTATACTAACCTAATATTTATATAGAAGTTTTAGGTCTCTATATATACTAACCTTAATAAAGAACTAAACAAAACTTATATAATTACTAGATATTTACTATATAGCCTAAAACTTATTTAGATATATTATAATAATTATTTATAAGCACTTATATATATTAAAAATTCACACTAATATCCCAGCATAACTTAAATCACACTCTAGCTATATTAAGATATAATAGAACTTACTATTAATAATATTTTTTACTTTAATATCTATAAAGATAGTAATAAACTATATATTTTAACTATACTTAAGCAATAGATCTTACTAGCTAAGCTATTTATAGTAGAAGACTTTAACGCTATATACCTAATATAGTAGCTAAGCGCTAGACTAAATATAGAAGTATTATAGTTCTAACGCTAAGTTAAATAATATAACTTCACAGTTATAAATAACCCTAAAAAGTAAATATATAACGCTAGAAACATTTTTAACCTCATTATAATAAACCTTCTATTAGTTAAAACATAAGTATTAAGCTATTAGTATATAAGCTTAGATCACTATATACTTATCTTAGTAGTTTCTAATATACTAAATCTTAGTACTAGACTATAAGTAGCTAATACACCTAAATACTACTTACCTAGAGACTATACTATATATTTTATAGAAGAGATTAAGGACTTCTTATAGGTCTTTAATTTATTCTTAGAAACTGAGGATAATTTTAATAAGTTTATAAGAGATATTTTTATAATCTTCTATACTATATTAGTAGTAACTAGAAAGAAAAGAAACCTAAAGAATACTTCTATCTACTAGTAGAATAATAAATACTATAACTTTTAGAAAGATTATTATACGTTAAAAAGAAAAGATAGGTACTTAGAAGAAACTAAGAAACTTTAAAAACTATTTTATAAAGCTATCTATAAAACTAAGATTATATAGTAAGCTAAAGTAATAGAAGGTATTAGGAATAATAAAGATCTCTTTAAAATTATAGGTTAGATAAAACATAGAACTTAATTTAAATCTCCTCCTCTATAGAATAAAGAAAACTATATCTGTACACCTACTGAAAAAATATACTTCTTATAGAGTAGACTCCTTAAATAAACTATTAAATATACTAAAGTTAACTTTAATATACTAATAATACTATAGTAGGTTATTCTTTAGGATAATACTATCCTATAAAAAGAGGTTTAATCTACTATATTTAAAGTAAGTAATACTACACTAGGAGTTAATAGAATCATAATAGTAATGCTTTAAGTAGTATAATAGAAGGGGGTAGAGAAGCTAGAATTTTTAGCAATTTTGACTTAAAAGCAAGGAGTTAGATAGACGTTTTCATAGGCGTTAGGCGTTATTATAAGAGGAAAAGGCTTATATAAGTAGATAGAGGCCTAGTCAGCCTATAATAAAAAAGACTAAGTAGATAAATAAAAAACACACTCATTTTTATATAATTTCCTGTTTTCTCTTAATAACTTTAGTAACTACCCTCTTAGAAGAGCTTTTAGGGTTTTTTAGTTTAGTTTATAGAAAAAACCTATTAATCTTTACTTTTTAAAAATTGAATAAAAATAGGTGTTTTTAGGCTCTTTTAGCCTTAGCTAGCTCTATTTTTATCCTCTCTCTTAATTCTTATTATACCTCTTTAATTATTTAAAGTGATAATAGGGTAGAATACTATAGGGATAATATTACTAAACTTTTTCTTAGTAGCTTATTTTCTTTTAAGAGATTATATAATTTAAGATATAAAAAGAGTAGAAAATATAGATAAAGTATAAGTTAGTTAAGTTTATATTTATATATTTATTTTTATATCTCTTATAGTTATCTAGAAAATTAATATATAAATGTTTAAGGTATTTTTAGAGGTTTTCTACTTAGAGTGGAGTGTTTAGTATAATTAATAAATTTTCTCTTTTACTCTATTATAAAATTAGTGACTAGTATAGGGGGGTAAGATAGACTACTATAGAGAATTCCTTTTATAGTCTTTCTATACTACTTTATTGAGCTAAAGTAGGAAAAGCTTAAAAGAAAAGGTAATTTAAATATTACTATATTAGAAGAAAATTTAGCTAATACTTTTTTAACCTCTATTTTCTTAAAGTAAAGAGCGATAGCTTAGGTATTTAAAATTAAAAATTAACTAAACTTATAGGAGTTTAAAAAACCTTAAAAAAAAGAGTATTCTATTAAGTAGAAAAGAGTAGGTAGGGTTCTATATAAGTTTTACTAAACCTCTTTATTAACCTACTATTTACTTATTTAAAACACCTTTTTAACTTCTATTTTCTTAAGATAAAAAGCGATAGCTTAGGTATTTAGAATTAAAGATTAACTAAACCTATAGAAGTCTAAAAAACCTTAAAAAAAAGAGTGTTCTATTAAATAGAAGAGAGTAAGTAGGGTTCTATATAAGCTTTACTAAACCTCCTTATTAGCTTACTATCTACCTATTTAAAATTATTATATACTACTTTATTATAAGCTATTATAATAATAACTTAAGAGTAATTAAGATAAAGTAAACTTATTTTACTTTTATTTTTAAAGCTGAAGTTATAAAAGTAATAGGATTTATTTTACTCCTCTTATAAACCTTAAAAAGGATGAAATTAATTAATCTATTTTAAAAAACTTCTCTTTACTTAAACCTATTAAAAAGTTTCTAATAATATATTAACTAGTAAGGGGAAATACTAAAAAACTTAAAAACTTAAGATCTAAGTTATATTTATATATAGAAATACTAAGATCTAATTTTCTTAAATTATAAAATACTATAAGTATAAAGGTATAAAAAGCTAAAAAGGAAAAATATTATAACTATACTAACTTTTTAAAAAATAAAAAAAGGAATGTTTTCTAAGTTTAACTAAGAGTATTTCTCTCTTCTAAGAATAATTCTATACTAACTCTATAAAAAGAAAGGTATATATATCTCTTTAGATTTCTCTCCCTCTATATTTTTAAATAGTAAATAAGTAGCTAGAGTAAAGTATTTCTTTTAAGGTTTATAGTTAATACTATAGTTTTATTATAGACTTTATTAAATCTTAGGTCTAACTTATAAAAGAGGAGAGTTATAGAGTAAAGCTATAGAGGATACTACTAAATATAGCTAGACTTCCTCTATAGAGAAAAGAGAAAAAAACTTAAAATATAAAATAACCTTACTATTAAAATAGTAAAAAAGAAGAAGGATAATAAATATATATATACTTTCTAGATAAGAGAGAAGGATAAAAATAGAAATAATAGTAAGAGTGTCCTTTTCTTTTTTTATCTTTTTCCTTATTTTCTATTATTCTTTTAAACCTATATTATAAGAATTTTTTTATTACTCCTTCTATTAATAAATTATTAGCTCTATTTAAGTTTTATATAATTTTTTTATTTTAGCTTTTTTTAGTAGGGCTTTTTTCTACTTCTTCTTCTATTAATTTACTTATATTTTCTTTAGAATAGTATTACTAAACTTTAAAACTTTAAAAACTTTAACTCTAGCTTAAGATAAATAACTTAGACTAGAAATAATAAATAATAAAGCTAACTTAGTTACTAGTAATACTTTAGTAAGTCCTTTTATAGGTTTTTCTTTTTACTAACTTTAATAAAAGAGACCTCTTTTAATTTTAGATTTAAATTAGAGTTCTAAAGTAAATATAGAAGCTAAAGTCTTTAAAGTAATAGTTTCTAAAAGTAGCGCCTCTAGTGTAAATATAATATTTAGAAAGGATTTTTTAAGAGAAAAGGGTATATAAAGCTGTTTAAACTTTATTAAATCTTATTAAAAGGTTTCTAGAGTATATAGCTTAAAACTTTAAGGATTTAAAATACTATAGCTTAGAATAGCTAGAGTACTATTTTTTACTAGAAATAACATTTTAGACTTTCTTAAAAGTTATAAAGCTATAGTAGAAGTAGTAGAAATAACTAATATTTTAAAAGTATTAAGTATTATTTTCTATATAGATATACCTTTTTAAGCTAATAATTAAATAAAACTTAGTAAGAAAACTTAGTTATAAGTGAAAATATACCTTATCTAGCACTATAAAGCTATAGATAAGAATTACTAGAAACTACTAAATAACTAGATTAATTAGATTATTTTTATAACTCTAATAATAAATAATCTAAACTATAAAGTAGCTATATAGTTTCTATAAAAGATTAATAATATTTAAACTAAAGTTATAAGATATAACTTTAATATTATAACTAGCTTCTAAATTATCTATATAGTTATATTAAGATTTAATTAGTTAGCTTTAGATAGAATAGCTCTACTTATAAGAACTAATATTTATAAATTATTTAGAAAAGAGGATTTTAATAAGTTTAAAGTTAATTTAATAAATTAGTTTAGCTTTAAGGCTATTTAGAAGTAAACTTTTTAGATTACTACTTCTATTTATTCTCTATTTCTTATATTTCTAAAAGTACTAAGAAGGGAAGCTTCTCTCCCTCTATAAACTAAAAGAAGTAAGACTAAGCTTAACTAAAGCGTTAAAAACCTCTAGAACTAGTTTTTAAACTAGTAACTTTCTAACTTAGTAAAAATAATAGATAACTAGAAAATCTCTACTAAAAGGATTACTTATTTTTCTCTAGCTAAAGAAGACTACTATTTAGCCTTAGTCTATTTAATTAAAGTTAATAAGGAAAATCTTAAGCTTTTCCTTTATAGTTTATATAGTTAGTACTAGTATATAAGCTATATAAATTATAACTTTAAAGAAAGCTATTATTCTTAAAAGATAGCTAATAAAAGAAGTAGTTTAATCTAATACTTCTAAAGATACTATTCTTATAAACCTTAAAATAATAAGTTTTTTATCCCCTAGATAATTATTACTTTATTATAATAAAATAGCAAGCTTAACTAAAAAGCTATTATTACTTACCTTAAGAATTAAAATAGCTATAAAGCTATAAAAGCTTAAACTACTGAGATTTTTAAGCAGAATATTAGCTAACCTTAGTCTACGCTTATTAAGGTTCTATAAGATTATAATAACTTTAACTTAATTAAATTTTCCTATAGGTTTATAGAAAAAAGAAGTATTATATTAGATAATAAAATATTTAGTTAAGCTTCTACTTTCTAAATATTAGCTATTAGTAAATAGAAATATAAAGATTTAATCTAGCTTTCTCACCTATATAACCTAATATAACTTAATAGTTTAACTAAAGGTAATTTACTTAATTTCACAGTATCTAAGCTTATAATTACTTAGTTAAAAACATATAAAGCTAATCTATTCCTATAAAAGAAGCTAAAGCTACTAAATCCTAAAAAGGTTAAGAAAAAAGCTTTAAAGTCTCTTTCTAAGAAGGTTTATTTTACTATATAAGATATTAAAAACACTCTAACTATTTTAAAAAGACCTTTTTCTTTATAACCTTATTCTAAGAGTTATTTAAATTTACTAAAAAAGTTAGTTATAGAAAAGAATTTACTTTTTAACTAGAAAAAGTAAAAAGAAAACTTAGATATTAAAATAGAAAAAGAAAGCTTTTTTAAACTAATTTCTATATCTACTAATACTTTAGAACTAGAAAGAGCATTTAGAATAGAAAGAGAAGTAATACTTAGTAAAGTTATTAAGATTTCTCTTCTAAAACCTATCTTAAAACTATCTTTTTTAAAAAGTAACTTCTAGCTAGCTATATTCCTTAATAGTAAAAATTAGAAATTTATTAAAAATAAAAAACTTATTAATAAACTTATCTTATATAAGTTTTATAGTTTAGTTAGTTTACTAGTTAAAAAAATCTATAAGATTTAGCTAGAATATAGAGAAAGGTTTATTAGAAAGATATATATTTTTATAAATAATTTAAAAGGAGTTATCTATATATCTATTTCTATAGACTTTATAGATTTTACTAAAACTTTAAAGGAAAAAGCTTAATAAACTAACTAAGTTTCTAAATATAATAAAGCTATTTAAATCTAAAACTATCTAAAGGTTTTTTTAGTTAAAGCTATTATCCTAATAACTATAAACTAAATAGCTTTAATAATTATTATATTATAACTTATTTTAAAGATCTCTATTAGTAATAAGCGCTTTAATAACTACTTACCTATATAGAGTATAATTAATACTAGCATAGAATCTAGTTTTATAAGTTATTAATACATTTTAGACTATAATATTCTAATTTCTATTACTACTTTAATAATAAAAATAATAGCTAAAGGTGACCTAAAGCTATACTTTATTAAGGTATACTATATACCTATTTAGATTAATAACTATAAAATTATAATAACTATAATAGTAGTAAACTTTAAAACTATTAACTATAATTTACTCTTTAGACTTTCTTTTATTATCTCTATTAAACTTACTTTTAAGTATTTAAAACGCTTTATTACTACTATAATAAAAGTAAAAGACTGCAGAAGTAATAAATTCTAGAAAATTAGTATTCTAGTAGGTCTTATATAATTAAATTCTTTATATTAAATTTAACGCTATTTTCCTAAATAGGAAAACTATATAAAAGATATTTATAATACTTCTAAAGCTACTAAAAGCTAACCTAAAACTAACTAGAACCTTAGTAATATATATAATGAAGTTTGAACTTATTATATTAATACTATAATAGACTATAAAAAAGAGCGTCTTTTTACTTAAGAAAGAAAAAAAGCTAACCTTTTTAAATAAGAAGAAGCTATTTCTAAAACTAATTAGTGCTCTATTTTAATTTCACTTTTAGCTACACTTAATATCTTAAGAACTATTACTAAAGTAGTAGTTACTCTAATTATAGAAACTATTTAAGCCTATTTTCTTAAGAACATTAAAAGCTAGTAAAACCTTCCTAAAGTCCTAAAAGATTAAGTATTCTTTAAGTCAATTAAAAAAAACCTTAAGTCTAACTAAGGTTTTATTAGCATCTATATAATATATAAATATAAAGATAAAAAGATTTATCTAGTTAATAATTTACTTTTAGATAGTTTTGTTCTTAATAGTTAGAAAGACTAGAAGAAGATTTTAACTTAAGAAGTAGAAAGCTATTATTAGCTTTCTAACTTCCTTTTTACTAGCTATATATATCTATAATTTATATAGTTTAACTAAGGGACTTACCTTACCTTAGAAAGGTTTTTAAAGCTTAAAGTTACCTAGCTATACTTTTTACTAAGAGAGATTAAAATACTTAAATATATCTTTATAAATTGAGAAAGGGCGTTAGTATAGGATTTCACAAAATATAGGCGTATTAACCTTTATATAGTTTTACTATAGAAAATTAGAACTATCCTATATATTATATAGTAAGAGAAAGGGATTTCTATCCTTAAAGCTTTATAGGAGAAGGTTATTAATATACTTAGATTGAGAGTTACGCGAGGAGTTTTAGAGGAATCCTATAAATTATATAGAAACTCCTAGTTTCTTATTGCTAAAAAGGATAGTAATATAAGGCTAATCAACTTATATATAAAACTTAATAAAATTAATATTAAAGATACTTTTATTCTTCTAGAAGCTAATAAATTCTCAGAAGACTTTACTAACTATAAAATTATAAGCTTTTTAGACCTATTTTCTAGATATAACTAAGTTTTACTTAATAAGTTAAGTTGAGATCTAACTATATTTACTATACTTTTAAGGCTATTTAGAATATATATTCTACCTTAAGGAGTAATAAATTTAGTTACTTAGTTTATAAAAGTTATAATAAGAATCCTCTATAACTTTATTCTAAGCGTTTACTAACCTTTCTTTAATAATATTCCTATTAGAGGGCTAAAAATAATATATAATAGTAACTATATAGTTAAGCTTCTAGAGGTATATTTATATATCTTTAAACACTTTATAAACTTAGATATAGTACTTTAGAACCTTAAGCTTACTAGTACTATAATTTCTCTTAAGAAATCTTAGATTTATTAGTCTACTATTAACCTCTTTAATTATATAGTAGGCAGTAGGAGATATAAGTCTAACTAGAATAAGGTTATTAAAATCTTTAAGTAGGAAAAGTGTAATAATATTATAGTAGTTAAAAGTCTTCTTAGTATTATTAGGTTCTATTAAGTATAGATTAAGGATTATAGGATTATTTTTACTCTATTAGTAAAACTTCTTTAAAAAAGAGTACTTTTTAAATAGGAGCTAGAATAGCAGCTAGCTATAAAAACCCTTAAGCTTTATTTAATTAGCTTTTTATTACTTTAACTTATTAATTATAAAGAGGAAGCTAGTGAAATCTATTTATCTATTAATATAAATACTAAAAGGTGAAGTACTATGCTTAGATAATACTATTAGAATAAAAGATATATTACTTAATATAAAAGTAGAATTTAGACTAGCGTAGCTTTTAATTATAACGTAGAAAAGTTTAAACTTTAATTAGTTTTATTTACTCTTAAGAGGCTTAGAAACTATCTATATAATGTATAATTCACTTTTGAAACTAATATAAAAGTCCTTATAGACTAGATTAATAGTGCTATTTTAGATTTACCTAAAGTGGTTTTTATATAATAGATTATTTAGATTAAAATATTTAATTTCAATATTTACTATATATTTAATATAAAGAATAAGGCTATAGATAGTCTTTTATATAAACTAGTAGGGGAATTTAATATTTAAGAAGCTGAATAAGAAGAAGATTTAGATAAGATAATTAATAACTCTATTTATATACTTAAAGTAGAAGAGGATCTTAGACCTAAAGTAAATAATCTATTAAGCTTTAAATAAGCTTAGTTTTAACGATTATAATAAATTGCTAAGTATTTAGCTTTATTATTACGCTTAAGAACTGTTTCTTAGATTAATTCTAAGAAATTTAAGTTATATATAGCAAAGTATATACTTTGAGATAGTTTTCTCTTTTAAAAAGGAATAAAATTAAACTTAATACTAAGATGAGTAGTTAATAATAAAGAAGAATAGAAGAAGTTAATTTAGTATATATATACTAAGGGAGGGTATAGAGGCTATAATATAATATACGCTAGACTTTAAGAGCGATATACTTAAAAAAACATATATTAAATAATAAGCGACAAAATAAAAAGCTATTTACTCTATATATAAGTCTAACTAAGATGATTTAAAAACCTTTATATTTTTTCTATATTTTTAGTAATTTTGTTTTAGTATATTTATATTAATATCTAGAAGATTAGTAATTACTCTCTAGCTAAAGTTTATAATATACTTACTAGTTATATAGAGGCTTATTAACTTCTTAAGAATGTTAACTTAAAGATAATAGCTAAGTTTATTTAGAAAAATATAATCTACTACTATAGGATCTATAAGCTTCTTATAGTTAATAGAGGATTAGAAAATAAAAAGTTTATTAAAAAGCTTAATTAAGTCTATAGGGGATAATACCTTATTATTTTAGTATATAATTTAAAAGCTAATAGACTTATTAAAAAAGGATATTAACTTTTTATTTATATCTTTATAACTTAGTTAGACTTTAGTAGAAAGAACTAGATTTTAGTTCTTTATATAGCTTTATTTACTAACTAAATATTAGTTAGATCTTCTATAGGATACTCTCTTTTTTACTTTATTTATAGTTATAATCTAATTATTTTAATTAAAACTAAAAATATTATTTAGTGAGTATTAAACTAGTTAAAAGTTAGAGATACTAAGACTAAACTCTTTTTATATATATAAACTTTTAAATAACTTAATTCTAACTAGTAGATAGCTTTTAAATATATTATAAAGTAGTACTACTAAGTTACTAAAGACTATAACTAAAGAAATAAGTATAGAATATAATATAAAGAGCTATAAATTAGAGATATTATTTTTATCTATAACGTAAGGCTATTTATTAATAAAAGCTCTTTTAGTAAGCTTAATATATACTAGTTAGGCTTCTTTTATATTTAGTAGATATCTCTCTAAACTTCATTCTATTTATTTGAAACTTTTATTAGAATTCTTATTAAGTAGACTATAGTTAGTAATTACTTAAAGAAATTTATAGTAAATAAAAATAGCTATTTAGATAATATCTCTAAAATAGAAGTCTAATTAGACTTTAAATAAGCTTTTAATAAAGTCTTTCCTACTATAAATTAACTTAATTTTAATATACTTAGTCTAATAGAAATCCTAGACCTTAATAAGTTATTTGCACTAGAAGAAGTAGAGACTAATGATTTTAATATTATAAAAATGTAAATTAAGTAATTATAAGAATAAAACAAAACACTATAAGCTAAAGTTAATACTTAGTAGAAAAAGAATGAAATTATAGTAAGCATCTCTATAAAGAATAAAGGATTTAATAGCTAGTATAGAGATATAGAGGAACTAAAAAACAGCTAAATTTATAATAATTATTAAAATTTTATCTATTTTTAGTAGGAAAAGTAATATTTTATCTATTTATGTTTAGTTACCTTTACACTATAATTTATATTAACTATATATTTATATTGCTTTTTTTACCTTTAATATATATTATTATAAAAAAAGGGGAGATATGTAATAATGAAAACTAATAAATACTAAAAAGACTAAAAAATGCTGAAAAACTTAAAAGAAACTAATACTACTTCTAAAAAATTCAAACCTAAAATAGACTAATTACTTCTCTAAGTATAATAAATAGTAGTCTCTTTCTTCTTCTTCTTATCTTTACACTTTAACTTTACTTCTACTATTAAAAAGCTAACTTACTTATAAAGGTTCTTACTAAGGATCTTATAAGAAACTACTTAGAAATACTACTATAATTTAAATTTATATTCTAAAGCTAACTTAGCGAATTAGTTAATTAATAGTTTATATATTAGTGTAATAGTTTTACTTCTAAGATATTTATACTTAGAATAAAGTATTATATTAATACTTCTACTTTTTTTATAAAAGGTATTATTAGGAATACTTTTCTTTTTATTACCTTTTTTAATATACTTAATCTAGCTAGTAGTTTTTTAGTTATAGTTAAACTTATATAAGTATAAGAAGCTTTTCTTATAGTAAATATAGTTAGAATAAGCCTCTTTCTATTTAGTTTAGTAGGAAATATACTTCTAAAAAAGAATAAATATAGTAACTTAGTAGCTACTCTACTTAGCTTTAAAAGATATCTTTACTTAGTATTTAAAGTATCTATTATATAGAAAGAGATTCTAAGCGCTATATATATAAATTAGTAAAGCTTTAACTACCTCTAATCTATCTATTTTTTAGTATAGCTATCCCTAAAAGCTAGTATAACCTTCTATAATATAAACCTCTTTTATAAAAAATAGAAACCTATTTAGTATTTCTTCTTTATTAATTAGCTTTATATATATTATTAAGAACTTAGTAAGTAAATACTAGAACTTTAGAGTAACTTCTTTAACTTTTTTATTAATAATAATCTTATAAATAAAGCTTATTTTATATTAAACCTAACTAATAGAACTTTTAATAGAAGTCTAAGAAAGAGAAAGAGAAGCTTATATATAGGTTAGTAGTAGTTTGAATAGTTTTAAAAAAACAACTTATTATAACTAATAGTAGTATAATAAGTCTAAATAGATAAATAGTTCTTTTTTTATTTTTATAATTTGCAGAAACTAGTATAAGAGAGAAGGGGAAGGGCTTATATACTTAGTTTAGAGTAGTAATATAAAAGTAATTTAAGTTAATTTTAATATCTATAGTTATACTACTTAGAAGTTATTTAGTTATTATTATAAAGCGTTAGTTAAGCTAAGGATTATAAAGAATAATGTGTTAAGAGGAAGAAAAAAGAGATATAACTAAATAGAAGAGATATACCTTTTTATATTTAACTAGAGAGGTAGTTAATACTAAAAACAGTAGCTATAGTAACCTAAAGGCTTATTTACTATAGTAACCTATTAATAGGATGAAAAAGAACAACTTAAAAGACTTTTTACTATAAATCTAAAATTAACTAAACTAAAAAGAACATATTTATTTAGGTTTTAATAGTAAAAGCGAAACAGATATATTAATTGAAATATTGCTATCTACAAAAAAGAGGCCTTTAACTTTATATATCTTATAATTAAATTATAAAAAACCTCACCTCTTCTATAGCTATAAGTATTAACTTTCTCTTTAAAAACATATAATTATAAGTTTAATTAAGTAGTTTATAACTACATCCTTTTTTCTCTTACTACTAAATTATACTAGTTACTATTCTTTCTTCTACTTATTATTCTTAATATCTAACTTCACTTTTATTTAATTACTAGCTATATCTAGCAATTACTTAAATCTCACCCTTAAAAAAAACTACTTTACACGCCTAACTAGTTTCTTTCTTATCTAAAAATCATATTTTTAGAAGGATTATTAACTACTAGCGTTAAATTTACTTTTATAACGTCTATAAAAGGGGGGCATTTCAACCTACTAACTTTCTACTAAATATCTTTATATATTTATATATATAACAACTACTCTTCCTCAATAGACATTTTTACATTTAACTATAAAACTTTAACTAAGCTTAACTATTACTTATATATTCTAAAAATCATACTTTTTTTTTCCTACTTACTTTTATTAACTTTTAATAAAAACTATTAATATTATAATTAACACCTCCTCACTCTCTATAAATTCACTTTTTTAACTCTTTTCTTCTTTTTAAAATATCTAATTACTATAACTTAGATAAGCAGTAATATAAATCTATTTATTTAATTTTATATACTTATAACTTAATAATCCTTTTTCTAGACTACTATAAAACCTTATATAATATCTCACTAAACTACTTCTACTACTTTTTAGTTTCCCTCTTCTAAAGACTATAATCTTAAGTTTTAGAAAGTTTATAAAACTATATAAGATATTAACTAGATTAAAGAAATTAAATAAAAGCTTATAATTTATATTATATACTTTTATAAAAACTAATTAGTTTCTTAAGGTGAGATTCTATAAGTAGTAGATATAGTTATTCTACCCCTATAAAGAGAATAGCTTCTTTAGCTTTCTAATTTCTATTTTAACTACTTTAGCGTAGTGAACACTAAGCTAAATAAGACTAGGTATATCTAGCTTATATAATCTAATAAAAAACTCCTTAGAATCCTCTTTAAAACTGCAGAGCCTATTAAGTCCTCTATTACGCTCTAAAAGCTTTATAAAGTACTAAAGTTTAGTTAAAATAGATCCTTTTTAGTATCTAAATAGATAAATACTAATAATAACCTTATTAATATAACTCTAACTAAATACTAATAGAGTAGATTCTCTCGCAATAATAGTAAAAACCTAACTTAGGGAATCTAAAAGTAAAGTATTTAGGTAAAGGTCCTTTCTAACCTCTATAATATGTTAAGGTTTCTATATTAAAGTAATCTCCTCTTAGAAGGCTATATTGAGGCAGTTTATAACCTAACTATTAGAGATATTATTAAAGAATAATATATAAAGGTTTTTATTATTTAGGTTTCTTTCTATAATAACCTCATAATAAAGTATTATAGAGTTCTAGCTAATAAGCTTGTTTTATGTAATTTTATTATCTTTTTATAATATAATAGTAGAGGAAAATATATAAGTTTAATAGATAGTACATAAGATATTACTAATAGCAGTAACCTAAGTAAGTTAGAGACCTCTTTTAAAACTATAGTTAAGTTAGTTTGTAATTAGTATAAGATCTATAAAGTACTAATAGAAACTTAAGAACTTATTAATTATACTTCTTTTATTATCTTATAACTCTAAATTAAATTAGAAGAGGATTTATAGAAGTGTAGCCTCTATACTATAGATTTTATTAAATATATTATTTAATAAAGTATTTTTAGTATTAAGACTTTATATTTAGAAACTACTACTAAAGCTTAAGAAGCTAACCTAAATCTTTATAAAAACCTTTTTAACTATTAGGTTAGGCTTATTACTAAGAAGTTTAGCTTCTATACTTTACTTAAAAGTTTAAAACTAAAACTTAAAACTAGGTTTAAAAACTAGCTAAAAGTTTTAAAGAAAAAAGGGTAAGAAGAATAATAAGAAGATAAAATAAATATAGGCTTTAGAAAAACTATATCTAACTAGATATTAGTTATATAAGAGTTAATTAGAGTTAAAGCTAAAGACTTAGCTCTTCTAAGAGAAACTAATAAGATAGAAGATGTAGTTTATAATAATAACTTTAATTTTATAACTTTTATTATTAATATAAAAAGGAAAAACTGCTCTAGAGAAGTATTAAATAAAGTTAAAGATATATAGGTTAAAATAGAGAATAAATAAAAGGAACTCTACTATATAAAGATTAAGAGAAGAGTTAGAAAATTTAAGTTACTTAAAGTAAATAAACTTAGTAACTTAACCTTAAAGTAATTTCTTATTACTTAAGATAACTTAATTAAAGATATAGCTTAAGCTATATAACCTTAAGATACTTTTTTAGTTCTAACTATACTAAAAAAATAGATAGTACTTAATATATAGTAAGCTAAAGAAATTTAAAAGAAAGATTATAATTAAGCTTATATTAAGAAAGAATTAGTAGAGAGACTAGCTACTAGTTAAAATAGTAGAAGGTATAGGTTAAGGACTAGAAGATAAATTAAGTATATAAAGTAAAGTTAATTAAGTCTTTCTCTCTTTAATATATAAAAGACTTAGGGAATATATAGAAGGGGGTAAAGAAGCTAGAATTTTTAGTAATTTTAATTTAAAAATAAGAAGTTAGATAGATGTTTTTATAGGCGTTAGGTATTATTATAAGAGGAAAAGGCTTATATAAGTAGATAGAGGCTTAGTTAGCCTATAATGAAAAAAACTAAGTAGATAAGTAAGAAATATATTTATTTTTATATAATTTCCTATTTTCTCTTAATAACTTTAGTAACTACTTTCTTAAAAAAGCCTTTAAGGTTCTTTAGCCTAATCTATAGAAAAAACCTATTAATCTTTATTCTTTAAAAATTGAATAAAAATAGGTGTTTTTAGGCTCCTCTAGTTTTAGCTAGTCCTACTTTTATCCCCTCTCTTAATTCCTACTATACTTTTTTAATTATTTAAAGTAATAATAAAGTAGAATATTATAAGGATAATATTACTAAACTTCTTTTTAGTAGCTTATTTTCTCTTGAGAGATTATATAACTTAAGATATAAAAAGAGTAGAAAATATAGATAAAGTATAAGTTAGTTAGGTTTGTATTTATATATTCACTTTTATATCTTTTATAGTTATTTAGAAAATTAATATATAAGTGTTTAGGGCATTTTTAGGGGTTTTCTGCTTAGAGTGGAGTGCTTAGCATAATTAATAAGTTTTCTCCCTTGCCCTATTATAATAACTACACTTATAATATACTATTACTACATTTTACTAGTAATATATAGAGATTAAGTATTACTTTAAAATCTTTTATAATATTAAAGTAGTAATAATACTAAAAGTTAATAGAGATACTAGTACTTTAAAAGGCTAGCGCTTAATTTCACTACTATTAATAATTAGTAAAGGTTTTAAGAAACTCTAAATAAAAAGAATAGCTAATACTACAGTTTAATATAAAGTCTTATACCTATAGGTTATAGAAGTATTACTAAAGAGATCTAGAATAGATATAGTTAGCTCACTTATATATAATGTTAAAGTAGTAATAGATAGATAACTTATATATACTCTAATTACTATAGATATCTAAAGCGTTTTTAACTTAGTAGTTTATACCTATCTTTACTTACGTATAAAGAAATAAAGCTAGCTACTAAATCTAGTTAGATAGGTTAAATCTTTTATAACTTAAAGATAGGTTAAAGTATACTTTAAAAGCTATACTATAGAGATAGAGCTACTTAAGTATAAGTTATTATAAAGTTTACCTACCTCTCTTATTCTTTACTTTATTTATATATCCCTAATCTATAAAATTAAGCTTTAGGAGTATAGATTTAGCTATATAGATAACTGTAGAATCCTCTATATAGGGAAAACCTTAGAGGAAAACTATAATACTATATAAAAACTTCTAAACTAAATTATAGCTTTTAGAGAGTAGTATAAAATATATTTTAATCTTACTAAAATAGAAGTATAACACTTCTCTTAATAAAAGGAGAACTATAAACTTATAATTACCTATAAAGAGTATATAATTACTTTAAAGCTTACTATAAGATAGCTTAAAGTCTAGCTTAATAGCAAATTGAGCTTTAAGTACTATATTAAAGAGAAAGTAAACATAGCGTAAACTACTACTAACTATATTAAAAGCCTAAATAAGGTTTATACTAATATACTACTCTATACTATAAAAAAGGCAATATATATAATAACTATCCTTAAAGCTATATTTAGCTTAGAAATATAGTACTTTAAACTAAATAAGCCTATAGTAAAATAGAAGAGTAAAATATAGTTTAAATATAATATAGCTTATAAAACTAAATAAATAAACTTTAAATAGCGTTTAATACTACTATAAGAAGATATATATTAGCTTAGAAAACTACGCTAATTCCTATACTTATATAAGAATCTAATATACTACTAATAGAACACCTCTTTAACTCAGCTTAATAGTAACACTTCTTAAAACTTAGAACTCTAGATGAGAACTACTTATTAGTCACTTAAATAGCTAGCTATAAGCTATAGAGGAATAGAAGTAATACTATATAACCTACTAATTTTATAGATACCCTACTAGAAATTATTAAGTTTTTTAGACTAATCTTCTACTTATAAGTATATAGTAATAAACCTCACCTACTGAAGCTAAATAAAAAAGAAGCTATTATAGAATATTAAAAGTAGCTAGAAATACTTAATAATAACTAGTTAGTAGTTTATATAGATAAATTATAACTATAACCTATATAAATAGAATATAGCTATACTATATTCTATAGAGATAAGGTTATCTATATAAACTACTATTTGCTTCTAAACGCAGAAGTATATAATACTAAAGTAGAGGCTACTAAAGCTAGATTATAAGTTACTATATAGCTAAACCTAATAGATAGTATTATAATATACCTCAATAATAAAGTAATAATATACTACTTTAGAGAGGTTTCTACTACCTCTTTATAAAAAGCTATATTTAACTTTAGAGAGATTATAGTAATAGCACTAATATTAGTTTATATCTAATAGGTCTCTAGATATAAAAACGTTAAAAGAAATAAACTAGTAGATAAACTTATTAAAGAAGGCGTAAAATACTAATAAATAGATCTTTTTATATATATAGCTACCTTTAGCTATATAAAGAGACTTACTAAGAGATTAAAAGCCTATACTTATAATATCTAGTAAGCTATAAATAGCCTAGCTAGTTATAATAAACTAGAGTTATACGCTAATTTAAAACTAACTCTTGAAATATAGATACTATATTAATAGGATTTATACTATCTTATAGTAGCTAGAAGTAGCTATAAGGATTTTACTACTTATTATAAATATTTCTAATATAAAGATATAAAGCTCTACTATACCTATAATAAATATAAAACACTAATATATCTACTTTTTTATAGAAAGAATAGATATAAAACATTTTAGTTTAGCTAAAGAGAATTTATTTAGAAATAACTTAGTAAAAACTAAGAGAAGTTTATTAAAAATACCTAACTACTATAGTAATAAATTATATACTATATAATATAGCTACTTTACTTAAACTTTCTAATACCTCTAACCTCTATATAAAGCTTAAGCTAGCTAAATATAATTAGATTTATTAGTTACTATATAAACCTATTTCTCTTTATTTTAAGAATATAGTTAATATAAAAGCTTACTCTCTTTACTTTAAAAGATAGAGACCTTAATATAAAAAGCTAATTATAATTTAAACTTATGCACTATATTATATTATTAGCGCTACTTTTATTAGCTTATTTAAAGCTACTAGCGTTAATCTTATATATTTCCCCTCACCTTAGTAAACTAGAGTAAATAGAGAATATATATATTAATACTAAATATTTCTTCTCTATATATTATATATAGTATAAAAAGGTATCCCTTATCTACTCTATATGATATATAAAGTACTAAAACTATTACTTCTAGAGTATTTAATATACTATAGCTTAAAAATAATTAATATATTAATATCTTATAGATCTACTATTAGAGTATACTATATAGTATAAAGATAGGATAGGTTAGAATAGTAAGACTTTGCTTTACTTTACTTTATTTTTACTTTACTTTTTAAATCTCTATATTATTCTACTCTAATCTATATATATACTTAGAATAGATAGACACTAGAGCGTTTTTTACTTAGTTTTAAGGCACCACAGACGTTAAATAAATATACATACACACACATACAAATGGTTAAGATCCCACATAACATTGTTGTATTTGTTTTTAAAGTGATAAACATGCTAAGTTTAGCAGATTACCCCGAAAAGCCTAGGCGCGAGAAGTGGATTATAGACTGGTTCAGCTACTCCTGGGAGACACCATATGGCGAACTGGACAGCAACTTCCCTCACTGCAAGCGCGACCGGCCACAACGGGACATTGATGAATCAAAGTATATGTACCTGATCAACCATGTCTGGAACATGGCCATGGATGCAAGGTTCGAGGGAGAAACTGTCAAGATTCCCACCAGACTCGCGGCAAACATTACCAACTCGATGGACTCAATCAGTCGACAAGTCAAGCTTTGCAAGGCGAAGTGGGGAAAGATACCCAACGTCATTCTGGTAAGTTAAGCATCACCGGCCTTTCATTAAGTCGTTTTCGTCACAGAAACTTGAGTGGACTCTGAGAGCGCTAATTTTTTTAATTGCAAAGCTCGACTTCATTGATGATGGGGACGCCATCAAGGCACAAGATCATTTCAACTCCTGACTGGGCCGTCACCATGTGTTGAATATCTTTCTATTTCGATAGCAGTTCAATGTCGTTCATCAAGCAATATCCTTGGATCGTCTTGCTATCCCGGTGATGCTCGCCAAGTTACACCTTCCTCGGCTGAGCAGTTGACTCGCTCATTGCCCTACCAACATGTTGGTTTGACGCAGAATCCATCTACATCAACCGACCTCACAATGTGAACAACCCCAATATACAATAGCAACTCTAGATGTGCCTTCCCAACTGACCTCCAGCTTCTCACGATCAATTCTTGCGCATGGGCGATGAACCATGTCGCAAATGATGCGCAAATAACAGAACACCATACTTTCCAAACTCGCGAGAAGTACCAGCAAGGTCCCATGTATATCTCGACAGTTACCCATGCTGCTATTCCCAGTCCCCAGACCACGGCTCTCCCAACGGTCAGGCGCCATCTGTTCATTTGATGTAAACTCATCCCCACCCGTGCGTGAATTACTACAAGGCTGGTCCAGCTTTCCAGTATGTCTTTGATGTCATCGCGAGTATGAGGCGGCCAGAAGCGGTGGATATTGTATTGTGGGTCGCAGTAACCGTCAGGGGAGATGGTGGCCATCCCAACGGATAGGGCAGTTGGATAAATGGCGAAGGCGATAAGAGCCAGCCATTTTGTGACAGCTTCATCATTATGTATTTTTCTGGCAAGAGAGTCCCGCGGTGAGAGATGTACAACAGACCGGAGGCCTTCGGCAACGAGATGCTGCCCACCCCACGCGCTGAGGCAAAACCTGGAGATGAAGGTAATGACTTCCCTTGACGTTGAAAACCACGGCCGCCACACTTTGAAGGCTCTCATCAATGTCTCTCTTGCTTTGCATTCGAGCTGTATCTTTTCGGGGGAAACTGACCCCGAGGGCCCGGAACAGTCGCAGAGGAGCGTCCAAGTGGTCACACCCCCAGCAAGGATTGCCAGGCAAATCGACCCCCACAGCGCAACTCTTGCAGCATTGTGGAATCTAATACGAGGATATGGCATGTTTGAAGTCTGTCGCTGGCAGCGTATGAAGCTTGCGTATGCGGCATGAGTCGTCGGTCGAAGGGAGAGAGAAGCACGTCAGGCCGCCGTAGGCCGGAGGGTCCGCGGGTCCGCAGCTCCGCAACGGCGCAGCGGTTGAGACAACAGTGTCAAAGTTGCGTCGGATGCTAAGTCGGCCGGGTCTCGAGGTCGATGGGGTGGGCGATTTTGCAATTCTAAATTGAGGAACTCTTCAGTCGTGCGTACAAATGGAAGGGCAAGTTTTGTGGTGTGTTCTCCGTCTTCTGAACCTGGATATGACGACACTTTAGCCGACGTGTATTTCAGCCCTGGAATGGTTGGCTACGCCTACCATGCATGTAAGACGGCTCAAATTCACTGTTCGTCGGAGCATGCGCCACGAATACCTTTATCTCAGGTTGCACTCATTCTCAAATACAAGTCCAGACTGTTAGAAATCCATTATTGGCTTTTAAATAGAACAGACACGCGGTTGAACAGACTTTTCCTGCGCTGCGTTGACAATGGCTGTAATAGTATCAAACTGACCCCTGCATCCCTCGCAAACATTTGCCCGGCTTTCGCGCATAACTTATTGCTCTCCACGGATCCGGTCAGCACACAATACAACACTCTTTGTGTGTCCGAAAACGACAACGCCCGAGCAGAACTCCGTCCCGTGCTGACAGTCGACCAGGGCCCCCCTAAGACTATCGAAATTGCAGGTTGGTTCAATGCGACGACAGAATCCGAACTGACCTAAGACAGCGCGGGGACAAGCATCCAGGGGCCCTGCTGCCCGCCTTCAGTGATCCGTTATCCGGGGTTCGCTCCCCTGGGCATGCAGCTGTAACATACGAGGAAATCATCGCAGCACGACTGCCCATGTCATTCTCGCCATCATCGTGCATCACGAACGGTCTTATTTAATGCCAGTCACCCACCGTTGTATCCTACGATGTTTTCTTCTCGGCGCTTCTCGCTTTTGTCCGCTACGAAGAGCGCGCCTCCGTCGGCGAAGGAATCATGAAGATGAAGCTGACGCAGTGTCTTCTCCCCAGTCTTGCAGGACTCGTGGCTGCCCAGGATCGACTTTTCTCGTCAGCTTTTGGCTACCCCGGTCGGGATGCCAGCTATGACTACATCGTCATCGGCGGCGGCACCGCAGGCCTCACGACAGCGTCCCGCCTCGCCGCAACATCTGCATCCGTCGCCGTCGTCGAGGCTGGCGGCTTCTACGAGGTTGAAAATGGCAACAACAGCGTCGTCCCTCTTCTCTCTCTCACCGGCATTGCCTTCATCGATCCCACACCCGAATTCACCCCACAGCCCTTGATGGACTGGTCGCTCGTCTCGGAACCGATCCGCGGCGTGGGTGGCCGGAGGGTCCACTACGCACAAGGCAAAACTCTCGGCGGTTCGTCCGCGATCAACACAATGTCGTACATCCGCGGAACGAAGGGCTCGTACAACCTCTGGGCCGAGACTGTCGGCGACGACTCGTTCAAATGGGAGAACATGCTGAAGTACTTCAAACGATCTGTCCATCTCACCCCGCCGAATGAGGAGAAACGGCAGAATACCAACGCGACCGTTGTGTTTGATGCTTCTGATTACAGCGGGGACGGTGGACCTTTGCAAGTTTCGTGGAACAATTGGGTTGACCCGACTTTGACATGGCTTGCAAAAGTCATTTTGAGCCTTGGCTTGACAATTAGCCCAAAAGGTTTCAGCAGTGGCGAGCTTGTCGGTTACGGCGCTTGGGTTCCATCGACAATTGAGCCCGAGAAAGCCCACAGGTCAACCAGCGAGAGCACATTCCTGCGGCAAGCAATCAAGGATACGGGCATCATTGTGTATATCCATACTCAAGCCACCAAGATTCTGTTCAACGGCACCCAAGCCACTGGGGTCAGCGTCAACTCACAAGGTGTTGACTACACCCTATCAGCGCGCAAGGAGGTCATTCTTTCCGCCGGGACGTTTCACTCTCCACAACTACTCCAAGTATCAGGTATTGGCTCCCGGGAACACCTTGAGGCTTTATCGATTCCGGTGGTAGCCGATCTCCCCGGAGTAGGACAGAACCTCCAAGATCCTATCCAGATCTTCGTCGCGTACCCTGTTAGCACACCCTCGGCGCAATCCCTGACTGCAGATCCAACGTTAAACTCAATGTTTATTGAAGAGTATCTCAAATCTGGAAGTGGGCCGTACAGCTCGGCTGCAGGCTTCTTGGCCCACGAGCGCCTCCCGAACTCAACGCTCGCCAAACTCTCGCAGGAAACACGGGACAAGCTCGCATCGGTCCCTTCGGATTGGCCGCAGCTGTCGTTCATTGTGGGCTCTTTCTCTACAGGCTCGGGGCAAACCACCGGCACCCTCGCCGCATACCTTCCCCTGGTCTTCTCCCGAGGCAATGTTACCATCTCATCGCATTCGATATTACAGACTCCACCCAAACTCAATCTGAACTGGCTCTCTGATCCAGCAGATGTCGAACTTGCCGTATCGGCCATCAAGCGACTCCGCACAGCATGGGCTTCAGACTTCGCCAACACCCCAGGCTTTAAAGCTGGTCCAGAAGGACTTCCGGGAGACGCGGTGCAGACTGATGAAGAGATCTTGGAGTACGTCAAAGCCAATGTCGGCCAAGTGTGGCATCCGGTTTCCACATGTGCAATGGGCAAAGAAGAGGATGTCCAGTCAGGCAGAGCGGTGGTGGACAGCCACGGGAGGGTGTTTGGTGTTCAGGGGCTGAGGGTGGTGGATGCAAGCACTTTCCCTTTTGCAGTTCCTGGACATCCACAGTCTGCTGTGTATGCACTGGCCGAAAAGATTGCAGATGACATTATAGGCAATTTTTGAGGCTATTCCAGAAGCCAAAGTAACAGCGCAGATTTCCAAAAACGGAAGGTCGAAAAAAAGTCTAGTTTGAGTCTACAATTCCAAACTGCAGTGAATGCAAGCTTCCTCAGCAGTAACTGATTTATGAGAAGTCCTCAACGTCCAATCGTAGTAGAAATTGTAGCCTTTGCATATGCCGGTGCCCTAGTGATGCGCCTCGGTCAAATCAACATGGACTCGTGCTCAGAAAGACCTGAGATGTAACTTGAATAATATCACCACTGAGATAGAACGATTGCCTATTATTCGGGGCTCTATGATGATTCTTTCTTCTGCTTAAAAAGTTCCTTCACCCATGATGCCTGCCGCAATTTTCTCGGCCAGCGCGTAAACGGTACTCTGAGGGTGGCCAGGAGGCAGGATAGGAAAGCTGGATGCATCAACAACTCGCAAGCCCTGAACACCGAAAACCTTGGCCTCGTTATCAATAACCGCCATATCATCGCTCCTCTTCCCCATCTTACAGGTACCAGCAGCGTGCCATACAGTCATCAGACTATCCTGGATTACAGCCAAGATTTCCTCATCGGTATTCTCGTCCAGCCCTGGCCAGTACTCCTTGCCAATGACAATTTCTTGCACCACGTCTGTATTCCAAACCTCCCGCATCCGACGCCACCAGCTAATAGCAACTTCCTGGTCAGCCTTGGCAGATAACCAATTTGGATTGACGAGCGGCAGAACGGCAGTGTCGGAGGACTTGATCGTTACGTTGCCCCGGCTGACTGGGGCTACCATAGCACCCAGGATCGTTGCGTCCTGTTTTCCATTGAGCGGTTGTTGTAGCGCTGGAAAGCGAAAATTGCCGATGTAGCCGTTACCACTGATATGCTCAACCTCGGGCCAGTCATCAGGAAATTGAGACAAAGCTTCTTGGGTATCGGCAGACCAAGTGTCGCGGTACTTCTGCGGCATCTTTTCCCAGCCGATGAACTCAACGACATTGGAGGACAGGGGCCCAGTACCATCGTTGATGTAGTCAATGAGGCTGCGGGCGAGCACCACCGGGTTATGAAGAACGCGGTTGAGAGTGTCGAAGTTGACCTCGTAGGCGGGTCCAAACATGACATGGTCCCACATGTTCTGTCCGACCCCGGGGAGATTTACTCGGAGAGGAATGTTGTTCTCGGCGAGAGTAACAGCTGGCCCAATACCTGAGACCATCAAAAGCTGTGGAGACTGGAAGGCACCTGCGGAGACGATCACTTCCTTTGAGGCGTGAATAGTGTAGCCTACGCCCAGAGACTTGACCTCAACCCCTGTAGCGGTATTGTTCTGATTAATGACGATGCGTTTGGCCATGGTCTGGGTATAGACCTTGAGTTTGTCCAGGTTCTCGTTGACGGCCTTGTATATGTACTCCGCGGAGGAGCTGCGGGTTTGGTCCGAGCTACGCACTGTGGACTGCGAGTAGTGATATCCTAAGAGATTGCCGCTGCTGAAACCGGTGGTGCGTTCCATACCAATTGCTTGCATGCCCTTTTCTAACCATGTCGCCCAAGCTGACACCCAGTTTGTGTAGCCGACTTGCACAGGGCCTCTGGGTGAGCTGAAGACATCGGGGTCATATTGTGTCGACGCATTTGATCGGCGTTTAGTGGTATCAGGAGGCGTAAAGTTTGTTGACTTCTCAAAATAGGGTAGAAAGTTGTCAAATCTTTGGCGCATTAGCAATTTGTGTACATTTTTGAACGGCCCGTCTCAAGCTCACTGATAGCTGTCATCCCCAACTTCTGAAGCCCACATGTCGTAAGAGCCCTTGCTACCTCTGTGATGGATCATAAAATGCAGGGCCGAGCTGCCACCTAAGCACTTGCCTCGGGCATAGTGAATTTTGCGGTTATTGGCGCCGACTTGGGGCTCCGTCTGAAATGCCCAGTCAACCGTAGGGACGGTGTCATAAATGCTCGACCCGATGCCAATGATGTCGCCAGCCGGTGTCGTCCCCAAGACGGGCTTAGCGATCTCATAATAAATACCCGCTTCGATGATAGCGACTGAGTGGCCGGCTTCTGCAAGTCTGTAGCCGATAGCGTTGCCAGCCGTGCCGCCTCCTACCACCACATAGTCGTATGTGCCTTCGGTTCCAAGGGCGCCTTCAACGACACCAAGCACACCTTGCACTAGGCCCTGGCCCGAGAGAACGGCTTTTACAGCCGACAGAATAGGGTTTAATAGCGAGACACCAATGCTCTGTAATGCCGCAGCAAATTCATCGTTAAAAACCGGTGCGGAAAGGGCACGAACGGCGAAAAGCACAAGAGTCAGAGATGGGAAGAAATTACGAACGCGCATTTTCGGGTTATCTGAGGACCCAACTATGAAGTAAAGGCAATGTTTCTACTTCATATAGAAGTTCACAATGTGATCCATCGATAATTTATAAATAAGAAATCAGTAGGTGACAATGTCCAAACATTCTAGCATGTACGTGCTGCGGGCAGCGGCTGCCGGGCTGCGTGGAATCCTCAAGTGACACCATGCAGCGTCCTTTTGTCGGCACTCAGGGCTCCAAAGAATTTCACCACAATTGACTTGAAATACGAGAGAGGGGGAATCGAGACGGATGCAAGGTCGGGTTGCTTAATGTCCACGTGGGGTCTATGAGGTAACGCAGGAGCTGCTATCCAAAAAGGATGAGTTTGATGCAGTCATCCGCTCGAATGTGGTGAATTCTGCGATGATCTTTCCAGATACATGCACCTTCGTGCATGATGCATCGGACAGCAACGGGGCAGATTGGCCACAACGAGACAGCCTTGTGAGTGGTGACGGGTGGGCCAATGCCCTGATCCATGGATATCTGTGTTGGAAGAGCAGCACAGTAGCAAAATGCAGCAATAGAGCGGATGTGTATTAAGTCGAGCAGTGGTTGTACTAGTTACCCTTGACGAACGTTTGAACAGGAGATCGCTTTGGTTAGGTTACGGTTCACGTACAATGAATAACAAGAGAAAACAAATGGGAATACTTTGGCTGCCGTTCAATGCTCCCTCGTTAGGCACATGATTCTGATTTTCTTGTTCTCGATTGGCTCGTACATATTGATTGGTCTTGGCTGATGAGATCTCGGCTGTCATGCAGCAGGGCATTCGAGAGGGGCAGTCTAGATAGGGCGGGGACAGCCACAGCTGTTGGCACGCTGCAAGAAGATCGTCAATATCACATGCGCAAATGAGAAAGATGTGACAGCCCGATATGCATGGAATGCCACACAAAAGATCAACTGGAAGACGTCTAACCTTTCCTTTGGGTTTCGTCTCAAGCCCGGTTCATAATCCATTATAATGACAGCTACAGCGGCATTTCATAACTCTAGGTACTTCAGTATGCTAGATGCCAACTAAAGAATCGTTCATAGATGCTAGATGTTCGTCGTGAGCTGCATACTCGTCGAATATCGTCCAATATGTGATTTGGAAAACTTGAGGAGAGATCCAATAAGAAGCGAATGCGAGGTTGTGGCAGCGGGTAAATTCTCAAAGGCTCAACAATAAAAACCGTTGATCATCAGGGAAATCCAGGAACTTCACCCTTCAAAGTCAACGTGTGTACGGGAAGAACACAATGGTCAAGCACTGTTCCTTGAACATTGGATGCTAACTTCTGCGCACAATTATGGAATTCTATATCTTTCTTACACTGCCTTACTTTTGACATCCTCTCTACGGATTGACACGTTGTTCGCGAGAGGCACGTAGCTCATTGCTACTGTGTCACAGTGTCCAACAAGGAGCCCCAAGCTTTCGAGCCTTCCGTCGAACGATAAACATCCCCACCCGAACAACACTTTTACCCTGGAGCCTTTCCGTCGGGTAATTGACTTCGGGCCGCATGATGATGCCAATCCAATTAACAATAATGACCGCATTCAATCACCCGCCGGATGTGAATGGCCAAGATTTTTAGAACGTCGACCGGATTGGGCTAGTCTAACGTCGCTAAGATCGAACCAACATCAAACCTAGCCGCAAATCATTCTCCCCTCCTGTCAAAAGAGAAGCCTTATGTAAATGTGCTGAATCCGGCCCGATGGTTTGCTCATAATGTTGGTCGGCCTCTGATCTACGGCACGAGGTGCCACCCGATCCGACCCGTCACCCATCGATTTGCGACATGAGAGCGCTGGCTGAGACATGAACGCGACTGGAAGTTGAGGACGTGAAAGATCTGCAACCTAGGTTTAGTTTGTGTATTCATAACCAGCGTCATGGAAGATCAAAACTGCAGTTCTTCGCGTCTCGTTCAGTGCGTTCAAAGATAGCCCTGATCAGCAACCGACGAATGACGCGTTCCGCTAGCTCCTGGCAGCTGCCAGTTGGTAAATATGCCACTTCATTGGTCAACCCTGGTGTACCACGTATGATTTCGTACTTCTACTGGTAAGGATTGTACGATGTTGCCTAGAACGTTGTATTTTTCTTGAAAGCTTAGCTCTCCGGGTTCTCCTGGATTCAGTCACGTTTCCACGCGAGACGATGTCTCGTAATGTCAGATGATCTTCCTGAGGTATTCGAAGATGCAAGAATCGGAAGGTATTTACGTATACTACGCCTAATTAAAACCAAAGAGCAAATGGGTTGTATATTGGGTAATGAGATGACAACTGAAACAAACCTCGTCAAGCCATTTTGAAGAAAAGACGAACATCTGTTCCTCGTAAACGGCCCTTCAACTTGTCGTCAAGCTTCTTTCCTCTTGATAACGTCTTTCTCCCGAGGTCTGACATTTCTCAGGTTCTTTCGATGACGATCCTCGAAAGACATCAACTTTCGTAGCCGCAAACATACTTTGAATAGACGCGGCTCTTATCCTCCTGGCCCTACACAGAACCTCGTCTCTCACCTGAGACATGAAGGAATGACTTCATAATCGTTGACGAACCATCACTTTGCCGACCGATTTGATTCAAGTTTCCGCATTGGGTCTACGCTGCGGATGGTATTGGGTCGCTTTCGAGGCCTCGGCCCGGTCTACTGCAAGATGCGGGGGGGGAGAGACTGAGACATTCGGCTTAAGGGTGTTGTTGATCTTGGCACCATTCCAGCCGCTGCGATTTTCTCCCGATTTTGAAAAGATCTTCGTTATGCTTCCGACAAGCCGGGGAGTGGCAGCTCGTCAGTCATTCGTCCGGGCCTCTCACATCACCATCAGGATAGGCTGCCGATAATGTCTTTTCGATACCGTTCTTCAATGGGTCCGGCGTCACCACTCAGCCGGAAGCGGCGTCGGTGTGAAGTAGGATTAACATCATCGTAACGACATCGTTTGTTGACAGCCCCCGTCCCGCAGAATGTAAAGAGAGGCCGACCCTTAAATCTCCAAATATCTCTCTACTAAACTGCGTCTATATCCTCCGCACCGCTCACCCGCCGAGGCTCAAGATGGAAGACAACAACCCTCCGGCCTGGAAGAAACTTGCAGTATTCGTTCAACGGGTGCCAGGACGTATGGGTCGCGCCAGTACCTCTTTCCTCCGTCCTCGCCGGAAGTCCTCGTCGACGTCCCAGCCAAGACGTCGCTCATCCACTGTCTCCACCATGCGATTCGTCAACCCTTTCGTCGAGGGTCAAGACGCGTCCCCGTGGTCGCGCAGTTCCCTCGAAAACGGCTGCTACCGAGATTTCAAAAAGGACGAACGCCCTATCCTAGTATCCATCAGATCTGCTAGAAGCTCTGTCTCTTCATTCTTCAGCGACAATCACAGCAATGCCGCCAGCCGCCCTCGCAGAAACGGCTATCTAATGTCGATACTATGCCTGGTACTCCCGTCTTTCATGTTTAGCCCAACGGAGAACCTCTCTGCCGAGCTCCGAAGGAGTTCAACATCGCAAGTATACGATTCTACAGCCTACCTCGATGGTCTTCGCGGCTTCGCCTCATTCATTATCTACATTGCTCACTACTCGCACCTCTGGTACCCCGAATTGGGCCAGGGATATGGTTCGCCCGACGATGGCTCAATCGTCTGGCAGAAATCAATCGTCAGGATCCTACACTCCGGCCGGTCCGCCGTGACCATTATCTTCGTCATATCCGGCTACGTTCTCTCCATCAGAGCCCTGACGATGATTTACAAGCATAAAGACGAGAATCTATTCCGAAGCATTGCTTCGTCTGCCTTGCGTCGCCCGATTCGCCTGTACGGCCCCGTCGCCGTCTCTACCGCCATCATCGCCATTATGGTACACTTCGGCTTCTACATCAGGGGCCCAACGTCTGCGCCGGCACCGCCAGTGGTGGACACCTTCGCCGGCCAAATGCAGCATTGGCTCGGGGAGTTTGTCGGTCTGATGAATCCGTTCAAGCCCGTTGCTCACCAAGATGACGCTGGAGTTATGGCCTACAATGGACACCTCTGGACCGTTCACGTTGCCGTTAAGGGCTCGTTACTCGTCTTGGTGGTTCTCCTTGCTTCTTCACTGGTGCACAAGTCTATCCGCGCTACTGGAACAATGCTTCTCACCGGCTGGCTAGTTCATCTCGGGGACTGGGACAAGGCACTCTTTCCCGCCGGACTTTTGCTGGCCGAGCTCTCCCTCGCCATTCCTCCCAGCGCATTGCATGACGTCCTCCCGCGGTGCAACACCTCAACCAGCCGACGTGCGTTTGCGTACTTCAGAGGTACTTTCCGCCATGTGTGGACAATTGCCTTGTTTGTTTGCAGCCTTCATCTCATGTCTTACCCGGAGATGAATGGAGCTTCAGCTGCAGGATTCTACTGGCTTTTGTTGCACGTCTTGCCATGCTATCGTGGCTCGGACGCTCAAGTCCAGCTTCACTGGAACGCCATCGGCTCCGTTCTGTTCATCATTGCCTTGATGTACTCACCGCAAATCAATATCCGACGCTTTTTGGCAAACCTATTGGGCGGTTTCAGAACCCGATCACCTTGGCACAAGAATAATACGGTCCTGCAAACAAGTGAGAAGGAAAAGCTGGAAGAGGAATCGACGCCCACTACCACGTACGACCAGGGCGAGCCACTGCTCCAACGGCTCTTCACTACAAGCATTGCTCAGTATCTCGGGCGCATCTCTTACTCCCTTTACCTTTGGCACGGATTCATCAACCACGCAGTGGGCACACGGTGGTTGATTCCTGCTAACGCCTTCTTGATGAAGAGTCACTCTCTTGCATCCGCGCCTCTCGAGAACCTCCCTCTGAAGATGACTGGTTCGATGTTCGAGAAGGCTTGGAGCGCGTATGCTTTCTCGTTCTGGGGAAGTTTCATCCTCAACACGTTGGTTCTTTTGTGGGTTAGCGACATATTCAACCGCGTAGTGGATGTACCGACCGTCACAATTGGGCGATGGCTTGGCGATAGGTGCTTCAAGAAGTTGTAAAACAAGATTGCATAAACCTTCGATATTCACGATTAATTGGTAATGATAATACTTCTTCATAGGCAGAGCATAGCGACTGCGACTTGAGGAAGAAAACTGAAATATTACGTCACTTTCAATTCTTGCCCTCCGGCATTTGTCAAGTGATATGTACCTGCGGATTGTGCCTGACGAGTTGGCTTTACTGTACCCATGGGTACCAATATCCATGGGTGACTTGGTATTGCTCAGCGCCCATGAGCCCCCTGGGGTATCCATGGATGGACTCCTTTTCCATGGATACCCATCAGGAAGAACCCAAGGTCGTAAGCTTTCATGGAAACCCAGGTCATGAGACTTTCAAGTCTATGAGATAGCGATGTTCTTCGACGACACCCATCCCTGCCGTGGCCGTTCCTTACTCAGAACATCCTCCCTCTGACAAAGTAGATGAAGAAAACAAACAAGAGCTACATAAACCCTAGTCTGAGACGAGATTGGATAAGAGGACGAAGACGCAGGCAATCGATATTGCTCAGTACAAGCCAACTTCCTCAGCAAGACCCCCAGCCAGCTCTCCATTCATGATGCCGTGGATGTAACTTTCTCCAACAACTCTGAGAAGCCCCCTCTGTTCATCTACTCGCAGAACAAATGGTGCGTCACAGCCGTGTATCACACCGACCCTGTCCCCCACCTCAGTGCACAGCGGAACCAGTCCAACCAGCCCTTGCTTGGTGACGGCAAGCTCATATTTGTTGGCGGTATTAGACAGCTGGTTCGTGTACATAGCACATTCGGGAGGAAGGGAGCCCACGTCTGAAGCCGAGGTCACACCGAACTGTGAGACAGCCACCAGAAATTCCGTCTGCCAAACGTTGCATACTCCAACATAGAGAGAATACAGCAACAGCGGTATGGCAAACACCCAATACAGCCATCGCAGGAGGAAAATACATACCACAGACAGCCTGGCATACTTCAAAGGCAGTTTCCCCTTGAGGAAGGCCATGGCCACGATGAAGATCTCCAGATACAGCGGCAGTCGCCGCAGGATGGCGAGTGCTAAAGGCGAAGCCAAGACGCACGCTATGACCATGGCGAAGACGACAAAGGCGAACATGTCGCGGTCTCGCTTCTTGATCATGTGGTACAACTCAAAGACCTCCGGCCCCGGGACCTCACCCTGCGACGTCCGATTGGCGATTTGAGTTCTCCAAATCACGTCCTCAAGCTTCTCGCCTGTCGGATACTCCCTGCCTGCGATGTTGAACGTGGCCATGATCAGGAACTCGTTCATGAAGGCTCCCAGCCTGAGTCGTCCGGGTATGATAGCGGCTATGCTGTCGACGCCGATAGATTTGACGTACAGAATGTTCCGCGTTTCGTCGAAATGGTGGTAGAAGTTTGTGTCGCCGCAGGCTGTGTACAAACGCATTGAATCCTCGAGTGGCTTATCATCCCCCCCGTCCGTTGGGGGTGCCAAATTCGTGGCATCTTCGTCAGGTTCTTGGTTCTGATTCTCCATCGACTCGGCCTCTTCGCGTTGCTCGCCATGTGATCGCAGGGTGAACCCAGGTCTTTTGTCTTGGGCATACGTGACGGAAGTCCAGTCGGGCACCCACGACGGCGCTTCGTCATTGTCACCACCGCATTTCTTAGACTTCTTCGGCCTCAGCCCCGAACGAGCGAGAACCTCGGCTCCCTGGCCCTGCTCAATCTTGCCAATCGCGAACCGCTTGCTAACCACCGCAAGGGTCTGCTCTTTCGAGTAAATGGGCGCAAACTCCTCGCCGTCAACATCCCCAGCCAGTCCCAACAACGCATAGATCCTATCCACAGGCTGCGTGGCTAGAAATGTACCAGTCATCATGAACAACTCGAGCAACCCTCTCCTCCCAAAAGGAAACACCCTCCCCTCCGCCCTGTGTTCCAACATCTTGGGCGTCGCGAAGCGTTCATACTCGCAAATCGCCGCAAAATCCCGCTTCACAGGTAACGGCTCCTTCCACCTATCGTTTTCCGTGTCCTCCCGGTAGTTGAACCACATGTACGCGGGACTCATGTACCCCCCGCGCCTCAGACGGAAGTCCCCAATCGTGTGCATCGCGCTCGCCCCCTCGTGCGCGAGTCTCCACTGATCGAGCCTGTGCCGGCGGTACCACGGGACCAGCAGAACCAGCGGAACGAGCCAGTTCGACTTGTACCCCTGATGCGCGAGGCGGAGGTTGTCGACGTAGGCCCGCGTCGCGAGCCACAGCCTGCGCCAGTCGATCTCCCGCGCGCCGCAGAGGACCGTCAGCTCGGTGGCGTTGACGAACTCCTGAATCACCCAGACGCGGCGGAACCACGACCGGCGGAGGAAGGCGCGGAGCGCCGGCCACTCCGGGGCGTCCGGCGGCGGCATCACGAAGCCCGCGGCCCGGGCGGCGGAGAAGTTGGCCGTCGGAAGGGTCTCGTCGAGGTAGTCTGCAAAGTCCGAGATGTGCTCCAGGAAAGCGATGGCGAGGTCGCTGTTGTCTGCGGACGGGCCGAGGTACACCAGTACGCGCGCGGCGATGCCGTAGATGTCGGGCATCATGCGGATCTGCGCGCCCTTCTCGACGTTGTCGGCGCTGCGGACTTGATTGATGCAGATTGCGTCGACCCAGACTACGCGGTCTCTGTCGGTGTAAGCGATCTGGCGCAGCAGGGTGTGTAGAGATGCGGTTAATGGAATGATAGATGCGGGGGTGCTGCTGTCGGCGTTCTCGTCGTTCACAAAAAGCTTGAAGGGTGTCTTTGTGTTGCTTCCCCAGTGATAGGATAGGGCTTCGTATGGTAGCTGGTGCTCCAGATACGGTCCGTCTGACCCCCGGCGAAATACCGGGTTGGTCAGTTCATGGTGGATAATGACCCCGGTGAGGTCTCGGCGCGGGTCCGGCGCCGGGTGGAGACGGAGCAGCCGAATCTCACCCGGCCCCAAAGCCCGATACTGGTATGGGTTCATCGCTCAGACTTGAGCCTTACTCTAGCTTTCGAAAGAACGTGTTGCAAGTCAGACAACATGCCACCAGAGAACAAGGCAGCATCTGACTTTTCAGCTCCTGGCCCCCCTGTCCAACCTAATGCACAAGCGCTTTTCAGCTGTCTCAATCAGGACATCATTTTGAGAAAGTTGACGAACGGGCCTAATTCCGCCCATCCTGCTGCCTATTCGAGTCTGAATGATCGCCCTTGCAGCTCATAAAGACGAGTGATCTCTGCCTTGCGAAGTGTATCAAGTTTTATCCATTTCGTCTCTATTATAATCCATGTGTGCCTGACATCGCTCTTATGCCCCTCCATTTTACGCCAAAATCCACGTCATTAAATACTCGCTACTGTACGAATGCATGCCAAGATGTCAAATCATCAGAATCGTGCAGCCGCCGTGAACCCGCAACCAGTCTTGCCCTGCTCCTCAGCCACAGCCCTCGCAGAGCATGCCCCCTTGGGCCCAGCGCAGCACCCCGAGGCGCAGTCCGCATCCGAGAGGCATTGCCCCGTGATGAACTGCTGCCCGTTACCCTTCCCTACATTCTGCGATCCAGCCGCGCCCGTGTCGCCACCGGCAGCCGGGGCAGCCTGAGCAGGAGCAGAGGGCGCGGCCGCTTCGGCGCCGGTCCCCGATCCAGCACCAGCTCCGCCGTCACCGAAGCCACATCCGGTCTTGCCTGCTTGGAACTGCGCTCCAAGACCGGAGCAGATGCCGGCGCCGTTGAGGGTGGCACAGCATGTGGAGGCGCAGTCTTTGCTGCTCAGGCAGGCTCCGCCGATGAACTGGGCACCTTGGCCGTTGGCGACGTTCTTTGCGCCAGCTGGGTCTGGGGAAAGAGGGCTTGGGGCAGCAAGGACTGAAGCAGCGACTGAAGGATGTCAGTGTGAGACAGAGAGGTTTTGGGTCGGGGGAAGACTTACAAAGTGCTGCGGCAACTGAGAAACGAACCATGATGAAAGTTAGGGAAGGGAAGAGGTATTTTCAAAATACCCTCAAATTACTAAAAAGGATATGTCGAGACGACTGCAGCCTTGTACTCGATGCTTCTGGTTAGCTCCTCGATCAACTCAATCGAGGACACCTGCCATCTTAAATAACATCGATGCATCCCCACGAAATGGTCTGAACATTGAAGTAAGCTTGTCAAAGCCCACTCCCTCAGCGCTTGCTGATGTCCTTCCCGCCATGTCACGAAGATCCAGCTGGAGATGCGACGCAGTTCTGTCACAGGGGCACGTTTCTGGAACTGAGGCTGAGCGACAGAGACGAAGCAGAGCTCGCCCAGCCTGCGCGCCCGTTGTGTGTGAAAATCCGACCGAATATGCGTACCGCCACCACGGCGATCTTCTGCCGTTTGACCTGCACGATACCACGGGCAGTAACAATCAAGATGGAGAACATAGCGTAAGGTAGTCAATCAGCCAGTGAGGTCGTTGAGGCTGATGGCGGGGGGGTTAAAGTCGCAGACGAGGCCGTCCCTGTCGGGCCAATGTTTCGGATGAGACCATGCTCCCCAAAACATCGGAGAACGGCAAACGGGCCCAAACACGGTCGAGTAGCCCCTGGCCCAGACGAGCTGAAGAATGAATTGTTAGTCAACGATTGAAGAAAAGAGATAGGACGGTCGACCTTGCTATACAGATCTTCCGACGGCCCAGGTTTCCCCATTTTCGCAGATGTGCAGAGCGACATCGCGACGATGGCTCGCCATTCGTCTGGGGCGCTGCGTCTGGGGGCCCGGGCCCAAGCATTGCGAAACCGCAGGGCCGCTGTCAAGGCTGTCAGCGTTCGGTATGCCGTCTGTCCGATGTTAGGTCGTTTGAACTGGAGTTGCCCCTATTCGCAAGATCCATTCTGAGCTGGAGTTGGGCCGAATCGGCAGGCGAGTTCAGCCGAGTTCCATCCATGGCCAACAAGGGGGGAATGTGGGAGGGAGGCAGTGATGATTGTCTGAGGAGATGGTGCGGGTTGGTTCATGTCTGGTCCGCCTCGCAGCATGAATGTGCTTGAGGATCCTTCGCTGAAAGGGGATGAAATTGCCGGTCTTAGCCAACAGGATCGCGTTGGACGCTCCACTGAGGCTGGCTTTGATGCTCACGATGCCTGTGTTGATGGTTTGAGATATCCTGGGAGGTGGCGGGCGGCAGCGTCATTAGTCGGGGATGATGGCACAGGGGAGGATCTGCCGTCCGGCACAACGATTCTGCCGTGTTTGCTTGCCAGAAGGATCGTGAAGATGTTTGCTCCGAGAAGCTCGATGGAGAAATGCGAATCATGAAGTTGATCAAACGTCAATCCTCCCAAAGTTCAGCAGAGTTTCGGCGACTCGGAGAAAATCAGAAAAAAGACCAAGCAGTGCCCTGTGAGCGCAGAATTGACTTTCTGGCAGCAACAGGGAGCCTTAGCAGAAAAAGCTGGCAGCTCCAGGGGATGGATGCCCTGTCTTCTTGGCCGGGAGATCACTGTTTGGCTTTGCGGCTGCTTATCTCATCTAATCAGCCCCTGGGTGACCAAGACACAGAGCAACAACTGAGCAGCGACTGACTCTTATGTACAACTTCATCGACAGAAACATGTTTCTCGACGTGACTCGCCATGTTGCATCCTCAACGCCTCTTTGCACGACATGTCGATCATGAAGACTTCGCAATCTTCACCCAGCATCAGCGATGCGGGAACCGTCGCTGTGTGTCGAGACGAAAGACAATGCTGGCGACATTACGGATTCACCGCTGGTAGGCGAGGTTCTGCGACACCAACCACGATAATCCTGCCTGTTGGACATGGATGAATGGGCAAAGTCGCATTCTCCCAGGGGCCACCTGCAGCTGACGTACTCTTCGCTTTATCCCGCAGCGTCTGCTCATTCAATTAGGCCCAGGTCAACTCATTGACTCTCGCAGTTTCACTGAGGGCTTCCAAGTGATGCATCGAGTGAAGCCATCGCCGAAGACGCCAACACGCCAAGGAACTATATACACATGGATGCGGTATCTGCCTCGAAGGCAATCATGTTCAAGCTGTACAACTCGGCGAAGTCCACAAATTGACCGCGGCCGGTTGATGGCAGGTCCACGGCTACGAAGCAATTGAGACAGGCAGTATGTTCAGCTGGGTTCAAGTGAACACCACCAATACTTGTCGACAGCAATCGAAATGCTTGGGTCTGGCAGCGCGATACCATCAGAACCAGCCTCATTTCCAACAATCTATTCGAATCAATGTGTTTTCTCTCGTCGGAGTGCCCGCTTTCGCTTGTCGCTTCTTCGTCGTCCGGAGATCCGGAAAGCAAGCAGCAGCCGCAGTTCCAATACCGCCGGCTGCCTTTGGAACTCCCGGGGAACGCAGAAATGCTGACTGAGCATCTACGAGATCGCACACAAGCTCCAGCAGCTGATCGTATTAGGTGCTGTGTGAGGACGCACCGGTGCCGATACCTCGATCTCAAGATCTCAGCGTTTCGTTGCGAGCGACGAGGCGGTGAGGTCAGTTCGGCCCCATCTCCGACCGGGCATCTTGCGAAGGCATGGCTTTACTGAGTCTCTGTCGAAAGAATTACGATGGAAACCCTTCTCGAGATGAATCAATTGGTGACCGTACTGGCGAGGTCTTGCACACGGACTGCCAATGTCCGTCTCTTCCGACGCCGTCCCGTCGTCGAAACTGATTCCTCTTCAAGCTAGTTTGCCCGGAGCTTCTTCCGCCATTGCGATGACCAACAGGACCCAGCCTTTGAATGCCCGTTCAGGCGACGGTCTCGATCGAGCGATTGAGCCGGCCGTGGAGGCTTGCGGCGCACAACTGACAAGGTTCGAGACATGCGCCAATTAGTGCCGATGTGCGCGCTCGGTGGAATCATGCCATGTCTCTGCTGCATTCCAACTGCTGGCAGACGTCTCACGATTGGCCATCACGCACATCGAGCAGGCCATGCTATGCCGCTTCCGTCTTCGCCTGCTTGCGACTTCTCCAATCCTATCAACCTGTCACATCGCTACTGTTGGAGCTGTTGGAGCTCAGAACACTCGTTGGTCGCGATCCTTCTCTGCCTTGCAGACACCTCATTGGGCCAGACTATCGACCGCCACTTCTGTCACCGTCCAAACTCACCGGTCCGAGATGGGGCTCACCCTGGACCTTTCCCGCTGTCACCTGCAAATCATTTGTGTCAGTGACCTGGCTCCTGGGACCGCAATGCCTGCAGATGACAGCCCGGGGTGGTGGTCAATCACCGCCTGTTCCTCCCATCGGCCCCTCTTCATGAGTCGCTCAGGAAAGGGTCCTCCCGGCCCCGGCCAACTGTCTAATCAAAGGCATGGCTGTGCGGGGAAGAAAGAGATGTCGATAGCGTGATATTTCTGCTCACCTCACCGATCGTCAGGCCAGAGCCGCACTCCGTCACACCTGGACCTGACTAGACCTGCGTACAACGGCACCTCTTCACCTACACGCGTTGCTGCGATTGCGAGACTCGGAAGCTTGTCGACATGGCGGCACTTCAGGCTGACGTTGTAGAGCCCGACGACTTCAACGATAATGACTCGGCCGTGGGCGATACCAATGTGCGAATTTCACTGCCTGTGCGCTCGGTGAAGGTACTGACGGGTGGGACAGGACGGGACCTCGACGACGGCGAGCCTGAACAGCTCCATCCTGGACTATCGCAAGGAGAACGGCCGCACCTATCACAGGTTCCGAGATGGAAGTGAGTAGTCCGGCAGATTGGGCGAGGAGTCAGCTGATTGTTGTCGAGAATACCACTTCCCCAATGATGAGGAAGAGAATGAGCGACTAGGTATTGACGGATCCGCTTCGAACCTGTTGTAAGGCAGTGTATTGACATCGTCTCGAGACCTTCAACATCACATTTTCTACCTCTCCTTTGACGGTCTGCTTGGCCTGTCCCCGCCCAACAAAGCCGACGCCAATCCGGGCCGTGTTCTTGACTTGGGAACGGGAACGGGTATCTGGGCTATGGACTACGGCGACGAGCATCCAGGCTCGGAGGTAGGCAATTCAGCGGCACTGCCTTTGATATGATCTGACCTTTGTTTGTAGGTCATTGGCGTGGATCTCTCTCCGACACAGCCGAAGTTGTATGTGCTCAATTGATTCTACCTCTCAGTCTCTCCTAACATCTTCAAGCGTCCCGCCAAACGTCAAGTTCGAGATCGACGACATCGAAGACAGCTGGACCTACTCCCGCCCTTTTGACTACATCCACTCCCGGATGATGAACTCATCCATCTCGAAATGGGAAGAATACCTGCGCCAATGTTATGAGTAAATGCCCCCATCCCTGTCTCCCACATGTGACCCCCCAACCTCACATGCCCCCCGCAGAAACCTCAACCCAGGCGGCTACCTCGAGCTCCAGGAATTCGGCCTCCCCCTCTCCGACGACGGCACCCTGACCCCGGACCACGCCCTCCACAAGTCGATGGTCCTTCTGGGCGAGGCCGCGGCCAAGATGGACCACGCCTTCATCGAGCTCAGCACCCTCAAGCCCATGATGGAGGCCGCGGGCTTCGTCGACATCGCCGAGATCTGCTTCAAGTGGCCCAGCAACACCTGGCCGCGCCACGCAAAGTTCAAGGAGCTCGGCGCGTGGAACTACGACAACATCACCACCGGGCTGCAGGGGTTCCTGATGGCGTTCTTGACCAGGGGCCTCGCGTGGAAGGCGGACGAGGTGAACGTGCTTGCCGCGCAGACGAGGAAGGATGTTGGAGATCGGAGTATCCATGCGTACTGGCCCATGTGAGTGTAACGGTGGTTCATGTGATGGTTGACGCTGACTTTGACAGGATCGTGGTGTACGGCAGGAAGCCGCAGTGAGGGTCCGCCGGAGCCGGAAGACGGGGCCGGGTGGAGTTCTCTTTCCCGGACGGGCCCATGCTTTCGGGGCCAACCCACTAGTTCACGAGTGAAATTTTAACAAGAAGCAATTCCACGATGAAGTTTTTTCCCACTCACCCAGCTCCAGCCCTACCGCTCCACTTGGCTTTTGGTCCCTCGCACGCCGGCCATCGTCAACAATCAATAACTCGCAGGCCTTGCTAGCTCAATCGGTAGAGCGTGAGACTCTTAATCTCAAGGTTGCGGGTTCGACCCCCGCGTGAGGCTCAATTCCTCCCTGCTGCTTTCTTTTTGGCCATCAGAGTTTCCAGGCTCAAGTATCACGCGCTTCTATCACAGTTTTGAGTGGTGTAAGTCTTATTGATAGTGATTATTGTTTGTTAATTCCAACCGCCTGCTTGTTCTACATGTGAAAATAAGACAAAAGAACACACCAGATAGGTATCCTACACAAAAGACGAAGAAAACCAGGCCCGCTCACAATCCTTTCGTCATGACCCTCCTGAACACCGTAACCAGCCAGCCACAAACATCCCGCACGCGGACAGAAGCATTGCGACACCGCGCCGCCACGCCCCTGACCACGACAACTGTATCCCTCTCCACCTTGCTCAACCTGTCCCTCGCCGCCTCCGCCACCGCCTCCTCCTCCTCCGTCTCTGTCTCCTCCTCCGCGCCCTCCACATCATCGACATCGTTCTCAACCCCCCGGTACTCAAAGTACTCGCTCCACTCCGGGTCCGCCAGCAGCGCGGCGGCCACCTCCCGCTCGACCGGCAGGCTGAACTCGGTGCCCTCGTCCGCGCCCGCAGGCGCCCCGTTGACGCGCGCCGGGTAGGTCACGAACATGCCCGTCTGCACGCTCTCGAAGAGCCAGCGGAACGCGTACGGCGCGCCGAAGCCGAAGTCCGCCTCGCACGGCCGCGTGTCGCGCCAGTCCGTGAAGAGCGTCGTCATCGGGTGGAAGGCGTCGCCGCGGATGAAGAGCGTCGTCTTGTCGCGGATCGGCGCGAGCGAGGCCAGCATCGCGTTGACGTAGTCTTGGGTCACCGTGTTGGTGAGCTGGCGGATGTACCTGCGCGGCATTGTTAGCAAATCTTTCAAAACATCAGAAGAGAGATGAAAAGCTTACCATGCTAATTTCCAAAACGGCACCGTAGAAATCACCTCCTCGCCGCTCATCGTCGGCACCACGCTCTGGAAGCTGACAGCCACCGACATGAAGTTACTCTGGATCCGCGCCGGCACGACCGGGTCCCGGAACCGCGGGCGCATGTTGACCGCCTCGCCCCAGATCAACGCCTCCTTCAGGTCCGGCTCGTACAGCGCCGCCTTGTGCTTCGACAGCACGCGCCAGATGTGCGCCGTGTACGCGTCGTAGCTCGAGATCCACCTGCCCTCCTCGCCGTCCTCATCCGGCGGGGCGGCGAGCTTCTTAAGCTTCGCCATCTTGCTCTTGGGCAGGTGGAAGAGCAGCCGCTTCGACGGGCGGTACGCGGCGTTCCGCTCGGGCGCCGCGCTGGGGCCGTCGACCTGCTGCGACGCCGGGAGGTCGGGCTTCGTGGTGAGGGAGAAGTCGAGGCAGGCGGGGTCCCAGGCGGGGAACTTGGGCGCGGAGCCGGTGCCGCGGGCGGCCCAGATGGCGTTGCAGTTCTCGGCGAGCTGGTGCAGCTGGCCGGACCAGGCCATGATGTCGCCCGAGAAGTGGTGGTGGTGCATCATGAAGACCATGCCGCCCGGGATGAAGGTGGCCTTGTAGGCGGCGGCCTTGGGCCGGCTCGTCCAGTGGGATTCCGGGCACTGGCCGCCCTTGAAGGGGTGGACGGACCACGTTTTGGGGTCGCCGAGGGCTTTTGAGGAGAAGTGCTGCCTCTCGAGGTCCGCGAAGGTGGGATACTTCTTGTTCTTGCCGGTGGCGGCGGTGTTGTCAAGCCATTGGACGTGGAACTCGACGGTGTCTTCTCTCTTCTTGTGCCAGCAGAGACCGGAGCCGGAGGGGTGTTTTGTGAGGACGCCCGGGAGCTGGCGGACCTGGGAGAGGGTCCTCTCGAGGCCGGCCTTGAGGACTGTGATGAGCTCGGACTGGGAGTCTGGGGTGGCGGAGGGGAACTTGAAGAAGAGGACGTAGTTGCACCAGATCTGGCCCGAGAGGTAGTCCAGCGTGGAGAGGGGGAAGATTTCTTCTTCTGGGTCTGATTCCCAGTTGGTAGGGTGGAGGTGGTGCACTTCTACCCGCGCCATGGTTGATGATGGGAGTCTTGGGTAGTGTAGTGGCCTTACACGAAGATGTAACAGTATAGGAGATATGTGGGAGAGGAAGAGAGAATGCTTCTTCTTGGGGAAAATCAAAGAGTCGAGAAGAGGAATGGATTCTTGTCTACATCCTTCAGACATCCAACTTACACGTCGGCCTTGAGGGAGTCATATATGGTTCTCACCTCGGCGGGGGGAACCAGATTCCTTCCCGTCAGATGGCTGCCTTCCTTCCTCGCCCCTCCCCATCCTGCGCCGCCATCACCGTGGAGGCAGTGTTAGCATCAGTGCCAGTGACAGTGTTCCTCCACCCATTCCCGGCACCATCATCGCTCGTCTTGGTCTAGATAGGATGTGACGTTTGGGGGCCATCACATCTTGGACTCGTCCTCCAAGCACCAGACCCTTCCTAGTGGTAGATATGCGTTTGCCGTAAACGGTAACTGCGTCGTTGCGCGAACGAACGGGAGGAGCGCCTCTACCCCCGACCACCCTCCTCCCCATGCCACATCCACATGGTCCAGCCAGCCACGGCGCGGCACCAGGCGTATCTTAGCGGAGTCCCATCACAAACCTTCGCAGGCTCGGTAACTCGGGGAAGAGGCCTATCTCAAAAGTGGCCTCAAGCAAGACGAAGATACATGAGCTGAGGCAGGCAGGCAGGTAGGTAGTCAGGATTTGGGGGTCTGTGACTCAAGGTGCGTATGAGGCGTATGTATGGTGGAGGTGGAGGGTTCTTCCGTCCGGCTCAGCCGATGAAGAACAAAAGGACGGCCGAGAGAACTTGCGCCGTTGCGAAGCAGGAAACCAGTGGCCAGGAGGATCCAGGTACCTTTTCGAGAAGAAGGCAATCACACCGAGAATGTAGAATGTGTGTGGGTTTGGGTTGAGACTACACTATTTACGGACGTAATTATCGTTTTTGGGCTATCTCGCACGCAAGAAAAACGCTGTTGGTTCCTCGTCACAACGCCAATTGGCTGGGAAAGCCTCATCCTCCTGCGAGAGTGAGAGAAATGTCGAGATGGCGGCCGTGGAGCCCCATTGGTCGCAAGGCTGCGTTACACACACCCTTCCCTCCCTCCCTCCCTCCCCCCTGCCATAGCCAGCGTGCGGGTGTGGAGGCGATGATGGAACAGGTGCCTGGCTCCGGATACCGCTGCGGCACGACTTTCTTGGGTTTTTTGATAGAGCGGAAGGCTATTGAGAGAGAGGCCTTGGTGGTAGGGTGGGATGGGGAGTGCATTTTCCTAATGAGGAAACACACGAAGCAGTCCCCTCTCGCTCATAGGCAGGAATGGCACTGCGAATGATCCCTCAGCTAACTTGACCCTTGCGATGAGGATGAGAAAGATGGAGGAGTGGGGTTTCACTCGCCGGGGTCTGATTCCCAAATTCCCACAACCACCATGCGCCTTTTCCCGTTGACATCGTCCTGACGCCTGGGCTACCGGCCGGGGGAACCGTTTTCGCTGCCTGCCGGTGCTGCGGCTCAAGCCATCTTTTGACAGCGCCGAGCCAAAAAAAAAAAAAAAGGCGATAAATGAGGCTTGCTGGGGGCCGTTTCCGGTGAGTGTGAGTGCACGTGGGGAACACTGTTGCGCCCAGAAACAGAGAGCGGATGAGTGAGAAAGTGGATGACGAGCGAATGCCCGAGAAATGTTGATTGGCAGCGAGGCGATGCTGCCGCTGAAGAAGGAATCGGGTCCCTACCTACCCCTCCCCTCCATCCTCCGCCTCCCTGTCGACAATCAATAACGGCTCCATCCCGACTCACCGGCCGCTCAGCCTTACGAGGACCTGGCGAGCGCTTGTGGTGTGTAGTGAGTGGTGTGCGGCCCTCGGCGTCCTCATTGGCTTCGTCGGGGTCATCATTTCATCCTTCAAATGTCGCGGCGTCGTCTCCGTGTCGCTTGGCTTTCCGCGCCTCTTGCGCCGCTTCGGTTTGCCTAAACGGGAGATTTCGCCTATCGCCGCGCGGGCGGGGGGGGGGGGGGGGGAAGGCGGAATGATGAGATAAAGACATTGTCTCAAGAGCCGTGGGCTAGCGATGCCGGAGAGGCACGGAGAGGCACGGCAGACCGGTGGAAAGTCCGACGGCGGGAGAGCACAAAAAAATTTGCTGCCTCTCTCCGGCTCTTGGACTTTCGGCCGTGACAGACGCAGACAGATGATGTCGCTATCAGCCTAGCGGTGCCTGGAATATCCAGTTCGGTGGAATCCTGTAGTAAGCTGACGTAGGGTTCCAATGTCACACACTCTGGTCTTTTTCTGGGTCATTCCCAGCGGCCGATCACCACCCACTCAGACTCGCTCCAGGCTTACAGTACTTTACCCAAGGCGGCGGTGCTGGGAATGGGCATGGTGGGATGGGATGGGGAGGGTCCGCCTGGACTGGCCAGGCAGCATCGCGCGTAGCTGCATCGAATCGCATGCATTTCTTCTCGCCCATCACGTTACACCAAGATCTTCCAGCTCCCAGGACTTTGGGAGAGAAGAAGAACTGTTTTCTTTGTTCTCTCGACACTGTAGAGAGAGAGACATGACTCTTCGCATCCCGCTTGATTGGAAAGCTCGTACAGAGTAGTGCTGACACCCCCTGATTTCCGTCGCATCACACGTCCTTGGAATGCGACACTCAGCCTTACGAGACTCAGGGTCTCTCTGTCACTCTCGCGCTCATCCCTGGATCCCTGCTTTGGTTCAGTCATCATTGCTGACATCGCCACGGCAGGCTGCTTCAGGCACCTGGGCACAGGGTCGTAGAGATGGATTCCCTTCGCCTCACTTCGTGACTCCAAAGTCGCCGGAACTCCGAGAGGGCAGTGTGATTGATCCTTCCGTGGTGCGCTTTAAAAAAAAAAGAAGTCGTGGTATCATTTTTATCTCATCCTAACAAGTTAATGTACGGCTCAGGCCACTTGCCCATCAGCAGCGGCCGGTCTCCTAGACGTCCACCCACTGGCGCCAGAATTCTTAACTTGCGCTTCTCCTTGTCAATGTCGGCGACGTAGACGTAGCCCATGATGTTCGACGTCCGAATTGTCTCGGGGCTGTCCCTAACTGAGGCGTACACGACGGGCAGCGTCCAATGCGCCATTAGCTGGGACGAGTCCACCCGCGTGAGGCCGTCGTCCGTGCCACCGTAGGTAGAATCTGCAAAGGGTCAGTAAAGCTTGCATCAAGGACGGCTTTGAAGCAGACTCACTGTCGCCTAGACGGTATATCGTAAGGCTATCAAAGTCGACTTGCTGCGTCGCAGGACTCAACGTCCGCCCGACTGTGCCGAAAAAGTACTCCTTGATCGATGCCTCGCAGACTTGCTGCATGAATCCTTCATCTCTCTCGGCTACACCTTCAGACTTTTCGAGGAGCACAATGCTGTACGGCTCGCCCAGGCTCGTCTTCTCGGACGCAAACCTCTGTTGGACCTCTGCATTCAACGTAGCCGATCCCAACACAATGATGATGTTCGCTGGGTGCCGTTAGCTCGATCCATAACACACCCCGTGTCACGTCTCTTCTTTGCATACCTGACAACTCCTCCACGACATGAGCAAACGAATCCAAGCCGGACGTGCTCTTCTCACTGATCCCAAACGTATCGATAATCATTCCCGCGCTCTTAGCCTCGGGATCCTGCGCGAACCGCGAGGTAACAGTAGCTGCCATCTTGCTGACGAGCTGCTTGTATTTTCTCGGATCCTCCTCCGCCCTCGCGTGTCCGTAGTAGTAGACCAGCGGCAGCTTGACCGGCACCTGACTCGGCCCGCTCGTCGGCGTGGTCCCCCACCCGTCGACAGCCTCGACGTCCAGCACGCTCCCCACGACGGCGGCGCTCAGCGTCCCCGGCAGGCTCAGCATGCCCTCCTTGGGGTCTGTGTTCACCACGATCGGCTGCGCGCCGACCCTCGTCGCGTAGCTCGCCAGCGTCCTGCACAGCGTCGTCTTGCCCGCCGTCAGGGCGCCGCAGACGGCGATGCGGGGGCCCTCGCGGCGCTCGGCGGCGGCGCGCTGGCGCATGGCGGTGAGCTGGAAGTGCAGGTTCAGGTACGAGTTCGCGGGGTTGTCTTGCGGTTGGTGGTACTCGGCGAGGAACTCGGCGGCGGGGCTGCTGCCCTCAATCTCGAACTCGCATCCTTGTAGCGTGAGGATCTTGGATTTCGTGCCGGAGAAGGTGTAGAGGTGGTGCAGGGCCAGCTCGGTGCCGTCCTTCTCTGCGGTGCCGGAGAGGAGTTTGAAGGTGAGGTCGGTGCCGAAGGAGACTTCGAAGCGCCACTCCCAGAAGGGCTGGAGTCTGATTGTGCGGGTTTGGGATGCGTTGGCCGGCTGCTGTTCGTGGTGTTGCCTCCGTCAGTATGGGTTCGTGCTTTTGCATTCAGGCTTCAAAGAGAGGGTGTGTGAAAAGGGCCCGTACCGGCGCTGCCAGCTGGCCCAGACCCGGAATTGACATGCTGGTCTATTTGACGGTCATCGAGGGTATGCTGGTATAAGTTGTGGCGGTCGTTGGTGACGGAGCGGTTTCGACGTGCAAGGTGCAAGTTGGATGGAGAATCAACGAGTCGCGTGGAATTGTTCTGGACGCGCCCACACACTGCTGTGTGGGAGCTGCTTGACATCACAAGTTTCCATCCAGGCTGGCCCATGCGGGAGCTTCAGCGGAGGTTTATTTGGCGGGGCTCCTCCGATTTTCAGGGCGCTAGCGTTCCTGCATCAGCGCATTCTCTAAGTAGACAAAGATAAGATAAGTCCCAACTTGAGATCACTCTTATATCTTCACACAACATCCCAGCTAACAATACCAACTCAAAGTAAGTCAATGACTGGTGACGGGCAAACACCACTCCACTGAATCGCAGCAAAAGTCTAGAATCCAGTATCCAACAGCGAATCTCCAAGGGTGCACCCTCGCTCCCGCGTCAAGCAACCGGCAAGCTCCGCCTCGGCCTCACATTCCCCCGCGCCAACCAATCACAGCGCCCCTCACGTCCTCACCTGCGTCTCTTTGCCAATTACGCAAGCCCCCACGTCCCCTACAAGCTCCGCCACTCCCACCGGTTCCTCGCTGCCTGGCCTGCCTTGCCTTGCCTCCTCAGTGGCGCTCTGCGACCGGCCATTTGCGCTGCTCACCTGCTGACCTTGCGACGGCCACTCGGACGCCGGAGGCCCCAGACGTCACCTTACCTACCTTATTTCGCCCGCGCCTCCGAACCCTTGATCGCCTTCGCAAACTTCGCGCAGACTCTCGAATACAACACAACCCTCAACAACACCAAATCTTCACATCACATCTCGAAAGACAGTTGTGACATTCGAAATGTGTTCCGCAGATATCTTCCTCGGCCTCTTGGCCCTGCTCTTCCCCCCTCTACCTGGTACATTTCTCCCCGCATCAGACGATCTTGCACCAGCTAACAACGAAAACCACAGTCTGGGTGAAGCGCGGCATCTGCTCCGCCGACTCTATGATCAACATCCTCCTCTGCCTCCTCGGCTACGTACGTCTTCAATCCTCCCAATCACCCAACTTCCCCGACATACTAACACCCCGTCCCAGATCCCCGGCCTCATCCACGCCTGGTACATCATCGCCAAGTTCCCCGAGCCAGACTACGAGTACGAGTCCCTCCCCCAGCAGGACCGCGAGGGCGGCCGCGTGACGTACGTCTTCGTCCACGGCAACGGTAACGGAAACGCCCCGCACACCCGCCAGCCCCAGCAGCAGCCGCGTCCGTCGCACCACCAGCAGGGCGCCAACGTCACCTACGGCACCACGAGCAACAACGCCGGCGGCTCCAGACAGCAGCCCCAGGGCGGCGCCGGCGAGGGCGGCAGCGACGGCGCCGTGCCGCCTAGCTACGCCCAGGCCGTCGCGGGCGACAACAAGATTCAGACGAGAGATTAGAGGCACTCGGTTTTGGACACTAGACGCAGAGTGGTGGTCTATACAGATTTGCCGACTGCATCCGTCTCGGGTTCTGGGCTTTGAAGCGTCGAATTTGGGGTGTCCTAGACATGTCATAGACGGGCTTACTTGTGTAAATCGATCTCGAGTTTTGAAGGTGGGGTGGACTTTCTTGGTGAAACTTCACCGCCAGGTTTTTGGCGTTATGGATTTATGAGTTATCACGCTGTGTACGAGTTATGGATTTTAATACACTGCAAGCAATGGCTGCATCGCTTCTTTCTTCTTCATCCTGAATATCGCCGTCGTCTGTAATTGGCGGGGTATCTAGATAGACCCTGAACGCCACCCATGCAACCTTGTTGTTAGTCTTGATTTTTCCCAGTACCTTGCTTCCATCCTTTTGTCCATTTCCCGTCCTTGGCTATATCATAGAGTCCTCCTCCAGTCGGCGACAAGTAGACAGCCTACTCGTCGGACAAGCTCTTGTCGAACGAGTCATTGTAATCCTCGGCGTTGGGGTTCTTCACCGTCGGAGCAGGTCGGTCGTTCTCGACAGGCTCCTTGAAGTGCGTCATAAGATTCTGGGGGAGGTACGTGTGCCACGACACCAGAACAGCCTTGACCTGCTTGATGAACGACACGCCGATGTTGAGATGGACGACGCACAGCTGCAGCTTGAAGCCGGGCATCATGCGAGCCAGGATGTCGTCGTCCACAAGGAAAGTGTGAGTTTCGTTGTCGGACGTGTCTGCGTAGTTTCCATGATCATAGCCATCCTCAATGATGCATGGCTTCAGCACAAGCTTGCCCATGGGGGCGAATCCCTCAGGCATGCCTCCGTTGGTTCGAACGCCACCGACAATCTCGCGGACAGAGGAGCTGGCGCGGTGGATGTTGATTACCTCCATGCTGACCTCCTCCTCGTAGATCATCTTAACCTTGCTCGTCTTGGGATTGTTGACCGCGTGAATTAGAGAAGCTCCCTTGGTTTTGTCGACGCCCATGCAGAGCATGCCGACTCCCATCGCCAGTTTCACCACCGCAGCAGGGTCAAATTCCTTAGGACGGGCGAACCCAGCGGTGTCGTCGTCGTGGATGTAGTCGAAATCCTCGCAGAACAGCTCAGACAGCGCCAGGTTGAACTGACCGGGAAAGTGGATGAGAGCCTGGTGCGCGAGAGGGAGATCGCTCTTGGCCAGGTTGCATACGGCCATGGCCTCCTTGATGTTCGCGGTGTATTCGGGGCAGACATCGTGCTGCAGAATGTAGGTAAGGAAGTTCTCGATGATGCCGATGGCCTTGCCCATTCGCAGGTAGTCCCAGTTAGCCATGGCCGGCAGGTTCTCCGAAAGGAAGCCCGCGGCCACGCCAGCGAAGTCGACGTCCCAGCCCTCAGGCTCGTCTGCGTTGTAAAAGCGGCTACCGCCACCGGAGGTGTAGACGACATCGGTTGCGGTTGCAGTTCGGCGTTCATCGGGGGTCATGCCCTCGGTATCTGCGTCGATGTTGCCGCCGAACAGGCGAGGGGAGGTGTCAACGCCGCCGAGAAAGAGGTACTGGTTGAACAACTGGGTCGACTCAGTGCCAGTGATGCGACGACGGGAGCGGAAGCGTTGGATGCATGACTGGATGCGGCTGTTGCGTTTGTCAGAAGTCACGACGTCAAGAGTTCCGGTCCAGGAAGGCGCCGAGGATGGTTCTTACTCGACGAAGGGTATCAGACTGAGACTGGTCAGTATGAGGTCCAAAACGGAAAAGTTCGGAGAACTCACGGGCTGTAGATGTTTTCTCTCTCTTCTTTGGCCTCGGCAGGTGTCATGGGGGGATCAGCAAAATACTCTGGAAACAGTCAGCCGTAATGATACTGGTGGTGATATTCGCAAGAGTAATTACCCTCAAATCCGGTGCCACGGGACTTGGGAAGAGCCGTAGGCCCGCGGCTAACCGTGGTCTTTCCGCCCATGGTGAAGGTTGGCTGTTGGTAGTGTGGGATGGAGAAGTTGACCGTTTGACGACCTCGAGAAGGAGTTCTTTTGTAGCTGCCCACCAAAATAAGTTGGAGGTGAAGTATTGGATTCTCGAAGGTCTTCTAATTATGCCTGCGAAGAGGAAAGATCACGGACAATGAAGCTCGCATCAAAAACTAGAGGGAAGCCACGTATATCGGCGCACTGTCCTTACCAATTCTAGGTAGGCAAGAACAGAATTAAACCTAACTTGCATAGGGAGCAACTTCCGAACGAAGTCTTGCTTGTTATGTCATCTACCTTATTCTACCAAGATATCCGTCTATGAACATCACTTCAGGAGGCAATTACATGGCAATAAGATGAAGACCTAAAGCAAACCCGGAGACTGAAATCACGATGGTAAACCACGCACGGCTTTTCGTTTGCCAACAGTCTGTAGCAAACCACACTGGCCAGCGACAAGCACGCCAGTAACTGCGGTCTTGAAATTGTCTGATTGAAGGCTTCCCGTATCTCTCCGTTGTAGCAATTGCCAAACGGGAATTTCGGTGTCGGTCGTAGATCGGACCCAAGGCTTCCATCTTGGGATTTCATGCGATCCAATCGCATGATGGCTTCCCACTATCGGGTGTAAGTGATCGCCAGGCAAACGCTCGCAGCACTCCAATAAAAACCAGCAGCATAGGATTCGCTTAGGAGGCACAGATGCAGGTTTATTGAGATATTGGAAGTTTGTGGGACGCGACGGGAAGAAAGCGAGCTGCAGTCTGCAAGACGGCTTTGCCAACTCATTCCTGAGGCGGAAGCTGGGGCGGAGTCTCTGGTGCGGTGCAGATGGATGCACTTCGTAACGCGCCGCAGGAGTGGATGACGGCTGACGAAGGCGCGCAGCACGCCAGGCAGCTCGCATGGCTCGCATACGCAAGAATACCCATGGCTGACCTGCTAGATCCTCTGGCGGGCTGTCCATCACTTGATGTGGGAGTCGTTGCCGATGGCGGTGAGAAGAGAATTCCCATTCACGGCCTGCTTCTAGAACCATCAGAGATCACTGCGATGGTCCAATAGAGTTTTTTCGGTCATCTTGGAAGTGGCGATGAAACGCACTGCGGATAGTGTCGCGATACACCTGTCCAACGTGCTTCTCGTTCCAGAATCCGGCGAAAGCGAAGCTGGACAGCAACGTTTCGTCGAGAAAAGTCGCCGCGCCGTGTCGAGATTTCCCGTCATCGGTCCCATGCAGTCATGCCACCATCGACAAATGACCAAGAGCCGAGCGAGAGGGAAAGTGGCAGAGTGGCAGTCAGCTCGGATAGGCTCTGTTCTGCGTCAGATCGTGGCCGGCTGAGCGTCTTTGTCAACGGTATCATTGGGTCTGACGCATCACCTGCAGGCTGCACATCACCACCCTACGTATCTGTATTCTTCCTCGGGGCCCAAACAGGGCGCTTTCGACACCCCTGGCGATCTCTCCTTTGCGGAAGCATCCTTATGTAACAATGTCCTGGGAATTCAGAAGATGACGGGTTAGGCGGGGCAAGTTTGAATAAGGCACCTTGGTAAACCGTCGATGCAACGCAATAATAAGAATTAGAGTATTCCGACTCGGCCGACAGCGAAAGCGAACTGCGGCTTTCAACGTTGGGTGGTTTGCCCCATTGCTCAGGGAGTGGCTCGAGAGTCGGAGGCCAATGGTTCACGTCTGCGAGAGCGTGTGCGCCTTGAACACGAATCAACAAGGGCCAACAGCTGGACAAGGCGGACTGGGAGGAGAACCGGAGAGAGGATCGACAGGGCAGCTGAGCGAACGAGGGGTCGAAGAGGAGGTCGAGAGCTCGCGCGAGTAAGACGTAACGAGGTTCGCTGGTGGCTGAGTGACATCCGCCACTTTTTTTTTTTTTTTTTTTTTTTTTTTCCTCTTGCCTCTGCAACGACCGCTTGAACAGGCCTCAGTGAAAAAGCGGGGGAGGGAGGCACAGAAACGAGGGACGCGTCGGACAGGGGTCTCCAGAAAAATAGGTAGCGTCGTTTCGCAGGCGGAGATCCCTGGGAGAAGGTGAGAAAGAACGCTTCTGCCCCCCTCTTGCGCCCTCCCTCAGGGCTCCTTCCCTGCCACCCTCCCGCGGCCACGCCTGGCGGTTACTGGCTGGACCAGGAACACTGGAGGCCTGGAGGCCCTGAGCCCACACGCCGCCTGCGCAGAGGCGCGCATGCGCATCCATCAAATCTGAAGCAGTTCCACACGTTTATTGGCAGGTGCAGTTGCGACCAGAGTCACAGCGGTGTCCACTGTAAAAGTAACTTGGGGGTGCTTAAAGTGCCCTGCAGCAGTTGTATCTGCAATGCGGAGCGCAATCAATCAGACCCAGCCCAAATGCCATTTTCATTTTCCCTCGAATTCCCGGCCAGCTTCCATCGATCCATCGATCCATCCATCGTGACTACGCCTCGTTCTCTCTCTGTCCCTGGTCCTCTCCCTCCTTCTCAGATAGCCTTGTCCCCGTCTTGCTGCACCTTAAAGATCCCCCCTCCCTCCTCGCCTTCGTCTCGTCTGTTCAGACTGTCGATCCGCTCCTCCTGTGCCTCGTTTCGCTCCCGTCGCCAAGCCTTCACACTGCCGTTTGCCGGAAACTGATTTCTTGGACGTTTGCTCTGTGCTTTTTACCCCCAAATCCACTACATCCGATACAAATCACTCCGCTACCCCAACTTTCACCTCCTGCGCACGAGACAATCCTAGGATCCCCCCTGACTACCTTTGAGGTTGACTCGACTTCGACTTTGAACACCACTCTTTTTCGTTTTCCAACCTTCGTCAACAGCGCAGACACAATGGGCAAGAAGGCGCTTCCCACAAAAGCCGAGCTCGTCGACTACGGTCACACCGTTGCTGGACAGTGAGTCGGCCTACTGCTGCCCCCCTTTTCGCGATCCGCGATGCGCCAGCTGGGCAACATCACTTGGGACGTGTCTCTAACGTTGCCTCGAATGTAGTGCAGGAACCATGTGCGACGAGTCCGGCGAGCTCTTCATCAAGCCTTGCACGACCGCAGAGGTCGACTTCTACAACTCCGCTAACGAAGCACACCCAGACTTCGCCGAGCTGATGCCCTTGTACATGGGCACCCTCCAGCTCAACGACAGCGCAGAGCTCAGCTCCATTGAAGACGGTGCCCCTGGCCCCGTCGCGACACAAGCCGCCAAAGAGGAACTGACACAGGCTGTCACCGGTGAGGCTCCCGCCGAGCAGGACAAGGACAAGTGGGTGCAGAACAAGTCAAAGAAGATCAAGACGGACCAGGCTATCGTGCTCGAGAACTCGGGAGCTGGCTTCACCTCTCCCAACATCCTCGACGTCAAGCTTGGTGTGCGCCTGTGGGCCGACGATGCTCCTGCCGAGAAGAAGAAGCGATTCGACGACATCACCTCCAAGACTACCCACGGCCCCCTGGGCTTCAGAATCGCCGGCATGAAGGTCTATCGCGGGTCCTCCATGAAGTCCGAGCTGGATGCCGAGGACTACAAGATCTACGACAAGGACTACGGCCGCATCCACGTCAACGCCGACAACATTGTCGAGAACTTCCGCAAGTTCATCTTCAACAAGACCGCCGGTATCGACGACGACCTTGGCAACGCCGTCGCTCAGGTCTTCTTGCGCGACCTGCGCAACGTTGAGCGCGTCCTCGCCGCCGAAGAGAGTCGCATGTACTCTGCCAGTCTGCTGTTCGTCTTTGAGGGTGACGGCGACAAGTTGAAGGAAGCCATCGCGCAGAACAACGCGGCCGCCGACAGCCACGAGGCCGCGCAGGGCAAGAAGCCCAGTGGAAATGCGGCCAGAGTGGACAGTGGTATTGAGCTGATTGAGGGAGACGCGAACCTCGATGCCGAAGACGACGATGACGAGGACGACGGCCCTGCCCTGCCCAAGATCTACTCGCTGAAGCTCATCGACTTTGCCCATGCGCAGTGGGTGCCTGGCCAGGGCCCTGACGAGAACGTCCTCAAGGGCGTCCGAAGCCTGATTGACATTTTCGAGAAGCTGGTGCAATAAGACACCGATCCTCACGATACGTTTTGGTTCGATAGAACACGGGAGCAGAGAGGCACGACGGACCCAGCTCCCGTGGCACGACACAAAAGTTTTACAGTTCATGATTTGTGCGATCAAGAGGACCATCAGCAGGCATCAGACGAGCACGGTTTGCTCGCAATCACAATACCCAGATACAGTTGCGCGGATATGAGTGCGAATAGAAGTCGCTCCTCAGTGGACAGTAGGCTAGCATCCATGATAATGACCCAAGGATATCATTACACCCGGCGTCGGGGTCTCTTTCAATACCATATAGCATACGTTTCCATTCGCCTTACGTCTTTGTCGATGAGCTCAAGTGTATGACCTATAACCGACAGGGAAGCTTAAAGTTACCTGACATCACCAATGGACCTGCATGAAGCCAATGCAGGATGCAGATGAACGGACGGCCATCTCGTTAGGTCGCGGGAAACCCCACATGGACCCAAGCAACGGGGAGGTTACTCTAATTGCTCGACCTATGTAGAGATGGGGGTGACATGGTGGAATATCAAACGGCAAGTATTCGAGAAGCTTGAAGGGCTATGTTCCTCAGAAGTCGATAACTTTAGAGTTTTTTGAATTGCAGCATATCAGTGTTCAAACAACCATGACGAATGGGCTAGTGCGACCACGCAAAGATTCACATGCAGAATCTTGAATCTTCCATCCGGCAGTGGATATCTTCAACTCTCCACATCTGCAGCTGTTGGCAAGGTACTTGGAGTACTTGGCTGCAGTTTTGCTGGAAGCCGCTAGGGAACCGGGTCCGTGCCCCCACCAGGTGGTGCCGGAACGCGGCGGCTATTTCCTCCGACAACGCCACCCAGCCAATCCGTCATGCCTCCCAGCGTCGCGCAGCGTGTAACTAAGCTGGGAACTTTTTTGAGGCCTCAGTGACCATCAACGAGGTCCCGGCAACTGCTCTTTTTCTCCACAACAACATCGCGACGATGGACGACCTTTTGAATCTCGAGCTCTTGTCGCTCGTTTCCAAGGTCACCTCCGAGTTGCAGAACCATTTGGGCGTCTCCGACAAGACCCTCGCCGAGTTCATCATCGCCCAGAGAGTCGACGCCGAGGACTACGATGCCTTCAAGAAGAAGCTCGCCGCCATCGGCGCCGAGTTCCCCCCAAGTTTAGTTGACAGCGTCGACCGCCTCGTGCTGACGATGCACCCGAAGCTCAAGGGCACGGCGCAAAAGAACGGCGACAGCAGCGAGGACCACCACCACCGCAGCGCGGAGGAGAACCAGCAGATCTTCAAGGGCCTCGCGGTCCCCGACAAGGCCGTCGCGTACGACAGCATCGGCGACGGCGACGCGATCGACGATACACTGGCGCTGCTGGAGGGACTCGAGGGCAAGGCCCGGGGCGAGAAGGCGTCTTCGCGCAAACGCAGTCGCAGCCCGAACGATGGTCGCGAGTCGAGGCGGAAGAGGAGGGATCGGTCGAGGTCGAGGGACCGCAGGAAACGAGACAAGTACAGGTCGCGGTCGAGGTCCGTCGACGACTACGAGAACGGGCCCTCCCTGAAGCAACGCAGGGGAAGGCGCAACTATGACGACGAAGACGACAGCCGCTTTAGGAGAGCTCCAGAACCCGAGGTCGACGATGCGCCACAACTTCACAAGGTTTACAGCGGCCATGTCACTGGCATCAAGGATTTTGGCGCGTTCGTCAACCTGCATGGTGTGCGTGGCAAGGTTGATGGCTTGGTGCACATCTCGAGACTGGTCGAGGGGCAGCGTGTGAACCACCCCTCGGATCTGTTGACGAGAGGCCAGGATGTCAAGGTCAAGGTCGTCAATATTGAGGGCAACAGGATAGGGCTTTCGATGAAGGAGGTGGACCAAGAGACCGGCATGGATCTCCATCCACAGGACAGGATATCGTCGGGCGCAAACATGGAGGCACTTGGTGGTGGCAGGGATGGAAACATGTTCGACAACGGAGTTATGCCACCGCCACAACACCAGGCCGGACAGCGCCGACAAAAGAAGCGGATGACTTCGCCTGAGCGATGGGAGATCCGGCAGCTGATTGCTTCGGGTGTTGCGAAGGCTTCGGAATACCCTGACTTGGAAGAGGACTACAACGCGACACTTAGGGGAGAGGCCGAGCTGGAGCTGGAAGAGGATGTTGACATTGAAGTACGCGAGGAGGAGCCGCCATTCCTGGCTGGTCAAACGAAGCAGTCTCTCGAACTGTCGCCTATCCGAGTCGTGAAAGCGCCCGATGGGTCGATGAACCGTGCTGCGATGTCGGGCACAGCGCTGGCCAAGGAGAGGAAGGAGCTGAAACAACAGGAAGCGGAAGCTGCGGCGGCGGAGGAATCCAAGGTCGATCTCTCCGCTCAGTGGAACGACCCGATGGCGGACCCCGACAAGCGCAAGTTCGCCAGCGATCTGCGCAACGCCAAGTCGCAGATGAACCAGAACAAGCCCGACGCTGTGCCGGAGTGGAAGCGTGCGGTAGCACCCAAGGACCAATCTTTCGGCAGGCGGACGAACTTGAGCATCAAGGAGCAGAGAGAGACGCTGCCTGTGTATGCTTTCAGGAAAAAGTTTTTGGATGCCGTCCGGGATCACCAGGTTATGGTCGTCATTGGAGAGACTGGCTCAGGCAAAACAACACAGCTTACGCAGTATCTCGCGGAAGACGGTTTTGCCAACAACGGTGTCATCGGTTGCACCCAGCCTCGTCGTGTGGCGGCCATGTCCGTCGCGAAGCGTGTAGCTGAGGAAGTCGGCACACCGCTGGGTGAGGCCGTTGGTTACACCATCAGATTCGAGGACCGCACTAGTCCTGCGACCAAGATCAAGTATATGACGGATGGTATGCTTCAGCGTGAGATTTTGGTAGACCCGGATCTGAAGCGGTACTCGGTCATTATGCTGGACGAGGCTCACGAACGTACCATCTCTACGGATGTCCTGTTTGCGCTGCTGAAGAAGACGATGAAGCGCCGCAAGGACCTAAAGGTCATTGCCACCTCGGCAACCCTGGATGCGGACAAATTCTCATCCTACTTCGACGGCTGCCCTATTTTCACCATTCCGGGTCGAACGTTCCCTGTCGAGGTTCTCTACTCTCGCGAGCCAGAATCTGACTACCTGGACGCCGCGCTGGTCACCGTCATGCAGATTCACCTGACAGAACCTCCCGGCGATATCCTGTTGTTCTTGACAGGTCAGGAAGAGATTGACACGTCATGTGAGATTTTATACGAGCGCATGAAAGCTCTGGGGCCAAATGTCCCCGAGCTCATCATCCTGCCTGTGTATTCCGCCCTTCCAAACGAAATGCAGAGTCGCATTTTCGACCCCGCGCCGCCTGGCTGCCGAAAGGTAGTCATCGCAACCAATATTGCCGAAACGTCCATCACCATTGACAACATCTACTTCGTTGTCGATCCCGGCTTTGTCAAGCAAAACGCCTACGATCCTAAGCTGGGTATGGACTCCTTGGTCGTCACGCCCATCTCCCAGGCACAAGCAAACCAGCGTGCCGGACGAGCCGGTCGTACGGGACCTGGAAAGTGTTTCCGTCTCTACACCGAAGCCGCGTATCAGTCTGAGATGCTGCCCACAACCATTCCTGAAATCCAGCGTCAGAACCTGTCCCACGTTATTCTAATGCTCAAGGCCATGGGCATCAACGACTTGCTGCACTTCGACTTCATGGATCCTCCCCCGATTAACACTATGCTTACGGCACTTGAAGAACTCTACGCCCTCAGCGCTCTCGACGACGAGGGCCTGTTGACCCGTCTCGGTCGCAAAATGGCAGACTTCCCCATGGAGCCATCCCTGGCAAAGGTCCTCATCATCTCCGTCGACATGCACTGCTCGGCAGAAATGCTCATCATCGTCGCCATGCTCAACCTCCCCAACGTCTTTTACCGTCCCAAGGAGAAGCAATCCCAGGCGGACCAGAAGAAGGCAAAGTTCCACGACCCCCACGGCGACCACCTCACGCTCCTCAACGTCTACAACTCGTGGAAGCAGAGCGGCTACTCGGCGCCGTGGTGCTTCGAGAACTTCATCCAGGCGCGCTCCATGAAGCGCGCCAAGGACGTGCACGACCAGCTCGTCAAGATCATGGACCGCTACCGCCACCCCGTCGCGTCCTGCGGGCGCAACACGCAGATCGTGCGCCAGGCGCTCTGCTCGGGCTTCTTCCGCAACGCCGCGCGCAAGGACCCGCAGGAGGGCTACAAGACGCTCATTGAGGGCACGCCGGTGTACCTGCACCCGAGCTCGGCGCTGTTCGGCAAGCAGGCCGAGTGGGTGATCTACCACACGCTGGTGCTCACGACCAAGGAGTACATGCACTGCACGACGAGTATTGAGCCCAAGTGGCTCGTCGACGCGGCGCCGACGTTCTTCAAAGTTGCCCCGACGGACCGGCTGTCCAAGAGGAAGAAGGCAGAGAGGATCCAGCCGCTGCACAATAAGTATGCCGGCGAGGACGACTGGAGGCTCAGCGCGCAGAGGAAGGCTGGACGTGGCGGTGGCGGCGGTGGCACATGGGGTTAATCATCTTCTCCTTGTCCCCCTTGCTGTCGCTGGAAAGAAGGAGAAGGGAACGCGTGCGTGTAGACTGGATGGAATGGCGCTGTCTTCATGTTGTTATAGTTTAGAGAAATATACCCCCCACAGAGGCAAGACATGACGCGGCTATTTCTAGATGACGTTGTAACTCGGACGACCGTGAAGATTTGTCAATGCTTATTGTTTTTGGGCAGCTCTACCAGTAAGTAAGCATTTTCAGCCAAGAGAGGCAGGCATTGCCTGTGTTCTTGGGCAGGTTGATCGGGAAGCGACAGAGCAGGCCCAAACCTCGGGAGGCCGGCAGACGACAGGGCCAAGACGGCTGCGATGCGTGAGAGGCTCGCCAAGGGCAGTCAAGTCAGGAAGCGAGGCATGGGCAAGCCAAGAACAAAAGAAGGCAATGGGAGAGGGGATTATAAGCATCTTTGGCGAGACGACTTGGCGTGTGGCAGGTTGTGTGTTGGATTGCGTATGCATGTTGAGTACCGACGTCGGGGAGGGTTCGGCCGGGAAGGCAGCGGCATGTCTAACGGACCGCGGAGAAGACGGCTGAAGGTTCGGACCCGCTGGCATAGATCTTGGCTTTTTCGAAGTTGTCTAGAATTTCTAACGATGCGTACGATAGAGTCGGTCTTTAGAGTTCTCGGTTGGCGATGACGAATGACTCGATGGTTGGGAAGGGTGCGCTAGTGGTTGACAGTTGCAGGAGCTTTAGAAGAAAAGAACCCTGGTATCCCGGTCGACGATCAAATCGGATGGGTTCTCGAGGAGGAGGTCACTGCGTCGGACCTTATCAACGGTAGCCGCGCTGTCGACCTGTCAGATGTGTGGTTGGACGCTCGGGTTGTGGGGTGAGGGTAGTCGTGATACATGAAGTGTTTGGGGATGGTGGGATTATGGGGGACGCGGATGTGTTTTAGGGGATTTCTTTTTGTTTCCGTCTCACTGTTGAGGGCACCAGGGAAGAATTAAGATCACTTCGGGATAAAGCCGGGAGAGGGCGAATAAAACGTGGTAGAGCCCCCGGGCGCGCGGGCGGCAATGGGGTGAGCTTTTCTTCTTGTTTGGTGTTGGGAAGGGGACGTCACGCATTTTTTTTTAGAGTTGGTGATGCAGAGTTTGGATGGCAGATGTCACGACTGCGCTTGAGTGTGTAGAGGGACAAAACATTGGACGAAAACCGATCAGCATACTACCGACGACTATTTCCACAACGGCATTTACTTTATTTCTATCCTGCCAATCGCTGATTGCATGGTCCACCACCGACAATGACGCGCCGGAACAGCCTGGCGCTGCGCCTCACCACGCTCGCGGCGCTCTCCTCCGTCGCGCAGCTGCCCGTCCTCGTCGGGGCCGAGGACCTCGACGCCGAGGACGTGCCGCCCGAGTGCGTGGCGGTCTGCGCGCCGATCGTGGCGCTCACGGCGCGGTGCGAGGCGCAGACGAAGCAGCGGTTCGGGGACATTGACAAGCGGTTTTCTCGCGATGGGACGGTGGACTTTGAGGCGCGGCGGAGACACGTTTTGGCGCCGGAGAGGATGCGGAGGAGGAGGCAACGACTGGAGGAGAGGATACGGAGGCGGCAGGTCCAGTCGGACAGCGACTCCGACTCGAGCGGCGACGAGGCGCCGCCGCAGGTTGTTGCGGCGGCGGAAAGGGAGGAGAAGGAGTGCGTGTGTCAGGATGCGTCGTTTGATGTGTTTGGGGCGATGAATGGGTGCGCGGGATGTATTGCGGCGAATGCGACGGCTGTGGAGGCGAATGAAGGTGATTTTACCTGGTCGAGGAATGGTGTTGATGGGTAGGGGCTGACTTGAGAGACAGATATCAGGGAGATCATGGCCGACTGCGGCTTTGCTCCTCCACCACCTCCGGCCACTTCTTCTTTGTTTACTACGACAACGACGACATCACCACCGCCAGCAATTCTCACGGACCCCCCGGCCGCGAATCCGGCCCAAGGCGGATTCTCGACGTTAGTCCCTCCGGCATTAGCGCCCGCCGGACCGTCTACGTCCTCGACTTCATCAGCATCCTCAACGGCGCCACCACCACCACCGCCACAAGATGCTCCGACCTCGACGCAACCACCGCCTGCTGCCGCGACGACGCCGGAGCCAGAGGCCACGCCGACGGTGGAGAGTTCCATCACGCCCGTGACGGTGTTCGAGACGCCTTCTTTCAGGACGCTGCCTAGTCTCGTGCTGCCCAACGACTTTGCGGCGGCCAGGGGCGGCGATCGCACGGGCAGCGGCGCGGCGACGCTGGGGAGGCACTGGGTTGGTAAGGCTGCGGTTGCCTTAGTGCTGGTTTGGGCTCTTATTTGAGGGAAGCTTTTGGTTTTAAGCGAGCGTGTTGTACTTTTTATATGAGATACTGTTGTGATACCCTTAAGTATCTAAGGTAGCTTTACGCTTAGAAGAAAGTATATACTAACTTACCTCTAATGCTTTTCTAACCTAATAATATTCTAACTAATTCTAAACAGCGGCAATTAATATGAAATCATAATTTTACAAGGAATTTAAACTATTTTACTTATACAAATACTATATATTATACTTTGTTTATAATAATAATTAATAATAACTGTATTTAATCTTCCTTATATATAGTATGTTTTATTTGCTTAGGTCGCTATGAATGAATGTCCAGCCTCCACTGATAAGTTACCTTAGGACCTGAGCTGCTGCCGGCATCCCTGCGGCTGTCCTCTTAAGTGTCGATCCTCCCGCCAAAGCAGTTACCACTCCCCTGATGCCCGCCCATTTTACTCCACAACCTTTCCTCACGTCTAAATGCCAACAATGACAATTACTGACATCAACACTTGACAAAATTCTACACAGATGACCACTATGTCTGTTCGCAACTTTATCGCCAAAGGTAGCGAGCGTCGTGCTGTCGACAAGCACAGTCTACCCAGTCTCGTGCTGCCTCTTGTACTGCTGGGGCTCGGCACTGCCTGGATCCTCTTTGTCAACTCCGACCCCAGTGTCAGCGCCGTCTTCACCAAATGTTTCCCACTCGCTGACGGTGATGGGGAAGGCGATGGTAGCGATGGTGAGACGACGACACCCTTCCTCGCCACTATCCCCATCGTCGGCCCACCCGTTTGCTGCCTCGTCTCCTTCTTTCGCGCCGCGCTCGACTCCCACCGCTCTGCCATCATCATGGGCGAGATCCTCTCATATGTCGGCGCCCTCCTGACGGTGACCACGCTCGAATCTGCTCGGGCATGCAATCAGTCGTCCTCGCTCATCCGCAATCCGACTCCGTCCTGGCTGCTCTTCAACCTTGCGGGCGGCGCTGTTGTCTGGCAACTCGTCATCATTCCCTCATTTCTATCGCACGAGAGGAAGCGTCAGCGACAATCCTCGGAGGAGCAGCAGGCACTACTTGGACCACAGGGCCAGGAGCAGCAACAGCAGCATGAGCACATGCACCGCCATCTGGACCCTGTCGAGCCGCCTGCCATCTCGGCCGGGGTGGTCCTGGGATACTTTGTCCCGTGCATGCTCTTTGTCCTCGCCCCGGGTACCGTCTCTATCCTGGCCTGGCTGTTCTTCCCCGCCTACAGCTCTGTTGTCCGCATTGCTGTGCGTGGGCTGCTTAGAGTCGCCAACCCACCTGGCGCTACTGCAGGTAGCAACTTGCACCCAGAATCCAGCCGTGCCGCGATCCTCTGGCTATATCTAGTCCCTATGCTGTGGTCCGTGGTCGCACATTGGTTGCTTCTCTACAACATTGCTCTTGTCCCCGATGACAGATCACACACCACCAGGGCTGCCCTGGGCTTCATTATCGCGGACTTCACTGCCATCGGGCTGAGCGTGGTCTACTGGATGTTCGCAGAGGCTGGGTGGCGGCTTGCGCTTCTAAGTCTTGTAGCCGGTGCAGTTCTAGGCCCTGGTGCTGGACTCTGCTTGGCCTGGGTGCTGCGGGAGGGCATTATGGCTTCGACTGAGGGCAGACTTGGTAAGCAGAAGAGTTTTTGATTCTTCCAAGGGTGGGATCTCAATTGCAACCACGACTCCAATGAGAATGAGAGTGTTCTTTCATCACCATGAAATATGGAAATCATGGCTGTGCCTGCATGAGTGTGTGCCTGATATTAGCTAACTAACTACAGTTCGTCGTGACTGACCGACGCACTCGCACCATCTATGCGACCCTCTGCCATCCCCTCAATCTTAACTGCCGCCGGACGCACGCTTTGCGGGTTTGAAAATACATCCTCAGGGTCGTACTTGAGCTTGACCTGCTCCAACCGCGGCAGGTTTTTGCCCCAGTACCTCCTCTGCCCATTCTCCAGCTCTGGGTCGACGTAACCTGCATATACTCCGAATTCCTCACCCTTGGGATATCCCTTTTGGATCGTGTCTGCGATGCCACGAATGAAGTTCTTGCCCGTGGGCGACACTCGACCCCAGTCAAGGCCAATTACGTAGCTCTGCATGTAGAACAGGGCGTCTCTGTGGACATATGCCGTCGCATCGGGGGGCACGTCGTTGATGGCACCGCCCTCGAGGTCAAAGTACGCGAACCACAGCGGGCTGCCTTTGTGCGCGTCGTCAAAGTACCTGAACAGCTCGTCGATGGTGTCATCCGGGATGAGAGTCTGATTCGTGAAGGCCAGGGACTTGCAGTAGATCGGCGTCGGCTGCCCGGTGCCCAAGAGCAACACAGCCTCATCTGCGAGGTGCGCCATGTGGCCCAGCCAGTCGTTGAGCACAAAGTACTCGTCCTTGCGGTTGTGCCGGCGGAAGAAATCATGCTCGGCCGCGAGTGACTCCCACTCCTCCTGCGTGCCATAGTATGTGCCCGACACAATCATCCCGAGCTGGTTCACAACAACCTGGCTAGCCAGCTTGCGCGGCAGCGCCGGGTCCGCTATCATACGCTGCCACGCCTTGAACTCATCGGCCATGTCGGCGTATCTGTCGTCGTGGTGGAGCGCAAAAGAGTACTGCACGAGGCTGCCGGGCGCGGGCTCCGTGCGGACGACAAACTCAGTAATGATGCCAAAGCCAGCGCCGGCTCCCTTGAGCGCCCAGAACAGGTCCTTGTTCTCTGTCCACGAGGCGCGCGTGATGGTGCCGTCCGCGAGAACGACGGTGACGGCCTCGACGTGGTCCAGCGCCGAGCCGAACTGGCGCGAGGTCGGGCCCAGGCCACCGATCGTGGCATGCCCGCCGATGCCGACAGACGGGCAGGTCCCATGGCTCATGGCCCGGCCACTGTGCGAGTGCAGCTTCTTCGTCACGTCGCCGAGGCGAGTGCCCGCGCCGATGGTGGCGATATGGGTGTTCTCGTCCATGGAAAAATGTTGGAACTTTTTGAGGTCGACGACTACCGCGCCATCGTGTCCGCCGAGACCTGCTCACGAACCTCGGAGAGTAAGCATCGTGATTGTTTTCACAACGTGGTTTCCCTAATCAGTACTAGCCACACAGGCGAAATATTGTGGAAAACTAGCATCAAAGGAATACCCCAAGCCTTCACTCACCGTAGTTACCAAAGCTATGCCCTCCGCTCTTGGGCTGTACCTTCAGACCCCTCTCCTGCGCGCAGGCCACTATAGCGGCTATCTGCTCGGCCGTCTCGGGCACCGTAACCACGGCGGGAGTCACATCAATGTCCAGATTCCAACGCTTGACCTTGAGAAGCGAGTACAGCGGGTGGCTTGGGAAAGCGTAGTCCTGGATACCAGCCCCGTCAAGACACTCGCGAAGTGATGGCGGAGTGGAAGATGCTGCTCCTGTTCCCGCTGCCGCCAGGGCTGTGAGAATGAGGACGGGAAAGAAGGACATGATCATATTTCCTCTTGCGGGTGGATGGATGAATGGATGAGTGGAATATTGAATCGTCAAGTTCCCAAGAACTGGGCAAAACGTGAGAAAGCGAGCAAGTGCAGGGCTCGGGGGGGGATTTTGGATCATGTCGAGACGGAATCTAGCTGTTTGTCCTGCAATTGTGTTTGCTCGTGTTACCTAGCTTGTCAGGCAATGTTGGATACTGCTGCACTACATGGATCACATTAGCACTGCCACTGTCCGGAGGGAGCTCATGGGCCCAATGATACCTTCAACGTGCAGTACCGTGCTATCGAGTGCTTTGCTTACGCAAAACAAAAGACGACAAGGCACTCGAAGCGGACTGGAGCGTGACTGCGTTGCTACCGAACATACCACGAACACGGGCGCAGCGTGGCGTGGCATGGGTGCACACCATTGCCGTTCTTACCGAGAGGAAACTGGAATAATTCGTTTCGTATTGGTATACTTCATTCCATACTGCACTACGTGCTGTGCATCTCCTACGACACGGCTTCTGTCTAAGAGACCTTGACTGCCTCGTGAAGTGCCCAATGAGGAACTCTGGAGACTGACTACAGAACGTTCACGCCGAGGCAGCACCCGATGCGACCTTATGCAAGACGCCCATGACTATAGCTTGAAATACAGTCAGCAAGTCTCATCAACCCATGTATCCTTTCTCAGCCCTGCCAAGCTTACGGAAATAAGCCCTTGTTCGCGACTAGGGTAAAGGACCATGGGACCACGGGTACGCGAGTTCCGCCCGTAAGCTGCAGGACTATGCCACCTCCTTCTCCCTTCCTGCAGCACGGAGTACATAACTCTCTGAGCATCTAACAAGTTTCTGTAGTACTTGATAGATTAGAATAAATAAGATTACTAAGAGGTTAACTTAATATAATAAGTACTTCTGAAATAGTTAACCCGCGCCAACCTTTCAGATGCTTAGACAGGTGTAGAACCTTAGACAGAAAATGCAGAAAGAACGCAAAGTACTACAGCAGGCAGACCGACCATGAAAATTGCCGCCCTGACCCTCCTTCATTTGAGGCATATGTGTGTGGCTAAATTGAGGCCTGCGAGGCTGACCAGTCCAGGCAGTCGCCCTGGGCGCGCGAACCTCGGTCTTCATTCGTCACAAGACATGCATGCTTACCGAAACAAAATACGAAGTCCTTCATTGGTGCAAGACAAATGTCTCGACTCACTCCTCGTTGGCTAATGAACGAAGTAAAGGGTCTATTTCCTGTAGCGCTATTCCTCTTGGGGTTACGCATCTCAGCCTATAGCTGTGTGCATAAGGTAGCGTTGGAGGCTGGCTGACAATAACCGGCAAGACTACCTGAACTTATGTGAGGACTCGGTTTATATTGGGAGATATTATTGGATCCTTGGGATCACTGCCCTGCTCATTGATCAGACAAACGTGAACCTGCAGCCACCAGCATTCCACTTCACTGTGGCGTGGAGGCGGCACGGGTTCAAGGCAACTCGATCACGGCTGATATGAGTCGCTGCCAATGCAATGCCTTCAGCTGGGACTCACGTCAGCTCTTTATCGAGCTACCAAGCGGCTGTAAATTATTACCAAAACAATATCTTGGCTACGATGAGCTGTGAGGCGAGGCAACTACACATATAAGTTACCACTGGAGGACAATTCCAGCGCCATGTAATCAATAAAAGGCCAAGACCTACAAACAGAGTACCCCAAGGTTTTCGACCCTTACTTGCTGCATGACTTGCGTTGGTCACTTTGTGCACAGCATCGCAATCAACGTTCTTCATCTTCTTAGACGATTGGTTGACCGCGTTGGTGACCATGAAGCTGTCTGCTGCCACGGTCATTGGCTTGGGCTGCTTCACTGGCCAGGTGCTGGCAAACCAGTGGCCGTATGAGCGCTACTATCCAAAGACAAACAAGCAAGGCGACCCTATAGCCGATAAGGCGCAGCCGGAGTTCGGCGATCAGGACAGCGGCCCGGGTAATCAGTTTGGCGAATGGCTTGGACGTCTCGTCAACCAGGGAACTGTCGCTGGCCTGCAGGAGATATTCACAGACGGCAGTCTTCCCAAGCACCCGTCATTCGACGATATCTGGGAGAATATCAAAACGCCAGAGGTTCCCCCCAACGCAACTCATGCGACACGCCCACCCAGCTACAAGGCTACTTGGCCCCAGAATGAAGCGGAAGCCCTTCTAGGTCATCTACCATGGCCTCTGGATCAGCGATGTACTGCGTCCAAGGATCAATGGTAAGCTTCTGGAGAATCAGGCGAACTTGGCAGAGGGAATATTCGAGAGACTAACTTTCATGATGCGCGCAACAGGTGGTATCGCACATATGACGGCTCTTGCAACTGGCTGAAGAACGGCGAGATGAACGAGGGCATGTACGGTGTAGCCAAGTCGCGAGATTACGGCCAGCACCATTACGCAGATGGCATATCCATGCCCCGTGAGGGCCCCAACCCGCGAGCTGTGAGCAACGCCTTCTTCAAGCGCAAGGAGGTTTTATACTATGAACACACGCCATTCCTCCTTGGACTTGTCGAGTTCATCATGCACGACATCACGTGGTCTTCCGATTCCCGAGATGAGTACATTGATGTGCCCGTGCCCGATGACGAGAAGGACTTCCCACTCAACACGACTTTCCGAGTCCATCGCACCGAAGCTGCCCCCGAGACGGGCACTTCCAGAGAGAACCCGCGCGAGAACATCAATCGTGCCACCACATGGCTCGATCTCTCCTCGTTGTACGGCAGCACACATGAGGTCGCTATGAAGCTGCGCAGTTTCAAGGATGGTAAGCTTCTCACACAAGAGGTCAAAGCCCAAGGCACGAAGAAGGCTGCCTCGTATCTGCCTTTCAATAGCATGGGCGTGCCAGTGCAGACCAGACCTGGAGTCAGCCCAGAGGCCCTCTTCGCAGGTGGCGACCCTCGCACCAACGAAGACTGGATCATGCTCGGTGTCCACACTCTGCTTTTGCGCGAACACAACCGCATGTGTGACCTGCTGAAGGCTAAGAAGCCTGCGTACGATGACGAGGAGATTTACCAGACGGTCCGCCTGCTCATGTCTGCCAAATTTTCACTGATTGGGAATGCCTATCAGATGGCTTACTTCAAGGACATGCCGTGGCCAAACGATGACGGTTTCCCTCTGTACCGCGAGATGTCTGGTAGCAGCTGGTTAGAGATCAATCCAGCCAACAACTACCCCTGGCCCCTCGTCACGAAAGAGGGGAAGCCTACGGTTGTGAGCGCTGAGATGGCTGTCGTCTACCGCTTCCATGAGTTCATCGTCAAGACATTCCCCATCAAAGATGCGCTCAACAACACAATGTGGGACCAGAATCTTTTCGCCACGGCCTTCAATGCGACAGGATTCGTCGATGCTGGGCTGGAGAACATCATGCGTGGCACTGTCGCTTCCTCCATCCCCAACTTCAAGAGTGGAGTCGAAGAAGACTTCCGATCCGCAGGCAAGTACAAAGGATCTCCTTTCGACATCGTGGTCTGGTCCATTGTCCACGAACGCGAGCAGGGATTGCCCACTTTCAACGAGTACTTTGCCGCGTACAACAAGGGTAACCCAGACCAAGAGCCGCCAGAAGTCCAGGTGCCCATCCGAAAGAGATTCGAAGACTTCTCGTCGGACCCAAAGATGGTTGCAGAGCTCAAGAGACTATATAAGAACCCTGACGAGGTTGATCTCGTAGTCGGCTGCCAGCTCGACGAGACCATGTTCCCGCACGCCACTATACCCACCTCATCCCTGATCATCAGCTTGTTCAGTCTGATCAGCATGGGCAACTCGGACCGCTTCTCCATTGGGTTCGCCGCGATGCGTTGCCTACTTGTGGATAAACCCTGGGACTGCCACCCAAGCAATGCGCTTGAGGAGCTGCTCTGGAAGCCTGTCGAGAACGAGGCCTTCCCCAATGCTCGCTTCTACGATGACTATTGGATGGCCGAGCTCGATTTCCAGGCTCATGGCCAAAACTTGCTCTGGCGCCTCGTCACAGAGAACAGCGAGATCAACTGTCTTCAGAAGAACCCTCTGTTCCCATTGGATGAGAAGACCAACCCGCTTCTCTGCGCTCTCCCCGAGAGTGGCGTCGACATCAGGCTTTTGCTATCGACCGGTGTCGAAGTGACGCTATCGCTGATCAAGACTCACTACGTAGAGATCATTGCCACAATTGCCGCCGTGATCATCACCGTTTGGCTGTACAACAAGGTCAACGCCGCAGCAAGAGGATACCCCAAGGTTCTCGGTGGTCTGCCATTCTTGGGCAAGGCGCTTGACTTCCAGAAAGATGCCAGGGCGGTCGTCCTTGAAGGATTCCGGAAGTTTGGCGACCGCTCAGTCCCGAGCGTCTTTGGCATACATCTTGCATCGCTGACGCACTATGTCATCTCCAATCCCCAGGACGTTCAGAGCATGATTGACGATGCTCCTTACGAGATGAAGTTCAACCTCAGCAAGCTTTTCGAGGCTGTCAATATGCCCATTATCTTGCGCAAGGTTAACTTTGCTAGCAACTTGGTAAGTTCATGGGTTCCAGGATGGAGGTTCCCTGACAAGCTTTGCAACCTACTCACGTTGTCTCAATAGCACACGAACCTGATACGCACCCATCTTGGCGATCCCGCAACAGTACAGCGGATTGGACGCACAATGCAAGCCGCTGCAACTCGGTTCCTGGAGACTAATCCTCTTGTTCCCGCAACTTCCAACTCACACGTGTACTCGGAAGGTCTAACGGCCTACATCAACCAGTACATCACGAGTGTTTGCGCAAGATGCATGGTCGGTCCTGAAGCATATGAGTACCCAGAGCTTATTAACATGTTTCTCGAGTTTAACGAGGAGGTCGACAAAGTCATTGGACTGGGCTCATTGCTGCCGTCTTGGATGAGCTTTATTGCGAACATTCCTATGAATAAAGGATACAACAAGTTCCGAAAGGTCTTTCTGCCTATTATCGCCAAGCGCCGCGCTGAGCTCGAAGAGAAGAAGCAGCTCAACGGCGCTGCGGCTGGTGCTGAAACAGGGGACGATTTCATCGACTTTATGAGCTTCATTCTCGACATCGTTGATGACGACAAGCGCGCCGCAGATCTCGTCACCATTACCGTCTGGATCGGCCTGCGCAACCTGCAGATCACCCTGCTCTCCACGCTGCTTGATATCATCGACGTGCCCGGGCTTGCAGACCAAATCAACTTGTCTCTTTCCACACTTGCAAAAGGTGTCAAAGCTGACCTCTCCACGCTCAACACCTTCACCAGGACGGATTCATCACCTTGGGCCCTCCTTCGCGCAGCAATGTTCGAGTCGATCCGGCTCTGCGGTCCCGCGTCTGGTCCAGCCCGCATCATCTCATCCACCCGCGACCTCGCCCTCGCCTCCGACCCAAGCGTCAAACTGCCTCCAGGGCAAGTTGCGACACTTAGCTCCTTCTACTCGCACCGTATGCCTGAGAACTATGGCCTCGATGCGAAGCAGTACAATCCGCAGAGATTCCTCACCTCTGGCCCTGATATTGGTAGTAAGGAGTTCATAACCTGGGGACTCAAGGGGCCTCATACTTGTCCGGGACGGTGGTTCACACAGGAGGCTATCTGCATCATGATGAAGGAGGTGCTTGAGCGATATAAATTTGAGCCGGCGTGGACGGGGCTGGACGATGATGAGAAGTATGAGTACCACGCGGGCGTCGTTACCCGGAAGGAGGTCCCTGTGACCGTGTATAAGAGGAGTGCGTAGATTTGATAACTGAGGAGTTTGAGTGATTAAGGACTACTGTTCAGACAGCATGAGATCATGGAATTGTATTTGCTAGGCTCTCCCCATAAGTATTACTTCCTGCCCTTGTGTTGTAGTCCGAACCACCAAGCGTGTCTCTATGTTACTCACTACCTCAGATGATCGAGGTTTTCGTGAGCTAGGGATAGGACGTCTAGGCCGTTTCACAACGGTCATCTATAGAACTTGGTAGCTAATAAAGTTCTCACCCATAACACATGTTTTCACCCCATAGGTAGTGTTCAAGTTTTGAGGAAGCTCTTAAAGACACCAAGGTAGTCTTTTCACGATGTCCCTTTGAAATAGTATGCTGGCCATACGATAATTTCAAGGTCATAATTTCTTCTATTCGGATAGTGAGTTTCCCAGTTTCCCAGTTTCCCAGCAAACCTAGCTAGAAGCAACTTGCGAGGTGCTCATAATGAACCTCCGCTAGATTTCTATGAGACTAAGAGGGCTGAGAATAGTTTGAAAACATAAAATGCACTCCATGATCTGATCACTTCACTCGATCGCTAGGAGGAAAACTCTGCCTTGAGGGAAGCTGAGATGAAGATGCCTTTTCCCCGAGGACCCTGATGTACGTTGCCTATCTTCCCTGATAGGCTTTGCTAGACTGGAAGCAGGCAACACATTCAAGGTTCAACGCATCCATGGGTGCTCCAAGCACGATTCCTGTCGCTGACCCTGCTGTTGTCCTGTCATCGTCTATGATCACTAGCGGCTACTCTCCTGGTGTCCTGATAGCTTCCCAGCCCGTCTAGATGTAGGCGACGGCTGCCTCTTGAGAGGCATAACTTCTAACTTGTTTGAGGAACGTGATTTGATTTTGAGCGAGCGTGTCGTAATTTTTGCATGAGATACCCTTATTGTTCGCGATGTGCAACCTGGACGATTTGGAGATGGACCGGTTACCTTTTCGGTCGTTGACATTTCCAGAAATCGCTCGCATTATGGGGGTATAGATTTTTCGGTAGAAACAAAACTCATCGACCTGATTCCCGGTTTTTGATTTAAGCTTTATATTTCTATCGGTGTTACACGTTACTTTACGGTTACCCCGTCTGCGTTTTTGGTGACCGACATATACCTTTGAGATCATACGCGACTAGATCTCTCTCATGTCTGTGACTACTTTGGCTTTAAGTAAGGGATGTATGTACTACTATCCCAACAAACCAAAGGCAAAGAAGAAGACAGGGGTTACTGAATCATCAATCTCCAAGGCCATATACATCCATCCGTCCGTAGTTTCGGTGAGAGGAAAGAGAACCGCTGCAAGAACACAGTTAAGAAATGTAGGATTGCTACTTGTGATCTATGTATCTTGGGTCACGCTACGTGTGAAGACACTATTTCCAAGATTCCCGCTACTTCACTGAGTCGCTGTGGTCCTGTGGAGAAATGGTGCCGTAATGGAAGCTGAGATAAAGGCGCTTTCCCCTTGCTATACGTTGCCTATCTTCCCAGTTAGGCTTTGCCAGAGAGGTAGGCAAAATCTCTAATTCTAAGGAAGCTTATGCATACACGATGTAAACATCGAATTTAAAAGACTTATGCCATATGGGCGGTGTACTACCCACCTAGTGACTGGACAGTTAGTATTGTTTTACTCCAATAATTCTACCCCAAGTCCAATGATTATCCCTTTGTACCTTTAGTCATTACAACCTTATGTTCTTCGCCGCTCCTGCCGGTGTCCCCGTTGTCGTTCCTGTCCCCTTCGTCGTCCGTCATCCTTGTCGTTTCTCCTCCTTATCGTCTTCCGTCCTCATCTTCCCCCGTCCTCATCGTCCCCCCATCCTTACTGTCTGATATTACTATTGTCTATGTGAATGCTCACGTATAGGAAATAGTTGCCTTGCAAGGCTTCCTCCCATAAGGGTTCCTCAAGAGTCACATTTCACTTCCTAAATAATCCCTTCTTATAAAACACCTTTATAGACATTTTGCCTTCCCGGATCAAACTCCTCCTCCTGTATACGAGGACTCACGACTCTAGTATATAATCTTTCATTCTTCCCCTTGTTCGGACTTTTTTCTTCTCCTTCTTTTCTCTCCTTCAAGCCCACTGCAACGAATACCAACATCATGTCTTCTATTGCTGATTGGATGATCGCATTGGCACCGCCCACAGTGGCCGCTATGGCCTTCTGCATATTTTGGTACGTACAACAAGAGCTTAACAGGCACAGTGAGAAGCTGTTCCAGCTTGAAATGGAGTTTGCTGCCCTCCGTGAGGAGATGGCTGTTGATCTTGAGATGGGAGCTGACGAGGATCAGGGGGGGCTTTTCCCGGTCGGGCCATAAGTATTAGACCGGGGGGTGGGTGGTCGGCACCCAGCAGAAGTCTCCCGCCTTGACGTGGCTGCTGGGCTGAGTAGCATCTCACGAGAGAGGTGAAACCAAGAGGAGACAAACGTGAAAAGGTACCTTCCTTCCCTTCGTAGTGTGCGAGCATCTCTGTGAATGTAGTTAGTATAGCCTTTTCGAAATAAAGAACTCTTACTATTGCCACTATCAGTGTCGTCTGCCGTCGTCTAATTGCCGTCTGTGGCAATCATCGTCCGTCGCTGTTGTCTATTGTTGTCTATTCTCCCCAGTGCCCGTGACGTACAGCGTCCGAATACTGCCAGGGTCATGATACACGATCGGACCTTTGATCCTCGAGTTTTGTTCGCTCCAAACATGTACGGTCCATGAATCGTCCTTTGGGGACTTGTATGATCCAAAATCCTTCCATGCTTGAATTCTCATGCCATTAGGACCGGCAGTAATTGCATAATCGGTTGGGCAACGTGGGCAGTGGCCGGTAATTTCGTTGCCGCGTTGTGAAAGTGCCGTCCTAACGTCGATACTGAAATTATTGGGGCTATAGAACTCCTCGTGAATACTGTCGCTAGAGTTCACCACCATATGTGGACATATTTCCTGACAGTTGCACCTGGCGAGACTAAGGCCGGCTTCATAGGTGATGTCAAGCTGAGTATATAGGAGAAATCTTTCCTGGATAATTTTGGGCGAGGCTCGGAAGTACTCGCTCCTTCCGTTGCTGTCGGAGTTGAAATCATCGCTGAAAGGTGCCATAATCTTATTGAGGTATTTCTGGTTGACAGTCTTGAGTCGTGTCAACTTTAGAGCAAGCTGATCATGCCTCTCTTCAATTTGAAAACCTAAAGCGCCAAAGCTCACCCCGTTTCGGTCAAACAGACCTAACTTGTCAAATGGACAGGGAGTACGAGCTCTTCTCCAAGGTTGTTGCCAAGGCACATCGTCTTTTTCAAGACGATGAAGCTTGTCACAAAACCCACAAACCCAGTGGTTAGGTGAGTCAAAGGCAACTCCGGCCAAAAAGATTCGTTTACGAGCTAAAGAAAGACAGTCGAAAACAGCATTCCATTCTTTTTGGACGATGGTCCGAAATGCTTTGCAAGTCTGGCCAAGGAAAAGTTCGTCATGTAGCTCGAGGCGCTCGACAATATCCAGCAGCAATCTTTTCGGAAGCTTCAAAAGGCTCGATCTTGTGTTTGCCTTGGTTCGCTTCAACAGCGCCGAGATTGATCTTGGGTTCCAATGTGTTTTGTGCGAAGTCGTAGTTCGGGGAGAGTTTGAATCAGCTCCCCCGGTCAGGGCCTCATTTGTGTGCAAAGCCCCAAAATTTGTATTCTTCGTCAAAAAATGCAGTTTCTGGGAACTTTGTGTCTTGGGGGATGAGAAAAACGATTGAATTACTTTTCTCTTGGGGAGAGCAAGTTGGCCTGGCAGAGCCCGCACGACAGCCTGCAGGCTGCCACCCTCTCCGGCGGCTATCTCTTGTGCGGCGTACAGAACACTGGTGTCGACTGTTGAGTGAATCCATCTGCGCAAGAGGAGGCAACCCCTTCGAACTTCCTCACTTTCGTTAGCAGCCATGAAATACTCTGCGAAGCGGCCCGGATACTCCTAGCGAACGTCTGATTCGGCGACTTGCGTCTGACCCCTCATAATTGGCTCTTCCAGCGGCGGACGCTGGGCAGGAACATTGGAATTGGCTGCCTTCGGGTTGATGTACTCCCAAACGTTCTGTTCATGAGCCCGAAGCTGGAGCTCTAAAAACCATTTTGGCCAGTCTCGGTCGTACTTCAGGCGTGCCGTAGAATTGTTTGTAGTTGTCATGATTGAATCGCGCGTACGTTACCCAAAAATTGCTCAAGAGGGTGTAGATAGACTGGAGAAATTAGGCAATGATCTGCCTTATTCGGTGAGGCAACCGACTATTTGTATGTGACAATGTCGGCCATTTCACAAGGTTCTTGGGGACCTTGGTAGAAGCACGGTTGAGGGCATGGGCAAAAATTGATGAGGCTACAGAAGGCTTAGTCCTTAAGAGTACTTTGAGGATGCAGGGCAGAACCTACGCTTGGATGAGGCAAAGATTCCGAGGACTTGCCTACTTTCCTAAACAGTTTTGCTAACCGGGCAGTATTGTAGCGCACCTAAACCTTCTATAAGGACGACAGGAGTGAAAACCGATAGGGCTAGTCATAATGATAACAATTATAGACGACGATAATCAACAACGATAATCAACAACGACGATGGACGACGACAATGGACGACGACAGTGGACGACGACAATGAACAACGATAGACATATCGATAGCGACAGCGACGGCGTCAACGACGACTATAACGACGACGACAACCAAAGCAGGTACACAGGAAGCATGATCACTTCAGTGTAGGATGTCCGTGTGTGTAGACACTACCCGGCTTGTAAAACTTCACCCAACTAGCAAATGTTGTGAGCTAACATCGAAATGCTAGTTGAAAACGATGAAGTCCAATCTAGAATAATTTCCACTTATCTGACGATGCGCGGTGGCACTATTCGGTCAGTGATGGGAGCGAGTCAAACGACTTGGCTTGCAATAAATTAGAGTTTCGGTTGAGATCTGTGACAGCAGTCTTATTTCAACGTCTGGAACCATGTATGAGAAACGTGGTGAGAGAGACAAACGCAATGAACTGTTGAAATAAAACGAACGAAAGCCACCTCTATTCGACCAGGTATAGTGATTAGGCCCTGACTGCATCTGCCTAGGACTTGAAGCTATTCCGATCCATGTGGATACCCTGAGCCACGCGAATGTATTTATGTGGCCCGACGGACCGCTTGCGACTGTTCATGCCCATATCTAGAACTTAATGAAACACCCCCAAGCTGGCAGCACTTTACAAAACTAAAGTATGACGTAAAAACGGAAGTCCTGTCTGGTTGTCCTGTCATCCTAATCATGGCAGCTTGTCCAAGCCTTATGCATCGTCACCATTTGCCAAGGAAAATACTGGTCGTCAAGGAAAAGAATGTAACATGAAAACAGCTGAAAGCAAGGCAAGAGACGATCAATTCCAGAACCGTCGACATCCGAAGCAGTGCCGTTACAGGGGAATCTACTTAGGCGAAGGAGCCTGATGTCTCCACTGCGGCGATGCGCGGTCTAGACGTTTAGCAACCGGTTCGCCCCTGCAGAATCGACCAGCGACGATCTCTGCGTCGCTGCGCCTGTGCGATCTATCATTGCGCGATAATCGAGCCTCAAGGCATGTGGGATCCTTTTAGCGCTGTTCTCAAGCTGCCCAATAGACAGCGTTTTGGGCCTAAGGACTGATGAAGCTTGCGTGGAAGGGCGTCCATATGAAATTCCAGCGTCAAGCGTGCAATGATAAGGATTTCAAGTGGACATGCCTAGGAAGTAAAGAAAATGCATTTGCGCATAACAATGCTGACAATGCAGACAAGGGTTGGCAAGATATCGTCCTGTCGCAACTCATGTCCGGTGTCCAACTACCAACACGCAAATGACAGCGCACTAACGTCCCATCTTGGCGAGGCGCAGCGCAATGAAATTACAATAAATACCAGAGGCCACCCATCGGACGGTGAGCCAGTGCCGTAAAGTCGGTCAGCGAAGGTGAAGGAGATGAGGGGAATACCAAGAATAGTTTGCCCGGCCCATGGGTTCCTTGATACTGTTGTCCCCCAATCCAGCTCGATGAATTTGATACAGGACCGAAGGAGAACAAGCGAGCACCAAAGCGGAGCACGTATTCGTCAAGCGAGACATGGTCCGTTCAGTATCGCAGCTGCTGAGCTGAGGACAAGGCCCGTTCATGAGCGGACCTGACGTGCCTTTCTGGAGGATATGGTGCATTTTGTGCAGATTCGACCCTACGTGATGGATAGGCTCCATAGCCCATACGAATCCATTCCATTGACCTCGGTCGTGCGTGGACTTTTGCCCCCAAATACGCGGCGTCAACGAGCAAAGACAATACCCACCTTCAATCCGTGCCGCTTTCCATGCTCCACCGGAAACCCTCCGCTAAGACGCATTTGAACGAAACCTCCGCCGCTACGCCGCGAATTCCAGCCCTGCAGCCGTCCCGATTGGACCTTGTCCTCCGAAACGGGAGCGAGCCCCTGAGCGGGACAACGAGAACCACGTTTTCTCCAGCGGGATGTGCAGAAAAAAGTGATAAACCAGCCCGACTTATGTACGGCCCGTCGCTCTGGTGTAACGCAGCTAAAAAAGCGACGGCGCGTCAGACGTCCATTCATGTCAACATTTTCCTACGCCGTGTGGCCGTCTTGTTCCGAGTCCTCTGTTTGGTATAAAAAAGAACAGCCGCTGGTCTAGAGGGCGCAACGGTGCAGAAGATCTCTGTGCCAATCATGTCCGAAACAGTGACAGCGCCATCAAGATCTCGGCGGCTTGAGCAGAGAGCGCATCAGCAAACCCCTGCAAGCCGCATGGCCTAGCGCCGAAATGCCACGAATGCGCTCCGGGCAGAAAATAGGGGAACCGCGGAATCTTGGCCCGCCAGCACCCACATCAGGGTCTGTTCCTGGCATAACCGACAAGGGTGTGAGGTTCGGACGCATGTGGTCCTCACAACTCGATTGGCCTCGGGAACGACGACCACCACCTGCCCTTCTTCACGCCCGGACGGTGCCTGAACCGCCAGCCAACCGCCGTCCCTTTCTCGTCCTGGGCGTCCTTTCAGGTTGTGATGAAAACTTGCTAGCCTGATTTTGTATTGGCGCATTGTTTGCCGTCTGTTTCTTGCCTGGCTTGTGCAGGAGAAACCAGACTTCCCACTCACACTTCCCACGCCTCTCCAGTCTTCACGCAGAGACTCCAGATGTTCATCGGTGGGACCACCTAGCGGCCACACCATGAGACCAGCTGGAGCGGGCGAGTCCTTGGATATCTCCAGAATTGGCAGGCTTGTCAAGGGGGGCTGTGTTCTAGTCTCTCTTCTTGGTTTCCTCCCGGTTCACTTACGCCCCCCCCCCCCCCCCCCCCCTCTTTCCAACCAAGACGAGAACCACCGTCTGTGAAGTTGCCCTGCCCGCCTACCAAGGCTCTGGCTATTCTTGCTGGAACCCGCAGACCCAATGAGTGGGAATGCTGGAGAAAACGGACGAGCGGGCTGAACCCCTGAGGGGTTTCATCTCACGGCCCTGCAGGCGCATCGACAGGTCAGGAACGCTTCTGGGTCGACCGTATAGCTGGCTCGGTATAAGATAGATGAGCGACCCCATGGGACACGCGCCCTAGGCATCTAGGCCTTTTCCCTCTTATCCTCTTCGAGATTTCCTCTTTGGTATCTTAGTCACTCCTTTCTTTAAACACGACCTTCATTCTTTTCGTTCTCTAAGTTTGAAGAACCCATTCATTCGCTTTTGTGTGTTGTGTGTGTCTTTGAATAGTTAATTCTTGTTGTTACTATTGTATCTTGTTTTTTGCCCAAAATGGCGCCTTCGCTTCTCTCCACGCTCTCTTCTGCCCTCATTCTGGGTACTACTGTCTCTGCCACCCAGTCATACCAGCTGGTAGACAGCTACGACTCTACGAACTTCCTGGACAAGTTTGGTTTCTTCGCCGTAAGTACCGAGACAAAAGCCCACAATACAGTCTCATGATAGTCAATGATGTGATCGGCATATACTGACGATCCCTTTCTCTCCCCAGAGCGACTACTCCACAGGCGATTACAACGATGTCGACCCCACGGGCGGATACGTCAACTACCAGTCTGCCGAAAACGCGCAGGCTCAGGGTCTTCTGAAGATCGTCGACAACGACCTCTACCTCGGCGTCGACTCCACGACAACTCTGGATGCCGCTGGCGTCGGCCGTAGCTCTGTCCGTATCGAGAGCAAGAGCCAGTACCAAAAGGGTCTCTTCGTCGCCGATTTTTCACACTTCCCCAAGCCTACTTGTGGTGCCTGGCCTGCCTTGTAAGTCAAGTAAGGCAATGTAGTGGTGCCTTATGGATGTGCTAACGATATCTTCTAAGCTGGACAGTCGGCAACCCCTGGCCTGCTGCCGGTGAAATCGACATTGTCGAGACATGGAACTTGGATAACGTCAACAAGGTTGTTCTCCACACCGACGGAGACATTGGCGAGTGTCGTATAGACGGCACTGGCATGACGGGCACTATCAGCAAGCCCAACTGCGCCAACTATGCCGCGGGCCAATCTGACAACGAGGGCTGCGCCGGCCTCGACTCTTCTGCTCCTTTTGGCTCTTCTGAGGGCGGAGTCTACGCCATGGAGTGGACCGACACTGCAATTAAGGTTTGGGGCTTTACCCACGCCAATGTACCGGCTGACATTGCCAACAATCCCAACCCCGACACCTGGGGAACTCCCAGCTTCACCACCAGCGTCTGCGAAGCCTCCAAGCTCTTTGGCGAGGCGAAGATGATTATGAATATCGACTTCTGTGGCGTAGCATCGCAGGATTCCATCTGGGGGGGTTCTGATAATAGCTGCCAGGCTCAGACTGGTCTCACCTGCAAGGAATGGGTTGCCAGCAACCCAGCCGCCTTTGCTGATGTCTACTTCCAGCTCAGCTCCATCAAGATCTACCAGATGGGCGAGGCCAGCAACACTACTCTCTCCACCAGCCAAATCGCCTCTTCTACTGCTGTTGCCAGCACTGCTGTTGCGTCTGATGTCGTTGTGTCGAGCACTGCCGCTGCTACCGGCATCGCGACCGAGTCCGGCGCCGAGACCCACTCCGCACCCGCTTTCGCCGGCCCCACCGAAACCCCGATCGCCGATCTGCCCACCCGCCTGGCCACCTCCACCGTCTACCAGACCAACGTCAAGACAATCACCTCGTGCGCTTCCACCGTTACTAACTGCCCTGCCCGCGAGACTCCTCAGATCGTCACCGAGGTCGTTCCCCTGACCACCACCATCTGCCCGGTCGTCGACGTCCCCACTACGATGACCGTCTCCAAGACCGAAGTCCACACCATCACTTCCTGCGCGCCCACGGTCACCAACTGCCCCGTCGGCTCCAAGACCACCGTCACCAAGGAGGAGGTCATCTCCACCACCGCCGCCATCCCCGTCGAGAGCTACACCAAGCCCGCCGCCGGCACCACCACCCAGGCCGAGAAGCCCGTCATCACCGCGCAGCCCCCCGCCGGCCAGATTACCACCTACAAGACCAACATCGTCACCATCACATCCTGCCCTCCTACCGTCACCAACTGCCCCGTCGGAAAGGAGACTACCATCATCACTAGCGAGGTCATCCCCGCCACCACCGTCGGGGGCGAGAAGCCCGTCCCCGTCACCACTCAGGCCCCTGACGTCCCCGTTGTCCTGACCACCTACAAGACCGAGGTCCACACCATCACATCATGCGCTCCTACCGTCACCAACTGCCCTGTCGGCAAAGAGACCACCATCGTCACCAGCGCCGTCATCACCACCACTGCCCCCGCTGCCGGCGTCCCCGTCACCAACGTTCCCCAGAACCCCGCTGTCCCCGGCTCTGAGACGCCCGCTGTTCCCGGCGCCGAGTCCCCCGCCACCACTGCCCCGGTCGTCCCTGGAACCGGCGCTACTACCGCCACCGTTCCTGCCGCCGGCCAGACCAACTCCGCCGAGAAGCCCGTAGCCGAGACCCCCGTTGACACCGCGATGCCCACGACTCTCGTCGTCGCCCCCTCTTCTCCTTACAATGGAACTCTCCCTACCGGTCTCTTCCCCACCGGCACCGCCGCTCCTTGTATTGGTTCTGCTTGCCCTGCTACTACAACCGGTCCCGTCCAGGCCGGCGCAGGCAAGCTCAGCTCCGGCGCGCTCTTGATGGCCGCGGCGCTGGCCGTCTTTGTCATCTAGGCGAGATGAAGATATGATGGATATTATTGTGTGTTTTTCCTTTATCCGGTCTTCCTATGTATTATAAATATGGTTCCTCTAGAGCGCATATACCCTTCGGTTAGATTGGGAGGGTGGGACGAAATCCCAAAAAGCATCCCGAAACAAATTTATACCATTTACATTGGTTCTCACGCGCCTTAAGCGCTAATTTGTTCGATACCTTGACAAAAGCGTCGATGTGCAACCATGAGCTTAAATGAAACTATTAAAGACGGCTCAAACTTCACGGCTGTAATACGATCGGGTAGGCGACCTTTTCAATGCTGACCTCATACTTTCTGCAACAGACACCCACACCGCGGTCTGGGGCATGTCACAAGTTTGGCTACTGAGACCGGATCATCAGTCGCGACTGCTCTTGATACCGGATCAGCGGCGCTTATCATCTACTGCGCCCGAGTCAATCAGATGTATGGCAGCTCCAAGTTGAACGATGAGGACATTGCGAAGCTACTAAAGGCTGACACAAACTTAAGGGCACGACCAAGAGGTTGACAACAGCCAAGGGCACTAAAGCTAGAGAAATGATAACTGAGCTTGCCAGGGATCTTATGTCCCCATCAACACTTGTGTGATTTATAGTTGGGTCTTTTACCAACGGAAGTAAGAAAGTTCAGAGAGCCTCGGCATGAAACAAAGTCGTTCGCAAGAAAATATCTTTTTCTCTCGGCTTGTGACTTTCCACTTATACCTTCGTACATTCTTTGGAAAGTAATGATAACAGACACAAACAACATCAGTGAAGAGCCATTTACATCTCCCCTGTCATGAATATAAAAGGATCATTCGTCCTCATTTCCAAATCCTGCAGGTCATCTAGCCAGCCCCGGCTGGTCAAACACATCTAGGAGTAGCTTGAGTACTTCCATCTGGCCACTCCAGGCAGCTAATCCGATAGCCAGCGCTTCTAAATGTGATGTTTTCTCGGACCGAGGGCGGTTCAAAAGTAGTTGACGGATGGTTCTATTATCTTTGGGGCTTGGAGAGAATAGGACCTTAGCACAAAGGGCACGAGGATCATAAGCGCCTGGGTTCTCTGCTAGTGTCTTTTCCACCGTCGGTTCGTGGCAGGTGATCAAAGCTGCTTCAAGAGTCGACATATAGGGATTGTCCCATAGATCGTCTTTGAGCCCATCAAGAAGCAACTGCTGCGCCAGAGCAGTGTTTCCTTTTGCCAATGCTTCTCGAAACTGGTGCCAAATGACGTATGGTATTCCAGGCGGTGTATAGACTCCCCGCGATAGGTCTTCCCCAGTCTTTAGAGCAAGCTTCGCAAGCTCCTGCGCTGTGTTCAAACATTTGTGGTAGTTTGTGATGACATAGGCACCCCAGGATGGTACCTTCGCCCTGTTCTCCAGTAGGTACTGGGCAATATCGAAGCTGAAGGTCTCCATCGCTACTTCAACAGCAGTGAACGAATGGCCGAGCCAGTTTGCGCGACCTCGTTTCCCTTTCCGCCTCCAAAATCCAGACCATTCTTATTGCTGGTCTTCAAAGACTTCGTTGACATCGACTTTGCTGTCGTGGAATAATCGAACGATGCCCAGGTTCCCTCCGCCTACGGCGAAATGTAGGGGAGAAGGGATTTGGTTGGTGGACTCAAACGCGTTCACTGGTGCATGATGCTCCAGAACCAATCTTTCGCAAGTTTCGAGGTGACCGTAGTACGCAGCAACGTGTATTGCCGAACTTCCAAGATTCCCTGGGGCGGTGGTATCAATGCCATAGCTACGTAAGTCTTCCAAAAAGGCGGGGTTGCCTTCCGCTGCAGCAAGCAAGACAATACTTGTCGTATCAAGGGCTTCTGGAACTTCGGAGAGATTCTGAATCCCAGCATTTTCCAGCAATCGAAAGAATGGATGCAGTTTTTTCGGCTCACAGCTGTGTTTGACCGTGCAAGCAATGATACTGAAAGTGTCGACGAACCAGGCCGCACCTTTTGTGGCCTTTATCGACTGGAATATATCAGCTCCATTCTGAATGAGCACTTCCATCAACTCCGAGAAGTAACGTCCGCGGTTCATTATCATCCTGATAATTGAATCCATGGAAACGCTTGAAGTCATCTTCAGTAGGCGTTCAATGATATCCAAGCGACCTTCATCGAAGCAGTCGTAGTAAGAAACTGTTTCCAGCAAAGGATGTATAGCGTTATCTTCGAAAATCCCGTCCTCCTCAAACTCGTCCCAAGGCTCAAATGACAAGTCAGGAGAAGCCCCATGGTCTAGAAATCGTGGCATCAGCTGCAAAGACCTCATTTGAGCTGCCATTTGCAATGGTGTTTCCGAACATACGTCACCTCCCACGGAGTAGTCAATCCGTATATCCGGGCTCTGACCGGACTGCAACAACCATTTTATGCTCCTGCCCGGGGACGACTTTTCTAAGGAGTTATTGGTTGGCTCCAAAACGATATTCCGCATGGTTCGCTGAAAAAGCTTTTCCATTATCGCGGCCATTGTAGCGTCTGTGATATCCCTGGGCTGGAGAGGTGCTTTCATGATGCCTGATGCTTCTAGCATCTCTGTGATGATTTCCCATTCCGTGTATGAGTTTTCATCGACTGACAAGAGATTGTTGGAAATTTTGTACAAACCTATCTTGACGCATTCGCTATGTCGTTCGTCGGCTGTGCCCTGGAGAAGTCGACGAGCCCGAACCAAGTTCTCATTCTCCTGGGTCTCTGGCATGATTGTTCCGATCTCGGCAGCCAGTTGAGTGACGCTTCTTCCGGTCTGATAATGAGGGGTAACAAGCCGTAATACTTTGGCGAAGGATGGGTCTTTCCGGTATCTCAGCTCCTTTGATGTGTTGTTCATGTTATTGAGCAAGCCGGGAGCAGAGGCGACTTCACAATGTTAAAAAGCAGGTCTTGATGAAATCAATCACCGATTGTATGACTTACCGAGCGGAAATATGTCTTGAAATCTGCTCCAAGGGAGACTAGTTGGCCATAGAAATCGCATGGGCAGTGGTGCTGGGGTGTTGAGGGAGATCTCTAGGCCTTCAGGGGTCATTGGACTCGCTGCGTATGTTAGCATATAAATTTGCCTGATAAAAGTTAAACACGGAAGCATACGCTGACTCAACTGAGCAATTGTGGTTTCTTGGTACCGCTTAATCTCTTTGCAGACTTTCAGCATCGAAGATTTCCTTGCCAAGCGTGACCTCGGTTTCTTTGCCTTGTTCCTTCCTTTGTTGAATACGACGTCCAATGAATTGCCAGACGGCATTGCTCTTGGTTTTCGGTACTCTTCTGCGAAACCCCCAGAGCTTCAACTTGTATTCAAGCTGTGCCTTGCTACGAATCAGTCAGCAGATGTGGTTATCATTCAAGTGCAGAGCTGCAGACTCACGTGACAGGAAACCATCAGTTTCTAGACGCTGTCTTGTCTCGGCAAGAGACTTCTTTTCCTCGACGAACATGCGTTCTATGGTAAATTTGTGTTTCAGCCATTCTGCATCAGAATGCCGCTTTCCGGAAGAAGAGGAAGCCATGACTTGAATCGAGGAGCCAACAAAGTGACAGCTTGCACACCGCAGAGAAAAGATCGGGAGGAGAAGGTGCAAGGTATGCAACATGAACGGTATTCAAGCATAACTATGGGCTGTTATGGCTGGCAACGTGAAACCAGAACAGAAAGGGGGGAAGCCGCAGCCTTATAACATCACATAACTTCGGCACCAAATGTTTGAAGCCCCTGTAATTGGCTGAAGCCAGTATCTGAATCTCAGATCAGGCTTAGGCCATGCCCAAAGTCATTGGTCGAGACCAATGTCTGAAAACCCCGCTCTTGAGGCTGGTCTTGTGAAATGACGAGGTGGTGCTGTACGTGTCCTGCTTCCTGCATGTTGCGTAGAAGTTCATTGGTCAAGTCCGGTTTCTCAAAAGCTTTCCTCAATACGTACCCCATTGCTGACCTCTTCATGTACCAACAGACACACCATAGCCTCAGAACCCACTAAAACACAGCAAGAGATTGCTGCCATTGGTTCATTCCGCAGTCTGAAAGCTCGAGACTGGCGGCGAGGGCGACATCACCGAAATTTGATAAGTGCACATTGACATAGGTCCGTCAAATCCTGTAATTTGCGTCTGATTGGTGCATTCCGAAGACTGAAATTGCTTCCAGCAACTCCGTGATCCCCTTCAGGTCCGATGCCAGGCTATAAGATCGCAAGCCTCCAAAACTGTAGTTAGCGTTTCTCCTCATTCTGACGGTAGTTTTTATTGTCTTCAGCATCACAAGCCTTCAAGTATATTTACCTCTCATTCCTACCAATTTATCTTACCTGGCTCTCGCCTCTGAGCCCTCGACACGACCGTCTTTGAGATATATTCATGGAAAGAAATTGATATCAACGCCGCTTTTAACCTCGCCCGCATCAAGAATGGAGATGACTCTGGAAGCCATCATAGCGATCGTTTCGCTCATTGTTGGGCTTCCGTCAACGATCTTCATTCTTTGGAAATGCTTCATTCACCGAAGTCGTGGTACATTAGAAAATATCCGTTTATTTCACGAGCGCGTTGCTGACTGGACGGGTCCCAGCATCTCGATGTTCCTCGCAGCGCCTACCTACGTATTTCGACCGTTCACCCTATCGAGAAAGCTTCTCGCAGCAAAGTCAACATCCTTCACTCCGCTCTTGGACGCTTGTGGGTTTTGAAGTTGAATCTTTCTTCCCTTCTGACTTTTTTCTTCGCAGTTTGCCGCCTGGACATCACCAACCAGGCGTGGCATAACCTCCGCCACTTCGCCCCGATGGCAGGTAGTCCACCCAGATACAACTTCCGAAGTGTCGGAAACAGGAGAGATTCTTTACCTATGTGGAATCAAATGAGAGGCGCCGGTTGAAGTGGACAATGGGTGGTAGACTATTCTATTCATGAGGCGATAGCAGTCTGTAATGATTAGACTACAACCGTTTCGACAATGACGACGATGGCCACAGCTCGCTCGATTACTTGACACTTCACGTGGCCGTTAGTGCAATAATTAGCAGCCAGGACATGGCCCAAACCAGATCGTGATTCACTTGCTGCGTCTTGCTACATGCCAATTATTGTGCTAGTCATTAGGCAGAAATTAAGTCTCACGTGAAGAGGGTCTAGACAAGGAAGTAAAGTAGTAGACCTCATATTATCTTTCAATACTACCGCTAACCCAACTTCGGGGTTAGAAAAAAAAAGACGCGATCTATTCGAATCTGCACCCGAGGTATGGGCTCGAAGTTTCGATCGATACTAGTCTTGGGATATCTCATAACGAGTGAACCAATCACAACACATCCATCCGTCGTCCTGGGTATTCCTCCACACAAAATATGTCCACACGCAATCCGTCAAATCTAAGCCGAGTTGGAGCCGTTGTCCTTCTTCGACTCGCTAGCGACAGCGATGATCGCAGGAGGCTTGGGGACCTTCTGGCGGAAGACGTGGCGCTTGAAGAAGTAGGGCACAGAGTACTTGATCTCGTGACTGATGAACTGCCTTGTCGGAACAGAGAAGACCTCTGGTAGTGGGGTTAGCAACGCGGTGCAATGCAGGAGAGGACAGGGCGACTTACGATCCAACTCTTCCAGGGTGAGTTGCTTAGTCTCTCGGACGAAACAGAAGATCATGAACCAGGCAATGAGGTTCAGTCCAGCGTAGAAACCAACTGTGGTCGAGAGGTCAGTCGCAGAATTAGGACCGAGATCAGTTGGAATACTTACAGGCACCAGTTGGAGTCATGGCAGTGCTCATGCGCGGGAAGGTCAAGCTAAGAATACCAGCTGTAAAGCTCGTTAGCATTATATCCCCAGTGTGAAAGGTTCCAAGACTCACCGAAGGTGTTGTTGATGCAGACAACCCAGGCCATTCCCTGCTCACGCTGGATGGTGGGGAAAACTTCGGCGGAGTACTGGAAAGCGACGGGGCCTTCGCCAAGGGAGTAACAGATGGTGAAAAGGTAGATGAACCTGGATCGCAGGAGTGTTAGCCCAGGTAAGCCATGCATTCGAGTGGTGATACTCACAGAGCGACGGGTCCAATCTTTGATCCACGGTCTTCGGTTGGGTTCAACAGGGACAAACCAGCAGCCAAGAGGAACATGCACATCAGAGGGAAGGTCTAGGACTGTTAGTCTATGTTCAAGAACTTTGGTTCATGTTGACTCACGATCATGCAGAGAGTCCTTCGGCCCTTGGTGTCAATAAGGAACAGGGTGGGGATCGTCGCAACAACTTGGATGGCGCCGTAACCCAAAGAGGCATACAGGGCCTCCACGGGTGAGTATCCTGCGTTCACGAAAATCGTAGAGCTGTAGAAAGAGATGATGTTGATTCCACACCTACTCGGGTCAGCATGACAAGTCAAGGTATGATGAAGGTTGGAAGGGTTCGTACATTTGCTGGGCAAGCATCACAGTGCTAGCACCGTAGTTGGCACGCCTGATTCTGGGAATGGAGAAGCAGTCCCAAAGGCGGCGGAAGTAACCAGCGCCACGAGCCTCCTTGAGCTCCTCCTCGTAGATAACCCACGAGTAGTAGAAATCTCTGGCGCCGATGATGTTGTGGGCGCGAAGCTTGCACATGGACTTGAAAGCCTCGGCATGTCGGCCGTGTTTCATGAGCCAACGCGGAGACTCGGGGCAGAAGAAGATGCCAACAGCCAAGACGAATGATGGGATAAAGGCCGAGCCGAGCTGGAGTCGCCAGGAGATGTCGCCGGTGTCTTTAACGATGACGTTTGCGCAGAAACCCAAGAAGATGCCTGCGACGACCCAGAGTTGCCAGAACATGACAAGGGCGCCGCGGACTCGGTGGGGGGCCATCTCAGCGGAGTAGATGGGGACGGTGGCGTTCTTCGCGCCGATGCCGATGCCCATCACGAAACGCGCCGCGAAGAGACCCTGCCATGTTTGCGCAAAACCGGAGCCGATCGGGGTGGCAGTAAGGCACAGAGCTGTGATGAAGATCTCGCCGCGTCTGCCGAAGTAGTGGTTGAGAGGATCGACGATGAAAGCGCCGCTGCGATGCGCGTGGTTAGCAGTTGCGATAAGAAGCGGGGAACGAATGTGACCAACATCAGACCAGCCGTGAGGAAGATGATGGAATTGATCAGACCAATGATCCACTCATCTCTGGAAGACCCGCTGTCGATGCCAAGGGCCTCGTGGAATGTCAGGTTGGCACCGTTGGAGCCAGTCTGATCCCAACCCTGCGTGGCGGCTCCGATGGCACAGAGGCCGATCGAATACCACAGCATCTTCGGGCCGTGCCATTTGTGGTCCCGCTCATATTCGAGCGCCCGGCGCTCTTCTTCGGAGAGGTCTGCGACATCGTTGAAGTTGTTCATGTCGCGCGCGACCATAGCCGCGCGGCCGAAGAGGGCGGCATGTTCACCCAGGTTGTGGCTCTCGGCAAACGCCACTGCGTCTTCAACGGTTTGCTGTGGGGATTTGCGCTGCGAGAAGGCGGCGTGTCAGTGGAATTTGGGGGCGTTTCTCGATTCATGATCCTGGATCTTGGCGCAAAACTCACCTTCAGCGGGTTCTCGACGATGTTGAGGGCGGCGGCCTTTCCACCTCCAACCCCCTCGGCGAGCTCCGTCTGGGGCTTCAGATCCCCGGTGTCCTTCTCGAACGCACCGTCCGAGTGAGGAACGGTGTCGATTTCGTTGACTCCCATGGTGAGCTTGGCAGCGTTCAGATTAGCTTGGCGGGATCCAGAAATTGAGGCTGTTCACTGGGGGATTGTGCGACGTGCGCCAATTGATCAACGTTGAGCCAAGTGAGCCAAGTAGGGCCAAGCAACGGGGACGACCATGGCCAAGTCTTATATATTTCCGGGCAGAAGGGCAAACAGAGTGCCTCTCCAAGAGGCGGCTCCATTAATCATGCTTTCAACACCAAAACCCCAGACGCTTCTGCTCCCCCGCTCTCCGCACTGGGGTAAGCATGGGGATCCATCCATCAAAGGCACCAAAGGCACCAAGTGACCAACATGAGGAGATGATCATCCGTCTCATTCCCCCTCGTCTGATATTTGGGCGCGTCGGGGACATCGGGGCCCAACTGGACCCAATTTTGTCAGCGAACTCGACCTCTCGAGGCAGTTGGTAGCGCGCGTTCGCAGGAGTTTGCTTGTTTTCATTGGGACGTTGGAGATGAAAGAGTGGGAACTGACAAGGCTAGTGTCGCTGACCGTGGCTTGGCCTTGCGTCCTCCAAGTGAGGAGTCCCGTCGAGGATGGCCGAGCCGTGTTTCCAACAGTCGTCATAGCTGATTGGATGCCGTGGCCGTCATCGGCTCAAGATGCGGCATGCCTCCCCAAGTCATCGGAGCGTGACGGAGACACAAACCTGCGCCATAGGTTCACAATAGTGGGCCGTGTGTGCGACGGTTGTCATCCGCTATTCCCAGCGTAGCAATGAATGACACTCAATGGCGTATTACCTTGGAACGAGGCACTTTTTGTCATATTCCTTCTACCGGACAGAGTCCGCCCACCCGCATATTTGCCCGAGACTGTGAGGTTCCAAGGAAATGGCGGTCTTGGAGACCTTTATCTTGATTTGGTTATGATTGGCGCGCTATACGAACGCGGAGAGCATCCCGGGCGATTGTGTTTCAATCCAATGTTGCACTCACTGTTGGCCCACGAACACCGCGTTACCAGATTCACGGAGCCACGCCCATTGACCTATTGAAGAACCATAACACGATCTCCATCGCCAAAAGGTCATCGCATATTAACCTGCGCCCTACGCATTGCTGACTCCTGGCACCGGCAATTTCTAGATTAAGCTTAAATGATGCACTGGAGGCTCTGCGTTCCAGTACAGACTGAGGGCTTTGGGCCGGCGCGATGCCAGCCTGAGTTTGGTTCAAAAGGTGGGACGCGTCTGACGTGGGACGGCTTTTAGTGGAAACATCCCCAGAGAAAACCCCCAGAATTTCCAGAATCTCCAGATTTCAAGATCACCACGTATCACTGAAGAACTGCTTATAATGTGGATGTCTGGAGATCAACTTGACGTCGACGGTTTCGCATCGCGTGCCGCAATTGAACAATTGCGACGAAAATCATCCAGCTAGTTCATCTTATCCCGCCGAAAAAGTTGGACGGGCGCGTACTTCTTTCCTGGGCTCTGGCCTGTTGCTGTCGATGCCCGACAATAGCCGCTACGGTCGTGATATGCATATCACCTGACCTCGATCTCAGACATGGAAGATTGGTTGGACGGGCTGTATGTAAGTGGTCTTTTTTCAGATTGTAATACTAGGTTTTTTTTTTAATTGGTTGGAAAGTCAACAATCAAATGCAAGGGCAAATAGAGTGACCATCATCTCTATGAGATGCATCATGATGCAACTAACTGCAGCCAACTATCAGCTGTTTTTCTTTTTGCGTCGTTTGCCTTCAGCTATGGAGACATCTTATTTGATCTTCAGCACAGCCTTGCCAAAGTTCTTGCCAACAAGCATGCCAATGAATCCATCAGCTGCATGGTCAATACCATCAGTGATGGAGAGCTTGGCCTTGACGCTTCCGTCGGCCAGCCACTTCTGCATATTCTCTTGATGCTCCTTGAAGTGAGCGGGGCCAAACTTGGGGTTACCAACGAGGAAACCTTCCATGGTGATCTGCTTGGAGACGAGCTGCATCAGACCCTTGATGCCCTCTTGTTGCTCAGGCGGCACATTGTAGTTGCCGATCTGCACGTTGTTAGGTCTCTTCCATCTCTACCGGGCACCCTGGTTCAACTTACCATTCCGCAGACAGGAATCCTGCCGCCAACCTTCATGCTCGTAAGAGCCGCCTCGAGGTGATCGCCGCCCACGTTTTCGAAATAGATATCAATTCCCTCAGGTGCCAACTTAGGCAGCGCATCCTTAGGCTTCTCAGTCTTGTAGTTAAATCCAGCGTCGAAGCCAAGCTCCTTGGTAATGAACTCAAGCTTTTCATCAGACCCTACGGAACCAATCACCGTGAGTCCCTCGCGCTTGGCAATCTGGCCAACGACCTGTCCCACGGCGCCAGCAGCGGAGCTGACAAAGATTGTCTCCCCCTTCTTCGGCTGCCCGATCTTGTGCAGGCTGGACCAGGCGGTGAGTCCCGGCATGCCCAGCGGCCCGAGGAACAGCGCGAGGTCGAGATTGTGCGGGTTGTGGACCTGGCGGGCCTGTTGCAGGGCGGTGGGGGTCACGCGGGCGAACTCGGCAATGGGCGTGTGGACGACAATCAAACTGCCCTCCGGGAAGTCGGGGGTGTTGCTCTTGAGAACCTTGCTGATGGTCGCGTTCGTGATGGGTCCCTCGACGTCGAACGGAGGCGAGTAGGACTTCTTGCTGGGATCACGCATCTTGCCGCGAAGATACGGATCGAAACTCGCGTAGAGAATCTCGACTACGAGACCGCCCTCGGGGGCATCGTTGAGGTCGATGGGGCGGTCCTCCACTACAAGATGCTCCCCTGCCACTGGCAGTGCCGTGGGGATTTTCTTGAAAATGAGGGTCTTGTTCTGGGTCATGGTGACTGAGTTGAGAGGGATTGCGGGTGAAGAGGATAAACAATCTGGCAGATGTCAGAGAGAAATATATGAAAGTATTTCAACTCAGAGCCCTCCTGATATGCTGCATTGACGTAATGGTGCACAAAGAGGAAACGCAAAGATGCCGAGGTATGTTTGTGCGATTTGTAGCTCTTTTTATCGCCGTCGGGGTTAATCACCGCGCTTTCCACGGTCGAACCCCGCCTTTGCGCAGCTACATCGCATCCGACAACGATACGAGTCAAGATGACGTGCTGTGGATTAATCATCAGGACATCGTACCATCGTTGGAGTCTATTCCATCTTTTAGTTGTGTCTAAGGGATTCTGGAATTGACTTTTCGGTGGAGTGGGGAAAACACATTTCCGGGACGATGTTGTTTTTTTCGACGATCTTGAGCGTACACACTTGTCAGCACTTTACTGCCAGTGAGCCTCACAGCCGCCATGGATGACAACCCCGCTCATACAGATCCTAGATTCCGAGGAATGAGTAGTAGAACATAATAACATGATCCATTGATTTATATCCTCATCAAAATCATCACAACCACGTTTGACGAATCAAAGATATTTAAGAGAATCGAATGAGAAAAGTATCACTGTCCGTGCAGACGAAGGGGGACAGGGAGTTTTTCAATTGTGGTCAAATTAATAAGATAGTCATGGACTGTCCATCATGTCTACAATTTATCCAAGGTACACATAACTGCCAGCTCATGTCTCTCGGCCCAAATATGGGCAATGAGACCTTACTGCCTCCGTCTCTTCCAGTCGGTGGACTTGACATAATCGGTGACATAATCGGGAGCACCATGATCTCTCTTACACTATTTTAAAAAGGAGCCATCGGCATCTGCCCTCTTCCATGGAGGATACTCGACGCCGTCTAGTGCGGTTCGCCTCTCGCTGCGAGCCCGTCAGGCTGACTTGCCTGTGCAATCATAGATAAGTCTCTAGACTCTACATTCGAGAACAACTTGACATGTGAGACTTGATAGACTCGCCAGGGCAGCAAGCCCAATGGTACACATCACTGAGATTGCAAGCACAGTCTGCTTCAAGATGACTGCTGTCAAGAAATATTCACAAAATAGTTGATGTCTAAGGATGAAACTGTCAAGTGTACTGAGTTTAACATCTTTCTGTTTTGATTGGCACGGGATTTCAGGATTTGTAACTGTAGCTGCCGTGCAGCTGTGTACTCGTACTTGATTTATGCGTGCTCCATATGTATCGGGACTTGGCTCGTGTCGCCATCTGAGCGAAGTTGCAACTGGTCTTGGGTTGTTGCGTAGATGACAATAATCGTGTTTTCATGGGTAACATGACCTAAGTACATGCGGACCTCGACTCAGTGCACAAGACAATATTAGGGCGGGAGTTAAATATCAAGACAACGGTGAATTAGCTGGTGGCTTAAGGCTCAATACCCATGTTTCGATACAACGACTTCCTGTCTAACTTTCAACCTCTCTTCGGCGCTGTCGCGAAAATCTTCTTCAGTCGATCGTCAAGCCACTTTACATCGTCGAAGTTTCCTGGGGGGCCTCCCGCCCAGTGTCCCCAAATGGACGGGTACACATCCAGTTCTCCTACACCATCGCTCATGCAAGCAACCTCGTATTCAGAATCTTCCGGTCTGCAAAGAGTTAGCTTTTCGGCATGATTACTAGGCTAAGCGGGTACTTACGGAAAGTAGAGGTCGGTCTTGGAAGGCAGCACCAATGTCTTCGCTTTAATGGCGGCCATCGCCTTCTTGAAGTCACCGTTGTACGGCTCTTGCTTACTCACATCGCCACTCTGCCAAGTCTGCAGCATGACAAGCAAATTCTCCGGATCCTTGCTCAACGCCCACTTCTCCCAGAAGGTGACTAGAAACTCTTCGAGATCCTTTGCCTTGTAATGCTCCTTGTACAACTCATGTCGATAAAACGCTTGAGAGAATCCCCAGCCGGCGTAGCCGCGGCCGAAGGCCTTCAAGCCAACCTCCTTCTCCTCATCAGACCAGATGCGAAGGCTCTTCTTTTGCTCAGCGATCTCGACGCGTCCCTTTGCACTCCCTGCGGAGCTGGTCTTTTTGGCAGCCAACAGCGCTGTTTTGACTCCTTCCAAAAAGACCTGGTTATGCAGCGCGGTCTTGGCGGCACCGCAAAAGGGAACACAGATGTCCGTGAAGTCGGGATACTGCGTCGCCCATTGGAAAGATTGTGCCGCGCCCATGGACCATCCCAATACCGCTCTGATGTGCTTGATCTTGAGTTCTTTCGTGACAAGCTCATACTGGGCTCGGACGTTATCGTAAAAGGTGATGTCGGGGAATGGGCTGACGTCGGAGTTGGAGGGACTGATGGATTGGCCGTTACCGAACAGCGCCGGAATGATGATGAAGTAGTCCTTCGGGTTCAGGGTTTTGTCGTCGCCGACCAGCCATTCGTTGTCCGCAATCGCTCCCGAATACCAAGTTGGATACACAACGACTGGGAGAGAAGGGTCGCCAAAGGTCTTGTAAGCGATCCAGGCACTAGGTAGAACCTCGCCACTCTGAAGCTGGAAATCTCCAAGGGTGTACTTCTTGATCTCAGACATTTTTACGTCGCACCTGTTCAATCAGAGAGACAAATTTCCAATCAAAATTGAACTGATTTATACTCAAGGTGATACTGTTTGCGAAAGAGGGGATGTAGATAGCGCTGGGCTTTTGAGGCGCTGCCTTAGTCACTGAATCTTATCATGTGCCATCGACGCCAGGCGGTTGAAAACGGAAACCAACGGTTGGCTACCCCAACTTCATACCCCTCATCGTTATCATGCACGCTGATGTCAAACTGTCAAGGACGCCCTACCCTATCATCACTGATAAGAAGAGTGTGTTATCAGCAATCTGTGGATGTAGATTTTATCCGTAGTGCAACAAGCAGGAGGCGCATTCATTAGTCCTGGTAGACTTGAAATTTTCAATCGACGGTAATGTAGAAGCCCGCCAATTGAATTGGTTCGAAACAGGTCATCAATGCCGGATTAGGACCAGCGAATGGAACCTGAGATCTAGTTGATACGGCGGACCACTGATCGATCCCCTACTAATCCTGAGAATCGTTAGATGTTCGTTTCTAGGCTGAGTTGTTGGTCGTTCTGCTTGACACTCAATATTGAACTCTTGAGTGAAGCAATTGACGTTCGTGCTACTGCAAACTACCTAGCTGTCAACTGAAGCGCTAGTTGCTGCGACAACTCCACCCACATTTTCATTCGCCGAGTGACTCACGCAACGAGCCCGTTTCAGAAAAATGTCGACTTCGGCTCGTTAAAAATTGCAAATTGAATTCACTACACGCTGCTAGAAGAATATCATAGCATTAAGCTTTTAAATCTCCAGAAATTGTAAGTCCGAGTATCTGAGGCAGAGAACGCCACAAGAACCAAAGCTCACAAGTTCCTCTAACCAGTCATCATGTCTTCCGAAAAGAGATCAGTCGTTGTCGTCTCGTCGAAGAATCCCGTCAAAATCAATGCCGCAAAGCAAGGCTTTGAGTTAGCTCTAGCTGGCGAATTCGAGTTCAAGGGAGTCAGCGTCCCCTCCGGTGTCCCAGACCAACCGCTCTCCGACAAAGAGACGCTCCTGGGAGCTTTGACTCGGGTGCGGAACGCGCAAGAGGTTGAGAAGGATGCAGACTATTGGGTCGGAATTGAAGGAGGCGTCGAAATCCCGGAAGATGCAAACGGCGCGTATCTGAACTTTGCGTGGATCGTGGTTGCGAACCGGGAGGGCAAGATGGGAAAGGCACGCAGTGCAGCCTACTATCTCCCGGAAGAATCAGCCAACTATCTGCGCCAGGGGATGGAACTGGGACATGCCGATGATGCAGTATTTGGTCACGTCAACTCGAAGCAGACGAGAGGTTCAGTCGGGCTGTTAACTGATGATCTGATTGACCGAACAAAGTACTACAGCCATGCTATGATTCTGGCATTGATCCCCTTCAAAAACAGCAATTTGACATTCGTTGGAACCGATTAGAGGGACTTTTGAAATGAAAGCGCCGTGGTAGTTGAAATGACATCAAGCTTCTATGATTGCGATCCCAAAACTCAAGCTGTTGAAGAAAATGGCTGAGCTTGCCGATGCGAGAATATGTTCATGCCCTGCCGCTACGCCACTTAGTACGACACCTCTGCCTCATTTTTCGGCTTTGCCGTCAAGTTCTAGTCCAAACACCAGCCGTTTGCCATGTCGTGCGAACTTTTCGTATTTGAATGTGGATTTTCGTATCCAGACCTGCCACGATTAGAAGTGGCCCATCTTTCTTATTCATGCAGATTTACCTCGTTTGGGTCCGAGTACGCGCTCTTGAGAAATTTCATCCTGGATTTTAATCTAACCTGGTGACCGTTCAGAGCACCTGTCTTGGCTTAAAAGCGCTCGTGAACCAACTAGTTATCCAGCATGATTAGCAGACAACTCTATTTCTTAAACCGTCACCAAGCGAGTGATCATCGAGCATTTTGTTCCATCGTATTGATCATGTCAGTTGTTTACAACAAGACAGAATCTCCATTTGGTCCAATTGTCAATGAAACTCAAATTGTTTTCTTTGAATACCTTCCGAACGAAGCAGCTGCTTGGATATTCGTCGTCTTGTTCTTCCTCGCTGCTGTCGTCCATCTTGGCCTTTTAATATGGCTGAGGGCATGGCACTTTTTGCCCCTCACTCTTGGGGCTGTCGGTTCGTTGTTAGGAGAGCCAGTACCTGTGTTCACTTCTCTAACTGGACTCCTATTTAGGTGAGGTTTTTGGCTACTATGGGCGTGTTCAGGCACACAAAACACCCAACGTCGCAGGCCCGTTTATCATGCAAAATATTTTGATCTTGGGATGCGCGCCGCTGATCGCCCCACTGTCTACATGACTCTCGGAAGATACATCCGAGTTTTCCAGCTGAGAGATCGTATTGTTATCCCACCACGACTGATGACGTTCGTCTTTGTCACTGTTGATTTGGGTTGTTTCGTAACTCAAGTCTTTGGTTCGACCGCGCCGGCTTCAGGCGACCCTGAAGGCATCGCACTTGGAAAAACGTTGATCATATCAGGCTTGATCACACAGCTTGCAACCTTGTGTCTCTTCCTGGTCATGACCCTGGTTTCCGACCGACTGACGAAGAAGATCAGATCGCAGGACTACAAGGCCGGTTCGATAGCCGACTCTGCTCCGAGATATTTTCAAGTTACATACTGGGTCGCTGCAGCGATGTTACTCCGCAGTCTTGTCAGAGGCATCGAGTATCTTCAAGGCGACGGAGGGTTCATCATTTCGCACGAAGCTTTTGTCTACGTTCTAGACGGCGTGCCGATGGTATTCGTTGCAGCCGTGTACGTTTTTGTTCACCCTGGGAAGCTTCTTCGGGATGCAGCTCGGATGGGAGGAACAGAAGAGCACCAAGAACTCGCGAGCTATCGCCGATTGTCTGCTTGAACGAGAAATATAGCATCGTGTTTTATAGACCACATCAAGTGAGGAAGATAAACTCGGAGGTATAATCAATGTTGAATTGCCGGGTAGCCTGCGTATATCCTGTTCGGACCCAAGAAGCCGACTGAACTGGGCCAGTCAAGAAACTTCTACTTTATCTCAGACCATTAACTCGTGCTGTACTGTTTGTTTACTCATTTCTTTCGCGAATCAACGCTTTCGGTGACTCAGTGGTAGTCCTTTGGCCTTGATATTTGCGCGATGTATTACTGGAGGATTTTGGTCAAGCCGTTTTGTGATTGAATGATTGTGAGAAAGACGGAGGATGACGGCACAGGCATCATAGACAAGTTGGATTATCAGTAACATGGACGACATTCTCCAATTTAATAGACTCCCCTGGCGTTCGGGATAGTAGGGGCCTCATGCCGAGTGGTGATGACCAAGCTTTCGGTGAACCCACCATGCAACATGCCGCACTCCCTGTCAACAAACAGAAGGAGAAGAGCTACAGCTTCGAATCCATTTGCTAAACAGAAAGCAAATCAGATGTTGTTTAGTCCAAAGTAAAGTAAAGGTCAGTGCCGCTACAGCGCCCCGTGCTCCTAACATATCGATGGCACACCCTTATGTGCTGCTGAGGAAATGTCTCCCCTATCTGTGAATCCTTTAGTACAGCCATTCATCTGATTGGGATACTCCGGCCGCCCCACCAGTTTCCTGCAAAGGTTTTGTCTCAGCATGTGCAGTGTTCGGAAAACAACTTGTTAGTCTAATCGTCACTCCCTGTCAGTAAGGTGCAATGAGTGAGAAGTTGAAGCATGCGGGATGTTGCTTACCTCTGCAACCACATCATAACACATGGCCCATTTCGTGAATTGAGGCGTTCTTGGTGGAGCATTCTCATCCATTTGAATGCTTTCCCAGTCCGTGGGCTGACCAGTGAAACCCGTCGCCAAGAGTTTCTGATCTCTGGCTTCTTGCTCCGGACCATCAGGCAGAGTGAACATGACGATGTTCTTATAGCCGAGATCGAACATTTTTTCAGCGCGCGGCTTTCTGATGGACTCCCATTTTCCCAAAACGGCAGCCAGGTCTTCCCGTGTGTCGAGCCAGCGCAGGGCTGTGCTAAGAGCCAAGCTATCCTCGATGCCTTGACTCACCCCCTGGGCAGTATGCGGCAACATAGCATGCGCAGCATCCCCCAGAAGAACACAACGTCCACCAAATCCCAGCCAGGTTTTCATCCTTGGTGCTGTGGCAAGGTTCCACTTGTCGATTGGGTAACCCCCACGTATCACACATTCGATATAGGCACGCAACGGCGCTCCGAATCCTTTGAACATTTCACGGATCTCTTCAGGGTTGCCGTCGGAATTCCAAGTCCCGCCAAGGTCTGCATCTCCGGATGGAAGCCCATAATGCAGATTACATAGAAGGATGCGAACGGTGCCGTGAGCAGTCGGCCGACCAACGCAGTAAAGTCCGGGCCCGAACATGAGATGGTGCGAGCAAACGCCCAGCGGAGCGGCAGCTGGGTCTTGCTGTACTGTGACGATATCAACCTCTGTCTGAAAGATACACTCGGTTGTCATGATAGGACTCATGTTTTGCCCAGGAAATACAAGCTCGCGGACGCGTGACTTGATACCATCAGCGCCAACTACGATGTCTGCCACGAATTCACTGCCGTCCTCCGCCAGTACCAGAAGTTTGCCACTTCTCTCGTCGATGATTTTGGCGACAGATTTCTTGAACAAATAGTAGGCTCCTGCTTTAACAGCGGCTTCGTAAGTAATTCGCTGTAGCGATGGCCTATCGGTCGGCTTCCGGATCGTCCCGTCGGGAATTGCCGTTGTTACCATGAACGGCGCATCGTCCTTCCATCTCCAAACGAATTCGCTGACTGTTTCAAAAGACACCTTATCCAGAGATTCTGAGACGCCGATCAAGTCCAGGCATTTCACAGCGGAAGGTTGTACGATGAGATTCCCTCCACGTGTTTGGAGTAGGGAGTTGCGTTCGAGGACAGTGACTTGATGCCCGTCAGAAGCCAAAGCGGCCGCTGCCGTATTTCCGGCTGGCCCGGCTCCAACGATTAATATTGTTAACGAAACTTCCGAGGGCATGTTGACTCGCTCAGTATTGACGGCTCACGGACGACACCTCAGCAGGTCAAGTAGAGTGTTTCTCTCCCAGAGTAGGCGGCGTGGCAGTAGACAGCGGCGGCAACTAGGTATATGCAGTCAGTTGTATCGCCTATTGAATATTTGTTGACTGCAGAGTTCATCTGAAGACACGGCCTTCTAATTAGCCGAAGTCCGTTGCAAAAGGTTTGCTAGTGTGATTTGGCTATTGAATAGAGTTCTGCTAGACAATATGCATATCAGTCTCTAAGGACAGGGTAGATGGCACAATTTACTGCGTGCCCCAATGTCTTTGTCGGGCGGCGGGCCACACTAGCTTCACCGACCAAAATCCCCCGCTATGTATCCCATCATCAGTAATTATACATCTATGTCTGTGCATGGTAACTTTACGTCCAATGCCGACAGCTAAAGGATAAATCGACATCATTTGGACACTCCCAGTGATCACTGATACTTCGATCGATGGGGCTGAGTAGAAGGTTACTTCCGTGGTTCATCTACTGTTCCAGAGCTAAGGCAAAGCTCGGTATCGCAAACGATGAGACGTTGGGCCCAAGTCTTTCAGCCGAAGGGTATTTGAGAACCCCACTTGCAAGTTTTCATAGTATAAGAGGGTAACTCTCAGCAGAAGTAGTGAGCGTGTGAATAAAGACGTAGTATTGGCTGCACGACGACGGATAGGTCGGTTCGACCAATCAATAGTGATGGATACTCGTCGATTGGTCCTGCGGGTTGTGCATTCCCGTGGATAATAAGTCCTACGGATGGGCTGGTGGAAGAAAAGAACGGGCTCGTTGAGGCACAGAACCTTTCACCAGGAACGCGAATCATACTGCAGTTAGCCCAGTAAGACCCTTGAGAGAGTGAAGATGACCCAAGACTGGTCAAATCTGATGTTTCCCACTTTCTGGACGAACTGGAGATAGTTGGCGTTTCTCCTGGGCAAGACGCGTTGGCGACCTCGCTTCTCCATACCCCACCCGAGTGAGACTCCCAGCTAAGAAAGAACAAGCCGTATTGTCCATCTCACAACGAATCGAGGCTATGAGAGGAAACTTCAAGTCATTGAAAGATTTGAGATCTGGTATCATTCGTGACCGCCAATGGGCTTATGTGCCAAGAAAGGTAAGATTCTAGCGCAGAGTAGCCGCGCGAATTGCGCTTCCAAACCTCACCAAGAGGTTTTTCAGTGTTTTGCTGTCCATCGACCTCCAAAGGGTGCTTCCGGACTTTTTTCAACTACACGCCGATTGCGCGTCTCTAGATTTTTTTTTTCCAGAGCGAGAAAATTGTCTGAGCCAAACAGGCCGTAAAACCAAGACTGCCAAGCGGGAGGTCCGCATATGTTTGACTTGGAAGTGGAGGGACAAGATATCGTGGATATCAAACCCCCACCGCTAGCCAACTAGAGAAATAAGCTTAAACTTGGCCAACGTCATCCATCCATGTCGCCGAGAATAAAAGGTCTTGACCTTTTTAGCTGACTGCACTCAATCATTTCTTTCAATGTCTTGGTTCGCCCAGCCTCGGTTTACCCTCTTTGGCAATCCGTACGGGAGGATGCCGCTACACCGTCGTCTATACGGACTCGGCGTTGGTTATGATATCCACATCAAGCCGAAATCTCACCACCAACTGGTGACCTGCAAGCAGTTTTTGAGGCTCGCCGGTCGGCCAACTTCTTGTTTGGGGGAGTTCCTAAGGCATTATCTCTTTGGCTTGGCCATTTTTCCTGGGAGCCCAAGAAGTGCAGGGTTCCTTTGATCGTCGCTGCTGAGTGGGCAAGAGCCGGAAACTTTTCGCGCCCGTGTGGCACGTCGACCTCTGAAGTCAACCGGAAGGCCGTACTTCGGGCTTCTCTCCGCGGCTGACTAGAAATTTGGGCAAACACCGCCAACACCCAAGAACACCAAGACGCGATTCTAGAGCTACTTGTGGATATTGTTGGTAGACCCCGAGCCGCATGCTCCGTCCTGTTTGCGCCTGCTCGCCCACACACATACCAAATGACCTCAGCCAAGTCATCCTTCATCGGGGACTGTCTCATTGAGCCCCACGATGTCGGTGCAAAGCAACATCCTAGGTGAGAAGTGAGCGAGTACAAGACGCGCATCGTCCCCAAGCCACGTTTTCTCCAAGACCTGCCCAGTCTTGGTGGGATCATCCTTCTTTTCCTCTTTCCCACACCATCGCGGACGTGCATGATCATGGCCGAGAAGCAAGAGAAACAACACCGCTCAGGCGAGAGCGGGAGCGCAAGCCCCTCTTCGTCCGCCGACAGCGGTCGCGTGGTGAACGAGAAGCCCAGGTCTCAAGGAGGCTTTTTTTCCAGGCTTGGCGATCTTCCCGAGTTGAAGTTTCGCGGCAAGCTTCTCGAGGGCCAGACTCTGAACTGGTGCATCGGTTTCATAGCGAGTTGCGGGTTTCTGATGTTCGGCTATGACCAGGGCGTATTGAGCTCCCTGCTCACCCTGGACGATTTTCAGAAGAGCATCGTGTTGATGACTCCACTGGAAAAGTCGAATCCCCTGTGCTGGCTCGATTATCCCGAAAGCACGCAGCGTGATTACAGCCAATGCACTGGAGACCCCAACACGCAGGCTGCTGCCGTGGCTGTCTATCAGATCGGATGTTTCCTGGGCGCGCTTCTCATTCTCTTCAAAGGAGAGACGTGGGGTCGCAAGTCTTCTACTTTCTGGGGCAGCGCTATCATGGTCATCAGTACCGTCATGCAGGCCGGCTCTCACGAGTAGTACGTTGTGTCCCTCATCTCCATCGCAGACACGATACTGACATGATGCTAGCATTCTTTTCTCCCTTTCCAGAGTCCTTGGCGGAATTGGAAATGGCATGGTAACCTCAAGTAAGCTTCCTATCTTGACTGGGTCGTCACTAGCATAGCTAACAGGCCTGCAGCAATTCCCACATGGCAATCTGAGTGCGCACGACCTCATCAGCGTGGATTTCTCATCACCCTTTCCGGAGCTCTCATCTCCGGAGGCATTATGATTGCTTACTGGGTGAGTAGTCCCTCTATTCCCTTGCAACCTTTCTGATTCTAATCTCGTAATTATCTAGGTTGACTATGGCTTTTACTTCCTTGAGGGATCGATTCGCTGGCGGTTTCCGATCGCTTTCCAGTCATTCTTCACTATCATCGTGATGATTGGTCTTCTCTATCTCCCCGATTCACCCCGATGGCTCGCGATGAAGGGCCGCACCGAAGAAGCCCGTGCGGTCACGGCGCGCCTGCTCGGCAAGCCTATTGATCATGAGGATGTCACCACGGAAGTCAAGGCAATCAAGGAGGCACTTGAAGTCCAAAGTCAGGGCGGTGGCTTCCAGTACAAGGAGCTTCTCATTAACGGACCGTCTCAAAACCTTCGTCGAACGCTACTCGGAATTGCCGCGCAGTTCTTCCAACAGATTTGCGGCATCAACCTCATCACTTACTACGCTGGCTTCCTTTTTGAGAATTCTCTTGGATTTGGCCCCGAGCTGTCGCGGCTTCTCGCAGCCGCAAACGGCACTGAGTATTTCCTGGCGTCACTCGTTGCACTACCCCTGATTGAGAGGACTGGTCGACGGAAGCTCATGCTCTTCGGTGCCTTTGGCATGATGGCATCCATGGCTATCCTGGCTGGTACCGTCTCTACAGGTACTGTCGCAGACAACGGGGCACCTAACCTCGAGACCCGTTACGGTGTAACGGCCACCGTCTTCCTCTTTGTCTTCAACTCGTTCTTCGCAATCGGTAAGTACTTCATGCAAACATACACAATCGCAGTCGCTAACATATTTGAAGGCTGGCTCGGCATGACATGGCTGTACCCTGCCGAAATTACCAACCTCCGCATTCGCATCCAAGCCAACGCCCTGTCGACCTGCTCCAACTGGCTTTCCAACTTCCTCATCGTCATGATTACCCCTCCAGCCTTTGCCAACTTGGGATACAAGACATATGTCATGTTTGCCGTCTTCAACGCGGCCATCATTCCGTGCGTCTGGCTATTTTTCCCTGAGCCCAAGGGCCGGAGTCTGGAGGAGTTGGATGTTATCTTTGCCAGCGCGCACGCTGACGGCGTCAACCCTGTTAAGCGTGCGAAGGAAATGCGACACATCGAGGGTAACGAGCTTGAGGGCGAGCTTGACAAGTACTTCGGGTCCAGTGAGCAGGTTGAAGATGCCCGTCCCATGACGCGCCCGATGACTGGGCACAGTCATCAGACAAGACATTGAGTGCCGCATACTCGCAATTCACGGTCTCAATAGCAGTGCATGCTGCCAATTAGATCTCTAAATAGTTAGTTTCTTGACGAACTGGAATTCAACTACTCGCACGAACGTTTCTTCCGTCCATTCTTTTGTGAGAAGCATCATGTTCATGTGAGAAGTCGAGATGAAGATGAACACAGGAGCCTTTGCCACGCTTAAGTCAGGTATTGCCATTGATCGACGATAGAGCCAGCCGGTCCAAGAACATACATATACATAATGAAGCTAGCATTTGATCATTGTATTGAGACTGTACGACGTTTGCATTGTGACTATGTTTCAAAGCTTATGGGTGCAAAAGTTGAACTCCTTTCATACATTGTGAACAGTCAATAAAGGCAATGTTCCTGCGAAGGAGCTTTCAGTCAAAATAATCACTTTATTGGTTCAAACTTTGCTCAATGACATTGTGATGCCGGGTACCCAAAAGGCTCAAGTCCTTTGATGTCTCCGTAGTCCCCTTTCTAAACGCCGTCACAGTGTCTGTGTGGATGAGGCGCAGTGCTTCGGACAATGCCTTCTTCTTCCACCTGAGTCGAGAACGAAGCCAGTTGTTCATGCACAGCAGAGCAGACGATGTCCTTATTTTGATTCGCACTCAGTATAAGAATAGTCTTATGGTATTGACTCGAGACAAGTCCAGCAAATCGTGACAGTACAGAAACCCACAGCAGCAGCAAGTAATATCACACAACACTCAGCAATCTTTCGTCTCAGATCTTCCATACGATTTACGTCTTATCATCAGGCAAACCGAAGCTCACAACATGCCGGGCTACGATATCAAATTAGAGATAGAGGATGACAACATTAGGATGGACGATATTGAAGAACAGCCCCGAAGCTTCCTTAGAGCAATCCTCTCCTCCATCGCGAACATCCCTATGGTTTTTATCAACTTTTTCCGAAACAACCCTCACTTCATCCTCTTTCTGATCTGTGTTACATGTAACGTATGGTACTTCTGGGACACGATAATCTACTACAGCGAATTACTCGAGAATGTTGACCGCGATACTTGGATTGCCGCATTTTTCTGGATTTTCATCGCACGGTACTACCGTTTCGCGATCGGCTTCTGCGGATATTACATTTACAGACCCTCGCCCATGCAGTCGCGAGAGCTCTGGACATCCAGGGATGTCACGGTCATCCTCCCCACCATCGATCCCGACAACCCCAAGTTCGCCGAGTGCATGCTCTCAATTTTGGAGAACAGGCCGGCCGCAATCCTTGTCGTTACCGTCGGAGCCGCCATGCGCCAGCGGTGTGACGACTTCCTCGAACACTTCCGTCAAGAGTATCCAATGACGCAAATCGGTGTCAGCGCAATCCCGCACCCCTCTAAGCGCCGGCAAGTTGCTCATGCTGTACCCAAAGTCCAAACCGAGTTCACAATCCTCGCCGACGACCACGTCTTCTGGCCCAGCAAAGATTTCATCCCCCACTCTCTCGCCCCCTTTGAGAGCCCAACCATGGGTGTGGTGGCCACCTATAAGTGCGTCCGGCGTACAAGTCCTGGTAAGTTCTGGAGCATGTCTTCGATCATTAACTTCATCGGCTGTCTCTACCTCGAGCGCCACAACTACGAGCTCAGGGCCTCCAACGGCATGGACGGCGGTGTCTTTGTGGTCTCTGGCCGCACCGCCATCTACCGTAGCAGGTTTCTCAAAGCCGACGGCTTGATGCATCGGTTCTGTAACGAGAAATTCTTCTTTGGACTTTTCGGCGGTAAGGAAGGCCTCGGGCCGGATGACGACAACTTCCTCACCCGCGAAGCTTACAAGCACGACTGGGACATCAAGTTCCAGCAGACGGACGAATGCACCATCTGGACCACGATCGGCGACGAGTCGGTCAGCAAGTTCCGTGGTCAACTCCTCCGTTGGGCCAGGACCACGTTCCGGAGCAACCCGTGTATGATGCTGGAAAGCAACAGGGTTCTAATCAAGCGCATGCCGTGGTCATTTTTCACTGTCTACCTGACTGGCCTTATCAACTTCGCGCTGTTGTGGGATGGCTTGCTGATGTTTGCCTACTACAGCGCGTTGGGCGCTGACGAGTTTCTAACCACCGAAATGCGGAAGCTCCTCTGCTTTATGCTCTTTACCAAGGTATGGAAAATCGTACCCCATTTTCTGCGGTATCCTTCAGATCTGCTGCTCCTGCCTTACCAGATCCTCTTCGGGTACGTTCACTCATTCATCAAGTTTTGGGCTTTGATTACATTCTGGGACTGCGCATGGCTGGGCCGTAATTTGAACGCGGTCGACGACGAGGCTGAGCACTCAAAGATGCCCCTTAACATGGATTTCAGTTGGGGAGAAGCACATCCCAACAGTCAAAGCCATGGATATTACTACTAAGTTCGGTTGTTTACTTATTTCAACACATCTTTTCATTCATTTGGCACTGCTGTGTTCTCATACCTGTTTTATTACAGTCGTTGTATTTTGTGTTTTGCCTAGCGGTTTACCCCGACTAGATATGTCACGATGAGAAATACGATAGTGGAATACATACATCGATTCCGTGCTTTTTGACGTCCTTTTCTGCTCCCGGTTAATCGCGACATCTCGAGTCATATAGCTGCTACTCTTCCTACTCTCGGCTTGCTGTCGAAATGTAGAGGATTCGGTAAAGTTCTCATGTGCCATGTTGGAACTGATAATATATCAGAGTTTAGTCCTGAAAACATGCAATGGGAATGCTCTCCATGGATACTTCTGGCCGATCCCAAGTACCCACCGGCTGGTTGCAGCTTACAAAACTGACATGGAAACAGTAAACGCCAAAAAAAGAAAACGAAAAGCCGGGAGGAGTAGCCCGCTTATACAGAGCCAAGGTTTTACATTAGATGAACCAGCACCCGTGAAAGCGAGACCGAAACAAACCCAAGTCCGTGCAATGCCAGTCATTATGAAGGCCCTTTTGAAAGCAGACCAAGCTGAAGAATAATAAGAGATGAACGAAGCTCATGAACCGCCTGTAACGACATGCGTTAGTAGATACCTCTTTTCCATCTGTTTTGCCAGCTTCTGAGCCAAACTTCTTAATCTTGTGAGAGACTGCTACCGGATATACCCTCAAGTCGGACACCAAGATGCTGTGTAAGCCAGCTGTCGTCGTTGCCCTTCTCTTGCACTTCAGTATGCCCGTATTAGCGGAAATCGTCTTTTGTGGCGGGGCTCCCGCTGATGGTAGTTGTCCTGCTGGCAAGGGTGAAAAGAGGAAGATTAGCGCATTACACATCTTCCAACGAGATATTCAAGGGTTCTTGACTAACGATATGTTTCTGTAGTGTGAATATGTCTGTAGTAGCTGCAGTCACTGCTACGGGGGCAATGCGCCAGACCTGGAGGGAACGTGTTGTCTGCAGGATGATGGCACTTACAATGTCTTCTGCTACAGAACAGGGAAAAACAACTGCGAGACATGAGCGCGCCAGGCGAATTTGATACGCTGCAAACTGCGCAACTTGTTTACGCATCCACTGCCTAACGGGTAGCATATAAGTGTAGGCAGTTTTCTACGCCCCGACTAAGCTATCCAGGACCAGGGCTTATGTAATTGTCTAGGAAGCTTTCAACCATGGGTAGAAATGAGACGACGGGTAGAATATGTAACGGAAGGAATACAACTTTTGCCAAACCGCATAATCATGCTACTAGATCTCACCACAGGGTATGAGTACAAGATGTGACTGTCGATTTTCGGTCGGGCAAGGAGTTCTTGAGCAAAAGCGTGTGAGCTCTCAAATAATTACCCGTGAACCTATCGGGCGCTGTATCTTATTATCTCCAGAGTTACTATATTGTGGTATCTTTCTCATTCCATATCTACTTGTTTTCTTATTGACGCCCAGCGTAAAGCTCATGAACATGACGACCTCCATGAAGCTCTGTTGGTCGCTGGGAAGCATTGTCAGCCTCAATTGGCCCCGCTGACATAGTATCCGTCTTCAACCCCGTGTATTGGTATTGGGAATAAGCAGGGCTGTCAAAGGTCTCGCCTCCTTTGTCGGGTTGTCCAAGTTTCTTCTTCCTCAGTGCCCTCCATACGAACCAACCGATCACGGACACAACGAGGATGGTTCCCAGCGTTGCGCCAACGGCTATCCCAGCGACAGCCCCCGTGCCAAGTGACTGTGAAGATGTCTCGGTCGCGGCAGGAGAGCTTGAGGTAGCCGATGCCTGGCTCTGGCTCGAAGACGTGGGACTCGAAGCAGCTGCTGTGGTCGTTGCCGCCGTCGAGGCTTCTGTAATGTTGAAATAATGCGATGTAGCAGTTATCGCCCCTGAGCCGGAACTATACAGTGCCAGGTAAAAGACCGGCAGAGATAGATCGGCGTCGTCGGGGAAGCCGTCATAGCTGACCTCCCATGTGTAGTCCAGAGAACTTTAATTCTCTACAAATTTGGGAAAAGATGGCCGTTAGCGATGCATTCGCAAAGTCCCCATGTTGCCGGGGACATACGTAGAATCCGGGCCGAAGACCGATCTCCGGTGGTACTGTCCGCCTTGTTGTTCCAAATCCAGATGTCGTTCAGGGGATCTGACTCCCACACGAAGGTCACCTTTTGACCAAGAGTGTAGATCGGGTTGTCGCTGTAGTCGTTCATTGGCCCCGGGCCGGACGGTCGACGGAATACATCTTCGGCGATTGCAAAAGAGGCAATTATCAGACTGAACAACAGCTCTATCAGGTAAGACATTGTCTCACTTCTAGGAACATAGCCTCATCCCCGGAGACCGGTAAAAAGCAAGATTTGCACACCTGCTCAAGGCACCAGCTATGCCAGAGAAGGCGTATGTCTAGGAGCGAAGGAATCCAACGAGGGCACTTCAACATAGGTTGGGGCTTTTTATCACCCTTTATCCCTGCTTCCACAGCCTGACTTGGCCCCTCTGTTGGCCCTGTTGGGTCTCCTTTTCGGGAATCTGACACTTGATTAAGGATCCGTTGTCCCATTCACCATCCAAAAGGATCCAAAAGTGCCCTTACCAAGGAAGCGGCACAGCGCCAGCAAGCTGAAAGGACCAACAGCACCAACAGCAAACAACACCAAGAAATCTGCCTAGCCGCCGAGGAACAGTGCACGTACCCATCCGCACGACCCCCGGCCCCGTCCCGATCAGCAATTGGCTCGTTGCCCGTGGGCGGGGCCGATGACCGCCCCGGCTGCCTGCGAAGGATTCCGAAGCTTACTGCGGCATGCATGCAGGGGCGCGGTCGTCATTTAGTTCGGTACACAGCCTGAAAGTAGTCCATGTTACTTTGCCCGGAGATATCACGTTGTAAGCACTAACATCTAGACTTCTGAGACCATGTAGCTTACCGTTCCTTCATGGCTACGTACCGGCCTTACACTGCTGTAATCCTCCCAATTTAGGATCCTCTGAGGCGACCAGCCACAGTCTCGAACGACTCATCCTCTCCCTCCGACCTATCAGCTCCTCCGAATATGAGGCTGATGATAGACTACCGCGCCCGGCTGTTGCAGATCATGGGCGAACTACAATGTCGTCCAGAGTAGTCCTCAGGCGTCGTGGCACTAGTCTTGTCATGATATAAGTCCAAGATAAAACCCACCTTCAAGTCGGGGTTCAACATCACATATTCAGTACCAACAACCACACTTATAGCGGAACACCGACTCACATATCAGCACACAAATCGCCAGCCGATATCATGGCTTCCGAAGCAACCAACATCGTCCTCCGCAAGATCACAATCTTCGCCTTCCCACCAGCCTTCATCATCCTCCTCATCCACGGCATCATCTCCAACTGCGCCTTCCCAGCCCTCGGCATCCTGCCCCTCGCCGCCTCCGCCATCCTCGGCCTCTTCATCATCCGCCGCGACCTCATCGCCGCCCTCGGCTCCCCGATCCAGGCCCTCACACCATCGAACATCTTCTTCGCCGACGCCGCCCTCGGCATCTTCCACCTGGTCTTCCTCTTCATCAGCTGGGCGCTCATCAGGGAGCCGTGGGACAGAGGTCAGATTGTCCTCGGCACTTACGGAACGGTGCCTTTGATGCTCGACACGTGAGTTTTCTTCCCCTTTTTCTTTCTGCCAAGTGTGCTTTATAGTTCGAAGCTGACAGAGTTTCGAAATCTAGGGCTATTCACCTTTATGTTCTTCTCCCGCAGATTGGGCATATGCTCGTCAGCCGTCGGTGCGACTGCCCTCACTGCCAGAGTGTGAGCAAGACAAGCTACTTCACGACGGGCGTGTCGGAGTACACTCCTCTCAGCGATGGTGACACGGAGCCTGAGGTCCTCGAGAGGGACCTTGAAGCGGGTCACTGAGACGGACACATTATCAAAAGGTCAACTGTTATTCGAGGAAATAAAACGGAGTACCCAGGCACATTATTATATTCACATAGATCGCTAGGTTTGCATAATCTCTCATCACTCTTTTTGAACGGTCACCAGAAAGTCCATTAGCGTACATCATAGACTATACTCCCTAATACACAAAACATACGCTCCTTAGACATTCGTAAATACGAGCAAAGGCATCCCGCGGGACAAATCAGTAATCAGTCCGCAGTCCAAATCGTCTGATAATCAGGATACCTGTCGAGCTCTTCATGACGGCAACTCCCGCCTTCGTGCCGGAGCAGAACGCCACGAGAAGTAGCAAACCATGCCCAAACAGTCTTGGTCCTCCTTGCGAGACAATGCTGACTCATTCAAAGACATCATCTCCTGAGAAGGACAACATCCGCGTTCCGGAAGCACATCCCCCCGCAAACGTCCGTCCGGCATGATGCCCGCCTCACCCCAAGGTGGCCAGAGCTCCCTTGTTTGCCGCCTCACCCAACCAAGTCCTCTTCACAAGCCAAAGAAAGGGAGGCAGAGCTCTCGCAACCTTTTTCGTCCCATCTTCCAAGCACCCCACGCTTCCAATGCATGCGGGGGCATCATCCAATCAAGTAAACGTGCTTTGCTGTTTGCTAATGCGGATGTAGCCATTGAGTTTCGCACGACATCGTTTCATTCGTCCCCATTCATCTTGGGAAGGCGTATGCAAAACCCGCCCTCTCCCTTGCCTGCCTTGTCTTCCCGGCTCCTCCCCCCATGTCCAGCTGGGTGTCTACCTTAGCAGATTAACGAAACATCTACCCCGGTCTCACAGCACGGGGGAAACATTTCTCTATCTTCTCGTTATTCACCTTTTCAACATCCCTGACGGCCGGCGTCTTGTCCAGGTGTGATATCAAAACCCAAACTGATCAGACGGAACGAAGGCACGTTCGCCGTGAGCCGCCCTCCCGCACTGCTACCGGGATATCGACAGTCCGGCAAACCAGCAGTTTATCAAACGCTCGCGTCCCACTTCAGCCGGGCGGCTTGGAGGTGGTCAACCATCGAGCAGCGGGTGTTTCCTTGGATTTCCATCGCAGAGTATTTCTCAAAGCATCACATTAGACCTCCCCTTTCGACGTCTCCAGCAGTCCGTCTGCTCCCTACCTGCTCAGCCGCCAACACCAAATAGCTCCGTCGAGCATCGACGACACGCCCAAGATGTACTTCACCAATCCCGTGGCAAGCTTCCTCACGACCCTCCTCGCCTTCTTCGCCGTCCTCGCCTTGATCCACATCGCCCTGACGACAGTCTACGTAAGTCCTCCCGCCAACCCTCTATCCAAAAAGCTTCGGCAGCAGGAATCCTTCTAATAACGTCGTCTAAAAGCTAATCTACACCTTCTTCCACTCGCCAATCCGCCACATCCCCGGCCCGCGCTACACCCTCATCACGCACTACCCGCTCAAATACCACATCCTCACCGGCCGCCGCATGTACCACATCCACGCCCTGCACGCCCGCTACGGCCCCATCGTGCGCATCTCCCCGTCCGAGGTCGCCGTCGCCTCCCCCGAGGGCTTCGCCGCCATCCACCGCATCGGCAGCGGCTTCCTCAAGTCCGCCTGGTACGAGGAGTCCACCCGCCCCGACGGCGGCGAGTCCAGCATCTTCGCCATGTCCGACCCGCGCCAGCACGCCCAGCGCCGCCGCCTGCTCGCGCGTGTGTTCACGAAGCAGTCCCTCCGCGCGGACTGGGAGGTCGTCTTGCGGGAAAAGGTCGAGCGCGCGGTGGACAGGATACAGACGGAAGCGGCGGGCGGCGGGCGTTCGGACGTGTTGAAGTGGTGGACCATGATGACGACGGACACGATTGCGCACCTGGCGTTTGGGGAGTCGTTCAACATGTTGGAAATCGGGGAGGTAAGCACTGTCTCGTTCCCCCTTTCTCAGCTTCTCCGGTGGTGCTTGCCCAGCTGCTAACATCGAACCGCTCAAGAAAAACGACTACGTGAAAGCTCTCGAGCTAATCTCCATCCAAAACACGATGCGCTACGAGCTTCCCCTCCTGCACTTCCTCCAACGCCTCGTCCCCTTCAAGCCCCGACAGGGCCCGCCGGACGCGCAGCACGTGCTCAAGGTCTACGGCAGAAAGGCGGTCGCCAACGTCCGCAAGCACAGCGGCGACCGGCCGAACCTCTTCGGGCGCATGATCGAGGCGAGCGAGGCCGGCGAGAAGCAGTGGCTGACGGAGGAGGTCGTCGAGTCCGAGGCCAAGAGCATGATCATCGGCGGCTCCGACACCACCTCGGTCACGCTCACCTACCTCGTGTGGGCCGTCCTCAAGCGCCCGGAGCTGCGCGCGCGGCTCGAGGAGGAGGTGGGCGCCGTGGGCGCCGGGTTCGACGACGCGGTGCTCGAGAAGCTGCCGCTGCTGAACGCGGTCATCGACGAGACGCTGAGGCTGTACGGGGCGGCGCCCGGGCAGCTGCAGAGAGTGGTGCCGCCCAAGGGGATTACAATCGGGGGGTACTACATTCCTAACGACTTTACGGTCGAGACGCAGGCGTACACGCTGCATCGGGATCCGGAGGTCTGGCCTGATCCGTACCGGTGAGTGTCACGAGTCCCCCACCAATTGGTTTGGGTGCGTGCTAACGACGGTGGACAACACAGCTTCGATGAGACGAGGTTTTTGGACCACAGCAAGCTCACGCCGCAGCAGAAGCTCCTCTTCTCACCTTTCGGAGCCGGGTCCCGGATTTGCTTAGGCATTGAGCTGGCGAGGATGGAGATGCGCCTGGCCACGACGGTCCTCTTCAGGAGGTGCAAGGGGCTGAGACTCGCGCCGGGTACTAACGACGAGACCATGGAGATGGAGAACTTTTTCATGATCAACCCGCGCGGGCACAAGTGTGAGGTGATAATGCCGTGAGAGTCGATGACGGCCGAGCCCGGATCCGGATCCGGAGTCTTCGGGGCCGTGCATGGGGCAAAGGGCGGGCCGAGATGTGCGCAAGGAGTCAGTGACATCGGCCTTTGCAGCTGCTGTCTAAAAAGATCCATAGACTCTCCACAAACGGCGATAGAAGTGACGCAAATCACGATCCCGAAAGAATCGATGTCCCGCGGCTAGTTGAGTTTTACTGAGTGATGAGATGACTTCTCACTTGCACGTTTTGCCATCGTGGCCAGGTCCTTGGTAAACGCACGTGGGGGGCAATGAACTGCAAACCCACCACAGCTTTGCTCGGTAGTGTTAAAAAAAAAAGTAGCGTGATGAGCTCATGGAATTCTCAAAAGTTTTTCAGATGAACGACTCATGCATCGCCTCCGCTGATCCCAGAGGTGGGGGGTATGAACCACGGGCGCAAACAGCTTTTGGAGCCTCTGGACCGGGCCCTACAAAGCGCCGCGGTCACAGTCAAGGGCACTTACTAACATCCGTCTGCCCAAGTGCCCATCCCCGGACCCACCGCCGCGGCCACTTGGAAAGAATTTTTACGTACCTGTAATTCAGACCGGTCCATCAATCTCAGCTGGCTGCGAGACCGGAGAAGTGGGAGAGCAATCCCAGATGTTCTGCCAGCGCATACGATGCGTTTGTGAATGGAGCTGTTGAAGCTGTATGGGCTGCCAGATGGCTCTCAAACTCCGCCAAGACCACGTACGGCTGCCATGCAGACCGAACGCAGACCGAGACTGCAGCGCGGCCAGCTTCGGTGAGAAAAGGGGCTATCTCGAGACCTCAAACCTTCAAGCGCACTCAAAGTCACTTCTTGCCCCCCCGCGACCCCACCGGTGCCAGGAACGCCCCGCGACCAGGACGATGATGCCATTGCGTAGCCTCCGGTTTCGCCATGGGGGAACCTGAAATTTTCATGGCCCAAACGTAGTATTTGATCAGATTCCGATCCTGGCCCCTTGGCTATCTCGTCTTGTCGTTCCCTCGCACGTCGCATTCAACCCTGGAGACTTTGACCAGTTTGAACAAGTCACCCTTCTCGTCCTCCAGCCATGACCGCGTACGAGTCCGACAGGCGCGCCCAGTCCATCGGGCCCGCCGCCGAAGACGACGCCGTCCGCGACGTCGAAAAGTCCGGCGCCGACGACCATCATGACGACAAGGCCGCCATCCTCGAGCCCCAGCTCAACGTCGGCGGCCACGGCCGCACCCAGCGCCGCCTGCGCGACTACCAGGTCACCATGATCGGCTTCTGCTCCGGCATTGGCACCGGCCTGTTCATCGGCACCGGCTCCGCCTACGCCAACGCCGGCCCCGCCGGCCTGCTGCTCGCCTACATCGTCGTCGGCGCGGTCCTGTGGTGCGTGATGCAGAGCATCGGAGAGTTGGCGACATTGGTATGTTGTCATTCACAACAGAGCTTCCCCCGGTGTTCTTCATCATGTCCTCTAACCACGACCACTTACAGATCCCAACCGCCGGCTCCTTCCCCCACTGGGCCACCCGCTTCATCGACCCCTCCGTCGGCTTCTCCCTCGCCATCTCCTACGGCTACTGCTACACCATCGCCATCGCCTCCGAGGCCTCCGCCGCCGCCATCCTCGTCGGCTACTGGACCGACATCACCCCGGCCGTCGTCATCACCGTCTCCCTCGTCCTCATCCTCGCCTGCAACCTGCTCAGCGTCCGCTGGTACGGCGAGACAGAGGTCGCCGGCGGCACCATCAAGGTGCTGTGCTTCATCGGCCTCGTCTTCACCTCCATCATCATCACCGCCGGCGGCGGGCCCAACCACGAGGCCATCGGCTTCCGCTACTGGCACAACCCCGGCGCCTGGGTCGACTACAACGGCATCAGCGGCTCGACAGGCCACTTCCTCGGCTTCGTCGCGGCGTTCATCAACGCTTCGTTCTCGTTCATTGGGTAAGTTGAAGCAGTGTCGAAGTTCCTTTCGCAGAGAGACAGGAAGCACAGTGCGGCCCGGCCGGTTCCGGCTCGTCCGCAAGCTGTTGGTGAATGGCTGACAGCCGGCCCCTGTGTTATTGCAAAACACCATGGATGATGCTTCACGATCGAAATGATCAACACCACACTTTTGCTTCACTTTTCGCCATCAGGAATGAAAGAAATGAGGGCTGACAAGAAGTCGTAGAATTGAGACCGTGGTGGTTACAGCTGCCGAGTCCGTGAACCCCCACAAGGCGATCCCCAACGCCGCGCGCCGCGTCACCATGCGCATCGGCTTCTTCTACATCTTCGGCGCCCTGCTCATCGGCCTCATCGTCGACCCCCGCGAGCCCGGCCTCGTCTCCGGCTCCGGCAACGCCAACAGCTCGCCGTGGGTCATCGCCATCCGCCAGGCCGGCATCAACATCCTGCCCTCCATCGTCAACGCCTGCATCCTCGTCTCCGCCTGGTCCGCCGGCAACTCCTACTGCTGGGTCGGCTCCCGCATGATCGTCGCCATGACCACAGACAGACAACTCCCTCAAATCTTTGGTGTCACGAACAAGCAGGGTGTGCCCTACGTGGCCGTCATCACCGCCTGGCTGTTTGGTCCTTTGGCTTATCTGAGTAAGTTGATATTGGGGGGCAAACCCCCTGACTTTCGTCTCAACACAGAAACTAACCGAGCCCCGCAGGTCTTGGATCGGGAGGTCCCGCTGACGCCTTCAACTGGCTCCTCAGTCTGAGCACCATCGCCGGCCTCATCGCCTGGGCGACCCTCTGCTTCTGCTACATCCGCTTCCACCGTGCCATGAAGGTCCAGGGCGTCAGCCGCGACACCCTGCCGTGGAAGGCGCCCTTCCAGCCCTACGCCGCGTGGTTCGGCTTCGTCGGTTCCACCGTCATCACCTTCGTCGCCGGTTTCTCCGTCTTTCTCAAGGGCAACTGGTCCACTGCGGACTTCGTCTCTTCCTACATTGGAATCCCCATCTTCATCGTGCCCATCATCGGCTGGAAGCTTTACCACCGCACCAAGGTTTGTCTGCTTCCTTATCAAAACACAGATGTTCAAGTTGCTAACATGAACAGTTTGTTCGCGCCCACGAGATCGACCTGTGGTCAGGCCGTCTTCACGAGTCAGAGTACGTCCCTGAAAAGCCGAAGCCAGAAAACTTCCGCGAGCGCGTCAGCCAGTGGTTCTCATGACCTTGGTGCGCCGGGGCTAGATAGAAGACTACTCCCCCAAAGGCGTTCAACACGCCGTGATGAATGTGTAGTATCATGATAATCGAAAGAAGACAACTTTGAATCCTTCTGCAGAAGCGAAACTGCTGCCTTGAGCCAAGCGCAATGAATGACGACATATTCTTGGGTTGTCCGCGGAGATAGACGGTGTCCAATCTCGTGATCCGGGCCACCGACATGGCTTCATGTGCGGTGTCAAGTCTAATCGAGAGGCAGCCATGCAAGTCTAGCCCTGTGGCATTGACGAAATACGTCACACAAGAAACGCTTGAGAAATCGAACACGGTCTGGGTCGTACTCTCAACTCATGAACTCGCCTGCATCCAGGCGAAGACATCCTTTGGCGAGCGGCCCACCCCTCTAAGCTCGCACTTTGAAAGTCTCCGTAGCGGGAGGCTTCGCTTCCCGGCTGCGATCCCCTGTTCCACCCCAGTTGATCTCCTTCGCGGGTGGATAACGTCCGCAAGCTTGACAGAAGGAGTGAAAGTCCCCCTGCTGCATTCTAGTCTCCTCGGGTACTATGGCCGCGGCAGACCATCAGGCCACCAGCCTGGTTCCGTAAATCCTGCGTCAGCAGCTAATGCCGGGATCTCCGCGATATTGAAGGGTAGTCTGCCATTCGAGCGAGAGCCATCGGATTAGGCAGAAGAATAAAAAAGTTGCGGGCCAACAAAAGTCTCGAACTAGCGGCCCAAAGTCCCTTCGTCAATATGATTAATGGCGGTAGACGTGTGTGATGGAACAGTGACAGCGACTGACTCGATGGAAGAGCGGTGGAGTAGGCATCCAAGAACAACCAGAGGGCAGTGAACGAGCAATGAGTGACCTTCGTCCAATATAGGGACCCTCTGCGCTGGCAGACAACGTGACGACAGGTAGGCACGGTGTGAAATGCAGAAGCGCGATGCCACTCGGTTCGTTGCGTGAATGATTGGCGTAAGCACAGCGTGGTCCAGGGTCTAATCTGCTCAATGAGGTTTAGCGAGTGCTGCAAAGATCTCGGCCGGTCCGTACAGCGGCCCAAGTAAACGGTTGCGAGACCCTGATTCGCCTGTCGGGCTAAAACGCCGTTATTTGGCGACGTCTGGCATGCCATTGGTGCTGAAGCGGTACGGCCCTGAATGAGTTTAAACTGCATTTGGGCCAGGCTGAAGCCAAGCCGGTTGAGACTCAAACGCGGGGCATCAGGTGAAGCTGGGTCTTGGTTGTCATATTTCGCGGAATCGTTCCTCGGTTAAGCGAGGCTTTCGCGATGGTGGGCTTCTTGCTTCGATATGAAGACCCGATAGATCCTGTAAGGCCACCTTGAGAGCCCGAAGCCGTGCTGTAATACTTTGACTCTCTTGTGATGTTAGGCTCAACAATCGTTTGGGAAGGATCGAAGCAAAAAGCTGCCACCTGTCGTCGCAAAAGACTTTGGGAACCGTTGGATGCTTCTCTGAGCCCGTGTGGTGTACCTGAAATAAGGTGGCTTGGAACTGACAGTCAGTTTGTTGAGGTCGTGTCCAGACGCAACAGTCTCGTCGTATTATCGGCCTATCGATGTGATTGCTGCCATATCCCGCTGCGCTAATGAACTCAAAGATACCTGAAAGGTTCAGAGGAACATCTCGACTGACGTTTGTCCATCTTCACCCATGCCTCTCCAGCGAGGCAGCAAGTAACAGAGCACTGCCAGCAAGGAAGGTCTAGGCGGCAAGATAAACCATCCCCGTATTGCATTATGGCGTCAAAAGTCCGAGGCAGGGTCCGAGGCGGGTTGATGGACTTGGACCAATGTCTGGCTGTTGTCAGTCCTGATGAGGGCACCCTGCCATCGGGATCCCTCAGCCGAGCCAGAGGAAGATCTTTTGTTCTGGCGTTCCTCCGAAGTGGAACTGCTGCGTCTTCTGCTGGAACGTGGTAGCCATGCCTGGCACTGAGATTGGAAAATGGTCCGCCGTGAACTCAAAGACTTTGAGACTGCCACCGTCGCGTTCGTGGTCGTGATTGAGACTGAGTGTTGATGCTGCCACTGCCGCTGTTGCGTAGATACGATACTGGTTGCTGACGTACGCATGGATGGTTTTCCCATGGACGCTGTAATGAAAACAAAGCTGCCGGGAGGCCTTCTTAATAGTAACAGTCAGTTTTGGACCCCAACCACAAAGACGAGGGCAGACTGGTAAGGCTGGACGCTGTGGCCTCAACTGGACCCGGGCTCAGTTCCGTGTGCCAACCTCCTGGCTGCGGCCCCCCTTGGTCCCTGGTGTGAGAAGTAACGCGTTCAGGGAGCCAATCGAGGTGATGTTCTTTCGGGAGGCTTAACGGACCCATACCTCTTTTGGGCACTTCCTCCGTGTGGTAGACGCCGATCGAAAGAGTGACGAAGGGGTACTGCCATGAGCTTCATAGGATCGATGGGGGCCAAATTTGGCCCCCAACTACCTTTGGAATCTTCTTCACTGTACGGCCGTTCTTCTTATAAAGCGACTCTTCGCTCTTAATAGAGAATTCCTGGTCGATTCAGAAATCTCCTAAAGTATCTACTCCGCTTTTTGTTACGTTTGAAATGCCATCTGTTGTGAACAATCGCGGCGGGAGCCAGATCAACTTCTTCATGTCGCGAGCGCCTGAGGTGGTCTGGTCCGAGCCAGTGCAACACACAACAGCCCCCAAGTAAGCACCCACACCTTGCACGCATGCAGAGCGGCAAGCAATATAATTGGTGGCGATCGGACGGCTAAGTGAAGCAGGAGTGCGAAAAATGGGCCACAAATCCTCACATTCGCTCTCCAGAGGCGGCCTAGGGCTACTCGAGCCAGTACGAACAAAGTGAAGACTGGGTGTATCACTTGTAAGGCGTTCCTGCGTCCTGTGCCACATGATGAGCGTCAACTAATCGATTATTAGGCAAGTGAGTCAAACCTTATTGTGCCAAAGCGACCAGTTCCTCATTTTTGCCAGGCGAAGACATGTGAAGTGTGACGAAGTAAAGCCCGCTTGCGAGCGATGTGTCAAATGGCAAGGCTTCTGCGAAGGCTACGAGCCCCCTCCGAGCGGATCAGCGACCTCAACACCGACTCCGGATACCGAGAAAGGCGTCAGATTGGCGACTAGGCAGGCCCTGGCCAGGAAAAAACGCGTAGCGGAGGATGTCGGATCTTGCCACCAACCAGACAATGTCAGTTTGTTGCTCGAGCCGACCGTGAATATTTTCAAAGACGAAACCGAACGACAATACTTTGACCACTGGCTGGGATATCGGGCTCAATTGGGCGGCGGCTTCTTTGACGAAGAACTTTGGAATGAAACGATTCCTCAGTTAAGCCGTGAGCATGCGTCTGTCAGGTACGCCATCATGGCCATTGGCGGCATCTCCAAGGCGCTCCGGCACAGCCTCAAACCAACAAGCCCAGCACTCATGGCTGCAAATGGCCCTCATTATCATCTCGCCCTTTCATATTATGGCAGGGCCATCCACGAAGTCCGAGGGTCGAAATTGGACACCGGTAGCCTTCGTGGGGCAATCGTCTGCTGCCTGCTGTTCGTCTGCTTTGAGGTATTGCATGGCGATCGAAAGGCAGCCTTCGCCCACATCAACAACGGCCAACGCATGATGGACGAACTCCTGCATATTCGCGACTATCACGACCATGACCACACGCAGAACATCATCGGTGCCGATTTCGTCGAAAGAGATATCCTCCACGTTTTCCAGCGGCTGATCCAGCAATCTTGGTCTTGCGGCGTTCTCCGGCGGCGTGATCAGCAGATTGCCGGTAAGCCGAGCGATGATGATGGCTACCCTTCGCCCGAGCAGCTGTGGTGTTGCCGAGGAGGATCCGCCGAAAAGTGTGTCGTCCACAACATGCCATCAAGCTTCGTGAGTCTCCAACAAGCTCGACGCTGGTGGGACGTGGTTCAACACTACGTAACCCATTCGTCCAGCATCGTCTTTCGCGTGACCCATCTGGGCTTGGACGACGACGTACTCTCAGAGTGCAACGAACGTATCCAAAGACACATGGACAAGATCGAACAGGCGAGAGCAGGCATCAAGACAGCGACTCCCGAGCAGTGGCAGGATTTCAAAGATGTCCTCGAACGATGGCACCAAGGCTTCGAGCCACACTGGAAAGCTGCACAAAAGTCAAAATCCGAAGACGAAAAATCGTATGCTCAGGCAGCTCACCTTCGGGCTCACTACCTGACGATGTATGGCTGCGTCCACGCACCACTCAGCTGTAGCTACGAAAGCATCGCCAAGCTGACGCCCAAGTACCAAGAAGTGGTCGAACTAGGGCGTCAGCTTTTCGAGTACCAGAAGCGATCGTGGGGCGACGGCGAAATGTTTACGATGGACACCGGCCCGACGTGGCCCATCTTCATGGCCGGTACGCGCTGTCGAGATCCCGAGGTGCGGTCAGAGGCAATACGCCTCCTCCATGAGAATCCCAGGCGGGACGGTCTGTGGGACAGCCGGATATTCTATGCCATGACATTCCGCAATCGCATGCTTGAGGTTTCCAACGCCCAGGAAGGCTCCAGCGAAGAGCAGTGGTGGCGGCTCCAGCATCGGTCGGGATGTATAGACGAGCATGGTAGGTTGATCGCGCGAGCCATGGAAAAGAACCCGCAAACAGGGGAATGGGAGTTTGGAGAGGAGGATTTGCGTCGGTTCCTGGTTGACTGATGGTGATGCCTTGGGATTGCAAGAGTCATTCGGCTGGTCTGGATGTTGATATTGGTGTTGGGGTTGGTGTTTGATATTGAAGGCGAAGGCGCGTTCAGTCGTTACCTACTGTCTGATTAGTAAGGGGGCAGGTGCCCAACTACGGTATGCCTCAGGGGAGGCCTGGGGGTCGGTACTGCATTTTTGGGCCACGTTTTAGCGTATGACAGCCTGTAGATCATCCACGCAAGCACGAGCAATGATGACACGAACTCTTTGACGTCGTCGGTCTTCCCACTGCGTGAAGTTTTTTGGACTCCTTTTGTAGATGTATGAGATGTCCAAATAATTTTGAAGGGAGATGGCAATGTTGGATTCACATCATCAACTATCGTCAAATGAAAGCTGGTCCAGGGACCATTCTTCAACTCCCGCCAGCAGCGAGCATTGAAACAGCAGAATCGTAGAGTGTAAACGAGCCAAAGGAAAGTTGTCGTTCCACATGGCAAAATAGGTTGTCACATCGTAACGACAGGCGGCTGCAACGTTTTTAATACTACATGGCGAGTATGTACCTGTGATGCAGACGTCTCAACATCTCTGCGAGTGGGCCATAGTAATGATCTCAAGACGCTGCCACCACCCCGGGGGCAACTTAGTGGTTCAGAGTGTCGGTATGCGAAGACCTGGAATCGGGGGTCTCATATCTAAGAAGAGCATAGTATCTCGCGATGGCAGTCTTGCCTTTTGAGTATGATTTGACATCAGCGTCGACGGTAGCTTCCGCGCTGCCATCGTCGTTGCCAAAAGCCCGCATCATCTGTGATGTGGACTTACCACAGCTCACTGCTTGATATTGATAGACGATCACCTTGATCTGGCCTCAGTCGCTTTCATATTGGGACCGCCGGGGCAGTAGATAGGAGCCGCTGTGGGCAGGGCTTCTAGTCGAATGGTCAAGTCAACACCCAGCTGCAACGTCTGATCTTCGCTAGGGCGAACGATATGAGCCGTACGAATTATCTTGGCAACCAAGTCTAACAGTCATTAATGTGCTTGAGTCCCTCGCTCGGGGTCTGTATCCGATGCTCTGGCAAAACGTAGCCTCCCGCTACATCAAATCTCAGGAACATGAAGCAATCATGACCGGTACGAGCGGCGGTATCAAAAACCTCGAGAGCTCCTCCAATTTGATGAACCCTCTATCGTGAACACCAGGGGCCGCCGGACAGGAAGGACGGTTGGGTCGGTGTAGGAGCTGGTACAGACCCAGGATGTATGATTTAGTAGCCCACCCAGTGGGCTGGAGTCTTTGGGGTTGGCAGCCTCCGATTTAGCCGCCTTGACTTGAAGACCTTTGGTCGAGATAATTGACCGGATCACGATGCCTGTTCAAAATCAAAGGCGGGAGACTGTTTAGTTTCATTTCCACTGATATAAACTTCCAGAGTGCGCTGTAAAGTTGCTTTTGACTTGAGTGTGACCCAACTTGTGCTTTCATTCCTCATAGCGTACAAGTGGCGAAGTGGAAATGGCTGGCCTCTCAGTTTCATGTCGTGACAAATATCGCCCATAATCAATATAAGGTTGGCAGCAGAGACCAAGATAGCAGAGACGATATTGGCAGAGACTACAACAGTGAAGACGATGGCGGAGAACACAACGCAGAGAAAACGACGGTAGACACGAAGACAGTAGAAGCAGAGCTACAGAAGAAGCAGTCATTATGTTCAGAGCCAGCTACTTTCACGGCGGCCAAAGTGTGCGTATTAGCGCATCTGTCAACAAATTCTTCACAGCGTGGCTCGCTACCTCAGGAGGCTATGAGCACTAAATCGACATGACATCGGTCGCCAACGGCTTTGCGGCTCATCATCACTTGCGTTTAAGAAACTACAATGTTCTACTTCAAAGCAATCATGAGAGCTCTTGAACGTGAAGAGATACGCCCTCCAGTGTGAAATGCCATGGCTCTCCCTGTTGCCCAATTGTAAGAAGTATCAAGCCCAGTCGTGTCTGACTGATGAGACCGACTGCCTATTCCGCCTCCCAGTTTCTCATCATAAACAGCCAATAAATACATACGAAAAAGCAGAGAGATTTGTTCGAAGCGCAAATAACTTGTGGCTAAGTTCTTTGTGACTGTCTTGATTGTCATCTTGAAATCTGCTTCTCATACCGCCCAAGCAGCAGACGACGAGCAAGTTTGCCCAAGTTCACAGGTTGGACGAAGTCAAGTATTGCAAAAGTGTAATGACATCCTCGCGAAGAAATACATCCAGGCAAAGAAATGATCCTACTATAGATATCGACGAGGAGCCATCCTGCGCGGGCCAGAAATGGCGAGAACGACGGGCTCATTTCAAGCTTCACCGACGTCATCGCACTAGTCTCCGTCACTGCGACCTTCACACAACTCACCTTCGCATTCGCCCTCTACATTTCCATCTCCCAGGAAAAAAGAAATCAAAATCTGATGGGCTTCTCAAATCACGATGCAAATCACAAATACGCACCAAGCAAACCGCCTCACTCACCCTCGAGTTGGGCATCATGACGCCTTAAACCGGGTCCGATGATGAATCATAGACGATACGCCGCCTAAAACAAAACAAAACAAAAAAAATGTCGCGCAAAATCAAAAACCCTCCCGCTTCCACAACCTACCTTCATCTTCATCCACACCATCACCACACAATCCATCGATTGAACAGACACCACGCATGCCTCCAACCCGCCGCATCGCACAACTATCCCACCACCTCACATCCCGCACCATGTCCTCCTCACCCTCCTCCAGCACCGGCCCAGCGCCCTGGCGCGCCGCCTTCCTCAAAAACGTCACCGAAATGTCCTCCCCAGAATTCTACCTCGCAACCCTCCACGCCGGCCCAACTCCCACATCCACCTCCTCATCCTCATCCTCCCTCTCCCCGCGCACCCGCACCGTCATCTACAGAGGCCTCTGGGCCTCCCTCCCCGTCAACCCCAAGAACCCGGCCCCGCTCAACCCGCCCCTCTACGAGAGCGACCTGCTCACCCTCACAACCGACGCGCGCATGGCCAAGGTCCCGGACTTCTTCAACAGCGACCCTTCCTCCGGCTCCGGCTCCGACCCCGCATCCTCCGGCGGCGGCGCCCCCGTCGAGGCCGTCTTCTGGACCCCCGCCCGCGTCCAGTGGCGCATCCGCGGCGACGCCTACATCCTCGGCCCGGACATCTCCTCCCCCTCCTCCCCGGCCGCCTCCGTGCGCGAGAAGCTCCTCGCCCGCATGCGCCGCCTATCTTCCTCCGAGGTCCAGCGCCGGCAGACCTCCGACGACACCCTCTTCCCCTCCGAGGTCCGCTCCAACATCGCCTCCTCCTCTACCTCTGACGACGAAGAATGGAGCTTCGCCCGCGAGGTCACCGCGCACTTCGGCAACCTCTCCCCCATGATGCGCGGCACCTTCCGCAACCCGGAACCCGGCACTCCGCGCACCGCGAAGCCGCCCGACGCGGACCACAAGCTCGGCCAGAAGGTCGAGGACCTGCGGGACCCCATCGCCCGCGACAACTTCCGCGTCGTCGTCATCGTGCCCACCGAGGTCGACCGCGCGGACCTGAGCGACTCGGCGGACCCGCGCCGCTGGCTGTACCGGCTCGTCGGCGCGGACGAGCCGGAGGAGGCGCAGGAGGGTGCGGAGAGGACCAACGGGTGGGAAAAGATTGAGACGTGGCCGTGAAGGAAGGATGGAAGAGGCGGTGGCCGGGGTTCGGGGTTGATTGTCTGCGCGTGAGGAAGGGGGCAGTCCGTTGAGGGCCGCGGTGTGTGTGCAGCAGGGGGGAGGGAAGAGAGGAGGGGATTTTTGTTTGGCTTGGGGATCTACAGATACCAACACAAACACACATGCGCATACACACCAACAGGATGCGGCGGGTAGGCGGTCACAGTCTTACGGCGAGCAGCAAAAAATGTCGCAGAGTCTAGGATAGCTTTCATCATACTGTGCTCGTCTCACATGTTCTCAGTCCATCATCGTACAGTTGGGCCTCTCCCGACACAGACATACAGACGGCACGCATCACGGGGAGGTTGGCGCGGCGCGGGTTTCCACTGGAAGGCACCTCCCGGGCGTCTGTGCAAGAAAAGGAAACAGAAAACAGAGACCGAAGCCTGGCGGCTGACAAGTGTGTGAACCAAAAAGCTGGCCGAGCCGTGCCGTGCTTACGCCCCCCCTCACCGGTCGATCGAAAAAGGATACATCGTCCATATTGCCCACATCGCCCGAGGTCTGTTGGTGCAAGGATTCTCGTCAATTTGACCCCGGGCCTGGCGTAGGTAAGCGGGTAACAGAGGCAGGCTGGCGAGCAGGCCCGGCAGTCTCCCTCTTTGGGACATGATTGCGTCCGATGGATCTGCGGCACTGCGCGCGGGATGGAAGTCAGAGATGTCCTTAGGCATGTGCGCATTTGCTGGCCTTGCTGAGCCCGCGCGGAGACCTGCAACGCGCAGGATGATTGTTCGTGTTGGTGCTGTTGGTTCTCGACAGGTTCCTGACACGCCCGCCATTCCCGTGACCGACACTCTACGTGTACCATCTACATGCTGCGTAAGCCCCCGTTCGGCATGACGGCGGTCTTTGCTATTTGCCGTGCGTACCGAGGGCCTCCTTTTCGAGCTCCAACCTCCAGTCGAATTGCTCGCCGGTCTGATGAGGAATACGCCCACTGATCTGGGCGTCCAGTGGAGAGGCACTTTGGAAATAATATCGACAGAGAATCGTCTCGAAGGTCTCTCATGGGTAGCCCCGGCACGAGCCACATGGCATTTCCCATCAGTACAGCCAGGCCCCTCCGTTTCGCAAGTCGGCTGATCCCTGACGGCCTGAAAACGGCGCCGCTGGGGGAAATAACGAATTTCCTCACATCTCATCGTTCGGGCGGTTCACTGCAACTCAACGTGCGGGCTCCTCCTCCCGGATGAGGTGAAGGGACCGACCAGCAGAGACTCAAAAGACCCCCAGCGCTGAAGTCGGTGCTGCCATAGTGACAAAAACCGCTCCCAGGCGATAACCAGCCCCCCTTCTCTTGTCGGCCTTTGTTCAGGAAATACTTCGTAAAAGGCCGGAGCCAGTCTCCATAGCTAGTCAGTTATTCCACATGGCAGCCATGCAAGCCCTAAGCCGCAAAGGAGCAGTCTCTCCACCCCGGATCTGGGAGCGCTGCTTCCGCGAGCCCTTGGCACCGGCCGTCGTTTGCGCGTAGCGTGATGGCCAGGGGAGAGAAAAAAAACAAGAGGATGAGAAACGGCGTCTGGTGGGTTTGGCCGGTTCTCCTGCCATGGCGGGTCCGAGACGCGCAGGACAGTCGATCACGTTGTCCCATGAAACATGAGGTGCGAGCCTGACGATAGTCGAGGCCAAATTAAAGGCCAACCTGTCGAAAAGCAATGTATGCAAATCCCGGCCTCCTACTCCAAATTGACAAACAGCACGTTCACTACTTTGGGGAACCAGTGCACTGCTTACGCGCGGGTAGGTAAGGCGGTGGTGGTATCAGACCAAGCCATGAACTGCAGCTAGCGATCGATGTTCCCCGTAAGCTGCCGGTGCCGACCGACTAGTTGACCTGGAGGAGTGACGGTTTGGTGGTGTGGGCGGGAGCTGGCGGAGTTTCTTTTGCCTACAACGAAAGGTAATATTGAGTAAAGCCCATGGAAAACGGGGACTGACAAAAACCCCCGGAATGCGAAACTCTAAATCACACGAGGTCGAGAATCGTTTTCCGCCGCCGACGTCGCCGAACGCTGCAGAGACTCTAGAACAGCTCTCATCTCGTCAGTATTCGTGTGTCGCTCTTCCATGTTGGCAGACACCGCGCACAAAATTGATGCTGTTATGGTGTCGCCAGAAGCACTCAATGGCGGCGGAACCCGATTCGGTACCCTTACTGCTCGCCTAACCGCCGAGACAGCATCACGAGATCAGGTGCCGTGGGCGGATGGGCGTATTCGGTGCCTTGATTCGCTGGCACCGGCTCTCCTGCATCTGGAGTTTGTCGATGGATCGAGAACAAAAGGAACGGCTGTGGGATCCGCTACATTGCAGGCTCTTATCACCTCCGAAGAATCATCTCCAAATCCGTGACAACGCCGGCCGACCTTGCAGAAGATGTGGGTGCTCGAGTTGCTGCGCGTAGGCGCTCTAGAGTAGGTGGCCGGCTCGCAAGTAATACGACGCTGAAAGCTGGCCGTCCCTTGCAAACAGGCGACGATTCAACGTCTCCCCGGTCTTTAAACGAAAACTTCAGGCCAGCCTGTTGTCCTTGCGCCATCATGAGGAACTTCACAAACTCATCTTGCAGTGAGATCGTGCTCGTGCGGCTTGTCAGGCACTTTAAATTGTCGACACCAAAGAGCGCGCAGGGTAGCTCCTGGAAACCTCGAACACGTACGCGTAGTCCTTTCTAGCCCCCGGGCCGCATCGTGGACTGAGGGCGAGTGCCTCGTCTGAAAGGGCTCCGAAGAAACTGCTAAGTTGCAAATTGCAGTTGAGTAGCAAGAAAGGCGGCTTCGCCCTGAGTGCATCTTTGTGTTGCACAGATGCGTAGTTGGGTGCCGCCTCTGGCTCGCAAGCCAGTCCGTACGTAGGTTGGTGGTGCATGTTGTAATGCGCGAGGCTAAAAATTGACACGGAAAGATTAAGACGTCAGATTGATGAGTTTCCGTCCGTCAGAGACGGGTTGAGCACTACCAGACATGCGTGGGCATCTGCCTTCCCAGATCGAGCACGACTCTGGATCGCCGAAGGAACCGTACGCTTGACGTGACCAGCATGGCATGCTGCCGCTGCAGCTGCCGCCTGTGGAGCCGAAAGAGGGCGTCGCTGTCGCCGACGAGCCTGAGTTTGGGTGCGTAGGCGCTGACGTCGCCTTTAGACGAGGATGATTCACCGTCATTTTGAATTCGCCCTGTCCGGACCGCCTTGGTATACTATTCTGAAGTCGCCGGGAGATATTCTGCGCTGATTAGCTGCACGGCAACTTAAACCTCGTGAGTTCTGGAGCTTCTGCGCCTTGTATGGGCAATATGCGATGAGTTCATGCTGCCGAAGCCTCGCGGCTGCTCTCTCGCTAAATCCTAAGGAATACGATTGCCCGCAGTCGTCCGCTCTCATGTGTTTCGAACGAGAATGGTGCATGAGGGGTTGACTGGCTGACGACGATGGGGTGGCTGAATGAAGAAGTCTCTGTTTACGGGCACGCCACGGCCCAGGATAGAGTTTGGACATCAATGGACTTCGGACGTTATTCTATCCGCGCAACTGACATGGGAGGCAGTGGAATCCGCTGAACCAACATCATACCATTCGCATTGACATCGTGAATACAAGTCTCTTGACTTCTGCCTCGATTTTCACGCTGGCATGCTCGTTTGGCGCTAGTGTCGAATCCAAGGTTCCCGCGGAGGCTGGAAGCAGCAAAAGCAGCCGACTTGACATGTGCGCTCGGCCCTGATTCCAACGTCCATTGGGGCTTTTGCAGAAAAATAATACGACGATACCAGATACAAATTCGGCATGGCTCATGTTGGCGCCTGTTGGTCAACATGTACCCGAGCAAAACGAGCCACTTCCCGTCCAAGTCGGAGAAATAGTTGGCAGGAACCACCCTGATCCAGGCTCGTTGGAGACATCTTGGGGTCTTCGCGGGGATCGCCCTGGCACAGGCTTGGACTGTTTCATGGGTCATCGTGCCAGTCCACTGCCTGACTATATTGCCGGCTACTTCGGGCGGAGGGAGCCGGTCAGGTTTGATCGTAGCATCTTGTGCACAGTCCTGTTCTCCTATGGCCATTTGCAGGCACAAGTGCCGATTGAGGCTTGACGAGCTTTGCGCTGCCTGAGAGCATGATCTTCATCGTTGGCTGTAACCAGCAGACCGCGGGGTAATTTGCTCAGCGACCAACATGGTGGACTTGCCGAGTCGACGAGGAGGTCCCGCCGCGTGGATTAGAGACACCCCTATGCCGAACTGGAGGAGAATGCCGCCTATGAATGTTCTGGCCCGGATTGTATCTTTGTGAATACTCGCCAGCGGTTACAACGATTAGGCTCTCGACCGTTAGGGAATGCTGACGTTGCCAGCCACATCCTCTTCGTCTCGTACTGCGACACTTATCTGAAGTCTACTTGAGAACAGTCGGGGGAGTTGTAGTCATCAGACAAAGATGCCCACAGGTCATCTGATGTTGCTACCATCGGCTGCATAACAGAGGCTCATAGCGGGGGAGAGGATTCGAAGGAGCCAAGCGAGTATCCGTAAGAACATCCAGGAAACTGCCACACTGCCAACGCATCAACGTGCCAATAATAGGTTGGGATAATTGGCTCGACGGCTGGGGTCAAAGGGCGGGCATTCCGCTTGATCTGCAGCGCATGCAAGCGTAGCCGAAAAAAATCGCAATCGCAGGTGTTGTATGGATAGACGAGTGAGAGTGGGATGTATGAGGTGCAGAGGCGGAGAGGCGGCAAGCCCTTCTATGGTTGGTGGCCAAGGAATACAGCAACAGCCTGCTTTTGATTATCCTTCATCATCCAATGTGGGCTGGCGTGCTGGGAATAGTCAGTGTCGATGAAGCAAAAGGGCCTGCTGCTGTCCCTTTTCCCTTCACTTTGAACACACCCAGATCTGCTTGGTCCAGGTGTGAGAGATGGAGGAAAGTATCGTCGCATCTACACCTATCCCACGGTCTTAAAGGTTAGTGCGGTTCTTGCGGGGCTTTCTATATAACGAAGCCCCGCAAGTACTACGCTAACCTTTAACACCGTGGGACAGGTGTATATCGGACTCGTACCAGCGCTTGGCAGCGGACCCTGGGCTTCTTCTCGCCCCCGATGATTTTGTGTCAGGCAGAAAGAGGGACAGTGCAGGGTTATGGGCTGCGGAAAAGGTCCCTAGCTGCGAGATTGAGCTTCAGAAGTGCTTCTTTTCGCCTCAAGAGTTCATCAACAAGAGTCATTAGACTCGGCCAATCTCTTGGAGCTCCAAGTCATGTCGATGCGAGATTTGACGTCGCAGACCAGCAGGAACAAGCAGGCCTGACTGCTGATGGTGGTGGTGGTGGTGGTGGCAGCAGTAAGAAATAGGGAATAGGGCTAGCAGCAGCGATCACTGGGGCGTTGCTGTGGGATGTTTCACCCTGGCGTGCCTCCACAAGATGATTTGTTCGAGAAGCTCTGAGAGAAGCCTTGCACTCTATGCTCTGCGTGTCTTATTATTCGCAGTCACGTACCGCGGTTGACGAGGCATTGCGGTGTGGACCCGTCTGCCGAACACCCACCGCACCGTATGGCGTATCAAAGCCCGCGACTGCCTGGCAGGCCTTGTCGGCAAGGGAGGAAAAGGAAGGTCACAGTCGACAAGCCATTCGAAACCCTCGAGGGTCGGCGGTGCTGTGTGTTTGGTTTGGTTTCGAACCGTAGTCGGTGCTGGCCTAGGATGGTGTGACGCTTGGTCTCGCATCGTGATTTTGTTGTTCTTCTCCTTTCAGGACTGCCGTGACGGCATTTGGGCGTCGTAGCCGCATGCCAATCAAGCCGGCCGGCCGTCAATTTGGATGGACATTGACACTGCCGAACACTCGGCCAGCGGCATTCATGCCGCTGGCGGTCGCGGTAGCCGTCGTAGTCGTAGTTGTCGTAGTAGCTCAGAGAAGCTGCTCTAGGTTTAGCAGTTCAACAGTTGCGAGTGTCGATCGTATGCCAACCACTGGCATTCGTAGGCCTGCCTGGAGTCACCTCTGTTGGCGCCGTCAATAAGACAGTTTAAGCACAGACAGGACAAGGGCTCTCTAGCGGTGTTGACTGTGCAGAATAGCGGCGGAGACGGCGGCGCGAGTCGGAGCTACGTCCGACGGGCGGAGCCAGCTTAAGGCAGGCCCGGGGGCTCTGACGGCTAGGCTGGACTGCATTTGCCCTTTTCGTCCGAGCGATGTCGAGACAGCAAAATGTCGTGTGTCCGTGTTGCTGCGGAGGTTAGGGCTTCAGGCAAAGCCAAGACAGCCAACGTAGGGCACATAACGGCCGTAAGTGAGAAGGAGGGTTGGTTGACGTATGGGTACATTGCATTCATCGTCCAAGGCTGGATCGTAGATGGCGGTTGGGTTGGCGGGGGAGGCGTCTTTCTGGCTCTGCCACCATGTTGTTGCGCCGCACTTGCATAAGTGCAAACCGCATCCTATGTGCGTGCTATGCAGTCTGTCTGGCTGTACGCAGTACTGCAGGGCGGGCAGGCCGCAAACCATGAGGTAGGTAGTGCAAACGGTGTGTTGGATGTGCGTCGGGCATTGTGCTGCTTGCTGTAGCTGGATCGGCGAGTTGATGAAGGGGTCAAGATAAGGTGCGTTACGGAGTACCTTAGGCAACGTTGTGTTTGGCCGGGGGTGAGGCTGCCCGGGAAGAAAAAGAAGGGACGAGACGAAGGACGCTGCTGACTGTCGAAAAGACAAGGCAATTGATTGCGGCAGATGGGCGGTTCGGCATGGCGAAGAAAACGATCAAACGTGACCCGGTGGGAGCTTCAGTTCCCTTCCAGCGTTACAACGGGAGAAAAGCAACTGGAGATCGTCGTTGTGGGCTGCAGGTGGATAGAGTGTCCTTTGGAGATCTGGCGATGAGTGATGAATGGATGATTGACGATTGACGATATGCCTTTCTCCCCCACTATCAGACATGCCTAGCGCACGGCGTAAGGTAGGTAGACACAAGGTACGCGGGCGGGTTCTAGCGGGAGAGATTTTAGCGGCCGGTGTCTCAAGTGCCTGCTTTACCTTCCGTAGGTAGGTACCTTAGGTAGAGGGAAGGTAAGGTACCGCGGTGGGTGTAGTGCGAGTCTCCGCGCCATTTCGAGTGCACAAAAAGAAGGAGATGCAGAGCAGAGAGAGAAATGGGACGGAGAAATACACACGGGATTGATTGCTACCTTACGAAAGCGAGGTGTTCTCTGGAAGGTGCACGCGGATCCTTGTTTGTACCTAAGGTACCTAAGCAGGTGGTTGGCTGCATCATCATCATCTCCTCCTTCCTTCCATTCGACAATTGAGCAAGCAATTGAGACAGAAAGAACACGGACGGGTGACTGTTGGAACCTCTTTCCAATTCATCCATCTGCCAGTGAGTGTACCTGACCTTAGGTAAGTAGGTATCATGGCCCATGGGAAGGCACCTTCCAATCCTTCGAATGTTCCTTCCTTCACCACCTTAGGTAAGGTATCCTGGGAAGGTACCCCCTTAGGTAAGGTTCCCCCATTTGCCTTCCTCTCACTGTGCGGTTCCAGGTTGGCAACGACATGGAATGGAACAAGGGACGCTCAAGGCGTGGGCCTACTGGAATTAACTAGACGACGGTGGACGAAGACGATGTCCTGTCCTGTCCTGTCACCTGTCACCTGTCCACAGCGGCTTCCCTCCCGCAGTGGGCCATGGACATGTCGCTGCACCTGCCGTGGCTGCCAACTCCCCCCGGTGCGGTGCCCCGCCTGCCGTCTTTTTGCGGAAGGAAAACATACCGGTACGTACCTACCAAACACCTTCTCCTTCTTTTTCTTCCTCCCCTTCTTCTCCTTCTTCCCCCCCTCCACACACCACACCACGGGCGTGTCCCTGTCCCCTGTTCACATCTTCTTCCTCCACCACCATCACTTTCCAACAAGCATCCACCATCGGCGTCTTGCTGCCCTCGTCCTCGTCGCCGTCCGTCCCCATCCGCTACCCCCCGTCCCCGTCCCCCGTCCCCCGTCCCCCGTCCGCCTCTCTTTGCAGATTTGCAGAGCAACGGACCAGCCAACCCCTGCTCGCACTTTGGAGCAGGCCCTTCCACCACCGTTCTCCATCCGGACCATCCCCCTCACGCTCCAACAAGAAAGAACAGCAGCAGAGTGGGTGGATTGGCTACCTGACCCTGTATTTGCGATTTCCCACCACCGACTGCTGCACTCTCCGTCCTTCTCCTCTCTGCTGCTCTGCTCTGCTCTGCTCTGGCTGCATCTCTGTTGCTGCATCTGCATCTGCATCTGCATCTGCGCCTGCGTCTGCATCTGCATCCACGTCTGCACCTCACACACACAAGCGCCCCTACACCTGATACCTCGCAGTACCTGCCCATCTGCTGCTCGCATCCGCCCATTCGCAAGTCCAGTCCTTTTGTGCCTGCCCGCCTTGTGCCATTGGCCTTCTCAGTCTTCTCACTCTCTCCCCTCCCCGGCCTATTCATCCTCGTCTTGTCCAACCCCCACCGCCCTCTCTCTCACCTTGCACAACTTCTCTCTCTCATAACCGCTACTCCTCCTGCTCTCGCACACCCTCCTTCTCCTCCTCTTCCTCCTTCAACTCTCCCCCAGACGTGTTTGTGTGTAGGCGCTATCTCTCTCTACTCCGCTCCCCTCATCACACCCAGCCCAGCAAACCAAACGCGCCTCTCCCCGACGACACTACAACTTGCTCTTGGACTCGGCATCTCGTATACCCGTCCTTGTGCCCACCAGCCGACTCGATCCGAGGAGCAGCATAACACGCTTCGACTACCATCCTCTTCCTTGACCACTCGTCGTTGACATCCTCCTCGTCACTTCTCCTCCCCCCAGCATTAGCGGCTTCACTTAGTGCCATTGACCCCCAACTTCGACGCCAAGCATACACCAAACGGCACACCCACAAGGCCCCATCCGCCTCCTCATCCATCTTAAGGTACCGCCGCCGCCGCCGCCGCCGCCGCCGCCCTCACCACGCCGTACCGATATACAGAGTACTAGGGGGCCCTATTTCTTTACATGGTCCTGGTCTGCCGCTGTTCATCGATTGATCTCTCCGTTCCATCTATATCTTACTTTTCCTTTCCCACCTGCCCACAAAATCCAGTCTAAAGCCTGGTTTCTCTCCCGCGCAGATCTCAAGTCGTCTTTTTAGCGGCCGATCGCCCTCGCCCAATTTACGGCTTTTTTGTTCCCGACGCCTCAAAGGTTGCTGTCTGCCCAACATCTTTCTCAAGCCTCTCTGCCGGCACAAAACGCCGCCGCTAGTTATATCAGACTCCCGCCCGGACCCAAGCGTGAGCAGGTAAGCGTTTTCACCCGTCTTGACGCTCTGCCATCACATCACGTTGGACGTGACGCACGATTATCGACCATTTCGCTTGCCTCCAACTGCGGTACGACCCCTCAACGAGAGACACGCAAACCTCGCTTGCTGGCGGACCATGCTTCACCCATAACTGCGCCGATCTCCTCCTCTTTTTTTCGCCTTCCCCGTCCTCAGGTCTGCAGCGCCGATCGTCGCCCCATCTTCCACCGAACAACCCCCTCAAAACTGGTTGCTGCCGCTGCTACCTCTGCAACCAACCTCAATCGATTTTATCTACTCTCTCCCCGCATCAAGACGTTAGGCTGTCCAAGAACACCTAACGTCTCCCAAATCAGTCACGACGGCCAGATTTCGACACGAAGAAGACCAGGGGGTTTTGATCATGGACGCCCTCAAGAACGTCATCAACAATGTGCCCGACTGGGTCTCCCAGCTCGACAAGATGGGCGACCAGATTGTCCAGCGCCAGGCCCAGCTCGCCGCATTGGCTAGCGAAAACACCGTGAAGCCTCTTCGCAACCGTGGATCTACCGAATCACTGAAGCAAAAGGACGAATACGCCGATGCCACTCCTGCTCCCGTCGATGAGACGCCCGCGACCAAGTCAGATACGCCCGAAGTCGCGTCAGCGCCCCAAGATAAAGAGAAGACAGCGGCGAACCCGTCCACCCCCAGCAGCGAAACACCGTCGGCTCTACAGCAGCAGACGCAGAACGCCTTTACCCAGGCGCAAGCATATGCTAGAGCAGAGGTGAAGAAGCGCGTTCGGACCGCGTCCGTCATGTCTGGTGAAGACAACCAGTCAAGATACCGCAGCAAGACACAAGTGACTGTCTTCTACGACGAATTTGTGGAGAAGTTCTTTGAAGATCTGGTCAAGTTCGTGTCGGCAAGCAGGAACATGATGCGCAAGGCCAAGATGGCGGCCAAGGTTGCAAGCATCCGTCGCATGGCGGAGCTTGAGCACGGAGACGAAGATGACGATGCTGGAGATGGATCCATGAAGGCTGATACGAACGCGTCCTTGGCTGCCGCCCCAGTTGATGAGGCCTTGCCATCTCTGCGGTACATGAGCGCACGACGAATGGGCGCTGGCAGACGAGGCGGACCCGGACCATCATATACTCGAGCCGGCCAGGCCGGCGGGATGGGTAGCAATGTACCAGACGTTTACGACGAGCTCGACAAGCATCTGGAGTATGTGCAAGGCACGGCCGAGCACGCTGCTCATCAGTTCCTCCGTGACGCGCACTGCAGGGAGGAGATTGCCAACATACAGAGACGTCTGATAGAGACCAAGGAGTTGGCGGTCAAAGAGATGGATCGCATAGAGAAGGAGGAGCCTGATTTGCTGAAGGTGACCAGCGAGCCCAACAAGGTGCGGACTCTTCGACCTACGAGCATGCGGCGGGAGCTCACGCCCGCCAAGGACAGCAATCCGCCAATAACTCCCAGGACGCTCGAGGTTGACGCGAGGCTTGAGGCCGAGTCCAGTTCCAGGACGCCGGTAACCAGGGCTGTCGAGGTGGACATGTCGGCGCCACTCGTGGCTGACGAATCGCCTATCGAGGCCGACGTTGATGAGGGCATTGTTGACGACGTACCGCCTCCGCGGCTGAATTTCCGATCTACAAGGGCAATGCGAGGACCGACAGCTTACTAAAGGCCCCTTTCTTCCTTTTTTACCGCCGCTTGCGCAAGCATTCCTTATTTTCATGACTGACACGGCCTCAACGGGGAAGAGAGAAGGGGGAGCATTGGGACCAAAAGCATCGGAGAGGAGAGTACCATCTGAACTGTGGGGGGGACCGAACGAGAGTCCCCCCTTCCTGACGACATCCAAAACAAGAATCGAAAACACGTGCATAGCATAGCGTCTGCTTCATCACCATCGCTTCAGTTGCATTGCAAAGAGGGTGGTTGGGGGGCCGGGGGGGGGGTGGTTGTACTTGAGTTATTCATGCGAAGGCGGCGGGTAGTTGTATATGCGTGTGTGTGTGTGTGTGTGTGAGTGTGTGCAATGCCGGGAAATTTCACCAGGGCATGCCGGAGAGTGAGAGAAACGATTTCTTTTGCCATTTATCTTTTTTCATCTCTTTCACGATGATTGGAAAGAATCGAGCTTAATGACGAGGAGTTTTACAAAGTCATTTATTCTTGTTTACTCGGTGGTTGTAGTGGGATGGCTGATTGGGCGGGCGGCGAGGTTTGACGACGTTGGTGTGGTTTCTCATTCAGCACGGAGATTCTCCCGGGTTCAAATATCCAAAGCGAAACAGTTGGCGATTTGTCATTTTGAATACAATTTCTTCACCTCTCCTCTCTTCTCCACTGCAACGTTGCAACCATGACGTCTTGGGATGTATGTGATTGTGTGTGCCTTTGATATTGATGACTTAACTGGGCCACTACGAGTCTGCTACTTGTATTATGAAGCAAACGTGACTCTCCCTCTCTCTCTCTCTCTCTCTCTTTAAGGCCCGTCTCCTATATGCTGTACTGTATAATGTATCCTCGGAACCAATCATTCGAACGCATAATGATGCTGCCTGGACTTGCCCGTTTCTCCGTAATTGTTTTCTCCCGAACTTTACATATCATGCTTCTGACTGACACACGTCGCAGCCGCCAGGATACCTGCGCCTTTGATGCCACCGTCGTGACAGGGACTCAGTACAACCCTAGTGGGCAACTTGCCATCGTAGTCTAGCTTCATTATCTCGTCGAGGAACATCTGCGTGTCGGCGAGGTAGTCCTGGAACTGCGAGATGCAGCCGCCCGTGTATCCAACGCCCAGCTCCGGGGCTTTGGAAGGCGTGCCGTCCGAGGGAAGGTCCCCGGCGAGCCTGAGGAGAGCGACGGTTGCCGCAGAAACGATGCCTGCGGCGCGGAGCTCGATTGCTTTTGCAATGTGGTAGAGGGCTGTTGCCATTTCTTCCGTCCATTTGAATGGTGAAGAGGAGTCAGCTGGGAATTCTGACTCCAGTTTCGGGAGAAGAGCTGGGGAGTGTAGGGGCTTGAAGTGGCTTAGGAACGTGGTGGTGAGACCGTATCTGACGAGGAGACGTGATGGGAGGGAGTCCTCGTTGGCTCCTAAAACGGTCTTGAGGTAGTCCAAAAGCATCAGACGTCCCAGTTCGCCCAGATACCGGCCTGCCGTCATGTATTCCAAAGGTTGGAAGCCAGTGATCTCATTGGGGCCTACCAGGGCTGCGTCCAGTGCAGAGTCCCAGGTGGTGATGAGCTTCAGTTCACGCAGAGGGGGTACGGTACCGCGAATGGACCATTCCGTATTGACGGCGATGCGTACGTCGCTCGCCGATTCGCCGGGAAGAAGGCTAATGTTTGCGGGCTGTTTGGAGCCGCCGAGGAGGGAGAGTTTAAGCGGAATGGTGGCGTTGCAGCCAGTGCCGACGATGAGGCCCATAGAGGCCTTCGTCGTTGGCGGGGAAAGGAAGATGTATGAGATGAGTGTTGAGACCGAGTCGTTTGAGATTGCAGCGATGCGGATTGGTGGGAGCTGGACGTCAACAGCCGCACTACGGGCTTTGTTGTAGCCTCGTAGGAGTAAGGGGCCGAGCTCTGCATCGCCCTGTATGCTAAAGCCTTTGCCCATTGTCATGACGGTGGCGTCGGAGATGGAGTGCTGGACCATTGGGAAGCTGAAGGTGATGCCGAGCGGCAGCTCAGGTTCCGCCGCAAGAGAGGGCCATTCCTCGAGGGCGGAGCGGACCACTGTTGCGATACAGGAGCCAATCCAGTCGAAGAGCAGCTGGGGATCTGAATTTGACGAGGCTTTGAGGGCGTTGTCTATGGGCCATGCCTGCTCTTTGAGGTTCAGGGTTGGAGTTGACGAGGTGCCGTTCGTCTGGGGTGTGGAGTTGGCGGTAGTTGATGGTGTTTCTGCGCCAGAGAGTTCGATGAAGCCCACTCTCAAATTTGTGCCGCCGCTGGGGAGGATTAGCTTGGTTACGTCCAAACGGGAGTTTTTGGGTATGCTCTTGATGAGTGATGATGCTGCTGCTGCTGCAGGGCAGTGAGGACGTACATGTCTATGGCAAGGTGTCTGTCGTCCCATGTCAGCATTTGGTGAAACTTTGGAAGACGTCGGTAAACGGTTGTGTGATGCGTTCCAACGGCCCAACATGGTGCTACATGATGAAGGCATGGGAGACGTCACAAGGGGACGGCAAGACATGGACACACCTTCCATGACCACGCTGGGTTACGGGTCTCAGAATTGATTCGGAAATGGGTGTCGGGAGGAATTGATCGTGGGCGTTGAGGGCGAGGTCTTTGAAATTGGAGTAAAACAGGCGGGACAGTGTGTGGACTGTCTGGTTGTCGACCCGGAGCGGCTGCAGGAAATCCTGCAGCGCAGAGCCGGGATCCATGTTTGCGTTGTTTGCGTGCGTATGTGGTCAATCGAACGGGGTATGGCTACGTTGGCGAGTGGTGTTGGTGTTGGTGTTGTCCAGGTTGAGGTCAGGCCAGGCGGTTAGGCGGGATGCGGGAGGAGGCAATGAGGCGTTTCTGCTGTTTCCTCGCCTCAATTAGTCTTCCCGGGTCTCACACCTCGGGTGGGTGTTTCCTGGTGTGGTCTGGTGCGGTAGTGTGTGGATTATCAACGTCTGGGGGTCAGCTAGGTGGTCTAGCGGTTGCGTGTTTTGGAACAGGAAGCTTCTTTCTTGTCACTGGAAATTGTCTCTGAAACGGAGGAACAATAGAAAAGAAGGTTTCAATCAAGTTGTTAGATGAAGAATAAGTAGCGATGGGGATTTTCTGGCCCCCGTTTGCATGTAATAGTAGGGGCACGTTACACTCGGCCGTGATGCGCTGCTGCTGCTCTCTTCTCCGTCGTGCGTGGAGGTGAGGAGCGAGGGAAAGTGGATGAATGTCCACTGTGTACTGTGTCTTGCTGACGAGGCTACTGTGTATGTCTTTCTTATGTAAGGTGATTCGCTGACGTTTGCAATTGCATGACTCTTGCTACTGGCCGATAGCTTTTTCTTTTCAGAGTAATTGCAGATGGTCAACATCGACTCAGGTCTTGAAGAGAAAGTATTTCTCGACTTGGACATCAGATGGATATCAGATGGATGGGTGCAAACCGCGAATCCCTGCCGCTGTACGGTGAACATCGCCCAGAGAAACACAGATTCGCACTGTTGCATCAGGTATCTGTACTGGACCACAGCTTCCTCGCCGAATGCAACAACAGTACGAAGAGGCACCTTGCCTTACCTAAGACTGCTAAGGTAAGGTGCCTAGCAGCCGATAAGATAAGCCTCCAGGGGACAGGTCCCCGCTGTTGCCCGTCGTTGCTGCTTAAATGGAGCTTTGGCCACTTGGAGAAGCAGCACCTCAACCTGTCCAGTAAGGAGGTACATCTTCCAACGCGGGAATCTCACGTAATACAAGGTACCTTATCGTCGTAGTGCAATGCACCAATGCACCCTCTCCCCATCCAGCTAGCACTGACATGCTCTCCAACGTCGCTGTTTGGCCTGAGGTGCCGCTGCCGTGCTCGCTGCACGGCTGTCGCAATTCCAACGGGGCCCCCTCGCGACAACAACCCAAACTCTCTGCTCCTCCGATCGGGGAGGGGACTTGGACGCAAGTAGCTTTTTGTTTCTAAGCAAGCTTGCATTCCATTTCGTCACCAGATCCCGTGTCTGAGGAGACATCTAGATCTTCTCCAAAACATCACACTCTCGACTACCTTGATCCCACGAACGATTCATCAACGCGAAACGCCGAAAATAAAGCCCGACGCGAATTCCGCCCCCAATCCGATTTCGATAACAACCCCCCCCCGAATACGATATTCGTCATGGACGAGAAGCAGGCCTACTACACCACCAACGCCAACGCACCACCACCGCCAAACATGTCTGCACGGCTCGTCCGGAGGAAGAACCTCTGGCCTGCCGCCCTCGTGGTCCTCGTCTTCTTCTACGGCTTCTGGGGCTACGTAGTGGGACAGCCGGCGATCCCCCACGCGCGCTTCATTCCCCAGCAGGCTCCCGTAGTCGAGCAGAACGCCAAGCTGGTGCCGCTGGAGGCGCACATCATGAGCAAATGCCCTGATGCGAGGGTGAGTGGTCGCAGCTGGCTATTGGCAAGTCTGGAGATAGGGTGCTGACGGCGGCGGCGCAGGATTGCTTGAGGGACCTGGTCCTCCCGACCATGATGAAGACCTACCAAAAGGTCAACTTCACCCTGTCCTACATTGGAACCCCGACCGAGAACGATGGAATCGACTGCAAGCACGGCCCGTCTGAATGTAACGTCTAGTCTATATGCCCGGCTTCTTCTAAGAACATGCTCTAATGATCTCTCTGTAGGCATGGGAAACATCATCGAGCTTTGCGCCGCACACCTCTACCCCGACCCCAAGATCAACCTCGGCTTCACCATGTGTTTGACCCGCGAGTACCAGGCCATCCCTGAGCGGTCGCTGGTGGAGGACTGCGCTCTGGAGCATGCTATCGACATCAAAGAGTTGAACGACTGCGCGACCCAGGACGACGGTGCCTTGGGCCTGGGCATGCTGCGCGACAGCGTGCGAAGGAGCAAGGACGTAAGTTTTCCCCCGAGAAACTGTCCATCCCGCAGCCTCTTTCGTGCAAGACGGATACTGACAACGAGAAAATCCAGGCCGGCGTTACCAAGAGCTGTACCGTGCGCCTCGACAACGAAATCTACTGCATCCGCGACGGTGGAGAATGGAAGGACTGCCCCCACGGCTCGGGCGTCAACGACCTCGTCATCGCTATTGAGAAGCTGCACCGCTCCGCTTGAGCGGCTCGTACACCTCTGTCCATAGTTCGCTTGCCTCCCCTAGTGTATAGCTTAGAGAAATCTGTTCCATGCCCGCCTCCTCGTCGCCCCCCATGGCCTCGAGCGTCTCCGTGATGCTGTCGAGCCCGACGGCCTTGCCCACAGCCTGCGTCGCGCCCGCCTCGAGCTGCACGTGCACGATATGGATGTGGAAGTGGTAGTACGTGGGCTGGTAGTGCACGTAGAGCTTCAGCTGGTCCGGCTCGACCTCGGGGTACTTCATGACCGCCGCCGAGAGCAGCTTGGCCTTCATGTGCCGCAGCCAGGGGATGTGCTTGCGGCGCAGGTCGCGCAGGGACCAGATGTCGCGGCGCTCGACGAGCGCGAGCAGGTGCAGCGCGTCAATGGTCTTGCGGTCCCAGTTGAGGTCCGGCAATAACAGAAACCCCTCGTCGTTCTGCGAGGCGCCGAGCTCCGTGCGGTAGATGACGTCCTCGACCTCGGTGCGGCCCTCGATGATGTTGAAGACCCAGTTGAGGCGGCCCTCGTCGCGCTTGCGCTGCATGAAGGGCCGCACGGCGGAGGCGTAGATGTGCGGCGTCTCGGTGACGAGGCGGACGCCCTGCTTGCTGTACTTTTTGACGTGCGTCTCGGTGCAGGGGTAGATGAGGTTGATCTTGAGGTCGGCGAGGGCAGGGTCTGGTTTGGTGGAAGAGGAGCTGGCGCCGCCGGTGTTGGCGAGGTACCAGTGGTAGACGTCGTTCGCGCCGAGGTTCGCGATGGAGGAGAGGGTCGTCGGGGTCGCGGCGAGGTAGGACGGGTCGGTCGGGAAGGGGGCGCGTTCGAGGATTAGGAGGGCGGGTTGGGCGTCGATGGTGCCGAGGAGGGAGGTGCGGCGGCCTGCTTGGTCTGTTTATGGGTGGTGTGTTAGCAATCGACGAGGTGAGAGATGGGAGGCGATGTGGGCGGTTAACCTTGGTTGAGGACGCGGTCTAGCTTGAATTTGGGGACCAAGGCCTCAGCCTTTGCCTTGACGTCGGCCATGGTGTGTGGTGTGGCCTCTTAGAAGGGCGTAGTGACGGTAGATCGAGGGTGAAGGCCGGCAATGCGCTTGTGTCGGTGTGGATGGACGTGTTTCTGAAGCTGTCGCGGATGTGTTGTGTTTCTCGCGTGCCAAAAAGTTGAGTGGCAGGAGGGAGATGGTTGCCCAATTGAGCTGGCCGAGTAATTCACCCCGCCATTGCGCTACCCCGCGGTGGGGCTGGCAGCGCTATTACATTGAGTAAGGTGTCCAGTGCTGAAGCACCTCACAATTTGGTTTGGATATTCGGCTGTTTGTTTTAAGAGAAATCGTACCCGATGTTTACTCGTTTTCCGTGTCTTTAGTTAGAGACGGCAGGTGTGAAGAGGATAGTAGGGACAATAAGTGGAATAAAACAGGCAGAGTAGGTAGTGTTACCTACCCGCTTGGCTAGGATACTTGCCTGAAAAGCAGGACTTCTTTGGAATGATTCATCTCATGGACAATATCCTATCATCACACATGGCCGTATCAAAGGACGCTTCCATCCACCAAGCCACAATGAAGATTCCGCCTGCTGGCAATACCTTCACTCTAACAAGACGATGGCCGCTGACACAGCGGAAAGTGTTTGGTCTCGATTCATGAACCCGACGATCTATATATGAAATTAGCAAGAAAATTCCTTGGCTGGCGTCTTTTCCTTCTACTTCGTCACATTCGGCCGCCCGCGGCAGCCCGGCGGCCTTTCGCCGTGGTCCAGTCTCGAATTCGCCGAGAACACCAGCCAGCCCCACTCCGTTCCGGGATTGAAAATCTCTCCGGCGTTCCTGTCGAACCCCCGCCGAGCGACGGGGCCAGCAAACCCTCCCACCGGCAAAGGAGAATACACAGATCGCCGCTTGATCATTGACATCTTCCCACGCCAGATTAGTTGTGGACTGACCCTCACTCCCATGCGCCGGGCATTTCATCTAGGCCCATCACGTCAGCACTCAATTTGATCAGCAGCATGCTGTTGACCTCCCACACCTTTTTTTACTACTGTCGGGAAAGGGACGAAGCAGACGGCGAACAACGCCGGGATAAGCTTAAGTCGCCCGTGGCTTTCGTGCTCCTCGGTCCTCCGCCACGGCCTCGTATCAGCCGGCGTCATGACTTTCTCCCGGGGGGCCGCCGCATGAGCCGTGGAGAACCTGCGGGGAACAATTCCAGGGAAGCCACACTCTGCCACTCCGCCAATGGAAACAAAACATCACGAGAACCGGCCGAGATGCGGCATAAACCCACCTGCAGGGCTTGCTCACCACGGCTGCTGCCCCTCGCTCGGTGTTTTGCAGCAGGCGGTCTTTTCGATTCCTTCTCTCGGAGCGGAGCGTCGGCCTAACGCACCCTGGTAGCCCGTAAAACCTCTAGTGCAACCCGCCGCTTCTCATTCGCCAGCCAAGGGGCTGCGAATCCTGTCATCGTCGACTCTCCCGCGTATCTTGGACAATCTCACGAAACGTACGAGGTACTATATTCGGAGGCCAAGCAGGTCGTCCTCGGGGAATTGGACGCACGACGGCCGGGCTTCAGGACTTCTCCGCCAACAACGTGCGGACTTTGCAAGCCCCAGAGTCTGGGCTTGAAAGAACGTTGCGCGTGGGTTTCTGTCTCAAAGGGTCGTGTAGCCACAGTCTGCATGCAAACCCACTGCGGCGGACAAGAGTCAGGGATGCCCAGACGCAGCAGAGAGGCCTGGACGTGCTTTGGGAGAAAATGCTTCGATATAAAGGGTAGCCCGCCGGCCAACGTTGGCGCATCTTCTAGACGCAGGTAAACGCATCATCCGAACCAACAAGACGAACATAGTTTTCAAACATCAGTCTTGCAAATCATACCCCAACCCCAATTCGGAGCTTGATCGACGACTTGAACTGTTACATCTCTCGACCAATCCCGTGTAGCCGTTGGAACTTCAAGGTACGTGAGCACCAACACCACCACCACCACCACTACCACCACCACCACCAACGTACGATGCAAGAAGCACCGCAGTTTCCTGCTCCGAAGCATGCTGCTCCGTGGGAATCGCCCGTTGCCCGCCTCACCGGGGGCCCGCTTTAGGCCCCCATCAGAGCAGATGCATCTGCGTCCTTCCGGCCCGCCATCCCTGCTGTTCCGCTTCCACATCCCCATCAGCCTGGGCGAACGACAGGGACCACGACGCTAATTGATAAAAGCCCATTCGACCAGAGCTCGTTGGTCTCGACGTTTCTTTGCAAGTCCGAGCGGAGGGGTTCTTGGGTCTTTTGTGCGAGCATCTCGTTCTCTGCGTCCACCGCATCATCACATCACATCATCCTTGCGCGACGTTGGTCCTGTCCGACAACCCACCCGTGAGACACATTAGTTGATTGCACTTCACCAACAACACGAAGCCAGCGGCCCAAATATCTTCGACATCGCCTGCTTTGTCAGTGGAATCTTTTCACCATGCCGTCTGCGGTGATGCCGGAGGAAGTGCCCATCCCCGAACCCTGGGGTCTTCCGTTCCTGGGGCATATTGCAGAGTTCAACCCGGAGAACCCTCTCGAGGACATCCATCGTCTGGCAGACACATTCGGTAGGGAAACACGACATCCCTGGCCAGTAACGACCAATTGCTCACTGTTCTAGGTGAAATCTACAGGTTACGCTTCCCGGGAGGCAAGACGCTGGTCATCTGTTCCACCAACGCTCTTGTGAACGAAGTATGCGACGAGACACGCTTCCAAAAGACGCTCAACAACGTCCTCAAGGTAAGTCTTCCTCCATCCGTCACTACTTCTTCATCCAAACGGCAAACCCCTGACAATTTGTACACAGGAAGTAAGATCGATCGCCGGCGATGGCCTTTTCACCGTGAGCACCCCCCTCCCCTTTCGTCACCAAACCACACGACAGACATCAACTAACACGCATCCCAAGGCAAAACTCGACGAACCAAACTGGGGCATCGCCCACCGCATCCTCATCCCCGCCTTCGGCCCCGTCACGATCCGCGGCATGTTCGACGAGATGCACGACATCGCGACGCAGATGGCCATGAAGTGGGCCCGCCACGGCTCCTCCACGCCTATCATGGCCACCGAGGACTTCACCCGCCTGACCCTCGACACCATCGCCCTCTGCGCCATGGACTTCCGCTTCAACTCGTACTACCGCGAGGAGCTGCACCCCTTCATCACGGCCATGGGCGACGCCCTCACCGAGTGCGGCAACCGCGACCGCCGCCCCGCCATCGCCAACTACTTCTTCCGCGGCACCGAGCACAAGTTCTTTGCGGACATCGACCTCATGCGCAAGACCGCCGACGAGGTCCTGCAGGCGCGCAAGGCGAGCCCCTCGGACCGCAAGGACCTGCTCGCCGCCATGCTGAACGGCGTCGACCCCAAGACGGGCCAGAAGATGACGGACGCGAGCATTATCGACAATCTCATCACGTTCCTCATCGCAGGGCACGAGACGACGTCGGGCTTGTTGTCGTTTGCGTTCTACGAGCTGCTGAAGAAGCCCGCGGCGTACCAGAAGGCGCAGCAGGAGGTCGACAGCGTCATCGGGCAGGGTCCGATTACGATCGACCACTTGACCAAGCTGCCTTACTTGAACGCGGTGAGTTTCTCTCAGCATGTCCTCCTTTCGTGTAAAGTCGCGGCTATACTAACGATGACCAGGTCCTCCGCGAGACTCTGCGCCTCTGCGCCACGATCCCCGCCTTCGGCGTCGAGGCAAAGGAGGACACGCTGCTGGGCGGGAAATACCCGGTCAAGAAGGGCGAGCCCATCCTCTGCCTCCTCGGCAAGGCGCACCTCGACCCCGTCGTTTACGGGGACTCGGCCAAGGACTTCGTGCCCGAACGCATGCTCGACGAGAGCTTCGAGCGCCTGCAGAAGGAGTTCCCCAACTCGTGGAAGCCCTTCGGCAACGGCATGCGCGCGTGCATCGGGCGCCCCTTTGCGTGGCAGGAGGCGCTGCTCGCCACGGCGATGCTGCTGCAGAACTTCAACTTCACCATGGACGACCCCAACTACCAGCTCAAGATCGCCGAGTCCCTGACCATCAAGCCCAAGGGGTTCTACATGCGCGCGGCGCTGCGGCACGGCATGTCGCCCACGCAGCTGGAGCACCGCCTCGCCGGAAAAGCGACGACGACGCTGGCGTCCCGACCAGCTGCCGCCTCATCACAGACAAACGGCCACGACACAACAACAACCGCCGATAGGGCCCTCCACATCTACTACGGCTCCAACAGCGGCACCTGCGAGGCCCTCGCCCAGCGCCTCGCCGCCGACGCCCCCGCCCACGGCTTTCGCGCCGCCGTCGTCGACCCCCTCGACACCGCGCGCGACAACCTACCCCGGGACAGCAGCACGCCCGTAGTCGTTATTACCGCCTCCTACGAGGGCCAGCCGCCCGATAACGCCGCGCACTTCACCCTCTGGCTCGAGAGCCTGAAGGGCGAGACGGCCCTCGACGGCGTCGGCTACGCCGTCTTCGGCTGCGGACACCACGACTGGGTGCAGACCTTCCACCGCATCCCGCGGCTCGTTGACGACACCATGGCGGCGCGCGGCGCTACCCGACTGGTCGAGATGGGGCTGACGGACGCCGCGGAGCGGGACATGTTCAGCGACTTTGAGGTCTGGGAGGACGAGCTGCTCTGGCCCGCGCTGGCAGCCAAGTACGGCGTGCCCGATGCCGTCAACGGGGATACGGCAGCGGCGGCCGCGGCGGGGAGTTTGTCGGTACAAGTTTCGAACCCGCGGACGTCGACTCTGCGGCAGGACGTGCAAGAAGCCATCGTCGCGGACGAGACAATCCTCGTCGAGGACAACAACGCTCCGGAAGAGGTCGCCAGGACAAAGAAGCACATGGACGTGCAGCTCCCGCCGGGCACGTCGTACCGCGCAGGCGACTACCTCGCCGTGCTGCCGCTCAACCCGCGCGCGAGCGTGGAGCGGGTATTGCGGCGCTTCGGCCTCGCGTGGGACGCGTGCCTGACCTTCTCGGGCGACAAGCACGCCGCGGCGGGGGCGCTGCCGGTGAACCAGACGCTGTCCGCGGTCGACGTGCTCAGCGCGTACGTCGAGCTCGCGCAGCCCGCGACGAAGCGCAACGTGGCGAGCCTGGCGGAGGCAGCGGCGGAGGGGTCCGCGGCACGGAGGGAGTTGGAGACGCTCGCGGGCGAGGAGCGCTATCACGCTGAGGTCACGGTGAAGAGGGTGACGGTGCTGGATCTCCTGGAGAGGTTCCCCGAGGTTGAGCTGGGGATCGGGGCGTTTTTGGGGATGTTGCCGCCGATGCGCGTGAGGCAGTAGTAAGTTCTTGTATTCCGGTCTTCGGTTTTACCTTGAGGAGGTCATGATGCTGACAAGGGATGAACAGCTCCATCTCGTCCTCGCCGCTACGGAACCCGACGCAGGCCACACTAACATACTCCCTCCTCGACGCGCCCTCACTATCAGGCCAGGGCCGCCACGTCGGCGTCGCGACGCACTACCTCGCGGCGCTGAAGCAGGGCGACAAGCTACACGTCGCAGTACGCCCGTCCCCAGCGGCGTTCCACCTGCCCGTAGAGCCCGAGAAGACGCCCATCGTGATGATCGCCGCGGGCTCCGGTCTTGCGCCGTTCCGCGGCTTCGTGCAGGAGCGCGCGGCGATGATCGCGGCCGGCAGGAGCCTTGCGCCCGCGGTGCTCTTCTTCGGGTGCCGCCGTCCGGGCGCGGAGGACCTGTACCGCGAGGAGTTTGACCGCTGGGAGAAGATGGAGGCGGTGGGCGTGCGGAGGGCGTACTCGCGCGCGGTGGGGGAGAGCGAGGGGTGCAGGTATGTGCAGGACCGGGTGTGGCGGGAGAAGGAGGAGGTGGTGAAGTTGTGGGGGAAGGGGGCCAAGGTGTTTGTGTGCGGGACGAGGAGTATGGGCAAGGCGGTTGAAGAGGCTTTGGCGAAGGTCCTGGTAGATGGTTGTGTTGAGGGGACTGAGGGAATGGAATATGAGGAGGGGAAGAAGTGGTTTGAGGGGACGAGGAACGTGAGGTATGCTGTTGACGTGTTTGATTAAATTGTCGGGCTGGTTTGGATTTGAGATAGTCCCCTCAGCGTTGGGTAGATCATGCTTTCACTTTATAGTCAAGTAGCATTAGGATGTGTTCCCTCGTATTAACACAAGTGAAAGTTTTGTTGCACATGTTGTGACATTCATAGGTCCCAGCTTCTGAGATTCTTCATGTCGTAGAGCGTGTCTTGGATTTCCTGCCGGGTCTCGGGAGAGAGAGCTGAGATTGATTCTGAAGAGTGTCGGAAGATCTGGAAGTGCTCCCGTTCCATCATAATCCTCTTCGCTGAATCTTTCACATGTCTTCGAAGGGTTTCTTTCGCGGCGGTGCCTTCTTCAAGCACAGTCTACTCGAGCTGTCACTGAAGTGCTCTAGCAACCTGCATAAGATCACCACAATAATGTGAATACGCTGGGGACAACAGAAACAAACAATACCTAAAGTGAAGACTTGATCTTATTCCTCACGCAATTCAGTTAAGTAGCGGGTTCTGGTACTTCTCTAATTCTTCGGTGGTACTTAGAGAACTCAGACTCACGTGAGCCCAATGCGATTTGTGGTTTTACAAATTCGTTTGCTACATCGGGCCATTCTTATATATCCCTCAACCATTCTCGACATAGCACAGAGTATACTCGTGCGTATCAATTCAAGCTCCATCCGCGTAGTGGCACCGGGATACTCGCCATGCACACGTAACTCATGTCACCGAAGTGCACTCCAGGAAATGCACAGACGGCTTGAAAGTCAGTATATAAAGCTGACATGACTGCATGGCTCTTTGTATGACGCATTGAATTCGGCCGGAGCGCAATGTTTCGCAGTGTCAGAACTCGTACTCGCACTGAGTCTTCCTCTTGATGACTAGGTCATCGACGACATCGATGAACTAAGGAGCATCAAGCTGTTGTGAGGCTATTCAAACCCCAATCCATCAGCAGCAGTCGAGACAGATGATGCCGCATTATCAACCCTGAGGAGAACATTTGCTCATGGTAAAACATGCAACTCAATCGCCTCTGGTATTTCTCGGAATGACTCTGCTTTCGATGACACCGATTGGCCAACCTCTCACAAGCGCCGACGCGCAGCAATATGACGACAGAGCCAATGTGCCCAGTCAGACTAGCCCTTCAGACCAACCTCCTTATCTTGTCTTCGTCTTAAAAGCGACGGCAACCGGGAAGCAATCAAGTCTTCTAGCAGCAATGGGCTAATCGTGCGCTGTCCTAAGTATGAGTATGGGCTGGGTAAACCGCAGTCTTCCTATGGATAGCTCGAGGGCCTTTGACCAGAGGAGACTCAAACTCCTGCAAACGTATTCAAGCCCGAATATATTGACGCCAGGCGAGACAGGCGGTGGTGTAGACAACATAGCGCTATCAGACCTTTAGAGGAAACTTCTGTTGTGCATGAGGCCTCATGGAGACTTGGCATTGGTTTCTGGTCTAGACAACTCAATTACTTCCACCAATCCTTCAATTGTCGCCTTGATGAAAGAATCTCTCGCTCGAGGGAAGGTCCACATTTATATAACTCACACCCGCCTACATTCCCTGACCCAGAGCAAGCTTGAGTAAGACGCGATTAAGAGGGTCGCAGTGGTAGCGATCTCCTTATTTGGTTGAAATTGCGATTGATAGTGCATCAGCTATCTTGGGGTGATGACAAGAAATTTAGAGACGCGGACCAGCCGGAAGTCGTTCATGTAGAAGTCTGAGTGTACCTGTAAGATCCCATTCTGACATCGCCCTCCATTTATCCATGAACAGAATACCTCAGTGACAGAAAGGGTAGGAAAAGACAAGGCGGAAGCAACGAGGATGGAACGATGGCTTACTCAGTATCGGCAATAGAATAACTGTGTCTTCTTTCACTAACACATGGCCGAGATGGGATCGAGAGAAGTGGTTAGGTACAGCAACAACTTTGACCATGATTGATTAGGTGTTTTAGTTTGCCTTTCCACCTGGTTTATATTGGCCACGTAGAGCAAGAGCTCGCCTCATGTGAGGAAGGTGAGTACACATCTCACGCATGAGTAGCTGGAACACCCTGCTTAGAAATGTCAGGTTCCGGTCCAGGCAACCGGTGCGTGGAGAGGCGGCCATACACCTGCCTAGTATAGCCCAAATACATGCTGAACATGATGATCATACTATTTCACCTGTAGAGACTTTGATTCTAATCTTGCTCGCCTTGTTTTTTTCTCAACTCACCCATCTTTAATGTACGCCGTCGCACGCATCGTTAGCGAATAGTTGTTCCAACACATCGTTTTATCCGACTTGACAAGAGTTTAGAGGCGGATAGCTGAATAACATCGTATGATGTTTTAGGTACTTCCTAGCGTGAAAGCTTTAAGAACTTGTATGAAGACGACTCGGAGTATCTAGTAGGGTTGCTTTAGACGACTGCATGGCAAGATGAACGAAAGTCTGCAACTGGTCATCGTATGGCCCGGCGACACCCTTTATTTACCGCTCCAAATCTAGTGAACGATTTTGGGCGGTTACTTGGGTACAAAGCATCGCTGTTTCCGCCTGATCTGTATAGAGTTTGCACGCCGATCCAGTAAATTGTCTTGCTAAATATCAACTCAAGTTTAGTAACTCACCAAGCCAGCAAAGCACGGGGTTTTAAGTGTTCAAAGATTCCAAAATATTTCCCTGCCAGGAAAACCACAGTTAAAGCATCAATTATCGTCAAAAAGCAAAATAATTGCCCCCCGGGGGGGTGGATGAATCGAACCCCCGGCTCCCCGACTTCAATACCATTCGCCTGTGTCCTCAGCACATGCGTATTCACCCGTACCAGGCCTGATGAATGACAAAACAGCCCGGATTTCACCGTCGACGTCGGTGGTCGAACGGTTGTTCGTCTACCTTCTGAGGCTATCCGACATTCCCATCGTAACATGTGGGCTTCCAATCATTCAAATTTGCTGTCTGCACTTGGGTCTGAAGCGTTGGATCGTCGTCGTGTTGCCATGTTGATATGGTCTTTCTTCCTTTTTCTTTTCGTGTTATACAATTTTGCGGCTACAAATTAGCTGTTCTGCACCTTGACTCGCCGTCTGCCCCATCGCGCGAGACGAGACGGATTCTGATATAAAAGGAGACGATGCCTACCGGACTGAGGGGAGCACCACAATGTCCATAACCACCAACAATGGATTGAACGCGCACACAATTTGGGCGGTGTCCATGCCGCGTGTCTGTCCCCCGATGGTACTTGAAGGCACCATGCTTCTACTTGACGCGTGGGCTCACCGAATCACCTCGACAAATACTAGAGGGCCGACGGAGAAAAGCCGGGATGATGAGAATGGTGCGCTCGTCATGCGTCTGTTCCAAGGGGTGAACCGAGAGTTACCATCCGCTGCCGTGCCCGGCTCAAGATGGTTAGCAAATATACCGAACGGCAAAGTGCGCCCTATTGTGCGGTCGACTTTGATTGATGATTCAGTTGGTGCCTCCACTCAGATGTACGACTTGCAAAATCCCGGCCCTAGTGTTCACTGACGTATTCCAACAGTACCGTAGCTCTTCTCAAGTCCGCGTAAGGCCGCTTCCATTCACCCAGTATTAGTCCCAACACATCGAGAAGCCTCATCGTCATGCCGTAGTAAACCAACAAGACATAGACAACGTTTCGAATTCATGCCGCAACAGAATGCTATGGAGGTGAGAAAAGAAGTCTTTGTGTATACGCCAGTACACCGGGAAAGCCGTCGTCATGTCCATACAAGTACACATTACCAAGAAGAAGAAGAAAACACATAAAAGGGGGGAATTTTGTCCTCTCAAAGCAACACCGTCGTCTGCCCGCCCCATCCATACATCCATCCCATGCTGTCGTATCTCTCTTCTGCAGTCGCAGCAAAAAGTGTTCGTCGTCTCGCTCATCAGCCGTACCCATCCATCTTCATTCCTCATCTCCTCTTGACGTTCCTCACCAAGAAGGCACCCACGACACCGGCCGCGACGGCGACGCCGCTGATGATGGCGACACCCATGAGGCCCTCCTTGGCGACCTTGTCGTCGACGAGCTGGCGCAGGTTCGAGGCCTGCAGGTTCGCGGGCTCCTTCTCGAGGAGGAGGTCGTTGTACCGGCGGGCCTCGCCGTAGTTGCCGAGCTTGAAGTTGCCGAGGGCGAGGTAGTAGAGGCACTCGCGGCGGCGCTCGGGGGAGACGCGGAAGATCTCGGAGAGGAGGCGGACGCCTAGTTGTTGGTCGTTGCGGTTGTCTGATTTTACGAGGCCCTGTGCGTTGGGGGAGGGGTTTGTTAGCTGTGGTTTGTCCTGGGCGACGGGGGATATGGGAGAAGCACGAGGGACAAGAACGAGGGAGAATGGGGAGAGGGAGAGGTGCCATACCCATGCGTAGTTGAACTTGGTTTGCACGCCGACCATCTCGCCTTCCTTTTCATATTGGGCGCGGAGGACCTGGAGCTCGGATGCCTTGAGGGGCCTGCGGTGCGGTGAGTAATTTACGTTACGCCTGCGCGATGCGTCGCGGGGGACAAGTGAGGGGTGCGAAGGCAACGTACGTTTCCGCGTCGAGGGCGTCTGTCGTCGTCAGTCACTGCTGCGCGGACCATCATGATGTGGAGGGAGGAGGGGTCCTCTACTTACAGGGTAGATCGACCATTTTTGCGTGATGTCGGCAGCTCTCTCACGGGAGGGGAGCTATGGACTTTTCGGAGGGGATCGTCGGGAAAAACTTCAAGCACGGCGCGGGCGCGTGTGTGCAGTTATCGTCTTAGGCGGGTTCAAGAAGCCGTTCGAGGGGTTGCACAAGGCGGTTTTGCAGATTTGGGCCTTTACGATCGGAGGGCGGTTTGGTTGGGGTGGCTTGCGAATGGGAAATGTATGATGGCAAACCTGCTTCGGAATGAGGCGGAAGTGGCTGAAGCTCTGACATCTGAAGATTGCGTGGGGACCGCAGAGGGGATCATGTGTGGCGGGCAGGCGCTGGCGCTGGCACGCTGGACAGCAAACACACAGAGCAAGCAGCAGCAGCTGATGACGACGGCCGACGGCGGGCGAATGGGATGGACGGGAACCGAAGGAGGGAGGGGTTTCGCCCCCGGGGGGGGGGCGCTGGCTCGCTCCAGCACTGGCCAGTCACTGAGGGGGAGACCATCGCACTCTGTGGGAATCAATCACAGGCCAACAGCAGTCCGCGTACCCAACCTTAGTCAGCCGATTGTCGTCCCGGTGATGTCGACCCGATAAGCGGGCTCCCGTCTTCTTTTTTTGTTTAGGCGGTTTCCGCTTTGGGCCGAGTGACAGACACCCACGCAAATCACATCCTTTCATCACTTAACGACCGACGACGCGACAACCCGCGACTTCAAGCAACCCAGACGATACCTCTACCGAGAAAGACATCACCCACGAGGGAATACCGTCAAGATGCTTTTGGCAGAGGAGCCCGCGACGGTAGGCGCCCACACCACCGCACCATTGACATCTACGATGTACTGACTGATCTGGCGCGCGCGCAGCTCATCCACCACACAATCGCAAACTTCAACATCCAGCCCGATAAACAAGCCATCGCGCGCATCAATGACTCCTACTCCACGCTCCAGCAGGCCCGCGAGATGCGTCTCCGCGATGCCGAAAATGCCCTCAAGAGTACGTTCCTCTCGTTACAGTGCATTGCCATTCGCCGGTCAAAAGTGACCCGACTACTACTCCAGCCCTCAATGGCTTATCTATGGGAGACTCCCAAGACCACCGAACACCACCAACGTCAACTCCCGCTCCCGCCCCCACCGGCTTCCCTATGGGAGAGACCGAACATCACTCCCGAGCCTCACACTTTTCTCCCAATCTCCAGACGCTATTTCAAGACGCTGACCAAACCCAAACAGAACTCTCCCGCCAACTAAACACAATGTCCTCCCAACACGCCGAGCTCACGCAAGCGCACTCCTCCACCGCCCACGCCTCCGAGATCGCCCGCCTCGACACCACCAAATTCCGCACCGCGAAGGCCGCCTCCGACGCCGAGATGGAGGCCGAGCGCCTCGCCCAGCAGGCCGCCGACCTCAACGCCCGCCTGCAGGAGCTCGAGATCCAGGGGCTCGACGGCTCCGCCGACGACCAGCAGCGCCGTCGCGACCCCGTCGACGACGAGGTCCTCCTGCGCCTCAAGGTCTACCGCTCCCTCGGCATCGAGATCGAGCGCGACACAAAGGACGGCGAGTTCAGCCGCGCCGTCGTGAGGAACGACCGCAAGGGGGATGTGCACGTCGTGAACCTGGACCCAAAGTTTTCAAAGTTCTTCTACGCCAACTACTTTTGGCAGACGTTGTGATTGATGGCTGGGGCAGACAGCGGGCGCGGATCAAGTACTGCTATGACGGCGTTTGGGCGGAATCATGATAGGATACCAGGACAGGAATTACCTTTTTGTCGCAAATATATACACTTGATACAAATACCAGGATGCACAGTTGTAATTGAACTTGTTTGATTGTCCGTTTGGACGAATGAGATGTGTGATGTGATACTGCCAGACGCCTGATGACTCCCATGAACCAACCCAAATTCCATTCCGTGGCTGGCCACGCCTAGCCGATCGTACCTTTGATTCCTTTAGCCCTTCCCCGTCATGAATTGATCCATTTCTACCTTTCCGTCGGCCCATCACCCCGTCTGCAGCCATCCAAGGCGCAATATCCCATCCTGGCATATGAAAGGTACAGTTAACTCTTACATCACCCGCTTTTAGGGTCTCTCTTTGTCATCATCGTTATTTTCGAAGGTGACCTCGTTGTATAAACCATTCTTGGTCTTTTGTTATCACTCATTAGTGGTTGTAGTTAACGTGGTTCTCCCATTTTATGCCACCGCCACTTTCCTTACAGCCTTTGCTGATAAGCTTGGGAAGTAATCCCCGTCGGCGCCATCAAGCGACGTAAACGCAATGTGGGATGCGTTTGTTGGTGTCCTTGCGCGAGAGCTGTTTGGGGAGGTCATGGCATAGCCTCCCCGATTGCTCTCCGGACTCCTGTTGCGGCCTCCCTTCATCATGAGATAGCCGTCGCCACCGCCGGGCGTTGTGGGTCCGCCGCTGGGACTCCGGTGGTGGTGCCTTTGATACTGACGGTCAGGAAGCTCAAGACGCGAGTTGATTGTCGTCCACAATTCATCGTCGTTGCCGTTTCCTAGGCGCCATCCACCGAGACCCTCGTAGTCCCGGTCAATACCAACCGAGGGGAAGAGACCGATCCCGCCGGACTCCGAGATGGGCGTTATCGTGCCGACGGAGTGCGCCGATGCCGAGGACGGCCGGCGGGTACGACGTGAAGCCGAGCGTCGGGTTGGCGTTAATGAGGGAGAAGAACTGGCGGGTGACGGAGTCTTCGACGCGTACGACATGTACCGAGGGCGTCCAGTGATGTACGATGGTAGTAGAGATAGCGCAAGATCGAAGTAGACGAGAATGACTCGGAAGATAAGCACGGTGAAGGCGAGCGTCGTCGTAATTCCGGCGAAGATGGCAAGCGGGACGGTGAACAAGAAGAGGAAGGGGACGATGATGGCGTACATGGGGTTGATGAGGGCCATGATTGCGGTCGTAGAGCGGACGGGGGGAGAGGCGCGTGTAAGGTGATGGCTCGGTGCGGACTTCATTCACCACATCGCCTCGAATCTCCCGGTGTACTGGTCGGAGTGTGGTTTATCTGTTCGACGTAGCCAGTTCTGGAAACCGGTTGTGACCAGTATCTCCCAGTACCTGAATCGTATGATCCCCTCGCAGTCGTTCGGTCGGTGGTCCGATCGTTCGATACCGTTGTAATACCCCAACACCCACGGTCGATTTTCCCGATATCTCTCAAGATGGAGAAACAAGAACGTCCGAGGAAAAGGATGGTGGTAACTGGACGGACAGCTGGCGACTTTGTACGATGGAATGGCTTGCAGCTGGGAGGAATGGGGGCACACAAAGTCAAAACCCGGACGGCATGGTGGTGGACGGGGGGAGGTATGCTGTAAGAGTATGGGATGAGACGGAGAGGAGCCGGGAGCGAACCTTCAAAACCTTGAGGTTGGTTGGTGGCTTCCTACCGAGTAACTGCAGCACGCAGCAGCAATACCAACAGTACATGAGCAGGAGCGGCTGCAGCATGGAAGGGGGGTCTGAACTGGACCACACCGGAGGGTAAGGTAGGGGTGGGTGGCAGTCTAGTCGTCGCGGGTACTTTGTTTGTCTCTTTCACATGCTGGGAGCTAGCGGCAAAGCCTAGCACCGCCCTTGTCCTCCATTCCCTTGTCCTGGTCTGTCTTGTCGGAGGGTTCGATGCAGTGTAACGCTATTTTAGTAGCCACGGAGGGAAAAAATGGAGAAGCCGAGCTTGCGCTATCAGGAGCTACAGGATCCCGAGTAGGGACTACATCAGTTGCCAGTGGTTGGACTGATGATGGAATGGCCCTCTGCTTTGTTGTGAATGGCTGGCTCCCCCAGCGCAGCGGCGTTTTTCTGTGCGTTTTCTCGCGCTCAAGCTGAGGGAGTTCAGAAAGTTTATGGTGGTCACATACGGGGGCTTCGGAAGGGCCAGTGAGTGGGAAAAGAATTTGCGATTCTCTTTTTTTGTGTTTTCAGGGCCTGTGTGCTCTCTTTCGTATTCAAAGGGTCGTCACTCTGTGCAAACTTCAGGCCGTCCAATATTGCTGCTCAAATCAGAGTCTTGTCCCTGGGACGGGGGCCGGGGAAACAGAGTTTGCAGTTCCTGGACGCTGGCTCCCATGTGAAGACAGACGTGTTTCTGACTGACAGAAACGGCTGTGGGGGCAAGCGGGAAACAGAGTTTGCCGGGTGAATCAGCGACTTGACTTATGCGCCTTCGGACTGGAGAATCCTGAGCCTGAGGTCTTTTCTGCCAGCCAATGCTCATGTAATGCGACCGCCGCCCTGGCGTTGGTGGGAGAGTGACGAAAGACCAGAGCCCTGCGACCGGACTTGGGATGGGGGACGTTGGGTGTGGTGTATTGTAGGCGTGCGTGTGCGAGCAAGCTTGTGCCGGCATGCCGCTATCAGATTCGCAATCGAGCTGCCGTTTTGGTATGAAGTGACGAGGAATGCAATTGTGACAGTTGGCCGACAGAGATAAGAGACGACGACGGGTGGGTGCTCTCGGTGAGGTGATGTCGAATCCCCGAAAGCGATCGCACCACTTCTCCGCATCTCCAGACTCCAGACTCCAGATGAGCCAGGGCCAGGGTCAGCGTCGTATGAAGCGTCCGGGGAAAGGAGCAAGGGCGCAAAACCCCGAATAGAACACCCCGCAGATCCAGACCTGGGCGAAAGACGCAAGTTCTGTGGTTCTCCAGTTAGATGCTCTCGCCGGCCAGCGAGGAGCATGGATGGAGCGGCGGCACATCAGCAGTCGGCGTCTTCATTGCGTGGAGGTAACGTTATGTGCGTGATGTGCGAGTGCTCTCAGTGGTCAGGACGGCCCTCAATGGACCAGGGTTGACGCTGTGCATGTCCTGGCAGTGGTGGGTGGCTGAGGAATGGACAAGATTGGGCCGATGTTCACAACAGCAGTCAGAAGCAGCGAAGATCCTTCGCAGGTGCGAAACGTTCAAGCTGCCGACCTTCTGAAGGCAAACGACGGCGATATCTGCCGTCTGCCGCCCCAGGACGGCCCCTGACGGGCAGGCGAGATCGTCTTGGTTTCCCGGCGACTCTGACATCGTAAGGGATGTCCAGAATCCAGTCGAGGCCTCGGGGCGATCCAAATTCCTGGGGTGCATATCGGGGCGTCTTGGTAGCTGAGCGCTGTGGGTCATATGGATAATCCGGGGAATTGTCCACTGGCGGTTGTCTGGGGGCTGTCAATGTGGGAACATCATGGTCCATGCCTCTTCAAGATGGCAGTCAACGCCAGATTGCGAAGGCAGACGCCACAGGTAGCGCAGACAAGCCGATCGTCAGAAGCGATTGCATCTTGCAGGCAAGCTTGGAACATTGAGCTATCAACGGACAGCGAGCGCAGGCCACGTAGAGGTCGAAGCACGACGATGCAACCGGGGGGTGACTCCCCTAGACGCAGCCCTAGCTTTGATAGATTGACAAGGCGAGATGAGACACTGGGCCTTTGGCGATGTCGAGGTGAGCCGTCGGATTGCATTAGAGGGCCCCGCCTGGCTTGGTCATCTTTACATTCCGCAGCCGTGATTCGCAAGCTTGGAGCTCTCCGGTGAGGACGCAGTCGTCGACGGGCGTCAAGGTGTTTGTCCATGTGTCCGTGTTGTGCATAAAGAGCAGAAAATCTGCAACGAAGCTATGCACTAAGCGAAACCGTCAGGACGTCTGCGAGCGGTTGCTGTGGTGTTGTTGGCTTTCGAGATGGGCTCAGAAGGACAATGGATCAGATAGCATGTCTTGGTGCTGCGTGGTGAGATGATGAGATCCGAGGATGGTAAGATACCTTGAGTAGGCGAGGAAGAGGAAGCAGACGAGGAGGAGCAAGAGGAGTGAGTCGCGGGCGGGAGAGACACGCAGCGACAACATGGCACCGGTAGCACTGGCGCCTTCCCAAGGTCCGGACGGGGCAGAGGGAAGCTGGGAAGCTGGGAAGCTAAGAAGCTGGGAAGCTGGGCTGGGCTGGGTGCCTGCCCTGAGGTGTTGGTGTTGGTGTCTTTGTCTTACATTGCGTGCCTACCTTACCTCATGGAGCTCGACGCAGTAAGGGTCTCAGTGTCTCTCTTTCCCGTTCCCCCGTATGCCCGTCCGTCCCTTCCTGCCCACCAGCGCTGCGAGGTGATAGGCAGGAGGCAGGAGGCAGGAGGTAGGTGAGTGGGGAGATCGGAAGAGGTGCTTGGATCCTTCCAGACCACGTCCCCTTGACATCATTCCGCAGTGCCCCCCCCCACTAATTGCCCGTTTCACTCATTCTCGCAGCTGTCCACACTCCAGCTGCCAGCCTGCCACTGCCGCTGCCACTGCCACTGCTGCCTCCACTACTACGACCACGGCATCATCCATTCCCTCACCACCACCATCATCATCGCGCCTTGAGCAAGTGCGCAAAAGTCGACATCGAGATGCCCTACGGAAGGTAGTCACCTCACCTGCGTTGCATGTGGCAGCCTCCTTCTCATCCCGCCTATCCGTCAACGACCGTCAAACAACCACCATTCGTCTCTTTCATCATCGCCGTCTCGCCATTGTCCACATTGACGACCTTGACGGTTCGCAAACCACATCCCTCGCACGCACATCCAGAGCGCCGTCGTATTCGCAAATACAAACCGCTCGACTTAGACCGTCCCAGCGTCGTCCGGTCCCTGCTTCCCACCGTCGCCCTACAGCTTCCAGCCATCCCGCTCTCGGCAACCGACTGGCACCGGGAATCCTTTGACGGATAGCTCCATCCTCAGTTCAACTCTACGGCGAGGTACACCCAGCTTTACCGACGATTTACCGCAGTCTTGTTGTCGCCCAGGGGCCTCTGCTATCCTACTGGCCCTTCACCCCGACGTTTGACCTTCGGCGATCCCCGTCTCCCGCTTCCCGCCTTCCCCGCCTACCGTAACCCGGCACGGTCTCTGGTACCACCCGTCTTAGACGCATCGACCACCAAGGCTGCCCAGCATGTGTCTTCAACATGAGGATGGGCATCATAACCCCTCCACTGCCGTCACTTCTGCCTCGACTACGTCGGATCCTTTCCCCTGGGACCATGGAATCTACGATGCCCATTGCCACCCCACGGACACCATGTCGTCTATCGAGACGATACCCGGCATGCGCGTCGCTACGCTAACCGTCATGGCCACTCGCAGCCAGGACCAGTCCCTCGTCGCTGAGGTAGCCGCATCCCACGGTGTGCGCTCAAGGGACGAAATGTCTCAAGGCCATCTGATCCCCTCCTTTGGTTGGCATCCCTGGTTCTCCTACCAGCTGTTCGACGACACCGTGCCCGTGGCTGAGAGGACGTACCACGAGGGCCAGTCCGACGCAAAGAAGCGCCACTACCAGGCCGTCCTAGCACCCGCCCCTGAGGACCCCAGCTTTATTGACGCCCTGCCCGCCCCGCGCTCACTGTCAGCCTTTTTAGCAGACACTCGCGCTCGTCTGCAAGATCATCCCCTTGCTCTAGTCGGTGAGGTAGGTCTTGACAAGGCCTTCCGCCTGCCTGAAGGAACCACCAACGTTGACCAGTCCTCCCGTGACCAGACCCTGACCCCGGGTGGTCGCGAGGGGCGTCGTTTGGCTCCTCAACGTGTCAAGATGCCCCACCAGATTGCCGTGCTGAAAGCTCAGCTGGCGCTCGCGGGCGAGCTAAGCCGACCCGTGAGCGTCCATGGCGTGCAGGCCCATGGTGTACTCCATGATACCCTTGCATCCCTTTGGAAGGGTCACGAGAAGGAGGTTATCACCAGGCGCCAGAAGAAGATGGTCGCCGAGGGAGCCGAGGACCCCTATTCCGAGGATGAGCTTGATGAAGATGACTACGGCAGGAAGCTCGTGCCGCCGAAGCCTTTCCCGCCGCGGATATGCCTCCATTCGTACTCTGGTTCGGCTGAGATGTTCAAGCAGTACACTAACCCAGCCATTCCCGCACGGATATATTTCTCCTTCTCCTCGGCCGTTAACCTAGGAACCAAGGCCAACGCCGACAGCATAGTGGAGGTCGTCAAGGCTTGTCCAGATGACGCTATTCTGGTTGAGAGCGACCTGCACGTCGCAGGTGAGGAGATGGAAGCTAGACTCGAGGAGATGTACCGCAAGGTATGCGAGATCAAGGGATGGACGCTCAAAGAGGGCGTCGCGCGCATAGGCAAGAATTACCGCCAGTTCATTTTTGGTTGAGGTTCTGGCCAACATGCGCTGGTGTTAATGAGGTCACGAGATAGATGCTCACCGCCATGCGCGGTCATTCACAGTAGATGCTTACAGCGAAAGAATTAGAGCGGAAGAATTCCTCAACAAAATCAGCATTTCAGCATGAGCGTTCCGGTGAGCCATGAGCAATAGGACTTTTGCCGTGACTGTTTGTATGATGTACTTGACACAAACTGCCCTTTCCTTGATTCACATTAATCGAGCCTCTCACTGATGTGGTGCTTCTTGAGACGCTAGACCTTTAGATCTGACATGGCCATCAATTTCACAGTAGATCTACTCTAGCCCCATCAACGGACCTTGAATCGAGGACTGGGATATTGGAATGGGAGTGGGGCACATGAAATCCATCTTCACACGATGACTGAGCAGATGAAGGTGAACATGTAAAGTTTCTGAATACCATTGATCACCACCAGCTGTAAGCTGGACAGAAGTAGTTTGCTCAAACTACAATGAACAACTGAAACATATGATTTCTACCTCCCCGTTGGAATTATACCATCCCTCTTCCGTGCATGACACTCATACCACGCAGTTAAAAACAAGCTCAGAAAGCGAACGCCCATATATACATAGAAAAATCAAGGACTCTCAGGAGTCTTTTAAATGGGGAAAAAAATGCCGGATATCTTTCTACTACACTTTGATAACAAAAAAGAAAAACCCAAGCTCGATGACTTTACAAAACAAAAGACATGTATAGACACACAACACACACAACACAACGACCATGCTCAATTCTTGGACGGAGGAGCCTCGCCGAGCACGTCGTCGATGCCCTCGGGCGCGGGGCCGTCGGAGACGCTGGGGGTGTAGTCGCTGGAGCCCGGTGTGTAGCTGCTGAAGCCGTCGGAGACGACGACCGCGGGGGCGGCCTCGTCGTAGGTGGGCAGGGCGTCGTCGACCATGTAGTCTGCGAAGGCGGCGGTGGGCGAGGGGGGAGTCATGTGTTGCTGTTGCTGGTGGTGTTGGGGTTGGAGGTGGTGCAGCTGGCGCTGTTGGGCCTGGTAGGCGAAGTGGTCCTGCTGCTGCTGCTGCTGCTGCTGCTGCTGCTGTTGTTGGGCAGCGAGGCGGGAGCGGGCTTCCTCGGCGGCGACCATCTCCGAGACGAGGGAGGCTGCGTTGCGGAACTCGACGATCTCCTGGGACATGGCGTTGTTACCCCCGTCGGAGAAGTGCGAGGAGGCATTGCTGGCGGAGCGGTAGCGGGAGCTGCCGGACAGAAAGGCCTGCTTCTCCTCGTCCTCGGCGGCGGCGGCGTTGGAGGCGGCGAAGACGCGGGACCAGAGGGCCGGGAGGGAGGCGGTGAAGGCGGCCTTGCGGGCCTCACGGGCGTCGCGGCGGCGTTGGCGGCGGGCGCGGCGGTCGGCTTGCTTGCGGGAGGAGGTGGAGGCGAGGCGGGCGCGGAGGAGGAGGGCGATGCCGACGAGGAGGATTATGATGGCGGCGATTTTGGCGGGGAAGGGGACGAAGCCGTGGGGCGGGGGAGGGGGGCCGCCGTGGTGGTGCGGGCGGCGGTGGTGGTCGTGAGGGCCGAGGGGGTGTTCTTGGTCATCTGGCGGCGGGGGGCCGGGAGGGGGAGGTCCAGGGGGAGGAGGGCCCGGGGGAGGAGGGGGAGGGCCGCCGTGGTGGCCATCGAAAGGAGGAGGAGGCGGCGGGCCGGGGGGACCTCCATGGTGGCCTTCAAAGTGAGGAGGAGGCGGGGGAGGGGGAGGCGGGGCGGGAGGGCCTCCGTGGTGACCGTGATGAGGGGGCTCGCCGAAGGGAGGAGGAGGAGGCGGCGGCGGGGGGCCATGGCCGTGAGGAGGACCGCGAGGGGGCTCGTCAAAGTCGCCGTGGGGAGGGCCGTGGTGGGGAGGCTCGTCGAAGGGAGGGGGAGGACCGTGGTGAGGCCACTCGCCCTCAGGAGGCGAGGGGCCACAGGGGCAGAAGCCCGGGGGCGGCGGCGGCGGGGGCGCGGTGTGGTTTCCGTGGGTGTGGTTGCCGCCGGGGAAGGGGAAGGCGCCGCACATCGGGGGCGGGCCGCCGTGGTGGTGGCCGGGGCCGCGGTGACGACGGCCGCCGCCGAAGCCGTGGAAGCCGCCGCGGAAACCGCCGCCGACGCGGTGCATGAGGGTGTCGAGGACGCACTTGAGGGAGTCGCACTCGCGCAGGGCGTGGCGGTGGAGGCGGACGCCGTGCTCGTGGGCGAGGCGGGCCTCCTTCTCGTGGATGAGGTGCTTCAGGGCGTGGAGCTGGTGGCGCAGGCAGTCGAGCTCGTGGATCTCGGCCTCGACCTCGGGAGAGTGGTGAGGGTGGTGTTCCTTCTCGCCATCATGACCGTGCGGCGGGTGAGGGCGGTCCTCGCCGTCGTGCTTGGGCGGTTGGTGGAAGTCGGCCTCGTTGTGGTTGCCGACGTGGTGATGAGGGGGCGGGGGGAAGGGGGGGTCCTCGAGGAGGCCGTCCTCGTCGTCGCCGGGGCGGGGCCTGTGGCCGTCCCACTCGGGGAGGGAGAGAGACGGGGGCTTGGGGCGGTCGGTAGAGACGCGGACGGGGCCGGCGACCTCGATGATGGAGGCCGGGGAGGTCTGGCGGAAGCGGGCGACGAAGGCGACGTCGGAGGCGAGGGAGCGGCCGGCGAGGGACTCGAGATTGAAGCGGAGCAGCTGCTCGTCGCCGGCGCAGGTGGCGGTCCAGGAGGCGATGAAGGTGGAGCCGTCGTGGTCGCCGGCGAAGGTGCCGCGGCCGAGGGTGTGGCCGCCCTGGGAAAGGGGGTTGTCGTTTACCTTGATGTTGGGGTAGGCGCACGGGGAGGGGGCTTCGAGGACCTCCAGGTGAAGGGTCTGAAGCGTGTTAGTGAGGTTTTCTGTGATGAGTTGGAGAAGCGAGACTTACGTAAGGGGTAGAATGGTCCTCGTTGAAGCCCGGGGGAATGTCGAAGGTGACAAAGGTCGAGGGCGAAGCATCTAATGACTGTTAGGATTCACTCTCATCAAGCATAATGACTGAGAAGAACTCACCCTTGACCTTCTCGTCGATCCGCGAAGGAGCGGCTCCGACCAGGGCCGGCGCGAGCAGGAGAGCTTGCGCCAGGCCGCGCATGATGGACGACTTTGAAACTGTGGATGAATTACAACCGACCTCTTCTCGTGAAGTCCTCTAGCTTGCCCGTGGGGCGCGGGGGAATCGGGGGGCCTCGTATGTCGAGGAGTTCTCTGCCTAGAGAAACGGGGTCGCTCGTTGTTGTCGTCGGGGTTCAGGGGAGGTGAAAGGTAAAAGTCGGCCCCAGGAAGAAAACAAGTAGAGGCAGACAGGTGATGGTAGAATGGCTGCCTGGGATTTTGTTGGGCTTCCGGTATGTATGTATACGTATGTCGTCGGCTTGGTGGTGGTGTGGTGGTGCCCTTTTCGTGGTCGGCGAGGTCAGCCGGGCTTGTCTTACACCGGCTTGTTGGTCGAAGGCTCGATAAGATAGATCCTCCACCCTTCACTCTCTTCAAGGCTATCAACCCAAACTCTCCAGAAACCGAAAAGAAACAAATAAACGAATGAGGGTATTCACACTCTCCGAACCTGGTGTTGGTTTGAAAGTGGTTAACTGTCGGAAGGAGGAAGGAGTAAGAAGGAGGGGGGAGGAAAGGGAAGAGAAGGGGTCGACTTGGATGGAACTCGACAAAAGAGGCTTGCCAGAGAAAGGGAAGGGGACTACGCGTCCATGGGGCACCAAACAGTTACACTGCCCTTGCCTTCCTTGCCCATCATCGGCAGCGCAGCGCCGGGCCGCGCAGTCAGTCGCAGCAGCAGCAGCAGCAGCAGCAGTTCGTTCCATAGTACCTTACAGCAAAGCGAGTGAGTTGAGTGGCAGAGTGGCAGAGTGGCAGAAGTGGGCACACATCAAGGACCGTCAGGGACATTGGGGCTGCGCAATCCTCGCGGCGTAGCTGGACCACCGCCGGCCAATGACCGCCGACGAGCTGACGAGTCCCTTCCGTCCCTTGGCCCGTGCGTCGCGGTACGTACACGCTGAATACCCACGGCACTCGCGCGCTACTGGACCAACAAGGCCCTCTGTGGCCAATGGAAACGGCCGCACGAGGTGCTAAGCACCGAAGCTGGGTGGAGCTGCACCGGGCTGGTGGGGTTAATGCGATGGAGCCACTGGACTCGGCCGACGCACTGGATTTTGGTAGTCTCGTTTCCTTTTTCTCGCAGCATCTCAATCTTCTACCCTTTGAGCCCAGCCACATCCAATTTGTGGATATTTACGCCACACTATGAAAATTCTGTTTATACTTTAATAGATGCCTACTAAGTATCATAATACTATTTATAATAACTAAGAAAACTTCGATCTAGGTTTATAAGAGTATTATTAATAACCTTAATAGCTTATAAATAACTCACTATATAAGATTATATAGAAAGAAGAATATAGGTCTTCCTCTACCTATTAACTATCCCTAATAAAATTAACTTATTATAATTAAACTTATTAGAATACTTATTACTAAATTAATAAACTAGAAAATAAAATAAAAAGTTAACTTTATTACTCTAGTAAGAACGTATAAATAAAAACTTTAGCTCTTCGCTAATAATATAAGTCTTAATATTAGATCCCTAGATAAATCTAAAGATAAATATTATTACTATATATTTATCTACTAAATCGCTATATTCCTCTTCTTCTAATCTAATAAGAAGATACTTAGTATTAAAAAGTACTAAACTAATTAGTAGTAACTCTATAAAATACTTAGAGATAATAAGAAGATAGAAGAAGTTTAGGATAAACTTAATAAGCTAGATAAATTTAAAGAATATAAAAATAAGGTAATCGCAGTAATCGCTATGATCCTCTCCAACTATTAAAGCTGAGAGAAGCGAAGGGAGAAGGGAAGGGGGGTGGTTATAAGGGTAGCCTGCGTGCTGGCAGAGGTTCCAAAAAGTACACTTTAATACACTATGTCACTTCACAGTGAATCGCAGCATCTCAATCTGTTTTCCCTGCCCTTGCGCGTGTGCTGAGGGAAAGGGAAGGCTTAGCGGCCGGGACCAAATGACACTCTCGACCACAACACTGCCAACCGGTGGGGTTCCATTCCCGGGACGTGGGGTGGCCACGCTAGCGCTTCCGGCTCCGTCGAGTCCACTTTCCCACTTCAGGGAGGCAAGGGACACGCCCGATGAATGATCCCGCTTGTTCGGCACTGTTGCCGCAGGTTCAAATGTTGGTGGAGTCTCCATCATGCCCGTCTGTCGTTGTTTGTCACTCGCCCGTTGCCCCCGTCGTTCGTTCGCCCACCGCGGCTAGCGACTCACTCGCCGTCTCGAATTGCTCCCAGGAGGCCGTGGTGTGATGGATGATGATGCGAGAGAGCGAAGAGGCAAGGGTGGCGATCCTCGATTGTGAGAAAAGGCTCATTAACCTATCATTAAGCAATACACTAGCTCCTTGAGGAGGAGTCCGACCCCCTTGGAAAGTTGTAGGTACTGCAGCAGAAGTGTACAATCGACAAACCCCGAGAGATTCGCGTCCCGCATGTGGGAATCGAACATGAAGTGGATGATGCACCGTCCCGACTCCCACAAAATGTGAACCAACTCCCGTCCCGCCAAGAAAAAGTAAACATCTCGCAAAATGACAGTCCCCGACCGGCGACAGGTGAGAGAGCAAGAGATGAAAACCAGAAACCCTCCCATCCCCCCCAGCCAGCCAGCCTTCATCAGCAAACATCTTGCGCAATATCCGTACGTCGCCCACCTTCTCCACAGAAAACCACGGCATCTGCAAAACATCCACGACGACGTGTGAGCACTGGGCGCAAAAGGGGCCCCCCGCCCGCCTCACAGGAGGTCCTTCAACACCTGGACCCGCGCCCGAGCAACTTCGGACCCTTGATCCCCCTCGCCCATCAACTCCATGATTTGAATCATGCGCGCTGTGACCATCTTCACGTCAGCCTTCTTCGCCACATTATACACGCAAACAGAAAGACGCGTGGGTAGGTAAGGAAGGCAGGTAGGTTTTTACTCACATATATCGGCCCTGGCCCTTACGAACAGCGGGTCCCGCTCCGCCGCCTCCACCGCCGCCGGGTCCTTGGCCGTCTCCCGGAGCACGCTGCCGATGCACAGCGCCTCGAGGAAGGCGCGGTGGTTGAAGACCCACCACACACGGGCTTCCAGTTCAAAAATGTTGAAGAGGAGGAAGAAGGAGTTGATCGCCTCGTGCGCGGCTTCGAGCGTGCCGCGTACGTTGACGGGAACGTCAGGGGACTCGGAGGCGTGTACGAGCATGATATTGTGGTGGTAGTTGCTTGTGAGGAACAGCGTCTGGCGGACGACGCGCTTGTTGGTTCTTGCCAGCGAGGTGAGACTGTCCGAGTCCCAGGACCGGAAGACGTCGGGGAACGACCGGTACACGGCACGGAAATCGGCCACGAGTTTGGACTTGTGGCGGGCGGTGGTGCAGATGGGCATGTCGAGAGAGCGCGGTGAGCAGATTGTTTCTTGGACCAGGTTGGCCAGCGTCCATGATCCGCGTATGTAGGCGATGTCTGTCGGGTCGCTGGAGGCAATGGCCGAGCCGTCGTCGAGAAGGTCTTCGACGGAGACGTCTGTGTGAGTTGCTGACGGGGGCAGGGAGAGGAGGACGGTTAGGAAGGTGTCCTGAAGAAGGACGGCTTGCCAGAGCTTGCGGCGCTGTTGCTTCTCAAAGATACTAGCTTCGGGTGTGACTAGTAGCGTTTAGCAGGGCTCGAAGCGTGACTTTAGGTACAACTTACCAATGTTAGGATCACGATGCAGGCCCATCGCGTAGGCCTGGCGTATGAGTATGCCTGCGAATGCCCACCCGTCAGAAGCATGGTTGTCGTTGATTAAGAAGTAGGTCAATCTGGCCAAATCAGCATCATTCCCCAAAGATCTCTTTGGGGACTTGGCAATAGACTTACAAGACCATGGCCTGGATGGACCGTAATGAAGCAGCGCTTAGATAGGAGAACATCCGTAACGCCTGATTGCTGGCCGATGCATAAAACTCGGCCGTTTGCTTCCCATCTCTCGGCGACGTGGACGTCACAAACTGCGTCCCCAGAGCCAGCATCACAAAGATGAGCCCAATGAAGGCGGCATCCACGCGGTTCTTCTCGTCATTGCCCAAACTCCAAAAGTGCTCGTAGTCCGCGTAGAATGTCTGCCGGTGGATCATGGGGTAGACCGGGTCGACACACTCAAAATACTGGGCCAGCAGAATGTCTGCCTGGATCTTATCCGGCAGCACAGAGATGACCTCCGGCAAGCCCCCTTCACATGTCCAGTAGTTGGCGAAAGGGTGCTCGGAGCCGATGCCAAAGACGTTGCTGGCTGTCGGCAGAGAATACGGCACATTCGAGAGCAGCCCGGTTGATGACGAGAAGGCGATGGAACCAACGGAACCGCGGGAAGTGAAACCTCTACCTTCAATTAGACCCCTGTCGGCGATGTTGGGTATCGTGTTGACGTCTGAAGGTTTCTTCTTTGGCGGTTTAGTCATTCGCCGGCCATTGGTGGCTGACCGTGTCGTTTCCCTGAGATGGTCAGTCTGGCAAGCCTCGACAAAGCCAAGGGGCACTTACTCGAGCAGGTTCGCGACATGTGCATACTTGCATTCTGTCTGACGCTTGATGCATGCTAAGCAATGCGGCCTTCCTCGATCGCACTATCATGCGCGTCAGCGTTCCATGCCATGACTTGCATTCTGATTCACATGGGATCGGAGTGTAAACCCCATTTGAAAGCTGCCAAAAGCTCGTCTCGGGGATCTGAGAAGCCAACAAGGTTCGAGCAGCGTGCATGCCACGTGCGAGGCTCATGACTCTCTCGGCGCCCGCCTCCTGCAAATAGCAGCAGACAGGTTGACAGACGGCCGGGTCCAGACTTCGGGCCAGCGTCGGCGCGGCTGCGAGAGCCACGGTGGACCATGAAGCTCCGAGTGCGGGGGAGGGTAGGGGAAGCAAGCGCAAGGAGTGAAGCTTGGCTTGCTCAGCAACGAGGAAGGGAAGAGTCATGAACTCGTTGAATGCGACGTGAGGCAGAGAGCCAATGCGTACATACCTTCGTTTTGCGCTCGACGCACTCGTGACATGACAGGGTTGGTTTGTTGCGTTTCTGCTTCTTCTTGGGCGGCTCGTCGGAGGCGTTCAGTTGTCCGTCCGGGCTGGCCGAGTTGCCGTCGACACTGTCCTCTGTCTTGACGATGCCGTTGTAGGGGTAGGACTGGGAGGACGAGTGTGCAGCGACGGTTGACGAAGACAATGGCGTCCCGCCTGGGTGCAGAGCTCCATTTGGTGTCGTCGCATTCGTTGTCGGCGGTGGCGGCAGGCGCCCGTGTTCTGAGGCCGGCGATGCGTAGATTGTCGAGGCCGAACTCGGCGTGTATGGTTGCTGCTGGTGCTGCGGCGGGTGGTCCTGGGGAGCCATCGCGACAGCTCTGGCGATGGTGGTGATGGTGTTTTTGTGATTGCGGCAGCGGCGCCGAGCGGCAATCAATCAATCGACGCCGATGACACCGAACCCTCCCGCGACACCGAGCCTGCTGTCAATTTCCCACCTCCGGCGCCGGTCGTAAGGTGCCAATTTCGCGATGGACGCTGCTCCAGTTTCCGCCGTCTGGGCACGCGGCGTCTGTGGTGCTGGTCCCCTTCCGGACGGGAGGTCTGCAATCCCCGGGGAAGCACCGGATCGGGGGATGCGCGCCAGCAGCAGCGCAGCGAGGATTGACGGGACGCTCAGGAAATTGGACGCTCGAATCCGGCGGCGCGCGCGAACGCGGATTGGATTGGCAAACGACAAGCAGTGGCCGTCCGCCGTGTGCCGTCCGGGAATAAGGATGAGGTGCGCTGCGGCAACGCAAAAGCTGGGCAAATTGCGGTGCGGCGCGGCGCAGTGTTCGCCGTCCGGAGGTCTTGGTCTTTTTGCGGGTTGCTGCTGGGAATAAACAGGCGATTGCGCAGCGAACGGGACCACAGCACGCAGCGTATGTAATGGTTGTCGTACACCACCAAGCCAATAAATTTGCGGTCGCCGCGCGGGAATCTTTTGGGTGGGAAAAAGCGATGGGAATAAGGAGGGAAAAGAGAGACAGACGGGAGGGGGATTGGAAACATGAAGGAAAAAAAGAGGGGAAAAGAATTGGTGCAAGAGAACACACACTCGCTGGACTGTGACTACTTGCTGCTGCGGCAGCGGCAACCAACCCGTACCGTGCCTTGCTTGCCTTGCCTTGCCTTGCCTTGCCTCCTGCTCCTCCTCTCCTCCTCCTCCTCCTCTTTGCTCCCTACCTACAAGAGGAGGAACAGGACGGGAGTCTTCCAACCTATTCCACATAGCGGCCATACCCAGACGGAACGGAGCGCAACGCAACCTATGCAACGCGGGCACCTCACATGGGAGTCCACAAGTCACTGGACAGAGACCACTCAGTCAAAGTCCCAAAATCTACCTGGTAACCAATCCAACGCACGCCGCAGCGAACTGAACTAGCCACGGATGGGACCAGGCTATGAGACGAACAAGGTCCAGGGAAAAATAGAGAGATCACGCCAACGGCCCTGCTGCTGCTCCTCTCTGCTAACGTAGTACGGATAGTTCATCTACAACGGCATGGCTGGATGGCTGGGGTTCCAATCTTGGTCCATCCCCCATTCTGCATAGGCGATCAGGAGCCGCTAATCGCACTCGCCGCCTGGGGGGGCCCAACGCCCGTCTCGTTCGACACGGGCAGGTATCGCCGTCAACGGCCTGATTTTGTCCTGCTTTGCCTAGTCTTTCCTCCCGGGTGTGTAAGCTTGTATTCGGTGCTAGTGAGCAGGCCTTGACAGACGTTGGCTGACCCCAGAGCTTGACTTTTTGGGCGGTATGACTTGGCAAGCTTTAAACATGGTTCCTTCACATCACAGGACAATTGGTTCGCTGAACAAGTCATGTTGGTTCGCGCCGTCCGCCGCGGCATGCTCCGCTGGCCTCTTTTAGCTCAACGCCCGCCGGAATGATGCTGGACACGCTCCCCTCAGCTGTTCAATTGCAATTCCTGAACGTTATTGACCAGGCGATAATCCATGATCATCTATCCTAGCCCTACGCATATTACATGTTGCGTGTGCTTGTGGGAGCAGCAACAAGAAGACCATAGCTCCCTCCTCGCTCTCGGTCTTGCCCCTCGAGCAGCAGTCAAGTCAGCAAGCAGTAAGCTAGGTAGGTTGCCTGCCGGAAAGCTTCGCCTTCCATCGCACCGGGGTCGCGCACTTCTACCCGCCCACATCGACGTCACTGATGCGACGGCATCTTGCATCGTAACAATTTCTTCATCGCCTCCTGATCAAATGATATTCCAGGCCAGCTCGGCTCCTCTCCCACAAGGCTCCGGGATCCTTGTCTAACGCCCCGTCCAAATATTTGTTGAGTCCTCTCCCTTCTCGGTCATTTGGCCGCCGGGTACGCTTCCCCGGCCGATATCGCCATGGGCCACCCCCTTGCTGGCCCACAAGTCAGCGCTACGGGGCCTGCACTCTGCAGCCCACCGCCCACACCTGCAGTCAGGCACTCCATAGTCAGTCTCACGACTATCCCATGTATGAAGCAATCCATCAGCGCCGATGGTTTAGTGGTAAAATTCTCCGTTGCCACCCAGCAGCGTCGGGGAGCCGGGGGTTCGATTCCCCCTCGGCGCAATCTTTTGCTTTTGACGGTATGTATCTATTGTTTCAATCTTTGGCTTTTCTTCCTGGGACACATATCATTCTTGAATGTTTTGAGATACTCTGTACTGCCGCTGACACTGTGGCTTCCCAAGCTTGGTGAGTTGCTAGACTTAGGCTGAGATTTAGGGAGATGACATTGAGCTTTCAGCGTCTGCGTTCCATCTAATTATTTATCCGGATCAACGTGCATGCTGCTTACACATGTGGCGACGCGGCGATGCCTCGTTCATGAGTAACCGCCCACAATTTGTTCGTTCGACTTGGAAGACCTGTCAGCCGGACCATACGATGCCCCGTTCCAGACCCTTATCCCTCTTACCACCGGGCTGCTTTGTCATTCATCAGGTCTGGTACGGGTGAATACGCATGTCTGTTGAGGATACAGGAGAATAGTATTGAAGTCGAGAGCAGGCTCCACCGCCTCTGCCCGATCAGTTGAAACTAAAACTGCGTGTGCCGATGCTGTAAATCTTTGCTTGACGGTCAAAGATAGCAAACACCTTGAATAGTTACCGAATCGTAGTTGTGAGATTTCAATGAGTCCACCGGTCCGTACATGCTGATCTGACGATTGGATGTTGTTCGTACCCAACTATTAGCTCGATTGTAATAAGACCCCCCATCGTTGAACGGCGCCAAGTGGTAGATTCCAAGGATCACCGGCGCGGTCTATTGCTTGAACAGTGGCGACCCATTGTAGACTGTGTGCAAACTGCCATACTGTTTCACGGCTACTGTCTGCCGATCCCGGGTCATCGTCCTCGTATGCCCAGGGCCATCTTTCATAGAACGCCGTCGCACCAAAGTACCTGCAGCCGCCTTCATGGAAAACCATTCGCTCTTCGTCCGGCATAGCTTCGATCTTCAATATGGCTTCTAGTTGATCAGCAGTGGGTGCTAGATGTTCTCTTCGCAGACGACGATCCACGAGCCACAACGTTTTGAGGTTGCCACGGGCAGGAACGTTCCTACTGGTTTGTACCAGCATGTCGTATTCCTTCCAGCGCTCGACGCCCAGTTCAGGCTGGCCTCCCTCCCACTCTCGTTGATACTGCTTAAGTTCAGCGATGCTCCACGACGGATCGAATTCCAGGGCGATGTGGCACATGCCCCCGAAACCAAGTCTCCAGGAGGCGAAGGGAAGTTGTTTGCTCAGATCCCAGATTCTCTGCCGAAGCGACGTCAGGTGTATAAAGATAAGGTCCGTGGCGGGAAGGACGGTGAAGAATTGGCTCTTCTCCCCGTGTTTCATTTCGAAGGTAGCGGGCATGTCGTGGTATGTGCTACTGAGGTGAACGACGCCTCGATCGGGCTCGCGATTTGGGCTGTACTTTTTCTTTTGAACCTCGTAAAAGTCGGTCCACTCATCAGGCCTGTACCGACGAAACATGGCCGCTCTTGACTCCCTGCAAGCGGTCCAAAGCCCGCTGTCGATGGTGTATGTTGAGTTGTTGCTGTAGGGGCTTCCTGTCGTGCTGTCTATCGTCGATGGAACCCCCACGACTTCCATTTGGCTCGTCTCTATTATCGGTGCGATGTGTCCGTCGAAGTCTGCAGGAATATTGTAGCAAGGGAAGATTGAAAAGTGTTGCACTCCGCGGATGTCGTGAGGACGGGTTGCAAAGTCCCATATCATTGTCCGGATCTCTGGACAGAGATCACCAAAAGTGTTGCACTCCGCTGATGTCGTGAGGACGGGTTGCAAAGTCCCATATCATTGTCCGGATCTCTGGACAGAGATCACCAAACGAAGAAAATTTCTGTGTAGCCATGGTTGTTCATAAAAGTGGTGTCTTATGAAATGATGCGATTATGTCGAGAAATAGAGATTTGAATGGAGAAAACGCAAACAAGAGCGAAGGGTGGAAATTTGCAGCTTTTTGATGCTGTGGTTAGATAACAGTCAAGCCTTTTCGGAGGTGGGTGTACTGGACCTGAAAAGCTTAAGAAGTTAGTAGGTACTAGGGAAATAAATCTTGTGGATGGAACAAAGCTTTAGATAGGAGTAGCAAGGTGCTGGTAAAGGTTGTGAGGGTGAAAAGGTTGATTAGTTAAATTGTTTAGATTGTGGACCTGTGAGATTAGAGTCAACTCAAGTAATCTTCATCATAATGGTGAGGTTTCACGGAGGCTTTGCACATAATAGGGTCATTGCATCTAATAATTACCATTAACTCACTCGTAAAAAACGCTCTCTTGTTCAATCCATGTAGTACTGTTCTTAGTAATGCATTTCTTGTTCTTGGAGGGGGACAACCAAAACGTGGTCAATAACAGACGGTTTCAAGATTAATGTATGAAAACCATTCACAGACTGAGCCTTTTCCGCTGGGAAGTGGACGTGCGATGGAACTTAGATCTTGTAAGACATAAAAGCAGAGGATCAACACATTAGATCGAAACTTAAGGGCAAGCCCAATCGATGGGATGCTCGCAGTATTCGCTGAAAAGGCAGTCTGATTGAAAACCCCTGTCAACGCAAGAATCAATATACAATAGTAGACGATGAAGTTTAGTAACATTCTATGCCAGCGTCGTGCGCCTTCCGCCGTCGTTTATTGTCGCACTTTTCGCAGAAGTATTCGCTTTGAACATAACACTACTCTTCCTCATAAGGCTGATAAAAACTGTAAGTGAGAAATAGACCTGCAATCTGCGATCATCTGGTATTACATTCGAAATACTAAAATCCTTTTTCTTTTCTTTTAGTCATCTAATATTCTATCTTTACTGCATTTTGAAATATCGCTCAAGACAGTTTTTTACGTCCCTAACCTAGACCTATAAAAACAGGACTTCAGTCTAGATTCAAGAATCAAAACCGCCAAATGGCTTGGGACCCGGGAGTAGCAACTATTTTTTCTAAAGTTGTGTGATGGTTTGACTTACGCCTGCTATACACCTCGCGATTGGGTGGATCAGAGATGACGGAAGAAATCAAGAGCTTTTCGCTAGTCTGTATGGTTCGTCACATCTGTTCTCTGTTTATTCATTCCGAAATTACACATATGATCGACGTAACTTTAATCTGCGAAGGTGCCCGGGCACATTCAACGCCTTCAACGGAACATGACGCTGCCTGATATGTAGCAGTGTGCTTCAAGATAAAGGATTATCTAGGGGTCCAGCTGCTTGTAACGGTCTTCCACAGATAGCTGCTATGACCCAATAAATGTCAAGCTTAAGGAGTCTTCAATTTTAGATCCGGCGAGGGCTATCCACGTGTGTCTGGCTTGCTGGTTTCTGTCTCATTTCCCCTTTTTATCTGCACCGTAACATGGAGAACAAGTTATGCGATATCCCTGACAAGCTTTTAACCCAAACATCTATAAATACCTGCGTCATGAGATTCAACAGAAGGATGGCGCGCAATTCCACCTTCATGCGGGCCTGTCGAGAGGGGTCAATTGATTTTGACTCTTGAGAACGCTACGTTCGGACGACGCACTACCCTCTGCGGTTCTTCCGATGGTTTTCGTTCAATTAAAGTCTGCGACGCAACGCTTCCACTTCGAATTTACTTAGTATTTGTGAAGAATACCACGCCAGTGGTGACGTATTAGAATGGAATGTTGAAGGCTGACTTGAGTCGCGGTCATCTGATTGGCCCTACCACCAGTCAAGACCACGCAGCATCAAAAGGCAGTGGGCACAGAGGCACTGGATCGCTGCACAATCAAACCAACACTCGATTGACTCTCCTTCACATCTAGAAATACCAAGAGCCCATTGAAATATGCAACGAAACACGACACGAGGTTGGCAAAGTTCCGCTCACAGTGTCCAAGCATGATCACCCCCTATTCGGTATCTGAGTGATGAGTGGCCGACCTCGCTCGTTGAAGCAGGTATAAATGCCGACATCGTCTTCATAGAGTGAGCATGGAGGCCTTGAAGGCCAAGAAAATCAAGCGTTTGACTGGATTTCATATTGGATCATGGAAATCTGTCTTGAGTTCCCTAGTGTTCTCAATCAAAAAGCAATCGCCAGGCATCACGATCAACCCAGATCTACAGTATCTATCGTTCAGAATCGCCGGCTTCGTATTGTTATCAAGAATACGCAATGCCGTAGGCACTTCCCAGCATCTTGCTCCGATCATAGTACGCTGTCTCCACAGGAGAGTAGGCTGTGAGTAGCAATACCATGACTGAAGTCGACTGCTTCCAATAAGAATATTCCCGGAAGCTAACGAATTGGTTCCTGATTCGTAAGAGAAGAGTTCAACCCCTTTTGATCTCGCACATTGGTACAGTGGCTCCCCTTTCTGCTGATTCCGGATCAAACAAGAATGCAGCAGGCCTGTGTAGCTCTAGGCCCTGCTTGAAGCGATATATGTATACTATGGCAGGAGATCCGGAACATGCGGAAGAAACTACCCAGGGAATGAGTATAAATAAGACGGCCAAACGCACAATCTTCGGGAGTTGGCAATCAGGCCCTTCGATGTCGATATTTGATCAAAGGCCATCATGACCAGTTGAGACATGCCGGATACAACCTCAGAATGTTTCCTCACCGTGTGAGTGAACATCAACGCTGGAGCGTGAAAAATGACTCCATAATACCAACGCAATCTTCAGTCATCCTCACCGTTGGGGTATCGTCAGATAATACATCAAGAAAGAAGACCACAGTGGGTCCTCAATACAGCTCTCATGGCCCATGGCTTGAACCATGAACGGGACATCGGGCCCGAGAGAAGCTCGCGCGAACGTTATGAGTTTCTAACTAGAAACAGGCAACGGTACATAGATACATCATTGTGCCTGAAGATGCTTGATCCTGCCAGAAAACCGTACTTTTATACTGAGAGCAGGATTTCTCCCAGACGCGGGACGAGGATTGTCTCTGAGTGTCATGATACCTGGACACAACGCCTTGTACTAGACGCCTCCACTGTACAGCAGTAACACACTCTTCTCATCATCTGGCCTCCTCCCAAACGAAGAAAGCACCAAGACATGTGAGCCGCGACACAACGGACCGGCCACATTCACGTGTTTATACAGTCAGTGTGAACATCGACTGATCATTGATCAGTATAAATAAAGCCTCAGCGCTTCTTACTGAATGAGTTCCGGGCCAGCAATGCCGCATGGATCCGTACCGCACGGGATTGCAGAAATCTGGTATTCCACCGAGACCTTGAATCCTCTGCAAGAGCCAACTGCAGACATTTCCACCGGAACCCCCCTTTTCACCGCCTCGAAGCCATCCATGCCCCCTTGTCTGCCCACAACATATCCAGGCCAGAATACATACACGACGACAACGCCGATGAGAACCACCTCCACACCATTTCTCGTCAACTTGCCTCTGCGTACTCACTGCCGAGATGAGTTGTAGCTATGCCCGATACAATCACAAAAGGCCTTCGAGACCGTTCGCACATTTGTCTAGACTTCACGAAGAATCGAATTGGCGTGGAACAGGAGAAAGCCAGCTAGCCGGCCACCCATATTATACGAACCAATACCTTGATTCTTATTCCGAAGAGGGCCTCTGGAGCTGACCAGACCAGCAAGCGCGCTAAATTCAGAAAGTGGTCATGGGGGTAATGGGATTGGTTTCCCGTTTTGAGGAACCGGCTGGCGGTGTTGCAATGTTTCTGTGTGGTTCACCTGTGGCCTAACCTGGTGTCGTTATGTTTTCTGCCAAAACCTCGTGGAACTTGTAAAGCAGACTGACAGCCTTGCGGCCATGGCGCTTTTGATGAGTAAATGAGCCTCTAAGCTGGGACGCTGCGCATGTCACCCAAACCCATGCCCACCGATGAGGGTGACTACGGAGCACCATGAACATCACATGCGAAAAGAGACAGCCCGTGATCATTCCAAATGCCCTTGCTTTGTGGTGGGCTATGATCTACCTATACACGTCCAGGGCGACAATCAAGCGTCGCCCCGGAATATGACCCTCGTAAGGAGAAAATGGGGAAAACGACCCATGCTAAACGCCGGCAATCCATTTCGTCATTCATAATCTGCCGCCGGCCAGTCCCCCCTGACATGGTTTTGTCCATGCCCATTATCACTTTTCACTCATCCAACCCTTGTGGCAGCCATGCCTCCCTTCACTGGGCCCTGCGCCCGTCTCTCGAGTTGTCTCCCGAACCACTCGAGCCACCTCCCCGAGAAAAGGTGTTTCTCAACCAGTTCAAGGGTCCGTGACTGGATCCGCCATCTTGATTGTTATTGTCTTGATTTCTCTCCCAGTTTCCTGAAGACGGGCTTCTGTGTCTAGCTCTGAATGAATCGGACTGGTGCCGACGTAGGCTAGGAGGCGAATGAGAATCCCGGCGAGACCGGAAGCTAGACATTCGGCTTGTCTCCTGAGGGCGCTGGGGATTGATGTCTCGGCCTGTGCTAAAGCCATACAGAGGGGAAGGAACATCCCAATCGGTAGCCGCGGATCGGTCCGGACGCGGCCAGTCCGCCGGTACTGGAGGTGGACCGAGTCCACCTAAAAAGACTGGGCGGCTGCCAAAAGACTGCGCTCCCCAGTGGCCGGGGATCCCAGGAGGCGCATCATCCCAGTATACAGGGTTCTGGTTGCTGCCAGATGAACCTGGGGCAGCATCAGGAGAATGCTGGGAAGCGTTGTTTCCGCTGTTGTTAGCATTGCTCGCACTGCCGCTGGCATTGTTGCTGCTCGACTCCTCAATAGGAGTGCGGCAGATCGGGCAGGTGTTGTGCTCCTTCAACCACATCACGACACACTGATCGTGAAACCAGTGCTTGCAGGGCAGAACTGTCGCATCATCACCGAGGCTGAAGTCGTCAATGCAGATTGTGCACTCAGCCTTGCCCTCTGGTCCCAGCATTTTCTCGTCGACCTTTTTGCGCTCCAGCTTGCTGAGAGCGTCCTCGGTAGCCGGAGGTGCCGCGTTCGACTGAGGGTTTTGCTCCATCAAGGTGGATATTATCCGATCCAAGGCCTCCTGAGTGTACACAGCATCTCCATGACTAGCGTTCGCCGGGTTGAGCATGTTGAGAATCTCATGGAGAAGTGTAGGCGCTCCACCGGCCGCACGCTGCCCTTGGCCAGGACTGGGAGGTCCGCCCGGAGTTGGGGGTCCTGCTCCTGCCAGAACACTGCTGAAGATACTGGGAAGCTGATTAGCATTGGATCTGATGGATATCATGGTGACTCGAGGTCCATTGGTGGGGTGCCCACGGGGACTTTGGCGAACATACGATTGGAAGGGGTCGGCTCCAGGCCCGACGGGGGATCGGTTGCCGCCTTGATGGATATGGATCGGTCCAGTAGCGATTGTGAAGCTTGTAGTTCCTCCACGGCCTTCTCTGTAGTAGGTGCGCACATTGCCCGGGCCTCCAAATAGACCACCGCCAAATCCAGGGGGCGGCCGGGTCTCGTCTGGCGGCGGGCGAGGAGGCATGCCCATACCAAACTCATTGACCATATCAATGAAACGCCTGATAATCTGGTCGCCGTCGGCCGGGTCCGTCGGTTGCCGAGCGTTGGGGGAAGCACCCTGTCCAGGTCTCTGGTTGTCCCATATCGTGCGATGGAGAACAAAGCCACTGGGTCCTCGGTGCAAATGCTCCTCTATGTCGGCCTCTTCTGGGTCAGAATCGTCGTCCAACGGATGTCTGTGGCGATGAGAGGGTGAATCATGCAGCGGAGGGCCATCCTCAATAAGTCTGGGGTCGTTGTCCGGCGAAACCTGTGCATTCGTTAGATCTTGCCTCCTCGGGACCGTAGGTAGTTTTATTTGACGTACGATTTCCGTTATCTCGCTGTCGCAGCGAGGACACTGCAAACCATGCTCATCTTGCCACCACTCGTTGGAGCAGGCGTGACAGTATACAACTTCCCGACCGGCCGTGGCATCCAGGTGACCGCCTCTTGTGGCGTGCGAATCCATTTCAGCCTGGTTGCGCTGGTAGGCTGCTAGGGCGGTAAGTCCAAGGCCCACAGCGAGGCCGGCGGCTCGGAGTGCTCTGAACGCCAGGCTGGATGATGTGGAAGGGCGAAGTTTGGGTAGGGCTGTTGAGAGGGGCAGTATTTCGTTCGGCGGGCGCGTAAGCTATTGGCGAGGGCTGCCGAGTGCACTCGTAGTATCCGATAAAACGAAAGCCCAGTGAATGAAGGTCGAGAGGCAAATTTCGAAGCCAGTGCGGCCTTCGAGAGGAGGTCGTTGTGCTGGTGATGTAGGAAACAGGCTCGCGACGTCAGCCGAATCGAGGTTCAGGTCGTTATCGGCGGAGAGCGGGAGCGCACGACGGCAGTATGGTGGCACGGAACTGTAGGTCGGCGGTGGAGGCGGAAATGTGGATATGTCGAGCCTGAGTGCAGCAATGTCAGAGTCGGCCTTATGCTTCAAAACGGGAGGCGCAGCCAATGAGGTAGAAACCAAGATTCGCCCCAGAAGCTCGTCTTCGGCATCCAGCTCCTCTGCCCTTCTCCAAGACGGGCTTGCGCAATGGAGGTGTGTTGGGATGTGGTGGTAAGGCGTAGGGGTGGTGGGCGGGACGTACCTAAGCTAAGCCATGTACAGTGAGCGGAGCTTGGAGAGGAGCATTTCTCCAACAGAAAGCAACAGCAAAGGGCGATGATCGCAGCGCGGAGTAGCTGTAGGTTATTTAGAGAGCGAGAGCGAGACGAAGTGGTAGACGCGTATTGTGCTTCGGGAGGCGAGGGTGAGTCGTAGGAAGTTTCCAAACGGAAGCAAATGAACGAGGAAAAACAAAGAGGGAGAAAAAAAACCAGGGTCGCTTTCACGTTTGATGCGTTGGTCTTCCGTTGGTCTTTACTCTTGGGAGCAAAGAGGAAATGGAAGGCACGGGCGGTCGGTAAGTGTAAGTAAGGCAGGGTCGAGGTACCACTCTCTGACGTGACGTTTATGGTGGGGGGGCGGTCAGGGTAGAGTTGCTTGCCAGCATGCCCAGGTAGGTAGGTACCTTACATCCGCACCTACCACGCTCGGTTACTAATCCCGCCGCGGACCAGGTGCATTGAATGTTGGCCCCCACTTTGGACCAGCTCTCTCCCCTTCCACCGGCTTCGGTGTGGCGGTGCGTGCCTAGTGCCACCATGTCACGCCATGCGATTCTCGTGTGTTACCTGAATCTCAGCAAATGATTCACTTGGTCTTGGTTATCTTAGAGTTTGGTTTCTTCAGCCATCACGTGCTGAGGTATGGACATATCTCAAAGGCGCTTTAGTTTGGAGTGGCGAGCTGGCAAACATTCCTGATGCGTCCTTGCGCTGCTTCAATCTGGCCGTTTTGATAAATCATTGAGGCCAAGTTTATGCAAAAAATAAAATAAAAAATATGTTAAATCGTAGCTAAATTTTCGTACATGTTCGTCTCTTGCAGTTCTTCCGTCCCGGCCTAAGCCCCTCATTTAGTCCAGGCCAGGAAGCCAACCGTTACTAGCCAAGGAGCTCAGGTTATCAAAGTTCGTAGCGTTGGTCGTGTCCTCTGGTGACTGCCGCGGCGGAATCCCGCTGTTGCTGTCCGTGAACACGAACATCTGGTCGTTTGTCGGCATGGACCCTGGCATATTCCACGCCTCAAAGTTCTGATGCCACTTAGCGCCGTCGTAAAGAAACCAATCTTGGTCGAGCCCCCGGAATACCTGGCCCGTCGAGACTCTCGGTGCCGAACCGCCTGCTTGCGAGGTACCCATGCTGCCACTCTGTGCGCTGTTCATCGGTGTGAAGCGTTGTGGTTGTTGCTGCTGGTACATAGACTGGGCAAGGCCGGTCGGAAGCCCACTACCACCGAGAGACTCTGAAGTAATACTCATGCTGGGCCCGTTGTCGGCAGGCCGTGACCTTGCTGGAGGCCCCGCGCCGCTGATCTGTGCCAAGGACGCGCTTCCCCTAATGATATCGCTGGGAGAAAGGTCTGCTTGGCTCACTGCGGGTAGGTTATACTGAGTGATTGGGCTGACTGGCTCTGGTTCCGTGGTCGTCGGGACGTGTGATGCCGGTTGCTGTGACGGTGAAGCGGTGGTATTGGATCGTGGCGTTGGCACATCGGAGGTGTTGAAGTGGCCATACTTCTCATCGGTCCGCTGCAGAACAACGGAAGCTTCCTCAGGCAGCTCAACGTTCCACTTGCGTGCTAGAACACTGATGATGCTCAAAGTCCGCCGGGCGCATGGCCAGTCCTCGGCAATCTCCTCGAGGTGTTTTACGCCGTGGATGATGTCTCTTTTGGCGGTCTTCTCGGGGAGGTTGAGCAGGTGGATTGTACAGGCGCTGTGGATCATGTAAACGGCAATGTTACAGATCTGGCGTAGGTTCCACGACTTCTTGTACAGCCTCATCAGCTTTGACATGGCGCCAGCGTTAGCGGTGCATATCCTCCTAGGCGAGACGTGCGACGGAAGCGGGGACGCTGCTGGCGTATACTTCAAGAAGGGCCTGAAGAGGTGGATGTATTGGAGATGGAAGAACATGCTGTTGACAGTTAGAAAAGGGACCGGCGGCTCGACGATAACATCGCAAGACTTACTGGAGAAGGATCACGTGTGGCATTTGCCCTTCCCTTGGCTCCAGCTCTTGAGGGAGTTCCTTGCGCCAATCCTCGAGCCTCCGATGCAGCTCGCTCAAATTCTTCAGCTCCACAGCCTTGCCGCTTGACCGGCCAATATGGTTAGGGTGGTAAAAGAACAGTAGCAAGTCGCTGCTGATTTCACAAAGTGTTGAGAACTGCAACCCTACCGCGCGCGTCCTCGATGGCTGCCTGTTGGTATGGTCGGATCCTGCGTCCGTATAGGGGGACCAAAGTTCAGCGTCCTCGTTGGGGAAGACATCGTACTTGGGTACGTTGTATGAGTTTTTGGGTATCTGTGGCAGCCGCCCAAGATAGTTGGACCATGCCTTGTCAAACAAGAAACAACCCCAGAAGGTCACCCTCCTGGCGTCCACCCCTTGTTCGCCGAGATTCTTCTTGTCCGTTGATGTGCCGCCATCATCATAGTTCAAGCCGAGATCCTGGGCCATTCGAAAGGCCATGCCGGAGTACACCCATCCCTTGGCCTCGCGCCCGCACCCGGCTTCCCGAACGGACATGAGGGCCAATGCCTGAACAGTGGTGAGCTTCGGGCGTTCATACTCGTCATTTTCGACGATAAGTCGTTTTGCCTCGGCGAAGAAATGGTCTCCCTTTGTGCGGCTGTCGCCTGGTGTCCCGCAGGCGCCAGGCACGCTGGTGAAGTGACTTCCGAGAGCCAAGACAGCGTTGACAAGTAATGGCGAGCAATAAACAGTGTTGGAGTGGTTTACCCCGTGCTTGCCCTTGAAGAGGTCCTGGTAAAATAACGTTTTGGACATTGTCGTAAAGTAAGTGTAGTGATAGTTGAAGTACATGTTCAGCAAATGGGCGATGAGTTCCTTATCCTTCGTCACCCTTGTCCAGCTGGTGAAAGGATCTTCGTTAGCCGAGTTTGTGTCCGACTCGGGCTCGTTGGAGCTAGCTTCACCTAAGTCAACGTAGATGAGGTTGGAGGTGCCTCCGATGAAGCGCACTGAGCCGTTTTCTAGGCGTAGCTCGCCCATTTTGCGGGCCAATTCTCTTTCACCCTCTATGGGTTGGTCAGCGGGATACTCGTCTTCCCCTTCGTCGTTTTCCGCAGTCTCCTGGGACATTACTTCTCGCCGCGAAATCTGCTGGGCGACAGTGTCGAGGCTGTCACAAGTCCTGATCCTCCGGACAATTTCTGGCACCTCGTCTTCGGAGGCGTTAAGGATAACTTCGATGAGAATCTGCAGGGTGGAGTTCTGTGCCTTCATACTGTCGGCTTTCTCCCTGTAGACGCCTTTCCGACGATGATCTGAGTTGGGATCATAAACGCACTCAGTGCCATAGACGCTGGCGCATGCCGCGCAGCTTGGGATTGCGCCATCACATTTCGACTTCCTCCTGCGACAGGCTACGCAAGCTGTGCTCACACATCGTCGCTTCTGGGGACCGTCGCCGCCCTTGCGGGACTTCTTCTTGGGCTGTGGCGCTGAGGAGGAATCCGGAGAGCTCGTGCTAGGGTTGGCGGAAGACGCCTGAGGAAACAGATGTTGGTTGTCCATCTCGCCTCTTTCGTCGACTGGCACAGAGGACGTCAATGTCATGGCCCAGTGTGCTGGGTCCGGTGCAGACGCGGAGCACGAAGATGTGGGAATATGATGGGGGCGGTATTCCGGGGAATGGGGACGGTGCAGCAGGAGGAGCTGGTGATGGGCAGATTACCCCACCAGATCAGGGAGGGCGGCGAGATGACGCTGCTGTGCCTTAATCGCAGTGCGGCAGAGATCAAGATGCACTGGGCGAGACCTGGGCTGGGGATCTGAATGCGACAGGCGTGGATCTGAGGGGTCGCGGAGTCTGCGGGCGGGCGCCGCAGTGGTCTAACGTAGGTAGGTAGGAAGATATCGATAAGGAAAGACACCTTGCCCTGTCGTCGAGATGAAGAATCTGGCTGGCAATTGGGGCGTGCAGGGTATGCGGGATTGGCGCAGCGCAGCGTCTGATGCGCAAAGCGAAGAGATGGGCAGGGCAGCCGGGGTGGCTTGGCCGGCTGATATCCGGAGAGAGTGAAGGTATTGAAGAAGGGTGACTCCAGCGGTTGCTGAATAGCAGCTGGTGGTTGGTATGTCTGGGTCTTAAAGTTCTTCAATCATGGCTGCTCGAGGAGTGACTTTTGATTTGGAGTGTACGAGAACAAGGGAGTTCTTCGAGTTGTCTACGGCGGAATCAGAACATGTTCTTATGAGGGAAGAAGCTGACCAGGAAAAGGGCGTTAGGACAGGCCTTGGGATGCTGGAGGGGTTTGGTGTCTCGTGCGCCGCCCGGCTGGTTCGCGGGCTGTTCGGGCTCAGAAGGTGGGGGATAATTGCATAGCAACACTGGATATTGAGATATTACGTACCTAAAACCAGGCCTTGGTGCTTGCCTTGGGAAGAAGTCTGTGTCGCTGGAACGAAACGTTTTGCGCCGGCCCCCGGTGCTGTACACTACGAATGAGTCGCGGTACTGAACCGAAGTGTCAACTGGTGTGGGATGGTACCACAGAAGTGTGGAGGGGATGCCGTGCTGGTGGCTAGTCCATGGAAGACAGTAAGTAAGGTACGGCTAGACCATGGGGGAGGGAGGGACGGAAGGCAACCGACAAATCAAGGGCCGGGTTCAGGTTGTAAAGTCGAGCGAGGGGGGTAAGGAGAGACGGGAACCAACAAAGCGGGATGAGAAATCAATCGTCTTTGACAGGTCCAGGCTTTCTTTTGACAACGGGTGGAAGCGTCGACTTGCCTGTGGCTCGGGCCTAGGCGGTGGACGATGCTAGGATAACAGGCAGAGCGCCCCGGATCGTCAGGTGAAGGAAGTGCGGCAGCTTAGAGGTGGACTGCCAATAGGTTGGTTGTGGTTAGAGGCGTGTAAGTGTTGAGTCAAAGCTGGCTCTGGTAGAGAATCCGACGATTCGTCAGGTAAGGTAGGAGACGGAAGTGTGCAGAGTGGTTTAGCAAGTGCAAAAGTGCAACAGCTATGACTCCATCAGTAAACAAACCTTGGGGTGCATTACACCACTTAGCCCTCAACCCACCTACACTACCTACGGTCCTGCTTAGAAGTTACCTACTAATTAGGTAGTAGTAGGTGAGTAGTAAGCCGCAGACTGGCGCCCTCCAAGGCTGCTCCAAAATATTTGGGACGATTTGATATCTCCGCGGCCCGTCAACGCACGAATGGGGAGGCGAACCGCCAAGAAGGGAACAACCATGTCTGGGCGCACTGCGGGAAGGCCTCGGTGGAGTCGTTTGGTTACAGCATCGCCAAACGCCCAGGGCTGTTGCTTCGAGAAGTGGATGAATGGTTGAATTGCTGGATATCCCTGGATGATGTGTGTCCTTACAGGCGAGGACAGGATTCTCGAGGCCAGACACCGGATTTCCAAACAGCTGCCATTCAGCAGGCGCTTCACGTAGTGATCTCAGCGTTGCAAGAGTCAAACTCTCGTGTGCCTTTGTCCCGCCATTGTGTTCCGTCCTTGTCTGGCTCGACCGTCAACTCGGAAACTCGGCGTCTGAAATGCTGTCTGCCTTTCTGTCCTGCGACGATCTTCGTCCGACGTGCAGAGGACAGGGCAGCAGATGCTGGACGATGCAGTTTGAGATACCCGTCTATGCGAGTATCCCATGCAGAAAAAAGTAAGGAATTCCATGTGGAAAGGCGATCCGTTGTGGGTTGTGATGTGGAATCATATATGACGAAAGGAGTTCTCCTTCTTGGCATCCAATACAGAATGAAGCCGTTGGCAGGCATCGTCAATCCAAGATCCTGCCTGCCTTCCTTGAAGAAGGGCCAGTTGAAGTTTCAGTGCACGTTCCTTCCTCACAGCTGCACCACACCACGGCAGGCAGGGGCGGCTCCTGCATCCACTCCACGTCCACTCGCAGTGCTGCACTGTTGCAGCAACCCGTCCACCTCTCCCCACATTTACCGCCGACCTGAATCTTCATCCATGGCTACTTGTCACAGCACTCTGACAAGATGTTCAGTGTTCGCTCTCGCGCGAGGTGTGAAGGGTTCTGCAGCCTGCCCCGCTTCGCATTTGAGGTCAGTCCAATCCCATCTGATCCAATCCAACTCAACCCATTCAACCTTGCCCGAGAGAGTTCAAACCCACCACGTCTAACTCAACCACCCGCGTCAAGCTATCAACGCCCGCCTCGGAAACCACCAGAACTAGACGGGCTGCCTCCCGCATGACTCTACTCTAGTCTTGCGGTCAGTAATTAATGTGCGATGGCATCCGTACTGCCACTCGACCGACGTCACCGGCCGAGCTATGGCCAGCCGACAACCACTGACCCGTTTCGATCGCTAGATTAGCTTCGTCTGTTAATCCCGCCCGCCCGCCCGCCCGCCCGCGCCGCCACCGAGCTCCAAATGGCCGAGGCTCTGACCGTGATAGAGGTCGCCGCGTTCATCACCGAAGTCGTTGACCGTCTCTGCACCTACGTCTCTGCCGTGAGATCCGCCAAAGATGACATCCGCAAACTCACCCAGGAGCTCTTTGCTCTCAAAGGAGCCATGTACCAGGTTAATCTTCAGACAAGATCAGACTCATTTGAGCCATGGCAGACTCAGGTCCAATCTGTCCTCGCCTTGACCAACGAGACCCTCGACGCCATGCAAAAGAAGCTCGGAACTCCAAGCACTTCCAAAGTGGGCCAAGCTATCCAGAGCCTGACTTGGCCTTTCAAGTCGGATCATGTCAAACACTATCTGGCAACCATTGAGCGCTCCAAAACCTGGTTCATTATGATCCTGATGCGCGACTCGGTCGACACCACCGCGACTGTCTTGACGGAGATGCAGCGATTGACAACCATGGTGCGCCAAGACATCCTCGACAAGAAGACCCACCAAGAGCTCGAGGAAACTGCCGACTTGCTCAAGTGGTTGTCGCCCGTCAACAGCAAAGACAAACTGCGTGACTCTGCTGCTGACCGAGTGCCGGGGAGCGGGCAATGGATCCATGCCGGCCGGTTCTCGGCATGGGAGGAAGGCGGTCCGACCAACTGGCCTGTGTTTTGGATTGCCGGCCGGTGTAAGTTCGACCCCGAAGCCCCCGTCTGCTGTCAACCTGCCTCGACTAATGCAATCAGCGGGTTCCGGTAAAACGGTTCTTTTGTGAGTCTCTTGCTGCCAAGGTTTAGCTTGCCATCGCTTACACCTCTTCAGTTCTCACCTGGTCGAGAAGCTTCAAGAGCGGATCGACTCCGATGCCTTGGACGCGACCAGCAAAGTTGGTCTGGGGTTTCACTGTTGCTCGCTGGATGATACTGCGTCTCAAGCGATACCGAATGTGTTTGGGTCCATCTTGGCTCAGATCGCAGCCGCGAGACCAGAAATCCTCGATCATGTTCGGCCGCTCAGGCAGTCGGGTAACACTTTGATACCCCAGAACAACCTGTCCATCACCCAGATCCATGAGGTCATGGACCAGGCATTGGGGCTGTTCGACATCTTCTATCTCACAATTGATGCCTTGAACGAGACCAGCCATGAGGCCCTCATCATTCAGATCTTGCTTGATCTCTGCGAGAAACATGCCAATCTCCGCGTCTTGGTTACTTGTACTCACGAGCCTGTTGATGCATCCCCCAAGATACATCTTAGGCAAATGAACACCGAGTCCATCCATTCGGATATCGAGCTGTACGTGAAACACAGGCTATCAAACGAACGCAGCCTTCAAGCCCTGAGGCCCGAAATTCAAGCGGAGATAAGGACCAAGATCGTATCAGACGCTGATGGGACGTATGTTGCGACAGAACACCAAACTTCTACATCATGAACTGACAGTTTCTAGGTTTCGATGGGCAAAAGTCTGCATGGACAGACTGAGTGTGCTTCGCACGCCACGGGATGTAAAGCGAGCACTCCAAGACATGCCCTCTACCCTCAACGAGACCTACGCGGCAATCTTGAACCGCATCCCACAACAAGATAAGGAAATTGCCCGCGAGGCCCTCGCCTGGCTGAGCTTTTCCCTGCGTCCTTTGGGCCTCGAAGAGCTTGCGGAAGCCGTCGTCGTCGAAGAAAACGACACCGACATTGATAACGACTGCCGGCTGAACGACCCGTCCATCATTCCACAGATATGTCAAGACCTGGTCCACGTTAGCAAAAAGACCGTCACTCTCGCTCACGACTCAATACGAACTTGCTTGCAATCGGATTGGATTCGCACATCCGACGCTTCAGACTTTGCGCTCGACACCACGGAGGGCCACCGCAAAATGATGCGCAAGTGCCTTGCATACCTTAACTTCAACCCGTTCGCTTCAGGCCCAACAAACAAACAGAGGCAGATGGACAGTCGCTTCGCCAAATACCCTCTTCTCGACTACGCAGCGACCATGTGGCCAATTCACTCGGAACGATTTGCAATGGCTGAAGCCGACGAGCGCCTTATCCTCGACTTCTTCGAGACAAAGAAACACTCAAATGGCGGCCCGTTCGAATCCTGGGTGCAGTACATCATGCAGACAACCAATCTGAACGCTATCCGTAATACAGAGCCCTTGTACTACGCTGTTTCATACGGCATGACATCCATCCTCAAGCTCCTTCTCAAACCAGAGCACAAGGTCGATGTCAACAAGAAAGGCGGACGGTTCTACTCGCCACCGCTCTTCGTTGCCGTCTGGAAGGGCAACGTCGAAGACGCCAAGTTGCTATTGAGAGCAGGTGCAAACCCGGATGCCTACGACACGATTGGACAAACCAGCCGCCGTCTGGCCGTCTCTCGAGACATGGACGACTTAGTAGAGCTCATCGATGAGCTGTGGCCAGACAAGGTATGGCATACCGTCGCGCTCAAGGCTGAACGGCGCAAAAAGTCTGAAAGGTGGGAGCGCTTTAAGCAAGACTCGGCCAGGCGTCGGATGGAATCTCAGCAGCTTAGGATCGAGTGGGTGGAGTCATGAAGTGTGCCTCACCTCTCGCAACCAAATAGGCCATAAATCGCATCACCCAAAAGCACGATACCCTTTTAAGATCACAACAGCTGCAAGTTTTCAGCACCCGGCACCTAATCACTCTTAATACAGCTTTGTGTATACAATGCTGCAACACCTCACTGGAAGAAGCATCGGCCAAAGTGTTGGGCAAACAAGTTAATACACAAACCCTCCTTATTGGAGACCACCCATGTTTTCTGTGCTAGAGCGACTGCATTGCCTATGGGTTCGCATATACTAAGTATCAGTAGTACTGGCGTTATTACACATCCGAAGACCAGGCTCGCTCCAAGCATAACAAAGAGCGTCAGATTTTGGAGAACGATGTGCGAAGACATTGACATTGCAACCCAAGTCAGCTCGAAATCATCGATATTTACAAGGCTATTTACATGAATCCAAACATTCGTACATTCATCCATCCTGCCCCCCCCCCCCCCCCCCCCCCCCCCCACCCCAACTCCCCTGGTATAAACTTGTAAAGAAGAATCAAAAGTATCGAAAAAGCCAACAAGTAGACAACGTCCCATCCCTTTCCCCCAAAGCTGATGTACTTCATCGCAATGTGTGTGACGTTTTTTTTTTTGTGTGGTCCGCCCATATCCCGCCATACCCGATCCCCAGCGCCGCGGCCAAAATTCCCATGTCGCACCGTTTCCGTTTTCCGTATCCCGTATTCCATCGTGATGTTGCCGTCCACACATCAAATATCTCGTTTTTCATACTATAACTATCTTCTAAGGATGAAAGGCCCTAAAGAGCGAGGCCAGTCCCGTCGCCTGTCCAGCGGTACAGCGCAAGCAGCTCGCGACGGCGCTGGTGCTGCTCGTTGAGGTCTTCGGGCACACGGCCCCTGACTTGAGCCAGAGCGCTTCGCATCACTTTACTAAAGTTGCGCTGGATGAAATGGTCAGCATACGGGTTGTTCAGTAGGAAATCGCACAATGGAGGCCCGCTTACCTGATACTCCGTGTTGAGCGTCACGACGCAAGCCTCATGTGCGCGCACAATCGTCTCGCACGCCTTGACGACGCTGGGCGACGCTTCGAGCTGGAGCTTGTCGGCGATGAGGAGCAGGAGGAAGGACCCTTGCAGCAGGTAGATGCCGAAGAAGAAGGGCATGAACTCCAGGCCGGGATCGAACTCGAGAATGTTGCTGATGGCCTCGGCCGCCGAGACGGCGTGGCCCGTTGCCGTGATGAAGCCCTGGGACGAGATCCAGAGGTCGTTGTCGTCAATGAGGTTGATGGGGTCCCATTTGCCGGCCAGGAGGATGTGCAGGACGTGCATGACGTGGGTGCCGTAGGCCATGACGATCTTCGTTTGGATGTCGCTCTCGGTCATGCGATTCGACGCGTTGGTGTGGACTGAGTGGACAGACGGAGTGCCGATGTCTGCAATGGAGCCGTGCTCGCCATTTTCCGGGTTGACAAGGTCAATCTTGTCGTCCAGGTTGACATGGCGCGTGAGGTGCTGCTGCTCGAAGCGCTTGAGGCTGTGCTCGTAGGCCTCTAGGTGTCGTGTGATTTCGCTCGCCTGGTCGTCCCACTCACGGGCGGAACGAAAGCCAACGCCGAACCTGGGGTGATTGCGGGCGTGGTGCAGGTCGACGATCTCGCCCAAGATGGTCATGAGGGGCAAGAAGTACCCGAAAATGCTATGCCCTGTGCATTCGAAATGCGGACCACGGACACGGCCGGACTGGCTGGAGCCTTCTCCGAGGCTTGGATCGGTGGTGTTGTCAAGTTGGCGGAAGTCGCCATTTTGCCAGGCAGTATCGTCCATGGGTTGCAGAAGACCAGCGCATTCGAGATCGAGGAGGAATAATGGCCGGTTGTAGCAGAGGGCCAGATGTCGATCAACAATGTAAGTCAGCCACCAGATACGTCGACGCTCTTCGCGTTCTTCTTCTGTGATGACGCCCGGGTGGCTGTTGCTGCCGATGCCATCTTCGGCCTCGCCGTCTGCGTCCATGTCGTGATTTTGGCTCATAGACATAGGGGTTGGAGGTAGTTCACGACCCAGTTTTAGCTCACGAGCCAGAGACCAGGCGGCGGTCCACCAGCGAAGACTGGCGCCCTTGTATTCGCTTGCCGATACCACCGTCGCGAGATGGATGTAGGTGATGACATCGTCCAGCGTCCCTGCAGCGCCGAACGGACCCGATTCTCCGGTGAGCGCATCCATGCTGATGGACCCAGGGAGCGCTACTCCAAGGCCGCCAAGAGCAACGCCATCAATGACTGGACTGGTGACTGGTGAGGTGTCGCCAGACGGGGTGTGGATGAGTGGCTTGAGCAAGCTCACTGTCAGTTCCAATAGCTTCTGGCAGATCTTTCCTCGAGCCGATGGGACACTGGTGAGGAATGGAGCATCGCTGGTCTGAGCAGAAACCCAGAGCATACTAGCCAACAAGGCGGGCTGACAGAACCTCGGTTTCGTGGGGTGAAGGAAAGATCGCTTCCTGAAGACGAATCCCAGCACGTATGGAGACATCGGGTGCATTTGCGCAGACGATGATGAGGCAAAGTACAGATCAATGAGATCGCATGCCAAGGAGACCGGGAGAAGGTTCCCAAGATGGGGCAGCAGAGGCTGCAATACTGGATACCGTAGTTGTTGGTTAGGTTGAGGGTAGCCTGTGGGCATATGAGTTGGATACTGTGTTGGCGGCGAGGACATGGAGATCCATTCAGGGGACGTCGGTTCGCCCGCGAGCGGATAGGCACTAATCGGACTTGCTGCGATGCGAAACGGCGCGCCGTTGGCGTATGCAGTCGGACTGTGCGTCTGAATGGCGTAAGGAATGTCAGGATATGCTGAGATGCTCCCCTGATTTGGGCCGTATCCGGCATGTGAGGGGCCCGCCATCATGTGTGTTCCCAGGCTTTGTCTATCGTATCCCGGAGGCACGCCTCCGTATCCGTTGAGATCGAGAGTAGTCGGGCTTTCCAACTGGTCCCTGTCCATACCATGGTGTCCAGTCAATTGAGCTTGATGACCAGCAATATCGCCGAGACTATCAAGCGAGCCCGTGCGTTGACTCCGCTGCATGGCTTCGTCGCCGAGGTCATCAAGAGTCTTGCCGCCATGGTGTTGTTGCAAGTCATCAATGGAGGGCTGCCCAGTCTTTGAATTATTTGACTCCGACTGTTCTGAAGATTGCCCGTTGTCTTCAGATGGCGACTTTGGCCCTTGGCCGGCTGATGCTGCTGCTTGCGCGGCTGCTTGTGCGGCAAGGTCCTTCCGCGATGCCTTTCCTCTCTTCTTTCGCTCCCGAACGTATTCACACCCCAGGCCAAACTCTATGAAGGGTGTTAGTGAGGAGCTCGCGAGATGAAGTGAGTTAGTCTTTCGATCCTTACCTATGCAATGGGCGCATGGGTGCTGCCCGTCACATTTCGTCCGAAGCTGGTTACACTGATCGCATGCTCGACTGATTCTTCTGCGGATGGGTCCAGAGGCACTTGGTGTTCTTGCGGCGGGCCCATACGGGTGTTGACGATGCTTGTGCTGGGGCCCGGCACGGGCAAGATGCGGGTTGTGTACTCCTACATGCTGTTGTATCTGCTGAAGCGCGTAATGCGAACTTGGGGCGAGTGCGTCCATCCCGGGTGTATGGGGATGACCGTTCGGGACGTGGGTGTTGGAGAAGAGCGTGTTGGGTGGCATGCCATGATATGGCGAGAAACGATGTAGTGGGTTGGATAGCATTCTGTCCTCGTTGTGCTGGGGCCAAGCCCGCTTATGGCTGCGTAATGGGTGAATCGTGAACAATGTTCAGATATCCTTTAGTTTCTGTTGTTCATGCGTAGTTGAAATCGAGCTGAGAGCGGCTGAAAGCAAGTCTAGGAATCGTCTAGGTTTCGATGGCTGGACGTCGTCGTTGGGGTGGACTAGGAAATGGCGAGTAACATATATCTTGAGGCAGACTAAAGCGAGAGCCTTTCTATGCAGCTCAGTTAGCGGCACATAAACGAGCCGGGAGTGCGTCAGGGGGCAAAAACAAGGAGACAGGCGGGCATTGAGTAAAGTAATATGGTCCAAAATAAGGGGCACGACCACCAGAGAGACCACCAGTACCACCGTTGGAGTATGGCACAGCTAGCACATTGGCATGGCGGGGTTGATGCGTGCCAGGCCGACTTGCCTGGACGGGAGAGATGGAAGGGGGGTGTGGAAAAGTCACCGCGAGGGAGTGTGGGAAGCCTGGTGTACTGCTGACCGAATCGAAGCGCAACTCACCTTACACCTTGGTTATCTTCCGCTATGATTCGTTGAAGAGTCGTCTTCGGTGGTTTTAGACACGAAGACGACCTTTGGTGAATCGTAAGTCGAACCTTTTGCGTCCCACTTCTCCGGGTTCGAATACTGCGACAGCGACGATGCGGTCTCTGTCGTGAGCTGTTGCCGTTGCAATGATCTAAGGTGCTGCGAAGACTGTAGCTGTACGATTGCGAGAAGGCGACCGACTCGATGAATGTTTCAACTAGAACCCCCCTTGTCGTTTCCGCCTCTCTGATTGCCAGCCTTCTTTCGAATGGTCGTAGATAGAAACTTGGCATGCATACGAGAAAGCGCTCGAGGCCGAGGTGAAGATGTGGGCGAGTCCAGACGGCACGGTTATCGTCCCGTGCGACCCTCGGATTGGCAAAGTAACAAACACGCAGGACGAAAGGGCAAGAGGTGGAGGAGCTGGGGTGACTAGGAAATGTAGAAGATCTGTCTACACGCGAGAACAGACAGCGAAAAAGGAAAGAAAACGTTCGGCGACGCATCTACATTGAGACGTCTCTACGGCGCGTCTGGTTCTCGAAGGGGGGAAGAAGCGAGAAGGTCACATTCAGGATCCTCGGGCTTAGGTATTATATGGTACGCTTGTACATAATAGCTGTGAGGGACGGGGCAGGGTTGCAGTGAGGGGAGCAGGGGTCTAGCTCACGATGGGCGATGGTAAGGTGAGGAGCAACGAACAGCAGCCACAGGAAAACTGGCGAAGGCGGCCATTAACGGGTGTGTGGTGGAGAAGAGCGGCATCTTGGGCGAGGGACAGGGCCACATGCTCAAAGTTGCTGTGCCGGTCTAGAACCAAAAGTTTTCCACCCCAGGCTGATCTTGTCGAGCTCTAGTCGACTGAGATGTGCGGCACAGGCCCAGCATTTTCTGGTCGATCCTCAGACGAGATGAAGCTGGGCTCAGCCGGTGAGCGTGACGGACGGGGATACGGCTGCAGAAGCGACGAAGGCAGCGAAGGAAGCCATCGAGGTGGCGGTGACAGACGACGTAGCGGACGGGATGGCTAGTGTCATGTCATCAAAGCTTTTCCCACCCGCCGGGACGGGTTTCTCCCCACCGTTCCTCTTGTCTCTCGTGCTCTCCTCCCCGACGACCTCGGTCGTCTCCTCCGCGCCTCGGGACAACCCCCGTAGCCACGACACTTGCTGCTTGGGTCAAGCAGGTTGGAGGCCGAAAGTAGACGGTAGCGTGGTGCTATGTAGGGGTGGCGCGGCACACACACTGGGGGGTGCCAATCTCGAGAGATGGGGAATCGTCTTTTCGAGTCTGCTTCTCCAGCTTCAAGGCTTGTCTCCAGACCTCCAGAACTCCACCCGCTCCGGCCCCAAGTGGGTTGGAGGGAGGCCCGGTGTCGTTGGACTGTGCCATCCCAGCCAATAATACCATTCGGCTTGGCGGAAGGGTTCTTGGCTTCTTCTCTTTCGGTTCGACTACCGCCGAACAGACATGACCGTTGTTCTTCTGAAGTTCTGCTCCATCCTCTTCGTCCGTTGTCCGGCACTGTTGGTCCTTCCACTCACGCGCAGCCTCGTTCTGTCGTAAGTAATGCTCGGTACCGACCAGCGCTCGCCAGACACGGCGACGGGTTGGCCCTATAGCGAAGTCTGTTATAATGTGTGCCGGGATTTGTGCTTCCTTCCCATTACCGCAAACGGCAAGCATGACCAGGATTCGAGCCGCTGTGGAGCAAGGACGAGCATTGGAGCGCGATGTGGCCGTTGTGGTGCCTCTTTCTGCGCCGGACAGCGGGCGAAGTTGCGGAGACGAGCTTCCTTTTCAACACTCGTGGGCCGCTTCGAGCTGCACTGGCGTTGCGCTCGGGCGCCGTACCGCGCTGCTGTGACGAGCGGTTGACATAGGAGATCAGACAATAAGAGCTTCTCTCGGCTCGAGTATTTTGTTCTGGAAGGCGTGGGAAGAGGAGGGCGTTCTGAGGTGGTGTGAAGAGCAGAATATGGGGGAGTGAAGTGAGGGCGTCCCTGCAAGAACCCCAGATTTCGTACTGCGTGCCCAAGGCAAGGTAGGCTGCATTGACTGAACCTCATTCAAAAGAAGAGAGAGCCAAGCAGGCGGAGACGAACGAACGCCTCGCACGGGTACGGCGCACCATGTCTGCCGCAGACTCGCAGAGGAAGAACCGGGCCTGTCAGAAAGGTGCGGATGGCGCGTCGCCTAGCGGGATGGCTTTACTGACGCACAAGCGGCGTTGCGGGCGTGGGCGTGGGCGCGAGGGATTTGAGCGTCGGTATGCGCCACGAATGTACCGTAGACGGTGGTGTTGATGCCCTCCCCAGGCAGGTAATCTGCACTCTCTTGGGGTCCGCTGCAGGTGGTTGTTGGTCTGCCGGTACATGCCAGTACAAATTCTGCGAGCTAGTCAGGTAGGTAGGTAGGTAGACGAGCAACGACGACAGGGACTGTGGTGGTTGGTGTGGTAGAGAATGCGGAGAGAAGCCATGTCGAATCCGATGGCGACGTTGGGCTGCGATGAATGGGCACGAGATGGGATGGCTCTGGTCAGGTTGGAGAAGTGTAAGTTCAAGTCAGCCCAGCCCAGGTGGTGGTCGTAATTGCTGACGCGAAGGTGCCTGACTCTGCAGCAGCTGTTTTTCAGGGCCTAAGGATACTGGATACGCGGCGACGGCGATCTCCAGCGCTGTAAGACGAGCATTTGCTCTAGGTTGCTTTTAGTGACCGACTGACTTCGTTCTTCTCTGGGAGGTACTTGCGAAGATTGATCCATGCAACCTGCCTAGGTCTACGGTAGTAAGTAAGTGAGGTAGGTGCACGCACTTCACTCACACGGCAGGAACCACCGGTTGCCATCAGGGTCTCCCCCGTTCCTTCCTCCATTCTTGCTTCCTTCCCCCTTCTACGTCCATCCCAGTTGCCTACGTAATTACCTAAGATACCTACTTACACGTAGCTTTCCTCTGTCAGGAGCGAGGGAACTCCTCGCAATGGGAAGGTACAACCCCCGACCGGAAGGTATTCCCTGTCCATCTCCAGAGACCTCTACCAAACACAACATCACCACTCCCTAAACGCCCACAATCACCCAGCCTGACGGTCCTTAACCGCATCAACCAGTCTATGTTCAAGTCTCACATTCTCGCTGACGCCCACCGGCAGGCAAATGACGTGGAGCCCGACTGTTAAAGGATGACCCGGGGAGGACGAGGTCGGGCAATTTCCAAAAAAAAGCAAAACTTCAGCTCCGGTTCCGCAGTCGAATGCCGGCAACTTCGCCAGGATTCCCTACTCGCTTGAGCTCCGACAGAGATCAAAAGACCCAGCAGCAGCGACCAGCGACCAGCCACCCTTTCAACCCATCATCCCCAGAAACCCAAATTGGCGGGGGCAGCCTGAGGGTGTCGACTTAATATCAGCAAAAGCAGCTGTAAGGGGCATCTCGCCCTAGCAGATGCTCAGAGATCGAAATAAGGGACCAAGTACTACCGACCTGCTCTATTTCCTGCCTAGCCCTGCACTGATACTCTTACCCAGAAGCCTGGTGACACTGGCCGGGATGCACCTCGATGGCTGTGAACTGGCTACAGCAGTCTTGATCGAAACCGACATACCGCCTCTTCGTACGCACTTTAAGCTTCGACAAGCTTTTCCTCATTCAACAGTAATGGACGACTATCTACGTACTGAAAGTCTTCAGCTGGCCAGACCAAAGTGACAGCATGTACTGGGAGGTATCATCTGCCTGCTGTCCTCCAACTCTTCTCCGCACATGCGGAGCAAAGGATGTCTCCGCCTCCTCACCTCCTCACCTCCTCACCTCCCACACCTCGTCGAGTCATCCCACAGTCCGCCCCCCAAAAAGTCCCATTCGGTCCTTTCCGAGATTCGTACGAAGGAGCATCATATACCAAGCCCAAGTCGTCAGTCGGCGGTCATCTTGTCTCTTCAATCCGCCATGCCTATGCGTGCTACCAAAGACAGGCTTCTAGGCTCTGTGACAAGCACTCGCCTGCTACAACGCCTTCAGACCGTGAGGCTGGGTCATTCCGCCTTCACAGATGCTACCAGGAGATCCCTTCTTGCTAATGGCTGTCGATTCTGAGGGGTTATTTACCAAGTACCAATAACACCCTAACTGAGGCCGACGCTCCTTGCCGTCATCGGCCTGGGGCACTCAGAACTCAGAATAACCCGACGGCAGGACGAAGAGCTAAGTCACAGAGTGCGGGTGGGGCTTCTGGAGGACTTTTGCAGCCATGGCTTCATGCCGCCTCCATCGACCTCGACAACAACGTTGTCCTGTGCCGCGGTGGCCAGCATATTTGTCAATGTGCACCAAACCAACCGCGGTGCCTCGGTACCGACAAGCGCACACACAGTTTTTGCGAATTTTACGGCTCCTTCGCGAAGCTTTCCGAGCCGTCCTTGGTCGTGATCTGTACCACATAACCTCGGTCAACATCTCTCGCCCACCCTTTCCGGCAAGCTGATGGCTAGGAGCGAGAGGCAAACCCCGAGCCTGATTAATTCATCTATTCGTCTAGAATAACATTCGTCATACCCGACCGTTGCGTACACATTGCCGTGGAAGACAACGAGGAAACAGTGGCGGCTCGTTGACTGCACCCAGAGGGTGATGGCACCACCAAATTAGGTTGCCCAGTGTGCCACGAGGTATTTAGGCAAAATGCAAAATGGCGTCGCGCGTGGTGCCATGCCATAACGGTCGTCGGTCCGAAACTCCAAGATTTGGCAAGATCTGACGGCGTACCGCGAACGCGGTTCTCATTCGTGGGTTTCCCGCGCTCGCTACTCCACGAACCAATCGACAACCCCTGTTCTACCCCAACTCATCCACATCTTCAAATTGCTCCAAATCCCAACTTCATCAGTCAGTCAAACCCCCGGGCTGATAGATCCAGAGACAGCAGCGAGCGGTAGATGCCAACCCCGGAGTGGCTCAGATCCTGCCACGCAAGTCATCAACGTTTATGATCAGAGTGCTCATCACCATCAACCAGATCTCTTTGCGTTCCAAAGGCTATGAAGCCACTGAGGAAGCCTTCTCGAGAGGCTCCTTCCATAACAGTGTGCGCCAGGTCTCTAGGTCGTCGTTCATCCAAGCTCGTCGTCAATCTCCGGCACCTGGCCAAAGGCGCTTGGATGTGACGACATTGCAGTAGGTCTCGACTCTGTCAACACCTTCTCTTAGTCTAGAGCGTTGCCGGCCGTGTCTAAATAATGGCCGATGCTACATCTCCTTTTCGTTTCGTACCTAGGTTGCTTCGGCGGGACGAGTCCCGTTCCGTCCGCCCATCAGCTCCACGTGGCGGACAAGAGTCCTGTCCCAGGCAGTTTGGCTATCCAGAACCCAGCTAGTAGCGAGGGTTCAGGCGAGCATTCGATAACACCGTTCATTGGTCATTGTGGCCTCACCGAATAATCTCAGTCTCCACGCGTCAATTCTCAGACGAAATCAGTGCAAGGGCGAGCTGCTTCAGGTCGGCCCGTCGAGACTCGAAGCCTTCAGTTGATCAATACGAGACGGCGCGCTGAAGCCCCTCCTATCCTGGTTCTTAGCTTCTTCTGCCGTCTTGGCTTGACCATCGCCGTCGCATCAATCCTCTGAACCAACGAGACACGAAGAGAGGATGAGCACCCTATTGGACGACACGCTTCTCGGCCGCCGTGACATTGGTTTTTGAGTGGTCCATTGGGCTCCCGACAAGGCTTGACGGCCAGGTCTCCCCGTGTTGAGCTGCGGTCAAGTGACGGCGGATGTTGAGGTGGATCTCCGAGTTCCCAGTCCGGGGTTGCGGTCTAGAGGATGCACTGCGTCTGGCTCTGCTTTTCGCGGCGAAGTTGCACTGTTATTACCGGCTGGTCTTGACCCTTCAACCAACACATGGTCGAGTTGGGGTGCGTTGGGGGCTTCGGCAGGTGGACCGTCGTTCCACCAGACAAGCTAAATCCGTACTGTCGTCCAACAGTGTCCTCACTCGCTAGACGCCTGTCTTCCAAGCTGGACTACGGCCGACAGGCTGCTGGTCTCGTGGGGATTAATTTCAATCATGTCTGTTGATATATGCTTTCGCAATGAGCAAAAAATCAAATGACGGATGCGCTTGGAATCTTTTGCCGTGGGGGCACGTCCCCCCCCCGTCAACGGCGCAGGTCTACCTCTATCCGACCTTCCGGGCCCGGCAAGATGCTCTCCTTCTTAGTGGATCGTCGGGGAGTTTTCCTAGCCGCCGATGCATATCGGATGGGATGCAGCAAGCTTACAGCTGAGGAGGGAGGATGCCCCTCTCGTGACCCGCTAAGACGCTGATCTTGGAGGGTCCGCCACGTCGTTACTTCTCTGGTCAAGGATCAGGAAACACAAGTCCCATGAACATCGTCATGCCAGGGAGGCCGACTATTTGACAAACATCTCATTCGTTAGATTGAAATGAGGAATGTCGCTCTTCGTCAATCAAGTTACTCTTTTCGGTGGACAGAGCCCATAAGACTGTTGCAAGTGAACGAAGGCTTTCAGTTGAGCCGACTATTTGACACGAAGGCCTCCTTTTGTTTCGCAACTGTAGCAAGTCAAAGACTCAAGGCTAGTGACCTAAAAGAAAAAAAAACGTCACGTGTCCCAGAGGAAGAGACAGCATCCATACACTCGTCAGAAAACATGCAGTGGACGCGTGGACGCGTCCTGACACATTCGATATTGTCTTGCACGCTACGAACTGCAGAATTGGGTGTCAACTCGGAACATAGGAGAAAAGATTAGGTTGACATCCAAGTGCCGGCTAAAGCTTGTCGCCACGCCCTGTTGGAGCTGTCATTATGCATGCCAGGTCTATTTGGACGACGAGCATTCGCTTTCTTGCACTCCGAAGTGGTATCGAATTTCGAGTGTCTATTAAAAGCTTCACTTACGGACCAAAGCTAGCAAGCGAAGCCACCCACCGTCAAGTCACATAATGACGCCAACATCACTGACTGATCGTCTACGTACGATGACAAGTTGTTCAACTCCAGTCACACCTTGGGAGTGAAGCGGGCTGGCACAACCCCAAGGTCGACTTCACGGTCGAATGTAGGCTTCACGGCTGCGGCCTCCGTGTTGGCCCAGGGACCTGCATCTGTTTGCCCACGGCTTGCATATAGTATGGAGGGATCACCTGCGTGAGACAGGCTGTGGACGTGGAAAGTGAAGGCATTGTTTTGTAAAGGTGTGGGTCGATCTTTCGGTCAATTAGGAACATAACCAGCGGCAGGAGCAAATATATACACACATATGCATAGATGGTATGCTACCCTGCCCGCATCTACAAGGCCATCAACCAACCTGTCTGGCGGGGGGATGCGACAGGCTCGAAGCATTGGCTTGTCCGAATTCGCAGCCCCATCAACGCGGTATAGGTGCAGGAATGACAGCCCACGGCACGAGGGCTTTCCATATCACCAAAGTCCACACACCACCGTTTCCACGGCACGTCGAGCCGCGCTCCCCTACCAGAACGTTGAAAACACACACACTTGCGGCCTTAAGCATCTGACGCTGTCCTGTTTGAGATCATCCTCCGTCTCGTGTTCCAATTTGACAGGCCATCCTGCGGCATTTGCAGCGGACTGCCGATGTCTAGGGCTGCGGTTTTGCGGGGAAGTTAGCTGGCCAGCCCAGACGTGCGACTTAGCCGTGCTCTCACTTTGCAGCGGGAGATTTGGGATGCTTCTCGGAGCTCGTGTGCAACTTGAATGGCAAGAGCTTGAGATGTAACACCATGGTGTAAATGGTTCAGTGTCTAGATCTACATCCTCCATGACCAGCACGCATGGACAACTTTCTATCAGTGCCAAAGCATGACTACTCTGGCCTTTGCCACTTGCCTCCCGCTTCTCAAACACCGCCAGTCCATCCATAGGCCCGAATTGGCTCAGTCCCTTCAATATCAACATACCATTCGCCCCCCACGACATTGAGGGAGATCCCCTCCGAGGATCCTCCAAGCGTCCCAACGTCGCTACCAAGGCACCCGATATTGATTTCATCAAGAAGCTGAGACTTGGGCGTCGATCACGTTCATCTGAACAGCGGCACCCCCTCGCCTCCCTAAAGCTGTCTGTCTAGGCCCCTCCCAAAGATGTGCAAAGTCTGGGTCAATGATACACCCCGCTGTAGGCACCCTGCCGACAGCAGCCCGCCTCCACGGGCGAAACGCGCCGTCTAGTCCAGAGGGAGTAGGGGCTGTCAGCGCGGGTTCTTCCGTGGTGATATTGGGATAATACAACACCACTTTCGATGTCGTGTGTGGTAGGTCGCCCGGTTTGGGAGGAGTGATGCGCCTGGGGATGGATGATCGTCATTCGACGGCGAGAAATATTCTTAATCGAGAAGGATCGGCTAGCTCAACGTTTGTTTTGGGAGTTCGAAAGCTCGGTGTAGGTAACGTAATGACCTGAGAGAGGGATTGGGTATCTGCTGCATGCTGCGGACGGATCTGGCTTGCAAAAGGGGGATCTGGTGGCAGATTTTCACATCACGACAGGGCACGATAGAGCACAACAGAGACGACAGCCGTTCCTTCTAGGGGCCTTTCGGTAGAAGAGACGCATGGTCCTACTATTTCAACTTGGCGCATGTTGAACTACGAAGTTTAGGCTTGTTGGGGCTTTCTGGAGCATCAAGAGACGAGCGAATATTTCTGAGAATTTCTTGTAATAACAATAGGACTGTAAATCTAGTCTATATCTTTCTATGGATGCTTCCGTCTATATACCATATATCGAGATTAAGAAAACATGTCCTAGCACGCATTGTAGATATCAACTCCTATTTAGCTGTTCCCTGAAGAACCTTTGACGCAACCTGCTGGCACAACTCCGTGATACTCTGGTTCTTCAAGATCTCAAACACAGGCACCTCAACATTCAGCCGCTTCATGAACCAGTATCTCACCTCGACCGCAATCAGCGAGTCCACGCCAACAACATGCGCAGGCTTCCCAACATCAAGCGTCTCGGCCGGTACAGACAAGCTCTTTCCCAGCTTCTGCACCAGGCCCTGTGTGACAACCTCTCCTGCCGCAGTCAAGTCCGCCGCCGTCTTGACAAGACCAAGATAATCAACTTCATCACCCTTGTCATCCCCAGCTGCCCCGCGCCCGCCAGCCGCGTCACTATCATCTGTCTCGCCCATGCGCAAGAGATTGTTGAAAATCGGCTTCTGCATCCAGTCCAACAGCCCCAACCCCGTCATCCGCGCCAGCTCCGCAGGGCTGTCGACCATGTTCACAACCTGCGCCGCCCCGGGCCGCGAGCAGTCGTACGCCGGGTCGCACAACATCTCCAGCAAAGCCATGAGCTGCGCCTGCGTCAGGCCGCCGTGGCCGGCCCGCAGGCTCTGCGTAACGGACTCGTAGTTGACGTTGGCCCACCCGGCCTCGGCAACCAATACCAGGTCGACGGCCACGCCCTTGAGGCCGCGCACGACCCGGTGCCGCGCGAGGGCGTCCTCGAAGGCGTTGCCGGCGGCGTAGTTGCTCTGGCCGCGGTTGCCCATGATCCCGCAGAAGGAGGACAGCATGATGAAGAAGTCCAGGTCTGGGGGGAGCAGCTCGTGCAGGTTCTGGGAGCCGAGATATTTCGGGTCGAGGGCGGCGTGGAAGGTGGCGGCGGACATGTTGGCGAGCATGTCGTCGCGGAGGAGCATCGCTGCTTGGACGCAGCCTCTGACTGGGGGGAGGGTCTCTCTGGCCTGGCGAAGCGTCTCGGCGAGGAGGGTGCGGTTGGTTATGTCGCATGCTGGCGCGAGGATCTTGACCTCGTGGGTGCCTTCGAGCTCGTCGATAAACTTCATCGCGTCCGCTCGCCCCTGGGCTCCGCGAGATGATAGCAGCAGCAGATTTTTCGCTCCTCGGCTGACCATCCACCTCACAATTTCCTGACCCAATCCACCTAGCCCACCGCTGACAATGTACGTCGCATCGCCCCTAAACTCCAGTCCGGGTGGCGGCGAAGGCCGATACACAACCTCATCAGACGCAGCAAAGTCAATCACAACCTTACCGGTGTTCTTGCCCCCCTGAAGAAACCTCATCGCATCCTCAAGTTTCGACGGGAAGAATACGTGCAGCGGCTTAGGCTCAGCCAGCCCTGGATGCTCCTCAAAGAGACGCACGACATCTTGTAAGATCCTCTTCATCAGCGGCTTCGCCTCCTCGTGGACAACCACAAGGTCCACCGCGGAAAACGTGACGTTCTTGTTGAACGGGCCCATGGGGAGCGTGTTGTTCGCGATGATGTCCGCCTTGCCGATGTCAATGAACCGTCCAAAGGGCGCGATGCATTCCCACGACTGTCTGAGAAGCTCGCCGCCCAGCGAGTTGAGGACAACATCCACGCCGCGGTTCTTTGTAGCGTGAAGGACGTCCTCGGCGAAGGTATCGTCGCGGCTATTGAAGATGTGGTCATCGTTCAACCCAAACAGATCCTTCACAAGCTGCCGCTTGGCCTCGTTTCCTACCGTCGCGAACACCTCGGCGCCCCTCAGCAACGCGAGCTGCACAGCAGCTTGTCCCACTCCACCCGCAGCGGAGTGAATCAGCACCGTCTCCCCCTTCTGCAGTCTTGCGATGTGATCTAGCGAGTATACCGCCGTCGACCAGACTGCCGGTATCGCTGCAGCGACGTGGAAGCTCATCCCCCGCGGGATCTTCTCCGTCTGGAGCTCCGGGCAGCGCACGAATGTGCCGAAGCCACCGCCCTGGGACGAGCAGAAGAGGACAGCATCACCGGGACGGAGGGAACTATTTCGGGCGGTGCGGGAAATTATACCTGCGCCGTCGAACCCGAAGGAGCGCCCCGGGATCTGGCCGAGGGCGATCATAACGTCTTTGAAGTTGAGAGAGGTTGCTTTGATCTCGATCTCGACTTCGCCGTCGGCTAGATCGCCAGAATCTTGAGAGGACTCGGCGTAGAATAGCGTGTCTAGGAGCCCTGGGGTTTCGATACTTGCCGAAATGTGAGGTTTGGCTGGGGTAGGGGTGGTGGTGCTGTAAGTCTTGGGTTCTGGCATCTTGTGGCGTTGGGAGAGGGTTTGCTCGAGATGAGAGGCTGGGGTGAGGCGTGGAATGCAGAGGATGCCGTCTGCTGTTTCTGAAAACTCGGATTCGTTGTCAAGACCTGGACGGTGATGCTTGAGGACGCCGGTGATGTGGTCGACGATGGTCGGGATGGAGATGGCCGTGGGAGTCGTGGACAAGGACAGGGTCGTGAAGTTTTGGTCGCCTCTTTCGGAGCAGACGCTTCGCCCAAAGCCTGTAGTTATATCTGACGCAGGGAATGAAGCGTCCGGGCTGGCGCCACGGGTCACCCAGAGGGTTGATTTGGTGTCGAGACAGATCTTCTTGGTGGCGGTGAAGGTAGGCTCGGAAATGTCTTTGAGGATGGAGCCTTCGAGTTCGAGAAGGCTAACGATGATCCTGTCTTGCAGCTGGGTGGTGTTTGAGAGAATATCGTTCATGGTGATGACTTCTGGTGCTCGAACTTCCAATTCCTTTGTAATGGTCTCCCGAAGCGTCTCAGCAACAACCCTCTGGATGTCAGATGATGGATCAATAATGATTCCATAACTTGAGCTTCCGCATGGTTGATCAGGCGCAACGTTGATATGATCTTCGCTTGTGGTTTCGTCTTCAACCTTGGAGGTCATCATGACTGACACACGATGATGCGGCTTGTCTTCATGATCCCTGAACGTCATCTGGACTCCGGGGAACCCAGCTTCACGTAGGACGACATCCCACTGCTTTTCGGTCAACAGAGGGCCTTGATCTTGGTACTCCTCATTCGTAGACCACCACTGCCCGTCTCGCAACCACCAGCCAGGCAAGAGACCAAAGATGAGGCCGTCGCGGACGTTGTCGAGGTTCACCGTCTCTCCAAGGATGAGGACACCGCCGGGGCGCAGGAGGCTTCGAACGTATCGAAGGGTCTGGATCAAATCGCTTGTTGCATGGAGAACATTACCCGCAACAACAACATCGTAACTTGCCTTGTCGAAGCCTTGAGAGAATGGGTTTTGTTCGAGATCGAGCTTTCGAAATGTCATGTGGTCTGCGGCGTAGGAGAAACGCTCGCGGGCTTTCTCGAAGAAGCCGGCTGACACGTCCGTGTAGACGTACTCGCCAAAGCTAGTGGCTGTATGAGCAAAGTTCCAAGAATACTTCGAAATACACATTAAGGTGTATCAAAGGTTGATAACCTACCGAACAGGTTTGGAAGGACCCCATTCTTCCCCATCCACCGATAAGTATGGGAGGATCCGACCAGTGTAGCTCCCCGTGCCAGCACCAACCTCTAACACGCGGATATCTGGCTGCGCGTGAGACAGGATGTTCATATAGGCACCCATCTTGCTATTATTGGTTGAAAAGATGTTTGAGTGATAGAATTCTGTGGTGTGTCGGTCAGCGCACTCAGGGGTCAAAGCTGCTCATTGAGAAGTGCTTACCATCTGCCAGATTGCCCTCGAATATGATTTGCAGGGCGTTCTCTTCCCCTCTCAAGATGCGGTAGAGATGCTCGCCAACTTTCTTGGTAAGCCTCTGCGTAGGCTCAGAGTCAGCTTGCTCCAGAATATCCTGGATATCCAAGCCGCCGAGTCCTCGAGACTCTAGCGTCCACTTCTCTCTGCTCTGACGAACTCGGCGCATCCATGCCACATAACGCTCCAGATGACCATCATACTTGGTGGCCTGGTAATCTTGATCAATCTCGCTCAGAGCGGCTTCGATGAAATGAAGTGCAATGGCGTCGGCGCGGTCAATTATTCCTTTGTCTGGGGCCTTGCACCGAGGATCTTGCTCGAAGGCGTTGGTGAGGTACTTGCTCTTTTCAGTTTCAGTCAGAAGCGACAGATCTGGCTTGTAATTAAGACTGTAGAACAACTGTTTGGAGTCCTTGTCAGAGTCAATATCCGCGTTCGTCTTTGGCAAACTTGAGATAGCGGTGCCGCGCTGACCATCCAAGACGATAACGGGCTCGGAGGTCCCAGCAAGCATGGCTGTCGTTCGACATTCCGCCTCTCTGAAAGCTCTCATGGTCTCATGAGTTGCGACCTTGAGTTGAGGGTTGTCCTGGGCACGGAAAAGCTTATGTGACACCCAAAGCTTTCGAAGGTGAGAGAACATCATAGTGGGAACGGCATTCCATCCACCCTGCGATAGTGCCACCATCTGGAGATGGCATATCGCGTCCAGAGTACTTGGATGAACAACGCATGGATCTTCTCCGGCAAATGGCATCGTCTTGGTGTAGTCTCTCAGGGATAGAGTAGCAGTAGCATGGCCATCTCTGTCGTACCCGATATTCCTGAGAAGCTGGAAGTACGGTCCGTAGTCAAAGCCAGAACGTCTCGACATGTTCTTGTAAAGCTGGCTGTGGTGAACACTCAAACGGCATTGTTCTGCATCTTCTTGTAGTTCGTTGTAGATGGTGCTAGCGAAGCGAGCACGGCGAGCTTCACAGAGAGCCGCCTGCTCAGGTGTCACACCTTGCTCGGGTTCCAACTCAACTTTGATACTGCCGTAGGCACACTCATCCCAGTTGTCGCCGTTCGTGCCAAAGACGCGCCAGTCGTAACAGAGCATCTGACCGCTGGTGTTGGTAGCTTGCCTCCGCCGTCGCAACACGACCTTCGCCTCGGTTCCTCGTTCTGAGTCGCTGACGTTGATGGCGCGGAGAAAACGCACGTTGTCTAGTTGATACCCAATAATGCGAGACTCCACAGCAGCGGCAAGTTGTCTTGCGGCCTCTATGGCCATAACTAGCATTCCCGCGCCGGGATAAAGGGGAGACCCATTCAACGCGTGGTCCAAGATCCATGGATTCTCTTGTGATCGTATGAAATGTCTCCAGCTTGGTTCCTCGGGATTCCAATCTCTATCTCGAACGCCAAGAAGAGCATGGCGGCGGTAAGGTCGATTTGCATAGTTGCGGCTTAGTCGGCTTTCCTCCCAAAGTTCTCGTGAGCGGTTGAACGGATATCCAGGGAGGTCGACCATCAGCTGTGGTTTACGACTGGGCTGGATTGAATCCTCGTTCAATTTACTCAAGTTAAACGGGATGCCTTCCGTCCACATGGATCCGATGGTTTCCAATAGGGACTTGACATCGTCTCCGTCCTTCTTCAGAATGCAGGAATATCGCCATTTATCTGAGGAGGTCTTCCCAATGACGCGATCCAGTGTGTCTTGAACTGGGCGCCGCAGAGCGGACTGTGGCCCGATCTCCACCAAGAACTGACGTGCGCCTTGCTTGGCTTCGCTCATAGATGAGATAACATTGGAAAAGAGAACAGGCGACACCAAGTTGCGTACCCAGTATGCCGGTTCAATCACCGAGAGATGCGGCACGAGCTCTCCTATCGTGGATGAGTACAGTGCAATCGAAGACAGCTTTTGAGAGGCCTTGTTGACATTTTGTGGCGGAGCATGAATATCCTGAATCTTTTGTTGGTACTCCGCGGCGACTGCCTCCATCGTTTTCGAATGGTATCCGACTTCAACCGAGAGCTTTCTGGCAAAGATTTCTTCTCCATCCAGCTTGCTCAAAAGCTGCTCAATAGCATCGACTGGCCCCGATATAGTTACATTGACAGGGCTATTGACGCAGGCAATCGAAAGCCCATCTTGAAGGTAAGGGAGAACATCTTCTTGACTTAGGCCAACGGACATCATGGTTGTCTTGGCCCTCGATGCGTCAGATACCAGCCTTTCGGCTAAGACTCCTCGGAAGTAGGCAATCTTCCACGCAGAAAGACGATCAATGGCACCAGCACAATATGCTGCCGCAATCTCGCCCGATGAATGTCCGCACACGGACTGAGGGACGACGTCCCATGATCGAAGAAGATCAACTATGGCAACTTGGAGAGCTGTGCAAAGTGGCTGTGAAAGCGCCGGCTTGTGAATCGTTGAGGAATTTGCTGGCCGTTGCATTTCTCCCAGAACCGACCACTCGCATCCGAGGGATCGTAAGTATTCGTTGCAGTCAAGCAGACTTTGACGGAATACTTCATATTGCAGAAGGCCAAGGCCCATGCGCGAGTATTGGGCACCTTGCCCTGTGAACACAAAGCCCAACTCAGGAGTTTTGGAAGGCAGAGCGAAGACAACCGGCGAAAGTGATTTTGCGATTGTCGACTTGAGGTCATCTGACGACTCGACGACAGCGAAAGCGCGCCAACTCAAGAGACTGCGACGCGACAGAGTGTGCGCCAAGTCCGCGAGGGCATCTGCTGAGCCGATAGGGTGTTGGGCGAAATAATTCTCTAGTGTCGAGACTTGTCTGTGTGTTCCGTCCTCATCTGTGGCAGAGAATGTCAAGAGACCACAGGGGCTGGTAGAAACTCCACAATCTTGGTTATCCCCATTCTGAGTTTTTCCGTTGACTTTGGTTCCATTGGGTTTGATGCCGTTGGTGTGAGCTCCATTGGTTAAGGTACCGTTGGTGATATTCTGAGACGAGTCCACAGAGCGATGGTGGCCACTTAAGCCATGAATCCGCAAATAGTTGTAAGCATCATCGAGAACAGCATGCGCATTCGATCCTCCATACCCAAAGGAGCTGATCGAAGCCCGACGGATCCCTGAATCTGTTACTGGCCAAGGCGTTGGTTCCGTCGGGAAGCGAATACCTAACTCGTCGACGTCAATCGCTGGATTTGCCTCTTCGAAATCTGCAATGGGTGGTATCAGACTCTTTTCGAGTGCGAAAACTGCCTTCAGCAACCCTGCCAGCCCGCTCGCGCCTTCAAGATGTCCGATGTTGCTTTTGACAGAGCCGATCCACACGGGGCGATTCCGGTGAGACCGGAAGACCTGACCAATTGCAGAAGCCTCGATGGGGTCTCCAACTGGCGTGCCCGTGCCATGAGCTTCCACGTATTCGGTCTCAGAAAGGCTCAAGCCGGCTATCTCGTACGTCTTCTTGATAAGCTCGACCTGAGCAGCAGCACTGGGCTGGGTGATGCTCGGCGTTCGCCCGTCTTGGTTGACCCCTGTGGCCCGAATTACGGCACGAATGGTATCTCCGTCACGGAGTGCTGCTTCAAGAGGCTTGAGAAGCACAAAAGCGTACCCCTCGCCACGGGCGTAGCCATTGGCCTTGCGATCGAAACTATACGAACGTCCATCAGGTGAAAGGAAACCGGCGTTGCTGAGTGGGAAGCTCATGCATTCAGGAGTGAGGTAGGTGTTCGAGCCACAGACAAGACCCATATCAGACTCTCCAGTCAAGATGCTCTGGCAAGCCAAGTGCAGAGCATATAGCCCGCTTGAACACGCCGTGTCAACTGTCAGAGAGGGTCCACGAAGGTCAAAAAAGTGGCTGATGCGGTTTGACAACATCGATGAGCCTGATGACGTTGCCTGGTATCTGGACTGAAACTCGGGATCACGAGCTACGATGGCGTCGCTGTCCCGACCAAAGGAGGCACAGAAAACGGAGGTGCGAGACCCGGCTACTCGTTCAATGGCTAACCCGGCTGCGCAATGTTAGTCTCATGGAGCCTGTGACTGGTCGACTTGGACAACATTTCCCAATCTGGGTGCGATCCAAGACGATATTTGATGTAACCTACCATTTTCAAAAGTGTGGTAAGTCCCCTCGAGAAGTCCGCGTTGTTGGGGGTCCAGAATGGACGCCTCCGCGGGAGACATGTTGAAAAACGCAGCATCGAAAGCTCGAGGATCTTCGTTCATGAAGTGAGCTTTGGGAACGCGCATCTATCACAGCCATCAGCTTGGAGTATTGGGAACAGGAACCGAGCAAACTAACACTGTCCAGACGAGCTGGATCTGGATGGTAGAATGCATCGACATTGAAACGTGATGTCGGTACTTTCGTCGAAGCATTTCGTGCGTTGTGTAGCACGTTCCAAAAGGCCTCCGGTGACGTAGCATCTCCAGGAAATTTGAGGTTCAAGCCAATGATGGCTATGGGTTGGGTGTGCTCCGATTTAGGGAAGTCCATGTTGGGGTTCATGTTTAGACTTGACTTCACTCAAAGTCTCCGACAGTTTGGTTCAAAGATCTGCATCTGCTCTAGTGAAGAGACGGACAGCAAAGTATACTTCACCTAGGTACTACTGAATGCAAGTCAAAATTGATGTTGTCCTTTCTGAACTTGAGGGCACCTGGATGAATTGCCGACAATGCCATGCCGACCTGAATCATTCATTTGCCGATATCATATATATTCATGACGAGGTGTTAATTGCGACAGCTTCGTCGATCACAAATGCCGACGTCGTCGGCGAACGTAACCGAATAGCCTGCCGGACACAAGTGCCGCGGTCCCATTGCATATCACAGCCGCTTTGCAAGGTTTGATACTTTCTTGGAGCCTCTCTGGAGTTTGTTCTGATACAGAGGTGTATGCGTACGCTGCATACGAATGGAATATTGAGATAGAGTAGTTAGGAAGGAATCGGGAACCACAAAAGTTACTTTCTTGGAGCCGTTCACGAAGTTTCGGATTTCGTTATACTGACTGTTATAAGTGGATTAGTGTTCTAGTTTGTAAAGAATTCTTTTATGAATTTTTATATAACTAGGGATATATAAGAGGTTCTTTTTACTCTAACTACTCCCTATATATTTAGTAAACTACTTTTATTAACTACTACTCTATTAAGTTATAATACTATTTTAAGTTCTACTAATAAGTTCTCTTATTTTAAATAGTTTAATTAGTTTACTTTATAATACTAATTATTAGTCATTTTATTATTTTTAAATATTTTAATAATATTTTTAAACTTATTAAATATTTTAAAAAAAGATAGATTATTATAGCTATATTAATAAAGAATAATATATATTAATAAGTAATAGAAAAACAATGTTTTTTTTTAAATTTATTATAGTTCTAAAAAAAATGTTTATTTTAAAACTTATAAATATTATCCTCTTTTTTTCTAATAAACTAAGTAAAACTATTATTATTTTTAAAATAGTAATTATAAAAATAGTAAATATAGTATTATTTTAATATTTTAGTATAATAAATTATAATAGTATAAAGAGGGAAATACTTACTTTTTAGCAATTTACGTTCTCTTTATATATTCTCTATAAGTAACTATAGAGGTTTCTTTATAAACTATCCTAGCTCTTAAATATTTCCCTATAAGAGTTATATAGTAGTTAATAAAGTACACCTCTAGGTAGTAAACTGCGAAAAAAAAAGTTAGAAGGGAAGAAAGGTGGATTAGTGTTCCGCTATCCGCGAACTAATGCAAGTCGGACCAAGTCATTACCCTTTTGCGACCGTCCCGAATCGAGTGTTGTCCAGTCAGGTTTGAAACTCGCGCAATAGTAATGGCCGATTATGGCCATCTCCATGCTGTGAACGTCGGCAGGGTCATGCAAGTTGAGCCATCTTAGAAGAGATTAACAAGGATGTTGTTGTAGAGGGGTCAACGTAATGTCACAATCCCTGCTAGCTTGGCTAGTTTTATAGCCATACTGATCCTTGCCTTCAAGGTTCTCTGTAACCTTGAGAGATGAGGCTAAATGCAGGCAGTATATCTGTTGATACCTTGAAGTTTATTAGTAAGAATTTTCTCTTTCTAGAACACTAAAAAAAAAACCTGGGTAACAAAACCAAAACTCGCGCAATAGTGTTGTGACTGAGCTTCTCTACACTAGTCTGATAATGCCCACTTTCCGGGACGTCAGTCTTCAACATCAGACAATGTCTGGATTTAAACTTCAGCTTCCTTCCAAGTTGGTAAGTTCCGCGGCAAAGATACCTAACCTAGTAAGTGGGCTTCCAGAACTATGAGGGTTACATGGATCATAGCTCCTTGTTCACAAGACAGCATTGACAGCAGCGGAGCCTCGGTTTCGTATCAGGCGAAACTTTATACCACATCACGACTTGGATCCGATCTGACTGACTACAACACATCACAAACACCATTGGACTTGTTTCCAACATAACTGCGAGGCAGCTTCTGACAGAATCGATTCGGTTCCTTGACTTGACAGAATATCCTTTTTCCTCATAACGTCGTCATGGGCAGAGCTGAGTTCGGCAACGTAATCTACTTCCCACTGTTTCTCCAGTGGTTTTACGACACCCTCGTCCTTGGGTTCATCTGCCCCCGCGCCTGGGGATGTCCCGAGGATCTTCTTCAGGGACACTACAGCAAACACGTCAGCTCCCTTTCTGGCGTACCCCGTCCCCGCCTGCTTGACATTGGCGTTGGCACAGGCCACTTTATTGAACATGCCCCTCTGGCATCGGGCACAGTGATCCTAGCCGATATCAACGAAAACCCCCTCGCCGAGGCTCGAGGACGCATCAAACGCACACACAAAGATGTGGATGTTGATGTGGTCCTAGCAGATGTCTTTGAGCTTGGTGACGACAAAACATCATCATCAGTTCGTTTGTCTGATGCAGGAGGGAATGGGAGTTTCGACGTCATTTCCTGCATGTTGCTTCTTCATTGCCTCCCAGGAGAAGGACGCCGTAAAGGAGAAGCAGTCGCGCGCCTGTGCCGACTGTTGAAACCTGGCGGCGCCGTTGTTGGCGCCACTGTCCTCGGCTCTGGAGTAAAGCACAACACTTTCGGAAGGCTGCTCATGTCTGTTTATAATTTCTCAGGTGTCTTTCATAATGAAGGAGACTGTACGGGTGACATTATTCAGCCCCTTGAAGCGGCTTTTGAGAGAGTGGAATTTCGAGTGGTTGGAACTACATTGCTCTTCGAGGCAAAGTCACCGAGAACTCCCGGTGTAGCTTATAACTTCTAGATCTTATATAAAGCCCATTTGATATTTATTGCCCCATATCACTTCAGCTTCTGCACTGCTATCATTCTTGATGTATTCGTTCGTATAAGTCCAGGATGTGAATCTGAACCTGTCAAACGCTCGTCAATACCGTTAGTGCAATTCTGACAAGAATTTTGTTAGTCGGCCAGAGAGTGATTACAGACGACAAAAGACAAGATAATGATAGGGACCATCCTAGAGGAAGGCAAAATAATAAAAGAAAGAGGAGGGGCGAGAGAATTCTTTCGGGAACTGTGATTTCGAGGTTCATTAAAAAAAAAAAAAAAAAAAAAAGAACAACGGTATTGAACATCACTCAATAAATCTCAAATCAACACTTCCTCTAGGAGAGAGAGTAATTTCACTCGCCATGCGCAGTCGTGTGCCGACAAATCTTTCTATCCCTTCAGGCTCTGACCCTTTTCTTATCCAACCCGACTCATTTGATTGGACTTGACCCGGCGAGACTCCTAACTGCACATTCTTGTATCGTTGGAATACACGTACTAACACATATGCCATCTCGGTCAGAGCTAGGTGTTGTCCAACACAGATCCGAGGACCGCCATTGAACGGAATGTACGACCACGGTTTCGGGGTCCACGAATCCCAACGGCGAGGGCAGAACTCATCAATCGGTGCGAAGTCGTACGCATTGAGGTCTTCTCGAAGCTGCAAAACATGGGTGGAATAGATGACCTGAGTGCCAGCGGGAACACCAACTGGGCTATTCCCATCTGGACCTCCGCCATGTGGCAAGCTGGTGTCTTTGACGGCTGCTCTGATGTTGAAAGGTGCATTCGGATACAGTCTCAGAGTTTCGTTGAGAATATGTGCAGCGAAAGACATGCTCTTCAGGTCTTTGTAAGTTGGCTCCCGAGCTGAGTCGCCAACGCCAACCGTAAGTTCAATTTCACGCCGAAGTTCAGCTAGGATGTCGGGGTTCCTGGCTAGCTCATAAAAGACCCAAGACATGGTTGTAGCAGTCGTGTCACGACCCGCTATGAGAATAGCAACCATTTCGTCTCGAAGCCAGCGTTTGTCTCGGGAGACAGAGGCGCATGCATGAAGAAGCGTCCAGCCATGATCTGTCTTATCCATCTCCTCGAGCTCTTCTGCAGTTATAGAAACTGCCTTTTCAATTGTTGGTTTCATAAAATCATTTAGAGTCTCCAGGTCCTGGCGAAACTGGCGTCGAGGGACGAGAAAGTTCAGAGGGCCCAATCGTTCTATCAAGGATTGGATGTGGCGGATACGTTCGAAGGCGTCGAAAAACTCGTCATTTTGGTGACTGGTCAGCGAATTAATCTGTCGTCCCAAGGAAAAGTCCGCCGATACATCAAGTGCAAATCTACTCAAGATGTCCTTCACATCGACGGTGCGGCCTCCGCCCAACATGGGTATCATGTCTTGAACATGGCGCTCGAAACAAGCGAGGTCACTGACCCGTTGGCGAGTGAAGAGCGAACGAAGTCGTTGGCGAGACTCATGCCAAGCGCTTCCGTCTACGTTGAAGATACCGTTTCCCATAAGATCGAACCAGTCTTTTCTGAACCTTTCGCCTTTCCCGAAGTCATTGAATTGTGTTGCTAACATGGCTCGAATGTTCTCGGGATCAGAAGTAAACAACGTGCGTGAGCCAAGCATGTTGACCTCGAAAGTGTATTGATTTTTCTTTCCTTTGCCAGACAGACGGAATGTGTTGTGCATGAATTTGAGATTCTGATCTCTCAAAGCGTGTGATGTGATCGACAAGAGGAAGTGAATTCCAGACAGCCATTCTACTGAGCATTAGACATATGTCGCCAAACACGATATACTCGCGTTCACTGAGATGAGACATATAATTGACATACCGATAGGCGTATAAGATTGGAACTTTTGGGCATGTCCACCCAATTTTCCAATGATCCTCTCTCCCCGTATGGCAAGAGCAACATGTCTCATTATGATAGCACTCAAAGCGCCAACTATGAGCCACGCTGTATAAGACATGGACATACCATTTGAAAACACTTTGCTTTCCATGACCTCTGTGTCTTCAGAGGTTCAGATAACAATGTGACAAAGAATCTACACAATATGCTTGTGCTGGCACTGTGTGACTGATTTAAACAGCAAGCTCAATCAGCTGTGGTAAACAAGCAGCAGTACAGGATGGACTTGGCCAAAGGACCTCGGCTCTGGCATCGGCGACCATCTTCATTTCCTCGGAGTTTCCCAAACCTTATTCCAAAGCTGATAAGTCCGCCAACATCACCTGAATTTATTATACTTTGAGGGGCGGTCTCGAAACCTGGCAATTGCGTCTTTTGAACGAAAAGTGGATCAGAATGATATGACTGATCAGGATTGTGACGTTGAGTAGAGTTTGCCAGCATTATAAACCAAGGGCGTCGCATCCCACAACGCACTTACTTCAAGTCGGCAGATTTGGAAAGTATATTCCTTGTTCCGCTTGGCCCCTGCGTATCTGCAACTCGTGCTTGGCATCCCGCAACTTTCGGAAACAGAAGTTGACTCGGGTTCCATACCAGAGTCAGAGCTATCGGACAAGGGACCAGCTCTAGCTCGCATTATCGACCGAAACAAGCACGATCACAGCTTCAAAAGAGCTTTGCGCTGGGCACGCTGGACCGTACCGAGAGGTAGTCAGGAGCAGTCATTCTCCCCTTCGCTTCTTACCACATCACCAATGTCTTTCACTACTGTTATCGTATTTCTTTGCGCTAGTTATGCTCTATACTCACTGCTGTGCTTGATTCGAAACATTCGAATCGCCAAAAACATTGGCATCCCAGTGGTATGGAGCCCCATCAGCCCGTTCAACCCGTTTTGGATCATCTTCAATAAACGGCTGTCCCCGATTATCCAACGTCTCCCCCTCAGCCTGGGAAGCTGGACTCAGCACGATGCGCTAGATTGGACCTGGGTAGACCGCGTTCACGGAGACTCACAAGTCCATGAGAAGCTCGGCGACACCTTCGCTCATGCCACTCCAAGGGAGATCGAAATACACACACGCGATCCTGCTGTCGCCGACGAGGTGTTACGGAAACGTGCCAATGAGTTCCCAAAAATAAGTCACTATGCCAGTGAGCTACACGCAAATTTTGTCAAAGTTTCCTCGAAGAGATGTTTGCTAATCAACTTCATAACAGAGGTCCTGGACTTCCTTGGAACGAGTCTTGTCTCGTCAGATGGCGAGGACTGGGTCCGCCATCGCAAAGCCACCGTTTCTACACTGAGCGACAGAAACAACCGACTCGTCTGGACCGAAACCGTCAGGCAGACGCAGCAGATGATCCAGCACTATTTCTCAGCCTCGAGCGGTCGCATCATTGACCCCGTAGAGGACGTTCGAGAGGTGTATCTCCACGTTTTCACGGGTGTTTGCTTCGGTGTCAAGTACGACTTCCGCCAACCCGCAGCAAAATACATACCGGAAGGTCATTCACGCAGCTACAAGGACTGTCTTCACACCAGTCTTAAGGACCTGCTCATTCTCCGGCTGGTGCCAAAGTGGATTTTGGATCTGCCCGTCTTGCCACACAGGATTAGCAACTTTCGCGAATCCGCGCATGAAATGCGCCAATATCTCGACGAGATGATTGCTTCTAGTAAAGAGGAGCTGGAAGAAAAGGGAACAAGAAGACGAAGTCAGACGGATAATCTTCTAAGCTTCATGGTCAAGAGTCATGGCGAGATGGAGACCGAGAACGCGAGTTCCGACGTGAGTCTGAAACGGAACTATCTCACAGAGTCGGAGATCCGTGGGAATCTCTTCACTTACTCACTTGGTGGGCACGAGTCTTCCGCTCATACCTTGACTTTCGCGCTCTATCTCCTTGCAGCTCTTCCACAAGAGCAAGAGTGGCTGGCAGCAGAGGTCACGTCAGTTCTTGGCCAAAAAAAAGATTGGCAGTCTGAGGAATCATTCATGGAAGTATTTGCTCGCTTGAAGAGATGCCAAGCTGTCATGGTGAGTGCCACAGCAGAGCTTTCATGTTTGATTTGGACTCACAGGGTGAATCTAGAACGAAACCTTACGGCTCTATCCATCAGTCACTGTGCTGCCGAAGTGCACCGGTTCAGAGTCTACGACACTTCTCGTCAGCGGGAGCGATCGACATATTCCGCCCAGTATCAATGTCTACATTAACATGCCCAGCATTCAAATACACAAGCCAGTTTGGGGCCCGGATGCGAAATCATTCAGACCAAGCCGTTGGATCACTTCATCACAATCACTTGCAGGGCTGGAAAACGAGCAGCTCCGGGCCCCCCCTGAGGGCGCATTCCTACCGTGGAGTGACGGCAAGCGTATCTGCCCCGGGAAAAGGTTCTCTCAGGTGGGCTTTGTGGCAGCGCTTGCGGCAATCTTGCTTAAGCAGAGGATTGAAGTTATTCCTGATGCTGGGGAAAGCATGGGTGACGCGCGTAAACGAACGCTTAGAGTGGTCAACAACACGTATGCTGTCATGACTGTTCACATGTATGAGCCGTCATCTGTAAAGCTAGAACTTATCAAAAGACAGTAGCCGAGTATACGGCTATTCAGTACTTATTATACACGGCTTTGACTTGAACTCTCCTCGTTTCGGGCTCTGTAAAGACGATGGTGACGACAACGCCGACACTGGTGACGAGGAAGGTATGCTTCAACTCTCACTACAAAGCTCGAGTTTCTGTACAAAAGGCTTTAAGTGGTTAATACGAAGTAGAGATAAATGAATTGGACGAAGGGTCGGTCTACGAGCTTAGTCCCTGAAGTTTCTTGTGCACGGTTCAGAATGAATCGCAACGACCTCCCACCGGCCCTCTCGCAACTCTTACTTCTCGGCAATCGCCCACTTCAGTACATACTTAGAGAAACTCTCTTTAACAAGTGGAAAATCGTCTAGTAATAAGAGCCTCTCGGGTAATTCGGCATCCATTGACACCTGGGCAGCTTCCTCGCGGAAGCGTGAGCAGACGACTCGCGGCAAAAACAAGGGTTGCTGTGTCAGCGTTATACCAGCTCGATAATAGGTTTCGGAATGGCTTCAGCCCTAGAGCTAAAAGAGTGGAAAAGATAAGCATTGACGATTTCGGCCGAAACGTGTATTGGCATAGACGGAGTTGCCCGCCGAAAGGTGCCAACGGGATGAGATATGTCCAGGGTACCTTCACGAAGGATCATGGCCGCGTGTTTGATCACTTTTGGGCAATAATTGAAAGTCTTGTCTCAGGGTCTGTTTCTCCGCTGGTGAAAAGTCTCCCTCCAATGCACCTCTGATGTTGTTGCATTTATGCGTCCACCAACGCTGAAGTCATTTGGACAGAAACACTTTGTCAGTTTGTTTCTATCAAATGCCGCATGTCTATTGTGTTGGGACAAGAAACCCCAAAGGACCCAGAGCAGTTGAAGCTTGAAGAGACACCCCACGCATCAATGAAGCAAGAAGGAAATGAAGCTGTGGTAGAGCATGTGCGCTCCTCAGTTGAGGTCTTCTCTGCCCCTCCTGAGCTCGGCAGGCATTCAACAGGAGAAGACTCAGTCGCTGCGGAAGACAAGAAAGAGCCCATTCTCATCACATGGGATGGGCCGAACGACCCCCGCAGCCCCAAGAATTGGCCTTCAAAGAAGAAATGGGCAGCAGTATTCTGTGGTAAGTTGGCTTGAACTCAGGACATGACCGTCCATGTGCTTACAAATCACCGTCAACAGTCTCATTCTACACCCTCCTCTCACCAGTGTCCTCATCCATGGTCGCGCCCGCCCTGGAAGCAATAGCTCACGACCTCACCATCCCTTCCGCCTTTGAACAAATCCTCGTCCTCTCTATCTTCGTCCTCGCCTACGCCCTTGGGCCCCTCATCTGGGGCCCTCTCTCCGAGCTATACGGCCGCATCATCATCCTCCAGCTCACAACTCTGCTCTATATGGCTTTCAACCTCGGCTGCGGCCTCGCCACCACAAAAGCCCAACTCATCGCCTTCCGCTTCCTCGCAGGCTTCGGCGGCTCGGCGCCCATGGCCGTTGGCGGCGCCGTCTTCGCAGACCTCTTCAACGCCGAGGAGCGCGGGCGGGCTATATCGATCTACTCGCTCGCGCCCCTCCTGGGCCCGGCCATCGGCCCCATCGCGGGCGGCTTCATCACGCAGGAGACCACCTGGCGCTGGATCTTCTACAGCACCACCATCTTCGCGGGCCTCGTCCAGGGGATCGGCTTGTTCGTGCTCCAGGAGACTTGCGCCCCGGTCCTTCTGGTCCGCATCAAGAACCGTCTCGTCAAGGAGACGGGCAACACCGCCCTGCGCACCGAGTTCGACAACCCGGACCGCACCGTCATTCGCGCCCTCGCTGGTGCTCTCACACGCCCCTTTCGCCTCTTTGGCACACAGGTCATCATCCAGGCGTTGGCCGTGTACATGATGTACCTTTACGGCATCATGTACCTCGTCCTCTCCACCTTCTCGGCCCTCTGGACGACAAGGTATGGAGAGTCGACCGGCATCAGCGGGCTGAACTACATCTCGCTTGGCCTCGGCTTCTTCCTCGGGGCCCAAACATGCGCCAAGTTCCAGGACCGCGTCTACATCGCTCTCAAGAAGCGCTATGTCCCCGACGGCGGGCCTGGGAAGCCAGAGTTTCGCGTGCCGATGATGGTTCCGGGGGCGGTTCTCGTGCCTGTTGGGTTGCTGATATACGGATGGTCTGCGCAGTACAAGGCCCATTGGATCCTACCCAACCTTGGCGCGGTGCTGTTCAGCGCGGGCGTCATTGTAGGGTTCCAGGGCATTCAGGCGTTCTTAGTCGATACGTATACGAGGTACGCCGCGTCTGCCATCGGCTCGGTCATGGTGCTGAGAAGCGTTGCTGGGTTTGGGTTTCCGTTATTTGCACCGGCTTTGTACCATAGGCTGGACTATGGGTGGGGGAACACGCTGCTGGCATTGATTGCCGTCGGTATTGGTTTGCCTGGCCCCATTCTATTGTGGGTGTTTGGGGAGCGGCTGAGAAAGAGGAGTCAATTTGCCGCTGGCTGAGGATCCTCTCATCGCAGGCTGGAAGGTCTTATTGTCGTAACTCGAGTATCAATAAGGGTGCACCAACTAAAAGGAGTTGGCTGATTTCCGCAGTCATCAAGCGTGGATCTTGACAGGAGGCAAGCAGCGTATAAGTGGTACGAATATCTTGATTGACTATGATGACAACGCAAAAGAGCCGCAAGTTAGCAGAGCAGCTGGCATTCTTGCACTTGCGACTCCAGACAGGGCACACAGTTAGGCGTCATTGAAGTAAGGCCACATGCTCATGCTATTTCATAACAACCAGACCTCTAAGCCAGCTACCTAAAGCCAATTTCCGTGAACGCCATAGACCGTTTGCCCGTCATTTTTGTCGAAGGGGCAGGTGAAGCCAAAATAAATCGATTCCCGATAGAGTGCTTTTGTAAGTGGTATCTCGTTCTTTTTTCAGATAGAGCGTGCCGTTCGTGAGGTTGTTTCCATTCTTCTCACATAACCTATGCGGCGACCTCAGTCTTGGTGTCGACCTTCTTCGCCTCGGGCTGAGCAGCGGCTCCGTCATCTTCACGGGCGCGCTTGCCGTTGCTGTTCTTGTCTTCCGCGACGGGCTCGCCCTTGTCGTTCGTGGCCTGAATGGTAGGCTTGCCGCTGTAATGAAGGTTAGTAAGATAGTCAACGGCCAAGTTTGGGGTGAAGACATACGCGTTGCGGTCGTTGCCGCGCTCATTGAGATCCCTGCGGTTCTCGTTGTCACGTCCGCCCCGACGATCACCGCCACGGCCTCTGCCACGGCCTCCACGGCCTCCGCGACCTCCACGGCCTCCCCTGAAACCGTTCTTCTGGTCGTTGTCGCGGCGCTCCCTCCAGTTGTCCTTGTTGTTGTTGCCGCCACGGCCACCCCTGCGGTTGCCATCCTTGCCATCCTTGCCCTCAAAGAAGCGGCGCGACGTGTTGGGCTCGAGCTTGCCAGCGTGGATGAGGGCGCTCTTCTCCTTGACGTACTCGGTCTTGGGCATGATCTTCAGGTCGTGCTCCTTCCACTTGGGCTTGGGGTCGAGGGCGAGGAACTTCTGAGCGGCCTCCTCATCGGGGAACTCGACGAACACGGAGCCCTTGAAGAGCTTCTCCTGGGTACGGCGGAGACGGACAGAGTTGATGGGGCCGAACTTGGTGAAGAAGGCCTCAAGGTCGAACTGAGTAGAGGGCTCCTCGTCGCCGAAGCCCTTGACGTAGACGCAGCGAGCGTTGAACCTATCGTTACCAGGGGTGTAAGGCTGCTTGCGCTGGATCGTCTCCTCTCCCTCCTCGCCAGCGATCACGAGGGCGGGGCTCTCCTTAAGAGCAGTGACAACGGCGGAGTAAGGCTGGAAGCGGCGCATGCGCTTGAAGGAGGTGATGGTCTTGAGAGGAATGGCCTTGTTTTCGAAGCCACCAGTGAGCTCCCACAGGTACTTGTCATGGGGCAAGTTGCTATCTGACAGGTAGAACTCGACCTTTTCGTCAAAACGTTAGCTCGTTTGTCAACGACAGGCATCCTTGCAGAGAGCGCCTTACCTGCTTGCGGATCTCCGCCGGGTCATCTGTCTCCTTGAGGAGCGAAGCATCAAACTTGACGTTGTTCGAGTGGTTCTTATCGTCAATCTTTGCAGTCGTCTTGAGGACCTCAGGCTCCTCCTTCTTCTCCTCGGGCTTCGCCTCGCTCTCTTCAGGCTTGGCCTCGGCCTCGGTCTTCGCAGGCTCCTCGGTCTTGGCAGGTTCCTCGACCTTCGCGGGCTCCTCAGCCTGGGCGGGCGCCTCAGCGGGGACAGCCTCGATGGGCTTGGTTTCCTCGGCGGCGCTCATTGTGTGGCGAGTCGAGATTCAAGTTGGGAAAAAGTAGTCTGCAGGAGGGACAATTAACGACGAAATTCCTCGAAAAAGAAGTACTCGGTCGGGAAACAATGACTCCTTCGCGTATGACTGGATGAGTAACACGGCGAAAGGTGAATTGAGACTGGGAAAGGAGGAAGAATATTATGTGGCGGGGTACGGTCCTCGACCCCAAAGAGTCAGACAGCAGGGTAACGTGAATAATTCGGAGACAGGGGAAAAAAGAAAGCTTACAGTTTAACAATCGGACCAATGCGATTCGGCGACCGTGGTTCGAAACGTGGGTGAGTGAGAGAAACAAGGCTGTGTTGCTGAAGAAAAGTTGCTTCGTTTCTCGTGTGGATTTTATTTGGCAGCGCGAGAAAGTAGAGAGCAGGCCGTTTCCCCGGCGAGGATTTTGCGACGAGAATTCGCATGCACGAGCAACAGCTCCAGTTTCTGCCGCAGCAGGTTGCGCGCATTCGATGCACACCGCCCGCAGCAAGTCCCACTTGGTAAGGTGGGGAGACTGAAAAAATTGACCACACGGGTGGCAGGTGAAGGGTGAATCGCGAGAGACGCCGGTACGTACCTGGACCACCTCATCCAGGGACTCTTGCTCCAAACACAGCCCAAGACTTTGCTGCTGCCTTAGGTAAGCCAACGAGAGCTTTCCACCCCTCAAGCGCGTTGTGGGATGTGCGGTACGTACCGATTTCTTGTGTGCGGGAGATGCCGTTCCATCACCAAAAATTCGGTCTTGACGTCTCGTGCTCCTGAAGCTGTCGCCATCCCTCCGGCCCTACGAGTGCGATCACGTCCCCGTCGACACCACAACTAGCCCAAGATGAGAGCAAGAAAGCCGAGGTGGTACAGCCTTCAGTCCATGGTACGCCCCCGAACAAACCATATTCCCCCTCGCAGGAGCGTCAATTGAAGCACACACACAACTTGCGAGGCACCTCTACCTCATGCGATGCTTCTATCTATACCACGCCGCACACAACACCCTGGCTGTAAACAAAAACCGCTGACCACTATTCTACCGCCAGAAAGTCCGCCAGTCATGGAACAAATACAATCTATTCAATATGCTGACGACAAGGCTCAAACCTTTTCGCTTTAAGCAAACTCATTTCCAGCAAAAATGGGCGGCCAAGTCACTCACCCGAGGCTACCACGGCGCCAACATCAAGGAGTCCGACTGGTCTCGCATGTTCTCTCGCCGCCTTTACTCTGCCGTTGACATGCCCCCGGCCTACCTCGCCAAGTACGACGGCTCCGAACAGGCTGGCGGCCGCGGTTCCGGCCGCAAAGACCTGGATATCAACGCCGGCTCGTTCTCCCGCTCCGAGAAGGAGCGCAAACAGCGCATCATCTCAGACAAGGAGGACAGTCTTCCCTATGTCCACCCCTGGCAGGCCAAGAAGGACGACTTCGCAGAACTCCTAGGCAGACCCGTGAGGCATATGACGCCCTACATGCAAATGGCGTTTGCGCCGCTCGAGAGGAGACTAGACGTGGCCATCTTCCGTGCCATGTTCGCCAGCAGTACCCTCCAGGCGAAGCAGTTCTGCACACACGGCGCCGTCAAGGTCAACGGCAAGACGGTAAGCTTTCCCAGTCGCGTTGCACACACTCGACTCGGCCTTGACGACGACTAACACCGCCCCTCTCTTCAGATGCGCTATGGTGCCTACCTCCTGAACCCAGGCGACATGTTCCAAGTCGACGTAGACTCCGTTCTCTATGCCACCGGCCGACCCAAGACCCCGTTACACGCAAAGTGGCTCGCCGGCGAAGACTATGAAACTCTGCGGGCTGCAAGGAGGGAGGAAAGCCGTAACAAGAACGACAGTTCAGAAGCAGCTGCTGAAGCCCCGGCTGAGGCCGAAGCCGAGGCCTCCGAAAAGAAAGTCGAGGCTGAATCTGCAGCCAAGTCCGAGGGCGAGGAAGCAGAGGGTGAGGGTGAGGGCGAGGGCGAGGCAGCCGAGGCCACAGAGGAGCTCACTGAGGAGCAGCGCGCCGCGCAGCAGAAGAAGCAGCTCAAGGGCCTCATCAGCTCCGCCAAGGCACTCCTCTACGACGGCAACGGCCTCAACCCTCGCAAGAAGCGCCAGCTCCGCGCCTTCACGAGCGAGGTCAAGCGCGCCCTCTCCCAGGCCGGCCGCACCGCCGAGAGCGCCACCATCAGCCCCGACAACGTCATTGACCACCTCTCCTCCATGCTCAAGGACTTCAAGCTGGAGGGCGACCAGGTCGAGGCCATAACTTCCCCTGAGCAGGAGCATCAGCAGCAGGAGCAGCAAGAGTCAGAGAAGGCGGAGCAAAAGGTCAGCGCCAAGAAACAAGAGACCAGGGACACCATCAAGGAGCTCATCACCAGCGACGAGGTGCGCGAGGCTGTCAAGGGCCTGTCCCTGGCCGAGCAGACGGCTCTCGCAAGCCTGCTCCGCACCAACGCCGAGAACCCCATCGACGAGTCCAAGCCGTACTGGACCCCCTGGGAACCCCGCCGCTACATGGCCCCCTTCGCTTTCATCCCTCGCTACCTCGAGGTGAACCAGAACATCTGCGCCGCCGTCTACCTCCGCCACCCCGTCGCCCGTCGTGGTTTCGCCGAGGTGCCCACACCCTTCTCTTACGAGACAAACCAGCTCGCCTTTAACTGGTACTTGAGGAGGCGGTAGACGATTTGTTAATGATGTTTGGTTGGTGGCTGAAGGACGTGGTGGTGGCATTCGCCCCTGAGGAGGGGTCCAGGCGGCATTGTACAACAGGATATAGACCCCGAGCTTCTACGACCCGAATGTAAAGGCTCAGACGTAGTCTTATATGTACATCATCTTTGGTAGAGGAAATGAAAGACTCTGCCCTTCACCATATTGCCCGTTACCTGCCTTTGCTTCCAGGCCAACCCCCACATTGCTGACCATGTATGTACTACTCGAGGTTTATTAGTCGTGATCGACATACTCTACAGAGGGTGGAAATCTCCAGTGTTCGTTTCTAGCATAGACACTGCCCATTTTGCCTGAAACTTTCATGTCCTGCAACGAGAAGTTTCCAGACGTCAAGTAGTAAAAGAAATGGTAGAAAGACAGCGATGGCAGAGACGACGATAAAAGAGGTCACAAAGATAGAGACGATAGAAGAGACACCGGGAATACAGGCGCCATGGTAGTCGAAGTACCCTCCGCCCAGCTAAATCTTTTTGCCCTAGATGTTCATCGCACTCAGGGTTTTCGGTTTTCTTAGGCGGGTTGGAAGGTAACAAGCGTCACCTACGAGACATCAGGCACAGGCAAGGACACGAGGAAAGCGTCTTTACAACACTAACCTCAGGTATAGCTAAATGACCTGGAAGGGTTCAGGAATCACGACGATAGAGATGGCAAGATAGACAAATTCTGGTAAACAACCCTTTTCGAACCACACAGGAACTAAGCTAACAAAGAGAGTAGACGTCAAGGAAATCAAATGCCAAGTAAGTGAAGACGCCTGTCATGCCAGACCGTCTCCTACCCCTCCCTCTCCATGGCCTCATCCGAGTAAAATACAACATCAAGGGGTAATTTGCTAGACATAAGTGGGCTCCTCCATCCAGCGTGTGCCTCTAACCACTCACCACATTGTGCGTCCACAGCGAGAGATATTAGCTGGTTCGACACCAGAAGGCGGCAAGAGTATTGAGCGTGGCGTCATAGATTATAAGAAAACCCTATTCCGAGTGGCAAGTCTTTGCGAAAGAAATGAAACCACGAGGATACTCTGCTAGCGCAAATGTGTTCGCCCAACCGACCCCATGTTTCTCCCCGAGGTCCTCCTCTCCCATGTCCGCCACAGTATGATAGGATGCGGCAAGTAGGACTACTGTTCCCGAGAACGCCTCATCGCCAGAATCAAGCCTCGCAGAAGCAATGACTCCTCGTGTTTGCTTTCGCGTCTTTCCCTCCTAGTCGGCATCAAAACCCCTTGCACGACTGCTTCGCAAAGACTTTTTGGTGATGTTGGGTTTCCGTAAGTGATTAGATGAGGGTTGTGATTAAAAGAGGTCGAGAGAAAAAGGGGTGATAAGAAAGAACAAGAAGAGAACCGACAAAGAGGCGCGTTGTGCTGGTATTGTATGGGCATCATGGGTACTTAGACATGGGTCGTAGAAAGAAGAATGCGAACAAGTGGCGTCAAGAGACCGGCAAAGAAGTCTTAGCGGAGCGAGAAACCCTTCCGCTTGCCTTCCTTCTCGATAGGCCGGCCGCTTTCGACCCTTTGCTTCTTCTCCTCGAGCTCCATGCGTTGGCGCTCGAGCTGCTCCTTCATCTCCCTGTGGCGCGAGTAGAGCTCCTCTTCGCTCTGCTTCAGCTTGCTCTCCTTTTCGGCGACCTTCTGCTGGAAGACCATCTTCATCTCGGCCTCCATCTTGGCGAGCTTCTGCTCGTGCAGGTGGCGCTCTTCCTCCTGCTTGACAGCGGGGTTGACCTCCTTGAAAACGCTGGGGTCCTGGGACACGCCCATGCCAATGAGCTTGTCGGTACGGTAGTTCTCGTACAGGCTGTTGTTGGTGTGCTCCTTGAGCTCCTCCATGTGGGTGCGGATAAGCATCTGGCGAAGCTTGACGAAGTCGCAGTGCTCCTCGTTGTCGACCTCAATCACACCCCAGGGGTAGGAACGGCCGCGAACCTTGCGTCCATCCGCGTTGGTGATCTCGTTAGTAGCACCGACAACAGCGAACGGGACCTTGGACATGATCTCGTTGTTCTCAGCAATGGTCTCCTCATCATCGAGCTCGTAGCGAGGGCCCTCGAAAATCTGGATACCGTGATACTTGATGTCGGACAGAATCTGGAGGGGTTAGATTTTTAGCTGTAGGGGGGGATTGAATGGGACATACTCTGGACTTGAAGTTGGCAATCTCCTCGTCGGTGAGGGTGTCAGCCTTAGCAATGACGGGGATCAGGTTGACCTTGGTGTGAAGGCGACGCATGACCTCAATGTCGAGAGGCTTCAGGGAGTGGCCAGTGGGCTGGATGAAGAAGACACAGGCATGGATGCGGTTGTCAACGATGTTCATGCGGTTGACCTTGTTCTCGGCGTCGAGGTATGCATCGTAACGCTGCTCGATGTTGTCGACAATCGGGCGCCACGACTCGTCGTTGTTGACGAAGTCGCCAAAGCCGGGGGTGTCGACGACAGTCAGACGGAGGCGGACGCCAGCCTCCTCAATGTCGGCGCTGATGGACTGGATGGTAACAGTCTTCGGGATAATGTCGAGGCTAGGTCCCTTGCGCTCCTTAGGAGGGTATAGGGAAGTGTTGAAGAGGGTGTTCACAAGAGTGGACTTTCCGAGGCCAGATTCACCTGTACGCCACTTGTAAGAGAGTGTTCAAGACGAACGAAGCTGTCTAGAAGAGACTTACCAACAACCATGACGTTGAAGTTGAAACCCTTGCGGACACTCTTGCGGTGCCATTGGTTAGGCAGGTTAGCGAAGCCGACATAGCCCGTCAGCTTGCGGCGAACAATGTTCCTAAGATCGCTGGAAGGCGCCGCCATAGGGGGCACAACACCGCCAGCTAAGGACGCGTTAGAAATGGCTTCTTCGATCTCGTTCGCAGAAACAAGCTTGCCGGCGGGGGGCGACGCCGGCGCCGCCGAGGGCGGCGGGGAGGTAGCAGGAGAACCTTCGGAGGCTATTTACGCAATCATGTTAGCGCTCATGCTCGTACCGCAGTAACGAGTGGTAAGTATGTTTGGCAAGGCATAGGCAAGAGGATCTTTTCTAACCCGGTGGCCGTTCAGAGATTTGTCTGGCGGGATCGTCGTTCTCTTTGCCAGGTTGTGAAAGCCGACTAGCGGACGACGGACCGGGCTGTCCGTCGCTGTTGGGTTTACCCACGTCGAGCATGGAACGAATGATTTGAACTTGTGTCGTGGGAGACGATCCTGCGTTTGACTGCTGTTTGTTTTTGATTGTGAAATCGGCGTCCGTATCTCTCCACTCGACGGTCTTGCCCTTGCCCTTGCGGTCCTTGGAGGGCTGGTCCAAGTTGTAGATCATTGTGTATGTCGTTTTGTTTGGGTACTCTGAGTAGGGCAGGTTGATATCTCTGGTCTACCAATAAAGGACCAAAAAAGGGGAAACCAAGAAATGGTAGATGGTGGAACGAATGTGGTCGGGTAACGAGAAGTGAGGTGATGTTGTTGAGAGATCCTGAAACTCAATCGATCCGGAGCGGGAGGTAGAAACAGTCCAACGAGGCCATGTGGTCGTCGCTTGCCGCAGATAGATCCAGTATCCTCTTGCCTCGCCTTGCCATAGTCTCACAATCTTCGTCTCCGGGAAGGAAGGGGGCTTACCCATATCGAATACCCGGGGAGCAGTCAAGGTTGAGAAGGAATTGATCGAGAAAAAAAAGTCTGGGGAGCGGAAGAAAGAGTTAGCTATGCCGTAAAGATGGAAGAGGCTCGGGGGAAACAAGGATGGAGTAAGGAGGTGAGGTGGACAGGGAGGATGATCGGGGGCAGAAGGACGTGAGGAGACCGCGCGGCAGCAAGATCAAGCCGGGAGGTCGAAGGACTGGCGCGAGCAGGAGAGATGGGATGATGGGATGGGATATTCTCCTGCCTCGTGGTTCATGGCAAGAGGTATTCGCAGAGAAATCGTGAAGGAAACACGTACGTACCTGGACGTCTACGAAGTAGTCGCGTGTCAAGGAGTGTCGCAGAAGGGGAAAAAGGTTAACGAGAGAAAGGGGGCAGCAACGTCAGGTGATGGCGATGGACTGCAAAGGACAATTGGGGTGGAAATTTCTCGAGCCCTGAGGGAAGAGATACTGGCGATGCTCGAAGCAGTATCGATGATGTCGAAGGGGAAGGGAAGAATCACAACCTCAGGGAGAGAGAGTGTGGTGGTTGCGAAAGGTGTGAGGTTAGGTAGAGCAGGTCGGTCAGGTAAGGTAGGACGACGAAGGTACGACTACGTTTTAGGTGGTGGAAGGGGAAATTTGGGGTGCGACGGGGACGGGAAAGATTTGGGCTGTGCGGCGGTGCGACCCCGTCCCGTTTCTCCCACGGTGGCAGACAGTGCAGAGCAGGTGCAGCGTCCCTTCCCTTTCCTCCCCGGTCCTCCTCCCGTTCACGCTGCTGCTGCTGCTGCTGCTGCCGCCACTACCTAGGTACCTACCTACGGACCTTGGACGGCTGCACCTGTGCTTCGGCTCCCGTTCGGTGCAGGAGGTGGTGCTGGCAGCGCAGATGCTGCAGCGAGCTGCCCTTCTGTTTCCAGTGGCATCGTCTGTGTACAGGGACCAGCATGTGCTGTAAAGTTTGGGAGGGTGGCCTGCTGCTGGCCGCTGCGTGGTTGACGAGCACGTTGCTGTTCCCTTCTCGCTGGGAGCAAAAGGGGGTTGAGCTGTCCTAATCCCAGTCTGGCTACCTTAGCTTGGTTTGGGTGGGGTAGGTGGCAGGGGTATTGGATGGAGAAAGAGAATTAGACCGGGGCCGCCTTCAATGAAAGCCTCTGATTGGCTCAGCAGTGGAGGTCGTAATGAAGCATCAGGGAAAAAAAACCGCCAAAAGGAGGCCCTTGGAGATTGGGGACGACAGACTCGAATTTCATGAGGACGGGGGAGATTTGCTCGGTTGACCCTTCACAGATGGTTCACAGATCGCATAGCAGACGGACACACGCAACGGTTGTCCAACGGAAGACCCGACTTGTCGTTCTAGATGCTCCCTCTTCCCGCCATCAGTTACCTTACCTGGAAGGCAAGGTAGCTGAGGACCCCTTTATCATGCCTGTGCTAGGGGCCTTGAGCGGCGGACTACGCGATAATCTAATCCTGCTCTGAATTCGTACACGGCATGGCCTTACCAGCATGTCTGCTCCACTCTCATAGTGTTTGCCGGCAATGGGGGCCAACGGAAGAAACAATCTGGGGCGTTTGGGCAGCCTAGGCTTTAGCCTCCCTCTACGGACGACGTACGGATACCCTCTGGGCTCTGCCACCTGCGTACGGATACCCAACAATTCAATTCGCAGGTGTCCGTGATGGCTTGCGACAATGACAGGTGAACCGTCAGTGTGAAACGACACGCACCGGTTGAGTTTTTCAGAGCCGCCTTCTGTGCTATGTCCCATGTGCATTGGTGGCCGATGTGCATAAAGTCCTTGCCTTTAGGGTACTGTCAACAATGCAAACTTACGTATTCGGGCTTTGGGAATGGGACGAAAATGAGACGGCCCAGCTGCTGGCTAACTCTACTGTACTCTTTGACGAATGCCTCTGGCCGCCGCCATTACTGAATCCCACTGCCCACCTACCTACCTTGAGTGCCTCTGGAAGTTGAGTCGCCTCAATGTTAGTAAGGCAGGTAGCATGTTCTGCTGGCGTGTGGCAGCAGACGCGCTCTGATTAGGCGTTCGTGAGTGTGGCGTCTGGTCCCATTGAGAGCCAGGAAAGCATCAAACCGACCACCAATTTCCACGTCTCAACCATGATCCATGGGACGAAGAAACAGCGACACGAGCACCTGCGCCAGGGCCACCGTGGATTCACATTATGGATACCCAACTGAGAGTGGACTGTGGACACGGGATGCACCTGTGGACTGAGGTGCCCGGTGCAATTGAGATTCTGCTCGGGTGGAATGGAGACGCGGGAAATGGGAAAACGTCGGCCGTCGGTCACAAGTCACCATCATCTGCAGATATTCTGCTCTTTTTCGACCCGTCAACCGTCAACCGTCAACCCCATGCCCGCCAATGCCTTCAAGTTCCTCGCACAATTTTCTGACAAATTACCCGTCGTCTCAATGCGCCTCAGGCAGCCGCCCCAACACGAAGGGGACCTCTTTGGCATCGCGGGACGTACCTTTAAGCGAGAGCCGGCTCCCGGTCGGCGGTGGATCCGGCTCCAGCTGGGCAGGAACGGGAAAATGTTGGTCCCGATGCACAAGCCACTTCCTGACACCGACCTGCAAGCTCACCCCCGGCTCCAATGGCTAGGGATTGAGAACGAACGCCGTACTGCGTACAGTACGTCGTATTCTGAGGCCCCAACGTTGTATTTTGACGAAGTGTATAACCTGACGTAATATTAACTGTGGATCTAAGCTGAAAAGGGCACTTTGTAGTGCTCAAACCCCTACCTGTTCTACCTGCTTATTAAAATGAAGTAAAACTAACTCATTAACTTCCTCCCACTATAGGGCACCTTCTTCTGAGCCTTCTAGTATAGCTATAAGCCTCCTAAGCACTTATTAGTTAATATAGATAAATGCTAACTTATCAGTACGTTTAGAGGTTAATCTATTATAAAGTTAGCTATAAATAAAGTTCTATATTAAAAAAGATCTCTTAGAAGACACTAAATTAGTAATTATACTAAATAGATATAGGGTAACTTTTACTAGCTTAAAGCTTATAAAAGAAGCTGTTTACTATACTTTAAAAGGCTTATAGTTAGGATCCTAAAAGTTGCTTATTAACTTAAAGGTAGAATAGCTATACTAAGATTAATAAGTGAGATATTTATAGTAAATATTAGGCTTTTTATTAGATGCTATAAGCCTTTAGATAAAGACTTTAATATAGCTAATAATAATAATAGGTATAATATCTTAAACAGTAGAGAGGTTTAACGCCTATATAGCTTAGTTAACGTTATATAACTGCTGCGCTTAGCGTTTATAATAGATTTTATAAAGTTAAAGCTAAATACTGTTTTCAGTAAGAAGTAAATATATCTTACCTACTTTAAAGGTAATCTATTCGCTCTAAATACCCTGCTAATAAGAGATAACCTTACTAAAGTAGGCGTAGTTAGCCTCAAAGAGGTATTAAGCTTCTACAATTAGCTAAAATAGGGCATAGAGGGTCTCTAAGTCGTACTAAAATTTATATTTTTTCATAATTGTAATACTATTAGTAATTATTAATAGAAATTCGCTAGTAGTAGTAAGTATATAAAGCTTTTTGTAGTAGTAGTATAAAGTAGACTTACTTTAGATAAGAGACTTAAGAGTAGTAACTTAGCTCCTCTATTAAGTAATATATCTATAGCAAAAATAAGTTAGTAGAAGTTAGTAATAAAAGAAGTGAAATATATATAGTAAGTAGAGCTTTCTATTCGCTATATTTATCTTTCTAGTAAGTATAAAGCCTTATAAGTTATAGCTTAGAGGCGTGAAAACTAGTAATAATATACTATATATCTTTAAAAGTGCTATTAAAGTAAAGTAGTTAGAGGATATTACTAATAAGTAGTTAGAAACTATAAGTATTATAAAGTATACTAAAAGTGTTAAAATAGAGGTTAGTAATTAGATCTTTATAGTAGGCCTATATAGTCTTATAGGTATTAGTTATAAAGCTATTAATTTATTAAAGTTCTAATTTATTAAGGTGTTAGCTATAGGTAAGGTGTTTAAGTTTAATAAGAAGAAGGTTAACTATATCCCTCATAGTATACTGAGTTTTACTTATATCCTAGGTACGCTAGTAAAAAGCAATACTATTAGGTACTTAAACGTATATATTAATAACTCTATTACTAGTAATATTATTAGAGCTATTAAAAATCATATTAAAGTAGGTATAGTTATTAATATATTATTATACTTAGTACTTTATATCCTTATAAACCTCATTAAGTAAGTAAGTATAGAAGAGGAAAGTAGTTAGCAGTATCTAGCTAGGTGCGCAGAGCTTAAAGAGGGTAACTATAGTAAGGTTATTAAAGTAAGTAAAAAGCTTACTATTATAGTAAATAGAAAGAGCTGTGTAGTACTTAAGATTATCTCTATAGCTAGTAACTACCTCTTAAGAGCTAAAAAATTGCTAGATTAGAGGTGTACGTAGAGAGGTAGTCTAATAGAGTGCACAGACTTTGAGGTGCTACTAGAAGCGCGTACTTATACCTATAAGGGTCTTTTCGTAGTACCTATATTACGATCGAAAGGTCTTAAAGTGGGAATTATAAAGTAGAGGCTGAAATTAGGCATAAAGTTTGTGATTTTTCACTATCGCTACTAGTAGTACCTTTAGCGATAATGTAGTAGCGTTAACTTTAGCGCCTCAGAGGCGCATTAGAGCTATAGCGTTAGGGAGACTACTAATGAAGTTAGAGAGGATTAATTAGTTAATCCAGGCTAACACTTACCGTATTAGGTTAGCGTATATCCTAATTAGGTTAGCGTATAAAACTTATTATTTGTGGTTTTCGAGGGTGTGAGTATAGTACGTTGTATTCCAGCGAAAATACGTATTTTCTCGAACCCTACCAATGGCTCCTCTAATATGCTGCAAGCTTCATTCACATCAGGTCTTCACACCCCTTCATCTGCTTGGCCACTTTTACTTGCAGGAAACCCCCGTGTGCCTGCAGGAGCAGTCCCTGGATCGCGACCACACCAACAGAAGCCCCTCTGCCCGCTTGCCAGTCAGTCGTGTCTCCAAAAATACCAACACAGCACACGACGTCTGCCGAAGACTGATCCCCGCCGCTAGCTGCACAGAACGGCTCCCCAGTGCACCGATGCGCAGCCACTGTTAGCCGTCCACATCATGGCCTCACACACCTATCACGCTGCCCATACGAAGTAACTGCAATCGTTGACACTTGCATGTACGAGGTAGTGCTGGCGACGACGTTTCCCTGTTTCTTGCGATCGGAATGCTCCTCCATCGTGCCAAGTGGCGTGTCACTGGCCCAGCGGATCCTACGTCTCGAGACGATAGTGGTTGCTTCGTCTATGATTTGCGTACTCACGCACCGTACAAGTATATCGGTCCAGCTGGTCCTGCAATCGGAAGTCGACAGACCAGACTGCAGGATCAAGCCAGATAAGAAACCTGATGCAGGTCTGGCAGCCCGCTTTGCCGTGTCTCGGGTCTCACTGTCTCGCCCAAACACCTTGCGTCCGTTTCGTCAGCCCGTCGTGCATTGGCGCAGACCTGCCCGCGACAGACAAGAAGCAAACACGACCAAAAAAAAATCAAGATATCTATTTGGTTGGTTGGCACGCTCGCAAACACCAATCAATCCCGCGCCATTTTGTTTCGCCCTGGCAAGCCGTTCTTTCAACTCTCGATCAAGCCGTCTTTTTCTCCTCTTTCTATGGAAACATCTTGTCTCTATCCTCGTTGACTTTGATGATGCCCTCCCTTGCTCCCGGCCACGTCTTCCGCTTGCCCGTCTCGAAGAGGCGGTAGATATGCGGCGAATAAGCCCCCCACGCTACCAGCCGGTAGAACTCCCGGTCCTGCCACCAGAACTGCCACCCTTTCCAACCCCAGCCCAGGTACTCATACATACCGGTGCCTGCCATGTCGTGGACGAATCTGAACCACGGATACTGCTGGCCAGACCCGAGGGGCGCTCCGGCAAAGGCTCGAAACCTTTTCCAAGTCCACTTTTGATACGCTGCGGTGCTGCGGCGCATCTCCGCCTTGGACGGCAACGACGAGTTGCCCGCCCATACCTGTGCGATAGCCATGGCCTGAAGCTCGCGATATGATGCCGCATTGTCGCCGACAGTGCAGTAGCTCACGCAAGCGAGAGAATCCGGGTAGTCGATGGCAAATATGTTTTGGTACAAATTCGGGAGGGGCGGGGCCTTCGCATCCGGGGCCGGGGTGTGGGACAGATCCGGCAGAAGTGAGAAATCCGGCCGGTACCCGGTAGCCGCGACGATGACGTCCACATCCTCGATGATCCTCCCGTCGTCCAGCTGGACGGACTTCGGTTCCACGATGCGCGTCACCCCCCGAACCGACTCGGCGCGGCCTTCTCGGAGGCGCGAGAATAGATCATCGTTGACCACGATGACGCTTGGGCTGAGTTTCAGACTGGGCGACGGCTCGAACCCCCAGCCTGGATCCTGTTCCCCGAGGATCATGGAATTCTTCTTGATGACAGACTCGGTAAGGAGACTAAATATGCCCGGGAGGAAGTGCTCCAACCAGTGGCCGAAACGAGAAGTACGCCACGACATTACAGCATCCAGAGGGCCGTCTTGATTCATGCGAGGAATGATTTTCGCACCTCGTCTGTGTGACAGATATACTTTCGAGGCGTAGTCTGCGAGCTCCTGGTGATCGCATTAAATAAGTGATGTAGAATCAGCCGACCGGCGCGCACACTCACCACGACAGTGTCACAGGCAGTATTTCCAATGCCCATTACGACCACATTCTTGTCTTTGAGCCCCTCTGGCCTGTTCGTGATATTAGCTAGTTTCCGGCACATTTCAGCCTGGGCCTACTTACCCTTTGTAGGCTTGAGAGTGCATGAATTTCCCGTCGAACTGGTCCAGATTCTCAATAACTGGATATACCGGCGTTGTCTCCGACCCACTAGCAAGCACAACTCTGTCAAACGGCCGCGGCGTCGCTTCGCCTTTGATGTGCACCACCCACTTGCCTTTCTCCTGGTCCCTCTGGATCACGTCTACATCCGCGTTGAACACGATGTTATCGTAAAGCTCAAAGTTTTTGGCGTACATCTTGTAGTAGTCAGACCACTCTCGCGCCGAGATGTGGGCAGGGTAGTCTATGCCGCCGTCAGCATCCGGGCGATAGAGCTGTCCAAGACGAACACACTTACGATCAGGAAACGGAAAATCGGACATGTACGACTGAAGACCCTCGTTAGCTGCGCGTCAATGCCAGGATGTGTTTTCTTTCTTCTGCACTGACTATGAATTTGCTAATCTGTGACTTTGTCCCTGGACACGGTCAGCTTGATCGGCCTCGACATGTTGGAATTGTGGTCTGCACTTACACGCCATCGCCGAGGTGACGGACGGGTCGTCCGAGAACGTCCACAAGCCGCCCACATCAGACCGCTTCTCGAACAGCATCACGTCGAAGCCGACCTCGCGAAGCTCTTTCAGGGCAGAAAGACCCCCCGGTCCTATTTGAGTCGGGTATCAGTCCGGGTACGAAACCTCTTCCCGGCTGGGGAGGACCACGCACCTGCGCCGATGACGGCAACCGTTCCTCGGGACATGGTGAGATTGGTATATCACCACAAACGGGTTGATTTAGGGGAGATATGTATGTTGTGGCTGTCAGATGTGGATGCAGTTCGCACGGCAACATGTCAAATAAAAGAAGGCTCGTCGTCGGGCGGTTTTTAAGTATAAGCGTCAGCACTCGGTGTGGCAAGTTGGGCCGGTGGGCGGCTCCCGAGACTAGCTCATCCCGGGTATCTGGATAGGCACTCCCGTCGCTGAATTCAATGAAGTGAGGCTACACACGCCGGAATCCGAGAGCAAAAAAATTGAACAGAGTTGGACTGTCAGCCCATGGGTAACCACAACTAGCTGAAGCTTGACTGTTCGGGTGAAAGAGCACTTGGGAGCGGGGTTGAAATCCAAGGCTGTCGTTGAGTTTTGATGCCTCCAACGTTACACGGCATGTCCAATACGCTTCGTTCTCCCCGTTTAGCTGCGTCTCATTCTGGTCGCCAGAATTTTGTGCTTGACATTGACATTTAAGCTCGGGCTAATTGCAAACGTAGAAGTTAGTCCCGCGGCGGCAACATTACCTGTAAATGGAAGCCTAGAAGCTACATGAATGCGATAAAAGAGCTATGGGCTTCTGAATATCTTGATGAGTTTCTGTAGTTCAGCTACAATTCCGAGACACATTTTTTGAGCCGGTGAGAAGCTTGGGTCCGGTTCGTCCGATGAAGCAGATCGCCAGTTGGGCCACAGCTAAGATGGCAGCTCTTTGGCATCCCGACTTGGCGCCCACAGTTAGGCCTTGGTTGACAAAAATAACAAGAAGTCCGCTTGTTCTCCCCTATGATCACTTGCAAAGTAATCTACAGATTCTGCGTGCTTCTACTGCATGGCAGACTCAGACACGCAGCGCGCCGTGACGGTGACAGTTGAGGCCCGTCATCGTCACATGGCAGAAGGCGACAGAGGATCGGGCGACAGGTCGCAGGCTCCACAAGCTGGGCCACAGCGGTGCGCAGCGGACGTTCAGGTCCACCAATGTAATTGGCGAATCAAGCCTTCCGGAGCATTCTCAACGGACGGTGGAGATTTCCCTGTCATAGCGCGAGACTTGTGCTGCACACTACGGACCCCCGGCGGGCACAGGTATCGTCTTAATCCCATCCGATCAACAGGTCCGCAACCTTCAAACCCCCTTGCCTGTCCTTGCTTGCTTCTGATCCACCGATTTCAATCATGCCTCAATGATGTCAACAGCAGACCAGGGTCAGCAGAGAAGTTGTTGAGTTCACAGCCTCGCGCCTCGTCGCTGGCCGCGCGCCTTTCTTCAAAGGGTTTTTTCATTTCTCTCTCATTGCGAGGGAGTCTCCAAGAACAAAAATTCTTGATACCAAAGAAAACCATGAGAATCCCGCCGCAGCCGTAGAGCCCATTTCCACAGCTCTAGTATTGAACCAGCTCGACACTCTCAACACCACCCCAATCTTTTACACCCCCGCGCCATTGCTGATCTCCAACCAACACCCACGACCGCCAGGGCCCGTCCGGCCAGTCATGTTCCAGACCTCCAGCCTCAACCCGACGAACCCAAAATCGCCAAGATGAGGTTATTCACAGCGTATTCCCGCCAACACGCCGCCGCCCTGCTCGTCCGTCGCGCACCCGCAGCGCCGTCGGCGGCCGGCAAGATGAGGAGCTTCCACCACGTTACCGTCGGCCGCATCAGGACACATGGCCTCTTCCCCCGCCGGAGGCCCACGCTGCAGTCGCGACAGTCGCAGCACGGCTTCTTCACGGCCAGCGACAAGGGCCCCGAGGGATCCGGCAGCAACAGCAACAACGGCAAGAAAAAGGCAGCCACCACCTCTCTCCCCGTCGCCGTGCTCACCGGCGGGCTTTTTGTTTGGTGGCTGTACCCGTCTGACGACTTTCAGCGCCTATCGATCGCGCCGACGGACCAGCAGAGCGCCGCCCCGCGCGGCGGCGCGCCGGAGCAGAAGAAGGCGAACGAGACGGCGTGGTACAACTTTGCGCTCAAGTTTGAGAACCTGTCCGATGCCACCGACGTCGAGTGGACCGCCGACAAGATTGTCGGGTTCATCCTCCCGGAATGGTCCAAGGGAGTCCCCGGCTACATCCGGAAACTCCAGAGAGAGGTGAGTTATCGCCGCCAGTGAGCTGGTCTGGGTTTCGAGTTGGGAAGAATGCTGATCGATACCCAAGCTATCCATGTCACCCGGATCTCTGGCTGATGAGATTTGGCAAGAAGCTCACGATCCCTTCATCAACCCCGAGGTGCAGTACAGCGCCCGGGTGAGAGTATCCAACGACCTCTGCGATGAGGAAAAGGAATTTCTGTCGAGGAGAAAGAGGGTCACGACAATGGCCCTAGCCAAGTATCTTGACATTGACGAGAAGGACGTCCACCCCGAAGACGTCCCCACCATCGCCATGTGCGGCTCAGGCGGCGGGTTGAGAGCTCTCGTCGCCGGCACAGGATCCATGCTCGCTGCCGATGAGGACGGACTCTTCGACTGCGTTACTTACACCTCTGGTGTCAGCGGCTCATGCTGGCTACAGACGCTGTACCACTCGTCCATCTCGCACGGCAGCCTCGGCCGCGTCCTGCAGCATCTCAAGGCCCGGGCGGGCATCCACATCGCCTACCCGCCAGTCGCCTTCCAGACTCTCCTGTCTGCGCCGACGAGCAAGTATCTCCTCAGCGGCATGGTCGAGAAGCTAAAGGGCGATCCGAACGCCGACTTTGGCCTCGTCGACGTTTACGGCTTGCTGTTGGCGGCAAGGTACCTCGTCCCCAGGGGCGACCTCGAAGTAAACGACCGGGACTTCAAGCTCTCCAACCAGAGGGAGTACATCAAGTACGGGCAGAACCCGCTGCCCATCTACACGGCCGTCCGCCACGAGATCCCCGACGTTGACGTCGACGGCGCCGTAGGCGCCCCCGCCACCTCGGAGGCAGCCAAGGAGGTCGCCAAGAAGGAGGCCTGGTTCCAGTGGTTCGAGATCACGCCCTACGAGTTCTTTTGCGAGGAGTTCTCCGCCGGCATCCCCACCTGGGCCATGGGCCGCCGCTTCGACAACGGCGTCGACGTGCCCCCCGAGGAGGGTTTCCACCTGCCCGAGACCCGCATGCCCTTCCTCCTCGGCGTCTTCGGCAGCGCCTTCTGCGCGACCCTCAGCCACTACTACCACGAGATCAGGCCCCTCGTCCAGAGCCTCACCGGCTTCGGCACCCTCGACGAGATGATCTACGGTTACAACGAGGACCTCAGCAAGGTCCACCCCATCGACCCCGGCACGGTCGCCAACTTCGCGTACGGCATGGAGGGCAAGCTGCCCAAGACCGCGCCCAAGAGCATCTTCGGCACCGAGTCCATCCAGCTCATGGACGCCGGCATGTCCAACAACCTCCCCATCTACCCGCTCCTCCGCCCCGGCCGCGACGTCGACGTCCTCGTCGCTTTCGACGCCTCCGCCGACATCAAGACGGACAATTGGCTCGCCGTCGCCGACGGCTACGCCCGCCAGCGCGGCATCAAGGGCTGGCCCGTCGGCGTCGGCTGGCCGAAGGCAGGCGAGTCCCCCAAGCAGGTCGACGACGAGCTCAAGAAGGCCGAGGCCGCCTCCTCCACCGAGGCGGACCGCAAGCTCCACGACGCCCAGCAGCACCAGATCGACCACCAGACCGAGCACCCACACCCCACCCCGGACGAGGACACCGCCAAGGGCCAGGCCGCCAAGTTCACCCCCGGCGACCAAGAGTCCGGCGAGCTGGGCTACTGCACCGTCTGGGTCGGCACCACGCAGGAACGCTCCTCGCAGCCGCCGCCGCCGTCCAAGGCCATCGACGAGCGCTCCTCGTGGCAGCTGATGGAGCCCGACGCCGGCATCGCCATCGTCTACCTGCCCTTCCTGGCCAATCCAAAAGTACCGGGGATCAACCCGGGCACGACGGACTACCTCAGCACGTGGAACTTTGTCTACACGCCCGAGCAGATCGACAACGTCGTCGCGCTGGCGCGGGCCAACTACGCTGAGGGGCGGGAGCAGATCCGCGGCACGGTAAGGGCGGTCTACGAGCGTAAGAAGAAGCTCAGGCTGGAGCGGGAGGAGAAGGCGAAGAAGGACAAGTACAGGAGGCTTGTGCAGAGGGGCATGGCGCACAAGTTGGGAGAGGGCGATCAGTTCAGTTGAGCAGCTTCGCCACTGGAGTTTTTGGTAAAGGGGGAGAGTTGATACCCGGGGAAAAGAGAGGGAGCCTTGTGATAAGGGGTGTACGTCGTTTGTAATATTGTCAGAATATCCAGCTGTCTTAATGATCAGATTCACCTACTCTTCCAGCTCTTTGCGTCTCGTCTACTTCTGTGTGTTCACCTGTGCAACATCTTCAATCTGTGCAGTCTTGACTCAAAAGTCGCCCCGCTTCGAGGAGTGTGTCATTGTTTTTACAGATCTATTCATCTTACAGAGACATGCGTAACCATTTTTTCCACATGTCCTTGTTCAAAAATGTACACTGCCAGACGGCATTCGGTGTCTCGATCATCACCCATCCGCCCCGCCAAGGCAGTCCTTCTCATCCTTCGTCCTCGTCCCATGGGCAATTACACATGATGCTTTTCGTCTACCGCTTCTCCCCCCCATACCCACCCTCTCTTCCTCTCTCTAAATAATCTCACCCATGTCAATATGCACAGGCTGCCACGGCTTCGCCCCCTCGACGAGCATATCACTCGGCACCCGCACGTTGTTGCCGGGGCTGTACAAATACCACGACTTGAGCGCGTTCATGGACGCCTGCAGCCGCGCGTTGGTCAGGCTGGCGCCCGCCCCCTCGCCGAGCTTGTCACGGCCGCTGTAGATGCCGACAACATACACGGGCGTCCTGCTCAGGCGGCCCGTCTCGCTCTCGAGGCGCGCCACGGGCGGCTCGAAGCCCTCGCGCGCGCACAGCATCGCCAGCTCCCGCGTCGGCAGCTTGAAGCTAAAGAGCCGCTCGAGGTCGACCTTGCGGCTGAGCACGTGGGCGTTGACGAAGGAGCGCACGGCGTCGCGGCCGCAGTGCGCGTAGATGGCGCCCGTGACGGCCCGCACGAACGCCGCGTGCGCGTTGTTGCGGATGCGCATCCACCGCTCGCGGACGATGGCCGGGTCCTCGAGGAACTCCTCGGGGCTGCTGGACTTCGGCTCCTTCGGGGCCTCCGCCCGCTTGGTGTGCACGGTGTCGCCGAACTCGTCGTCGAGGACGACACGCGAGGACACGCCGCGGCGCCACTTGAACTTGTCAAGGTGGTGAGCCTCCTTACGCTCGTAGCCCCAGGCGCCCGTGATGCCGACGGTGGGGAGTTCCTGGGACCACTGCAGCAGGCCCGGGTCGACCTCGTCGCCCGGGTGGATGGTGTTCTCGACGCCCCAGCCTTGGGCGATGCGGTAGAGCGAGTCGGAGCCGGCGTAGGCGCGCATGGCCTCGAAGAGGATGGTCATGGGTAGGCGGGGGTATTGGCAGACGAGACGCTCGGAGGTGTGATAGTTGATGAGGGAGGCGCCGACGACGGCGAGGTTGACGTTGTTGAAGTTGGGGCTCGGGTCGGCCGAGGGGTCGACGAGGCAGCGGGCGAGGGTCTGCAGCGGTACCTTCTCGGGGAGGGAGAGACGGGCGTGGAGAGCGGCGAGCTTGGCCGAGGAGAGGGCCTTCTCGGGGAGTGGTGACGGGAAGGACAGCGGCTTGAGCTCCTGTTCGGGCGCTTCCTCGGGCGCTTCCTCGGGGACTTCTACTTCTTTTTCTTCTTCCGTGGCGGAGGGTCGTGTCCACGAGAATAGTGACCTTGCACCGCAGGTGCTGCTGCGGGCATTGTGGACGAGTTGTTGTGAGCTTCTAACGGAGATTGGCGTCAAGGACGGCGAGGCGTGTGTCCTGGCCTGGGCGTTGAGCAGCTGCCCGGTGCATCTTGATATCCTTAACCTCTTCATCGGGGAGTCGTTTTTTGGTGGGGAGAAGAGTTTTGCTGGTCGTTAACGGGACAAAAGAAAGGGAAAGTCGAGCAGTAATTCGATCAATGTCGAACTCGGTAATACGGAGGCCGAGCAATTGGGATTGCTGGGTGTCGATGGAGGGGGGTTCCGCACAGAGTAAAAGTTCCACGTCCCTTCGTTCGCAGCGCCGGTCTCCCGTCACGAAAAAGTTTCTAGACGTCTAATTGACTGGAGTCGTGTGAGCTCTATTCCCCCCCCAATGCCAGGGTGAACCGTGCACGAGCCGCCTTCACCTCAGCCCGTGGCGAGCCCGGAACATCTGGGGTCCGCGTCTCCGGGCGGTGCGAGCTCCACCGTGGAGGAACGGTCGAATAGCGTACCGCAGATTACAACGTCAAGTGCCCGGCTGTGTCGAAAAGCTACCAAACCTGTCGACGCGGGAAAGCGATTGCCATCACCAGAACCACCCCAATCTCTTCTCGTTGAAAAGCAGTCAAGATGGTAAGATTGACCCCTCATTCGCTTGAACCTGACGAACCAATTGCTAACTGCTGCACAGGGAGGCGGCCCCAAAGTTCCGTGAGTTATACCCCTCGAAAGCCACACCCACCCACGACCCGCGACCGACCGGAACCCCCCATCGAAATCGAGGCGAAGCTCTTGTCTAACATGTTGCGATTTGAAAAGTTACCCTAAGCACGTCTGGTCGCCGGCCGGTGGCTGGTACGCGCAGCCCGCGAACTGGAAGCTGAACACCGCCATCATCGGCACCGTCATGCTCGGCACCGTTGCCGTCATCTGGAGGATCAGCGCCGAGAAGGAGGTGCGCTACGTTATGCCTCGGGAGAACAGCTTCTTCCCCAGCAGATAGTACGTCATTCGGCCATGGCACACGAGCAGTCGGGGATCACGGACTAACAACTGGTGACACAGCTGGTCGAAGCAATTGATCGAGTACGACAGAGAACAGGCCGCGAAGAAGGAGAAGGAGTCGGCGCAGTCACAAGCTATCCAGAACTCATAAACGAGATGGGTCGGGGAAAATTGTACTTGTAGATATGGTACTCAACGAATTGAGGGCCGTGTAATTGCGGCGATTGCGAACAATGGATGCTACGGGAAGACCTTGTGTTATCGACGAACTCGCCGACCAGCTTTTTCCGTACGGAACGCACGTGCAAAAAAAGAAGGGAGACAAGGGCGCAGCCCGGTCCTTTCATACGTGTACATCGACATCCCTTGCGGCTGTGCTGTAACGTGTTCCGCCGAGTCCTACATGGACGTCCAATCTAACCTTCAGCAGTGGCCAGATCGTGTTGGCTGAGATGCTGATATTTCAGAAGGAGAATCGGGTGTTTGGTGTGTCCTGTCATGACATTCTACGGTCTGGCCATTTGAGATTACCGGTGAAAGTGCGTCTAGATCACATGCTCATACTGAGCTTGCCCAAGGCGTCACACGAGACCTGGCTGATGACGACTTGACGACAATGATAAGAGAAATATTTGGTCGATCACATCATGTCTACCGAGTTGGGCTTTCACCATCGCTGCTCCGATTGATGGAGGAGACATAACTGAAGCCTTGCTGAAGAGCAGACACCACTGGCCATGAACGACCTCTTGTCAATGCACGCACATCATCAGGGCTGCAAATGCGACACAGCCTGGATGGACAAGAGGTCAGAAGTCACGCAATCCCATTTTTTGGTTCCTTTGACCGTTCTAGGCGGTACCTGCCAGCTGGAGTCATAAACCTTCAGCTAACCGCGACAACACACTAATGTCCATTGTGTTTGCCACAGACCAACTGCGGTGTTGCGATCTAGCTGGCCAGTCTCTGGGTTTTCGACAGTCGTCAAACGAGTAAGATCATAGGTAGCGATGGCTGTGGAACGTCTCGTTTTGGCGCCGGCTCATCGGCCTTCTATAGAGCTTGGTAAACGGAATAGAGCTTCCATTGCTAAATGGCGAGTCTTTCTTGATCCCCTATGTGCCCTCCACCGTCGATGTTGCAGTCCACACCGTGACATGGCTACACACCAAGACAAGACCAGGTTTTATCATCAGTGCGTAAAAGGCCATTTGACTGTTCCAAATGAGATGACAACAAACGGCCTTTGCAAAAATCCTATTAGGGTGCCCTGAGAATGAATGGCCACGAGTGCGAGCAACAGGTGCAGCCGAGGTCTTTTCGTTGTTACCTTGCCGGTTGTGTGTATGGAGTCCCATGTCTACTTCCCAGCCTTCTCCTCGTCGCTTGGAGTTTCTGGCCAACCCAAGTGTGGGTGACCTGGCGTATTTTGTTGTCTAGGCAGATGAGATCAAGTGAGAATATCAGTGCCTCAGCAATACCGACAGAGGGTAGTTAATAGCATGGAAGGGCGCTGTTCCAGCCCAGTTCAAGCAGTCTCGGCCCAGCTGCTCGCGAAGTCACCGCGCAAGACCTTCGCACGAGTACTACATCAAGTTCACCTAGCACCTACGTTCTTCCCATGTACCGTAAGACTATTTTGATCAACATTTCCTTGTGTCAGGAAGCCTCTGCTCTTCCAGGGGCCTGTACAACCATCCTCGGCTTTTACAATTAGATTCGACAAGTCACATTGCGGCTCAAAGCATTTCAGAGTATGGCATCTCATTGTCTACCTATCTTGCTCGACACAAGAAGCAGCTCTAGCCCTAGTAAATCGAGGGAGGGAACATGTAACAACACGATTTCCCCCTCCATCCGCCCGCATCGCGGTGCGTTCAACCTGCCCCCCTCCCATGCCCCAGTGTCAAATTACACAAAGGCATCCAAAAAAGAAGGGGACCAACGCAGCCCTCGCATGGAAAATTCCACCCTAACAGTCGCCAGCTTGCGACGACCACCAGCCACCAGAGCTGCAAGTAAAATCAAGAACGAGAAGGAGGCTTGGAAAAAACAACAACAAAGAGTGGCGCAATATACATTAAGCACTAGGCGCTTCCTTTTCCCAGCACTCTGTTTTCGCCAGCATTCGCGGTCTGGCGATGAATCGAGTCCGGGCACGGTATATCAATCGAAAGAAGTTTTTGAACGGGTGTCTGAAGGAGTGACAAGAAGTGTAGAAGAAAAGAAGTTGCGGGGCCCTGTCGTTGGGTGCTCGCAAAGGGTGTATCAAAAGTTTGTGTCGTAAGAGAGTGACTCGAAAGGTATAAAACAACGCGTTGGTGTCGTCTTTGTTCCCATCGTCGGATTCGTCGTGAGAGTCCGGTCGGGGAAGAAGAAAACAGAATCTTCCCAAGTTCTTTTTTGTTGATTCGCAGAAACGCCGTACTGTCCAGAATGCATAGCAGACCCCAGTCTATCGCCAAACGTGAAAGATGAATCCCCAGTCTTTGTGCCAAAAGACGTTATATACGCAGGGAATCAGTGTACATGAACGGTGCTTTTGTGGCACTTAGGCGGCTTGGCCAGGGGGAGGGGACTGGCTAGGGGGAGGAGGGGCTTGGCCAGGGACGGGCTTGCGGCCGACAGGGCCCATGGGAGGGCCAGGGGGACCCATTCGGCTTGGCTGGGGAATCTTGCTAGGTCCCGGAGGGCTTTGTTTGCGAGCGTGTCCTCCCGGGCTCTGAGGTCTTTGTCCAGGAGGTCCTTGGAATCGGGGACCGGGCGACTGAGGGCGACCGCTAGGTCCCATTGGGCCGTTACCGGCCGGAGACTGGGGACGGCCACCGGCAGTTCTGGGGCGCGCAGGCGATTCGGGACGGGGGTAAGGGGGTCCGCCGTGGGGACCACCCTGGGGCGTCATCGGGCGCTGACCGGGAGGGTAGTTGGGACCAGGGCCGCGAGGAGGACCGTTAGGACCGGGTCCTCGAGGGTGACCGTTGGGGCCGGGACCGCGAGGAGGGCCATTGGGGCCATTGGGACCAGGGCCACGGGGAGGTCCCTGAGGCCTAGGCTTGACCGGACGAGTAGACAAGCAGGTGCGCGGTACAACACCCTGCTGGGATCTATCCAAGCGAATGCAGAGCGCCTGAGAATGTGTTAGTGTGATTCTTGTAAAGGGGAATGTACTGAAACTTACCCATCCATCATCGTACTCGTGCAAGAGACGCACAAGGCCGCCAGCTCTCAATTCCATCTCATCCTCGAGAGTAGGCTTGAAGTCAAGTTGGATGCGGTGAACAGTCGTGTTGGCAGGTCCACCAGCGGCGGCGATAGCAGCAGATCCAGTGGAGCCGCTGGACTGGTGACCAGGGCCAGCGGAGTTGGCGCTGAACTCGGTACCAGAAGGGCTGGCGGGGACGGTAGACAGGGGCGCGGGGGCAGGGATGGTAAGATCGAGGGCCTTGGGACCATCCTTGCGGGTGGAAGCCTTGCGAGTGAGGGCTCCGGCTGCGACTGCGCCACCGGCAACAGCGGCGGCACCGGCGGCGCCAGCAGCCATCGTGGCTCCGTTGATAGAACTGTTGGTGGGGGAAGGAGGCTCGCTGACGGCAGTACCAATAGGGACATCGGCAGCGACGGAAGGTAGGGGCTTCTCGTTGAGGCTCATGTTGCTTACGGACTCCTCCTTGATGGTGCCGTTGATTCTCTCAGCTCCAGATCCAAAGGGGTTGACGGGGTTTGCGTTCTGGCCAGTGATAGGTCTTTCCCAAGCACTCTGGCCAGCAGCGCGGGCGCCGAGAGCACCAGCGGCGGCGGCGGGAGCCATGTTTCCGTTGACGTTGCTCTGACGCTTGTCGGCGGGGTTCAAGTTGGGCAGGAACTGAGTGACGGGTCGGAGGCTGACGCGGGGAGCGCGGGTGTTGTTGCCGCTGGTGACAGCGGCGGCAGTTCCAAAGGCACCAGTCTTTTCATCCTCATCAGCCAGGCGCTGCTGCTCCAACTGCTTCTTGCGACGGTTGAAAAGGAAGAAGACGAGGAGGAAGACAACCAGAACACCAGCCAAAACGCCAATGGCAATACCAGCCTTTGCGGCACCACTAGGCTCACTGGCAGACTTGTCGCTGATGGCGGTAGAAGTTGCAGAAGCACTGGACACGGCGGTAATTTCGTTGGCGGTGGCTGCGGACCTGGTCGAGCGGGCAAGAGTGGGCGCGTCAGTCGCAATGGCCAGAGTCGAGGGGATGCTCTCGGTGACAGACTCCTCGATGGCGGAGGGGAGAGTGCTCGTGGCAGAGTCGCTTGTGGCAGTAGAGGACGAGGCATCGGGGGTCACGAGGACGGCGCCGCCGGCTCTTTGGATGGTAGTGCCCGAGTCGGCTGTGGTGGTAGTAGACTTGGAGCGGGTGGGAAGGGCAGAGGGCGCGACGATGAGCTTCGTAGACGAGGTGCTTGAGGCAGCGACGGCACCGTCGGTGACGGTCTGGTAGATGGTACGAACAACAGTTGAACGACCTTGCCTGTTAGCCCGGCGCGTAGTAGTCGTGTCATCGTCATCGTCTTGACGCTTGATTTTGTCATTACCTCCATTCTTGGTAGTGGTTTCACTGTCGTCATCGTCGGAACCGAAAGGGTTCAAGTTCTTGAAACTGTTTCCAACATCGTTCCAGAAATCGGGATTGCGAGGCAGATGCCTGTGAGCAGCACGGTGGTGGTGAGCCATTGTGTGAAGCTGAGGTCGTGTCGTGGCCGAGTGGATCGAGGTCAAGTAATTCAATAGGCCCAGCCAGCAGTCGTCGTGATAAGAATGAAGGTGATGGAATGTTTCGGTAGTCGAATCGTGAATGTCGTGGTTCGTGGGTCAGAGGGGTATCTGGAATATCTCTGAGGAATACTGGCGTGGGCGGGAGAGGCTGATGATGGGTATGCTCTTAGGCGACGTGTGCCAGATGAATCGTGATCGTCAAAAGAATGAACGGGCTGTAAACAGGTCCAGCCAGGGAGTCGCGGTGCTCAGATCTGTCGTGGACAGGTTGTGAGAGAGTGTGTCTCGGGCTCGAAGATTTTTGTTGTTTTGGTTTCGAGGACGTTGTGCCGTTTTGTGTGGTGTGTGCGATTTTTGAGAACGAATGTAAAGCGGCACTGGGCCGGGAAAGAGAGTAATGTGAGAGGTGGATGAGGGGAGAATGGTTGAGGATCTCACTACCAGCTCACAGGCGATGGACAACACACACAAGAGTCAGTGTTAATGACAGTGAGTTGTCATCCAGACGAGACGGAAGACGTCGTGTGGAGGGAAAGAACGGATGAATCTGCACCAGTCACTCTTTGCAAGCTGCAGGAGAAGACGACCCTGTTGGCGGTTGCGTCTGGCAGCGGCAGAGAGAACAGTCCCGGTGAGTGCAGTTCGGACGGGATGGGATGGGATGGGATGGGATGGGATGGGACGGACAGAAAGAAGAGGGACGAAAGTGGGAAAGGGCGCGAGAAGAAGGGGACGGGGAAGTCGAGGTTGCAGTCAGTGCATGCGCATCCTGGACGAGTGGATGAGGACCCAAGCAACGTTGGACGGAGAGACAAGGATGACAGCCCAATGTGAGTGGGAGCGAGTGCGTGTGTGCGTGTGTGCGTGTTGACGGGGGTGTCGGCGGGTGTGACTGGTCGTGACTTTGGACGACGATCCCTGCGCAGCGAGTCGCCCATTGGCCGCGTTCCTGGCACTTGTTTCCCTCCAGCAGCGTCGTCTCTTGTTTTTTCTGCCCACCCACCTTCAGGCAGTTGCGACTTCCTGTCTTGCACTCAGCACTCAGGCTGGTTCCTGCCGCTGGCTCACCGATGGAAATGGGATGGCACTTGCAGGAAAGCGCGGCCGTGCGGTACGGCATGGCTTGTGTCGCCTGCAGTTTTTGCCGTGTTAGCGGCTTCTGGGGGTCGCAGTGGTCGTCGCTCGTGTCCCTTGGCGACAGAGGCCACTCTTTTGGATTTCTACTAGGGGGCTCGGATCACATTTTGCACAATTCAACAATGGGAACAAACAAACAACTGCGGCTGGGTTTTAAAAAAAGAAAAAAAAGAAAAAAAAAATGCAACGGCGCATTCAACGGCCATTCCACAATGCATCTGATCCGCGAAGCCACGCGCCGAGTCAGCGTTTCACCTTTGGGCTGTTTCTGGGGCATCTCCCTGCGCCTTCAGGGAACATGACAACTCTGCACAAGCGCAAACCAAACATTTCGCGATAGTGTCATGGTTTCCATTGCACCCTGTGTCATCGCCGGCTCCCTCAATGCCAGCGGTACTCTGTACGGTCGCATTCAATCATCGCCGGTCCTGATCACCCCTCTGCCCCCTCCGAGTCCCCAGAGACTTGCACAACTCGCTCGCCTGTCGAATTCCCGCAACTCGGCCCTGGTCCAAGCCTAAAACCATCCACACCGGCGCCCATCTTCATCAGCGCCCTGCACGGTCCGCGCTAGCCAGGGGTCCCCAGCTCCATCCTGTCAGGTACCGGTGTTGTCTGATTGGCCTTTATGTCGCTGTGTGGTTCCACCGCGCATCCCACAGGATAGACGAGATTGTTTGCTCAGGGTTCGCCTGATGTTGGTCCAATCATGTCACACGGTGCACAACCATGAAAAGACCGTTTGGCCGGCCCGAGCTCCAATCCGCAGCCCCCAAATCCCAAATCCCAACTCTCCTGCCGCCTGCTTCTCGTCATCACCAACCAGGGCCCAGGGGCCACAATCCTGCCGTATCCGTACCTGCGTCCGCAAAATGCTGTGCCACTGCCTGTGGCCAACTGGCCATGCAGGCACACGCACCTGCGACCTCTGGACTCTGGAGGGGTTGACTTGATGGTGTCGCCAACGACTCGGCGACGTCTACTCACTGCAACCGCCGACTCCCCTTTTCCTTGCTTCACAGGCATCCAATGGGCAACATTAGCCCAACCGACCACATGCTCGCTCTCCTCTTTGGGTTCCTTCGAGAAGAGCGGGAGGCTGCTTATGCTTCTCAAGCTTCAGGCAGGCCACCGCCTCATGGCCGTCTACGACTGAAAGAGTAAAGCCAAAAATCGCATCAAAATAGCCTGGTCCGAGGTCATCACTACGGTCATTATCGCGTTCTCCCTCCAGTCGCAGCTTGGGAAGGCCGGCGTTCTTGGTGAGGCTCAATCTGCCCATCATCATCTCAACATTCGGCCCGCAGCCTTCTAGAGAGGTAGCCACAGCTCCCCGCCGCCGTTCGGTCATCAGACACACATGTCTCACTTAACAGCGACAATACCACCGAAACACCATTCCTTCCAAAGGGTCCGGGGAGGAGACAAGAAGCAATCATGCCCTTCAAAATGCCATGACATCTTCTGTGCTTTGCAGCCAGCTCCTCTTCCTCTCGATCCGCCTGCTTTTGCTTCGAGTCGGAGGCCTGACAAAGATGCATCTGCACCCAGACTATTAGCTCAGTCAGTGCCCGGCAGCCAGTGCGACGAAAATGGACATCCAAGGACGTCTGCTTGCCTCGCCCTGCTTATCTCTCATACGAGACAGGTCACGCCACGTTATGCCGACTTGAGCTTCTGCTCCCGAGCAATGCTCGGGAACTATCCATACCCTATTTCACGTCTAGGAATCACCAAAATCGCTCACCGTTCGATTTTATGGCGTTGTGCTTGCTTCTTCCGCCCGAACCGAGTGCACAAAACCCCCGCTGTCCGAGACGGCACAAGATGGGAAATAAGAAAGCGACGGGGGAAATCTCCCGGGGAAGAGTAAACGGCGCCGTCTAGCGCACTGGGAAACCTTCTGAAACAGCCGTCTCCTCCTCCCGAGCCGTCTGGTTCAGTGGTTCCCCTCATCGCAGATTGTGCGATGGGGGCCATGATCTGCCAACAGACTCCCAATTCCCGCCAAGCCGTTCCATTCCCCACCACTACCGAGATGAAGCCTCCTCCGGCCTTCCTCCGCACATGGAACCCAGCCTTGCCCGCGATCCATGCCACGACACGCGGAATGGGAGGGAACAGAAAATCTACGAGCAAGATTAAAGTCGACGTACCCTGTCCCCCGGGTGCATGAAAAACACCGCATCGGCGCATGGTTTTGGCAGGCAACCAACGTCAACAACGAAATTCGCCAATGGAGCCCTCCGTCCTTACGCGGGAGCGCCTGTGGACACCGCAATCACGTCAAACACGCGTTCCAACCGGGGCCACCGTCGCATTCGTGACCGAGGTCAACATTGCCAAAATGCAAAGTTCAAGCTCCTGGGGCTCAGCGTCGTAGATCTGCGCTGCCCTCATCTTACTCATTTCTAGGTAAATGACGAAAACAAAGAAACGTTCCCAACCAACCAAGTTTGAGCCTGGGTCGCCGTCTCAGTTCTCAGACGATCATGTTTCTGCCCGGCTATTTGGATATATCGACCGCTAATTCGGGATCGTCGGCCCTATGTATGCAGCTTGGCCCGTTTGTCGCATCTGCGATCTCCGACCGACCTGAGCGAATCTCCCTTGCATCAGCTGCCGGCATTCGATAGTTGAGATGCACCCGCACCTGCACCAGAACATTCATGATCGTCCAGAAGATGATATCTCTGCAGCATCAGTCTCGATGAGTACAAGCGTTCAGCTTCGTTGCCAGCTTCACCGGAGATGCAACAGGATCACCAGGCCCGACGAGCTTTTAACTTTAAATAACTCGTGTCTTGCCTCTCTAGTCCGTGGCTGAAATCTGTCTCGTCTCGCATTGTTTGCGGTCTCAAGTCTAATTATTACACGCAATTGCTTTTTTAAGGTCCTGGCTTGAATTCCGTCTAGACCGACAAGCAGAAGGGCCAAGCAGGCAGCTAACCCAAGCCACCCGACACTTTGATGCCCCCTGGCTTCATTCGCCATAATCCGTGCCACGACGGCCTTTCAGTTGTCCGTTGTCCCTTCAGTTGTCCCAACAGGTGACTGCGTCACTGTCGTTCACACATTCAGATAGGACTGCTTCCACGTTCTGCTATCTTTCATCCAAACCATCAGCACCGCCGGGTACCCTGCATCAGATCGCGCATCGGCGACTGCGAGGCGATGCAGCCACCCATCTCAAATTAGACCTCCCTCTGCTTATCTGCTTCATCGCGGAGGAGGCTGCGCGCCCCATTGATGCGGTGGCTGTTGCGGTGGTTGCTGCTGGTTCTGCTGCGGCTGCTGCTGCGCTTGCTGGCCGTTCTGGGCCTGGCTCTGCTGCATCTGTCCCAGCAGGGCTGCGAAGAAGGCAGGGTTGATGTACGCTCCCGCCGCCGGATTCTGCCCCGTCTGTCCGCCCTGCGCCGGCCAACCAGGCGGAGGCGGCGGAACGGCAGGGAATCCTTGACCGCCCGGTTGAGGAGGCATGCCCGGGAAGGGGAAGTTGAAGGTCGGTGCCGCGGGGGCCGGCGCAGACTGCTGCTGCGGCTGTTGAGGCTGCTGGTAGTTGTTGTTACTACCGCCCCATTGTCCCTGTGATTGCTGCTCCTGGTGCCGTTGCTGCGGCATGGAGTACCCGTCTCTGCTCTCGCGCTGTCCGAACCCGCCGCGTCCGCCGCGTCCACGACCTCTGCCCCTATCACCACGTCCCCTAAAGTCTCCCCGTCCGCCTCTGCGCCCGCCAAACCTGCCGGGCTCGGGCTCCTGGCTGAACGTCTGCTGCATGGGCGGCACCTGCCCGAACCCAGGCGGCCTCGTGAGCGGCTTGTACGGCCCGTCGTCCTCGTCGTCGTAGTTCAACCCGCCGTCGCTCGGCCCCGCGGAGACCTCGTTCCGCAACGGGTGCGGCTCCCTCGCGCCGGCCCCTCTCGCGGGCCTCTCCCCGCCGCCGTTCCTCGCCCTCGCGTCCTTCTTCTTCTGCTTCGCCTGCCGCTTATGCTCCGCCTCCTTCTCGTCGTCCGAGAACTCCATCTCGTCCTCCGCCACCTCCTCGTCGTGGATGTTGCTCGCGTCAGACCCCTTCAGGTTCTTCAACGGCTCCGTGAAGACAAACGTCGCGTGCGCCACGGGGTAGTACACCTTCGTGCCGACCTCCAGCCCAGCCTCCTTGATCTCCTCCGCGCTGCCGAACATGACGGTGTACATCGGCTGCAGCACCTTGCCGATGGTTTCCCACACGGCGCCGAAGACTTTCCGGTCCTCCGTGCACAGCGCCGACCCGGAGTCGAGCACCTGGTACTCGCCGGGCGTGAAGGCGCGCACGACCATGATGTTGTCGACGACCTGGTCGACGGCGCCGAGCGCCTCGATCTTGTCGTCGGCCGTGAGGATCAGGTCGGGCTTGGGGACGGCGTCGGGCGCGACCTCGTTCTTGGTGCGCAGGTGCGCGGCGCCGCCGGCCTTACCGGCGGCGTCGGGCCCGCCCTCGTCGTCGGAGCCGCCCTCCATCTCCATGAGCATGCGCGCCGTCTCCTCGACGCCGAGGAGCTGGTAGCCCTCGCCGGACTCGGAGTCGTCGTCTGAGGAGGAGTCGGAGCTGGAGGACTCGGAGGAGGATTCGTAGGGGGATGAGTCGATTTCCCATTCGGGGTGCTCGGCTTCTTGGCCCTCGGGGGCAGCGGCGGGTTCTTGGTCTGCGGAGGTGGTTGTGGTAGTGGGCTGCTCCGTTGAGGTGGCAGTCGTAGGGGCAGGCTGAACGGCGGGCGTTGTATCGAGGCCGTTGATCATGGCTTCCAAGGCGTCGGTCAGGGAAGGGGGCTCGGCGGCGTCGATGTTCATGGCGTCGTAGTCGTTTGTCTCTGAGCGCTCCACAGGGGGAGGAAGTTGAGGTTCACTTGTGGTAGGTTCCGTTGCCTCGGCAGGTGTCTCTTCCATCTTTGTGTCTTCATTCTGCTCCGTCTTGGTCTCGGCGGGCTTGTTGTTCTCCTCGATGTTAGCGCCCTCGAAGCTTGCAGCCGCGGCGAGAACGTCGGGGGGCAGAGGAGGGAGTGTCTCGTTGGGTTTCGCGAACCCCAGGCCGGGGATCTGAAAGCCTGACATTGCGAGTTTTCACGACTATTCAATCTCGTTATGATGAACAGAAGCAATCGTTTGAGTAAGGGGTAGGTGAAGAAAAAGTCGAGGCGTTGAGGTGACGGAGACCAGACAGACCCTGAAAGGCAGCGCCAGAAGAAATCGAGTCTTTGGGGGACGAGCAGTGAAATTTTAGCGGGGCGATAACGATAAAAAAATTAAATTGGAGACATGGCTGGCGCTAACGCTCGGTCTGCGACTGCCGCCCCACCTTCACCGAGCTCACCTCGACTCGAAAAGGTCACCTGGATTCGTTCCTTCCTTCCCCTCGACGACATCTCATCACGCGTGCTTCGCGAGCCTGCCCAACGCTCTTGTCAAGCGCGGGCGACAACAGCAAATTTCTTCCAAGGACAAAAAATCAAAAGTGGCAAAAATCAAAAAGTTCAGCTCCAATGAGCCTATGAAAATTCGTAGGAGATTCTTACCAACCTCAGGTGTAACGATGCTACGATTTTCTAACCGGCGGTGAGATTCGAACTCACCGACCCGTGACTCGGGACGTTCGGTCTTGGTCACACTTGAAAGTGCCTAGTAACCCCGCTAGACCACGGATCTTGGTGACAGCAGACCTTTTCTTTCGGGGTCATAAGGGTTTGCGCGGTTGCCTGGCGACTTGGGGCGGAAGGTGCCTGTGGTTTGAGGCATGCTCAGATGCTCTTACCACCCAATGCCTACTTGACTGTCAACCAAAGTTTTAGATGAGACCAACTGAGGGTTTCACTACGGAACCGTTCGTTGGCCTAAAGCTACTCTACCGCCAACACTTTGCAAATGTTTAAGGTACGCGAGCAGTCACTTCAGAAAGCTTTCTAAACGGTAAAACTCTTTGATTCTTTCTTTTTTCTTTGCATTTTAAGTACGTGATAAGCTACATTCAAAACGGCGTGATCCAGGGAACAAGAAAGCTCCGCGCATGATAGCCGTTTACGAACAGAATAAATGTCGTCAGACGGCTATCATGCAGGGCGTTTTCCAATCAGGGGCCGGTAATTCCGATATAGCCCATCACATCTCAAACAATCCAAAGGTCTCTTGTTCTCCTTCACTAATCCCACTTATGCATTCTGCTGTCGTTGAGAATCTCTTGCCTCGCAGTAGCCCGCCGAGCAGATGGCCTGCGAGCAGATGGCCTGCGAGCAAGAAGCATTTTTGCTCGTGCCGTCAATGCACTGAGTGAGCCATCTGGGCAGAGATTACTGGCCTCCATGGTTCGGTCCCCGTTGTTTCTCGTTCTTGTGGAGAGATAGAATGTGTCTTTTCAAGTTGTCTGGGCGACGACCTCGGAAAGACTTAGGACAGTGAGGACACATCTGAGCGACATTCTCATGCTTCGAAAGTTTATGTCGTCGAAGATCCCGAAGCGTGGCAAAAGTCTTCTCACATCCTATCTCGGGGCATTGATGAGACTTATTGTGACAGCGCCTGTGCTCCCTAATAACGATGAGCATTCAGAAGATGACGGCATCTTGGGATTATCAAACCTTAGATCTCTTCTGCTTTTGCAACGTCGACTGCACATTGAGCAGATATAAAACGTGGAACCCATTGGTGTTGGACTTTGGACGGCCAAGCTCTGCCTCGGGACACCGGGATTGGGCGAGAATGAGTCTGTGTCTTGGTCGTCGGGGGAGGGGGCAAAGTCCATTCTGGGCATTGCGTTGAAATCAAATGACTGGATCCCATCGGCCTCTGGACGTGTCTGTTTATTCTCAGACACGTCCTCAGCCTCAGAAGGAAACGTATCAGAAGATTCAGAGGTCAGGGGAAAAGATGCCGTATTAATAATGAAGTCGCCCATGCTCGAGGAATTGGGTGTAAAGCCACAGTAATTGGCCGGGCTTCCATTGAACGAGCTCAAGAGATTCGGCATTGGGCCATCATCATCGTAACCAAGACCACCAGATAGACGGTCGTGAATACGAAGTTCCCAATTCCATGTTTGGTGTTGGAGCGGGAAACTAGAAAGAGAGGTTGCTGGCTCAAGTTCTGGCCAAGTGGTATGATTAGGAAGAGAACAACATCCAAGATTGCAAAAAAACAACGTGAACTCCTGGACAAAAGAAACCGGTTCCTCCATCATAGTGAAATGCGTGAGACGATCCCGGATCGGAGACGGGCGAGACATTCAAGTTCCCCGGTATCTCAAAGAGGTCATCGTACCAGTCTCCGACCTCTGGGCCGTATCTTGCTTGACCACTATTCCATTGTGTCGATATGGGGTTCTAAGCGGGGACTCTGAAGCCCCCGCCGAGGAAGCTGTTGGCTGGGGAAACTAATGAGGATGACCGAGGTCAGTAAACATATGTCGCTGCACGCTTTTTCGAAAACAATCCGAGAGGAGACTGGATGTCCCGAAGGCGGTGAGACAACGGGCTATTGAATGAAAATCGGCTGTGACACAGAGCGACACGTTGAAGACCCCTTTATACTTCTCTTCGCAGTTTAGCAGGCTGAGGCTGGCTACCGAAAACAAGATGTGTTTGTGAAGCACGTAAAATCGACGAAGTACCTGGCATATGCACGCCAAGATGGGGCTGTTGAGGCCACGCCTGATTATGCAAGATAGAACGAATCACAGCTCATTTATGCTGACCATCTTGCCCCCAGAGGCCACCTCCGCATGACATTCGACTCCGCTGATGTCAGTTAGCAAATCAGGCTCCGAGATAGATAGAAACATAAGAATCCAGCGGGCTCTGAGAGAAGCCATGCATGAGGATCATTGGATGTCCTGCATCAGCTGGGACAAGACTTTACGAAGCAACGCGAACCGTCAGAAGACTTCTGTAATAACCTAGAAGATTCGAAGAGACTGTTCTCGGCCAACTGTTGTGTTTTCATTTAAGCGTCAAATATGTATCGAATGATAGGCTAATCGAGCTTTTCCGTAAGTTCGCCCACAAAGCATATAGCCTCTGTTGTGGCCAATTCATGAAAAGAGACCTTGGTTCCAGTTTATACCTTCCTTCTAAGAGACTCTCAATATCTACAAATTGGGAGCTTCGTGCAAATAACCGCGAGGTCTGCGAGAAAAGCAGCCATTCATCGCCGCTTAATCCAAGTCATTTGCTCTTCTACCAACATCGAGGCCAAGTTGAAGGCCTAAAACAGGGGCAAACTGTTTGACTGACTAGCTTGTCTAATTGACGATCCTCATTGGTTCCTGGACGTATTAAGACAAGACTCATCGTGGCTTATCTTTTGCCTAGTATGACGGCTGGCCTGGTTCCAAAACGCATGCCGACGACAACTCGTCTAATGAACCTGATGATGAAACAGGCGGAACAAGCAAGAACGTATATCTGATATCAAGAAATCGAAATGCGGAAACCAGGGTGACAGCTCTTCATATGCCTCTGCAAATTATCCGCCCGAGCCCCTCTCAGAGATACCGAGCATAGACTACTACATGAGACCGTTACTTTCTCGTGAACTGGTTTCGAGTGACGCTGGAGATCTCGCGCCGTACTGAAGCGCTTATCGCAGCCTGAAGCGCTGCATTAGTATGGCTTCTCGTGATTCCGCAGGTGTTATCTGCCATGTGGTCAGTTTGCTTGGGAATTCGTCCAGCCACTCGAGAGAACTGACCTCAAGCTTCTCGCATACCCGGTAAATGTGTGGCATATAGAGCATGGATAAATCCCATTCGCCGTAAAATAGCTGCATTTGTCGTTGGAAAGAATTTGAACGTGACAGTAGTATTCACCGAATGCATACCGTGGTGAACTCTGCAGAGGGCGTTGACGAGATTTGTTTCCACCGGACTTTTGATGGTATCGTCGGCGTAAGTGACAGAGGCTTGACGAGAGAAGTCGATGGCGTTGTTACTGACACGCTGGTACGATGGAGACACTGGCGCAACTCCCCACCATTGCGTATTGTAGACAATGCCGTCCGTAGATTTGAGGTCCAAAGCAGGCAGCCGCACAGCGATCTCTCCATTGTCTTGAGAAGGTGTCAGGTATGTTGTCTGTGATGGTGCGGCAGTCATCCAGACAGGATTGCAGAGGGATTCGAACTGACCCCCCTGCAATGATCTAATGTGGTAGTCATCTGGCCCATGGTTCCACTGAAGTGAGTACTCAGAGACTCAGCATGCTCCCAGGGAGTCCGAGAAGGGTAGATGTGCTGTCCAGTATATCCAGTATCCTGAGAGACATAGCTGCCGGAATTATGATGAGTTAAGAGTGTCGGGAATCCAGTGGTAGAGTACATTGGCAGGCTATAGGAACCTGTATCCCGTGAAAACGTATCGACCAGACTGCTAGAGCTCTGGTCACTTCTGTATTCAAATCCAATGTAACGGTTCCGTCCTTGGGCTTCAATCTCTCTCTTCGAGGAAGTTGGGTTCAACAAGCTGGGGGCATTAGGGTACACTCCTGGTCATTGTAGTTGTTGGGTGCCATAGTAAAGTCCTCGGTCGAAATAGGGGGAAGTACCTCTTCCACTGTAGCATAGGAATACGTCATTCTTGAAATCCTCGGTCTGATTTTGTTCACAGCCTCCTTCGGGGAATGCGGGTGACGCAGAACGCATTGATCCTTGATTTGAAGCTGCAGTCTCGGCCACGAAACCTGGAAGAAATGAGCCTACCTAGTGGGTAGCGATGATTTGGACCTTCAAGGCTAGGTAGCCTCTCAGATACGCACTGGGGAAATCAGGTGCGTCTGGGAATCCGACGTCCGGTGCCATGAATGTTACGTTCTCAATGAATGATCCGCAAGTTCTCCAAGATTTTCCTTCCTGGCATCCAAAGGCAAATAGCAAAAAACCTAATCAGCCAGTCTATGCGCGCTGGCGATTCGACGTTGGGTTTGAGGCAGGTAGCCTGTCTTCACAACAGGGATTTCCGAGTCGCGTTCCAGTGGGAATCGATGATACCTAAGAAAAGGGGCGTATGTCTGGCCAAGACTCCGAGAATCTTTATCGGCCTTGAAGCCTAGATTGGATGATCTCCAGGTGCTATTACCCGGGAAATAATAGACAAGATGGCCAGTTCAAAACAGAAACTGTGCTCAATTCTGGAGACAACCTGTGTCTGATCAGTCGAATCCAAAAACCACAGCGCAAAACTTCCACAAAAAGGGCATTTGGGGGCTGATAGATGTCTTCTCTCGAGAGACGAATGTAATGTTGTTCTGTCGATGCAGCGCATGCTGCCTCAATGGACCCAGATGCGGTTTTGGCGCTCGGTTTTCCCACATAAGTGACTTTGATGTGTCCCGGATGTTCCTCAAGGTCATATGGAAGGTTCCTCACGCCCAGCCACAACGGCATCATAGGAAGTAAATCTTTCGTGGCGCTGTACGGCCATTCAAATCTAATCTGTAGCTGAATCAACCTGGTAAGGCCACGCTGAGAGACCGAAAGAAGTAGGTCCGCCATTCCTGACAGACACTGCAGCATTGGGATTTCGATGGCGGGCGGGAAATGAGATTAACATATATTCGGATTATGCAACAACTATGTTCTAAAATCTTGTCCTCAAAGTCTGCTGGTTTGGTGGGCGTCGCTCGTCTGACCCGTCTCGTTCTTGGCGGGTGACAGACAGAATGGGGGAACAGGACGCGTCGTTGTCAGCATAGTCCATGATTAAGCACCTGGTATTTGACGGCGATTGCGATCAGCTTAAGACAAGTTTAATCTCAGCTTGATGCTTTGACATGGTTAGTCCTTCCGCTTGAAGTTCTAGCATATTGCAGATGATGCCGAAGGAACACGAATTCGTTTGGTATGGACATGCACTCGGGTCCTATTTGGTGATTATACGCAGATCAAATGCAAGACATCTATTCACTGCAACCATCCGCAGCTGCACTGCATGAACTTATCAGCACATCGCAAGGATAAAAGTTCAAGGAACCTCCCGCCAATGCATCACATCGTAAATATTCTAACATATTGAAATTAAAAGTTCATATGAAAGTGTAATCTCCAGAAGTTCGCCCCGGAGAAGAACCAGAAGGCGAAGAAGACGCCATAACCCGAGCTGAGTGTCGATTCCTGATATGCCTCCGAAGGTTGTCCTTGCGGTTGCCTTTGACGACCAGTGAGCAGATGGAACAGACCAAAACCATGTTGGTATGTGCTGATTCGACGTGGCGCGTGAGGTCTCGAGATGTACTAAAACTCTCAACGCAGCCTGATGCGGTGCAAGTGTGTGATTTGTCATGGCATCGCATGTGCTCTCTGCTGGTAATCAGCCATTTGTGGCTCAACATGTGTCAGAGAGAACGAACCTCAAGCTCCTGACATTCCCGGAGAAGAGGTGGCAAACTGAGCACGAAAAGGTCTCCGCGCTTGAAAATTTCTTAATTTTCGAGTAGCGTTTGCGTCGGTTCGGATATGTGGTGGTTGCCTCGCCATGCTCAATGCCTATTCCTACGCTATGGAGATACGCAGGCTGGAGCACATCCCATGAACCAGCAGTGAAAGGTACTGTGGGACCATTGCAGATGCTGGAGAGCCCAGAAGGGCTTGACACAAAATGGTGACGGTCAAGTAATGTCAGCATGGAGCAGGGTACGTCGGTGGATTCAGGTATCTTGACAAACAGTTCTTCTCGTCGATCTTGTCCAATATTGTCATTATTTGAAAAATCGAGGCCAACATCAAATGTTTCAACTCTGGCCTGTGCTGGCTTCGATGCAGATTGAGAGCCGTTGAGGGCTGAGCTGTTGTCTTGCCTGGCAGAAGGAGGCGTATCGAAAAGCCCCAGATCCCCACAGGTGTTATGAGAAACTCCGGCACTGTAAGACTCATCCCTTCCGACTCCCCTGTTGTCGCTAAGGGTTGTCAAGAAAGAGGCCCCTCCAAGAATAAGACCACTCTTGCTGTGACGCCTGTCCGCGGATTGATTGTTGAAACCATCGGAGCTCAAGGTAGGTAATGGGCTGGCGTCAAATTGTCCCTGGAACTCCAATCCTGTAGCAAAGGGAGCGACAAGATCATCGCATTCTTCAGCGTTCAGGCTCGGCAAGTTCTCATCAGACTTCCACTGTGCTAATTGGTCGCATGACGTGAAGCCATGAGGAGATTCTGTACAGGTAGTCGATGTTAGAACCTGTTCTCCATTGGTAGTCCTGCGAAGGTGATTGGAATAGAAAGATAGAAAATCATGTTCTCTGTCGAACAGGTTAGAGCGATTGCCGTCCATGGCTGAACGAGTTGGTGAAGCACAAGTCAGCAGTTAAAGGTTAAGAAAAAACTCACCAAGCCAGAATTCTCCTTGACTTCTTTAAACGGCCACTGCCACAAGAAAAAATTGGCCAGCAATTCGGCTAGCGATGAAAGATTGAAGTGGTCGGATCTGGGAACTGAAGGGCTATTTCAACCTTTGATTGTCCTGTTTTCGCATATTTCCATTGGCTGGCCCTTTTCCCTCATTGCCCAACCGATGGAAAACGAAAACCTGCGAATGAAAATCCCTGGTTATTGGAGGCCACGCTGCAGCGCACTCTTCTTGGCATAATACTGAAGTGGAGCTAACAGTTCCCGCGGGTGTTGTACCCGCGCGTCTGCTGGCCACACCGATATGGGTCCAATCCACGCACGCAACGCTACGTGGACATGTGTTTGCCAGTCTGGGACGAGGATAGATTAACCACCAAGCCATCATGGGCTGACACGTTGAGAAATCGAACAAGACAATTCGTGTTGGAACTTGAAATGACATAGACAGGTCAGAAGCCAGTTGGCCAGGAGTTGAGGCCACCCGAAGGAGCGCTGCAGACCCCTCTCAACTGGTTTACTGACCCGCAGCAATGCAGGCAGCGCCTCCTCAATGGCACAGCGATAGGCGCCTCGGCAGGCGCAGTCGTCAAATTTACCACCAACGACATGTTGAACCCCTCAAAACACCTGCTGCACCGGCGCCTCAGTGGATACTTGGAGCGCATGCGGGACGGGACGCCTTGCGATCTGTCGCCAGCTCCGGCGCCTCAGTTCAAGGGGTAGGCGAACGATAATGTGGCGACATGCGAATTGACAGCTTCGCAACTCATCCACGTCAGAGTTTCGGAAAGATTGGAAGGAAAGCCTCAGATGAGGCGTTGACAGCGGGCACACTTGCGTAACTTTCTAGCATGACGTTGGGAGAATGAGTTTTTTTACTTACGATTTTTACTTACACAAGCGATGTGGATGATTGTAATCCAACAGATATACACGCGGCCAAGCCGACCGCCGAATGAAGCAATTTCTTCCCGAATCTTTTCCCACGGGCTATCTTCCGTAAACGCCCTGTAACTCAGACAAAAATCACTTCCCACGTCCTTTTCCTCCTGGTACAATGGTACCAAATGCTGTAGCTAGTTTGCGGGCTGAGCCAATATCGGGAGCCAGCCATGCTCAGTATAGAACCACGAGACACAATGCAAACAATCAGGCTCAGTAGTATCCGCGACCCTTGCGGCGATCGTGGTGATGGTTGCGACGACCACCTCCCCAGCCACCGTCGCGCTTCATGTCGCGGTGATTGTGGTTCTTGCCCTCAGGCTCCATGGGCACCTCGACCTCGACCTCGTAGTCCTCGTACTCGTCCTTGAAGTAGGGCTCGACCTCGCGGCGTTCACAGCGCGCCTGCTCGGGGTCGAAGACGAAACGCATGGTGCCGTCCTGATTGCGACCATTGCGCTTAGCGGAGTTGCTACCAAAGAAGCTGATGTTCTTGAGGACGGAGACGCCGTTGGACAGGTTCTCGTCCTCGCCGCCGTCGCAGTTGTTGCACCAGTGCGCGTACCGGACGAGCTTGTCATCGTTGTCGACCTCACTGTTAATGACGATCTTGACCTCGATGAACTTGTTCAGGTCGAACCGGTTGCCGAGCTTGGTGGACTTGAGGTGCTGAGTATAGAGGTCCAAGAGGTCGAGCATGGTCTCGACGATGTTCTGGCGGGTTGTGTGGTAGACAGAGAGGTCGACCTTCTCGATTTTGTCGACGCCGGTGCCAAGCAGGCGGGCGGTGAGCTCGAGCAGGGCGAGGGCCATCGCGAAGGAAGGCTGCTTGATAGGGGCAAAGGTCTTGTAGAGATCGATGCTCATCTCCATAGCAATAGCAAAGATTTCCTTGGCGTCGGCGCCCATGATCTGCTTGGTAACCTTCTGAAGAGAGGCTTGCGGGTAGCGGCAACGGAAGTCGAATCCAACAGTCTCGAGAATCAGGCGCTCCAAGCCGATGACGATCTTGGAAGGTTGCTCGAACATCTGTGATGTGTCAGTCTAGGTCTTATGCTAATGTGGAAGCCCAGCGACATACCTTGTCATCTTGAGTCGTATGATGATCCGGATTCTTAATGTTGTACGCAGCGCACAGAATCTCCTTGGACTTCTTGATGGTGTCCTCGACCTTACAGGCGAGGAAGAGCGAAGCCATAGCGGCATCTTGGTAGTTATACTCCGCGTCGCGGAAAGAGAGGCGGAACCAGTGGTAGTATACACATGCGGTGTCGAACGTCTTGACCGGACTGTGAGAAAAGTTAGCCTTGAACGAGCAAAAACGAGCGAAGTAATCACGTACACATGGAGCACGTTGCGGACGTTATCGATCAACTGCACTCCTTGAAGACGATAGCTGTCCTCCCTAGCCGGATCGCTCTTATTGTCTCTCAACATGCGGCGCAAGCGTTGCTCGCTGGTGTATTGGCAAGACACCTGAATGTGGCCAGGGTGAGGTCCCTTGGGAACCTGCGGCTCTGCGGCAGGGGCCGGAGTCGAGCTGTTTGTGGAAGCATTGTTCGAAGCCGCAGCTTGCTGCTGGGCCTTGGGACCGGAAGGAGCCATCAAGACGGTCGCGTAGCGGCGCTCGAGGTAGAACGGGTCGTCCTCGGAGCTGTTGCTGCTGCTCGAGAACTCGATGAGATCCTCGGAGGAGTCGGTGCAAGGCTCTGCGTCGTTTTGGTCGCCGTGGTAGCTCTCGTGATCAACAGCGGTGTCCTCGCAAGCCTCGTGCTGATCGACGTCCTCGTCAACGTCAATGCTGCTACCCTCGTCACCGTAGACACTGCCGCTCTCGTCGAGGTCGCTCTCGTCAGCGTCGCCAATATCGTAGTCGCTATCGTAATCGCCCTTTCCCTCGCTGAACCGGGCCTGGCTCTCGTCCTGCTTGGTGCTGGAGCTGTCGTCCTTCTTCGTGTCACAGCTCTCGTTCTCGAAGTCGTCGGCCTCTGGCTCGTCGTCCTCGTCTTCCTCACTCTCTTCGAGCTCGGCAAAGCTGCGCACGGGCGCGACGTCGTAGGGATCTCCTAGGAAAGAGTAGTCGCAGTGAAAGACAGCGTCACCGTCCAACGGAAGGTCGAGGATCTCGTTAGTGGGAAGAAGCGAAATCTGCTGCCGAGTGGCGTCCGTGACTCGGTAATGGATGTGCTCCAACGCGCCCGTGTAAATCTCGGCGGCAAGGGTCTGGTTGATGAACGGCGGCGGCGGGCCAGCATCAGCGACGTGCCAGTTGTACCGTTTTGTCTGCACGGACCACAGGCGCCAGTCATCGTGCTCCACAATCCGGAGACGGAGACGGGGCGGGAACACCGTTCGGTCCTCGCCCACCAAGACCCTAACCACACCAGATGCGGTCCAGGCGTTTAGGGTCTCGGTGGCATTGTGAGGACCGAGGAGGTCGAGGGGTGCTTCATAGTTGTTGAATCTCTGGCACCAGGCAGACAGAAGGCCTCTGGGCATCTATACGTCGTTATTAGCATGAATACAAGAATGGCGGAAATGATGGCCGACGCTCATGGTCGCGATCCATAAGCCGGCAATGGGAGACGCCAAATGACATGTTGATTCCCAAAATAAAACAAAACAATTGATATTGAGGAACGCAAATTGTAGACGTAGTGAAGCAGGCAAAACCGAGAGCTCTGGTAGCAACACGCAACAGGGGTCGATAATGAAGGAGAAAACATGAGGTGTCAGTAGCCCGGCGACCCAAAAGTGAAGTCATCGCGAGCGTCCAAAACAGGGGTCGTAAAGATCCGAAAGACTCTCGCCCACGACAGACCTCATGGACCAGGGGTAGAAACGACATAGGAAATCCCCAAGACGCCTTCTGGCTTCGTATCAGCTTACCTTGGCTACACCTCGAAGAGGAAGCAATCTCGACGAGTCGTCTCAGGCGCGGCGAGCTGGGCGCAATCGCAATTCGGCGAAGCAGCTGAGGAGTTCGCGATGGAGCTCCGCGTCGATTCGAATCAGAAATGTCAAGCAAGCGAAAGTAAGAGAACACTGCAACGATTCGAACACAGTAGACCAAGTCTAGAATAGACCAGTCGAAAGTCGGTTTGTATGATGAGGGCAAAGAACAACAACAAGATCGAGGTGAAGGTTTTTGTGTCTGCGTCTATTTTTTCTGGGAGCAACGAGGGCTCCGAAAGTAGGTACAAAGATTTCATTCCAGCCATTGCTCTCTCCTTATCCAACCGTTCGCTAAAGAACACAAAGAGGGAGAGGGGCCTCGCTGCCTCATGGGACAATGCTCGGCGAGCTTCACGCGGGGACTTTGAAGCCTCACTCGACAGGGACGTGGGCCCTCTGTCCAGACAGCAGCTCTCATAGGCCGAGGCCTATCGTCATGTCAACCAAATATCTGTAAGTAGAGTTAGCATTGTGCTAAGACAAGCGTCCAAAGACAATGAAGTGTTGTGAGAACATCTCAGAGTGTTGCGTAGTTTCATGGTGAATACTCAATCCCGTCTTGAAACATTGTTGAGTGGATGCAAGTCATCATGATGAGGCAGAGAGGGCAAGGGAAGATAAATAAGAACCAAACATACCTTTTGAATGTTGACGATCAAGTCCATAGCACCAGGCAATGCCAGCAACATCTTCGAGACCATCATATGGCAACGTCGCTCTCCGATACTGCTCGCTCTCACTGCCCGGCACCCATTCCCAAAGCCTTCTACTCATCGGTGCAAGTGTCCTCCGCCTGAGGGACGCGTTTTCCGATGGCCGGGACCTCGGGGGCAACGGTGTTCGGGTCCATGGTCGGGATGTTGAAGGTCTGCAGCGGCGCCGCAAGGACAGCCACAGGGAAGAGGACGTAGAGAACCTTGGAGAACTGCATCTTGACTGTCGTCGGATGGCTGCAGGAAAGAAACGTGCGAGAGAGTTGGGAGGAAACGACTGCAGAGAACAAACAAATGCAGGAACGATGGAAACGAGAAGATCAGACTCTTCTACCAACTTTGCAGAGAGAGATGGAAAACTTCGATGGCGAACTGAGGTGGTGTTTCATGTCGTCCATGTCAGCGGCGCCTCGTCCATACTTATGGGCGAACCGCTACCACTGCCACAGCCAGAAAAAGACGCCGTGACAACCGACCGAACAAGCGCTGTCCGCAGTCCGAGCCAAGCCCTTCCCACAAAGATCGGCCGATCAGTGTCAGAGTTGTCCAGCCACGAGTGCGCATCACAGCCCACCTCGCATTCCCTCGTCATGCAACCCTCGGCGTGTTCCAGCTGTGCCAGCAGTCGTCAGCGCCGTTTGAAACAGGGGACCATCTTGGAGGTGCCCTGAGAAGCGTTTCAGACGGCAGGGAACCTCTGCAACGTGGGATCTACCCGCCGGAGCATGGGCTTGTCGAACATGGAGTCCCCTCGAGTCATCGCCGTCATTGTTAGCGTCGTCGTCAACACCCGTCCGGGAGCTGGGCTAGCTTCGCAGTAGGCCAGCGCTTGAAGATCCCGCCACGGCCGGAGGATTCGAACCAAGACTTTGACGGATGTCTGACTGGAGGTCGAGGAGAGAAAAGGATAGCAGAGCTATAGAAAGCTCCAGAAGTACTGGGGTAGGAGCTCTGAGACGCTAACGCTTTTAAGCGAGAAAATCCCGTGACTTGGGCGATGCACGGGCCATATTCTGCAGGACCAGAGCGACGGGCCTTTCGGATCATCTCCAAGACCTTTGGCACTGTCCGTGGCCAATGGGAAGCTCCAGTGATTAGGTCGGGCGATAACTGAGGGAGCTCCCCCAATGTCACAGGCAACCTGCTTGGCCGTGTCGTCAGCTTCCTTCGCCACAGTCCAACCTTCCCTTTGGCAAAGGCCCCTGGAACACCATTGCTTCAACCAACACCAAACTGTTGGATTCATAACCTAGCACTGGTATTCGCATTTAGCAGAGCCATCCAAGATGAAGTCCCTTTCCATCGCCAGGCTTCTCACGGCCGGCTCCCTTGCCGCTGTCGCATACTCCGCGGCCGTCCAGAGGCCGCTCTCGGACGACAACAACGACGACCCTGACCACCCAATCCCCCTCATCATCTGGCACGGTCTCGGCGACTCCTACGACGGCGACGGCATCAAGCAGGTCGGCGAGCTCGCGGAGGCAATCAACCCGGGCACCTTCGTCTACAACATCAAGGTCGGCACCGACGCCAGCAGCGACCGGTCCGCCACCTTCTTCGGCAACGTCACCACCCAGCTGGAGCAGGTCTGCGAGGAGCTCGCCGCGCACCCGATCCTCTCCACCGCCCCGGCCGTCGACGCCATCGGCTTCAGCCAGGGCGGCCAGTTCCTCCGCGGCTACGTCGAGCGCTGCAACAAGCCCCCCGTCCGTAGTCTCGTGACCTACGGCAGCCAGCACAACGGCATCGTCGAGTTCAAGGCCTGCGGCGACTCGGACTTCCTGTGCAAGGGCGCTATGGCCCTCTTGCGCTTCAACACCTGGTCGAGCTTCGTGCAGAACCGCCTCGTCCCCGCCCAGTACTACCGTGACCCGGCCCCCGACCAGTACGAGAAGTACCTCGAGTCGTCCAACTTCCTCGCCGACATCAACAACGAGCGCGAGCTCAAGAACGTCCAGTACAAGAAGAACCTCGCCGGCCTGTCCAACTTTGTCATGGTCATGTTCGAGGAGGACACCACCGTCATCCCCAAGGAGACTGCCTGGTTCGAGGAGGTCAACGGCACGGAGAGCCTGCCGCTGCGCGCCCGCCAGATTTACAAGGAGGACTGGATCGGCCTGAGGGAGCTTGACCGCAGGGGAGCCCTCCGCTTCCGCCAGGTGCCTGGTGATCACATGCAGCTGACGCAGAAGAACCTGAACAAGACCATTTCCGAGTTCTTCGGACCCTTCAAGAAGCGCTTCAGCTCCGAGAAGGCTAGCTTCGTCTTTGAGGAGTTGTAATTGGTAACACAGCACGATTGATGGGATAGTTTAATGGCGCGCGAGTATTGGTAAAAAGGGGCAAATTGTACACTAGGTCTGATTGATAAATCCCTTGACACACAAGTTCTCTCTCTGGTTATTTTTGTCTGAACCAACGCCGTACGCCTCGAACCATGCATGGTATAATCCCGCAGGAATCCCTCTCCTTTTGTGGACTCTTTTTCGTTTTTATGTAAATGGCACGTCCTTAGTTGTCCAGAGCAGCCTTGGCCTTGGCCTTCTGCTTCCTCAACTTCTCCTTCTGCGCCACAGCAATCTTCTTGTCGAGCTTCGCGTCGTCGCCCTCGGGCAGGGCCTTGGGCGCAGCGGCCTTCTTGGCCTTCTTGGTCGTCGGCTTGGTCTCCTTCTCCTCCTCCTCCTCTCCCTCGGGGGCGGCCTCGATCGACTTGCGCTTCTTGCCAATGTTGGCCTTCTCCGCGATGGCCTTGGCCTCCTCGCTGCCGTCGGCGACGATGTCCTTCTCCTCGAGCCAGAGCTCGTCCGTCAGCCAGATGGGCAGCGCGGCCGTCTCCTGGCCCTTGACGTAGATGCTCTTGACGTTGGCCCACTTCTGCGGCACCCACTTCTCGACGAGCGCCTTGACGACGGCCTCGACGTTCTCGGCGATCTGCGCGGCGGTGAAGCCGGCGTAGCCCACGCGGATGGCCGTGTTGGTCGAGGGCGTCAGGCTGACGAGCGCGCAGCCGATGGCCTTCTCGATCTCAGCCGCGATGTCCTGCGGCGTGCCGGCGCGGACGGAGCCCTGGGTCTTCTCGGCGGGCTTCTGGCGCTTGCCGTCGATGCGGGTGGGCTTGGGGGAGAGCACGACGGGGATGGGGCGCTTGGTGGTGCTCTTGTAGAAGGTCTTGCCGAGGGCCTTGGGCAGGCGGTTGATGATGCGGTCGTCGGCGAGGAAGATGTCGTGCTCGGCGTAGAGCTTGCGCTGGGCCTCATACTGCTTCCACTTGACCTTGAGCTTGCCGACGTCGACGACGCGGGTGATGCGCTTGCGCAGGGCCTCGGGGAAGTCGTCGGAGGCGATGATGTTCTTGTAGGCGCGCTGGGGGTCGGCGGTGATGAGGCATATCGTGGACTCCTCGTCCGTGTTGAGCGGGTGCGGGAGGACGATCTTGCCGGGCTTGAGGCGGTTGGTGTCGGCGATGTGGCGCTTCGTGGTGAGGGTCAGCCAGACGGGGGAGCTGGCGAGGTTGTCTTCGGGGTCGGCGAGGAGGTTCTTCTTGCCGGACTCCTCCGTCTTGGAGGCCGCGGCCTTCTTGATGTGGGCGAGCAGCGCCTTGGATGCCTTCAGGGTCTGTGTTGTTTTTTTCTGCGATTAGAGAACTGGACGGGTTTGTAAGTGGCAAATTGGGGTGTAAATTCTCACCTGCTCGGGGTCAATTGCGGGCGCGACATCTTTCGATGCGACGGCGACGGCCTTGGAGGTCTTTGAGGGGGCCATGACTACAGATGTTGTGGTGGGACGTCTGTTTGTTCTAGCTGGAGAGGATGGGGATGCAGAACGTCGCCTACACTGCAGAGTTGGCGGGGAGTTTTTTCGCGGTCGTCCAAATTTTTTTGACAGGGATCATGAATTGTCGGCGAATGCGGACTGCCGGAGCCGATATGCACGGGCCAGATCCAGTTAGCGATAAGTTTGAGCTTATCAGTGAGTGGATCCGATAAAGTTGTCGTTCACCGAGTTACCGAGGTGAAGGGCCGGTGAACATCTCAATGGGGGAAACCCGACCATTCCATGCGACGGCCAACTAATGTCTTGTTTTGTTGCAGAGGCAGAGAGATCGAAAAGTTTCCAAGACGCCTCACGGACACATTCGTAGTTGTGGAAGAGGAATTTTGCGCCGCGTTGTGCATCTGCAAGCTGACCACAGCTTTACGCGTCTATTGGCTTTTGACATCGCGTCTTGAATCTTGAGTGCATATAGCCATTCAACTTTAGGGCTGAGCGGCCAAGCATCGCATTCAGTCGGTGCCCCTCTACGGATAACCCAGAGCGTTGGTAATTCGTGCAAAAGCCCCTCCGGTTGCCGATTAAACGTTACCGTGGTCCACGGAAGGGTGTCCAGAGTCAATGGGTCTTGATACATGGGTTCTGTCTCACTCTGAAAACGGGCTCTTGGAAAGCCTGCCTGCGTACGAGAGCAGTGGGACTACGACGCAGTAGCATGGCACGCAAGAACTTTGCACACGCGCGGTCAACGGGGGTTGCTTTCTCAGTCCAATTGGGAACGCCGGGATCATTTCAAACCTGTCAAAGCCTCAGCGGGTCGTGTGAGCAGGAGCGCGACTTGCGTTAGCGATGCGGGGTGGACGCCGAGACGCGGCGATGATTGACGGTTCGGGAGGCGGGCTCAACACGGCTCGGCTGTCTGCCTCCTGACGCTCATTTCCCGAAGCCAGCTGTCAGCCCTCATCGCGCACAGAGCTAAAACAAATAAGTACATATTGCTAGAGCATATGACAGCTGGCTACGAGATAAGGGGAAAAGGGATTATTGTGGTAGCAGAGCGGGCGACGGGTATGGCATGTATATCATGACTTGGACAGACAGGGTACCTGGGTTGAGACCACTTTTACGCGAGCCAACACGTCCGCGATGCCTCGTTTCAACCCCTTCACTTTCAGCCTACGTATTTTCTGTATACGAGCCATGAATGAGGGCACTTTGAGGCTCGTGTATGCGCAACCCAGTCTCTGAGCGGGCCAAGTCTCACAAAGACGGACGGGCAGCACATGCTCGTGGCAGAAAAGGGAAATGGAAGCAGGTGAAGCTGCCAAAGAGAACCAATGAGTTTGCGTGGTTTCCACGATCCATGTGACCAACAGGAGGGTTACTGTTAAATTGACCGTGTCGTTTTGTTATTTTACCCGCACTAGCCATATATAGCAGTAAAATGGGTTAACACAGCTACTCTATATAACCCTTACTAAACTACGATATACCTCGATTTTAGAGTATAACTAGCCTTTAACTAAAGGCTTAAGACCCTAAAACCTACTTAGTTAAATCCCTACCCTCTAATTAGCCTAAATTAGCTAGATTTTTACTAAATTATTAAATAGTTTAAAAACTCCTTAGATTTAAGTAATTTAAAGCTTAGTAATTAGTTTTTTTTAACTTTAATTAAAAAGTTATTATATTATATAACTTCTAGTAAGTATAAAAAAGTATATTAATAACTATTTATAGTTACTTCTAAATTTATAATCCTAGTAGTAGTAGCTATATTTATTTTAGTAGCTAAGCTAATAATAATAACTATAATAATAGTAGTATTAAAAAGATAGGTTACTATAGTAGTAATAGTAATTTTAGCTAGAAGAGTAAAAATTACTACTATAATATAGTAAACGCTTATTAATACTAAAAATCCTCTACTTATTAAGCTAGTAATACTACTTCTTATTACTATATTCTTATAACTTTAAACTATTATTATTAACTAAAAGTTTAATAGCTAGTAAGAGCTTTAATAGAGGTAGTAAGAGTAGCTACTACGCTATATAGCTTGATAATCTTACTTAAAGCTTATTATTATTTATAATATATACTCTTACTACTATTTCTACTTATCTAACTTAATACTAGTATAGTTAAAGCTTATAATAAGGGCGTTTTTAAGATATATACTTATAAAACATTAAAAGCTTTTTACTACTTCTATATAGAGGGTATATATTATATATTACTTAAGTTAATAGTAGAAGCCTTATTATTAGAGGAGTTAAAAGTAGAGGTATAGTAGGAGTAGTATATATTATAAGGGATAATATTTAGGTTAGGCTTAAAGGTAAGCTATTTAATCCTAATTAATTTAAACTTTAGAAGTTAGTAAAAAGTTAATAATAAATAAACTATAAGATTTATATCTTTCTAATTAAAGCGCTAGTAGTTATTAATATCTTCTAGCTAGAGAACCTTACTATTCTTAAACTATAGTTTCTTAAGTAGTAAAGTAACCTCTATTACTTTATAAATATATTAGTATAAGTTAGTAAGCTATACTATTATAAGAAAGCCTCTTTTACTATATTAAACTAGAGGTATAAAAGATTAAAAGCTTTAAATAATATATATAAAATAAAGCTATTAATAATCTTATACTTTTTTTAGTAGGATGCTTTTTATATACTTTATTACTAAATTAAGTCTTATAGCGTTTTTACTTCCTATTAACTATTTTAAAGATCTTAAGGTATAGTATATAGAAGTTAGTAAAGTAATAAGTGAAATAGAACTTTAATTTATAGTAGCTACTTTTAGTAAGTAATATTATTTTATAGCTATAGTTTTAAAAATAGTAAATTAAGTAGTTAATAAACTCTTTGAGGTATAAGATATATATAGTCTTAAAGTATAAAATAATTACTAAAAAAATTAGTATAATCTATATATTTTAAAACTATATATACCTTTTTAATTATAAAACTACTACTTAAGGCGTCTCTAAGCCTTCTTATACGCTTTATGTATTAATAAGTAGATATAGGTATACTACGCCTTAATAAAGCTATTAGAGTTATAGTTATACTTCTTTTTAGTAGAGAGGTTATAAAGTTAAAAATTTATACTTTCTATATATATAGCTTCTTTATAAATAATATATATAGCGATCTTATAACTCTAAATATAGATTAAAGCCTCCTTAATAGTGTTATTATTATTAAGTATAGTAGTAGCCTCTTTATTATCCTTAAATATTTATAAGCCTTTCTATTTCTTCTTTATATTAAGGCTAACGTTTTTAAGTATATATTATATATAAAGCTATTGTTTTAAGTAGGGAAAAATAGCTTTAGTAATATACTTTAATTTAGTATTAAAATTAGTAATAATAACGTTTAGATTAAAGATATAGTTCTTAATAAGTAACTTATATAGCTATAGAAGTACTTATTAGAAAAATTTAGTAGTTTTAGCTAAAATGAGGTAAAAAGCAGTATTAAATATAGTATTAATAGTAGTGAGGCTAATAATCTAAAAGAGAGGTATTTAGAAGTAATTAACCTATTAATAATAAACTAAGGTAGTAGTAGAAGTAAATAAGTAGTAGAAGTAATATATTACTTACTTTATAGGTGTTATCTATTATTAATAACTTTAGGTTTCTCTTTAGTATATTTAAGTAGAGTTTATATAACTAAAAAACACTATTAATCTTACTATTATTACTATATTAAACTATATAGTAGGTTATATTACTTCTTTTAGTTAGTATACCTAAAAAGAGCTAAGTTAATATTAATAAGCTATATTTATCCTCATAGAAGTAGTATTAGTAGTTATAAATATCTTATAAGCTAACCTTATAGCTTTCTTACTATAGAAGTCTAGCTATTATATATAACGTTAAGTTATTACTAGTAGAGAGCTCTTTAATATACTTATATAGGTTTTTTTTTAGTAGCTTTCTAGAGGTTTTAGTAGTAAACTTAACTTTATTAACAGTAAGTTTTTAGAAAGTAGAAACTATATTAAGCTAGTTTTAGGTAATAAGATTATAGTTATAACGCTTAAAATTATTAATAACCTCTTATACTTATAGCTTTATAGTAGTAATATATTAGATCTTAGTTTTAAAGTAGTAATTATACTACTTAATATATATTTTTCACTTCATTATAGTAGATATATACTTACTAGTATAATTATAGAGAATATTATATTAATTACTATTATTATTTTAGCGTTTTTTATATAGCGTAATACTTTTAGATTAGTACTAGAAGCGAATATATAGCTAGTACTCTTTAAAAATAAGAGCCTATATCTAAGCGTTAGATATTATAATAGTCTCTAAAAAATATAAAATATATAGGTAAATAAGGAATTTAATATACTTAGTTAATAAATATTATATAGAAAGCCTAAGTAGGAGTAATCTCACTTATATATACAATAGGTAGCGATTTAGCTAAGTTAATAGAGTTAACAATAGGATATTATAGCTTAAGAGGGCAGTACTTAGAGGAGTGGATTAATTATAGCAGCAGTAGCGCAGCCTCCTAATTAGGCTAGCGCAGGTAAAATAACAAAACGACACTGTGAAATTAACTTAGATGTGTATTAACTACATATCCTCGCAGGCAGGCAAACTCTGCGCGCAGTTGCGCAAGGGCCTGCTGATCTTACAGGCGGATTATCTAATTATCTAGGTCGCCCCTAGTAGCTAAGAGGCGCTATTCTAACCCTAATAATCTAATATACCCTCTTAAGGGTAACTATAGTAATTATACAGCTATCCCTATAGCTTAATTAAGCACTTCTAAATAGCTTTAATTATCTCTCTATTATTATAGTTTTAATTATTTTATAAGTTATAGAATAATAGCCTTCCTCGCTATAAGTAGCTAAAGTAGTAGAAAAGAGTGTTACTTGTTTTACTTAGTAGTTCTAAAGCCTCTAATTAGCTATAGTTTTATTTACTACTTTAGCTCTTTTTATAAGTAAAAGCATAAGTAAATAATATTCTACTATATATACCTCTTACTGTTTTTCTTCTCTTTTTCTCTTTACTTTTTACAATTTTATAAACTTATATATTACTTTCTTACTACTACTTTATTATACTTCTAATACCCTATTAATATCTTAATTGTGCAGATTAAATATATTATAATATTTTTATATACTTCTACTCTTAGTACTACTTTTTAAGCTTATTTTATTACTACTTATAAGGCTACTACTATAACTTCTAAGGTTTACTACTCTCTATATAATATATATAGTTTTTCTAACTTTAAAGAAGAGGATAAGCTAGCCTCTCTTACTATTAATTATTAGTTTTCTTCTCTTTTATAATATTTTTTTATTACTAATTTTTCTCTTTTAGCTACTACTATTTTCTTATTTACTTACTTTATTAGCTATCTTTATAAACGCCCTCTCTTTAAGCTTATTAATAAGGAAGATTTTAATAACTTTAAGCTTACTACTTATCCTACTACTCCCCTTACTATTACTCTTAAGAAGTATAGATATAAGTCTAATATATAAAAAGAGGCTAAAAAGTAAGTAAAAGCTACTAAAGAAGCTAAAGCTAAGAAAGCTATATATATTACTACTTTTGTTACTATTAAGAAGAAAAAGAAAAAAAAAGAGGAGGAGGCTATTACTACTAAGGTTTAAAAGGAGTAAGAAGAGGAGGAAGCTTTTCTCTAAGCTACTTATACTAACTTTAAGGTATTTACTACTACTTAGAGACCTTTTATTAAAGATAAAGAGATAAATACTACTTCTAGTACTATAGATATATTTAACTTCTTAGACTTTTCTCTTAAAGAAGAAAATAACCTCTATTTTAGCTACTCCCTCTTATATAGAAAAAGCTTTTTTTATTCTAGCTACTATTTTATTAATAAAAACACTTACTACTACTATTATAACTATAGTAATATCTATAAAATAGATACTACTAAAACTATCTACTTCTATAAAGAGTATTATATATTTATTATCTACTTTAAGGTTAATAATGAGGTTATTAGCTATATAAGCTGTCTCTTTTTATAGTTCTCTATATTATTACTAATATTATTATAAAACCTTAAGTCCTCTTAAAGTAAGCTTAAGTATAAGATATATAAGGTTTAAACTATTAATATTAAGAAAAAAAAATAGTATTTCTATTATTAAGTATATTTTACACCTCTATACTACTATACCTACTACCTCTACTACGCTTAGCCTTATCGCCCCTAGTATATATCTTAAGATATCTATTTACACTTCTCCTACTCTCTTAAGTGTTCTCTCTAGTTTTTTTTTTACTTTTAGTTACACCTAGAGTGCTATTATAGCTACTTACTATAACTTTAACTATACTTTTCTCTATACTACTACTTCTAGTTAAGTAGACTTTAAGGAGTTCTATAACTAGCTTAACGCTTTTAAGTTAGCTATTTCTCTAGCTACTACTTATAAAGCTATTCTACTTATTTCTACTTATAAGGGTATTTAGACTTCTTTATTTTATAGTTATTTAGCGTTATAAAGGCTTTAGCTTAAAATAACTTTACTTTTTAAGCTTTAAGTTTATAGATATCTAGCTCTCTCTAGTAGCTTTACTACTTTAAATAGTAGTTCTTTTATACTTTTTACTTTTTATTATTTTATCTTTTTATAAATATTTATATAAAGCTATTTTATATATTTTCTTTCTCTATTTTCTCTCTCTATTTCTTTTTATCTCTTTTAAACTTAGAAGTATAGTTCTTTTTAAGTATTTCTTTTTAATTTATTATTTTTAGCTATATTTAGAAGTTCTTAAATACTTACTATAAGAGGGATTTTATTAATCTATCTACTATTAGCTATATAGAAAAGGTATATATTATAGATATATACTTCTTATAGATCTTTTAATATAGTTAGTAGTTATAGATATTAATATAGTATAGCTTTATTTAAAAGTGAATAAGCTTCTTTATTACTAGCTTAACTATCTACTAGTTATTATATTAGATTTAGATAGTTATTAGAGTGCTTTTTATAAATTAAAGTAATACTTCTATATTTATTTCTTTAAGAAGTTATATTTAGAGAGAAGTGATAAATTAACTTATAAATATAGCTTCTTAGGTTATAAATAAGAGGGAGAGAAGCTTTACTTCTATTATTAAGGTTATTATAGTTATCTACTTACTTACTTTCTATATAATAATACCTCTAAAAAGCTTTATTATAAACTTTTAGAAGCTCTTTTAATCTAAAATATTATTACTAAAACTTATATTTAAAGCTACTTTAAAAGTGTTATATTAGCTATTAAGCTTAACTCTATATTTAATATAGAAGTAATATATCTTATAAAGATATTATAAGGTTTAATCTATAGTTTACTAGTATTTTAGTTTTAAGTTATAGTTAAAGTAGATAAAATAGTTTACTATAAATATAAGATCTAGCTTTATTATTACTACTATATATAGGATAGTTTTTATTTTTCTCTAATAGAGATTAATTTTACTATTTAAAACTTCTCCTTTATATAGAAGTAGTTTAGTATATTTTATAGGAGTTCTATTTTATATCTCTAGAGAGTATTTTACTAATAAGAGTCTTTTTATTTTTTTTATATAAACTACTTATAAGAGCTAAAGCTTTTTCGTTTTATAATTATAGAGGATCTTAATATTAAGAAACTACTATAGGCTTTTACTACTTTTAAAATAGTATCTGTTAACATATAACATTCTTTTATAATAATAATAATAATATAAGAATAATAATAACGCTTAACTTACTTTAATAACCTATATCAAATAAACTAATAAAGTTAAAGGTATAAAACCTTAACTAAAAATACTCTATTTATTATAACCTATAACTATAATATTGATTATGTAATACGTATACTTACGTAAGCACCTTATGTAATTAGCAGTTTAGCAGGTTACGTTTCAGGTTATCTTTCCCCTCACTTTTCCCTACTAGGGGATGCAACCTGCTAACTACATCAACAGGAATCATCACAATACATCACTTCCCTTATTATTATCTATACAATTAAATGCCCATTAATGCTCAAGATTATCACTTTTTATCACAACATACGCCCATCTATAACCCTATACTATATAGGCGCATATACTACGCCCCTGCATACGCTTATACCTGTGCTAACAGGTTATGAGCCCAGCTCAGAAATAACCTCTATTCCTTCTACCTCTTTACCTCTCCCCTACCTACCTATAAAGCCCTACCTTTATTTAAAGGTTATATATACCGAAAATCAATCCTTCGAACGTTTTTCTATCCATACTACCTTTGCAGAACTAGAAATACTAGCTGGACTAGTTATTTGGTTCCACGAGATCCACCTCCTTCGAATCTCTATATCGAACCCTATTCAAATTAACTATACCTCTATTGATCCTTCCCTAAGCAGACAAGCTCTTGCTACTGCTTTATTCGATTTATATCCCTCAGATTATCTCTTCGAATTATCCTCTAGTCTATTACTAATCTGGTTTAGACCTATACTTATAGCACAACAGACTTCCTCTTAACTGATCTACTATATGGGATATATATCTCCTCAGTTAGATAATAGTCTAACTGAAGAAGATCTTAATTAAAGAGAAGGAATAAAAAACCACCTTTTTTTCCAGTTGAACCCTAACCCTCTGGGTTTATAACTGTTATAACCTTACTATAAGAACCACTGTACTATACGTACAATAGCTCTTTAGTTAATAACCTCACTGTCGTTGATCCTTTATAAGGCTTGCAATTACGTACTGCATCCTATTAAGGCAATAATGACTGATCCTAAGGTCTAGTTCCCTAAGCTTATTGGCTCAGAGAACTATAAGGTATGGGCTATACGTATTAAAGCCCTACTATATAGTAAAGATATTACTATAGACCTTACTAGGCCTATATCTGAAGATAATTCAGATAAAAACTATAAGGCTTTAAGTTATATACAGTTATTCTGTAATGACGGTCCTCTAAGGGTTATAAAAGATGATAAAGATGCCCATACTGCTTAGGAACATCTAAAAGCCCTATATGAGCCTATAGGTTTTACAAACGAGTTTTTAACCTGTAAAGAGTTCTTTAATACTTCCTTAGATAACTTTGATTCTATAGAAGAATATATAAATAAAATAAAAGAACTTACAGATAACTTATCTTATAATAAGCTTAAATTACCAGATCAAGTGGTTATAGCTTATATACTTAATAGTCTAAATGAGACTTATGAGGCTTTTATAACCTCTATAACTCAGTCTCTTAGGACTAACCCTACTGCTTATAACCTCGACTCTTTATATGCTAGTCTTATAGACGAGTATAAGAGAAAAGGTAGCAATGAAGTAGTTAATAATACTACTACAAAGGGTAATAATAAAAAGAATAAAAAACAGAATAAAAACCAGGAAAATCAAAAAAACAAAAATAAAATAAATAAAAAACCCTGGAAAAAAGAGAAAGGTTTATACTGCAAAAATTGCAAGAAAACAAACTATACTGAAGAAAACTGCGCTTTTCTGTATCCTGAAAAAGCACCTAGCTGGTGGAAAAAGCCCTCTACTAGTACTACTAGTGCTAAGGATAAAGAAAAAGAAGTAGTTAATATAACTACTACAGATAATATTACCCCCTATATATCTATTAATAATCCTAATAATCCTATGGATTTAATGGATTTATCTTCTGATAAAGAAGAAGAAGATATTCTCTTTGAGAATGTAAGCTATACTGCTCCTAATAATAATATAAATAATACTAATAATCCTTCCTTAGGTTATTTAATTAACTAGTCTATTATTAAGGAAAAAGGAAAAGCAAGGAGTTATAACAATAAGAATGAAAATACGGTTGATATTTATATTGATACTGCGGCTACTATTCATATAGTTAACAACTATAACCTTATAAAAAATCCTATAAAAATAAATAAAACTATAAAATGGGGAGAAGCAAAGACTCTTACTTCCATAATAAAGGGTGATTTAATAATATATCCTAATAATAATAAAATAACTTTACAGGACGTTTATTATATACCTGAACTAGGTATTAATCTACTTAGTCAATCTAAGTTAGATTCTTTAGGTATTGCTTCTATTATATGGAAACAACCTATTTTATACGATATTAATAAAGATTGTATTATTGCTATGGGGGCAAAGAAGAATAATTTATATTTCTTCCAGTTTCCTATCAACAATAACAATCAATATATATATAATACTAATACTATAACTAATAATAATAATAAGAATAATATAAACAATAATATAAATAATAATATAAATAATAATAACAATAATAGCCTACAATTATGGCACCAACGTCTTGGTCATATACATTTACAAAGTCTTTTAAAATTAAAAGATAATACTATAATAAATATAAGTAATAATAATAATAATATAACTTTACAGCCTTGCGAAGCCTGTTATAAAGGCAAATTCGTAACTAAGGCTAGTAAGCCACAGGTTCATAATAAAAATCTAGATTATCTAGATTATATAGCTTCAGATTTATGTGGGCCTATCACGCCTACTACTTATGATAAATATAGCCTTTTTATTATCTTTATAGATAAATATACCCGTTTTGTATGGGGAAAATTACTTAAAGATAAAGAGAAGCATACTATTAGTGAAGCTTTTCTTGAATTTCAAGCTGAAGTAAATAATAATAATAATAATAAAAGAATAAAAGAAGTCTCTACAGACGGAGGTACAGAATTTAATAATCATCGCTTTAAAGCTATATGCACTAAAAGCGGTATAATATATAATAAAAGACCTCCTTATACATATAAGCCTAACGGTCTTATAGAGCGTACTATACGCACTATAGTTAATAAAATAAGAACTATACTATATAATTTAGGTTTACTACACTATTTATAGGGTGAAGCCTTTTATGCTACTCTTTATATGCATAATAGGACTCCTCATAGCTCTATTAAGTATAAAACGCCTTATGAAATAAAGAATAATATAAAACCTAATATAAATAATATAAAAGTGTGGGGTAGCATATGCTACTATAAGAATAAAGATCCTAAAATAAAAAAACTAGACGTACGAGCACATCAAGGTTATATAATTAATTATGGATCTAATAGGTATAAGATCTAGGATATGCAACTAAGAAGAGCCTTATGGTCTCAAGATGTTGAAATCTTAGAGAATACCTTTATTTCTCATCATAAAGAGCTTCTTTTAAGCATAAATACCCGCTATAAAGATACAAATAGTAGTATTATGCCGAACAATGATAGACATAATATTACCTATAATAGTCCACAAAGAGATATTTCTAGTCAATCTATCTCTTATAGGAATAATCCTACTATAAGTAGTGATATTTCTATAACAAATAACGCTCTTACAAATCCAAGTGATAAGACTAGTATTAATAATAATAGTAATAATAATAATAATAATAATATAAATAATAATATTAATACTAGCAATAACAATACTAATACTAGTATGATTAGTTCACACAATGATAGTATGAAAACTACTAGTATTAATAATAGAGAAATAAATAAAGAAAAATCCAAGTTATTAATAGAGATCCCCTCTCTATCAGAAGAAGGTAAAAAAGACTACTAATAGGTTAATAATACGGTTTATAATACCAAAAGTGCACTATTATATACTATAGCAGACTGTCCTGCTCTTAGTATTTATAAAATAAATAATAACGTTTTAACTAATAATAATAGTATTACTGGAACCAGTACTATCAATAAAGCTTCTTATATTCTATCAGTTATTACATTAAACGAGCCTTCTAATATACAGCAAGCTTTAAATTCTCCTTATAAAGATAATTGGATTCAGGCTATGCAACTAGAAGTAACTCAAATAGAAGATATAAAAACTTAGGAAATTATAGAAAAACCAGATAATATTCATCTATTAGGCGGTAGATGGGTATATTCTATGAAATTAAAAGATAAAATAAATAATATATATAAATATAAAGCAAGATGGGTTACTCAAGGTTTTAATCAATATATTAGTATTGATTACTTAGAAACCTTTTCTACTACCTGTAGACCTGAAAGCTATAGGTTTATAGTTATATTTACTATAAAAGAAGGTTAGACCCTTCTATAGTATGACGTTACTACAGCGTTTATACACGCTAATATAGATATAGATATATATATAATTTTACCAACAGGTTTTTTATATAATAAAACCACTAATAAGTTGGAATTTAATCCTAATTATAACTATAAATCAAATAATAGCAAATATTGCTATAAGCTTCTTAAAGCTTTATATAGGTTAAAACAAAGCCCTAGACTATAGTATAACCATTTAAAAGCTATATTAATAAAATTGGGATTTATTGTTTCACCTTATGATGAAGCAGTATTTATACTTAATAAAAATAACTATAAAGCTATAATTTGTTGTCATGTGGACGATATGCTTTTAGCAGCTAATAATACTGCTACTAGTGACTATATATATAATAAACTAAGGCAACATATAAAAATACAACTATTAGGGGAGCCTAGTACCTTTTTAGGCTGTAAGTTTGAGATAGATCAACCTAATAAGTCTTTCTTTATACATCAAACTAAATATACAGAAAAAATATTAAATAAATATAATAAAACAAATATAAATCCATCTATAACTCCTATAAGAGATAATATAAAACTATATATAAATAAATATTATGCTTCTAAAGAAGAAATTCTACAGTTTCAACAGCAAATTAGAGCACTTTTATATCTAGCTTTAAAAACTAGATTTGATATAGCTCTAGCTGTTATAATATTATCAAGATATACAACAAACCCTTCACAAGAGCATTTTATAGCTCTAGATTATTTATAGGGTTACTTAAATAAATATCCTAATAAAGGAATATATTATAACTGTAATAATAATATAATATAGGATTTAATAGGTTATTCAGACTCTAATTAGGCTAGAGACCTAGATAATAGAAAATCTACATCAGCTTATATATTTTGCTAGGGATTATACAATATAATATCTTATACTACTATAAAACAAAAAACAGTAGCACTATCTACTTATAAAGCTGAATATATAGCTTTAACTGAGGCAGTAAAAGAAGCCCTATATCTATATAATAGTCATAATTTTAATTTAACTAATCTAGGTTTTAAAGCTATAAATAAGCCTAAGATTTTTATAGATAATTTAGCAGCTAAGAAGCTAACTGAAAATCCCAAATTTCATAAAAAATCTAAGCATATTGATATAAAGTATCATTTTGCTAGAGAATCTTTATTAAATAAAGATTATTTGTTATTTCATATAGACTCTAAGTCTAATATTACAGATATATTAACTAAGCCAGTTAGCAAAGTTATATTTAATAATATACTTAATATAATAAATAACAATAACGATAAAGAAAATAATAATAATATACATAATAATAATAACCGCATTAAAGAAATAACTTACTAGTTTTTCTCTTACCTTTTTACCTATAAGGTTATTTTATAAGAGTTTTTTAACTAGTTATAAACATATTATATATTATAGGAATATTTTTCTTATTTTTCCCACAGGGTTTTTAAGTTTTTTATACCTATAACGTATATATATGTTAAGTGAGTAAGCTATATACTATAAATCAACCGTATATACCTTAAGGGGGGATGTTAACATATAACATTCTTTTATAATAATAATAATAATATAAGAATAATAATAACGCTTAACTTACTTTAATAACCTATATCAAATAAACTAATAAAGTTAAAGGTATAAAACCTTAACTAAAAATACTCTATTTATTATAACCTATAACTATAATATTGATTATATAATACGTATACTTACGTAAGCACCTTATATAATTAGCAGTTTAGCAGGTTACGTTTCAGGTTATCTTTCCCCTCACTTTTCCCTACTAGGGGATGCAACCTGCCAACTACATCAACAGGAATCATCACAATACATCACTTCCCTTATTATTATCTATACAATTAAATGCCCATTAATGCTCAAGATTATCACTTTTCATCACAACATACGCCCATCTATAACCCTATACTATATAGGCGCATATACTACGCCCCTGCATACGCTTATACCTGTGCTAACAGTATCTCTTCTAAAGCTCTTTAATTACTTTTTTAGCCTCTTTTTAAGAAGTTTTTAAATAGGCTAAGATATAGTTATCTATATAGAAGAAGAAGAATACTTAACTTTTCTTCTAGTAGTAGTTTTCTCTTAATATTTATAAGAACTCTAACTCTCTTAATTCTCTCTTAAGATAGTATTATTAAAGGAGAGGAGATTAGTAAAGTCTATATAAGGCTTTTTTAAACTTAAGTACTTTTCTAGGCTTTTTATAACTAAGTAGAAGTTTTATATAGACTGTTTTATTAAACTTAGCGTATATAAATACGTTTATTATATTATACTAGAGAAGCTTTAAGTTAAAGTGATTTATTATAGCTATTAGAGTTCTAAATAATATACTTATAAGAGTTATAATATATATATTATAAGTATTTTTTATTTATTAATCTCTTTAGATTATAAAGTAAGTTTTTAGTTTTATAAGTTTATTATATTTATTAAGCTTATAGGTATAAACCTAGTAGTATCTAAGAACCTATTAATTTTTTAATATAATCTTTGCGATTTCTTTTTAAGATTTAGACTTTTTATATTTCTATAAATAAGCTTTCTCTACTTCTAGAAAACTATTTATTAAAAAGTAGTAGTTTAAGCTTATATAATTATACTTCTTTTTATAGTTTAGCTATTCTTTTTAACTTAAAAGTTACTAATATAATATTAAGAGGGGAAGTAATTTTTACTAAGAAGTACTTATAAGGTATAGGTATATAAATAAAGCTACTTTTAATAAGAGAGAGCTTCTAGAAAGTATTTTATATTTCTCTAAGCTTTTTCTAGAGGTATTTTAGCTTTTAGTTCTCACCTCTTCACTATATAGCCTTTCTATTATATCTATAGATTAATCTACTTTTATAGCTATATAAAGCTAGCTAAACTATATATATAGTCTATTTAAGCTATTTAGTTTCTAAAGAGTGTGAGGATTTTTATATAAAATACTTTCTACTAAGAATATAGCTTTAAATAAGGTTTTAGGAGTTATTTTTATTACTAATAAACCTTCTTCTTACTCCTTTATATTAGAAACTTTCTAAAGAGCTTTACTAAGTACTATAAATAAGCTTACTAGTTTTAGAAAGAGAAGTAGAGTTAGCTAAAACTTAAATTACGTATTTATATATAGTGTTATTTTTTTTAGTTACTTCTAATTACTTTCTTCTCTTATAGTAGTTTTAATATAGTTAAGAATTTTATCTACTTCTTTATTAGCTTTCTACTTTATAAGTAGCTTATAAAATACTTTTATAAGCTAGATAATATATTTTTAAATTACTTTAAAGTCTATATAGTAGAACTCTTCTACTATATACTTTAAGTTACTATTATAGAACTTCTTTTTATTAAATATAACGTTTTATATAGTAAAGACCTCACTTTTAAGTAAGTTCTATATATAAAATGAGTTACTTAAAGTATACTCTAAGAGAAAGCTAATAAACGCTTTAAATATAAGCTTTTAATATTTATTTCTCTTAAGCTAAACATCTCTTATTATTATATATATATAGTATCTATATACTTAAAAGTATAAGAGGTCTAGTTATACTAGATTTATATTTTTTCTTAACTAGAAGTAGCTATAGAATAATTTATATAAGGTTTTCTACTTTTAAGTTATAGCTAGTATCTAGTTATATATATAAGTAGTAGTTTTAATAATCTCTAGCTAAAATATATCTAGTAATTTAGCTTCTATTACTATTACTCTTATATACTACTTAATAGCTATAGCTACTCTTTTTACTCCTCTATTTTAAGTTTATATATATAGAGAAAATAGTTTAATTTTAATCCCTCTTTTATAGAGCTTTACTTCAATTTATTTATACTTTACTATCTTATTATCTACTTTAATTTCTTTTACTTATATACTAAATATAGTTTATAGATAGTTTAAAAACTTATTAAAAGTATTAAGGAGAATATTAGTTTTTTTATTTTATAAATAGAAGTTTTAAGTAAGCTTAGAAGCTCTATTAATAATAATTATACTTAATATATATTTTTTATATTCTTCTTTATAGTTATAGAAGTTAAAAGTAATTCTCTTACTAAAAAAGGTATATAGAAGAGCTCTTTTTAGTACTTAGTATATTTAGTAATATAGTTTATTTTATCTATATATATTATAGTTAGTAAGTAAGGTTTTTATATAGTTATTTATTATTTAAACTTCTCTTATAAGGTTAGATAAGCGCTAAAGTGCCTCTAGCTTTAGGTATTTAAGCCTCTAGTACTAAAGCTCTATTAATCTCTTAATTAGTTTGTAGTATATTAAAGTTATATATATATACCTCTTTTTTAGCTTTAGAGCTTTATCTAGCGTTAGAGTTAGTAAAGGTATAATTATAGTAAAGGCTACTTTACTTAGAGGTTTATAGTTAAAAATATATTAGTTAGTAATATTTTTAAGTAAGTAGAGAAATATTTAATTAGATCTTTATAAGTAGTTATTATCTAAGCTTATATCCTATTAAATACCTCTCTAGTATAGTTTTTAAAAAAATATTAAGTTACTAGTAAGTTTTATATATAAAGCTATATTGAATAGTTATAGTTTTATTAGGCTATCTACTCTTTTTATAAGGATTTCTACTATACTATACGCTTTAATAGAGACTTTTTATATTTCGATTTATAAGAAGTCTCTTAAAGGAGTACTTTATAAAGTAGTAAACTATCTTATATAGTTAAATATATATATTATAGAGCTTAAGTTTAAGATTATAGATCTTATAAAAGAGTATTTTCTTATTACTATAAATACTACTTTTATAGACTTTTTAGCTCTTCTATAGAGTTAAGTAAACTTTAAGGAAAACTTTATAATTTTATAAATATATTTTATAAAGCTTTTATTATTCTCTATTCTCTTATTAAAAACTTATTAGAGGTTTTTTAAAGAGACCTATAATTTTAGTTAGATTATAGTATTAATATAGAAGTACTTAGAGAGAATATATAGATAGAAACACAGCTTATAATATAGTTTTTTAGCTTTTTAGTTATCTGAGAAAGATTCTTCTTACTTCTAATAAGTCTCTATTATTATTAAAAGCTACCTTAAGTTTTATCCTCTTTAAGAGCTTCTCTTATAGCTTAATCTATAGTTAGTTAATTTATTAGGTTATTTAATTTCTTTTAGTTAAGGTTTTTTATTATAAACTATAAACTTAAATATACTTCTACTAACTTTATTTTTCTATAGAGCAGTTTTAAAGTATAGAAGATATATATAGGCGTTAATAATTATTTTATTAATAATAAAGCTTTATTTAAATACTAAAAGGAGTTTAGTTATATAATAAGTAGATATTTATACTTTAAAGTAGCTCTATAAGAGCGTATTAATATATTCTAGAAACTAAATTAAGAGGTTTAAATTATTTAGAACTTTATAGCTTTAGCCTTTATAGATTACATTCTCTTATTAAAAAATCTATACTTCTATATCCTTTTTTATAAAGAGGTATTTTTAGACTAAAGCTATAATTATTATAGTATACTTAGAAATTATATTTATTTTTTATTTTTTCTTACTATAGCTAGTATAGCTTTTAAGCTTATAGAGCTATTTATTAAGGCTTTTATTCACGCTATAGTAGTACTTTAGGAGATCTAAATAAATAGAGTTTTTAATAAACTATTATATCTCTTAGATACTTTTTATTATATTATTCTACTCCTTTTTAGTAAAGGTATATTCTACTTTGAAGTTAGTATAAAGTATAAAGTTTATTACTAAGAGGTTTTCTAAACCTTTAGTATACTCTATATCTTTATTATTATTAAAGAGGATTAACTAGCTTAAAGCGCTTTATTTTAAGTAATTAGAGATATATAAGAGCTTTAGAAGCGCTATTAGCCTCTAGTAAACTAACTTAAAAGTATATATAGTATTTTTAGAGAACCTCTCTAAGTCTATAACTCTCTATAACTAATAGGAATATAAAAAAGCTTAAACCTAGTTAATCTATAGTACTTAGTCCTAAAGACTATTTAGAGGGGTTTTTTTACTACTTAAAACTATTATAATATACTTATAAGCTTTTCCTTAGTACTATAAATTACTTATTAGCACGTTAGTTAACGCAAATTAAACTGTTAATTATGAAATTAATTTAGATATATATTAACTATATATCCTCGTAGGTAGGTAAACTCTGCGCGCAGTTACGTAAAGGCCCGCTAATCTCACAGGTAGATTATCTAATTATCCAGGTCGCCCCTAGCAGCTAAGAGGCGCTATTCTAACCCTAGCAATCTAACAGACACAGTCAATTTAACAGTAACTAACAGGAAGAGCATTAGCGCAAATACTAGAAGTAAGAAAGCTATAGAGATAGTGAAATATCAGGAAAGAGAGCAGGTAGGAATGCATAGTGCTCTAATACAGGTTACTGTTAAATTAATAGGGTCGTTTTACTATTTTGCCTGCGCTAAGCCTTTTTTAGAAGGATCTCATAGAATAACCCTTCTACTACTACTAAAAAAAAAAGCTAAGTCCCCTAAAGTACTATCTCTAAGACGTATATATCTTTTACTTCTTATATAAAAATAGCCTTTTTATAAAAGCGAAAAATAGGATAAAAAGAATATAAGTAGTATAAAAACTTAGTTTTTTAAGTTTAAAAATGTTTTCTAAGATACTCTCTATATTTTTTACTTTAGATATTAAATAATAGAGCTATTTTTATATATTATAATTATAGTATAAAAGGGTGAAATTAACGCGTTATAGATATAGTACTTAACTAGTACTTCTAGCCTAGTAATAGCTACTTATTATTCTAAGCGCTATACTAGATATAGCTAGCGCGGGCAGAATAACAGAACGACCCCATCAATTTAACAGCTATCCTAATACAGAGCTATGCAGTGCTAATATACGGACTACATAGCATGCAATTTGCAAGCCTGTGTCTCTCGCAGTCTCGCTCTCTGTCAGTGTCGACACGCTCTACGCAGTACTTACTCGTCCGGCCAGGCTTTGGATTGCCAGGGTTGAATAGTGTCAGCCATTGGAGGGACGGTTGACGTGTAGGCTGGGCCGTGGGTGTCTGTCGGCGCTAAAGTGCCAAAGGTACGTTCTTCAGCGTTCTGCGCCGTTGGGCTGCCCCCGTAAGAGGATTAAATGAATGGATGGATGAGGTGCTGCTGACCACTGCCCGGTGCTTGGCAAGAGACGCGCACCGGCAGTGGACGTGAGTCGTAGTTTTTTTTTTTCTCTTTGGTGGAGACGCGCTTCGGCTTCGGGAGGAGGCTGGAACAGGCAGACTCGACGTGGATGAGGGGCAATTGTGTCCATTGTGAGGTCAGAGGCTGCGATATTTGCAGACAAGATGGCTGGTTTGCAAAAGGCGGTCTATCGAGTAGATTCCAGAATACTCAGAATATCGAAGAGTGAAGATGCAAGTGCAGCAAGCAAGCAAACAGGCGGCTTGCACCCGAGTTGAAGATGCAGACTGCCGTCAACGGGACAATTAAAGATTGAAACACCCCTTAAAGCTCAGATAGCGGCCCGCGTCGGCCGGGGTCGTGGCCTGAAGACACCCCAAGCGTCATCTTTAGCGCTTGCGAGGCTCCGCCGGTGCGCTAAGTGCGCTGTAAGGTAGCCGTTGACTTGTCACAATCAGTGGACTGCTGGAAAGCAGCGAGTGCCCGGTACAGCGGTCGGGGACGGATACAGTGGTGTGCGTGCTCCACCGGCAAGCACAATTCCTTGCACAGCACAACGTCTGGACGCGGGGGACGCGATCAACGCCAACGCGCAAGAACACGCTTCGCTCCTGCCATGCTAACGGAAGGGGGCCATCAAAAAGGTCCCGTCCCCGTCCAGACACCACCACGCTCCTGGTCACTCACACTCTGGGCCGCCTTCCACCAGACCTGCAACCACTTTGACAGTTTTTGCATCAGGGAATTATTGTGTGTGGAAAACTCCTCTCTCGTCTTTTCACCTTCGTCCTGTATATCCATTATCACTTCCACTCTTCACAACCTACCTACCAGCCCGTCGGCCCTGTCCCCCACCACGAAACCACTTACACGCGATTCCACTCTACGCCAAAATCCACGCCTGATATCGGGGACCGAAACCGCGCCCACCAAAACGCGACTGCTCACCACGCGGAAGAAATATACTGAAGAGAGAAAAAAAATCATCAAGAGGCACAGGAACAAGAAGCACGACCACGCATCACTTGGGGCAGTCACTCTTTTGGCAGGGCATGCCGTCGTCGCCGCAACAATGATGGATTCGTCGCCTCAATCCAAGAACCCGGAGCCTACCCTCCCCATGGCCGGCACCAAGCGTCCTGCTCCGAGCCTTCTGCCGGCATTCGAACCTCTGTCTTCCTCCCCGGGCTTTCCTCGACCTTCCAAGCGTCAAGCTCGTCCCGGTTCCGTCGGAGGAAACAGCGCCTACCTCAAGTATCCCACGCCAATTCCGACTTCTAGCACCGGCATCCTTTCGTCTTCCCCACCCCGCGTCCACCAGCGCCCCGGCGCTCTCTCGCGAGCCCTCTCCTCCGCCTCCGAACGCACGCCCCTCGGTGCCGTCGCCTCCATTGAATTGAACGACAACGGCGAGACCCTGCTCATGGGCCGTTCTAGCAACTCATCCCATTACCAACTCTCCGCCAACCGTCTCGTGTCCCGTGTGCACGTCAAGGCGCGGTTCGTGCCTGCTCCCTCGGCACTGGAGCCGAATAAGATTGAGATTCTGTGCAATGGCTGGAACGGACTGAAGCTGCACTGCCAGGGCCGCACGTGGGAGCTGCTCAAGGGTGACTCTTTCACGTCCGAGACGGAGGGTACCGAAATTATGCTTGACGTCCAGGATGCGCGTGTTATGATCCAATGGCCGAAGCGGGACCAACGTGACCGGCTGGGAAGCCCCGAGTCCCAGTGGGACGACTCCCCGCCCCGGCCCAATGCCCGTGCCGCCGCCGCCGCCGCCAACCTGCTCCAGTCAAGTCCCCTGCGCCGTACATCGCGCATCGAGTCTCCGGACTCTCCGACGCCGGCGCACATGACCAGCTCCCAGCGCCTGCAAGCTCTTCTTCCCACTGATGATGGAGAGGTCCACATCTACGAGGACTCCAGCGCGGACGAGCCTGAGCTCCCCAAGCTTACTGACTCGGGTGTCAATGTCGGCCAGAGCTTCGCTACCGAAGTGACCAACTCTTTCTCGTCCGAGCTCAGCGAGCCCGAAGACGAGAACGACCCGGACGAGGAAAACGACCCCATCGTCCACTCATTCGGTCCTTTTGGAGCTGACATTTCCAACCGCCTGGCCTCTGTCTTGGCCACTGCACCCAAGTACCCTTCTTCCAAACACCCACAGCTGCCTCCTATCCGGGATGACTCCAACCCCTCCAGCCCCATCTCGGCACCGCCCAAGTCGCCGGTCATCAAGGAGGAAGAGGAGGAAGTGAAGGAGCCCCCCTACGAGAACCCTGCCGTGCGCAACCACGTGGTCAACCAGCTCGCCTTCTCCCGCCTGTCGTCCAACCCGCTGTCGACCATCATGAACAACCTCCCCTCCGAGCAGAAGAAGGGCCTGCTCAAGGAACAATTGCGAAGCCTACTGGAGAACACGGCGTGCATCGGCATCATCCGCCGCCAGGGCAAGGACGCCGCCGGCAAGCCCCTCGAGAGCGAGTACTACTACGTTCCCGAGGCCGACGACGACGAGCAGCGTCGCTTCGCCGTCACGGACGGCCTCCGAAAGCCCAGTCTGAGAGCCTGCAGAAAGCAGCACAAGGTACGATCAGCTGAAATGAAGTCGAAAGATGCCTCAACTAACACGATGGGCTTGTTAGCAATATTACTGGAAGCGCCCGCGAACCCCTTGAATGATTCCTGCTTTGGCTTTCATCCCATGTCAACAATCTTTTTGGCTTGCACCCAGCAACCTTGCTTAAGCTGAGCTGATGCCATGCACACTCTCCGCATGATCAGCACTCAGGCTACCCCTTCAACTGTCCATACCTTGGCTCTAAACCTACCCGTTTGGCAAAAAACTTGTGTTCTGGCTGCATAGCGCAAGGCGTTTTATGGATTACACTGTTTTTATTATCTTATGTTTTTTGTTCCCTTTTTTTTCTTGAACTCTGTACGACTCACACTACTACTACTATACCTCGGGTTTCCCCCCCTTTATTCTTATTCCCAACGATTCCCCATACACACAACCCCCGCTTAGATGAGATACATGCATTACGCCGGTCCAGTTTCAACGATTTGGAGCGAGCAAAGCTGCATTATTAGGCTGAAATTCCGTTTTTCTTTCATTGTCGGCGGCGGGTTTCATTTTTCTGCGTTGGAAGGAATACAGGAAAAAGAAAACTTGGAATGGGACGGATTCTGGCGAGGAACGGAGACGGGAAGGGGAAGGGGTAGGGCGAACGATTGGTAAAAACGGATTGACGAGGTGATGGTGGAAATGTAAAACTCGATGACTACGCTTGAATCAGGTCTGGTGAATACAATGCTTCTTCCTTCAGAGATTTGTTTCGTTTTACTGTTGGGGTCTTGAGTACGGTCGGGTCGGGTGTCTCTGGCTGGCCACCAGGCCCGTCGATGGGCCGGCCGTTGTAGACCTACGATTCTTACGTTGGTTCCTGAAGCTCGCTAGTTCGTAATGATCCAGATGATCTAGCAACCATAGATTCTTGGATATTTGGAGAGCAATCTTCTCGCGCGCCTCGAACCATAATCCAAGATCGCGATCCGCAACCCAACCACAGATGTCATCACGCATCCGCCATCACGAGAAGGATGGAATGTGGTAGCACCGGCAGCGACACTGAAAGGAGCTCCTGTGGGTCCCACCACACCCCTGTCCCACGCCGATAACGTCCGATAAAGCTAGCGGCGACCGGGTCTCGACCTCTTTACCCCGCAATGACGGCGGTGGTGGTCCCCCCTTCTCGTTGCAACTCACCTTGCCCAGAAGGAAACTACATAGCGCGTCGATCAAAAGGTGCAACGCCGTATTATGGGCTACCACACAGCTTTGATAGGTAGCTAGCTACGTAGATGGTTCCATACCCTTACCTCACCTCACCAGCATCACGTCGAGCTAGACAAAGAAAAGCATGTGCTTCGATGGATGGGTGGTGGTGGTGGTGTGGTTGAACAGGAACAACCCCCATCCGCCAGTGGCGACAAAAGCTCTGTCCGCTGGTGTGATCGTCGTCTAATGTCAGTCACTTACTGGCCGGTCCCCCATCGCTCGTGCATGAGAAACTCTCAGCTTGCTTCGCCTTGCCTGCTAAGTAGCCCCGGGACGGAAACGGGGGACGGTTTGAGCTGCATGAAGACGAAGGAGGGGGTGAGCAGGCAGGTTGAAGGTTAGGTTGGAGCTTGAAGGACATTGGACCCTTGGAATTTTTGGGGGAACGTCTGAGGGAAGCTGTTACCCGGGGTCGTCTTGATATAGAAGGGGGAAGCTCCCGCCTCAATTAACGTGCCTTCTCTCAGGACTCCCCGAGTATCTAATTTCAACTTACATTCCATACCTCCAAACAAAAACATCAACAACAATCCATCCACCTCACCTTACAAACCTCCAGACAAATATCAGCATCAGTCCTCTAACACCTCATCACCACTGCCACCTCCAGACTCCAAACCTAACATACATTCACAACTCCTACCTCATCCACCGAACCAAAAACAAAACACGAAAAATGTCCTCCCAACCCTCCATGGCCAACGTCGCCCCACAAAAGGACGTTCCCCACGCCGACGCCCACGACCCCTCCAGCCCGGCCGCCGAGGCCGCCCGCGTCATCGAGCGCACCAACAGCTGGAAGCCCTCCTTCGAGCGCCGCCGGAGCTGGAACAAGGAGGACCAGAAGCGCGAGCTGCAGATGAGCCACATTGAGGACGTCAAGACTGGGCCTGGGTTTACCGAGAGGGCATGAACGCGTAGCGTTGCATGATTTTGGGGTCGAGAGAATAACGGAGCGGAGGCGGGAAGGTTGCCACGACATAGCCACCGTGCTTCGAGCTGGAAACATTGGGAAAGGGGGAGTAGGCGTTCAAAATTGCATGATCACGACACTGCCTGTACTTGTACTCTACCAAACACGCATCATTGAATTGGTTTGAAGCTTCATTGTGTGTGCCATTGAATCCCGTAACCCTAGTCATCCGTCCCGTCCCAGTCCTAACGATAATAAAACCCGATGAGTGGAATTGAATGAAAACCAATCGCATCGTGGAGAGTACTATCGGTACATTTAAAAGACGAACAGTACTGGTGATGAGTCCCTCATCGCAAGAGTATACAATCCACCGTGCATTTGGTGATATTGTGAGCAAACATTGTCCGCTTACAGCCCCTTCGGACCACGGCCGTCCTCACCTCCCGTCTTGAAATACTCCCCAACCACACCGATAGCGTATGAAATCCCGCCAACCCACGCAGCACCGAGAAGAATCTTCCTGGCCCTGCGCTTCTTCGGCTTTCGAGGAGCCTCAAAATCCTGACGGTCACACGAAATCGTGTTGCGTCTCCTCACTGCGCTAAAGGGTGGTGGGGGTTTGTCCTCCGCCTCCGCTCCCGGATAATCATAGTTCAGATAGCCTGTTGGACTCGAGGAGTAAGCGCTTGGTACCACGGGGTCGCTCCCCATCATGTCGATGGGGTTCACCTTTGGAGCCTGGTAGGTCGTCGGCTTTTCAATCGTAGGAGTGAAAGGGGTCACCTCTGCCTCGCGGACCTTGCGGAAAACCAGGACGTCTCCGCTTCCGGAGACGATTTCGTAGCCTTCCTTCTGGAGGGGGCTGAAGTAGGGGAAGAACTTTGTTGGGTTGGACAAGCGGAGGAGAACCTCGGCCGGTGTTAGTGGCGTCGCGCTGTCAGGGACTACTGAAGTAGTCTCTGCTGTGTTGATGGTTTGCATCGTGGGGTCGTAGGCGAGAATCTTGTAAACAACAGGCTCACGGAGCTCCTCTTTGGCCGATGTCGACACACTCTCCGAAGCTGCAGCATCTGCGGCGGCGTCTGATGCTGTGCCGTATGATCGCACATAGGAAGGCCAGGTTTGCTTGCCACCACACTCCTCAGAGTAGCTCAGCTCAAGGCCCTGGGGCTCTGTAGAGTACATATCAGGCAGACCCTGCTTTCCTGCTATACGTGACGACTTGAAAGCAGAGGCCCTGTTCAACGCCGGCTCCAATTTCGGAAAGCTCTCATCGAAGGAAGCAGCTTCGACGTCATCACCCTGGGGGCTCTGATACTTGCTGTCCTCTGCCTTTGAGCTTTCCGCCACAATGTTGGTCCATGATCTAGAGAAATCCTCTGGAAAATCCCTGACATAGTTGCCGGTCAAGTCTTCCTTAGGTTGGATGTTCTCCCACGCCCTGCTTTTAGCCTTGCGCAGACTAACGCGAGCTGCCTTGCTTGAAATATCCCAATTCACTTCGTACCGCGGCAGGTCAGCCTCGAGCATTTGCCGGTTAGTAGTGCTGTAACCCCTGCGAGACTGGCCAGAAGAGGTCGGAATCTTGGCTCGAATATCGCTTGCGCGCAGCAGGTCCAAATCGTCAGCTCTTTCTTGGTCTGTCGCGGACGTGGTCAGGAGACGCTTGTTCGTCCCTGCCGTTCCTGTTGTCGCCCCTGCTGCTGCTGCTGCTGTTGCTGCCGCTGTCGCCGCCGCCGTCGTCCTTGACGCCTTTGCAGCAACTTCCGCGTCAAAATCGCTTAGACCTTTAGATACAGGATCGATGGCCTCAATCGGCTGGCCATCTGGCTCGTTGTGCCGGTACGACTCATACTTCTTCGCCTCATCGAACGCAGTCTGATCCCAATCTGGCTTGGGACGTTGACCCTCGGGTTCGTCGTATTGAACAGGCCTGTGACGAGCCAAGTCTTCTGGAGCAACTGTGGCAGTAACGCCCTCCGGTGCCTTCCCACCTCGAGTGAAGGAAACCGGGCCGTAGGTACCCAGATCGGTGTACTGCTTGGAGGCCTCTTCTGGATGCACTGGCGGCTTACCGTGCGGTTCGTTCCAGCCCACAGGCTCGTACTTTCCTAGGTCCGTATAAGCCTTGGAAGCTTCTTCTGGGTGTATGGGTGCCCGACCGAACGGCTCGTTGTACGCCATGGGCCCATACTGATCCAGGTCAGGGTATGCTTTGGAAGCCTCCTCGGGATACACAGGGGCCGCTCCATGGGGCTCGTTGTACCCCATAGGGCCGTATTTATGTAGATCGTCGTAGTCTTTCGACTTCTCCTCGGCACTCAAGGGGCGAGCGCCGCCCTCGGCCTCGTTGTATCCACTAGGGCCATACTTGTGTAGGTCGTCGTAGGACAACGTATCCTTGTCGTCCTTGTCCTCGTTGTGCATCACTGGCCCGTACTTATTCAGATCCGAATACCTCTCCTGTGCTTCGGGGACTTCTGCGTCTTCATTATGCATCACAGGGCGGTACTTATCGAGGTCTTCGTAGGCAGGGTGAGAGAGCTCCTCAGGGGGTCCGTCAGAGAGGGATGGGTTGGAATAGTTGTGAAGGTCCTCATATTTTGGCTGTCCGGCTTCGTCGTCCTTGATAAAGTCCTTCAGCCCTACTGGTGTGTACTTATGCAGGTCGTCGTATTCGGACTCTGCTGGTTTCTGTTGTCCCGCATCGAGCTTCTCGTCCATCACGGGCTTGTACTTGTCCAGGTCCGAATACTGCGGGGCCCCCGCATCTCCACTGTCGGCCCACGGGGTACCATCGAGCGGGACCTGGCCGTACTGCTTAAGCTCTTCCGGCGGAGGTGGGCCGTCCTCGTAGAACGGCTCGTTGGCCGCGGCGGAACTACTTTCAACGGCCGAATCTGGCGAAACCCTTCGATTCGTGATAGGATCAATTTCGAAGTCCGCACCCCGGCTGGCCGCCGAGGTCGTCGACTTGCCGCGAGTCTGGCTACCCAGGTAGTTGCGAATGTTCTGCAGGGGTGACTGCCACAAGTCATATTCGTAGGGTCCCGTTCGCTTGGAAGAGAATAAAGCGTTGATAGCACCGCGCTCGACGTCTTCAATGTTTTGACCAGGGCGAACTCCTTCTTCGCCGCTTGCTTTATCGCTCGGCCCGCGGCTTCCTTTCGAATGGGTGTGACCGTGTCTAATCCAGCACTGCGCCATCATCTTCTTCATGAGAATTCTTGAATCCTCGCCACGCGAGCTTGGGTCCCATGATATCTTTCGGTTGATTGACTCCATATACTTGTAGGTCACGTTGCGCTGGTGCTGCCGCAGTTGTCGTTGGAACTCGGGGTCTAGGTAGGTGGACCACGCGCGGAAGCGAAAGCCGCGAGTCTGGCCATAGTGGCTTGCCTTCGCAGGGTTGGTGAGGGCTCTCACTTGGAGACCACCCGCACGAGACGACCGAGGGACGTTGGAGAGCATGGTGGCGACGTTTGTACCATTACCATGCTACCTGCACTGGCTGTAGGTTAGCATAGGGCACACGTAGCTGGGTTCTGGCTGTCGTCTCTGGCCGTCGTCCAGTGGTTGCTTATTCGCACGTGAATAGTCGTGAATGAACAGGAGGCACTTACACCGAGGAGCAATGACAGAGGATTGCAGAACCAAGTGCCTGAAAGGTCACGATGCTTTTTGAACGATAGGAGGAAAAGGGAAGTGGAAAACCGCCACCTTCATGAGGACGAGAAGGTTGGGAGGTAGCTCAGCGACGGATCGAGGAGACGGCCTGGTACCGTTGTGGGCAGATGGCCGTCTTAGGCTGGCGAGGTACTGCAGGGGAGGTAGATGCACTTAGCTGCCCGGGGTCACTGGCCCACAGTCTCCGCTCCCAGTGCCTTAGCGCCTTTCCCGCAGTGGGCTCGGCGCAGTGGACGTGGAGTGTGAGGCGGCCTTCAGCGTGCAGTTTGCGGGGTAGCCTTTCGAAACCACCGAACGATCCCGAACGGCGACGCCCAGGGCGGCGGGGGGCCTCTTCGAACGTTTGATATGTATGAAAGCTACATAATAGTCGATGCACTTATCCCAAGTATTTCGACTCCGGGTCACTGCTGTTTGCGTGATCGGCGTCGTCGTCCTCCTCGTCCTCGGCGCCGTCTCTGTCTTCTTCTCTTCGCTGTCTTCTCTCTCTAAAGCGTGCCTTCTCTTGAGATTCAAGTGGGTAAGCAAACTTTCAGACACCTGTTTATTCATAGATATGCAACGCCCGTACTGAATATACAAGTCCAATGCCCAACAAGGTCCCCTTGTTCCATCGACGCTGCTGATGGGTTTGGTGAAGTGCCGTCTGTTGCTCAAGCTGGGAGCGGAGTAACACGAATTGGAGAAGTGATAAGAAAAGGCCAATAGGAGCATCAAGATAGAGCAAGGGATGGAAGGACGGGAGGCACGGACATCACTGTGCACGGATGTAATGAGGCCACAATCAGCCAAAGTCACGTGCGAGGGGCTCACCTATGACCGCATCATCTCCGATGGCAGGAGCACTGCGAAAGAGCTTTGGCGGGGCAGCTTGGCTATTTTCATTCGCCGGCTCTGGATGTGGTTCGGCCAAAACTCACTCGGCCTGAGTCAACAGGGCACTGCACTTTCACTATCCCGTGTCGATTGAAGCCTGCGATGCGACGAGGCCAATCCAGCACTTCTCTGCCTATCGTCGGTTTGCTCTCTTTTCCTTGAAATAATAGGCCCTTGGAAGTCTGTTGACTTGGAGCGCCTCGGTCCGTCTTTCACGTTTCCAATTCCTAAGCACCCTTCTGGATTCTTCGGTGCCGCACTTCTGCACTCTACCCCGCCAACGTCATTTTGAGCTCCCGCGCTTCGCCGCGCTAGGTCCCTCGCGCTCGCAGCGTCAACGACATCACCTTCGCACAAGGCGCAAACTACACTAACCACCAGATCATGTCGCGTGCCTTTGGAAAAGCAGGCCGCTCGGGCGGCGCAAAGAGCTTTGGTGCCCCGGCGCGGGGCGGCTTCGCCGGCTTCTCCTCTTCGAACGACAATGGACTGTCTTACCTTACCGAGCCGCCCGATCTTTCCTCCCTTTCCGATGCGAACGTTGTCGTTTCCTTCAAGAACGCCCTGAAGAAAGATGCTACGACAAAAGCAAAGGCATTGGAGGAACTCGTGGCTTACGTGCAGGCTCACCCATATGAAAAGGATGGTGGAACAGAGGAGGCAGTCTTGGAAGCATGGGTGCGTTTTCCCCGGGAGAGTTACTTTGACGAACATGTGGTAATGTATGTAACAGGTACAAATATATCCTCGTATCTCCATAGACAACGCCCGTCGCGTCCGCGAGCTCTCCCATACCCTGCAGTTCGAGTTGATGAAGTCGGCTCGCAAGCGCATGGAGAAGCATATCCCCAAAATTGTTGGTACCTGGCTCGCAGGTCTCTATGACAAGGATCGTGTGGTATCCAGGGCAGCGGATGCCGGCCTATCGTCATTCCTGAATAGCCCGGAGAAGGTCGTTTCGTTCTGGAAGAAGTGCCAGTCCCAGATTTTGACCTACGCCACCGAGGCCATCCAGGAAACAAAGGACACATTGAGCGATGAGAGGTCAACGACTCCAGACGATGCCGAGGCTAAGTACCTAAGGGTGGTGGGGGCCAGTCTTTCCTTGGTTCTTGGTCTCCTGCAAAAGTTGGAGCCGGTCGACGTTGAAAAAGAACAGGAGGCATACGATACCTTTTTCGCCGAGGAGAAGGTCTGGAAGAGCGCGCTTATGGCGGACAACTCTGTCAGGAAAACGTCCTGCCAGCTGCTGTGGATTTGCTTGGACAAGAGGTCCGACTCGACGTCCTCGCAGATCTCCCGCCTGAAGAAGATCTTCATTGCAGAGGGCCTGAAGAGCAGCCAGATTGGATCTGCTATAGAGTTTGTCAGGGTTCTTACCAAGTTGACGAGCAGGTTCTCTGAGATCTGGTCTAGCTCAAGTGATAAGAAGACTCCGATCACTAGGTTGAATGGCTTCTTAGAGAAGGGATCTCAGGGAAGCTCCGCGAAATACTGGGAATACCTCGAACAACTCATCGTTGTCATCCCAGCCGAGCACTTTACTGCTGAGGCATCTGCAGCAGCCTTGAAGTCATTGCGAACTGGCATCACCAATAGGGAAGAGCCGCGATTCAACGCACCCACAGCATGGACGTGTTACGTTCACGTTGCCAAGCATTTCCTGAAGACGATTCCCTCAGAAGGCCATGCCAAGCTTGTGCAGGAAAACCTCTTTCCCCTGCTGGGGCACTTCCTCTTCCCAACCCCTGAAAATGCGGCTTGGGAGATTGGCGGTGCCGGACGGTTGGGCGTTCTCAGCGAAGTCTACCAGGTTGCCGCCGACGACTCGTCTGCGGACCTGGTTAAAGCAACTGCCGACATGATGGAACATTTGTCATCCGAGTTCTGCACGAGGATATCCAACTCACTGCCTGAAGTATCATCAGGGTATGAAAAGTCGCAAGAGTCAATCGCTGCCGAGGGCGACCGGTGGTTCAATCTAGTTGGCCAGGTCCAAACCAAAACCAAAGCCTCCACAACAGGTCCTGCAAAGCTGCTCATTGGCCCCTCCAAAGCTATCATTACCTGCTCACTAAACCTTCTTGCGACTCGAAACTTGAAGCCGTTTGGTGCAGCTGGGGTTTTGTACAACGTCGGCAAGAGTGCCCCGCGGGTTTGGGAGGAGGCCGAAGCTGCTCAAGCTTTGGAGCAGTTTCTCTCGAGTCAAGGTCGGGAGCGGATGGATGTTCTGATGACTTCTCGATCCGCACCGGATCTCTTGAGCTGTGTGTCTATCTTGGGTTCGCTGCAGGGCCAGGAGACAGCCTATGCATCCATCTGGAAGACGTGGGTCGAGTCCCTGCTCGGTTTGTCTGACGAAAAGCTGGCTGCGAAAGGAATCGAGCGCCTAATCGCGAATCAGCACGCATCCGACCTGTCCAAATCGCACAAGCAGCTACAAAGCTTCATCGAAACAAAGTGCGCCGGCACCATCCGCGGCGAGTCAGAATTTTGGTCTCTATTCGAAGCAGGTCTCGGCAACGACGCCGTTACGGAATCAACCGCGAAGAAGCTGGTTGACAACAGTATCTCCTGCCTTTCTCAAGACAAGCAGCACTCGGCCCAAGCGCTTCGGGCCTTGGAGATCATTGCCAACAACAAGCCGGGTCTTCTTTCACAAGACGAGTCAACTCATACAGCGGTAGTTGCTGAGCTACTGGGGCTAGCTGAGCTCAACGACAGAGCCGTTTCGTCTCGCGCTGTTTCTTTGAGAGCTCTATTGGAGCAGCCCGTGGACGGTACATCGCCCTTGGTCACCATCATCCAGCGGAACCTGGAGGATGCAGGACCGCAGTCCCTTGGAATTGACACCTTGGTACAGCAGGCACTACAAGCATCCAAAACCGGTTCAGCAATTGAGGATCTATTCCCCAGCACGAATGTCTGGATGCAGCAGCTGTCCAACTTCCTACAGGGATCTCTTAACCCGTCTCTGTCCATCACGAGCAGTCTGGGCGGAGCTCATTTCCTGGTTCCGCCTGCAGAGTCAGCGCAACGCGTCAGAGTACGGCGAGATCGCGACGGTTACTCCGTTCTTGCGAGAATGGCGGCGTACACCTCCAAGCTGCTGTCATCTGACATTTCCGTTTCTACCCTACCCGAGAGCTTCCAGGTAGAAATCCTTTACCTTCTCTGCGTTGCGGTCCAGATAGTTTCCGACCAAATTACGCTGATGGACGAGAACAAGTTGTTCCTCAACCTGGACACTGGCGATGCTCTCAACGCTGCTGAGGCTTTTGTGTCGTCCACCAGGGTAACGATCAACGCCATCGCTGACGACGCCAAGGGATGGAGAGATGGCTCTGAGTCTGGCTCTACAAAACTCATCAACGGTCTCATCGCCATTATGACGCAAGAGACAAAGGAGCTCACTGCGCTTGGTCTGTACAGCGCCAGAGCCCTGAGCGAACTCCTTCAAACCCTCACCGAGAAGCATGGCTTCCCCGCTGCAGGCGACGAGAAGATTGCCCAGCTCGCCACATTGAGAGCCACGCCCCCTACGATTCTCTCAGCCACGGCGGTGCTCACCGGTCTTGGCGAAAGCCTTGAGTCTTCCAAAGCAATTAACAACCTATGCAACCGCCTCGTTAGTGACGTTTCCGGCGCAAGCATCGAGCCGGAGAAGGCCGAAAAGGCACTCATGATCCTTGTCCTGCTGAACGCTTGTCTGCAGGTCTACGAGGTGGGCGAAGTTCCCGTGGCTAACAACCGCATTGTCTTTGCCGTCCGCCAAATCACATCTTGGCTTGAGGATACCCTCAACCTCACACCGGCCCTCTCCGCAGAGATTTGCCGCGCCCTACAACGACTTCTTCCAAGCATGAAGGAGGTTTATGGCCCTCACTGGGAAAAGACGATTGAGTTCTCTACGGCTCTCTGGGCTAAGGCCTCTGATGACCGTCTTGATGCTTCGCTACCGTATATCCACACATCCCTCAAGCTCGTGTCAGCCCTTGAGACCCTCTCGGACCCCAATGACGATCTCGAAGATGCGCTGAAAGAGTTCGCAGAGACAAAGTCCCTCTCTCTGATTGAACTCCTCAAACTGGATCGCGCAAAGAGCACCCAGCCTCTCGAGATCGTGGACGCCATCATCTGCAGACAAGTCGACAAGATCCCTCTCAAGCACATCTCCGACCTCTCCGATCTCTATGGCCTCATCGCCGCAGACTCTCGCTCGATCCAAACCGCCGCCTTCAACCTCTTGCACCGCGCGCTCCCCGCCCGGCAGGAAGAGCTCTCCGTCAACGTCCTTCTCGACAAGACCGACGCCCGCCTCCCCGACGAGCTTCTCTCCCTCCTGCTTGACGCCCCAACCCTCGACCGCTACCCCGACGAGCTCCTCGCCCAGTTCCCCCTCGCCATCCGCTCCTACCTGCTCTCGTGGCACCTCATCTTCGACGCCTTCAGCACCGCCTCCCTCAAGGTCCGCAACGACTACACCGAGCACCTCAAGACGGAGAACTACATCACTCCGCTGCTCAACTTCACGTTCGACGTGCTCGGCCACTCCGCCGCGCACCCGCTCAACCTCGAGCGCGAGGGCCTCGGCATCGCGGAGATCACCGCCTACGACCTCGCCGTCGCCGACGCCGAGCCCGACGAGCGCAACCTGCACTGGCTGCTCGTGCACCTCTACTACCTCACCCTCAAGTACACCCCCGGCCTCTTCAAGACCTGGTACCTCGACTGCCGCTCCAAGCAGACCCGCATCGCCGTCGAGGGGTGGATGACGCGCTACTTCTCCCCCATCATCGTCTCCGACGCCCTCGACGAGGTCGCCGCCTGGGCCGCGTCGCAGGAGGGCGAGTCTGCCGCCGACGACGAGAAGGAGCTCGTTGTCAAGGTCAGCAAGACGGGCAAGGAGATCACGGCCGGCTACGAGGTCGACGAGAGCATGGCCAGCATCGCCGTCAAGGTGCCCGCGAGCTACCCCATCGAGGGCGTCAGCGTCGTCGGCGTGAACCGCGTCGCTGTCAGCGAGAAGAAGTGGCAGAGCTGGCTGCTGACGACGCAGGGCGTCATTACCTTCTCTGTAAGCTTTACCCCCCCTTTTGCGCACTTATTTGCCATTCTCGACATCGTACTAACCAGTCGCACAGAACGGAAGCATAATCGACGGCCTCTCCGCCTTCAAGCGGAACATCGTCGGCGCCCTCGAGGGCCAGAGCGAGTGCGCCATCTGCTACAGCATCATCTCGACCGACAAGAAGATGCCCGACAAGCGCTGCGGCACGTGCAAGAACCTCTTCCACCGCACGTGTCTGTACAAGTGGTTCCAGAGCAGTAACCAGAACACCTGCCCGCTGTGCCGTAACCCGATTGACTACCTGGGTGCCGATACCAAGGCGCGCAGGGGTTAGGGATGTTGAAGCGATGGTAATGGAAACGAGAGACGAAATGAGTCAAGCAAAAGAGGTGGTATTATTGTTTTTTCGTTTTTGTATGTAGGTCATACCTAGACGGCATGGAAAAAGCAATGTGGGGTTTTAGCTGGGGATAGATGAATACGAAGATGAAATTCAGAACCGTGATTTCTATGAAAAGCAACGACAGATGGAAACAAAAGACCAACGCCCAAAGTGACAGGAAAATGAAAGCCTCAGCAGAGGTAAACCGAGCTGTCGCTCAGTATCGACAACGACGACGGACAACCATGCCGATAAAGTCGTCAATGTGGCGAAGTCTGCGACCCGCCGCCGCGTCCTCCATGAGCTGGTTGTCGTCCTTCCACAGATGCCCATCGCGCATGTCATCATCCTTGTCATCATCCTCAATGACGTCCTCGTCAGCCATCTCCACGTCTTCATCGTAGGCCCCGTCCGTGTCCGTCCAGTCCGGGGTGAAGACCGCATCGGGGTCGATGGAGCGTATGAACCGATCAAACTTCTTGATAAAGTGAGAAGAACACGGTTTTCCGGCCGAGCCGTACATGGTCGGGATCGTCCTCGCCTTCGCCATCTTGACGATGCCGCCCTGGTGGACCTGGTTGGCGTCGTGCGCCGCGGCCTGGACCTGTTGGCGGAATTCTTTCTGGTGAGCAGTATGCTTGGGCTTGCGCGCCTTGCGACTGTTGGCTTGCTCCCCTCCACTATCGTTTCCCGCCTTCCGCTTCCTGCTAGCCTTTTCCTCCTGCTTCTGGGCCTTCTTCTCATCGCGGGTTTCCTTCGTCTTTGCAAGGTGACACCTCATACAGAAGGAGCTGCTTTGGGAGGACCGCACGACGCCGCAGTCGCTGCACATGACCTTGCATCCCTTTTTGAGGCACATCTGAAAGTCGCCGCCAGGTGCGCCGCAGTGGCAATGGTGCTCGTTTGCCTTACTCGCGAGACCAACATTAACCTCTTGATGGCAACCTCTTTCGTCAAAGAAACGGTCCAAGTCGGACGCACTCGAGGAGGTATCGAAGCTTCCGGCGCGATAATATGACGGGCTGGACATGGCGGCGGGCTGGTTCGGCTGGCTTTCGTGGTATCGAGGACTACTGCTTGGAGCTGCGGTTCGGTTTGCGATTGTTTTGCGGTTCTGATGGATAGTGTTTCAGATGCTGTCTGCGGATTTCAGAGACGTCGTGCCGGCTTTCTGGTTTAATACTTGTTCGGACTCGTTGAGCTCTTTGTTGTAGATGTTTTGTTGGTTTACGATAGGACAGTACTCTCCGTCGTTGTGAAGGTTTACAGTCAAAGAAGTTTCTAAGCAATTGTCCAACCGGCTTTGACATACTTTGACGATGTCGGTACAAGTCATTATTCATTGCGATAGGTCATTGTGATTCGTTAAAGGCCCTCAAATCGGCGTCTCGTCGGGATCTTGCAAGCACCTGTGTTGCAGAGCCTAGCACAATGTCAGATCAAACATCTGGGATTATGAACCATCAAACTTACTTGCTCCGCAGTCCACCGTTTTGAATCAAAGTGGACCAGCTTCGTGACCAAATCACGAACATCCACATCCACCTCTGGCAAAATTTCCTCCCAGGACTTGCCCTCAAACATGCGGTACATCTCGAAAGGCGGCGTCTTGAAGCTTGCAGCTTCGGGCCACGTCTCTCTCGTAGGCGTGCCGAGAGTCTTGAAGATGCTCAAGATCAAGCCCAGCTGATTCCCGTCTTCGTGCGCTGCTCTGGACTCAAAAAGGGGCTTGGGAGGATCGCGACAACACTCCGCCAACATGGCGCCGGTAGCCCACATGTCGACAGAGGACCCATAAGCCTTGTCGCCGAATAGTGCTTCAGGGGCTCGGTATGCCCCGGTTCCGATATCCAAAATTTTGGCCGTGGGTGGCTCGGAAACAACAGACATGGTCGGATGCCAGGCCGTTCCAAAATCTGAAAGGTAGGCCGGTCCATCGGGGCCGTCGAGCAGAATGGCCTCCGGTTTGACGTCTCTGTGGATGATGCCTTGGCTGTGTATGTCTTTCAGAGCAGCTAGAATCTCCTTGAAGAGGCGTCGAACTCTAGGCAGCGGGAGGGTTCCTTTGTCGATGACATCGGCAAGGGTGAGCGGCTTGTAGGGAAAGACCAGGACGAATCTTTGTTCTTGGTCTCGAAACGTTTCCAACAGCGGGATGCACGGACGCTTCAGAGTTGCAAGAATCTTGGCCTCACGTTGCGGATTGTGAGGTTCGATGTTGTGCGTTTCGACGATGACCTTCAAGGCGCGGTCCTGGCATCGGTAGACCTCTGACGTCAAGCCAGTTGCGACTGGCATACAGCTCTTGTAAGAGCCAATAGTGACTCCAACGCCGTCATCAGCATCGCCTGTGGGTGCTGCGCTCTCCTGGGGAGCGAGATTTGCTGATCCGACTAGCTGGCATATCTCATCATATTGCGCCTTCAGAAGAGTGTAAGTTGAGCTCGCGCAGAATACCACATGGCCAAAAACTTACTCTCGAAGAGGAATCCTTGTAAGCCTGGTTTTCGACCGAGAACGCCTCGGTCTGCGATGTTGCGGTTGCGTCTGGACTTGCAGCCTCTAGGACTGCCTTGCTGCGTGATGGTGTAAGTCGGCGACCGAGATGCGGGTGAAGTAGACCGACTTACATCTTCTGAATGTTCTCATAGCGCTCGGACGCCGAGAGCTGCGACCTCCAATCCGGGCTGTCGTCAGCCATTGAGGCGAACCTATTGATTTTGAACTTTGAAGTCGAGCGGAGGGAGCTGCACGTGGGGATAGCAAATATTCGTGACCCGTCCGACAATGCCTTCCAATGGTTGTTAGTGAGCACCAAAATACCTTAGGAAGGGACGAGGGTTGTTGTAGTAAGCATCCAGTGCGGTGTACCTTCCACTTCACCAGAGCGATGCGGAATTTTACCGTGCGAGAAGATTTCATGACTGTCCGGGCCGGGGCAGCCGGCAGTCACCCCGCAGACCCGTCGGCGCCGTACAGTGTGGCTTGGGCTGCATTCAACTTGCATTGGGCCCCTATATTCGGTGCTGCTTACATAAGGCAAAGCTGGGCATCGCAATTTCACGGGTACCTGACCAAGGCGCTCCTTTGGCGTCAATTGGGCTTGCTTATTCCTCTATTTTTGCCTAGCTTCCGCTAGCTCAGAGAGGCTTGACACTGTTTACCTTACGATGTCCAAGACTGTTGTGTGTCCTTATGTTAATGCCGATGCATCGTCGCTGTCTGCAATGCAGTTGGAAGCCTGCAAGTCACGCCAGCGGGTTCTCCTGAGCATGGCAGTTGGCATCGTGCACAAAACCCGAATCCTTGCGATGGAAATAAGGGCTGAAAGTGTAATTCATGCATCGCTGGCGATGGCGGCAAGGATGATGCGGCTCAACTGGCGAATCCTCGTGTGCTGGCTTGCTTGCCATGTGCTAATTGAATTCGGGCCAGATTCATGGCGCGGGCGCGAGACGCCAGGGCTCTTCCCGTCATCTCATACAGGCACCGTTTTCTGAACCTTGCTGGAGGCGACATCCTGTGAGCGACAAGGCCCTGAATAAGTAAAGTATGCAAAAGCCAGGTTCTTAGAGTTGACGGGACGCGTTCCTTAGTTATGCAGGTCGGCGCCGCCGTTGTTTCCAGCATGAGCGTCACGGGCGGTCGGGTTCAGCATTTCGGAGCCAGACAAGACTTCGTCGGGCACGGCGTCAGCTAGCTAGCATTCGGTGCAGTTGGAATTGGAACTGGCTGTTGGAGCGGGAGCGGGTTCGGGTTATTCGAAGAAGCTCAGAGGCACAAGGTGAAAACAAACTAAACCGGGACCGTCAGGTGCGTGACGTATTGCAGAAGTCCCCTCCAAACTAGCCCGTTTCGAGTACAGGAGCCCTGTCAGGCGAAAGTAAAGTACCTATACTTTCAGACCACCGCGGCGAGGACGGGGGATATGCAGAGAGGCTGGTCATGGTCACTAGGTAGGCTGCATGTTCGGACAAGGGTCAAACCGAGGCGAGGTGAGTTGATGACTGGGCCATGTGGTTCTTGAGTTCAAGAGAGGCCCATTGTGCAGCAAGCAGAATTGCTGTGCAGCGACTGGCGATGACGACTCTTGTGTATCCGTACTGCAGTCTGCGTGTATTGAGTCCGTCGTGTACCTCTATTCCGTAGGGCCGTCCGTGTCCGCCGCTCCCGGGCCAACTTCCCGTCCCAATTAAAGAATTCGAATTTGCCAGCGGACATGCGCTGAACTTCTCGGCAGCACTTGGGCCAATTGATTGCATCTAGCAAGAAAAAAAAAGTTGGAGGAGGGAATGGTGAGACAATTGGGATGAGGTAAGAAAGGTACATGTGGAGAAGTAGTCAAACAGCAGCAGCCAGAGACGCGACGCTGGGAGCTGCCTCTGGAGGACTGCCTTCATTCCGGTAGCTGGCTACCTCCTCCGTACTCACTCAGCAGCGCAACTGCGAACGAGGCAAGGCAAGGCAAGGCAAGGCGAGAGAAGAGTCCAATGTCGCCAATTACCCTGTCGAGGTACCTCGGATACCTTACCTCCTCCAGCTGTGGACCTGGCGACCCAGAGCCATTTCCGTCAGGTCACTTGCGCGGTCCAGCTCCGGACAGGCTTCCATTCGTAAACTTGGGTGCGGGTGCTGACGGGACTGGCCTCGCACTGCCTGCGCCTGCTTCCACACCTAGAGCACTCCACACTCTCCATCATCGGTCCAGGTCACATTGGATCCAGCTGCCCAGGAGACCTTTCCCGGCCTTTCCTGCCAACCCGGGATTCTGCCATTTTGCTGCGGTGGTGGTGACTGGTGAGGTTCTGCCTTTGCTGCCTCTGCCTCTGTCTCTGCCTCGTATGAGTGTGTGTGCGTACAGAGTACTGTAGTGTATTAGCGACAGCAACAACGCCTTCCCTGTCTCTGACCTCTTGCCTCGTCCTGGCTTGGCCTTGCTTCCACCAGGTCCGTCTTTCGCTGCGCCGAACTTGTTCCATCCATCCAATCCGCTCCATTTCCTCCATCCATTTCCCAACCCACCACCACCACCACCACCACCACCACCACCATTACCATTACCACTACTGCTGTTGTTGCTGCCGCCACTCCTACAACTTCCTCCACCACCAACTGTCGCCCTCTCACGATGCGAATGCTCCTCACCTTGGCGACACCCTCAACAGCATTATAGACAGCATCGCTATGCGCGCCGTTTTTCTCCTTGACTGCATTCACCGTATATGATTTTGCGCGCAATAATTAGACACAATGGATGATCTTGCGAGGGCCGAATACCCTGCCATGCTGGTATGTTTTGCTCTCCCCATTATCGTCACTGTTTCCCACTTCAGAGCCCGACGGCCCAACACTGCCACCGATCCCTCTCCCCTTGCCTACGTGTGCCATTGCAGAAGCGCATTGTTTGCGACCTGATTGCTAACCATGGTTCCTCCTTTGTCCAGGCACACCTCCAGCCCATGCAGGCTGTCAACGTCCTGACCGATCGCGTGAAGAGAATAACCAAAATCAACACCGAAGTCGCAGACTGGCTACAGGTAATTGAATACCCAACTACCTCTCGGGAGAGAAGATCCGAAGCTGAACCAGCATCTCCAGGAGCGCCGTCGAGTCGAAGAACAGTATGTCCAGAGTCTGCGGAAGCTCATGAACTTCAAAGTTCCCAACGGCCAGTCCGAGCTCGGGTAGGTCGCTTTTTCTCCCCGAGGCCTATCCGCCGTCTTGCGTGCTAATCCTCTGTCCAGCGTCTTTTCTGGACCCTGGGACAAGATCGTGCTCTCTGTCGATGCGACCGCCCACTCTCATCACCAATTCGCCAGCCTGCTCGAGAAAGATGTCGAAGCGCCCCTGCGCAACTTCCAGGCCCGAAAGGAGATGCAGAATATGCAAACCATCTCTGCCAACCTGACGGCTATGGCCCGAGACCTCGAAGATGCCCAGAAAAAGATGGACGCGCTGGCTAGGAAGGGTCCTAAGACGAATGCGCAGAAGATGGCAGATGCCACCGCTAGGCTCGAGCAGGCCACCCAGCAATGGGATTCCCAAGCCCCCTTCATCTTCGAAACCCTCCAGGCTCTCGACGAACAGCGCGTGAACCAGCTGCGCGACCTTCTCACCCAATACCAAACCCACGAAAGCGACCAAGCCCAACGATCCCAGAGTAAGGCTGCCGAGACGCTGGCCTTGATGCTTGAAATAAGTACCGAGCAGGAAATCGCGAGCTTTAAGGAGAAGATTGTTTCCGGAAGGCCGCGCATGGAGAAGAGGGTTACGACATCACGACAGTCCTCGAACGTGCCTACAAGCCAAACCCTGGCTCCACCCCCGCCACCTTCTTCCAGCTTAGGCCACCATGATGACGATACGAGCGATCACTCGGGAGCTATGGAGGGCAAGTCCGGTATGTTGAGCACGACAATCATGACAAAACCGACAGAGATGGCTGACATGTATCGCAGAATCGAAGCTGCGGAGTCGAATCGGCACGATGCTCGGCCGGCGCCGACAGAGCATCCACGGTGGCTTCGGTCCGATTTCTCCACAGAAGACCGGCGGTTCCTCGTTCGGCCGTGGCCTCAGTAGCAGCCATAGCAGTACCCACGTCCGCCCCAGTGGCCTCTCGCCAAGAGCCTCTTCGCACAACTTGGCCGAAACCAACAACCGACTGTCCGCTCTTGCGGAAACACCCGACTCGCCCAGGCCGCCCCATTCGTCTGGAACCGACAGGCCGTTCCACGAGGGAACCAATGGCTTTGGTGAGGAATCGTCGGAAGCTGCTCGTCTTGGTTCATCGGCTGGTACTGTTAATGGCACCCACGATACGGATGTTCAGGATGTGGCCCCTCCCCCGGGACCGCCACCGTCCCAGGTTAAGGAGGCCGAAGCGAAGGACTCCGAGGGCTTTACGATTCGCCCTCCTGCGGACGACCCGATCTCTCAGGCTCAGCGCGAGGCCGCCGAGGAGAATGAACAAATGTTCAAGCTCAACATTGCGAGCTCGCCGATTCAGGAGGAGGACGCCGATGCCAAGGAGGCTGCGTTGAACAGCGTCGCCAACACCCTTACACAGATGGCTGCTCCTTCGCGAAAGCTTGGAACAGTGCGTGGACGGAGAGACGTCAGGAATACCATCTATGTGCCGCCGCCAAACATGCCCGAGCTCACCAACGACAACCCCTTCCCGACATCCCCGTCACTGCCTAGCCAGTCTTCTAAGCCTACTACTGTCGCAGCGCTCGCCTCCGAAGCAAGCATCGCTGCTACATCAGATACTCAGTCGATTCGTTCAGCCAATTCCCTGATGAGCCTTGCTCACCTGAAGCACCCTGAAATGCACGAGCCCGGTCTCAATGCTTCTATCATCGAGACAGTGTCAGCTACATTCGAAGAAGGGGAGGTCAAGAATGCCAAGGTTCATGGCGAGATTGCCTTTGCTTATCATCCCGCCGGCGACGCTTCTCCAGGTAAGCTTCCGAGCTATACTTACACAAGTTGATGTGCTAACCTCCAGCAGAGCGTGAGACGATTCGTATCAACAATTTCCCTAGCCTGGAAGTCATTGGACCGAATCGCATCTTTGTTCAGAACAGTCCTGACAAGCAGGATGAGTTCAATCTCGATGTATCGCACATCAACAAGACTGCAACAGCGTTCACATATCGTGTTCACCCCGGCGACGCTGGCCTGGCCGCCCATGTTCCTTTGTTCATCCGACCAGCTTGGAAGCCTCAGGGCGACAAGCTTGGACTCCTGCTGCAGTACTCGCTCAACCCTGCTAGCGGCCTGACAGCACCCGTCACGCTGCAAAACGTCGTGTTCGTGGCTACATACGAAGGCGCCAAAGCCTCAGGAGCCCAGACGAAACCGACGGGAACCCACTTGAAGGAGAAGCACTTGGTGTACTGGCGCCTTGGAGACCTCACGCTCACCGCCGAGACGCAAAAGATTGTCTGCCGCATCATTGGCGCCGAAAACGCCGAGCCCAAGCCGGGCCACATCGAGGCCAGATGGGAATATACTCCCGAGTCCCTCAGCAGCGGCATCTCCATCTCGAGACTGGAAGAGATCAAGGGCAAGGGCAAGGAAGAGGAAGCCGACCCTTTCGCGGACGACAACCCGGCATCACCGGCCCTGCCAGCTGATCAACAATGGGTGGATGTGAAGCTGGTGAAGAAGATCACGAGCGGCAAGTACGAGGCCAAGTGATCGGCGCCAAGCTATAATGAGGAGGAGTTTCAGGAGGTGTACATACCCTTGTTGGAAGCGGTAGATTTTGATTGAAGGACATTTACATAGCGAGCGTATGCGGTATGTGGACGGCACAACTGGAGAAAGGGAAGAAAAAGACACGCGCGGACAGCTTTTTCTGCGCCTGGTGACGGCAAATTGTGTTTTCCTTTTCATTTCTGGATTCCCCCGAGGATATGTTGTCACATGTCTTCTTGGTTTTCCCAACAAGATGGAGAAGGGCTTGGATTGTAGGTAGCTTTTGTACCGATATGATGAAGAAAAAGTCCTCCAAAGCACATGCTATTGTCAAAGGTGACATCTATGTTGAAATGGTGAACAGTCACTTGGTCTTGGGTGGTCTTGGGGCGAATAATTGTGGAATTATCCAAGGTAGTTTAGCTGAACAGAAAAAAATGCATATTTGTCATTGAGCAAAAGAATCATGCAGCATGTAAGCCTCGTCCCAGTCCAGGATTCGAGGTGAGGTATCTCGTGTAAACAAACAAGTACATCGGCCCTGAAACATTAAACGAGCCATGCTTTTTGTTAAGAAAACCCATTGTATCCCGCTCCTGCCCCCGTCCGGACGATACATTTACTCGCCCGAATTCTGGTTCCTTGAATGCTCTTCGTAAAACTCCAATGTGAGCGCGGCCAAGAAGCCGGGGATACACCCCTTCTCGCGCACCCAGAAACCGATCTGGTCGCCGATGCGACGGGCAAAGGCGCTCTTTGGCCCGCCGCCGACCTTCATCGTTCCCTTCTCGCCGTCAAAGACGATGGAGTTTTCGTACTCGTCCGTCTGAGACGGGTAGAAGGTGGACTCGACACGCATCTTGCCGTTGGGCATGAACATGACGGTCCAACCGAGGGTCGAGAAGATGGCCTCTTTAAACTCGAGCGACTTCTTGGACCAGACCTCCTTGAGACGCTTGGCGGACTTTTGTGCGGATGCCGTCTCGGCGCGCGCCTCTTCGACCAGACGATTTGCGGCGTCCAGCTGGGTGATGGGAATGAGGCGGACAGATGGATCTGAACGCAGCTGGGCGAGAAGGTCTGCGTTTTCTTGCTTGAGGGCGGTGAGGGTGGACATCTTGATGGCTTCAAAGTCCGAGGTGGGGTTGGAGCGGAGAGAGAGGATGCGCGTCTTGGATCGGGCCTTGAGGGTCTTGAGCTGTTCCTGCACGACAGACAGCTCCTTCTGAGTGACGCTATGTTGCGTCTGGACTGAAGACAGCTGATCTTGGAGCTTGCGGTTCTTGCGAGTGAGAAGGCCGACTTGTTCGTGTGCGGCCTCGTCGTTCTCGTCGCGTGGGCGTTTCGTGCCAGCAACTGTTGGTGCAGGCTTGCCTGACTCGATCGAAGACATCTCCGTGTGCAACGCTTGCACTTCCGAGCGGTACTTGTCGACCAGGTCCTCGAGCTCTTGAATGCGGCGGGACTTGGTTTCATCGACAGACTCCGGCTGGAAGGCCTCGTCCTCCGCGTCAAAGGTCTTGAGCTGAGCGCGAAGATATTCAACCTCCTTCACAGCAAGGACGCGTTGGCGCTCAGTGCGCAGACGGGCCTTGTCGACGTTTTGGGTGGTGGCCGCAGTCTTTGCCTCTGCGAGTTGTGACTTGAGGGTGGCGTGCTCTTGTTGAAGGGAGTTGAGTGCAGACTCCTGCGCCGCCAGCTCAGCTTGAAGGGCTCCTATCCTCTCGACGTGGGAGGCTGACGTGAGTCTTTCTTGGATCAGAGCGCGAGCAACATCCTCGGGGGATTCAAACTCGGCCTCAGTGCCAGTGCTAGCTAGGTACGCAGTCCATGCCATGCGCTCATCCTCAAGACGTTGACGTTGCATGCGGGCTTCGGACAATTCTGTCTCCAGAGACTGGGCAGCCTCGAGCTTACGTTGAAGGGATCGCTTCTCCTCCTCAACGACCTCGACGGCCCTGTGAATCTGGCGCAGGTGCTTCAGCTCAGATAGCTGCTCGCGGTTGGTTGCTTCGAGGTTGCGAATATGTGTTACTTGTTCGGACAACTCCCGCTTGATGATAGCCATAGTATCAGCATCGCCAGTCTGGGCCTTCAGCCTGAGTACTTCCGCTTCAAGGTCCCCAATCGCGTTGTCCTTGTCGACAAGCTGGGATTGGACCTGTTGTAGGGCAGTCTCGCGAGCTTGTGATTCCTGCTCCAACTCCTGGACTGACTTTTGTGCAGCCTGCAACTGCATCTCCAAGTCGATTGTTTTCTTTTCGTTGATTCGGGCGGCTTCATCTTTTGCGCTCGAGAGGTCTTCCAACTGTTCCTGAAGCAATCGCGCTTCGTCTTCCGCACTTCGCGCGCGCTTTTCTAAGCTAGACTTCTCCTCGGACGCGCCCTCTCGTAAGTCACTGAGTTCCTTCTGGACATTCTCAAACTGTCGCTGCGCTTGCGACTTCTCGCTCTCGGCAGTCTGCTTAGCAGTGAAGTCCAGTTGGGCTCGGCGGCGTTCCTCCTCGAGTTCAACTTTGTGTCGCGCTTCGGCCATTTCCTTCTCTTGCTCGAATGTAGAGATCGTATACCTGAGGGTGCCCAGCTCCGCCTTGAGCTCCTCAATCACCTGTCTTTGCGATTCATACTCGGCCGCGTCTGGCGGTGCCATGTTTTCCTTGGAACTCTCCCGAGAAGCGGCGCGTACCGAGCTTTGACGGGAACCGGGACGGCTATTCGCATCGCCGCCGGTGAAGAGGTTGTATGTCGGTTGGGTTGCGCGAAACTGAAAGTTTATGGTCAGCGTTTGCGGGGATCGGGGTCTTTGTTTTTGTTTATTTTAGGGGATCGTACCCTGGATTCTCGGAGGGAGGTGTGAGGTCGTGGCAACGCGCTTCCGCCGGTGCTGTTGCGAAAGCGATTAGTTACGGAGCCTCTCCTGCCTGGAGGGTCGCCTGATGGGGTGTGAGAGCGCATGTCGTGGATGCTGTGCCGAATGTTAACGGCGCGTCGGAGGAGTGACTTGGTGTTTTGGCTCTGGGAGCTCCGGATTGCCGGTGAGCGTGTCACGTGTTCTTCAGCAGGGATCTCTGCACTGGCTCGATCTCCCAGGCTAGGCGGCTCTCCCCTGTCATCCCCGTCGGTTCCCCGCGGTGTCGCCTGCATCTCAGCTGAGGCAGCTGGGCCCGATTTGCTCGTCGCGTCTTGATGCATTGCTGTCTTTCTCGTGGTCAAAAAACGACCAATCTCAAGCGTGAGCTGCTCGTCATCATCGTCTTCCATTTTGAAGAGCCGCTGGCGCTGTGAGTTTGAAGGTTGAAGTTGCGGAAAGAAAGTTTCGCCCTCTGAGATATGCAGAAAGTCAAGTCATTCCTGACCTAGGTAGGTGTTGACGCAAGTTTGCGACTCACCGTGGGTCACACTTGCAGCATTGAGATGGATAGTCTCTTCGCCATTTGCACCTTCCTAGACATGGACTTTCTGCACTACAAATCAGCTGATGGCAATCGAAGTTTCTCCTGCTTCTCTTGCCTTGTCGGATGAACCCATACAGTCTTCGACTATTTTGAATCAGCGAGCTGCACTTGCCTCTTGGTCATGTCATCTCATCATCTGTTCTACTATTACCAGTTTCCCGTTCTCTTTTGCATTGTCTGAGCCCCTTCGCTGTTTCAATTGCTTCAAAAAGCTGTCAGATTCTTATCACGGCCTCAAGCATCAAAGAACAAGACACAGCTAGACAGACAACGGCCCTGGACCCTGTGGCTGTCACTGCGCCGGCTGAGAGGGCAGGGCGGAACGGCGGACAGGGGCAGCAGCACCATGACGTGATCCCCACATCCCACATGCCTGGAAGCTTGTTCCTGTCTTGGCTGCTGCATTGGTCACGGGCTGTTCCGTGCCCGGCTGCTCCTACCTAGTGCGTGCTTGCCCGAGCTCACTGCTAGAAGCAGATTTCAACGATAGCTTCAGCTCCTCCGAATCCCCCCTCCGAATTCCCCCTCCGCAACCCCGACAACGACGCCGAGCCCCTTCCAAGCCCATCGATACCCAGCGATACGATACCGCGAAACACCGCTTGCGAAGGTGAAGCTCGGCCAATTGGGGCAGACAGACAGGGGTAGCTGCCAGTAGCCATCAATTTGGTCCGTAATAGCCGAGCTCGAACCCGGACCGCATCGCTCGACTCGAACTACGCCCAAGCCGATTTGGAACGACCGCGAATTCACAAAGCACTTGCGAGAGACTTCCACGGCGATACGGACGCTATTACTGCTTCGATTGGATATTGGGTGCAAGTTTGAGCCTGTTTGCGACACGGCTTGGGTTGACTCGGTTCGGACTGCTGCCTTTCGCCTTGCGGCCACTGCCTGCCCGCCTTTCCCGCCGTGACCTGGCTGCCCCGTGTGTTTTGAATGGATAAGCTCGAATTCCCACTGTCACTTTGATACTGCATCTATTCCCGTCCTCTCGTCCTACGACCCCACATCGACAGCCACGTCTACAACATCCAAGCGGCAACGATGACGATGTCCCGCCTTATGGTAAGCCCTCTCTCTGTCCCTAGCTGAATGGACCAGAGATGGGAACTGCCTGCTGATACATGAGATAGCTTCAGCCTCTTCGGGCTGTCCCCTATCACTCTCTCCGGTCGGTCGCAGCGTCGACCATCGCTGTGACACCCGCCTGGTCCGCTCGCTGGTACTCATCGAACGACGACGCCAAGAAAGGGGACCCCGCCAAGGAAGCCGACAAGAAGGAGAACAAACTCAAAGAAGAGGAGAAGGATGATAGCCTACCCGCGTACACTCACCATGGGTCAGCCATCAACTTCAACTGGGCACGCGAGGCTGAAAAGGCGCGCAAGAAGGAGGGCCCGACCATTTCCGAGGACAACTGGGAGGATCACGGAGACGCTAAGATCGAGGAATTTGATCAGCTCCCTTACAAAGATTTTGGAATCAACCAGCACATGGAGGTCAACGCCGAGTTCAAAAAGGTCTTGACAAATGTTGTTCGAGAGTTCCGCGCTCCCGTCATGTACGCCATGGCCTACGGCTCTGGTGTCTTTCCCCAGTCCAAGACCAGTAGAAGTGTCACTGATGAGGAGTTTCGCACCGTTCACCCCAAGCCGACGTCTTCCTTGATGGAGGTCCAGAAGGGCGGCCCTAAGATGATTGACTTCATCTTCGGAGTCACCCACACTCAGCACTGGCACTCACTTAACATGCGTCAGCATCGCGACCACTACTCTGGCTTGGCCAGCTTCGGCTCGGGCCTTGTCTCCACCTTCCAGGACCGCTGGGGTGCTGGAGTCTACTTCAATCCGTATGTCACTAAGAATGGCATGCTCATCAAGTACGGTGTGACCTCTATCGACAATCTCTGCACCGATCTGTCCACCTGGAACAACTTGTATCTCGCGGGAAGACTCCAGAAGCCGGTTAAAATCCTGCGCGATCATCCTCGAGTTCGTCTCGCGAACCAGGCCAACCTCCTCGCCGCCGTACGCACTGCTCTCCTTCTTCTCCCCCCTAAGTTCACCGAAAAGGAGCTCTACTCTACGATCGCCCGCATCTCCTACCTTGGCGACCCGCGCATGGCTCTCCCCACGGAAAACAAGAGCAAGATTTCAAACATTGTTGACAACAACATGGTCTCCTTCCGCAAGCTCTACGGCCCTCTCCTGAACACCTTGCCGAATATCGACCACAGCGAAGCGGCCGACCAGCAGGCGAAGCACATCTCGGACCCTGAGTACGATGGCGCCATGCACCAGGATATGGACCCCGTCAAGCGGGGTAACATGGTCCGCCGTCTTCCCAAGGCCTTCCGCTCGCGTCTATACTTCCAATACCAAAAGAAGTTCATGGTTCCGGCTGCCGACTTCAAGGCCATGATGGAGGCTTCCAAGAATGAGGATGACGTTAGTTACAAGCGTCGCGAGGGCGGCGGCTTCGAACAGCGCATCGTGCAAGACGATCCTGAGGAGCTGCAAAAGTATATCCGCAAGGTTATCAAGCAGACGGTCAACTGGCCCGCCACTGCTCAGTCCATCAAGGGCTTCTTCACCGCAGGCGTAGGCCGCTCCATCCGCTACATGTCTGAGAAGTGGACCAAGTATAACGAGGGCAAGGCGAAAGCCAAGGCCGAGGAGCAGAAGAAGGCAGACGAGGATGCCGAAAAAATCAAGAAGTCTGGATAGACGGCCACATCAAGTTTACCACTTACATGGATGCTTGATGACTTGCACAGTCTGCTTGATGCAGCTTACGAACATTCAACATGCGACGCCTTAACGCCTAGTACATATGATATTTCTCGCCACGAAGTTTTCAAGTTTCAACCTGTACATTACCGCGAAAGCATCCGAGCGAAGACTGCTCCTTTTAGCTCGACTCACTCGGCAGGCCATGACGGCGATGGTTCGGTATTCGGATCTTGCGCTGCTTGAGAACTGTCTGACTGTGCCATTTCTTTTCCTTTGTCTACGTCGATACGGAAATCTTGCATTAGCATTGGGGTGGTTCGACTTAGAACAGGAAAAGGATTGGGGTTCTTGGTTGATACGCCTTGTCATTTGATTCGTTGCGCTTGCAGAGCTGGCTTTCCGCAGAGTCCTGAAGTCGGCCAGGATTTCTAGGTCCACTGGAGCATTGAGAGGTGCAAGAAGAAATCCCTACGACACCCATGGTGAAGAGGCGAGGCATTTGGCGTTGAGGACTTGTAACACAGTACTACCAGGCGAGAACCTGAAGGCCAAACTTTTGGCGATCTGAATGAAGTGTGACAACGTCGCAAGTTGCCATGACCGATATGCCATTCCTGCTTGGATTCATATACTTACTACAAGCCTAGGCCATAACCTTGGAAATCATTCTCTCACGCACCTGCACTGCTTTGTTAACCGTGTTTTTCTTGTCGAACATTGAATTATTATATCAGGCAATAGCCCGGCTAATAGTACAGGTTGTTGTTCATTACATCGTCAGGCACACCCCTCGGAGAGTTTACCACTTCTTCTTGGCGTACTCGGCAGCACCGTCAATGATCTTGTCGGTGAAGCCCTCGTCCTTCTTCTTGTCCTTCTTGTCCTTGCCGCCCCCTCCCAGCATGCCGCCGAGGAAGCCGCCGCCGGAGGAGCTCTTCTTGTCGTCGTCGTAGCTGTTGCGGCCTGCGTATTATCTCGTTAGTATATACTGTGGGCATCATGTTTGAAAAGGGGAAAACTCACGTCCGTGGGAAGAGTGGCCACCGCCGTAGGAGTCTGAGGGACCGTAGTCGTCACGGCGTCCGCCGCCGCCGCCATAGCTGTCACGGCCGCCGCCGTAGTCGTCGCGGCGAGAGCCGCCTCCGTAGCCACCGCCGTAGTCGTCACGACGGCCGCCTCCCATGCCGCCACCCATGCCTCCGCCCATACCGCCGCCGTAGTCATCACGTCGGCCGCCGCCCATGCCGCCACTGCCGTAGCTGTCGCGGGGAGGACCGCCCATGCCGCCGCCGTAGCTCTCGTGGCCGCCTCCGTAGCCGCCTCCACGACGGTCGTAGTCGTTGCCGCCGCCGTAGTTGCCGGAGGAGCCGTAGTTCTCGTGTCTGCCGGAGTGCATTTTGGATGTGTTGTTTATAAGAGATTGGGGCTTAGAGTGGTTGGGAGTTTGAGGTTTGTGGTGATGGTGATGGGGTTGTTGTTACTGTTGGTCTGTTCCGATGAGTGAGATGAATTGGATGTTTGTAGAGGCTTGATGTCTAGAGTTATATACTTGATCAAGCTTTCCCAAGTCTTGTGGTCAACCTGTTTTCCTCAGCTACGTCAAATCCTACTCCATCGAAAACACAACAAGACATCACCAAGCATCATGGGAAGGCAGGCAGGGCGCCCACAGGTTTACGTTTGCATGGCAAAGAAGACGTCAAGCTCGTCCGGGGTGCGTCGCATCACGATTCACATCCCGCCTTGGAGTCTAGAGGTGATGGAGTGATCTCCAGCCAAGCACGCGACCAAGTGCCGTCTTGCCCGGGTTGCCTTGGTTCCAGGCCAAGCAGTAGAATACCTCTGTATGTCACTGTGTATCGTGAGCTTACGTGTGGGAAGAAGAACCGTGAACAAGCAAAGACCAAGCAACGGGCAGGTCCTGCCTGCGATGAACAAGTTTCCGGTGGTGGGAATACTGGGAACGGATGGTGGTTGTGACGATGAGCCGCAATCGTCTGGCTCCATCTGATCTCATCGCGCGCCGGTCATTTCCCTGAAGGGGGTCCTGAAGGGGGGCGTTCGTTGTGGGCACGCCGCGGGGGGCCCTTTACGGGACGTGGGCCGGCAGAGGCGTCGCGGTGTGGATGTGGAGACGGACGCCCTTTCTGCATGATGTGGCCCCGGTTGGCGCTTGAGGCTTGAGCAGGAGGTACGTAGCGGGTTGATCACGAGAAACTTGGACTGGCCTTGTTTTATTCATGGAAGCTGGACCCTGCTTTTTTCTTTCCGCCGCAAGGGAAGATGGGCGATCGGTGTTCCTGTCGTTCGTGTTGGTGGTGGACGGTAGTAGAAACACTATTGGTGTGAGAGGTGTCGTCGGTTCAGAGGCGGCGGCGGCGGTGGTGTTCAAACGGCCTGGTTTGGCATGTTTCTGGAAGGGTTTCGCTGCGGAGATGGGACAGACTGGTGAGGTGAGGTGTCGGGGATGACGCAAACGGTTTCTGGGCGAAGGGCCTCTGTCCGTTTAGCCGTTGCCAAGCGTTAAGCCCACCGGAGGACATCGAGTGTACAGTGTTCGTAGGTTCACCTACTCCTCCTCCAGGGTTTCAAATGTTAGTGCGGTACTTGCTAAGAGAGGCTATCCCCGATTTTGATGAGATTACTAGGGCTTCTGACCAGGGGCCTAGCTAGTAGAGGTACTTCTAAAAGGTGTGATTTCTCTATTAAAGCTTAGTACTTAATACTTTCTCCTCCTAACTCTATAACTAGACGTAATTAGTGAGGTATCGTATGTGCTAGTTGCTTTAACCAGGGCTCTGGAATAGCCGCTTAAGTAGCTTAGACGGCGTCGTAGAGGGCTACTTTTGAAAAGCTTTGAATATTATAGTATATTTCTACCTAATTTTTTATCTAAAACTAAACATTCTTAGCTAGGTTGAGGTCTAGCGAGTAGGCTGGCTATTTTATAGTTATGATACTTATAAGCTTAATAGCCTCTCTTATAGCGATAGCTTTATAGGTAGAGGTGTTATCTTGCTAAAAGAGGCTATAGCTGTTAAGAGCCTTATAATTAAATGCTTAGACTATAGGTAGAATAAAAAAGATATACTTATAAGCTAATATTCTACCTTAGCTTTTCTGCTATATAAATCTAAGGCTTTTCTAACCTCCTATAAAGTAGCCTTAAAACATCTAGCTATTAGACTAGCGTTAAAATAGGGAAAAAATCTTAGGATTTTCTATATTATAGATAGTAATCTACTTCTTCTATATAGGGTTATTTATAGCTTACATTTTATTAGAAAAAATCACATCCTCTTAATCTTTTAGCCTTAGGTGCGCCTATAGTATATACTGGGTAAAACGTACGTAGGTGCGTTTATTAGCGTTAGTACGCTTGATTCAACGTAGGTATATAGTACGTCGATAGCCTAAGGATTATAAGGTAGTTAATAGGGCGGTCTCCCTATAGATTGATAAGTTACGAGGTAAAAAGAAGCGTATATTATACTAAGGGATCTTTTAGTGAAAATCGTCCTCTAGGAGCTACTACTGTAAGCGTTCCTTTTACGGTATACGTATTAGACCTTTCTTATGCTTATTTTTTTATAGTGTAACTAGCGTATCGTTGCAGTAGGCGTACTAGACTTAGCGATATGTAAATGGGGTTACTTTTGCGATCTCTTTGTAGGACTAGCTGAGGTATTTATAGAAAGCATAGATTTTGATCTTTTAGTCTCTTGTGACTTCTGTATAGTATATGCGTTTTTTTAGTGTAGTTAGTGGTGTAGTTAGAGGGTTAATAATATTATTAATAGCGAGGCCTTGAGGGGCTGTAGGAGGGGTTGAAGTTAACGTTGAAGTTAACGAAAAAGACGTATCTATAGGGTAGTGGTGGTGGTGAGAGCGAAAGGGAAAAAAATCAGACTTAAGCTAGTAGCGTTAGCTTTTAAGTTGGAAGTACTGAATATGTAGAATTGCAGAGAAAACCAGCGAAATTTCATAATTAGTACTTACGTTAAAAAATGGGTCGTTAGCAGTCGGGCCCCCTGGGAAGTAACTGGCGCTAACATATGAGACCCTGGAGGAGGAGTACACCATGAATTGAGGCTGACATAAGGCGAGAAGAGCCCCTGCCTGACAGTGACAGACTGCCAGAGCTAAAGGGCCTGGCATTCCTGCTGCAAAACCTTACGGAGCAGAAGGCGGGACGGTGGGCAAGGGTCCTCCCAGCCTCCTCACTTACTCCCAGTAACATATCAGTAAAGACCACCCAGGAAGGCTTGAAATCGAACAATTGGCGGTGTTGGATGTGTATGCGTACTCGTTCTGCCCGGGCCACTTCGCTGATGACCTGTCGCATCCAGATTATCTCCCATTTCCCACTCTCTCTTGTTCTCCAAGGAAGGCTTATGCAGCCGTTAGGACGCACAGCCACCTGAATGGGAGCGGGACGGCAATTGTGCTGGTTTGCGCCCCCGAGAGATGCAGCCGTGGTGCGGCGGCGGCGTCGGACTCGTGGGAGAGTAGTCGATCAAGTTCCCGCCGTCCGAGGGAGAGCATTCCAAGAATCCAAGGGTCCTAGGACGGTCTGTTGATCTAGACATTTTCGGCCCATTAGTCTACAGATTCTATTCCCGCCTCGCATTTTCAGCAACAACCACTTGCAAAACTCTCCTCCCCTCCCTCCCGTGCCCAAAGATGAGCCATGCAGACATGGCCATCTCCTCCCATCCTCCATTCCCTCGGGGCGCATCCTTGTCCAGAAATGCTTGGCAAACCCGGACTTCTCGCTTGTCCTGTCCCCCCCAATCCCATGCCCAGATGGAAGATCTGAGGCGGCCTTTTGCGCAGGACGCCCAAACTCCCTCCTTGGACTGATTAAGTGCATTCGCTTGCCCACTGCGCTGCTGTGCTCGCTTCGTGGTGGCCCTTTTTTCTTCTTTTTTGCTTCTTCTGTCCATGTGCAAAAATCCATCACTCTGGGGGTGACGAGATCGTTCGGAATTGGGCATCTTCCACTTGCAATTGGGTCGGGAACCTCCATTCTCCTGCAGGTCGCTCCTGTGCCACCAGCAACCATTCATTCACCACCCAGGGCAGGTCACATTCAACCACCTGCTTGTTTTCTTAACCTGCCAACCACCACCACCACCGCTCCTCTCGAGCCGCAGCTAGTCGCCGTCCATCTTGATATCCGCTCCACGTACCTTACGCAGCCATTCCTTTTCCCCGCTGGACGTCGGCGGTTGGGCGAGGCAGAACCCGACCTTCAAACAACGACCTGCACCACACCTCGACTGTTTGGCGACTCTCACCTTCTCCATCTCACACTCATCCACTTCACTCACCACACCGGCCGGCTTGACTGACCGTTGCCGAATGTAACACACGCACGCACTCGACGGGCCACCACAAAGAAGAAAAAGCGACGCCACCGAAACAAAGGCGCCCATCAGAGAAACGAAACGGCCGGCCCTTGTCGTTATTACCATTTCATTTTCTCTCTCGTCCCTGCTCGTACCTGAAGCCGCTCCGCCCGCGCCGGCGACCGACCCCGACGTTACAGTCCGCCCAGCACCCCGACCGACCCGACCGACCGTCCTCACCGACACCACGCCGCAAGCGAATGATCCCACGATAGAGAACCCTCGAGGTCCTTTTTTCCCCCTTCTTGCGTCGACAACTTGGAGGCGGCCGAGTCCTCGTCTGCCGTGGCCAGCCATGGCGCGCCCGCGCATCCCCCATCTCTATGGCATCCTCCAGTTCTGCCTACGCCTGACCCTCGTCGTGTTCGAAGTATGCGCCCTCGCAGCGCTCATCATGCTCTCGCGCTACGGGTTTGACTTTCCCATAGGATATGTCGCGGTATGCTTTAACCTCCGCCCCCTTCCTGATCGTGTTCCACAAACAGGGAAATTCTCACAAAGCGAAGCAATTGCTAACACAGACCTCTCCAACAGTCCGTCTCAGGCATCGTCTACTCCATGGCCGAGATGGTCACCCTCGCCAACTCCACCGGCCAGATCCCGCGCCTGCGCACCGGCGCCCTCGTCGTCGGCGACTTCATCCTCTTCGTCCTCGGCCTCGTCGCCTTCTTCTACTTCATCATCCTCAACGGCTGGCGCACCGGCAGCCCCCACCGCGAGTACAAGGCCTGGCGTGACGACCCCCTGCGCGTCGAGAAGGCCACCTGGGCCCCCTGGTACATGTGGCTGCAGCTCATCGCCGCCATCCTGCATTTCCTCTACATGGTCATGCACTGCGTCGATGCCTGCAAGGAGGGCAGCCCGCAGCAGCAGCGCAGGCGGCAGGAGAGGCGACGGCAGAGGGCGTTGCAAAGGGAGAGGGAACGAGAGCGGGATCCAGAGGTTGCGCAAGTTGTGACACAGCCGGCTGGGACGACGACTACGACGACAAGCTGATGATGCCTTTGGGATGAAAGGATTGTTTCTTGTTTCTTAACGTATTGGTTTTTGTGCTGGTGTTTTTGGAGTTGGAGAGGGATCTTGATTTTGGTGCATTGGTTGCTGTGGCCCTGAGCAAGTGCTGGTCTAGGCCCCCGAAGGAGCTGTTTTTGAAGGAGAAAAAGTCATGTTTGGATATGGTCACTGGATCGGCGAAAAGAGCCTCGCGAAAGGCGTGTTTCCTTGACCTGGGAACGCGTGAGGACTTGCATATGGCCTCTGCGGCAGCTGCGCCTACATTTGCATACATACACACTGGGACTGATACCCCGGGAAAATAGCACAATATTCTCATCCATCAGAATTATCCAACGCACGCAGAGCTGAACTCCCAAGGTTGACTGGATACAGTTCCGCCGTCCCATCTTCTCTGACCGTCCGATTTCTCGGGCAAACCCCGTTGTTTGAGATGACAGAGAAAGGGTTTGTCCCGTACGGAGAGTTCTGACTCTGGACGTTGAGAGTTGGGATCTTGCAGCCGCGCCTCACGAGAAAGCTCGGATGGGTTTGAAACGCTGGGCAGTCTACGGCCTCTGCGTTTCTTGCTTCTAGTGTGTGGGCAAGGTTTGAGGCGATCTTGTATGGTTCTCGTCTTGTCCTTTTTGGTGGTTTCGTGCAGGGGATGGGCGCGTAGTGGTTCGTGGAAGAAGAAAGCCGCCCTTGTACGGTGGCTGGATTTTTTCTCTTCTTATGGATGTGACCGTCTGGCGACGGTCTGGCGACGGGGGTTCTTAACTTCGTCAGACTGCAACAAGACCACCAGTCGATGTGTCTACGGGATGGATTCCATCGGCGTCGTCCGCTTGGACGTTGCCCAGGCCGTACGCTTACTGATGCGGTAGTTTATCGAAAGCCACACAGACGGAGTTATTGGGCGTGAGATCGGCTGTCAAAAGCTAGTCGGACGTTATTTAGCGGATGTGTTGAGACGGAGTCCGATGGGATGAGCTTCGGGGATCCGCGAGTAGGACTGACTCCAACGTCTCTACGCAGTCACATCCCAGTCCGAAATCAGAAATACGGTAACGTATCAACTATCATTATTATTTGCACACAAGCGTTTATGCCTCCCTCTTTGACACTATCACATTAACAACCTCCCTCCCCGTTCCTCCCTCAACCCACCTCCCACCACCCCCAAACTCGACCCATCCCCTCGTCCCCGTCGGCACATCCCACTCGACGCTCGCGACACTCCCGTTCTTCACCTCCCACCTTGCACCAAACCGCCCCAGCGCCGTCGTGAACCCCGCCTGCGCGGCCTCCACCTCCCCGAACACGGGCTTCAGCCGCCACTCCCGCCCCGCGGGCGCCGTCACGCGCAGCCCGACGAGGTACTCCGTCAGCGTGCTCGTCGGGCCCGAGCTCCAGCCGTGCGCGTGCGAGACGTAGCTCGGGTCGTCCGTGTACCCGCGCGTCTTGCGATACCCGAAGGTGCCATCCGTGAGATAGCCCTCGATCACGGTCGACTGCGTGCCGTTCGGGTGGGAGAGGTACCAGCCCCAGCTGTCGCGGATGAGGCGCAGCGCGCGGTCGGGCCGGCCGGCGGCGAAGTGCGCCTCGAGCTCGATGGAGGTGATGAAGGGGGAGACGTTCCCCGGGAGCTCGGGGGAGGCCGGGCCGATGGGGGTCCAGTTCTCGGTGAGGGCGGCGGAGACGGAGGCGGCTTCGGGGGAGGAGGGGGCGAGGAGGCCGAAGGCGAGGGCGTAGGCGTTGGCGTCTTGCGGGTAGAGGGTGCGGTTTTTGGGGTTGTCGAAGAAGGCGCCCTTGGCGGGGTCCCAGAGGTGGGTTTTGATTGCGGTTTTGAGGGTCTCGGAGCGGGCGAGCCATGTCGAGGTGAGATTCGCGGAGGAGGGGGAGTTGGACGGCGCGAGGTCGGCGAGGAAGGCGCCGGTGGTGAGGGTGCGGTAGAGCAGCATGGTGGGCGCGCTGCCGTTCGTGGAGTAGATGTAGCGCGCCCAGTCGCCGGTCGCGGTGGCGTTGAGGATGCCCGTGTCGGGGATGATCTTGGCGCAGATGTAGTCCATCGCGCGGAGGTAGGCGGCCCAGTTGGCGGCGAGCCAGGGGAGGTCGCCGGAGAAGAGGACGTAGTTGTAGGCGCCGATCATGGTCCACATGTGGTAGGTGTCGCTGGTCGCGTCGAGGTAGGGCGGGCCGGCGCGGGGGAAGATGCCGGAGGGCTGCTGGTAGTCGAACATGGTCTGGAGGGCGTTGCGGGCGCTCTCGAGGTCGCCGGTGCTGACGAAGGCGGAGGGGACGGCGACGCCCATGTCGCCGGGCCAGATCCAGCGGTCGCGCTTGGCGCCGTCGAGGAGGAGGGAGGAGCCGACCCCGAGGTAGGCGTCGTTGAACCAGGAGCCGTTCCAGACGGCCTCGGTGAGGACGCGGCCGGTCTCCGGGGGCGCGGCGTTGGTCTGGAGGGTGTAGGCGCCGGCGTACCAGATCTTGTTGAGGAGGTCGGAGGAGGAGTGGAAGTAGCCCTGGTAGGCGCGGAGGTTGGACCAGGTTGGCTGGAAGACGATCTCGAGGGAGACGTCGTCGATGGCGAGGGTTGGAGCGCTGGTGTTGGAGGTTGAAGAGGAGGAGGAGTTGGTCATGAGGTAGAGGGTGAGGTAGCGGAAGCCGCCGCGGAGCTGGGCGAAGGGGACGGTGTAGGAGCCCTCGCCCGCGGCGGTGATGTTGTGGAAGAGGGCGCCGTCGACGCTGATGAGGGTGGCGTTCGGGCCGCGGTAGTTGCCGTTGGAGTTGTCGGAGTACTCGCCGATCCAGTTCTTCGCTTCCGTCCAGGCGAGGCCGAGGGTCGCGGGGCCGTCGCCTGTGTAGGTGTAGTTGGCCGTCGTGATGCCGCCCACGAGCACGCCAAAGTCGAACACCAGCGCCGAGCCGTTGCCCTTGAGCGGCTGGGCGCACGGGAAAGAGCCGATGGCGTCACCTGTCGCGAGGGAGAGGACGGACTTCGGGCGGGCGGTGCGGGAGTCGGGGGCGTAGATGTTGGCGTCCCAGGGGCCCGGGAAGGACGCCTCGGTTGGGTGGGTGCATGTTGCGTTGCGCCAGCAGGATGATGCCAGGGTGCTGACGACGAGGCTCGCGCCGAGGAAGAAGCTCTTGGACGAGACCATGGCGGGCTTGAGGTCTAAGCCAGGTGAGAGGAGATAGCTTGAGCCGGCGAGCCCAGTCGGACAGGAATGGGTTTATGAACGAAGCATCGCGAGGTGTTATGCCGAACGATGTCACTGCATCCGGGGAGCTGGGATTCAAGAGACGAGACCTGAGCATTTAGCCTGGAAAGCTACCTAGTTCGATCCCGGCCAGACGCTCTTACTTACCTGGGGTGGTCATGGTGGTACTAAAGACACGAGGTGTGGTGATATTTGCCGGTAGGTATGGGCCCCTCTCGGTCAATTCGGGACAAAGTTACGTGAGAAGCTTTCACCAGCTCACCAGCTCGATGATTCGTCTTGGGAAGTGGCCAATGACTGAGCTATACGGTTTCCACGAGTCACAGTTCCTGAGAGGAGCCAGGCACTTCAACCCAATCCAGGCCGCCTAAACCCAAAGTTGCGAGGCCAATGGCAGGGGGAAGCCCTGGATCGAAGGGGCTCATCGTCATGTCGGGATATCGGCAGACTCGAAGAGAAATGAGAAGCGGGGAGAATCGTGCGGGGTAATAAGATGGTGGCTGCATCTTTTCGCGGGGGAGAAGGCCGGGGATGCGGGGGTTGGAGAAGGTGGGACACTTGGCGTTCGTCTGATCATTTCGTGTTAGTTCTGGGTTGCAACCTTGCTCCTGGGCTTGCTGTATTCGTTATGCTGAACGGAGATGTGGAACGTATCTCATCACGGCTTGGCTGAGTATCATAGCACTCGTTGCGAGAAGCTTCTATTCTTCTACCCAAAATTTGCATACTGAAACTTCATACAACTGTCTGCGCCTTCGCAATCGTGACTTCGGCCTTTCCGCTCGACAAGTCGACCTTATATCCACCTCTCGCTTGGGTAGCCCTTGTCACCGCAAATGCCGCTCCTCCGGTGGTCTGAGTAAGCCACACAATGGCAGAAGAGGCCTTGAGAGCCGCATCAGACGCAGCTTGGCTGACGCTGAGCTTGACCGTCTGGCCTTCTCGGTCATACGTGACGGTGCTTATAGCTCCAGCGCTCAACGAGATCTTCAATCCCAAATCCGCAACAAAGACGCGCCGGCGAACCGCATCCCTCGGCTCGGCGACGACAGAAGTGGCGGTCGACTCTACCACATTGCCTCCAAAAACGACTTCGCCGTACTTCTCGGTGTTGACAATGTACAGCGTCTGGCCGAGGCCAAGACCCAGGAACCCGAGACCGTAGTCTCCCGTGTAGGGGTCCCACTCAAGGTGCTCGGGGAACGAGTGGAACGCAGCGGACGGGCAGCCCCCCTCGTCAATGTTGCTCAGGGGCGCGGTGTTGCCGGCGAACGCCACGCGGATCGCGTTGAAGTCGGACGGGTTGCGCTCGTAGTAGTGCAGCATCGGGAGGGAGTTGAGGCCGGAACCGTAGTGATGGAGCTGGCGCTCGGTGCCGGCGTGCTTGGCGCCGTAGTTGAAGTCCCAGTACCGGCGGGCGTTGCCGTTCCAGCCCCAGTGGGCGACGGTGGGCATGTACGCCGTGATGCTGTTGATGGCTTTGGTCGCGGTGGTGTTCAGGCCGAAGTAGCTTTCGCAAGTTAGCAAGGTTCACCGGTTCATGGCTGGAGATTTCATCACTTACTTGGTCCAGTAATAGACGCCCTCTTGCCCGGTGCTGTCCCAGGCCATCTCGCTTCCGAACGGCACGGCAAGGGTCTCCCAGAAGTCGGCGCGGTACTTCATCGAGGCCTCGAGGGTGGACGCCTCCTGCGTCATGTTCTCGCGCTTCAGATCCTCGAGAAGCTCGGCAAAGACCGTCTCGCCCATAAGTCCGGTCAGACCGTAGTCGCAGTCCTTGGCGCCGTCCTTGACGCAGTACTGCACGGTGTTGAACGCTTGGTTGATGTACCAGCTCCACTCCTCCCGGGTCTTGATCTCGGGGTAGTCTCTGGCCACACGGTACATGGACCAGTAGGCAATGACGGGGTGGACGTAGTTGTAAGCGCGGACGGTGGTGTACGACCTCTCCTTGTTCCACGCGGCCCAGGTGGTCCAGTCGAGGGCCGAGTCGTACGTGTAGTTAACCGCATCGGGCTGGTAGAAGAAGGTGCTCGCCCTCACGGCAAACGAGTCGGGCGGCTGGATCGTGCCGAGGACGGTCTCGTGGATGAACTCGTCGAGGACCTCGACCTCGCTAGCCACGGGCTGCACGAACAGCTTCGTGGCCGCGGCGACGTACGCGCCGGTGCCGCCCTCGTCGCTCAGTCCCGCGATCCAGACGCGGTAGTCCTGCTCGACGATGGCGTTGACCTCGCGGTCGTAGCCCATGATGGACGGCGCGCGGCCAAAGGGGTCGGAGGTGTCGTTGAAGTGGGCGGCGGTGGTGAGGAAGTGGCCCAGGTCGGAGACCGTCTGCGTGGCGGCCTTGGTTATGAAGTAGTGGACGACTTGGGTCTTGCTGTCTTCGTAGGTGATGGTGATCTTTGTTCTGCCCCATTTGCCTTCGACAGGGGTGAGCAGGTAGGGCGAGCCCTTGGCGGCCGTGTCCTGCTTCACGGTGAACACGCCAGAGTCATCGATAGACTTGACGGAAGAGGAGTGTGTGAGGTACAGGCGAGCAGTGAGGTCTGCGGGCACGACGTATCCCGGGATGCCCACGGCGAGAGGGATTCCCGACTTCTCGACGGCATCTTCGATGGTCTGGATGCTCTCGGCGACGGAGAACTTGAGACCGACGGTGTAGGTCTCGCCTGCTTCCAAAGTCTTGGACGTAGGCGTGTTCCACGGGGCACCACCCTTCCACTCCGTCTCCGCCCAGGCCTTGGAGTGAATCATCCACTCGTAGTTGCCCTCGTACGTCTGGCTCTGGTAGTAGTAGTCGCCCTGTGGCTCGCTGAGAAGTCTCCATGCTTCGAAAGGGCTCGAGCCGAGAGGCGCGACGACGAGAGCGTTTCCGGTTCCCTTGACGGGAGACACACGAACATAGCCGGCGTCAAGGCCAATGTACGGATCCGCGAGCGAGCACTTGTCCTGGAGGTTCTCCGCCTCGCGCGTGCTGAAGACGTTGTTGATGGAGACGGGGAGGCCAAGGGATCCGAGCTCGACGGTGCTGTTGCCCGTGTTGGTCAGGTTGATGCGCAGAGCCAGGCTGTCGCTTTCGGTCAGCCACTCTCTCGTGATGGCGAGAGGGATGCCGCTGGGCAGCGTAGGTCCCAGGTCCGCGCCGGCAAGGACACCGGATGCGAGGCCTTCAAGAGCCTTCACCGGTTTTCTGGCCTGGGCAGAGTCGACGCTGGTCCAGTTGCCGGCACCGGTGACCTTGTAGCGGAAGGTGACGTCTCCGAGGTAGTGGGCGCCTTCGGTGTGCGTCAGGTTGGAGAGGAAATCCGAGGGAAGAAAGTCGTGGCCGGATGCGACCTTGAGCGAAGCGAGAGTCTGGGAGTCGCGAACGAACTGGCCGCTGACCTGGCCCGTCTTGTAATCAATGAAGCCATTCGCGATACCGAGGTTGTCTTGGCCGTTGACAAGTGCTGCAAGAGCCAGCGTCAGAGCCGGGCCCAAGCCTGAGAACCGAGACATGGTGAAAGACGAGGAGAGTCGAGCCCTTGTTCGCGCAACGAGCCGTACCTTGCATGCATGTCGTACATCATAGGACGGCAGTACCTTGCTTTTAAGTCTTTCTTGTCTTTATTGGGTGTTGCAACATGCAGCCCTCCGGCCCCCTTGTCAATATGCGCTACTCCCCCATTCGCCCGCCAAGAAATGCCGTTTCGTGACATTGTGATGGAAAGCAATCGTTCCATCCGTTGTGGAGGGACCCGGCTGCTCAATCTAGAAGCTCGGGTGGCATTCATACGAAGGAAAAATATAAGGGGAATCGGGGAATGGCCCGATTGCTTCGGCTATTAGCAAATGATCGGCATGCGCCCATCCTTGTTTATGATTGAGGGCTCGCCTCGCATCCGCATGTAAGATACCTGAATGCGACCGGGCGGAGCTCGTATTTATATGAATAAGCCTTTTGCTTTTGTGTTTGAATTCGGGCAACTGTGTGGTGATTCATTGCAAGCTAAACCCCGGATTTTGCCTCGTCTTAATCGACTTTAGATTAAGACCGAATCATGGAAACTCCACCTCCAAAGTCTGGAGATATTTTGGCCCGGCGGGATGATCGCCTACGCCGACGGAACTGTCCTTTTAGACTTCATCTGAAAGTTTAAAGATCAGACGAACACGTCGGTTTCGGTTCAAGCTTCCCATTGGCGTGTTGGTTGGAGAATTCCTGAGCAACTTCGCTGCTTGAAATTATTCATAAATCTGATTCAATTTCAATTACCAAAAGACCCTCGGATCTAGTTTAAACCGCAACGCCGCCATCTTAACCTTCTCATAAACTCTGGCCACTTCATGCTTGATCATCCATAACCGTAAATGACATCCACTCATTATCCTCCCATTCCATAGAATTAACCACGTCAATAATCTGCTGCGCCGTCAGATCCTCCGCCTGGCTGCTGCTGTCTTTGGTAAACTCGGGAAACGGCGGAGGCGGCACAGGCTCCTGGACAGCGGCCGCGGAATCCGTTGGCTGCTGTTGCTGCCATTCGGCGCCTTGAGTATCCTCAGGGATGCCCGCAACGCGAGGCTGCGTCGTGGTGAAGTTGCTGAGTATCTCCTCCAGCTTTTGCATCTCGTTCCTGCGGAACCCCGCAATCAGGTTCCCGCTGGCCACCATTTCTTCGATTATGGCATGCGACTTTTCTAGCCATGGGGACTGGCTTTCGATCAGACGGGAATCGACTGCTCGGGCGACAAGGAGGGCGACAGTTGATACGAATAGGGAGTCAAGGTCGAGGGGAAGGAAGGTTTCTATCCTCTGAGTCAGCTTCGTGGGGTTCTAATATGACTTGTTGCCAGGCGGCATCATGGATCTTACCTAGCAATCCTTGAGCTCGTAGTCTGTCGAGGATGTTGAGGATTTGAATCGAGGATTCGGCGCACATTTGGACGGGGTTTCGAACTTTCGGTGATGCGATCAGAGAGTCCGCCTCCAGTGGTGACTCGAATCTCTTGATCAGGCAGCATAAAAGCAAGGGTCTTGTCGCGAGGACGATACACTCAGAAGAGACTTTAGTCCGTTAGACCACCGGGGGAAAACCATGTGTTTACTCACCTGGTAGTAAGACAGGTGCAGGTGCGCAGAGAGCCTCGAGATCCCATCGAATCGCTCATCTGCATGCAGTGGAAATGAAGTACGAAGCTCGTCGGCGACTGACACAATGCTCTGGAGCACAGCTTTGGTGCCGAGTACGAATCTCTTATTCAGGCGACCTGTCGTGCCGTAGACCGCTGTGAGATTAGGGAAGATGATTAGCAGAGTTCGGTTTGGCAGAGACAATGGACTTTACTGCTACTGATCTCAGCAATGATGCGCGCGAACTTTATCTGCATGCTCAATGCCGTCGTGCGTTGTACTGATCCCGAGTAGGATGGCAACTGGCAGTAAACACCTTCGTCGAGTGTTGATTGGGGTAACCCCATCAATGAGCTCATCTGACGATCCAATACGTACACTGTCCACCAGATCTTGCGACATCTTTGCACCAGTTCCGGGCCAAGCTCCATGATTGGCATGTCGGTATGCATACCATGATTCATCGCCATGCTCTTCGCTTGTCCGATCTATCATCAAGTCAGCACAGTTCTTCACCGTCAACCCCAAGGTATTAGGGCACTTACAAAGTTGTGAGCAGCATGTCGAAAGTCCAACGCTTGGTAGTACCACGCAATCGAGCACAGAATCTCCGAAGACAGAATCGGTTCTTTGCACAGCGCTGTAACGTCTGGCAGGAGCTGGAGAGCCCTGACAAAGAAGTCCGCCCCTGACGGTCTTTTGCCTTCACTCTTTCTCTGGATCAAGCTTTTGCCGAAAGCGAGGATGACCAGGAAGTGTATGTACCAGAGACTGGTATCCTCTGCTCGATCAGCAGATGACTTGGCGTAAAAGTTCTGCATGTTGACCATGAACTCGTCCATTTCGAAGAGATGGAACATTTGGCCGCAGTGAAATTTGACGGCGTCGATCAGAAAGATGGCATAGTCGATGCTCGGAATGAAGCGGCTGTCGAGGGCCTGCGTGCTTCGAGAGCCGTCCCATCCGAGGTCATAGGCGCAGCCGTCGAACAAGAGACTATTGGTAGGAAGAGGAGATTGGCAGACATGATCGTGTGTGACGCTGAGAACATGCCGTGAGAAAGACCAGTTGGATCCTGGGGCAAGAAAGTCTGCGTCCGTCAGCGTTGAGATGGCGGAGTATGAAGAGTGACAAGCACTTACAGGCCATTCCATTGGACGCTGAAAGACAATACCGGGAAGGCGTTGCCGTGAGAGGGTTCGTCAGGTCTGGACCATCACCATCGGGATTCCGTGGCGGTGAGTCCCTTCGCGCTGCCTCCGGGCTGTGATAGCTAGCGCGACGATGCTCATCATATCGCGATGGATGCCCAAAGCCATCTTCTCAAAGTCAGCAGTTGCCCACTTCTGAGAAGCCAACCGGACATACCTTCAGGGTTGTCGACATCCTCGCCACGTCTGATGCTCTGCTCAGCCAGCGCCATTGCTTGAAGGCGCTCTAGGCGTGCGATCTTCTGTTGTAGTTCAGATAGGTATCTAAGCCAATGGCAGTCAGTACTTTCGTCGTCAGAGCTGAGGCTTGGTACCGACCCTTGCGTCACCATAACCTTGTTATCGCGCTCATCGAATATGCAAGTCAGCCGCCGCTGAGTACAATTATTGCACGGATGCAATCCCGAGCACTTGATCTTCTGCCTCCGACATCGTGAACAGCTGGCGTGTCAGTCGTTAGTAGCTATCTCCCGTTGGTCAGACCACATCATGTCGCGACTCACGCGTATGACGACCGCTTCGTAATTCTTCTCTGAGTATTAGACGACTCCATCTGGAATTATTCTGCTTCCATGAGCATCAATCGTCTTGGTATCGCCATCGTAGGTGGGTATCTGAGAAGGCAGACTGCCCAGTCCCCCAGATATCCGTCGTTTGGAGGTGGTGCGGGGTCGGAGGTGCCTCCTCATCGGCCGAGCCGTACGCCCTCCCTCGAGCCACTGCAGCTGCAGATAACGAGGACCCACTGATAGGAGCGCTTATCTACCTAGGGAGATCCCAGAGGCTCGCTATCTCCAGATGCCGTTTCGAGCATTTTGTAATGTCATTAGCACGTCGGGTGGTTGGTGGGATGCGGGGTGCATATCAGTCTGTGCCGTTGGCGGGTGGTGGTCTTGGCTATTGGTGCGTTGCTGGCCGGCCGCCCCTTGTGAGTAGGAGACTTGACGCAGGGCGTGCAGAACACGCGTCGAAGCACCGGGCCGGCGACGATTTCAGCGGTTGGAGTTGGCTGTTATCGGGGGCCAATGGGGCATAGAACGGGGAACAGGGAGGTCCTGGATTAGTGCCGATTGGATGACAGGGGCCTTGACTGAGGAGACTCTTCAGACCTCCTTCCGGAACATATGGAAGTCTTTTTGGATCAAGTATCTGGAAGTATCGAGTCGTGCTTACCAAAGAAGCACTGCCGTTCAGAAAAGCTCGTATCACCGGCATACATTCCATGGAATCTTTTGGAACAATCCATCAGAGATTCAAACATCGACTGGGCAAAGGATTTATACTCGAAGGGAAGATTGTAGCACATGGCAGCCAGACCGTGGAGTACAATTTGCTTGCCTTCCTCATCTCAGATGCGTAGGTAGCTTCGACTATCAACCTGATGTGGAGAGGACGTCCTGTCACTAGAATTTAGCCAGCTACGAGGCGAAATCACAAGCTCTGGCTACGGCCCGAGTTGATGCTGCTACATAAAGGCTTCCAATTTCTTTGACTTCATCGTCTCTCTCATCACACTTTGCTTTGCCCTAGATGTTGTCGGACATTCGAACGCATACGAAGCCGGAATCGCAACATATTATCCTGCCTACTTATGCTTCAATTTCAGAACGGTTTTCAAGTGAAGCCAGACTTGCGTTCCTTCCAACACATGTCACAAAGACAATGGGAAGCTTAATAATGAGGCGCCCTGCTCGGGGAATTGTCACTCCAAAGATTTGGGCTGTTTGGAAGAGCGGGGCCTTTGGTGAGTTGATGAGCCAATCACCGCTGAAGGCCTCTCTTGTCAACAACAGACCTCAACTCTTGGCTCACCTGTCCGCACGACTAAGCGATGCCCACGACAACATCTTTTTTTAGGCTAGCCTTTTGTTGTCTTTTGTTTGAGGAAGGAGTGGCCGCTGAAAGGGTTTTCTTCTTGCACCCACAAGAATTTTGAAAATTCTTCTCTCTCCCACATTCCTTCGATTTTGCTGTTTTGCTTTCCACCAAACCCATCGTCTCGAGGACGAGCGACAAACACAACTTGATTTTAGCGCAGCTGGACTCGACAGTTTGCTTTGAGTAAGTCTTCGTACGCTTCAGGGGGAAAAGTCCACCTGTTTGAATATCAAGCTGACACTCTTGGAAAAGGCAGATCCGCGAGGACATCTTGCTCAACATCAACGGGCGAGCAACAAAAACACCTGGCATTTTGCGCATCTGGACTCCATAGTTTGCTTTGAGTAAGTCTTTGAACGCTTCGGGGAAAAGCCGACCTGTTTGAAAACCAAGCTGACATTCCTAAAGTAGCCAGATCCGCGAAGACGTCTTGCTCATCATCCATGGACCCCACCATGAGCTACGACGTTCCCTACGAGGACCAGAACTCCCTGTATGAGCAGGGTCACCATGGCTATGCTTCTCATGATGGAGACGAAGTTGGCATGAGCATGGACTTCCACATGGCCGACAACAACGAGGTTGCTGATGCTCACAACGCATTCGTCAGACAGGAGGACCAGCAAGCCTACCACAGTGATGACACCGTCCTCCAGGACGATCGCATGATCGAGGGCACATCGACCAACGATGAGCAGACTCAGTCTGGCGGACATGCGGACATTACCGTGCACCCTGCCGTGGAGGCAGCGATTGTCGATGGCTTCCATCGCCTCGCAGGGGAGATTCTCTTCGCTTCGAAGAAGAACAAGGGTCCGCCTGCCCAGGAGACTCATGATGAACTTCACCGACACCTAAGCTTCATCGAGTGCCGCGCCAATTTCCTCGTCGGAGTTGTTCGTCGCCATCTAATGGATACCGTTCTCGTCATGTTCGACAAGGGCTCTATGGAGTATCACAAGTACATTGATGCCTATGCTCAAGGGCGCGCGTTTGCGTTGTGGCAGCTCTGGGCTCAGCTCAACAAAGACCAGCTGGACGAGGCCAGCTTCGCGGCTTTGGACGACAACGACCGGAAGTATTGCGCCGTTTTCACCAAGGAGACCCTCATGCGTGGCGCCATCATCATGCCCGGCACCCAGGCTTGCTTCAAGGCTCCTGATGCTGAAATGAGCATCGGCGATCACGACGCCATGGCTCTCCAGGAGGCCGAGAATGCTTCTGAGTATCCAAATGAAGCTGACGATGGCATGCAGTACCTGCACTACCCACAGGGCCTTGCTAACGGCGAGAACTTTTACCACATGTCCATGCACGCTTACGGGGAGGTTCCCACCTGTATTCGAGACCCCCTCGACACGGAGGACGACGTCAACATGGAGACATCCGGCGACTTGTCTGTTCCCGTTGCTATTCAAACTCAACAGAACACCCACGCCACTGCTAAGCCCCGTCGAAAGACGGCCAAGGCCGCAACTGTCGAGAGTGACTCGAACAGCAACCCTGCCGACGGCCTCTACGTGCCCGACAAAAATGATCCAATGTTCGGCAAGGGCGCTCCTTGCCAAGGCATCGCCTACGCTATCAAGAATGGCAAGAAAAGCTGGGTCTCCAACCCCGACTACTCTGCTGAGAGAGTTAATTCGAGAATCTTCGGTAGCAACGACATCCCCGTCGGCAAATGGTGGCCATCACAGTCGGTTGCTTGTTTCAATGGGGCTCACGGCTCCTGGTGCGGTGGCATCGTCGGAGACAAGAACAAGGGCGCGTACTCGATTTTGAAGTCAGGAGGTTCTTACAGCAGCGTCGATGAAGACCAGGGAGACGTTCTCTTCTACTCGGGATCGGGCGCCCACAACTGCGAAGGCGATAAGCCGAAGAACTCTGACGGCACTGAGATGCTGTACAAGTCCCTCAAGAAGAACCTGCCCGTCCGCGTGCTCCGTGCCGCTCCCAAGAAGGCCGGAGACGGTCTTTACAGCCCCAGCGTCGGAATACGCTACGACGGCCTCTATGATGTGGTTGATCGCACCAAGGCCTTGAACGACAATGGCGGCGCCTACTAGCAGTTCGAGCTCCGTCGTCGCGGCAATCAGACAGCCCTCGAGGAACTCCGCAAGATTCCCACCAAGGAGCAGTGTGCCATTCACGCTGCTATGCAGAATGCATACCCGGCAACGAACAAGAGATCCAAATAGTGTGTATTTCACGCGCGGTGGAAAGTGAATGGTGCGGGTGTCTATCAGAGAACCAGGATGGGAAAGTCGCTTGGCTTTCAATTTGCTCGCATTACGTGCCCACGAGAGTAGGGACAGTTCTAAAGCACATTGGTGACTTTTGTTTTTTGGAAGCCATAAGGCCATTGATCAGGGTGGAAATATCATTTTTTTGGGATTGCCTAGTCTCACGATTGAGGATGGATGTACATAGAGTCTACTGAACCTTGACCGTAGCTAGACAATCAAGCATACCCACCCAGCCAGTGCCTACGTTCTCGCATTGTGACTTTCTGGATTGAGCCGTGATGGAAAGCCAGGGGACATTATCAGAACAAGGGGTGATGCAAGAACGGGTGGCCCGATTGCCTAATCTCGGAGATCGGGTAGGACTCCGAAGTAACGTATGATACGGCAAATGATCAGCGATATCCATACTTCGACAACCAACGTCCAGCTCATGACTTCGGGTGGTCTTTCAGACTTGACTTGGCAGCTTTTGATGATTGGAGCGGATAGTTGATCAGGTCCCATGGAAGTCGAAGTAAGCTCTCCCCGCTCCGGATTTCTGCTGGCTAGCCCCCCAGCGATGCGGAATTGCCCACTGTGACGTAATTGTGCACTCAAGGCTCGTATTGACCATGAAGCGAAAACTCTCAATGCTGAATAGACCAAGAATGAAGACCTGAGCCGGTCGCATCGCACCCGGCTGATGGGGGAAATTTGTCCAACAATCGGGCTTCCCATTTGGTTGACGAATGAAACGTACGTACTGTGATGCATGCCTAAGAGGCATCAACGAGCTTCCTAATCCATCAACCACGAGCCAGTGATATGTAATGGTGCACTTATAATGAAGGGTATCGCCGGCGTGGAAAACAAGCCCGTCCAGTGATGCGAAGCTACCAGCCTGGAACTTCTTCACTCTGAATGTCACCACCAGTATGAGACTCCAGAATCCCATCGCCGCTCTCCTCGCGTCATGCGTAACACCAACACTCACTGCTGTCTTGCGACCAAGACAGGCGCCTGGTGCTGCTGAGGGTGTGACGACGATCACTAGCCCTGGAGGCTCCCAAATCTGTTTCAAGGAGCCTGGCAAAGAGGGAATATGCGAAACGACGCCTGGCGTCAACTCCTACAGCGGATACATCGACATCGCCCCTGATGTTCATGTATTCTTCTGGTTCTTTGAGTCGCGGAGAGATCCTGCAAATGACCCTGTGAGCTTCCAACGTTCGACCTGTCAGGATTGACAGCCGTGGAGCTAACGTAACAGGTAACACTCTGGCTCAACGGCGGTCCTGGATCCGACTCTCTCATTGGACTGTTCGAGGAGATCGAACCTTGCGAGGTTGTCGAGAATATGACGACGGTTCTGAGAGACTACTCCTGGACTGACATCTCCAACGTCCTTTTCCTCTCCCAGCCAGTTGGAACAGGTACTTCCTTCAAGGTCTTGACAAACACGTATTCTGAAGACTGACCGTCACAGGCTTCTCCTACAGCGAGAAAGAAGTGGGTTTCCTTGACCCAACCTACCTCCTGGTGGACAAGGAGCCCGAGAGCTCAGACGAGCGAGAGGGTCGCTGGGCAGTCATCGACCCAACAAAGGAAGATACCAGTCGTCTAGCTGCCATAACCTGCTGGGAGGTCTTGCAAGGCTTTTATGATGCTTTGACGCAACTGAGCACGTCAAACATCTCCTCTATTGACTTTCATCTTTGGGCTGGTGAGTAGGCTGATCAAATCCGACTGTCCCCGGGTTACTAATGGAATTCCAGAGTCATTTGGTGGCCACTGGGGCCCGGCGTTCTACACTCTCTTCAATGAGAAGAACTCCGAGCTCGATGAAAACACCGCGACAGGCCGCAAGTTGAACTTGAAGAGCCTCGGCATCGTGAATGGCATTGTTGACGAGCACACCTAGACGCGATACCTGCTTGACTTCACCAGAGGAGAGAACAATGGATACGGAGTTGATCTGATCAACGACACCATCTACGATTACGGAAAGTGGAACCGTGATCGCCCTGGTGGATGTCAAGAGAAGCTTGACTATTGCGACTGGCTCGAGCGAGACTCCATCGTTCGTCGCTCTGCCTGCTCTGCTGCTCAGTTTATCTGTCAATCCGATGTCGAGGGGATGTTTTACACATTCAATCTTGAAGGTCGTGGAACTTATGATATTGTGAGTCCCTCGACACTAATGACTCGTGCCGGACTTACCAGGCATAGCGCTTTCGTTCAGGAGAAGACGTTCCTCCCAACTACTGGAGGGTAAGTAGACAAAGCCTGACACCAGAGCGATTGCTAACTATGCAACAGCCCTACTTGAACACCGGACCCGTTCAAAACGCTCTTGGCGTGGATCTCAACTACACGTCAAACAACCTTCTCTACACAGCCTACACCCTCTCTGGAGACTTCGCTGTCGGCTACCTCCCAGACATCGAAAAGCTTCTTGAGCTTGACGTACAATTATCCCTCGTCTTTGGAGATGCAGACTACATCTGCAACTGGCTTGGCGGAGAAGCGCTCTCCCTTGCGGCTGAGTGGTCTGGTGCCGAGAACTTCCGCGACGCTGGGTACACGGAGCTTACGGTCGATGGGGTTGCCTATGGAGAAACGCGGCAATACGGAAAGCTGAGCTTCACTCGAGTTTGGAACGCAGGCCATGAGATCCCATGTAAGCCACTGCGAACCCCGGTGATGCACCGCACCAAGCTGACAATCACCAGATTTCCAGCCAAAGGCTTCATTCCAGATTTTCAACCGAACTACCAACTGGTTTGATATTGCGACGGGTCAAGTTGTGATTACTCCTGATAGCACCTACAAGACGAACGGGACAGCAAAGACAACGAAGACGACTACTCTGCCACCTTTGCCAGCTCAAACGCAAGCCTGAAGGATAAGCACGATCAATCTAGCAGGACGTACTCTACGGCGTTAATCAAGTGTCAATAACCTTGTTGGGCTTCGAAGAGCCAAGTGCGGGTGTGTCTGTGTCGGTTTAAGCTTGACAGTAAACTTGAATAGAGCGGAAAATTCTCAGCTCTAGCGGGGAAATGAACTTCACACTTGGTGAAGATATTCAATTACTGCCATTTGTATCACTGAGGACAGGAAAGGGTCTAGATGATGTGAGGCTTTGCTGACATCCAGGGTGACTGCTTACGTAGATGTAAGCCCATCTGCTTCTTGTGATGAGTAGTTAATGTTTTTGTATGCTCATACATGATCTACCTTACTGACGTCGTAGTCTCTACTTGCATCATTCTTTATCAAAGCATGATACCAGATCCAATAAGGACACAGGATGTATGAACATGAACGTTCCGGGAACTTGAGCGGTCTTGGTTAATAATTCAAATCAGGGCCTTACTTAATGGATAGGGAGTACACGGGTTATGCCAATCATAGTATTACTTTCTATCGATACAAAGAGAATTCTTTCATGACGCATTATCTATGACAGGGAACTGTGCTATGTGAAGCTTCGCAGTTGCGTATGGCACCAACTTGGCTCTGAAAGGCTGGCTTTGCATCTTCCTCTCTACATCGACAGGGTCTGCTGCAGTTCCGTTCCGAGTTGGCCAGCTGACCCAAGCAGCAGAGACCTCAAGGTGCACAGGAGAGGCTCCCGAATTCCACAAAGGATCGGGAAGTTCTGACACTTTCCTATCGCCGTTCTGCTCCCATGGTCCCTTGTGTACTACGACCTCAACACCCTGTGTTGGATCGATAGCAATATCCCAGTCATCAGTTGGTAAGTAATCGTGATCCCGGGTATGTGTCATCCATGGCTTCTCATCTTGGTCGCCTACGGAAGAGATTTCGGTGCAGTCTGAAGCCTGGTCTTTGTAATTGCGTGGAAGCCTGGTCTCGGTTTTGAAGTCGATCTCATACGCGTAAAGCAGAGGTCCATAGTGAATACTGACTGAGCCGTTCTCATGCTTCTGAACACGGACATCCGCATGTATTGTGACGAACACATCAAAGTCGCCGGCCGCGGGTATGTCAATCTTGTGAACATGGTCGCTGCTGTCCTCTGTGTTTTGTATGAATGACTGCGGCTTTGTTGAAGCAAGCGAAGCTGAGCCCTTGAACTCAACCGTAGAAGATGGAGAGGCCCAATTCGGGACTCTAATCAACAATCCAAATGGCTTGCTGGTAGAGATGCTATAGCGAAGCGCACACGGGGCAAATGGGTAGTTTGAGTCGCAGTTGATAGTGATATCCTCAGTTTCCAGCCTGGATGGTATAAGATAGGCATGAATGATGGATGTCATCCCTTCCGGGATCTGTTTCCAGAGGAACGTATTCATCAAGAGCTTAGGGTAAGCAGTGGGGTGATTGACTGTGCAGCAAGGCTACTCGGGAAATAATCAGCAGACCTCTCGTTATGGACTTTTTGGCCACTTACAAACTCAGGTTCTAGCCCGAAGACATTTGCGTACCGGCAAACATCATAGAATGGTGTCTTCTCGCCCTCCGGAAGCTCCAGATCTTTGGCCCAGGGCTGGTTGACCTGCGTGATCTACTGATGACTCCACCAGTCTGCACTGATACCAGCAGGCACGGCATTGAAGGCTGCTGACTCTACCATATCGGCGAAGTGGTTGTCTCCGAAAAGCTGGTAAAGGTAGGAGATCGAGAACATTAGTTCCACAGAACAACACAGCTCGGAGCCCCGCTGCGGCGAAAGCCCGCCGATGTACTCATCGCTACTGATGGACCCTGCAGCTGTGCCGTGGTAATCGAAGGTCTTCTTAACAGCATCTCTACAAAGAGACGCGAGATCGTCAGACGGTTCCATCCGGTACAAATGAGCCGAGTATCGAAGGCCTGCGACATGGTTGAATATCAGATGGATCTCGTTCAGTTAAAGTGTCTTACCTTGTGCAACGTTGACTCCGTGCTTGAAGTTCAAAGACTTGTAGCGGACTGAAGGAGTCTTGGGAAAGTCTTCCCCAAAGAATTTCGTCCAGTCTCTCTCCATAATACGAGAGCCTTGCCACATCATTTCCATAACTTCCCAAATGCCGTGACGATCACTGGAGCTTTCGGGCTGATCGTAGAGCCACTGAAGTGTAAGAGCTAGTTCATGAGCTCTGGCGACCCCAAAAAGTTGCAAGTCGAAGACATCATCCTTTTGTGGAATGTAACCCTGGTAGTCATTCTTGAGCATTTTGCGAACCAGCCTCACAAAACGCAAGACGGCTTCTAGGATCGTTGCAAGTCTTGACGAGTCCGCGATGGCATGATTCATGAGCCCCTGAAGCAGCAAACAGCGCGCCCATATTCCCCGGGCATGTGATGTAGTTTCCGGACCCAGCCAGCCATCTTCGGCTTGATGTTCAAGCGTGTAGTCCAAGAAGTAGTCCGCTTGCTTCTTCAAGTCCAAGAACAGCTGCGGATCAGAGTCTCGATCCAAACTATACGCAAGCGGAACGATGTAGTTGTACCAGTATGGTGCAGCTTCGTTTAGGGGGGTGTACTCCCATGTTCCTCCAAGCCAAGTGCTCTCTTTGACGAATCGATAAAAGTGGAATAAGTTCCCTCCGAGGCCTTTGGCACTGAGTCGAAGCTGGTCGCGAAACCACCCATTGGGTTTGATTGCACCCAAGGGATAAAGTTCGTACTTGAAGGGAACGAGATCTTTGTTGAAACGCTCAGTAGATGCCATGACCGGAGGCCTGGAGATACTGATTTGATGGGCAACCGAGCGCAGGATAACGACAGGCTAATTCGGCTTGTTTCTGCGACCTCGAAATTGATGGAACGAGGCCGGTCGAAGTCTTCAACTTTCACCAGAGTGTCTCGAAAGATATGCGGTTAAATGTGGAACTGGAGAGTGATATGTCACTATGTACAAGGATGTCCCTCGTTAGACAAACTCCTTCGACTCCCCGGAAAATTCATTGGAGACGATCGGCATCCAGCTCACTTGGTGCGTGTGGGGTAATTGGGACCGGTTGGCCGGATGCAAGATCGGGATTGCGCCCGACGCTACGGGGCGGCGCTCCGGATTCCAAAGCCGACACCCCGCATTCCTTCTGAGGGCGTTGCATCGTTCATTCTGATGGGTATAGGAACAGAAGATAAGCGTTGCAGGGAGCTCGGTTGTCGTTCCACTGACTACATATACTCTATTCTAAATGACCAGCTGTTGCGAGGGCTACTACGGATCTCTCTTGCCAACCGAAACAAAGTTTGCTTTAGTCCTCTCATTCTATTCAATATGGTCCCGTTGATCATTGTGCTTGTTTACAAAACATGAATTGCTTCAATTGCTACCCGCAGGTAGGCAAGGCGGAATTAGGAACATCTGTATGTGACGATCGGTTCTGGTAATTTTAGCTGAGAGACTAGACCTAGGTCAATAGACTATAATGTTCAGACTATCAATTACATAAAAGCTTGCTTCAAAGCTCATCTACTAAGTAGCTAGATTGATGTCCAGACCAAAACGTAAATAATAAACACTTTGATTAGCGGAAGAAGGCGCTACTCATCTAGACGGCTCCTAAATCTCATTTGCCGCCTACCACGTAAGAGAACTAGGCATCCATGCATAGCCACCATAATCATGTATGCTTCGCGTCAGATCAGCCGCAGCCTCGAGCTTTTCAACCTGGTGAAAGGCGTATGGTCTCTCATTTTCTCTGCTCTCCTTTCTTGATCATGGTTCCTCATTTCTCACCACAATGACTATGTCTCGATCATGCTCATTACAGATGCCGTGCCCGGAAGATGATCCTATGGCAATTAAACGAGCGCGGCAAGCTACGCCAGAGACGACTCTTGTAGAAGCAACCTGCGGAACGCCTCATGAGATCGAATTGTCGTCGACATTTCCAGTCCGTCAAAGTCCCGAGCCATCAGCCGACTTCGACATCACGCAATCATCAACCAGCACCGTATTCGCTCGGCTCCCTGATGCTCGCAGCTACATCCGCCTCCTCAAGCTCCAGACACCACAAACGTTCAATTCTACAGCCGTGGACGTGTGTTGTGTTCTCCAAACGTTTCCTCTAGCACAAGTACCTCCATACAGAGCCATCTCCTACACTTGGGGCCCAGAGGAGCCTACTGCCGCTATTAGGATCGACGACTACCTCCGAGATGTCCGGCTCAACTGCGAGACTGTTCTGCGCCGAGTCAGGCAGCAGGATGCCGCATCGTTCTACTGGATTGATGCAGTCTGCATCGACCCAAGGAATCTAAACGAGAAGGGCCACCAAGGGGCCCTGATGGGTAAGGTCTTCGGGACCGCCCATTCAGTGATCTCATATGTTGGTGAGCATGCGAATGATAGCGAATTTCTTTGCAGAAAACTGCAAGAGAATGGAGAATTTCTTAAACGGCTGAACAGAAAACGGTCCGGGCTTGATCACGGCGATAAATTCTTAGCGAAACTGAACTTTTTTCGCATATCATACAACGCAGTTAGGCGGATGTTGATTGCATTTAGAGCGTTCTTAGAAAGAAGATACTTTCGGAGGGTTTGGATCTATCAGGAGCTTTTCCTTGGCCATAAGGTTTATGTGCAGTGCGGAGAGACCCTCCTGCCCATGGAAATGTTTCATGGAATTGACCGAGCATGGTACATCTGGAGATCCATGAACGTCCAAAAAGCGCTTGAGTGGGCTTTTCACTCTGAGAATGTATTTTATTCTTTGGACATTTTTGGGAATGATTTATTGTTCGCAGGGTGCTTTCAGCCGGATTTGATGTCACTAGACTTTCTCATTGGTCATGTGATTCATTATGGCTTGGACTGCCACGATCTATTAGACAAGGTGTATGGAGTTCTTGCCTTGGTAGACTGGGGAGAGGAGGAGCCGCTGCTCCCCGACTACTTAAAGGATGTGTTTGAGCTGGGGCTCGAGTTGGTCTCAAAGATGAAGGGGAGTTGCCGCCTTCCATTGTTGACCTTCGCCACCTCGCTGGTCAGCGTCTTCAAACTAATCGACGCGCCTTCGCGGATGCTGAAAAGGGCGATTCAGACACGAAAGCGTCGGGATTTGGTGTCAGTACCCACGAAATTCGCAACCGACACAGAGAAGCTGTTTTCTCATTACAGTCCTCAGTCTCCAAATTGGAAAAACAGCTTGTGGACTGGATTCTGTCTCGCACGCGACGAAACAGGGGGATGGGTGTACCCAATTTCAACCCGTCAGACAACGATGCTTATTGCCTTCAAAACGATTTATCTTCCACCAACTGCGACACCTGGAGACTGGTGTCTATTCAGCGGGAGGTTCCCGAATGTTGTTGTGATAGTAAGGGAGCATCCAGTTGAGCACCACTTCTGGATAATTGGCAAAGGACTGTGTGAGCATTTCGGTGAGTTATCGAAAGTGTCAACTACGTCTGAATTCAGGTTACATCTGGATATGGAGGATTTCTTTGTCATTACTAGCCAGTTACCATTCCCTCTTGCAAGCTTTGCTGAAGTAGAAGACAGACAGGAATATTTGATAACAGGTGTCTGTAGTAGTGCTGGATCATCATATGCTGAGTTGGTGGGACAGATGCCATGTTAATTCGAGTCATAATTCATTGTACTTCGATGTCCAGCAATTCTCAAGCCGTGACATGACATCTTGCCTCTACAGATATGTTGTATTAGCCGAACACCGACCTCAATCTCCTCCAACACTCGCTCTTCACAGCAGTATGCTCATCCGTCGTCCTCAACACCGCATCCCTGTTCTCCACTGCCCGGCGGAGCAAATACGCCAAACACTCGCCCATGCTGCCCCAAGTAGAACACTTGAACACGTCCGGCCCCCCGAAACCCTCGTTCTTCTCCTGCAGAAGCGAGAAGCTGACCTCGTCAGACATGCCGTGCAGCTGTCCAAACGCAATAGGCACAGTCGGCTTGCCCTCCTTGACGAGCTGCTGATGCAGCTTCAGCGCAGCAAAGACACTCTCCCTGTTGTGACTAGCCAACAACAAATCCACAGAGGGGAATGGCTTGGATCCGCCAAAGTCTCCAATGTGTCTCTTGACAGCGCCCTGGGAGATATAGTTGTAGGCATTATCGGTATCCTGCTTCGTGTCATGGATGCGAGAGCGGTTGTCCGAGAGGATGTACGCGCCCCGGACGACCTTGAGGCCCAGGGTGAATCCGTCCTTGCTGGCCTCTGAGAGGTGGTTGATGACGTTATCCGTGGTGCTCTTGAGATATGCCTGGTAAGTGTTGTAGATGGCAGCGTATCCGTCTCCGTTGAACTTGCGCATGAGCTCTAGGGTGACGCGGTCGATGGCCTTCTGGAAGTGCGTGGACTCAGCGTCGACGATGATTCTAATTCCGCGCTGTTTGCATGTCGTGGCGATCTCATCGAGGGCGTTGAGCATCTGTTTCGGGGGGAACTTGTCTTCGGCGAAGGCTTTTGTGACTTCGCGGCCAGCTCCGGTCAACTTGATGGCGAGGATGTCACCCTCGCCAACCTGTGCCGCAGTCTCCAGGGTACCGCATCTCCAGGACTCGATTTCAGAATCGACGCCAGCAATGCCCGAGGCAGCAGCAGTCTTTCCAGTCTCGTGAGCAGACTGAGTCAAGTGGTCAAATACGGTCTCCTTGGCGTAGGTGAGAATGACGCCCTTAAAGCCCAAGGCCTTGAGCCGGTCAACACATGCTTTCGTCTGTTCAGGGGTCTCTCCGGCGCAGAACTGGTCGTAGAATGTCTTCTTGAGGATGAAGTGTAGTACTGGGTTGCGATCAACGTCTAGAAGGAAGCTTCCGCTCGACTTGGAGAGGAAGGATAGTGCGTAAAGTGAAGGGATGAGAAGGAAGCGGTTCGATGAGATGGTGGTGATGAGTAACGATCTTAAAAGGGTTCCCGTAGATAAGATGGATAACGGCGCGCCAGGAACGGATTTCCGTGCTGGAGGGCTCTTGAGTTCAATGCTGCTTGTCTCTGTAATAGCAGCGTGTGGCGAGCCTGCTCCGACTGCTTGTCGCGGTTGTGTTGGCTTCCCGTAGCTTCGTCTGCCAGATACGACGAACGCGGGGTTCGCCCAGGGCATCTTGGCAGATGCCAGCCCCAGCGACACCTTCATGGTATGTCTAGATGTAAGTGTGACAGAATTCGTGTACGTCGCAACTTCAAGATAGTATTCGGATGCTTCCGAGTATGAGATGAGCCCGTGATTTGAGCGGTTGAAAGGGGGACGGCTTCTAAATGCTTATTCGGTTTCCCCGCCTCTGGTCGTGATCGGATCCGGTGGTTTCTCCAACGCCTCCTTCTCCAACGCTTCGTTCCGGTCCGATGTACGGACGTGGCGGGCATGGCCATCCTGGTGGCTAACAGGTCACATGCTGTGGTTTAGATGGGCATGCCAATCGGGATTGTTTGCAATGAGTTCCGTCTTGGAGATATGAGTTGGCGTCTGCGTCTGCTTCTACATAGTACATGTACGCTGTTTCGATGGCTGGAGCTGGCTATCGCTCCTCTCTCCCCCGCACGCATCGCCATGCTAGCCGAACAGGGAGTAAGCTTGGAGGGGGACGTGTGTAGCAACTGTACTCTGGGGGGACGTCTTCGTGAGTGAATGGCTGGCAGCTCCGATAACATGTCACTTGATGCTATGCACACGTGCAGATAAGATAGCTGGCATTGCGGAGGATCTGGGCGATTACCGAGAGAGGAAAGTGGCCCAACGAGGGTACCGGAGAGGGCTCCGGGAGGGGATCCACTTACCGGACACCCCTCCGATGCGACCCCACCGTCACTCAACACCAGTCCGACTTGGAGGTCCCTTATCGGATGGACGTCTGCCATTGTTATCTGGGAGCATGTCGCGATGACGATCTGTGGCCGGGGGGTGTCTTATCTGAGCCCCGGTCGAGTATCGGACCGTGAGAACGTGGCCGCGTATTCCCGGTGACGGAGGACTGATGCGGGACATGAACTTGATGGCTTGACTCATGAACTGGCTGAAATCTGTCAATAAATGATGCAGTTCCCGAGCAGCTTCCTTTGGTGTCAAGACTTGTAATGTTTTACTCAATCAGACAGGTAATGGATGAGGTGTACTTGCAACAAACTATCAGGCCTGTAGACACACGTTTCTACCACACTGTCGACGGCACGTTCCTTGGCAAAATGTTTCCTTCCCATCTCAACGATTGTGCCATTGATAAGAAGCTCCCAGATACTGCACTTCAACCTGCATGAAGACAAGTGACGTCTGACCCTTGCCATTTGCCGACCACGAAAGTTGATCTCTAGCCGGCCGCATGCTATCATCAGGGGAAAAGACGGCAACCAGACCCCCGGCCACCGAACCAACAGACGCGACATCACCTCTTTTGATAAGAGATCGGCTGGGTTTCTATCAAACGAGCATACGTCCAACCTGCATTCCGGGGCCGCGAATGCTGGGATGACAGATAAAGTCGCATTCAGATTGTGCGACGGGCAATAGCTGTACGACAGAGTATATTAGCTGATGGAGTTGAATAAAATTGAAGCCGAGCCGCCAAGTTCTGGGCGATGCTTGTCGTTTCTTAGCAGACTCTTGTTTCTTCTTTAGATTTTGGTGAAATTTGCTTCATATCAATATGGCAGTTGACGAAAAGAAGCTGGACGTTGCCGATGAGGCTGTCCAATCGACCTCCAGCAACGGCGAGGGGGAGCACAGCTCCTTAACGCAGCATCGTCCCCTATTGCGGGCGTTGAAGGGGCGGCATATGCAGATGATTGCAATCGGTTAGTGAACTCTGGCAAGTCGATGTCATTGATGAAGCTCAACATAGCATGTCATGAATTCCAGGAGGCTCCATTGGTGCTGGTCTCTTCGTCGGAACGGGAGGAGCGTTGAGGACTGGTGGTCCGGCGGCTCTGGTATATTGACCTCAACTCAATCCTGGTGGATGATGAACTAACGTCCTTGATTAGCTCATTGGGTTCATCATCATCGGGTGCATGATGATGTGCACCGTCCAAGCCCTCGGGGAGCTAGCCATCATCTACCCAGTCAACGGAGCCTTCTACGAATATGCCGTGCGATTCATCGATCCGGCCTGGTAAGCTCGCCCTCGGCGGATGACTTCAAGTCTCGATGTAGCTGAATGGTGCAATAGGGGATTTGCAATGGGCTGGGAATACTCCATTGGGTGGATGCTTACGCTCCCCTTTGAGATCACCGCCGCGGGCATCACCATCGAGTTTTGGAAAAGCAGAGAGGAGGTCAACCCGGGAGTCTGGTGCGCCGTCTTCATGACCCTCCTGATCGTGATCCAAGTCTTTGGTGTTCGAGGATATGGCGAAGGTATGACCTCAACACTCCCTGCTGTGCCAGCAGCCTACTCTAATGACCGCTCAAAGTCGAGTTCATCCTCGCCATCGTCAAGATCATAGCCTGCATCGGCTTCATCATCCTCGGCATTATCATCAACACAGGCGGCGTCCCAACTGATCCCCGTGGCTACATCGGAGCTCAGTACTGGCACGACCCAGGCGCCTTCCGCAACGGATTTCAGGGCTTCTGCTCCGTCTTCGTGACAGCCGGTAGGTCCATCAATGCCCTGCTCATATATCCTCCAACCTAACAATCGACAGCATTTTCCTTTGGCGGTACAGAGATGGTAGGCCTCGCTGCCGCCGAAGCAGCCAACCCCCGCAAGACTCTCCCGAAAGCTTCGCGACAGGTCTTCTGGCGCATCACCCTCTTCTACATCCTCAACATCTTCATCATGGGCCTCATCGTCCCGTCGGACAGTGACGTCCTCCTCGGCGCAAGCGGAGCCAACACCAAAGCATCCCCGTTCGTGCTCGCGGTCCAGCTGGCCGGGATCGAGGTCCTCCCTCACATCATCAACGGCGGTGCGTCCCTCTCACCCCCCTTTCTCCCATCAACAACAAGCTAACACCAGAAATGCCAGTCATCACCCTCGCCGTCATCTCCGTCGCAAACTCCTGCACCTACGGCTCCACGCGCGTCCTCCAAGCCCTCGCGCAATCAGGCCGCGCGCCCGCCATCTTCGCGCGCGTCGACAAGGACGGCCGGCCCATCTACTGCGTCGCGCTGCAGGTCGCCTTCGGCTTCATCTCCTTCATCACCATCGCCGCCGACGGCCAGACCGTCTTCAACTGGCTGCTCGCCGTCACGGGCCTCTCGGGCCAGTTCGCGTACGCGAGCATCATGCTGGCGCACATCCGCTTCCGCAAGGCGTGGCGGCTGCAGGGCCGCAGCCTTGCCGAGATCCCCTGGCGCTCTGCGCTGGGTGTGGCTGGGAGCTATGTGGGCGTGTTCCTGGTGGTGTGTTCGCTGAGCGCGACGTTCTACTCGGCTTTATACGTAAGTTGATTGTGATCTTGTGAGATATTTGGCGGGGTTTGGTGCTGACGTTGGGGGATTAGCCGGTTGGCGGAAGCCCGAATGCCGAGTCGTTCTTCCAGAGTTATATGGCAGCCCCGATTACACTGGCGCTGTTTCTTTTCTGGAAGGTGTACACCAGGGACTGGGGTTTTGGAGTTGATCTGCGGAGTGTTGACCTGGACAAGGGCAGGCGGCGGGAGGAGGAGCTGGAGGTTTACGAAGTTGAAGAGGTTGAGAAGAAGACTCCGATGCGAAAGCGAATCCTGGGTTTCTTCTTCTGAGGAGGCCATGTTAAGTGTTCACTGTCGCTGTAAGCGCTAGTGTGGAAGTTTAGCATCACATATGGGAGGTAGACTGAGCGTGTTGGATTCTTTCATTCTGTGGTATCAAGGGGCTGTAACCAGGCGTATTTCGCTGTTCAGGCGTGCAACCTTTGCAGGCGTGCATAAATGCTCCCTTTCCAATCTTCACGGTCTGATAGCTGGTTGCACGTCAATCTCGCGACCTTTCTTCAGGTGAACTTGATATTCCGATGCACGAGCATGCCAAAATGCCTGGGCAGCCTGGCTAGTATTCACTTCTTAAGTTGACGCCCTCGTCGAATCGCCCTTCAGAAGCCGTCCAACGGGGCGAGGAGCGCCTTAGAATGGTGGGTATCAGGCCAACTTTGGGTACGTAGATGGCCTTGCTTGAGCTGTTGGGAATCCATCATTTCTTGTGCTTGAGAAGGCAATGACGGCCCCACTTGCGTTGAAACTTTTCGGGGATGAAGGGCAGGTCTGGAACCCAGAGTGCTCTGGCGAGGAAGTGTGTGTTGGCCGCATCCAGGAACGGAACACATTTCACAATCTCCCAGTGCTCTTCATCGGCAATGTAGTCGGGCTCGTTCGGCGGCAGGGGGTCGTTTCGCTCGGGGTACTGAGTATCGACCAGGAATCCGCAGGTCCTCTGGTCAGCGTACTTGCCCATGTCTTCCTCGTTCCTGTCGTTCATACCCTTCGTGGGCATCCAAGTACCGCTCCAGAAACCGAAGCCAGTCCGAGCTTCAGCAAATTCTCCAGGAAGCAGTCCTCGGAACTCGGAGCGAACGAACTTGGCGTGCATGTCGCGGGGCAGGAAGTAGGAAGATGGGAAGCGGTACCACTCCTTGCCGAAGCACACGTTATCACCACGGAGGCCGAGCCCCTGTTGACCGCTGACACCCGCTCCAAGTGGCGAGTAGAGCCTCATCGGGGCAGAGTAGGCGGACCAGATACCGTAGACACGCGAGAGTCCGATGTCGAAGGACAGTAGGAGCACCAGACTGACGGTGAAAAGCTTGAGCTTGGCAGGAATCTTGCCAACAAGAGTCTTAGGGTCCGAGTTGCCAAGAGCCGCCAGAATGATGTGCAGGGACATGGCAGCATTGAGAGCAAGAAAAGGGTACGCGGGGTACATGAACCGCTCTTCCTTGTGAGGCTGAAGGGTGAAGATGCCAAGCCAGAGGTAGAAAGGCGAGATGAAAACCAGCGCGCGCAAGCCTGTCTGAAAGCCTTGTCCTGAAGGTGAAACCAGCTTCTGTAGGACGAAAAGGGGGAGGCAGACAAGGGCCAAGATGAACCAAATGTTGAAGTTCAGGGCGAGGTTGCGGAAGTAAAAGTCCAAAGGCTCAGTACCGTATAACTCTGGGCCACCGGTCTCTGAGAAGATGTTGTACTTGACAATGTTCCAAGATGCGACCTCGACCTTCTTATAGAAGAAAGTGTTGATGCATCCATCAAAGAACTAGATATGTTAGATACGGTTTACACCACAGATCTCAACAAGAGGCTTACCATAACGATCAAGCCAGCAATCACACCCCTGACGACGCGGATGATAGCCTCAATGAAGCGATCCTTGTCACTCAGCGCAGCGAAGACGGCCTCCTCAATGAGGAAGGGGAAGGAAAGGGCGGCAGCAAAAGGCCATCCTACGACAGCTCCAACAGCAAACCAGAAAATTCCCTGAGCAGTCTTTAGTCCACCGCGCCAGTTCATGAAGGACGAAGCGCCCAGCATGGCCATGTACATGGCAAAGCTGGAGGGCAGGTAGGCGGTGCTCGCATGGAAGTTGCCTGCGCTGAAGACCGTGGCCAGGATGAAGAAGAGACCAATGCGCGCATTGAGGGTGAGGCTGATGACACGGAACAGCAGGGTCTGGCACAAGGCGCAGCCGAAGGCCAGAGCATATCGAATGAAGTAAAACTCGCCAACCTGGGTCAGTCAGTATGAGGCCGACAGATTTGGTATCGTGGGAGACACATTGGACTTGCCTTGGTAGACTGGGGCAGCAGACGGCGGATGTTGCCGACAATGGCATGCAGACTAACGTAGAGCCAGCTGCGAATGGCATATGTGGGAGAATACTCCCATGTCTGGAGGCCGTAGCCGTGGGAGAGGTAGTGGGTAGGCTCGTAGTAGTTGAATGTCTCGTCGCAGTCTTGGATCGGGGCGAAGAGCGCGGAGATTATGTTGGCAGCCAGAAAGCAATAAAAGGCTGAGATGGGCTCGATAGCGAAAGGGCTGGGCGGCCTATCGCGAGGGTCTTGTTAGTGGGCGTCGCAGGAGTGGCTGCGCAAGCAGCTGGGAATTGAATTGGACAGCTTACTTCTTTCTGGCATGGCCGGCTTCGGGGTGGACGAACTCCCTCTGTGGAGGAGCAGCTTTTGGCGGCATCGTGGCGGGTTGTCACGGTCGGAGTGGGAGAAACAACACGGGCCGTCGAGACGATCAGTTGTGGTGATGCCACGGAGCTCCAAATCTCAACAATTCAGATTTCGGGGAGCTGTGACGCCACAGCTTCTCAATTGACAGGGGTCTAGACGGACAGTTCTGATATGGCGGTCCACACTGTATTGAGCTGCAAAACTAGGGTTGTGACATACAGTGTCAACAGCAAGCTGACGGCGGAGAATTTGGATTGGCCAAAGCTGGTGGATCGGAGCTGCAGCTGGCGCACAGACCAAGGGTGTGATGATGACGAAAGAAAACAAGCCGAAGATTGTGGCTTGACACCAACAGGGAAGTCCGGATTTAGCGTCAGGTGGTGATGAAAGAGCGTCTCGCAGATGCGCGCCCAATGAGTCCAGAGCAAGGCAGGACACCATTTGCCTGGCTACTCAGCATTTAGCACTTAGCACCGTGGACGATTACCTAGTTGCTGCATCAGCGCATCAGGCCATCCGCACTGGTTAGCGGCTGGTGTTTTGCTCATACTGGGCTGCAGCCAGAGAGCACGGATTCTATTCCGTCGTCTCATCTCCCTTTACCTGAAGGTGCTGGGCTCAGATGTTTCCGCCCCGTCGGTGTCAAGGTGAGAAGAAACGATGGAAAGTAAACAAAAATAAAAGGACCAGAGGGTTCATCTTTCCATGCGCAATAAACGACATGTGAGAGCTGTCGCATTGATGATTCGCAGGTGACACTTGTCGCAGCAAAGAGCCCTGTCCAAGGCCGTCATAAAATTTGGAGCCCTTCACTTCTCAGCGAGGGAACAGTCCGCAGATCTGCCGCTGAAGTGCCCGGGACCCTGGACTGGAGTTCAGCTGGGTTGGTCGTCGTACCGCTGTCTTGCTTTGCCGGGGTCACTGTAACCTTTCCTCCTTCCCGCCGCCGATGACCCCTCCCTCTCAATTCCGTGTCAATTCAGCGCGGTCCCGGCCACTCCAGAGTCCAGCGAAAAAAAGGGCAGCAGCTGGCCCGACCCCGACCAAAGGGAAGCACAGAGAAGGAAGCAGTGACGCACTGACGCACCGACCACCGCTTGCCTGAGTCCAGGCTCCATTTTCCTCCACCTCCACCTTAACCAGCCACTCCACCGCCCGCCATCACCTCAACTTCTTGCGCATTCTGGCCAACTTTCCAAAGTCAACTCCAACACCACCAGAAAAAAGACACACGACACAGAGCTTTGCACTGCTTCGCAACTTCATCATCCTTTGCGAACCTGCTGATTATCAGCACCAACAGCTGTATACCGCATTTCACGCCTATCGCGCCCACCGCCAGAAGAATATTGCAAGATGGCACCCCCTCCGCCCGCCAGCGTCCCTCTCACCCAGAGGCTTCTGCTTCTCGCCCAGACCCTGCAATGTATGTCGATTTCAAACTCCCGTCTGCATGTCTGAGTGCGGCATATGCTAACCGTCTATCTTCAAACAGTCGCTTGGTTTGCCGGGTACGTACAGATCATTCCGTTTGACCTTCGAGCTTTCATCCGTATCCCTGCGACCCGAAGAACATGCTGGTCGCGCCTGCGGAGAAGGCCGGGGGGCCAGGGCTGCGTCTTTAGCGATGAGAACTTCTTCCTGGGCTCGGCACTTGCTAACGACGCGTTCGCCAGACACCTGACTCTGATCTTGTCCGTTATTCGCTATTCCTTCTCCTACGTTACCTTCAACTACTACAGCAGAGTCGCCCGCTGGAGTTACCGATTGGCCTTCCTCTCCGCCTGCCTTACCTACGGTATTGTCGTCTACAAGACCCTGAGAGCTCGCAGCAAGGCTGGAGCTAAGGCGCCCCAGAGCCCCTTGGCTCTCATCGCCGACGAGAATGTCCAGTACCTTGGTGAGTTTCTTCGTTCGTTCTCTCCGTCTTGTCGCTGCGGCTAACTGGAATCTGCAGTCATGTCCCTGGTCTGGCTCTTCTCTCCCCAGTACCCCCTGGCTATGCTTCCCTACGCCATCTACTCCGTCTTCCACGTCGCCACCTACACGCGCGCCAACGTGATTCCCACCATCACTCCCCCCAAGCCCATCGCCCCGGCTGCTGGCGCTTCTCCCGGCGGAAAGCCCCAGTACGCGCATAACCCCATTGCCGACAAGATTGGCGCTTTCGTCAAGGAGTACTACGATGCGTCCATGTCCGTGGTTTCTTCCCTTGAGATCCTCCTCTGGGTTCGCCTTCTGCTCTCCGCCATCACCTTCCAGCGCCGCTCCTGGATTCTGATTGCCATCTACACTGCCTTCCTGCGTGCCCGCTTCACTCAGAGCTCTCACGTTCAGAACTCGTTCGCCATGTTCGAGTCCCGCGTTGACTCCGCCGTCGGCAACCAGGGTACTCCCCCTGCCGCTCGCCAGGCCTGGGACACTGTCAAGGGAGGCGCCCGCCAGTTCTACGCCTACACCGACCCTAACCGCTACCTCAGCGGTACCGCCGTCCCCAAGAAGACCTCCTAAGAGCTCAAATTGGCAGGCAGAATGCACACCAGTCCCTACGACTGGTGCATGATGCCCACACATCTTAATTATACGATATCGCATCAGTACCGGCTCGGCCGATGCGATGGGGCAGGCTGCAACTCCAGCCATGATAAGAATGTTTCCTTCCAGGGGAGTATGTAAGAAACGGTTCAGGGGCAAGGATACAAGGTAGCAACGGAAAGGAAAGAAGAGGAGATGTTTTACGGCCGACCATTGTTGTAACGGCTTTTCCGCGACTCATCCTGGCTTTTGGAGTGTCGGCGAGTTTAGGACCTGGACGAACCCCGGGTTGCGCTCTGCATTACACTATGATTTCAGGTTTCCCGTTTCGCTCTCTGGCTCTGGCCATTGTCTACTAGTTTGTTTGCGCAATACATCAAAACCCGCATGATTAAAGTACTCATTCCACATCGTTTGCTTCGCGCTGCGATGTGTGTGGGCGATGTTAATGTAACACCGATACAAGGGCTAAGCACATGTCGCCAAGCACCCGGGAAACGAACGCTCTAGACACCTAGCCACACCCAAAGTGGCGTAGCTCGGCCTTTCCCTCCCCTGGTTCACCCCACTATCAATGACGTCGCGCAGCCGTCGCGCAGCCGTCGCGCACACCGACGTCAAGCCTCGACAAGCTGCACGCGACCAAGGCGCAGGGGCAGCTAAGGAACCACCCGCAAAACGACAGGAGGCCTTTCGACTTGGATTGCACCTCCCTAGGCCCTTCATTTAATACAGCTGCACTGCAACAACCTTTTTATTCTTGGCGCGCGACCCCGTCCTAAACCTTGCTCCGCTTTCCAATCCATCCACGTCGCATTCAAGGTTTCGGGTTCTTCTTTTTTCCCTTTCGAGAAATGGCTTCTCTATTGCGACAAATCGTCGCGGGGCCTCGCGCAAGGCACGCCGAGTCCGACTTGGACTTGTGCTATGTCACTTCCAACATTATTGCCACGTAAGCTGTTCTTTGCTTCACAATGTTTGCAGGACACAAGAAGCTGACGATGATGTGCGAATCAGCTCCGGTCCATCAGGGACGTATCCCCAAAGAGCCTACCGAAACCCGCTCGACCGCCTCGTCACCTTCCTCGACGATAAACACAAGGAGAACTGGGCGATATGGGAGTTCCGTGCCGAGGGCACGGGGTACCCCGACGAGGAGGTCTACGGGCGCGTGAGGCATTACCCCTGGCCCGACCACCACCCGCCGCCGTTCCGCCTGATTCCCATGATCATGGCGAGCATGCGCAACTGGCTCAATGGCGGCGACCTCCAGCAGGGCGACGTGGCGGTCAGCAAGTCTGACGGCAAGAAGGTCGAGGGAGGCGATAATCAGAGAGTCGTCGTTGTGCACTGCAAGGCTGGCAAGGGCCGCAGCGGGACTGTTTCTTGCAGCTACTTGATCTCGGAGTGTGGCTGGAAGCCTGAGGAGGCGTTGACGAGGTTCACTGAGCGGAGAATGAGGCCCAAGTTCGGCGCTGGTGTGTCTATCCCAAGTCAGCTACGTACGATCACCTATGTAGACCGCTGGACACGAGGAGGCAAGAAGTATGTTGATCGCGCCGTTGAGATTATGGAGATTCATGTCTGGGGTCTGCGTAGCGGCGTCAAGTTCGATGTTGAGGGCTTCGAGGACGAGGGCAAGAAGATCAAGGTGTTCCACACGTTCAAGAAGAGCGAGAGGGTGGTTATCGAGGGTGATGCACCTAGTGGAGGGGGTATCGGGCGTATGATGACCGATTTGGCCAGCGTGGGAGTCAAGCCTACGGAGAAGGCCCCTGCGGAAGCACCTTTGGCGGAGCATGCCAATACCAACCACGCAAGGGATGGAGGAAAGAAGGAGGAGACAAAGGAAGACGGGGTGTCGAGGAGTAAGAGCAAGAAGTTGAGGAACGCCAAGACGACGTCACTTATCAGGGACCCGACGGCGCCTGGACAGCAGAAGAGGAGCGAGACGGAAGCGAATGGCAAGGAAGATGCTGAGGAAGGAGAGCCTGGTGGCATGGCCGTTATCCTCAAGCCGAAGGAGGCCATCCACATCCCGAACAGTGATGTCAATATCTCCGTCGAGAGAAGGAACAGGACGTCCGCTAGTATGGGCCTGACTATGGTCACAGCGGTGGCTCACGTCTGGTTCAACGTCTTCTTTGAAGGCAACGGCCCAGAACAAGACGGCAAGCCTGACGCCAGCGGCGTATTCGAGATTGAGTGGGACGCCATGGACGGTATCAAGGGATCCAGTAGGAAGGGATCGCGCGGATTCGACAAGATTGCCGTTGTTTGGCGAGTTGCGGACTCCCACCGCGCCAAGGATGGTGGTGATGAAGTCGGCCCTGCCGAGCGTGATGTCGTCCAGCAGCCTTCTGAGGGGTCGCCGGTTCCGCAGATGAAGGCTGCTGACTGGAAGGGCGGGAACAAGGAGGATCCCACAGCTGAGAAGCATCTTGGCCTGAGGACGGAGAGCCCCGAAAGCGCGGACGTGAGCCGGGCGAGCAGTGTCAAAGATGGTGTCGTCAAGGATGGAGATGAGACTGATTCGATGGAGGGTGTGAAGACCAGCGGACCGTATGGAGAAGAGATTGAGGCGGAGGATGTTGATGTCAAGAAGGTTGAGAAAGAGGTGGCGACTGAAAGCGTTAACAAGAAGGTTGAGCCAGGCCCAGAGTTGTTGGATTCTCCTGATACAGCGAGCGGGACGACTGCTGCTGGGAGCACTGAGATCAAGAAGTAGACGAGAGATGGGTGCATGCGTCGGGATAATACCATGATATGGAGGGAGCATAATGGCTGTAGATTTTCAATCTGTATCAATATTTTCACATTCTTCTACAATAATTACTGTTCGAAGGATCAAGAAATACAGCGACTCGAAGCTACAGACGCCCTACACCAGGCGCTGATTTTTTAACAGGGTCACTATCTTCACTATCTGGACAGTACCCCTTAAAGCCTCTGAGCCATGTGACTGAACAGCTTTCTTTCGCAAGCCCAAAATCCTCATGGATACTCCCAACACCTTAGCCGGGTTACACGCTTTAACATGGTGCGCGAACACTACATCCAGGCGATCTTTGCATTGCCTTAGGCGTTCTCGCAGGCATCTCTCAGGCGGCCACGTCAGTAGGTCAAGCAGGCTGGGGATGGTATCCGCCTCCACAAGTGCATATCAGGCTGCGGGGCGGGCCAATGAACATCATCGCTAGACCTCCTTCCAATGCAGAAATGTTGGATGCTGTAATCAGGCTCCAGAAGATCCCGATAATACTGTTATCCCCTTTTCTTTTCCTTCTTTCTCCCCAACCCATCTTATCAAAGCCACCTTCTTCGAGCAGCCTTTTATGAATAGTTGAGTAGTGATATTCTTTCTTTCTCCGCTAGCTTAATCTCATCATGGCTGAGCCCCTGAGTATTCTCGGCGGGGTTGCAGCCTCGATTCAGTTGGTCGAGTGCGCAACGACCGCATTGCTCGGGACGATCAAGTTCATCCGAGACCTCCGCGACATACCTAGGAAGATATCTTCCCGAGTCGACGATGTCGAGAGTTCGAGCGAGAGAGTCAACTACATTTGCAGACACATCATCGGCTCGGGATCCCTTACAGCTGACCATATCGGGCCTGAAGCAGTGGCCCGCTTGTCCTCTTTCTTCGAGAGCTTACGAATAGCTATCGACGAAGCGAAAGCTGTCCTCAAGCCGCTCATTGAGGCCTCAAATTCAGACAAACACACCAAAGCGTTGCGTTTGTGGAGTTCCCTGGTATCAACGACGCGAGAATCCAGTATCCTAGAGAAATTGCGAATAGTGCATCAGCTCAACTCGGAGCTCACCATCGAGCTAGAAATCGTGGGTCTCATGACCACAGCAGCAACCAGGTGCGTCAATTTCGGACTATTAGCTATGAATCGATAATGCATCTCTGTCTAATACTATTTCATTCTAGATCTACATTGAACCAGACGTCCTCTATGATAGAAAACCATCACGCAGAGGCCCTGGTGCATTTCGACTCCATGAAAGATACAAATGCATCTATTGCAGTGTCCGCCAACTCGATGAGGATTCAAACCAGTCGTATCAACTCTGGTCTCAGCCGTATTGCCACTACAGCAGACTCAATCCATCGCCACACATCGGAGATTGGCTCAAACATGCAGTCGCAGTTGCAAATGACTCACGAGAAAATGGAAAGCATGATCTATCAACAAGAGCTGAAAATGAGTGACGAGCTACGCTCCATTCGCGATGAAATACTGCGCGCGATTTCCGGAACCGAACCCCGCAGAACGGAGACATCGCATATAGGCGCTGCTAGTTCTGATGTTCACCATTTGACCCAGCAAGACCATGTCTTGTTGCATGACAATATGGCAATATCTTTGATGCGTTACCCAACAGCTATGAGAGATGCTTGGTGCCTATCTGTAGACAACAGAAAGCGTCTGGGGCACTGCCTATGTCAACCAAGAACTGCACGCAACATCACGAGGATATGGAGTCTCCGATTGGAGAGCTTACGAAGATCGGAGCATCAACAAGACTGTCCTTTATTTGGCTCTGGGTGCCAGGAATGGAGCAATTCGATGAGTGCCAGCCTGCACCCATTCTTCAACAAAGTGGTGGAAGTATCATTTGGCGCAATTACTGGGCCTGGCGTATGGACTATGTTGCCACCGTTAAAATTTCTGAGAACCATGCAGCGCTCAACATCGCCAATATTTCAAGCTTTTGACAACCTCCTGGAGTCTTGCACAGAAAAGGTGCCATCGCAACCCAACACCGAGAACCAACAAAGCGACTCACACCAAGTACTCTGGGCCAGGAAAACGTCGTTTAAGTCCCATTCTGGAAGCCTGGTGGACTTTGCGACTTTCCTAAAGCAACAGACGAGTTCGAAATTTCATGGAAGTACCGGACAAGGGAAGATTTGGAAGCGATTAATCGGATGCTTCGACAAAACATATCGCACGGAATATTTTCTGGATCAGAGGCTGATGAGAACGGATTCACCGTGTTTTTCGTAAGTGCCAAAGCCGAAGTGAACTCCAAAATCTGACCTCACCATCGACAGGAATTTTGCAATCTTCTTGTATCGCTTGGTGATCAATGGAAAGACTTCGAGCCGCAATTGAGGGGTTTGCTAAACACGATTCTGCGATCAAACGTCAACCTCCAGGCTACGACAACATGTAGGGAGGAATTAAGGCATGTAGGAATCGCGAACTATCATAGGTAAGAAGTATACCACGAGATCTCAAACCTCGTTTAGCAGGCTGGGCTAAATCGCACCTTTCATTAGTGCCTCTTGGTGCTGCAAACAAGTCACCGCAGCTACGTATCTTATTGACAGGAAGTATATATTTTTCCCGCGTACTGATTGGGAAGTACCTTTTCATGAAGAATTATTGGATGCGGGTGCGTTCGAAAGTACGTCTAACTAGCTTAAAGCAACTTTGCGAGCCCACAATTTGACAATGAATTTTGATGCTAGCACTTGATTACGACATGCTGAGTCTGGCTATCATGAAGCGGTCACTTGATGAAGTGAAAGTTTTGGCACGTAGAATTCCAGTCGGGTCCCGAACAAGTGGCGTCAGTGATGATTTACATGTTTCCTACCTGCAGCTCGCCATAGGATGGATTGAAGGGATCGAATTTCTCGTCGCAGAATATTTCAGCAGGGCCGCAGCAGAAAGGTCGGCATGCAGCGCTCGAGATGCCGCTTCGCTGCATGCGCTGTTGGATACAACAGAGAAAAGGGTAGACACTTCATTGGAACAACTCCTATATTGGTCAGTCGCTGTAGAGGATGACAGCTCGACTATAGGACATGCTGTTGCGTCCGGCAGCCGCGATGTCTTGAGAACATTAATAACGGCGTTAAGAGACCGACGAATGCATCTCTATTACACAGCCCTAGAGCTTTTCTCAGCAACCGAGATCAGGCAAACAAATCTCACGGAGTCGACATTTTTAAACGGCAACGCGGAGTGTGCTTTCAAGCTGCTGAACGAAAAGCTAGTGAGCCTCTTCAATATTTCTTTGAACGCAACACTTGAAATCCCGCCCGTGGACTATTCTGAGGTATCATCTCCATACCACTTTATAGACGACCCCTGGCAGTTCAATCCTCGGAACGCGTCTCTGGAAACCGTTGCAGATGTTCTAGATGTCCTCTATGAGTGCGGTTTCGTGAAGGTTGACAAAATCGACAAACGAGGAGAAACACCGATGTTTGCAAAGATTCGAAGAACCTTTTTCAACGCCTGGGTAAAGAATCACCACCCTGGCGCAGAAGATATTGCGGAGTGGTTTGTCACCCACGGTGCAAGTGTGATAAATCGTTCTGAAGTGGGTTGGCCGAACGTTCTCTTTTACCTCGCCTTTAGCGGGTCTGAGAAATGGCTTGAGTGGTGGTCCGAAAATTGGGCGGGTTCTAATACAAAAGATGCTGTCCGTGACTTGCATCTATCTTCAGATACTTGCAGGTGTTACTGCTCATCTTATGGATGCATGTCCATACATCTGCTTCTCCGCTGCTATCAGCGAGGTCGCGATCGTTTCGTACACTACATTGGTCGAATCGAGTTGCCCCGGCGCTGGATACATAAATGGGACATTTGTGAGGTTCAAGGAGAGATTCTGATGAAAGAAATGACTCGGTTGGAGCTTTTCGAGAGGCTGGGGATGGCATATACGTGTTGCAGACACGTTGAAAGCTCATACGGAGCTTATAGAGGTTCTTTCGAAGTCAAGTATATGTCAGACTCAGATCAGCAACTGATTACAAAGCGACGATGCAGAGCTGATGGCACAACTCGAATGTCTCATGGAACACTACGAACAGTGGAGATCACTGTTTGGGGACAACTTGGAGACCTTTCACGGTGTCTGGTGGAATGTGGTTGACGACATATTGCCACCGCTGCTACCAGTTGAAGAATGCTATTCATTGCACATGGCTCCTGACGCGATGACAGAAGCAGTGCAAGAAATCTATCGCGCCAACGGAAGGGAGTCGAGAGAGAAAAGAGAGAAACAGGTACTGTGCCGGAATGGGTTTGAACATCTTGAAGACTTTCAAACAGTCATTGATATCCATTTCACGAAGAACAAGCTGAGGATCTTTGGGGATGGCGATTGATGTCTGAGAACAGAATCGGAGTTGAAGCCGTGGCGTGCCTTGTTACATTACTGCGGAGGACTCTTGGTTCGGCGTCCCTGCACCGCCATCTGGAGGAAGTTTGCAAACTCTGAAGCAAAATTGATACACGAGAATCTTCTGCACTTTTTTACAGGTGCTTTAAATTCCAATGCAGATTGCCAGGATTTACGTGTAGCTCCCCCTACAACGTGCAACAGTTGAATATGCTGCACTCATAATCTTGAGAACTATATATTTGTTTCCAAGGATAGGACTCAAGGTCGTTGTAGGTATGTCTGATGTGCAATAGTATGATGAGATATGGAATAAGCTAATTAGTTCTACAAAGGGTTTGTTGTCGCTTAAATGTCTCCATTATTTGAGGAGGTAGGTACTTGCAATTGATTTCTACTATAACTTCTTAGCTCCTTCTGATACCATTGTGGACCAGGGGCTTCATGGTTGAAAACGCATATCTAGCAATCTGCCAGCTCCCATGCTCTTTCTTCATGATAAGCAGCTCCTGATTGGCATGCTCCTCTGACTCCTGTGTCGCCAGCATCGTCTTGGTCCCCTCAGCTGTAGTCCTTGCAAATGCCCAATCTGGTGACATGACAACAATCTCATCAATAGAAAACTTGATGACAAGTTGGATGCTAGAGAATATGCGTGTGTAGGACTCGCGAAGAGCTGGAGTGCCTGCAGCGGCTGTGAAGTGAGGCGGCATGATCACGCCATCGGAGGTGTAGAGGGCGACAGCTTCTTCCACGTTACGACTCTTGAGGGCCGCGCCGTAAGCGTGAAGAACAGCCGTGATGCTTTCTGTTTCGGATGAAGACACTTGGATACGTCAGCAGACACTGGTGCAGGGCGGGGGAACAACATACTAGCGAAAATAAACTCTGTTCATGTATAAGCGAGGACTTTATTTGCTTCTTTACAACATTTTCTTCATCTTAAACTCGATGAGACTTTGATTTAAGTTATACCACGATGAATGGTAGGTAGGGTGGGGTGGCTTATCATGGCCGTAAGTGGGAGACGAAGACAGAAGATGGGGGTGGGGTCTGTTTTCCCACTTCTGAGTGATGCATCTCCGCCTGTAAGTGGGTGATGGTGAAAAATGGGGAATTAGAATATTTTCAAGGGAGAGGTTTCCCGAGGCTCAACTGAAAGAAATTGATTCTTCGTTTCATCAAGTCTAACGGTAGGTGGCTTGCTCTATTCTCCGCGGGTCAGCCTGATCTCCCCTACCTCCCAACGGCGGATGATGTACAGCCCCGCAATGGAAGCAACCGCAACGTATTCAAGTATTACCACTCCTCTAAGGCGAGCTTGGCCTCGACTAATGAACAGGGAACCGGGGGACCCGACTGACATGATGAACGGCTCTTTCAGCTTGGCGAAGTCACCGTGCAAACCTTGCATTATCTATTGCACTGCGTACATCCGAGAGCAGCAAATGCGATGAAGTGATGAGAATGGCAATCATTGAGATTTATGCTGGCTCGCGGGGGCTGAAAGTAATCCTTCTCACCAGGTTGCAAATAAATCGCGCCAGTATTCATGTAGCATAATTTCCCCACAAGGCATTTTCCCAGAGTCTTGTTTTCCCAAAGTCACAAGACTCTGGCCGCCTTCCCCAACACAACGCAGAGAAGTAAATGTGGAGGCTGCGGAGGATGCGAGTTTGTCATGTTGGCGTTCTTCACTAAGGTGTCTTCTTAATCGTATCGTTTCCGATGTTCCCTGAATTCGGTGACTCGGGTATGGACTCATCACCCTAAGCGACCTTGACTGAGCAACTGTCAACTTGCGGCCGTCACGGCGGAAAACCCGAGCTTTCAGGGCCAAACCTCGTCATCAACGACCGAAACACAAACTTACCAAAGTAACAACCTAGTATATACGGAGTCTCGCGCTTGCGGACGGAAATTGCAGCCGTGAACCAAAACAAAACTCCGGTTCTCTTTTGGTTCCGCCTAGTTCGCTTTAGAAAACTCAGAATATCTGCCATCTATGCAGCCTCCAAAATACTTGGAAGAGCTGACCGTGGGCTATCATCACCGTTCTCGCTGAACCCGTGGATCTTCGTCACGCTCCAGGACGACACTCACTGGAGCGTGCCTGCCATCACGCGTTTCGCCTTCCCAAGGAGGTACCACCCAACCCCGGGAGGCGCCACCCTGATATGCTGGAAGGAGAAGGATGCTCTGCTGTTCACTACCCAAGTATTCTCCTTCCCCCCAAGCTGAGATGGATATAAATTTGAAATAAGTGGAAGAATCGCCAACACAGTACACAGTAGTCCCAGTGATGATACACAAAAAGTTGACCTGAGCGGGTTCAGCCTCACGGCTGCCTGGTGCTAAGAACAACGGGAAAAAGTGAAAATCTGAGGGACAGTTTGACTCTATAAAATTGGGCGGGGGCTTCTTTTTTTATGCTGCTTTGAGGGTGCTCATAGAGGTATCGGACGATAGCCTTGACTATGGCCTTCTTCTACCATATGTGGCTCGGATATGCACCTTTGCGGTGCCTGGGTAAAAGGGGGCTAAAGTCTCGGTGTCATGGTATGCCGATCGCAGCCTCTGAGGTGACGGGTCTCTCATGGTTAAGCCCCAGGTGACATTGTACTCAGAAGTCAAACTTCCTCTCCATACATATATTGGCGGTTCCAGCGTGTAAGGTCTGGTTCTGGTGAGCATTTGGTAGATTCATATCGAAGCTGTCCATTAAAAGGGACATAAAGGTAGCGAATCGCACGACACGGCCTGCAGTTGTGTGACAGTTGATTTTTACATTCGAACTTTGGACAACACCCTGACGGTAATCTTGGAGACAGGCCTTATAAAATCGAAAGGGTGCTGGTGTTTGAATTGTTGGATTCCTCCGGTCGATGCAAATGATCTGTTGCCCCCCCCCCCTCCCCCCTCGCCTTTCATAGAAGCAGAACAATTACTTAGAAGCTGTCACCGCCGCATTGCTGGTTGACATCATTCAATGATTGTAGGATGCGAAGCAAGGTGACAGAAAGTCCGAACACCAGAAAGTGCGGCAAGAATTGACAGAGCTCGGATCACATATGAATAGGGCGACTGCTAAACCATAGACTGTGGTGTGTCGAATCGTAGGTATCCTCAGCGATGGGTCTTAATACCGAAGCCACTTATCAAATCTCTTGTCGTTCGAACATAAGCGATCATACAGTAGCAAACCTCAAGTAGCATCGACAAGCGTTCCATCTCACTCTTGCACCCGATTGTACGATGGCTTTCCCGTATCTATCGGATTTTCGGACAAATCCGCGGGAGTTACCGCGGCAGCATCTAGGTTGGCTCCTAGAAACGCCGTTCCTGGATTGCCGCTAGCTTCGTACACTTTCTCACACAACCGGCGGGATGATTGGTGGTATCATGCCAAAACCCAAGCTTAAAAACTCTATTTCCCCTTCCCTCCTTGCCGTTTCGTCTCACCCATCGAAGCTGTTCCTGGTCAGGGCCAAGACTGATACGTCCGCGAGACATTTTCGCCGGGCGGAAACGCGAATTTGGTGGCTTGTCGCCCTGATCAAAGTTCAAAAGCTTTCTTGACTCAGGGTTGTCGCCGTGTCGTGATGCGTGGCAGATGCCCCTGACAAACGGTATTCAATGGGTCAGATCAGTGGTTCGACGTTTAAAAGTATGCTGATGGCAGCAGTTCCTCTCGGATAGGTCAAGCAATCTGTGGACGAGCTCCTGTCACAACACGGACATTCCAGAGGTAGTCGTTCGTCAAGATGGACTACATGTTGATCCTCAGCCTATTGCTGGGTCTCCTCCCATGCGTATCGGCTGGAATCGCGGCGATGATCCCGCAGCCAGTTGGTCCCGTGCAACAGGATCTACCGGCCCAGATCACATGGAGCGCTTGCCCAACCGATATACGGCCGTTCCGCGGAGTCAACGCCACATCGCAGCTTCAATGCACCAACTTCTCAGTACCTCTCGATCACAACAATGTACAGCCGGACAGTCCTAAGATCCAACTGGGTATCGTCAAGTTGCCCGCCACTGGAAAGCGTGTTGGCAACCTCTTCGTGAACCCAGGAGGGCCGGGTGGCGCCGCATCGAGCATGGTCCTTGGAATGGCGACAAAAAGGCTTTATATCAGTGACGCAGTGCGGGAGTCCTTCGATATCATCGGAATGGATCCCCGAGGTGTCGGCTTAAGTACACCGCAGAAATGCGACACCAACCTGGCCAATCAGCCAAGCGAGTTCGTTGCGACGACGCCAGAAGGATTTCAGAAGTTGTTCGATTACAACAAGGCTCTCGGGGAATCATGCCGGGCTATGACTGGGCCACTAGGCCACTTTTCGATCACATGGACACGATATTCGTGGCGAAGGATATGGAGGCTGTAAGAGTTGGTAAGTCATGCCCTGCCTTTGTCTGCCATAGTCAACGTATATGCTGACTGGGTCCAGCTGCCGGAGGCGAGCCGATGAACTACTTCGGTGTATCGTATGGAACACAATTAGGAGCACAGTATGCTGCTTTATTCCCCGACACCATTAGAGCCATGGCTCTCGACGGCATGCTTCAGCACACTGGTGCCTTTGCGTCCAACATCATGACGCAGGCAACCTCCTTGGATGCGACAATCCAGGACTTCTTCAGATTCTGTGAAGCCAACGCCACAAATTGTGGGGAGGGTGGCCAAGACATCAGACAGACTTGGAATAAAATCCTTGAAGTCGCTAATGCCGGAAACCTGAAGGCTGCAGAGTGCGATGGAACAGCCAAGACCAGGTGTCTCCCCCTCGCTACGGCCAACAACGTGATAGGCGTCGCTCGGTCTACCCTAGAATTCCCCTCAGAGCGCAAAACATTTGCGGAACAGCTCAAACTCGGAGCCACTGGAAATGGCTCTTTCTTCAGCCCGGGGCTCTTGTCAGGAGACATTTTTACAGACAGCGGCTCGTTGTCCATTACTAATGTTCAATGCCAGCATGGTCACTTCTTCGCAGCCAAGAGTCATATCGAAGTGCAAAGAGTTGCTGACGTGACGAGGGCCTTCACCGTTACGCCTGGTATGGGTGAATTCTGGCATCGAGTCATTGGTTGCACTGGGTATCCTGTAAAGATCACCAACCCGCGAAAGGCTTTGAGTGTCAAGGCGACACAGAACGCTGTTCTTCTCGTACACTCTCGCTTCGACCCCGCCACAAGTCTGGTGTATGCCGTGGGAATGACGGAGGAGTTCCAGAATGCGACGTTGATATTGAGGGAGGGGTCCGGGCATACTAGCTACCTCAACAAGGGCGATGCGTCCAGAGCGGTTGACGACTACCTGATCAACCTGAAAATCCCGCCAGCCGGGACGGTACTTCCAAGTTAGTTTGTAGATGATATAGAATGAGACATGTTTCTGACGGATTTTCTTCGATACTCCCGTGTGACTTGTTCCTCGAACGCAGGGCCGGGCCGTTGTATGGTAACACCCTCGTCGCACTGGAAAGATTTACTAGATCGATTCCTAAGGCCCTCACGACATTGACCGAAGATCAAAAGGATTTGCCTGAGTGATGTCATATAAACATTGAGCTACGTACATACATGATGGCTTCCGTTTGAGCAGAGAGCCACGAAAACTGAATACAAGAATCTTTAAGACACAGGAAAAATGGTATACTATAAAACCTTCGTCCACTGCTGGATATTTTCTTGGTATAGTTGGAAAGGAGTCCCTTATTACGTGTACGGTGGGGTCGCGCAGTTGCTCGGGCAGATTCTTGGCTTCATGGGAAAGTGGTCTCAAGAGGAGGCCGTCGTCGGAGGTGCCTTGAGGACCCACTCTCCAATCATCTTGACCGTCTTTTGCGTCTTGATCTCGGCGTCTTCGAGCAAAACAGGGTCACGGACGATGCCATCCAGGTGCTGGTCAAATCCGTGAACGGTGTCGGGCACGAGCAACCACCTATATCGACTTCCATCAGGGTTAGAAACCTCAAAGTGGAACCTCTCGTCGTCTAGGATGAGCTCGCCCTTCTCCACGGTCTCTTCCTTGCCCACGACAGCGGGAGGGGCCGGACGCCCAGCCAGACTGTGAATCAGTCGCTGACCCTCGTGGGCAAGCAGATCGAGCTCGCAGCCGATCATGAAGACTTGTTTTGGGAAAGCGTCCTTTGGCGCATACGCAGGGCTTAAGAGCGGGTTGCGAGCGCTTTCGCCCGGAACCTTGTAAGACCAGTCGAACACAGGGGCGATGCTAAGTAGGAAGTCCTTCTCCTTGGCGCGGAAACCGCCCAGATCAGGCTTGTATCGTCGCGACTTGGCCTTCTCTTCCGCCTCGAGGGAGAGATCCGTACAAGGATACAGTGGGACGATAGCCGACAGGTGCTTCTTCACTGAAGCCAGCTGCGAGACCGCAAGACAAAGATTTCCGCCAGCAGACCAACCCGCCAGAGCAACTCTGGTCTTATCTATGGGCAGGGACTCATCGTTCAAAGAGGCGAGGAAGAGCTCTTCGCAGTCATGAATCGGGCCTGGGAACGGGTTGCCAGGCGCCTTGGCGTAGTTGAGTCCAATCACCATGGAGTGATGCTGAGTAGCGTACGCAGCGTTCCAGTCATCGTTGTCGTCGGGAGTTCCGAGCACGAAACCACCTCCGTGGATAGTGAAGAGAACAGGCAGCTTATCCTTGGAGGTCTTGTCAAAGCACTTGGGGAAGAAGATTCTGGAACACCTGTCAGCTGCAGGTCTCTTACAGACGAAGGATTTGTTTTAGCCGCTGGCTGCATGCATACCTGACAGGAAGATACGGTCGGCACTCGTACGTCTTCACGAAGTCGGGGCGATGCTCAGACGGAATGATGCGTGCTTTGACGTCGCGGAGGAACAGCGCAGGCTTGACCACGAAGTTCTGGATCGCGAAAGCCGTCGCGCCATACCTGACCTTGGACAACAGAGGCGCCTCTTGAATGATCTGCGACTCGTCTGCGGGCGCGCCCGTGGTCGTTGCCGTCGCCTCGGTGGTCGTTGCGGGATTATTCTGAACTTCGGCCATCGTGAAGGGCTCGCGCGCGTGCGACTTTGGGTTCGGTTACGCAGATGCTTGTGTGTTTGCAGGCAGAGGGGACGACGCGGGCGGGGTTGGGATGATCAAGGTGAATGGTGGGACTTGGCCCGGTAGTTGTATCTTCATATGCACCTCGGTCTCGCATCCTGGAAGCATCCGGGGCCATCACGAGATCCATGCCGAGTACGAAACAAATACGAAACGGACTTTCTCGAATTGCGAGGCCGACGTCATGACACACAAAAGCAATCTGGCGGGGTTTATAAGATTAGTTGCCCCCCGCAACGATTCGCCTTCATTACGATGGCGTTCTTCATCAATTCGGCCGAACCACTGGAGAAAGTGAGGGTAATAGAGGGTCGCTATGATCGCGCAGTCGAGACCCTGCAGAACTTGAACCCTTGTCCACTGTTCGAGTTGCTCCACTAAAACTCCAGCATTGGGGAAATCCTCACGAGCACAGCTACAGTCCGTTGCACTGACAGCGTCCGCCCCCCCTTTTTTTCCCCGCTTATGCAAAAACATGAAAAAAAGCCAATTTTACGCTGTAACGCGTATTTTTCTATATCGTATATAAAGCGTATTAAATCTATCGCTAGTATATTAATTACTATTAATTACTATAGTTATAGTAGTATTTAAACGTATAATTATATAATAAAGATATAAAGTATATATCTAATACCTCTATAGTAGTTAATTTATTTATAGAGATATTACTTATTTAGCTAGTTACTCTATCTTTATACTAATTAACTAGTAAAAGGTATATTTTATTTTTATAGAAAATTAAAATAATATTTACTAAGGAATAAAAAAAGAAACTTATTATATAACTTTATATATCTATATAATATATAGTTTATATAGCTCTAAGTAATATAAAAGTATACTAAGAAGTTTAATATAGTTCTTTAGAGTAAATAGATTTAGTAGCTAATAGAAGTAATAACTATTTTAAAAATTTAGCTTATTTATAATATAAAAGTTTACTATTATATAAGTTATATTTAGTTACTAATTATTTACTACTAGTTAGTATATATCTATAATTTGTTATACTAAATATATTAAAAAAGATACTAAGTAATAATAATAATATAATAGCGCTTAAAATATTAAATCTATAGCTATTAGTAATTATAATAATACTACTATTTAAAAACTAAAAAACTTATAAGTTAGTAAATATTATTAATTATACTAAATAAATAATTTAATAATATAGATTATAATATAATATTACTAATAAGGTATAGAGATATAAAAGATATTACTATAGTTAATAAAAAATAGAAATCTAATATTATATAAAGCTTCTTAAACTACTATAGTACTATAGTAATTTATCTTTTAAAGAGATATAAGAGTTCCTATTTAAAGCTTTTAAGATTTAGATTAGTTATTCTATAATTAGTTAATAGTTAAACTCATCTAGCTAGATAAATAAGAAGTCTATAATTATTACTACTTAGTAAAATAACAAACTATAATATAAATACCTATACTATATATAATAATATTACTTTAATTAGTTAGTATTTATTAATAAATCTAATATTAATAGGGATACTTATTAATATATAACATTCTTTTATAATAATAATAATAATATAAGAATAATAATAACGCTTAACTTATTTTAATATTCTATAATAAATAAACAAATAACATTTAAGGTATAAAACCTTATATAAAAATACTCTATTTATTATACCTTATAACTATAATATTGATTATATAATATATATATTTATATAAGTACCTTATATAATTAGCAGTTTAGTAGGTTATATTTTAGGTTATCTTTTCTCTCACTTTTCCCTACTAGGGGATATAACCTACTAACTATATTAATAGGAATTATTATAATATATCACTTCCCTTATTATTATCTATATAATTAAATACTTTTTAATACTTTAGATTATTACTTTTTATTATAATATAAGCTTATCTATAACCTTATACTATATAGATATATATACTACGCCTCTACTTATATTTATACTTATACTAATAAGTTATAAGCTTAGCTTAGAAATAACTTCTATTCCTATGATTTCTTTACTTCTCTCCTACTTACTTATAATACTCTACTTTTACTTAAAAGTTATATATACTAAAAATTAATTCTTTAAACACTTTTCTATTTATACTACTTTTATAGAACTAAAAATACTAACTAAACTAGTTATTTAGTTTTATAAGATTTATTTTCTTTAAATCTATATATTAAACTCTATTTAAATTAACTATACTTCTATTAATTTTTCTTTAAATAAATAAGTTTTTATTACTACTTTATTTAATTTATATCCTTTAAATTATCTCTTTAAACTACTCTTTAAGCTATTACTAATCTAGTTTAAACCTATACTTACTACTTAATAAACTTCTTCTTAACTAATTTACTATATAGGATATATATCTTTTTAATAAGATATAAATCTAATTAAAGAAGATATTAATTAAAAAGAAGGAATAAAAACTACTTTTTCTTATAAATTAAACCTTTTACTTCTAGGTTTATAACTATTATAACCTTATTATAAGAACTACTATACTATATATATAATAGCTCTTTAGTTAATAACCTCACTATTATTAATCTTTTATAAGGTTTATAATTATATATTATATCTTATTAAGGTAATAATAATTAATCCTAAGATCTAGTTTCTTAAGTTTATTAGCTTAGAGAACTATAAAGTATAAGCTATATATATTAAAGCTTTACTATATAGTAAAGATATTACTATAAACCTTATTAAGTCTATTTCTTCTAATAATAAAGATAAAAACTATAAAGCTTTAAGTTATATATAGTTATTCTATAATAATAAGCTTCTAAAAGTTATAAAAGATAATAAAGATATTAGAAGGGGGTAGAGTTCTTAGAATTTTTAGTAATTCTAACCTAAAAGTAAGAAGTTAGATAGGCGTTTTTATAGACGTTAAGCGTTATTATAAGAGGAAAAGGCTTATATAAATAAATAGAAACTTAGTTAACCTATAATAAAAAAAACTAAGTAAATAAATAAGAAATACACTTATTTTTATATAATTTCTTATTTTCTCTTAATAACTTTAGTAATTACTTTTTTAGAAAAGCTTTTAGGATTCTTTAGCTTAGTCTATAAAAAAAACCTATTAATTCTTACTTTTTAAAAATTAAATAAAAATAAGTATTTTTAAACTTCTCTAGTTTTAGCTAGTTCTATTTTTATCCCCTCTTTTAATCTCTAATATACTTCTTTAATTATTTAAAGTAATAATAGGGTAGAATACTATAGAGATAATATTACTAAACTTCTTTTTAATAGCTTATTTTTTCTTAAAAAATTATATAACTTAAGATATAAAAAGAGTAGAAAATATAAATTAAGTATAAGTTAGTTAGACTTATATTAATATATTTATTTTTATATTTTTTATAGTTATTTAGAAAATTAATATATAAGTATTTAGAGTATTCTTAGGGGTTTTCTATTTAAAATAAAATATTTAGTATAATTAATAAGTTTTCTCTCTTATCTTATTATAAAATTAATAACTAGCTTAGAAAAATATAAACTAAACTATTATAAAAAGTTCTCTTTATAGTTATTCTATACTACTTTATTAAACTAAAATAAAAAAAGCTTAGAAAAAGAGGTAATTTAAGTATTATTATATTAAAAGAAAATTTAGCTAATATATTTTTAACTTCTATTTTCCTAAAATAAAGAGTAATAACTTAGATATTTAGAATTAAAGATTAATTAAATTTATAGAAATTTAAAAAACCTTAAGAAGAAAAATATCTAGCTAAATAAAAAAGAGTAAATAAAGTTCTATATAAATTTAATTAATTCTTCTTATTAACTTACTATTTATTCATTTAAAATTATTATATATTACTTTATTATAAACTACTATAATAATAATCTAAAAATAACTAAAATAAAATAAACTTATTTTATTTTTATATTAAAAACTAAAGTTATAAAAATAATAATATTTATTTTACTCTTCTTATAAACTTTAAAAGAAATAAAATTAATTAATTTATTCTAAGAAAACTTTTTCTTTACTTAAACTTATTAAAAAGTTTCTAATAATATATTAACTAGTAAGGAGAAATATTAAAAAGTTTAAAAACTTAAGATCTAAGTGATATTTATATATAGAAATACTAAGATCTAACTTTCTTAAATTATAAAATACTATAAATATAAAGATATAAAAAACTAAAAAAGAAAAATATTATAATTATACTAACTTTTTAAAAAACAAAGAAGAGAACGTTTTCTAAGTTTAATTAAAAATATTTCTCTCTTCTAAGAATAATTTTATACTAACTCTATAAAAAAGAAAGTATATATATTTTTTTAGATTTCTCTCTCTTTATATTTTTAAGTAGTAAATAAATAACTAGAATAAAGTACTTCTTTTAAAGTTTATAGTTAATACTATAGTTTTATTATAGATTTTATTAAATTTTAGGTTTAATTTATAAAAGAAGAGAGTTATAAAGTAAAACTATAGAGAATACTACTAAATATAGCTAAACTTTTCTTATAGAGAGAAGAGAAAGAAATTTAAAATATAAAATAACTTTACTATTAGAATAGTAAAAAAGAGGAGAGATAATAAATATATATATATTTTCTAGATAAAAAAGAAAAATAAAAATAGAAATAATAGTAAGAGTATTTCTTTTTTTTTATCTCTCTTTTTATCTTTTATTATTCTTTTAAACCTATATTATAAGAATTCTTTTATTACTCTTTCTATTAATAGATTATTAGCTCTATTTAAGTTTTATATAATGTTTTATTTTAGCTTTCTTTAGTAAAGCTTTCTTTTACTTCTTTTTCTATTAATTTACTTATATTTTTTTTAAAATAGTATTACTAAACTTTAGAGTTTTAAAGATTTTAACTTTAGCTTAAAATAAATAACTTAAATTAGAAATAATAAATAATAAAGCTAACTTAGTTACTAGTAATATTTTAGTAAATCCTTTTATAGGTTTTATTTTTATTAATTTTAATAAAAGAAACCCTCTTTAATTTTAGATTTAAACTAGAGTTTTAAAATAATTATAGAAACTAAAGTTTTTAAAATTATAGTTTCTAAAAGTAGTACCTCTAGTATAAATATAATACTTAGAGAGAATTCTTTAAGAGAAAAGAGTATATAAAGCTATTTAAACTTTACTAAATTTTATTAAAAAGTCTCTAAAGTATATAGTTTAAAACTTTAAAGATTTAAAATACTATAACTTAAAATAGTTAAAATACTATTTTTTACTAAAAATAACATTTTAGACTTTTTTAAAAGCTATAAAACTATAATAGAAGTAGTAGAAATAACTAATACTTTAAAAGTATTAAGTATTATTTTCTATATAGATATACCTTTTTAAGCTAATAATTAAATAAAATTTAATAAGAAAACTTAGTTATAAGTAAAAATATACTTTATTTAGTATTATAAAGTTATAAATAAAGATTACTAAAAACTACTAAATAACTAGATTAATTAGATTATTTCTATAACTTTAATAATAGATAATCTAAACTATAAAATAGCTATATAGTTCTTATAAAAGATTAATAATATCTAAACTAAAGCTATAAGATATAACTTTAATATTATAACTAGCTTCTAAATTATCTATATAGCTATATTAAAATTTAATTAGTTAGCTTTAAATAGAATAGCTCTACTTATAAAAACTAGAATTTATAAGTTATTTAAGAGAAAGAACTTTAATAAGTTTAAAATTAATTTAATAAATTAGTTTAGTTTTAAAGTTACTTAGAAGTAAACTTTTTAGATTATTACTTCTACTTATTCTCTATTTTCTATACTTTTAAAAGTATTAAGAAAAGAAGCTTCTCTCTCTCTATAAACTAAAAGAAGTAAAACTAAACTTAACTAAAGTATTAAGAACTTCTAAAACTAGTTTTTAAACTAATAACTTTTTAATTTAATAAAAATAATAAATAACTAGAAAATCTCTACTAAAAAGATTACTTATTTTTCTCTAGTTATAGAAGACTACTATTTAGCTTTAGTTTATTTAGTTAAAGTTAATAAGAAAAATCTTAAATTTTTTTTTATAGTTTATATAATTAGTATTAGTATATAAGCTATATAGATTATAACTTTAAAAAAAGCTATTATTTTTAAAAAATAGCTAATAAAAAAAGTAGCTTAATTTAGTACTTCTAAAGATATTATTCTTATAGACCTTAAAATAATAAGTTTTTTATCTTTTAAATAATTATTATTTTATTATAATAAAATAATAAGTTTAACTAAGAAGCTATTATTACTTACTTTAAAAATTAAGATAGCTATAAAGCTATAAAAGCTTAAGTTATTAAGATTCTTAAATAGAATATTAGCTAACTTTAGTTTATACTTATTAGAGTTCTATAAAACTATAATAACTTTAACTTAATTAAATTCTTTTATAAGTTTACAGAAAAAGGAAGTATTATATTAAATAATAAAGTATTAAGTTAAACTTCTACTTTTTAAGTATTAGCTATTAATAAATAGAAATATAAAGATTTAATTTAATCTTCTTATTTATATAACTTAGTATAATTTAATAGTTTAACTAAAAGTAATTTATTTAATTTTATAGTATTTAAGTTTATAATTACTTAGTTAAAAATATATAAAGCTAACTTATTTTTATAGAAGAAACTAAAGTTACTAAATTTTAGAAAAGTTAAAAAGAAAGTTCTAAAGTCTCTTTTTAAGAAAGTCTATTTTACTATATAAGATATTAAAAACATTCTAACTATTTTAGAAAAACCTTTTTTCTTATAACTTTATTCTAAAAGTTATTTAGATTAATTAGAAAAGTTAGTTATAGAGAAGAATTTACTTTTTAACTAAGAAAAATAAAATAAAAACTTAAATATTAAAATAAGAGAAAAAAGCTTTTTTAAACTAACTTCTATATTTACTAATACTTTAGAACTAAAAAGAGTATTTAGAATAGAAAAAGAAGTAATACTTAGTAAAGTTATTAAAATTCCTTTTCTAAAACCTATTTTAAAACTATTTCTTTTAAAAAATAACTTCTAGCTAACTATATTCTTTAATAATAAAAATTAGAAATCTATTAAAAATAAGAAACTTATTAATAAACTTATTTTATATAAGCTCTATAGCTTAGTTAATTTACTAATTAAAAATATTTATAAGATTTAGCTAGAATATAGAGAAAAGTTTATTAAAAAGATATATATTTTTATAAATAATCTAAAAGGAGTTATCTATATACTTATTTTATAAACTTTATAGATTTTACTAAAACTTTAAAGAAAAAAACTTAATAAACTAATTAGGTTTCTAAATATAATAAAGCTATTTAAACTTAAAACTATTTAAAGGTCTTTTTAGTTAAAGCTATTATTTTAATAACTATAAACTAAATAACTCTAATAATTATTATATTATAACTTATTCTAAAGATCTCTATTAGTAATAAACGCTCTAATAACTACTTATTTATATAAAATATAATTAATATTAGTATAGAATTTAATTTTATAAGTTATTAATACGTCTTAAACTATAATATTCTAATTTCTATTACTACTTTAATAATAAAAATAATAGCTAAAAGTAACTTAAAGCTATACTTTATTAGAGTATACTATATATTTATTTAAATTAATAACTATAAGATTATAATAACTATAATAGTAATAGATTTTAAAACTATTAACTATAACTTACTCTTTAAACTTCTTTTTACTATTTCTATTAAACTTATTTTTAAGTATTTAAAACATTTTATTACTACTATAATAAAAGTAAAAAACTATAGAAGTAATAAATTCTAGAAAATTAGTATTTTAGTAGGTTTTATATAATTAGATTCTTTACATTAAATTTAGTGCTATTTTCTTAAATAGGAAAACTATATAAAAGATATCTATAATACCTCTAAAGCTACTAAAAACTAACTTAAAACTAACTAAAACTTTAGTAATATATATAATAAAATTTAAACTTACTATATTAATACTATAATAAACTATAAAAAAAAGTACTTTTTTACTTAAAAAAGAAAAGAAGCTAACTTTTTTAAATAAAAAGAAGCTATTTTTAAGATTAATTAGTACTCTACTCTAATTTTACTTTTAGCTATATTTAACGTTTTAAAAACTATTACTAAAGTAGTAGTTATTTTAATTATAAAAGCTATTTAAGTTTACTTTTTTAAAAATATTAAAAGTTAGTAAAACTTTCTTAAAGTTCTAAAAAACTAGGTATTTTTTAAATTAATTAGGAAAAACTTTAAGTTTAACTAAAGTTTTACTAATATCTATATAATATATAAATATAAAAATAAAAAGGTTTATTTAGTTAATAATCTACTCTTAGATAGTTTTATTTCTAATAGTTAAAAAGATTAAAAGAAGATTTTAACTTAAGAAGTAGAAAGCTATTATTAGCTTTCTAATTTCTCTTTTATTAGCTATATATATCTATAATTTATATAGTTTAACTAAAGGATTTATTTTACTTTAAAAAAGTTTTTAAAGTTTAAAGTTATTTAGTTATACTTTTTACTAAGAGAAATTAAAATACTTAAATATATCTTTATAAATTAAGAAGAGGTATTAGTATAGGATTTTATAGAATATAAGTATATTAACCTTTATATAGCTCTACTATAGAAAATTAAAACTATTCTATATATTATATAGTAAAAGAAAGGGATTTCTATCCTTAAAACTTTATAAGAGAAAGTTATTAATATATTTAGATTAAAAATTATATAAGGAGTTTTAGAGGAATTCTATAGATTATATAGAAACTTCTAATTTCTTATTACTAAAAAAGATAGTAATATAAAACTAATTAACTTATATATAAAACTTAATAAGATTAATATTAAAGATACTTTTATTCTTTTAGAGACTAATAAATTCTTAGAAAACTTTACTAACTATAAAATTATAAGCTTTTTAGACTTACTTTTTAGATATAACTAAGTCTTATTTAATAAATTAAGTTAAAATCTAATTATATTTACTATACTTTTAAAGCTATTTAGAATATATATTTTATTTTAAAGAGTAATAAATTTAGTTATTTAGTTTATAAAGGTTATAATAAGAATCCTCTATAACCTTATTCTATACGTTTACTAACTTTTTCTTAATAATATCTCTATTAAAAAGCTAAAAATAATATATAATAATAACTATATAGTTAAGCTTCTAGAAGTATATTTATATATTTTTAAGTACTTTATAAACTTAAATATAGTATTTTAGAACCTTAAGTCTACTAGTACTATAATTTCTCTTAAGAAATCTTAGATTTACTAGCTTATTATTAACCTCTTTAGTTATATAGTAAGTAGTAAGAGATATAAGTCTAACTAAAATAAAGTTATTAAAATCTTTAAGTAAAAAAAGTGTAATAATATTATAGTAGTTAAAAGTCTTCTTAGTATTATTAGGTTCTATTAAGTATAGATTAAGGATTATAGAACTATTTCTATCCTACTAGTAAGACTTCTTTAAAAAGGAGTACTTTTTAAATAGAGGCTAGAATAATAGCTAGCTATAGAAACCTTTAAGCTTTATTTAGTTAGCTTTTTATTACTTTAACTTATTAATTATAAAAAAGAAGCTAGTAAAATCTATTTATTTACTAATATAAATACTAAAAAGTAAGATACTATACTTAAATAATACTATTAGAGTAAAAGATATATTACTTAATATAAAAGTAGAATTTAAACTAATATAGCTTTTAACTATAATATAAAAAAGCTTAAACTTTAATTAGTCTTACTTACTCTTAAGAAGCTTAAAACTACTTATATAGTATATAATTTACTTTTAAAACTAATATAAAAATCTTTATAGACTAAATTAGTAGTACTACTTTAGATTCACTTAGAGTAGTTCTTATATAATAGATTACTTAGATTAAAATATTTAATTTTAATATTTACTATATATCTAGTATAAAGAATAAAGCTATAGATAGTCTTTTATATAAATTAGTAAGGGAATTTAATATTTAAAAAACTAAATAAGAAAAAAATTTAGATAAGATAATTAATAACTCTATCTATATACTTAAAATAGAAGAAGATCTTAAACTTAAAGTAGATAATTTATTAAGCTTTAAATAAGCTTAGTCTTAATAATTATAATAAATTACTAAATATTTAGCTTTATTATTACGCTTAAAAACTATTTTTTAGATTAATTTTAAGAAATTTAAATTATATATAGCAAAATATATACTCTAAAATAGTTTTCTCTTTTAGAAAGAAATAAAATTAAACCCTATACTAAAATAAGTAGTTAATAATAAAGAAGAGTAGAAGAAGTTAATCTAGTATATATATACTAAAAGAAGGTATAAAAGCTATAATATAATATATACTAAACTTTAAGAGTGTTAGCATAGGTATAAGCGTATACAGGGGCGTAGTATATACGCCTATATAGTATAGGGTTATAGATAGGCTTATATTGTAATAAAAAGTGATAATCTTAAGTATTAAAGAGCATTTAATCGTATAGATAATAATAAGAGAAGTAATATATTATGATAATTCCTGTTAATATAGTTAGTAAGTTATATCCTCTAGTAGGGAAAAGTGAGGGGAAAGATAACCTAAAACGTAACCTACTAAACTACTAATTATATAAAGTACTTATATAAGTATACGTATTATATAATCAATATTATAGTTATAAAGTATAATAAATAGAGTATTTTTATATAAGGTTTTATACCTTAAATGTTATTTATTTATTTATTATTAAATATTAAAGTAAGTTAAGCGTTATTATTATTTTTATATTATTATTATTATTATAAAAGAATGTTATATATTAACATCCCCCCTTAAAGTATATATAGTTGATTTATAGTATATAGCTTACTCACTTAATATATATATACGTTATAAGTATAAAAAACTTAAAAACCCTATAGGAAAAATAAGAAAAATATTCCTATAATATATGTTAGAAGGTATGAGGGTACTTCCCCCTCTGTTCACTCTATACTAGAGGGCTTGAGGCCCTAATACTCTATACTAATACTTAATACTAAGTAATGCGCTGCTGAGAAACCCTTTATGGGAAGAAAACTCAGGCTGCGTTGCAGTACACAATTAAGCAGACGATGCGTACACGATACTATGTAACAATTGGCCAGAGGCCGTTGGTGCCCCACTGTGCATGTGGGTCCCTCGAGGGAGGGACCCACTTTTTGCAGCGGGTCCTTAACTAATTAGAAGAGAGGAAAAGGGGTTCCTGTAGCCGGGATCGAACCGACGCCTATGCGTTTAGGTAACGCACAGGCCTGCCAGGCGCACACCACTGCGCCATACAGGTATTCCTATAATATATATAATATATTTATAACTAATTAAAAAACTCTTATAAAATAACCTTATAGGTAAAAAGGTAAGAGAAAAACTAGTATATTATTTCTTTAATGCGGTTATTATTATTATATATATTATTATTATTTTCTTTATTATTATTATTATTTATTATATTAAGTATATTATTAAATATGACTTTACCTAAAAGCTTAGTTAATATATCTATAATATTAAACTTAGAGTCTATATAAAATAATATTATATCTTTATTTAATAAAGATTCTCTAGTAAAATAATACTTTATATTAATATACTTAGGTTTTTTATAAAATTTAGAATTTTCAGTTAGCTTTTTAGCTACTAAATTATCTATAAAAATCTTAGGCTTATTTATAGCTTTAAAACCTAGATTAGTTAAATTAAAATTATAACTATTATATAGATATAAAGCTTCTTTTACTACCTTAGTTAAAGCTATATATTTAGCTTTATAAGTAGATAGTACTACTATTTTTTATTTTATAGTACTATAAGATATTATATTATATAATCTCTAGTAAAATATATAAGCTAATATAGATCTTCTATTATCTAAGTTTCTAGCCTAATTAGAGTCTAAATAACCTATTAAATCCTATATTATATTATTATTACAATTATAATAAATTCCTCTTTTAAGAAAATTATTTATATATCCCTATAAGTAATCTAGAGCTAAAAAATACTCTTTTAAAGGGTTTATTATATATTTTAATAATATTATAACTACTAGAGCAATATTATACCTAGTTTTTAGAGCTAGATATATAAAAGCTCTAATCTACTACTAAAATTATAATATTTCTTCTTTTATAGTAGTATATTTATTTATATATAATTTTATATTATCTCTTATAGGAGTTAAAGATAGATTTATATTAGTTTTATTATATTTATTTAATATCTTTCCTATATATTTAGTTTAATATATAAAGAAAGACTTATTAAGTCGATCTATTTTAAATTTATAGCTTAAAAAGGTATTAAGCTCCCCTAATAGTTATATTTTTATATATTACCTTAGTTTATTATATATATAGTTACTAGTAGTAGTATTATTAGCTACTAAAAGCATATTATCCACATAATAACAAATTATAGCTTTATAGTTATCTTTATTAAGTATAAATACTACTTTATTATAAAGTGAAATAATAAATCCTAATTTTATCAATATAGCTTTTAAATAGTTATACTATAGTTTAAAGCTTTACTTTAACTTATATAAAGCTTTAAAAAGCTTATAGTAATATTTACTATTATTTAATTTATAGTTATAATTAGAATTAAATTCTAACTTATTTGTAGTTTTATTATATAAAAAACCTATTAGTAATATTATATATATATCTATATTTATATTAGTATATATAAACGCTATAGTAACGTTATACTATAGAAAGGTTTATCTTTTTTTTATAGTAAATATAACTATAAACTTATAACTTTTTAGTCTATAGGTAGTAGAAAAGGTTTCTAAATAATTAATACTAATATATTAATTATAACCTTAAGTAACCTATTTTACTTTATATTTATAGATATTATTTATTTTATTTTTTAATTTCATAATATATACCTATCTACTACTTAATAGATAAATATTATCTAGTTTTTATATAATTCCTTAAGTTTTTATATCTTCTATTTAAGTTACTTCTAGTTATATAGTTTAAATCTAATCATCTTTATAAGGACAATTTAAAGCTTACTATATATTAGAAGGCTTGTTTAATATAATAACTAATAGAATATAAGAAGCTTTATTAATAGTACTAGTTTTAGTAATACTATTATTATTAGTTAAAACGTTATTATTTATTTTATAAATACTAAGAGCAGAATAATCTACTATAGTAAATAATAGTGCACTTTTAGTATTATAAACTATATTATTAACCTACTTATAGTCTTTTTTAGCTTCTTCTAATAGAGAGGAGATCTCTATTAGTAACTTAGATTTTTATTTATTTATTTCTCTATTATTAATACTAGTAGTTTTTATACTATTATTATATAAATTAATTATACTAGTATTAGTATTATTATTATTAGTATTAATATTATTATTTATATTATTATTATTATTATTATTAATAATACTAGTCTTACTACTTAGATTTATAAAAGCGTTATTTATTATAGAAATATTACTACTTATAGTAAAATTATTTCTATAAGAGATAGATTAACTAGAAATATCTCTTTATAGACTTTTTTAGGTAGTATTATATCTATTATTATTAGGTATAATACTACTATTTATATCTTTATAGTAAGTATTTATACTTAAAAAAAGCTCTTTATAATAAGAAATAAAGGTATTTTTTAGGATTTTAACGTTTTAAGACTATAAAGCTTTTCTTAGTTATGTATCTTAGATCTTATACTTATTAGATCTATAATTTATTATATAACTTTAATATATTTATACGTTTAGTTTCTTTATAGAAAGATCTTTATTCTTATAGTAGTAGATACTACTCTATACTTTTATATTATTTATATTAGGTTTTATATTATTCTTTATTTTATAAAGCGTTTTATACTTAATAGAGCTATAAGGAGTTTTATTATATATATAAAGAGTAGTATAAAAAGCTTTACTCTATAAATAGTATAATAAACTTAAATTATATAGTATAGTTTTTATTTTATTAACTATAATATATATAGTACGCTCTATAAGACTATTAAGTTTATATATATAAAGAGGTCTTTTATTATATATTATACTACTTTAAATATATATAGTTTTAAAATAATAATTATTAAATTCTATACCTCTATTTATAAATACTTCTTTTATTCTTTTATTATTATTGTTATTATTTACTTTAGTTTAAAATTTAAAAAAGTTTCACTAATAGTATACTTCTCTTTATTTTTAAGTAATTTTCTCTATATAAAATGGGAATATTTATCTATAAAGATAATAAAATAGTGATATTTATTATATATAGTAGGTGTTATAGGCTTATATAAATCTGAAGCTATATAATCTAAATAATTTAGATTCTTATTATAAACCTAAGGTTTATTAGCTTTTATTATAAATTTACTTTAAAAACAGGCTTTATAAGGCTATAATTTATTATTTATATTATTATTATTTATATTTATATTTACAGTTATATTATCTTTTATTTTTAAAAGAGGTTGTAAATATATATATCTAAGACAGTTATACTATAATTGAAGGCTATTATTATTATTATTATTATTATTATTATTATTTATATTATTATTTATAGTATTATATATATAGTTATTATTATTATTAGTAGGAAATTAAAAGAAATATAAGTTATTTCTCTTTACCCCTATAGCAATAATATAATCTTTATTAATATTATATAAAATAAGTTATTTCTATATAATAGAAGCAATACCTAAGGAATCTAACTTAGATTAACTAAGTAGATTAATACCTAGTTCAAATATATAATAAACGTCTTTTAGTATTATAGTATTATTATTTAGATATATTATTAAATCACTCTTTATTTTAGAAGTAAGAATCTTTACTTCTCTCTAATATATAGTTTTATTGATTTTTTTATAGTTTTTTAATAAGCTATAGTTATTAACGATATAAATAGTAGTTGTAATATTAATATAAATATTAACTGTATTTTTATTCTTATTATTATAACTTCTTATTTTTCCTTTTTTTTTAATAATAGACTAATTAATTAAATAACCTAAGGAAAGATTATTAGTATTATTTATATTATTATTAAGAGTAGTATAGCTTATATTTTTAAAAAGAATATCTTCTTCTTCTTTATTAGAAAATAAATCTATTAAATCTATAGGATTTTTAGAATTATTTATAGATATATAGAAAGTAATTTCTTCTAAAGTAGTTATATTAACTACTTCTTTTTCTTTATCTTTAGTACTAGTAATACTAGTAGAGGGTTTTTTCTATTAGTTAGGTGCTTTTTTAGGATATACAAAAGTATAGTTTTCTTTAGTATAGTTTATTTTCTTATAATCTTTATAGTATAAACTTTTCTATTTTTTCTAAGGTTTTTTATTAATTTTACTTTTGTTTTTCTTATTAGTATTTTCCTAGTTTTTATTTTATTTTATATTCTTTTTATTATTATTTTTAGTAGTATTATTAACTACTTTACTACTACTTTTTCTCTTATATTTATTTATAAAACTAGTATATAAAAAGTCTAAGTTATAAGTAGTAGAGTTAATTCCAAAAGATTAAGTTAGCAGTCTAGTTAACCTATATAAGTAGGTATTACAGTTCACTCTATACTCTTTTTTACAGTATTAAAACCTAATAGTAGCACTTTAACCTATGCTTAATCTCAATAAAGCAAACAAACAAATCTTAGTATAACTAGTTGTTAACGCTTAGCTTAACTTATCCCCAGCTGTACAGAAGAGAGCAGGTAGGTAGGCAGCAGAGCGGCAAAACATACTAGCAAGAGCGTTATTTGTAACGTTGCAAAGGTGTTATCTGCAATATAGCTAAAGCCTAGTAATAGCTTGAACCTACACTTAAGAGTATAAACTTAATAGTATGACTCTTTATATAGTTAAAAGAGTTCTTATAGCTATAGTATAAGAACTTAACTGTTTAAATAAGGCTTTAAGCCTATTCCTCACATCCTCCTATATATATAATAACTATAATGTTTTTCCCCCTCATTATACCTACGTATAAGCTAAGTAAAGCTACACTAGATAACTTAATCTATAAAACTAAAGTTAATAAAATTAAGAGCTTTAAGTATAGTAACCTTCTCTATACTAATAAGATAACTCTATTTAAATTCACCTAGAAGTATTTAATTAAAATAGTTAATAAGCGTAATAAATTATACTTATATAGCTTTAAGATCGATATAGATATAGTTAAAGCTATTAATAGTAATTCTAGTGTTTATAACTACTTTATAGACTTCTTCAAAATAGCTAAGGCAGCCTAAGGGCTTGAATATTAGTAAGTTAAAAAGGGTGAATATAGTAAGAGTATAGCTAATAGTAGTAGGGCTCTATGTTGAGACTGTATAGTAGGGCGGAAGATGTTATTCACAGTATAGATGTCTGAACAGCAGAGGAGAGGAAGATGGGCGCAGATTGAATATAGCGTGAAGGGTGGGTGTAGCTTAGAGGAGCAGGAGATAAAGGAGACTAATAGAGATAGAGGTGGCTAGAGGAGGGCGGTTGAGGCTTATTATGATGTTTGAAGTCTTGATAGACTGACAGAGGAGCGTGGAGGCGAAGATGATGTCTAAGTCTGAAAGTTATATAACCTAAAGGTTGTTAGTAGAGGGTGAGGGGATCAGTCTAGCTTTTGCAGTTAATACTAGTTAAATTTCGCAATATAAGGCTAGCGGCCCTTCTAAAAGATTAAGTTATAGAGGTTATAAAAGCTTTATAAGTCTTATTTAGACTATTAAGTATATAAACTATAATTACTTAATTAAGTAATTTAAATTTATTATAGGATAAATTATCTATAAGTTCTTTTATTTTATTTATATATTTTTCTATAGAATTAAAGTTATCTAAAGAAGTATTAAAGAACTCTTTATAAGTTAAAAACTTATTTATAAAACTTATAAACTTATATAAAGCTTTTAGATATTCTTAAGTAGTATAAATATCTTTATTATCTTTTATAACTTTTAGAGACTTATTATTATAGAATAACTATATATAACTTAAAACTTTATAGTTTTTATCTTTATTATTAGAAGAAATAAGCTTAGTAAGGTCTATAGTAATATCTTTACTATATAGTAGGGCTTTAATATATATAGCTTATACTTTATAGTTTTCTAAGCTAATAAGTTTAAAGAACTAAATTTTAAAATTAGTTATTAGTACTTTAATAGGATATAGTATATAATTATAAGTTTTATAAAGGATAAACGATAGTAAAGTTATTAACTAAAGAGCTATTATATATATAGTATAGTAGTTCTTATAATAAGGTTATAATAGTTATAAACTTAGAAGTTAAAGGTTTAATTTATAAAAAAGAGTAGTTTTTATTCTTTTTTTTAATTAATATCTTCTTTACTTAGACCTATATTTAACTAAGGAGATATATATCTTATATAATAAATTAGTTAAGAGGAAGTCTATTAAGTAATAAGTATAGGTTTAAACTAAATTAGTAATAGCTTAGAAGATAGTTTAAAGAGATAATCTAAGAGATATAGATTAAATAAAGTAGTAGTAAAAGCTTATCTACTTAGAGAAAGATTAATAGAGGTATAGTTAATTTAAATAAGGTTTAGTATATAGATTTAAAGAAGATGAATCTTATAGAACTTTAAGTAAAGGTAGGGCGTTATAGGTAAGTAGGGGAGAGGTAAAAAAGTAGTAGGAATAGAGGTTATTTTTAAGCTAAACTTATAACTTATTAGTATAAGTATAAGTATATATAGAGGTGTAGTATATATACCTATATAGTATAAAGTTATAGATAGGCTTATATTATAATGAAAAGTAATAATCTTAAGTATTAAAGAGCATTTAATTGTATAGATAATAATAAGAGAAGTGATATATTATAATAATTCCTATTAATATAGTTTATAGGTTATATCCTCTAGTAGGGAAAAGTAAAGGGAAAGATAACTTAAAATGTAACTTACTAAACTGCTAATTATATAAGGTGCTTATGTAAGTATATATATTATATAATCAATATTATAGTTATAAGGTATAATAAATAGAGTATTTTTATATAAGGTTTTATACTTTAAACGTTATTTATTTATTTATTATAAAATATTAAAGTAAGTTAAGCGTTATTATTATTCTTATATTATTATTATTATTATTAAAGAATGTTATATGTTAACAGTAACCTATTAATAGAATAAAAAGGAATAATTTAAAAAGCCTTTTACTATAGATCTAATATTAACTAAACTAAAAAGAATATATTTATTTAGGTTTTAATAGTAAAAATAAAATAGATATATTAATTAAAACATTACTATTTATAAAAAAGAGGCTTTTAACTTTATATATTTTATAATTAAATTATAAAAAACCTTATCTCTTTATAGCTATAAGTATTAATTCCCCCTTAAAAATATAAGATTATAAGTCTAACTAAGTAGTTTATAGCTATATTCTACTTTTCTTATTACTAAATTATACTAGTTACTTTTCTTTCCTCTACTTACTACTCTTACTATTAAACTTCACTTATATCTAATTACTATCTATATCCTATAATTACTTAAATCTTAACTTTAAAGATAACTATTTTATAGCTTAACTAGCTTCTTATTTACTTAAAAATTATATTTTTAGAAGAAATATTGACTACTAGCGCTAAATTTACCTTTATAACGTCTATAAAAAGAGGTACTTCAAACTACTAACTTTTTACTAAATATCTTTATATATCTATATATATAATAATAACTTTTTTTAATAGATATTTTTATATTTAACTATAATATTTTAAATAAAACTAATTATTACTTCTATATTTTAAAATTATATATTTTCTCTTCTTACTCATTTTTACTAACTTTTAATAAAAACTATTAATATTATAATTAACACTTCTTCACTTTCTATAAATTTACTTTTTTAACTCTTTTCTTTCTTTTAAAATATCTAATTACTATAATTTAAATAAATAGTAATATAAATCTATTTAGTATATTTTATATATTTATAACTTAATAGCTTCTCTTTTAAACAGAGATTGGAAAAAATACAATACAGATCAAATACAATACATGTATTTATAAATACATGTATTTAGGGGGGTAAATACAATACATGTATTGTATTATGTATTTAAAGAGATTTTATTACAATACAAATACAATACATGTATTGTATTTATGTATTTTGTATTGTATTTTTGTATTTATTTTAATATTAATTAAAATCTATTAAATTATAGTTTTAAACTAGATTTTAATTAATATTAATACTTAATACTAATAACTAATACTAATAAGTAATAACTAATACTAATAATTAATACTAATAAGTAATAATTATAAAGTATAATTACTGTTTAATAGTAATTATATAATAATAACTAATATATATAAGTAATTATACTTAATATTATATAATTTAATATTAGTAAAATATAAGTAATAAAAATAAGTAATATTAATAAATAGATATAATATATATTATATAATATTAATACTTATTATTTAATAACTAATTTAGTAATTAATATTAAATTACTAATACCTTATATTAATAATTAATAATAATAATAAGTAATAATAATAATACTAAGTAATAATAATAATAATAACTAATAATAATAACTAATAATATTAAATAGAAATATTAAGTATTATAAATATCTTTATAAATATAAATTTAATTTAAACTTTTAATATATTTTAATTCTATTAATATTATTTCTTATAATAGATTTAATTAATACAATTAATAAAATATATAAATTAAATATTATTTTATAAATATAGTTAGTATAATTAGTATAGTTAGTATAGTTAGTATAGTTAATATAGTTAGTATAGTTAGTATAATTAGTATAGTTAGTATAGTTAGTATAGTTAGTATAGTTAGTATAGTTAGTATAGTTAGTATAGTTAGTATAGTTAGTATAGTTAGTATAGTTAGTATAATAAATATAATTAGACTTTTTAAATATAATTAAATCTAATTAAATATAGTCTATTTAAATATAGTTAAATCTAGTTAAATATAAACTATTTAAATACAGTTAAATCTAGTTAAATATTAACATATTCTATTAAATTTAATAAATCCCATTTAAATACAAAAATACAATACAAAATACAAAATACAATACGTGTATTTTGTATTTTAAATACAATACATGTATTTAATAAATTCTATAAAATACAATACAATACGTGTATTGTATTTTGTATTGTATTTTTGTATTATGTATTGTATTTTTGTATTGTATTGTATTTTGTATTTTTTTGACTTTCTCTGCTTTTAAACTACTATAGAATATTATATAATATCTTACTAAACTACCTCTATTACCTTTTAGTTTCTATTTTCTAAAAACTATAATTCTAAGTTCTAAAAAGCTTATAAAACTATATAAGATATTAACTAGATTAATAAGATTAAATAAAAGCTTATAATCTATATTATATATTTTTATAAAAACTAATTAGTTTTTTAAAATAAAACTCTATAAGTAGTAGATATATCTACTCTATTTCTATAAAAAGAATAGCTTTTATAGCTTTTTAATTTCTATTTTAACTATTTTAGTAAAATAAATACTAAACTAAGTAAAACTAAATATATTTAGTTTATATAATCTAATAAAAAACTCTTTAGAATTATTTTTAAAACTATAGAACTTATTAAGTTTTTTATTATACTCTAAAAGTTTTATAGAGTACTAAAGCCTAGTTAAAATAGATCTTTTTTAATATCTAAATAGATAAATATTAATAATAACTTTACTAATATAACTCTAACTAAATACTAATAGGGTGGATTTTCTTATAATAATAATAAAAACCTAATTTAAGAAATCTAAAAGTAAAATATCTAAGTAAAAGTTTTTTTTAACTTCTATAATATATTAAAGTTTCTATATTAAAGCGATCTCTTCTTAAAAAGCTATATTAAAGTAACTTATAATCTAACTATTAGAGATATTATTAAAAAATAATATATAAGGGTTTTTATTATTTAGGTTTTCTTTTATAATAACCTTATAATAAAGTATTATAAAGTTTTAACTAGTAAGCTTATTTTATATAATTTTATTATCTTTTTATAATATAATAGTAGAGGAAAGTATATAAGTTTAATTATTAATTAAAGGAATAACTTATACTTCTACTTAAATAGTATATAAAATATTATTAATAATAGTAACTTAAGTAAGTTAAAAACCTTTTTTAGAACTATAGTTAAATTAGTTTATAATTAGTATAAGATCTATAAAGTACTAATAGAAGTTTAAAAACTTATTAATTATACTTCTTTTATTATTCTATAACTTTAAATTAAATTAAAAGAAAGCTTATAGAAATATAGCTTCTATATTATAGACTTTATTAGATATATTATTTAATAAAATATCTTTAGTATTAAGACTTTATATTTAAAAACTACTACTAAAGTTTAAAAAACTAACTTAAATCTTTATAAGAACTTTTTTAACTACTAAGTAAGACTTATTACTAAGGAGTTTAGCTTCTATATCTTACTTAGAAACTTAAAATTAAAACCTAAAATTAGGTTTAAAAACTAACTAAAAGCTTTAAAAGAAAAAAAGTAAAAAGAATAATAAGAAGATAAAGTAAATATAAGTTTTAGAAAAGCTATACTTAACTAGATATTAGTTATTTAAGAGTTAATTAAAGTTAAAATTAAAAACCTAGCTTCTCTAAGAAAAACTAATAGGATAGAAAATATAGTTTATAATAATAACTTTAATTTTATAACTTTTATTATTAATATAAAAAAGAAAAACTATTTTAGAGAAATATTAAATAAAGTTAAAGATATATAAGTTAAAATAGAAAATAAGTGAAAAAAGCTCTACTATATAAAAATTAAGAGAAAAGTTAAAAAGCTTAAACTATTTAAAGTAAATAAACCTAGTAACTTAACTTTAAAGTAATTTCTTATTACTTAAAATAACTTAATTAAAGATATAGTTTAAGTTATATAACTTTAAAATATCTTTTTAGTTCTAATTATATTAAAGAAATAGATAATACTTAATATATAGTAAACTAAAAAGATCTAAAAAGAAAACTATAATTAAACTTATATTAAAAAAGAATTAGTAAAAAGACTAGTTACTAGTTAGAATAATAGAAGATATAAGTTAAAAGCTAAATAGAATATTAAGTATATAAAATAAAAGTATTTAAATCTTCTTCTTTTTAGTATATAAAAAACTTAGAAGATATATAGAAAAAAGTAGAGTTTTTAGAATTTTTAATAATTCTAATCTAAAAATAAAAAGTTAAATAGATGTTTTTATAAATATTAAATATTATTATAAGAGAAAAAAGCTTATATAAATAAATAGAAACTTAGTTAACTTATAATAAAAAAACCTAACTAAATAAATAAAAAATATATTTATTTTTATATAATTTCTTATTTTCTCTTTATAACTTTAGTAATTACTTTTTTAAAAGAACTTTTAGAATTCTTTAGCTTAGTTTATAGAAAAAACCTATTAATTCTTATTTTTTAAAAATTAAATAAAAATAAATATTTTTAAGCTTTTCTAGCTTTAGCTAGCTCTATTTTTATTCCCTTTTTTAATCTTTATTATACTTCTTTAATTATTTAAAGTAATAATAGAGTAGAATACTATAAAGATAATATTACTAAATTTCTTCTTAGTAGTTTATTTTTTCTTAAGAAATTATATAACTTAAAATATAAAAAGAGTAAAAAATATAAATAAAGTATAAATTAGTTAAGCTTATATTTATATATTTACTTTTATATCTCTTATAGTTATTTAGAAAATTAATATATAAGTGTTTAAGGTATTTTTAAGGGTTTTCTACTTAGAGTGGAGTACTTAGTATAATTAATAAGTTTTCTCTCTTACTCTATTATAATATCTATACTACTTAGGAATATTTAAAAGCTCTATATAAGCTTATAGGTTTTATAAATAAGTTTTTAACTTATAAAGAGTTTTTTAATACTTCTTTAGATAACTTTAATTCTATAGAATAATATATAAATAAAATAAAAAAACTTATAGATAATTTATCTTATAATAAGCTTAAATTACCTAATTAAGTAATTATAGCTTATATACTTAATAGTCTAAATAAGATTTATAAGGCTTTTATAACCTCTATAACTTAATCTCTTAAGACTAACCTTATTACTTATAACTTAAACTTTTTATATATTAGTTTTATAGATAAGTATAAGAAAAAAAGTAGTAGTGAAGTAGTTAATAATACTACTAAAGGTAATAATAAAAAGAATAAAAAACAAAATAAAAACTAAGAAAATACTAATAAAAAAAACAAAAGTAAAATTAATAAAAAACCCTAGAAAAAGCAGAAAGGTTTATACTATAAAAATTATAAGAAAATAAACTATACTAAAGAAAACTACGTTTTTCTATATCTTAAAAAAGCACCTAGTTAGTGGAAAAAACCCTCTACTAATATTACTAGTACTAAAGATAAAGAAAAAGAAGTAGTTAATATAACTACTTTAGAAGAAATTACCCTCTATATATTTATAAATAATTCTAAAAATCCTATAAATTTAATAGATTTATTTTCTAATAAAGAAGAAGAAGATATTCTCTTTAAGAATATAAGTTATACTGCTCTTAATAATAATATAAATAATACTAATAATCCTTCTTTAAGCTATTTAATTAACTAATCTATTATTAAGGAAAAAAGCAAAGTAAGGAGTTATAATAATAAAAATAAAAATATAGTTAATATTTATATTAATATTATAGCTACTATTTATATTATTAATAACTATAACTTATTAAAAAATCATAAAAAAATCAATAAAACTATAAATTAGAGAGAAGTAAAGACTTTTATTTCTAAAATAAAGGGTGATTTATTAATATATCTAAATAATAATACTATAATACTATAAGACGTTTATTATATATTTAAACTAGGTATTAATCTACTTAGTTAATCTAAGTTAGATTTCTTAGGTATTGCTTCTATTATATAGAAATAACTTATTTTATATAATATTAATAAAGATTGTATTATTGCTATGGGGGTAAAGAGAAATAACTTATATTTCTTTTAATTTCCTACTAATAATAATAATAACTATATATATAATACTATAAATAATAATATAAATAATAATAATAATAATAATAATAATAATAGCCTTTAATTATAGCATAACCATCTTAGATATATATATTTACAACCTCTTTTAAAAATAAAAGATAATATAACTGTGAATATAAATATAAAGAATAATAATATAAATAATAAATTACAGCTCTATAAAGTCTGTTTTTAAAGTAAATTTATAATAAAGGCTAGTAAACCTTAGGTTTATAATAAAAATTTAGATTATTTAGATTATATAGTTTTAGATTTATATCAGCTTATAACGCCTACTATATATAATAAATATCACTATTTTATTATCTTTATAGATAAATATTCCTGTTTCATATAGGGAAAATTACTTAAAAATAAAGAGAAATATATTATTAGTAAAGCTTTTTTTGAATTTTAAGCTAAAGTAAATAATAATAATAATAATAAAAGAATAAAAGAAGTATTTATAGATAGAGGTATAGAATTTAATAATTATTGCTTTAAAGCTATATATACTTAAAGTAGTATAATATATAATAAAAGACCTCTTTATATATATAAACTTAATAGTTTTATAGAGTGTACTATATATACTATAGTTAATAAAATAAGAACTATACTATATAATTTAAGTTTACTATACTACTTATAGGGTGAAGCTTTTTATACTACTCTTTATATATATAATAGGACTTCTTATAGCTCTATTAATTATAAAACGCTTTATAAAATAAAGAATAATATAAAACCTAATATAAATAATATAAAAGTGTAGAGTAGTATTTACTACTATAAGAATAAAGATCTTTCTATAAAGAAACTAGATATATAAGTATATTAAGATTATATAATAAATTATAGATCTAATAAGTATAAGATTTAGGATATATAACTAAGAAGAGCTTTATAGTTTTAAGATATTAAAATCCTAGAAAATACCTTTATTTCTCATTATAAAGAGATTCCTTTAAGTATAAATACCTATTATAAAGATATAAATAGTAGTATTATACTAAATAATAATAGATATAATACTACTTAAAAAGTTTATAAAGAGATATTTCTAGTTAATCTATCTTTTATAGGAATAATTCTATTATAAGTAGTGATATTTCTATAATAAATAACGCTTTTGTGAATCTAAGTGATGAGATTAGTATTAATAATAATAATAATAATAATAATAATAATAATAATAATAATAATAATAATAATATAAATAATAATATTAATATTAGTAATAATAATACTAATATTAGTATAATTAGTTCACATAATAATAGTATGAAAACTACTAGTATTAATAATAGAGAAATAAATAAATAAAAATCTAAGTTACTAATAAAGATCCTCTCTCTATTAGAAGAAGCTAAGAAAGACTATATATAGGTTAATAATATAGTTTATAATACTAAAAGTGTATTATTATTTACTATAGTAGATTATTCTACTCTTAGTATTTATAAAATAAATAATAATATTTTAACTAATAATAATAGTATTACTAGAACTAGTATTATTAATAAAGCTTTTTATATTCTATTAGTTATTATATTAAATAAGCTTTCTAATATATAGTAAACCTTAAATTCTCCTTATAAAGATAATTAGATTTAAGCTATATAACTAGAAGTAACTTAAATAGAAAATATAAAAACTTAAGAAATTATATAAAAACTAGATAATATTTATCTATTAAGCAGTAGATAAGTATATACTATAAAATTAAAAGATAAAATAAATAATATCTATAAATATAAAATAAAATAAGTTACTTAAGGTTATAATTAATATATTAGTATTAATTATTTAGAAACCTTTTCTAATACTTATAGACTAGAAAGCTATAAGTTTATAGTTATATTTACTATAAAAGAAGGATAGACCCTTCTATAGTATAATATTACTATAGCGTTTATATACGCTAATATAGATATAGATATATATATAATATTACTAATAGGTTTTTTATATAATAAAACTATAAATAAGTTAGAATTTAATTCTAATTATAACTATAAATTAAATAATAGCAAATATTACTATAAGCTTCTTAAAGCTTTATATAGGTTAAAATAAAGCTTTAGACTATAGTATAACTATTTAAAAGCTATATTAATAAAATTAGGATTTATTATTTCACTTTATAATAAAGTAGTATTTATACTTAATAAAAATAACTATAAAGCTATAATTTATTGTTATGTAGACAATATACTTTTAGTAGCTAATAATACTATTATTAGTAACTATATATATAATAAACTAAGGTAATATATAAAAATATAACTATTAAGGGAGCTTAGTACCTTTTTAAGCTATAAGTTTAAGATAGATTAACTTAATAAGTCTTTCTTTATATATTAAACTAAATATATAGAAAGAATATTAAATAAATATAATAAAACTAATATAAATCTATCTTTAACTCCTATAAGAAATAATATAAAATTATATATAAATAAATATACTACTATAAAAGAAGAAATACTATAATTTTAGTAGTAGATTAGAGCTTTTATATATCTAGCTCTAAAGACTAAGTATAATATCACTCTAGTAGTTATAATATTATTAAGATATATAATAAACTTTTTAAAAGAGCATTTTTTAACTTTAGATTACTTATAGGGATATATAAATAATTTTCCTAAAAGAGGACTTTATTATAATTATAAAAATAATATAATATAGGATTTAATAGGTTATTTAGACTTTAATTAGGCTAGAGACCTAGATAATAGAAGATCTATATTAGCTTATATATTTTACTAGGGATTATATAATATAATATCTTATAGTACTATAAAACAAAAAAATAGTAGTACTATCTACTTATAAAGTTAAATATATAGCTTTAACTAAAGTAGTAAAAGAAGCCTTATATCTATATAATAGTTATAATTTTAATTTAACTAATCTAGGTTTTAAAACTATAAATAAACCTAAGATTTTTATAGATAATTTAGCAGCTAAAAAGCTGACTAAAAATCCTGAATTTTATAAAAAATCTAAGTATATTAATATAAAGTATCATTTTACTAGAGAATTTTCATTAAATAAAGATATAATGTTATTTTATATAAACTCTAAGTCTAATATTGTAGATATATTAACTAAGCTTTTAAGTAAGGTTATATTTAATAATATACTTAATATAATAGATAATAATAACGATAAAGAAAATAATAATAATATATATAATAATAATAACTATATTAAAGAAATAACATATTAGTTTTTCTCTTACCTTTTTACTTATGAAGTTATTTTATAAGAGTTTTTTAATTAGTTATAAATATATTATATATTTTATAGGAATATTCTTTTTATTTTTCCTACAGGGTTTTTAAGTTTTTTATACTTATAACGTATATATATATTAAGTAAGTAAGCTATATACTATAAATCAACTATATATACTTTAAAGGGGGATGTTAATATATAATATTCTTTTATAATAATAATAATAATATAAGAATAATAATAACACTTAACTTACTTTAATATTCTATAATAAATAAATAAATAACGTTTAAGGTATAAAACTTTATATAAAGATACTCTATTTATTATACTTTATAACTATAATATTAATTATATAATATATATACTTACGTAAGTACCTTATATAATTAGTAGTTTAGTAGGTTATATTTTAGGTTATCTTTCTCCTCACTTTTCCCTACTAGGGGATATAACCTACTAACTATATTAATAGGAATTATTATAATATATTACTTCTCTTATTATTATCTATACGATTAAATGCTCTTTAATGCTTTAGATTATCACTTTTCATCACAACATAAGCCTATTTATAACCTTATACTATATAGGCGTATATACTACGCCTCTGCTTACGCTTATACTTGTGCTAACAATACTAAGATATAGAGGACTAAATAAATACTAAAAAGGCTTACTATATTTTAAACTATAGAGATTAATTAGTTCTAGAACTTTTATATATAAATCCTATTAGCTTTTATATTAAGTAGTATTTTATACTTAACTATATATTATAGTATAAGTAATAGTAATAGCTTCTTTTATTAGCTATAGAAATACTTTATTCTAAAGTATAAGTAGTTTCTAAAGCTAAACTTTATTATTATTATAGATAACTTCTTTTATTATTATATACTTTGATTTGAGAAGTTATACTAAGTATTAGATATTAATCTTAAGTTTCTATCTCTATATTTATTAGACTTTAACTCTATTAAAAAGTACTTTAGTAATCTAAAGTAATATATTAGAAAAATATATTTAAAGTGAAATAATAATAAGAATAATAATTAGAATTTTATAGAATATCTATATAACTACGCTATAGAGATTAAATATTATTTACTCTAAATTAAAGGCTATTTCTACTATTTATTTATTAACTTTAATAGAATAAAGTATATATTTAATAATATTAAACTATAAAAAAGAAGATAATTTATAAATATTAAATATTAGTAAGTAATTTAAATCTTTATTATATAATTATAATAAATCTTAAATATATTATTATAAAATAGGAAATTATTAGATCTATAATTATAGCTAGTAAGATTATAAAAGATTTAACTATAATTATACTAAAGTATAAAAAACTTATGATTATCTATTATTCTCATTAGTAGCTATATATATATATATTAATTTTACTTATATAGTAGCTAAAATATATTATTAATACTTATAGCGATAATTTATAATAATAATATATTACTATAGTTATAAACTTTAATTACTATAGTTAGAGACTTTAACTATAACTAACTAAGAAATATCAAAATAAATTATATTATTTATAGATCTAAAATTATAGTAATCTTATTACTTTTATATATATAGAGTAGTAGTATTAAATCTATAGCTATAAGTAGACTTTTCTATAGTTAAATATATTATATAAAAGAATTATATATATAGTTAAATTTTATACTACTCTTACTATATTACTTTTCTTCTTTATCTTCTTCTAAGTAATATATCTTTATTAATAATATATTACTTAAGATTTAAATCTAATTATCTTTATTACTTAGCTTAACTTTATTTTATTTAGTTTGTTAGCAGTCTGGTCAACCTATATAAGTAGGTATTGCAGTTCACTCTATACTCTTTTTTATAGTACTAAAACCTAATAGCAGCACTTTAACCTATGCTTAATCTCAATAAAGTAAATAAATAAATCTCAGTATAACTAGTTATTAAAGCTCAGCTTAATTTATCCCTAGTAGAAGAGGGCAAGTAGGCAGGTAGTAGAGCAGTAAAACGTACTAGTAAGAGCGTTATTTATAATGCTATTATTCATAAGAGCGTTATTTGCAACGTTATAAAGGCGTTATCTGCAATACAGCTGGAGCTTAACGATAGCTTAAACCTACACTTAAAGGTGCAAACTTAATAGTATAACTCTTTGCTACTATAGCTAAAAGAGTTCTTATAGCTATAGCATAAAAACTTAACTACTACTTTAAATAAGGCCTTAAGCTTATTCTTCACATCCTCCTATATATATAACAACTATAATATCCTTCCCCCTCATTATACCTATATATAGGCTAAATAAGGCTATACTAGATAACTTAATCTATAAAACTAAAGTTAATAAAATTAAAAGTTCTAAGTATAGTAACCTTCTCTATACTAATAAAATAACTCTACTTAAATTCACTTAGAAGTATTTAGTTAAAATAGCTAATAAGTATAATAAATTACACCTATATAGCTTTAAGATTAATATAGATATAGTTAAGGCTACTAATAGTAATTTTAGTACTTATAACTACTTTATAAACTTCTTTAAGATAGCTAAAGTAGCTTAAGGGCTTAAACGTTAGTAAGTTAGAAAGGGTAAATATAGCAAAAGTATGGCTAATAGTAGCAGGGCTCTTTGTTAAAACTGCGTAGTAGGGCAGAAGACGTTATAACAGTGCGATAGCATGGAGGCCTTAGAGCCTCTACGCTTAGCAGAGGGCATAGACGTCTGAACAGCAGAGGAGATGACAGAAGATAGGCGTAGATTGAATATAGCGTGGGAGATAAAGGAGACTAATAGAGATAGAGGCGGCTGGAGGAGGGCAGTTAAGGCTCGTTGTGATGTTCAAAGTTAGAGGAGCGTAGAGGCGAAGATAATATCTAAGTAGTCATATGACCTAAAGGTTGTTAGTAGAGGGCGAGGGGACCAGTCTAGCTTTTGCAGTTAATACTAGTTAAATTTCGCAATATAAGGCCAGCAGTCTTTATTTTATTTAGTTTATAACTATATAAGTAGTATTTATAATACTAATAGTAGTAGTAATAAAATAAAACTAAAAAGTTTTAAAACGCCTATAAAGTTAGCTATATTTAATAATAAATAGCTCTATATATACTTATTATATTAACTAACTTTAACTAGCATACTATAGATCTCTTACTTAATAGATTAATATAGTACTAAGGCGTTAATATATTAGAATAACTCTAATTTACTTAAAACTAACGCTATAAAGTTTTTAACTAGTACTACTATTATCCCTCTTAGTAATTTAGTATATATTTTTATATAAATATCTCTTTTTAATTCTTAATAGTATAGATAAAGTTTAAAGTGAGATATTATATTAGAGAGAGTATTAGACTACTCTATATAGTAAGTATTATTATTTATAAAGGATTTAATTAAGTTTTTAATATCTTTAATAAGATCTTAAATAAACCTCTATTTAGTAAACTAAATATCTAGTAATTTATAAATTACTTATAAGCTACTATTTGCTAATTATAGTTTCTATAACTTCTTTCTAAACTTTTTATTAATATTATATTACTTACTATAAATAGATATAAACTACTTAATAAAACTAGCTACTTAATCTAAAGCTTTTTAGAGTGAATTTAGTACTACTAATAAGAATAAATAAATTAGAAGTGTAATATTTAGTTAATAAATACTTAGAAGGTTTAATAGTAAAAGAGTTAGTAATAAATACTATAAGATATTTATATATAGCTAATATATTAGTAGTAGTAGTAATAGCTATATATATAAGTTAGAATACTAAAGATAATAATCTAATACCTTTATATTACTATATATATTAATAATAGTATTACTATTAGTATTAGTTAAGCTAAATCTTAACTTTAATAGTAGAAGTATAGTATTTTTAGTTTTCTCTTTTATTATTACTATTATCTTCTAATTATTATTAACTTTAATAATATTTCTACTTCTCTTATTCTAATATTTCTTATCTTTAATAAACTAGTTATAAAATATCTCACTTAGTAGTTCTTTAAGTAGTTCTATATTATTAATATTAATCTATTTATTTAGAATAGCTTTTACTTATTTCTCTATATAGTAAGATTTAATCTTATAATACTTCTAGCTTAGTATATAATACTAGTTAAACTTCTTATTACTTAAACTATTCTTATATTCATAATACTCTAAGTAGATATATATATAGAGAAGTTATCTATATATATTTTCTTTTTAATATTTAATATTTATAGAATTATTAAGCTTATAATTAATTACTTTTTATATACTAGTTAAAACGCTTACTTAATTATTTTTTTAAAGCGTTTATATACTAATTACTATTTTATTAAAAATTAATATAGTACTATATTACTATTTAATAGTAAAATAGATTTCACCTCTTTTTTTAGCTTATTTAAGAGAGAAAGTAATATTAATTTATAGAATATTTAGCTAAGTAATACCTCTAGTAAATAGATATACTTAAGTAAGAATTAATATTAGTTTAGATATATTAGTTAGTTTCCTCTAAATAATAATAATAGTAATATTAATCTTCTTTAGATTATATAAATAAACTATTTATACTTTAAATTAAGTATTACTATCTACTTCTTAGCTTTTACTATTTATATCTAATATACTAATAAAGCTAAATCTATTATATATAATACTTTTAATAGCTAGATTAAAAATAAATAAACTATTACTTTTAAACGCTAAGCTATAGATAACTTAGATTTATAGTAGAGTTAGTTTATTATTATTTATATCTTCTTTTTTTTAAAATATATTAAAAAATAATATAAATATATTATTAGTACTATAGTAAGAGGCTATAAGTATATTATCTATAAATTAAGTAATTTAATAAGAAATTAAGTTAACTAGAGTTAAATTTAATTAAAATAATAGTATTAATAAAAGTAGAGTATTTTAAAGCTAGATTATATATAGTAGATTCTTTTTTTACTTTTTCTATATTATTATTACTTTTTAGTAAGAGAATACTTTTGAAGTTCTTTATAATAATAAAAGAGCTATATATATATACTTTCTTTATAATATAAACTTAGAAGCTATTAAATTATTAATCTTAAGACTAGTTTTAGTAATAATAACTTTTTTAGTAGTTTCTTTAATAATAGTAGTTTAGTAAGCTTTTTTAGTAAGTATAATAATTCTAATTAATAGTAAAGTAAAGCGTTAAAGAGGATCTCTAGTAATATCCTATATTAATTATTATATATATTATTATTTCTATATACTATTAGTAATAAGTAAGAGATAATACTTAAATAGGTTATTATTTACTTATTAAAATATATAGTAACGTTTAGAAAGTATTATAATACCTTTAGATCGTGAGATTTAATAGGAATAGATTAATTAAAACTATTAAAATAGGTTCATTACTATACTATAAATATCTACGTAGCGTTAGGTAAATTTTCATATATATATAGGGATTATGCGTACGTAATTTCAGTAAAAAGGGGGGGCGGACGCTGTTAGTGCAACGGACTGTACACAGCCTAGTTATCGCCTGAACGCACGTCCTGTACTCTCTCACAAATGACTCAACGAGAAACTCCAAATATATTCGACAAACCATGTGTCGACCTTGGAATGAGGCGAACTAGTCACAGCTTCAGTTTTACGAATACGTAAATCCTAAATAATGTAGCAAAAGCCCATAGACGCACCGTGTTGAAGAGCTGACGCAAGTTGCTCAGCTCTAGGTGACGATTTGTGGCGACTTGCGGCTCAAAAAAAGACATCAGCATAACTTCGGTCGAGGCTTGGTTCTCGCATAACTAGAGGCTGAAATATGATTGCTCATGCTTACATTTAGTGAGATGGCGTTGCACTAGTCTAGATGAACCTTGATAAGCATGGACGAGCAGAGGCTTGCGGAAACCCTTCATTCGGGCCATCAATGAAATGTGTGATGAGATGACACAAGTTAATTCAAACATAACAGTAATATGAAAGAGATACTGAGAACTTTGATCCGAGATTATAACAGCAGTCTTATTGCAAGTTGTCCAATGTTAGGTGATAAGTAGACCTTGTTTCCACAACTGTATACGTTAGCCTAATTACACCCTCGAGTCTTGTAACCCACATTACGGTACCTATCTGCCGTATTTCTTGCTTCACAGGACGGAGGGAATCATCTTAGTTTGATTGAAGATGACCATACCGGCAAATGAGGAAGCTTTTGTTGGTGTGGTGACGGTGTACAAACCGTGATCATGGAAACCTGGGAATGGCGACTGAACGTGACTTCTGGAATGCAAAGATATTTCGTGCACAACTTGCTATAGACTTCAATGAAAGCCTCATTGGCTCGCACGCAGAATGCAATGGCTAGTCATGAAGAAAGAAGATAGCTTCTCTTGACGATTCTGTCCTGTCGCTGATTATTGAACATCCGGGGAAAAAGCAAAGACTGAAGGGGTGACTCTGGCATTTATTGCTGTTGAATGCACTTACATGTCTGATGCTAACTCAAACCGGACTGCTTAGCATCCCAAAGTCTCCGGTTGGTATAAATGCGCCACACAGAGAGCACTTGTGTATGCCATGCAGTCGTTCGCATCGTTCGGATATCTACGTAAACTCCGCAGCCGTCGGAGTTGGGCATATACTCCGACCATCCAGCCTAAGGCTGGTAGTACAGCATTGCTTAAATGTTCCTCGAAGCCTTGGCAACGATTTAATCCGGTCAGCTACTGAATGATGGCCGTCAAATTACAAGATGTGGTCATTCTCGACACTGTACATCGGACGAAGTCGAAGAACATGGTGGATATCACAAAGCGCGAAGGACCGTCTGGCTTAACCTTCTTCTGAGCACGGACACGGTGTTCAATAACATGGAGTTATGGCCGTCTCATTCGTGGAAAAGTACGCCAATGTTTCGTGCAGTTCAATGAGCGACTGCTTGTCTACGCAGGCCCTCATTTACGATGTGCGGCATTCCGGATTCCTCCAAATTTAATGGCCAGACGGTAACTTCCATCGCCCGAATTGCCGTCAAGGCCATGCTTTTCGGACGCGGCGGTTTCATCTCATCAATCGCCATCTGATAGGCAGTGGTAACTTGATATAAGTACGGATCATTCGCGGGGAATCCCGTCACCAAACCTTCCAACTCATCACAGACAAATAGCTCAGTCTCATCATCAATGGATATCATCAAGAAGGACGGCGTTGCCATCATTGGCGCAGGCCTTGGCGTGGGTCCCCTTTCACATGGCACTATCGAGCGTGCTACAGTAAGTGAGCTAACAGCTATCTCAGGGTACTGCCCTCGCCTTGGCCCTCCACCAAAAGTCGACGTGCCGGATCTACGAAGGAAGAAGCGCGGATGCGGATATTCTCACCAGTGGTGTGGTTTTGACACCTAACGGATGCCGCATCCTCAACGACCTCGGCGTCTTGAGTCGTATCAAACCGAAAAGCTTCCTCTTCGAAGACAGCATCACCAAAAACAGCGAAGATCAGACGGTGGATACGATGAAGCTAGCGTCCAAGGAAGTGTACGGATATCCTGCCTATCGCCTGTACCGTCTTGTCCTTCTGCAAGAGATGAAGCAAATGCTGGCTGAGCGCGAAGTCCCGATTTACTTTGATGACAAGTTTGAAAAGATCATTAGCGATTCTCCGGAAGGCGTCACTTTTCTGGCTGGCGGCAAGACGGAGAAAGCTGCCGTTGTTGTCGGATCTGATGGTATTCACTCCACGCTGAGGCGCTATCTAACAGACCTCGTTCCTGTTTACACGGGTGTCTTTTGTGTATACGGACATATCCCTACCAACTCTGTTGAATGGCCCGACAAGGAGTTTTTCGCTTCTAGGTGCACTATTCAAGGCAAGCCGGGCGGCCTTTTCATGGTTCCTGAAGAATCGGACGGCAGAACGCTCATGGTAGGAACGCAATTTTCGCATCCCGAACAAGGCCGTGAGATTTGGCAAGATCTGGCAGCAAGCCCTGCGACCTTGGCTTCCCTGATGCGAAAGGACTATGATCAATGGAATGACACGGCAAGACGAATCATTGATCAGCTGTGCAAACGTCCAGAAGGCTTGTTGAGCTGGCCATTCTACACGATGCCCAAGCTGCCTAGTTGGTCTTCGCCGTCAGGAAATGTCATCATCGTCGGGGACGCTGCTCATGCGATGCCGGCATCGTCAGGACAAGGTGTTAATCAGGCTTTGGAAGACGTCTACTCCCTGGCAAAGGTCTTGTCTGGAAGCTGGACCGTGGAAGAACGGCCTCGCGCGCTTGGTGCTTGGCAATTCTGGCGACAGGCCAAGATTGATAAGGTGCTCCAAATGACGCGAGCAACGAATTTGAAGAGATCTCCCGAAGCCGAGAGGCAAAAGTCGACGAACGCAGTGGATGTGGAAAAGCCCGCCGTGGATCGTGTGCGGTGGCTGTTTGAGTTGGGCTTGGACGATTTGGAAGCAAAGCTCGCAGATATTGACAGACACGCCGCTTGAGCTTACGTTCTACTGAAGTTGTGATAATAATAGATGTCATCACCACCTCCAGTTTCACCGACACCGGTAAAGTGCTCCGTTACAGTATCTTATCGCCCGGCCATTCTCCGCTCTCGGGAATTCCCCCGCAGCACTGTAGCAATCATCCACGGCCAAGCTGTCACCGCGACGTGGGAAATGATAAGAGAAGCTACGCTAACGACATACCCCCTCGCAGGTGCGGGTCTTTGCGGGGTCGTGCATGGTGATAGCTTCATTTGACAAGCATGGTTGTACCATGAGTTCCGGGTGGTTGGGTTCGGCACGTTGACCCCATCCATCATTCCGGCCGTTCTTATCTCTTAGAGGATTTGGCAAAGCGGCATCTTGAGCTGCTTCTCAGTGCATAAATATCTACAACTGTCCTTTGTTAAGCCGAGTCTTCGAGATGTGATTTGACTCCTCTAATCTTTCCGCAATCACCATGTTGAAATCAATCATGTTGTCCGCTTTGGGAGCGCTAAGCGTTTGTTCGGCCCACTTTGTGATTCCAAACGATGATCAGGACATGTCGGGTTTGACCGTCAACTCTATTCCAGCCGCAAAGCGAGTTGAGTACATGAGAAAGGTACTAATTAAGCGATGAACCTTGAGGTTTTGGTTGCGGTATTCTAACATTTCCACTAGACGAATGAAGCTCTCTACCGCCAAAGTGGACCGTAAGCGCCTCCCAGACTACATGACTATCTTATGGATTGCGATTGACCGAGGGTGTCTAGTTGCCCCTTTGCCGCTTTTGGCTCGATCATCGTCAATCACACCAGTGACGAAGTTGTCTGCGAGGGCGCGAATTTCCGCACGGGAGACCCAACCAGTATGTCGTATTGATCAACTGACATGTTTCCAATTAATTTGAATTCAGTTCATGGAGAAATTTCAGTCATTAATGCTTGCACGGCCAAGTTCGCAGAGCAGGGGATGACGCCAACGTTAGCTCCAGTCCTACTACGAGACTTTGTCAAACTTGACTGCTGACTGCTTCCCAGTGAGATCTACGCGGCATGGGGAGACCTCTCCATCTACACCAACGCCGAATCGTGTCCTATGGTACGTATCTGAAAGCCTCCGGAAGTAGCATTGACTCATTTGAAGCAGTGCGCAAGTGCCATTCGTTGGGCAGGATTCAAAGGTCAGCTAGGACGCACGACATTATTCTGGTGAAGTCGAAAGCTGATGAGATATTCACAGAATACGTTTATGGCACTACTATCCAGCATAACTACAACGTTGGCTGGGGTGTAATGACCTTGAGTAGCGTAGGTGGATCAAGACTTCCTCTAATCAACGTTTGCTGACAGCCTTTGAAGTACGATGTGTTCCAGCAGTCTCGGCAACTCCCTGGATATCAAACATCAATGATCGGGCAGATCCTTACTAATGAGACGGATCCTCTCTTTTCTTGGCAATACAATGCCAGCGCACCCTGCCCAAACGAGTGCCTCCGGGTGCCTAGCGCTACAAGAGGAGGTACGACGTGCTCCAATGTCACCGTCTCTCGAAGGGACTACGACGCACTGTGATCTCGTCATTCAACATCGCGTACCAAAGATTTCATATAGGGAGAGATAGATGATGATCCAGAGAATTCCAGTACGCACTCAAATTGGCTACCGTAGACGGCAGATACAAATAATTCGCAGCCGTAATGTGCAAAGTTCCCCCAACGCCGCTTCCTGAAACAGTCCCGCTCCGCCCCGCCCGAAATGATCAAAATTGCCAATTAATTCAAACTTTGAGTGCCCCCAAGAAAGCCCGAAAGTATGTTTTGCTCTTGTAGAGATCCTGATACCAAGATGTCTAGCTTCTCCTCTGATCTTGGTCGCCAATGAACGGTCGCGGTGGAAATCTGCTGTCGACGTCGGCCAAGGCCTTCGGTTTATCCTCCCAGTACTTGGGCCCCTCCAAGATCATGTCTAGGCCTATCTCCGGAAGGCGGTTCACTAGGCGGGGAAACCCAGACATACCTCGAATGAGGCTGATGTCGGAGACGCACATTTGTGTGAATAGCTTGCGGAGCAAATCTCCAGGCATGGTGCTCTTGTAAGCATCGTCAATCAGGGCGAAAAGCAAGTGGTATCCGCTGTCGCATAGTTTGACGCAGGTCAGGCAGTTGTGAATCTTGTGAAGACACAGCTGCCTGAGTTCAGAGATGTCCCACTTGTCAGCGAAGGCGTAGAGCTTGACGTGGTGTTGACAGACTTCGCCAAATTCCTTGTTGGAGAGTTTCAAGTCCAGATCGACGTCAAAACCAAGCTCGTCAGGTTCAGACAGATACGTAGGAGGGGCATAAAACCCGTACTGGTCTCCGCTCTTCACAAAGAGCTCCATGTACTTCAAGTACGGCTTCCTCTCGATGATGTCCCGTCGATGATCGTAATGAATGAGATGGTCACGTAGAGAGTCACACCGTTTCTCTGGCGTGAGATCATCGTCACTCAACGTCGACTGGTTGTTCTCTGAAGGGATCGTCCTCTGAAACCTGTAGTTACCGTACGTTGCGTAGTCTAGGAAGCTGGTGAAAGTGGTCTTGTCAACATCGTCCAGAACGACGACTCCCTCTTGCGATTCGCGCATTCCGTTGCTGAGCATGCGCGTCAACCCCTTGGAGTGAGGGGCAAAGAGCTTCTCATGGACGTGGAATGTCGTATTCTCTGGCCCCACGATGAACTTGAAGACCCGCGACGTGTAGATTCTGGCAGTTGTTAGTTGGCAGCCACGTGATCGACTCAACAAGGTAAGCCCGACCGGAAAGGGGGAGGGGGACGTACGTCTCTGTGTCGACGATGGTTCTACCAGCCATCGTTTTGTGTGGAGTAAAAGTGCGAGTTTATTCAGCTGCGCAGTCTCAACTTGTGCTCGTCTTCTTTTAAAAATGGATTCAGAAGGTCGCGTCCGATGAAGTGATGATGAGACGTAGCAGTTGGAGGTTGTGGAAGGTAGGTCGGGTAGTTGCTGGGTTTGACTTTAGCGGGCCGAGACACTCGGACGCCATAAAGTGGGGTCAGATGTGAGGGAGAGAGTTGCACTTCCCTGATTCTCCAAGCAAATTATCGTCGGGGAACTCAACCTGAGAAGGATTCTTTTCAGAAAATGCGGCAAGGTGTGAAGATAGAGTAAGGGGGCTCGGTGTCTGATTTTGATGGTTGGAGAGGAGGAGGACCAGTCGAGGCGTGCTTCCCATGCGAGATGAACTCCGAAAGCGTAAGCGCGTGCCTTGGTGTTCTTAGAAAAGCCCACCTGCCTAGCACCAATATGTGGTATTCAATATGTGGTATTTAAATGAAGTGAGAACAATTTTACTCAAGGCAGTAGTAGTGAGATGCGCTACTACCTCGGAACGGAGTCATGAATAAATATCACACATTCACGCAAGTAGCCCACCCATTGCATCTTCTTATAGCACCCACTCCAGTCGCACCTTAGTCTACGTAGAAAGCTCACATACCTTCAGATCCCAAGAGCACCACGAATTACAAAGAGAAGTACCGTAGAGCTGCTGTTACAGTCGGGCCTTTCTAGCGAGAAGTAAATTAAAGATTGAATACAACAGGAAGTACTCTTGGTTTCTGATGTCTACGCTTGCGATTATCCCACTCTTTCATTCCAAGACTCCTTCTAGCCGTTGTTTGCCCCCGTTTCAAGACACATCCATGCTTCAATCTTGTATTTGTTATCTTGTGACGTTCTCAGTCCATTTCAGAAAAGGAGTTCACCCACGAACAGCCTTCATCACCACTGGAATATTCAGACATCTCGTGGCTTTGCTTGTCAATGGCAGTCCTACCCTCGTGTAAACCGCTAATAGGGGTCTTCAAGTAGGTTTCGAAGCCTGAGGTGAAGAGTGTGGCACTTGTGCATCTCTCTGAGGTACAAATGGATTCGATGAGATAGACAGTCAAGACCAACCCCTTTGTGTGCATCAACTTTAAGCTATTCCCCGATGCAGCTGTATTCGAGGATGCCATCTGGCGACTTGTGAGTTTTCTGGCTGCTGTAGATTTCAGCGGCACCTCTGAAGCCAGACGAAGCGAGAAAGACGTCCGTCGCACTGGCTACTTCGGCACAGTGAAAGCCACACGTTCTTTTCATATCTCAGAATGCATCAATCATCGAGATGACGTAGCCCCCTCCAAAAGCGCCTGCGGCGACGATATAACCATACACATTCAGCGTGTTTTCGTTGACGACCCATGACCCTGAGTCACCGTCGAAAATTCCTGTGTGGCAGTCGGTTAAACTGACAGAAATCGAGTATGCCTAAGAAGATGTCAAATTTCTACCGTCGTTGAGACATACGACGAAAGTGTTAATCAAGTTGGTCCCTGGCTCTAGAATAAGCGTTGAGGGAAGAGACGAAATGTATTCGCGTTTTAATCCTTGCGAACCACTCATAACGAGCACTGGCCGCCGGTTGCCCGAAGACAAAGTGGGCATCACGGCGTCCTTAATTTCTGCTTCACTAAGCTTTCATCATGAACACTTGAAAATAGCATATGAGGCCTGGAAGCAACCATAAAATCCGAAATAGCGGGGCTTCGCGAATAGATACTATCTAAACTCATAGCTGCAGTTCCTGTCAATAAACCTTGTCAAGTCAGCGCCCCCAGTTAAGCATTATTGAGAATCTACGGCATTGGTACCATGACCCCCTGATATGACGATCCATGATGACATTTCAAGATTTCAGGACGAACGGTGCAGAAAAACGGACAAATGGGGCATCTTTATTTGTCTCCTTTTAACCCGCCAACCATGCAGCCATTTGCTGCTCTACAACCACTCAAACTAAGTCGAAGACGATACCAATGGGACTACTAGTAACAGAAATCTTCGACACAGACTTTCCCGCCGCGGCAGCCAAGCTCTGTGCAGCTTCGCCGAGAGGTGTGCTCACCAGACGTCCCCAGTGCACCGAATCCGTCGACTGAACCTCGAAATCTTCGGCTACGGCTTCCAGTTCGCCTTGGACTGCCGTTATCGCAGCACTGGTCTTATCATCGACGACGTCAAGAAACTCAACCGCACTGAGCTGCTTGATCGCGAGTCCCTTCCTGAGCCACACCGAGCCCATCATACGCGCGAGACTCAGCCGGTTCTTGGTCTGGTCCTGACTACTCTCCGCCTTCTCTGCTACGAGCTTGTTCAAGAACGAGTCCACCTCCACTTTGACGATCGGGGCGCCGCCGCTCTGAAACTCGGTGCTGTACACTTCCATAGCCGCCCCGGCATCTTTGAACGAGTAGGCCGAGGCACCGCCACCCGCCTTGAACGTTGAACGGTAACTGTTAGACTCGGATGCTGACTCCGCCTTACTGAACGCCATTCGCATGTCCGACTTCTTCGTTGGCTTCTTGGCCGGCTTCTGCAGTTCTGTTCGCGCTTCCGCGTCAGCGAAGGACTTTGGCGGGCGGTCGCGCGGTTCGGTCGGGTCGACGGTCTCGGTGACGGTGCCTTTGTACCAGTACACTGTCTCCCCCTTGCTCAGCCCGAGGGGAATAAGCGAGTTGATGTCGATGATGAAGCCGCCCTCTTCCTTGGACTCGCGAAGCACGCAGTCTGCTAGGCTCTTGTCGGATCGTGAGTCGTAGCCGCCTCGGGGTAGGATGTAGCCGACAGCGTCGAAATCGCCATTGGCGGGGATCGTCCACACGTTGCCTCTCTTGTCGAGGGGGACGACGCCGCAGCGCACTCTGCCGTTCAGTATTAAGACTGCAAATTTTCATGGTCAGCTTGTAAATTTGAAGAAGATCTACGCGGGTGTTGGGAACGCACCAGAGCCATCTTTGTCGCCGCCGTCAACAATGTCCGGGGGTAGATACCAAGGGTCGACGTTGTCTAATGCCAACCAGTCGTTCTCATCACCGGCCAGAAGTCCGTTTGTCCCTTGTGCCTTGACGGCGATGAGACTGAAGGCGCCCCAAAGGGCTATTTTGCACAAAGTCCTCGCCGAGTGTTGCATTTGTGGCAGAGGATGTAGCACCTAGCGCAACTACTAGACAGGAAGTAAGGGCATCTGAACCCATCTATATAACGCGATAGGAAAGATTTTCTTCGGCGATTTAGTAACGTGCATTTTACCATATTGTAATTTTAATTGAGGCCGAGTTCAGGAGGTCAAGACGGTGACGCCGACTCTTAAGCCATGTGTTCGGCATCTTGCGATCCAACTTAAGGTTTCGATCGGAATCTAGTGCCCACGGTTGACTGACAATGAGAGCCCTACCGGATGTTGCAAAAGTGTCCGTTCGTACGAGGACAATAAAGGGCATCAGTGTAATTTGCTCATTGTTGATTTAGATGCGGAAGACCCCTGACTAATAAGCTTTCGGCAACTCCATTGGTAGCTGGGCTGTGCGTCGTTCTCTGGGGCTTGGCGAGAGTTGCTTTTTCGGGCCGCAAACTCTACTGGAACTCTGTGCTAATGGACCACCATTCATTTGATGAGTCGCTTCAACTTGGATTTGTGCGAAGCGTTCGGATCGAATGGGATGGACACGACGAATACAGTAACTTTTCACTTATATTCGAACGCTCTTTACTGACATGGAGCCATTAGCTTGAGGCGAACACCATCTAGCCTGCAAATTCTTGATTGGATCGCCCAAGGTCCGTCTGAAGCGATGACTGGCCGAATACATACATGCAGACTGGTAGGGGGGCTCCCGCCGTTAATTGCGTTAACTCGGCTTTTCTTCAACTCGCTCAAAAACTACGGTAGTTAAGTTAACGTGTTTGCGACAACACGCAGTTGGTTTAATGGGCGTGGATTGGCGTATCAATAAGGGGTTCTTGGAAGGCAAACGCTAATGCGTCGGTATGACATCCCGTCGGCTGTTCGGCACTGAGTTCCGTGCTATTGCCCACAGTAATATGAAGGACCCGCAGTAATATGAAGGACCCACAGTGAGTAATATGAAGGTAAAAATTTACACGAAGCGTAGAGACCAGCCCTACCGGCAAGTCAGGTCAATATCATTAAGACCGCAAAGAAAATAACAAGGAGCGAGGTGTGGAAGAAACTCTGTGTCCGGCCATACCGTTCGTATACTCAACGCCCTTTTGGCCTGAGGTAATGATGGGGGATGCTAAATGAAGCCACGGGGGAAATCTCTCTTTAATGTAACGTATGCAGTGAGCGAAGAGACTGTGTGCAATAGCCAGCATACTTCCAGTCGCTTTAAAACCACTACTGAGAATCTTCCCGGGATGCCGAAGTGAAGGTCTGCTTGTGCCACATACATCGTGAGAGTCACCTTTTACATTCGTTTTCCTGGGGTTTGTTTGCATTTGCGCAACAGCCTAGCCACTCATTCACACTCGTTACATACACTCACTCAGAAGGCAAGATGGTAGTTGTCGCCGTTTGGCCCTTACTGGGCTTTCTTCTCTTTAACACCGTAGCGTCATCAGTACTCCCACGCGACCAAGACGACTCGGGTGGACACAATTGGATCGACCATGACAAAGTCGTTGCGTTTACCCAGAATGCTTCGCCAGGTGTAGATGGTCAGCTTGAACTCCGGTTTAACCCCTTCCTGTACGTGGCGGGAGGTTGCGATCCATATCCGGCCACAGATGCCAGCGGAAACCTCGGGTAAGCAATGAAACCCTTCCCTACCCATTGCATACCCCAAATATGCTCACATCATCACTCTAGAGGTGGTTTGAGACCCACGAATGGCGGCCGAAGTGGCTGTGATAAAGGGGGAAATGCTCAAGTTTACGCCCGCCGCGGCTCGAGCCAGGGTCGCACTGGTATTATGTACAGCTACTACATGCCTAAGGTCCGCTGGGCCAAGGGTAAGGATAACGGCCACCGGCACTACTGGGCTAGCGCTGTCGTCTGGATTAACCGCTGGGGCTGCGTTGACGACGATGTCACCGCCGTCTGGCCTGTGGGTATTTCGTTCACAACCGACCATCTCACCTGGGGCACGGCGAATGCAGGCGACTTCTCCTTCAAGTCGACGACTGTAGGCGTAGACATGCCGACACACCCTAAAATTCAGATCCACGACACCGCGATAGCGCCTTTTACAGGCGCCGACGGCGACAAGGTCTTCGAGCGTACGCTCGTTGGGTGGGACTCGCTCCCGGACGCGGCGGCAAAAGCACTGCAGGATGTCAAGTACGAGAAGACGCAGGTTCCGTTCACCGACGCCAACTTTCAGGCGCAGATGGACGCAGCTTATAGGGAGAGCTTCTATGGTGCTTTGAAGGACCAGCAGGGCTGTGACGCTGGTGGTGAGGGATCGCCGACACCGGCGACACAGGACCCGGACGAGACGACACCAACAGATCCTGAAGCGACAAATCCGACCGAGTCAGACCCTGCGGAAAAGAAACGTTGAGACAGTTTTCTTTTCATTTAACGCGTACGTAGCACAAGGGACAGTTAGGTCAATAAGATCTTATGCGCACATTTTCAGCGCGTAACTTGCGAAACTTCTGAGTCCTATCCGAGCGTGAGCGTGTAGAATGCGTTCTGTCTTAGGGGTGCACTTTTTCTGTCGTTGTGTTTGACCAATTACATCAAACAGGCGGATTAAAAGCACCGTCATCCTCAGTCCTCGGGGCCTTGGCAGTTTGGAGTCGAGTCAAGCAACATAAACAGTGAATTCGGCCGTATCTAGACTTCCGAAAACAGTAAGTCTGATGAGTTGTGGCTTTAGAATCAAATTTGACAGGTTCTGAGCCTTCGATATCCGTGGCCATTGAGTGCCAATATTGCGAAACCAATAGAATTATCATTGGATTTCAAGAAACTATTGAGACTATTTAGCACCGCCAGCGACCAAGTGTTTCCTTAAACTTCGCGGACGTTCCGTCTCATGCTTTCTCCTCTTTTGGTTTCTGGCCCGCAAGCGAATGATAGTACACATAAGAATGAATCGAGTTGTTCAGCAAGTCCTTGCGCACATCAACCAAGAACACCTCAACTTCATCAGAAGTCCACCCTAGACCTCTAGTCAAGGGACCGATCGTGACGGCATGGATGCCATCATAGAGAACAGCTTTGCAGTAGGCTCCAATCTTGCTCAGATCCTTTCTCTTGGGCCACTCTCCCACTGGCACTTTTACGGCATCGTGGACTTGATGAACGAATCCGGCATCCTTCAAGCGCTGAGGATTAGTATCAGCTACATCAGCCTCGATTCCAAACTTTCCGAGGCCTTCCCAGACCAACTTCATCATCTTCAAGAGTGCGTAATCGGGTCCCATCGTGCCATCGTCGCAATTGAAGTTCCACTTCATCTCTTGGAGCTCGATCCATCCACCCGGTTTGAGCACCCTATGGTAGTTAGCACCGAGGACAGACTGCACACGACACAAAGACAAGTACCTATACGCCTGCGCCAACAGCTTTTCCCAATTTTTGATCGCCGCGCCCATGTTTCGAACGTGAATATAATCAATCGAGTCATCAGCGTAGAGCCATTCTGCCTCTGCATCATCGACGATGAATGAAACGTTCGGTGGGACGTATGCAGGTTGGATCGGGCTCAAATCAATACCCGTAACTTCAGCTTCAGGGTACTCGTCGCCCACTAAAAGCAAGAGAGATTTTGATTAATTCTCATGATGTTCGACGGGGAGAAAAGCATCAATGTGGACAACGCACTATCGATAGCCCAGATCCCAGTTCCGGTACCGATGTCCAGAATCTTCTGCGGGTTCTGAAGGGGTGCGCTATGCAATGCTCCGCCGCATAGTGTTACTACCATGCTGTGCTTCATATCTTCTCGCTCTTGTTCTGCGTCATCGTTAGGAAAGGCATATCGCCCTTCCTTGAATTTATGATAGCGTCGCTTGTTCTCGAAATTGAAGTCTCGGATAGAGGACGATAGCGACGCCGTGGCATTAGAGCTGGTATCGGAGGCTGTGGAATATCCATCTCCTTCATCAGCCGGCGCATCGTTTGCCTCAATCGTCGCCTCGGGCGCTTGGGCGGGAGCGGGTGATACGGCACCCGGTGTCACAGCCTCAGGTGACTTGGGAGGTGAACCCACAGGAGACTTCGTGGCAGCGCGCTGCTCTGCCATGCTGGATCAAGGGGAGATTGTTGTCGAGAGCTGCTATGAGTACAGTCCAGAGGGAGAATGCGTGAGGAGACTTTGATGGGTACTGAGGAAAGAAATGAAAGCGTGAGGGGAAACAAGACAGAACGAGGAGACGCTGCGAACCAACACTAGCGTTCGCACTCATTCACTCCACCCGGAGTTGGCAAAATATCCGCGGGTGGAAACGCTGCTGGGATCCAAATCCTAAACGTCCACATCTCCGTCTTATCGCCCTATCATCTTCGAGATCTCATGTTACATTGGCATGCATGTTTGCATTGTCAGCTGCGGCTCAGCCAACTACACCATTGCAGTCGCGCCATTCCACACAAAATGCTCGCAACACTTTCTGAATTCATCGAGGACAGGCATTTCGACCCGCAACTGCATGAAGAAGATTACATCTGAAATGAAGATACTGCTTTTGTCGTTCTCCGAAGGTGGAGTACATTTTGCAGATCAACTTAACGGTGGTTTACGATATTTCGGGCACAGGGCTGTCCCGAAGCTCTGGCTCGATGGTCATCCAGTCGAGGCTTGGTATTGCTTTGCGTTCAACTTCAGATTCAACATCCAAGAATATTACTTTCCATTACCTTCTGACGATTAATTACCGCGAACTATGCCCTCCAGTCTCACATTCTACGGGATCCTTGATGATCGGGAAGCAAGCTCTAGAATATCCTTCAACATTCTTCTAATACAAAAGGACTGCAATCCCACGTTGCATCCTCATCTAAATCTGACAGATCACTTTTTAACCCTCCTAAATATGTGGCATTTAATGTCCACGTATGCTTTACGTCCGTTCTGTGTCCGGATAACCCAGGTCGCGACGGCTGGCAATTCTCACGAAAACATTGACAATGATGATTAGCAATTTTCCTTCTTCAAGGGCTACCGCTTTGCAGCCACGAGAGTAATTGAGAAGCAGATTAAATTGATCTTCCTTTGCGTGGGACCCAAAGCAGTTCCAAAGAACTTTGTCTAACTGCTGGAAAAGGGTTTGCCATTCAGGTGTATAGTGACGCAGGAAAGTAGCGATAGCGGCGACAAATACCAGTACGAATGATGAGGACGGATGAGAAAAAGGAATAACGAAGACGATCATATGACATCCATCAACTGAACTATTTCAGGCCAACAACCACGCGGAGTAGAGGTAAGCACCAAGGAAATAACTCTAATTCCTAGGATAGTCTCATTTTGTTTCAAAACTAGGGGCTGACACAATTATTATCTGCTTTTCTATGGTTTGTATTGTCCATCCAGGAAGTCATGTTCGCTTGCGTGCTGGTAGTAGGTGGCCTTCCTACCTTCCATATTGGAGCTCCTCCCAGTAGTAGGAAGGCACCAGGAGTACCAGCTGAGACGCAAGCTCGGGAATATCGCTGAGCATCTTCCTTACTGTGCCGCAGGAAAGGGCCCACTTCATATCCGTGATGAGAAATCGTAACAGCAACTTCCGAAGTTGATCTTTCGACATGGTGTGTGCGTAGACGTATCGAATAGTAGCAGCCAGGATTTCCATAGTCTTTCCCATGCCGCTGATGTGAGCCAAGTTGTAAGTGAATCTGAAAAGGCAAAGACTCCTGAGTTCCGCAATGTCGTACTTGTCGGCCAGGACGTAAAGTTTTGCGGTCATTATGTAGGCTTTGACATCATAAGGAATAATGTCAACATTCAAGCCAGACGGATTGTCTTTCAACTGGTGGAATTGCTTGAGCCGAAAGTGCTTGTGCGAAAACCTGCCGTTTGCGCATGCTTTCCAGATCGAGTCGGAGTCTTCTTCCATGCAGCTCATCAGAGTTGCGTACTGGTAGGTGTCGAGATTCCCTGGATCTGCTTTCTGTCTGTGTCGTTCATCGTCGTCTCTCTCGTCCCTGTCGTCTTCCTCGTCCCTGTCGTCTTTCACGTCTCTCTTGTCTTTTCTCTCATTCGCACGTGACCCTTCATCCACGTCAGGAGCTTCAAGCCCGTCGTGGTCTCCTTGATCTTCTGACTTTGGGGTCGAAAAGTTGCCAGTGTATGCAAACTCCACCAAACTGACAAAAACAGCCGGTTCAACGTCTTCCCAGATGACCTTAGCCTCGATGGCTTCTTTCATGCCTCCAGTAACTAGGACACGGAGCGGCTCGGAAAGACTGGCGATGGAGGATTCGTGAGCGGTGAACTGCTCCTTTTCAGGGCCAATATATGATGAATGTGATGTTGCGAGACTTGAGGATCCTGTATGACGTGATTAGCAGTGGTTGATGATGTAGGAACTTGGTAAAATACTCTTTCATGTCTCTTTGGCGTTTGGGAGGCGGGTTGTTTGAAGATGTTGCCCTGAATGTACTGTAAGTGGTGGGCGAAGTTCGGAAGTTTGGTCAGTAAGAAATACTCATCAATGGGTTCGTTGCGCTTAAGAGACATCGTTGCAGATGATGACGGAGGCGCGCGACCGTGTACTGGCGCTCGCAGCGATAAAAATGGCAGGCAGGCGGGAATATCAGTGGCGAAGTTGAGAGCGATGACGAGCCACGGCAAGACTGAGGATGGGTTGCTCTCGCCTGGCGAGAGCCTTGCTGTGGTGAATGGAAGGGAGAACGCAGATGCGGCCGGCAAGTAATGGAAACAGAATCAAACACTCGATTGCACTGGAAAGCTGTGGCGAATAACGCAGGCAGAAGGGCATGGTGAACGAACGTATATGTGTAGATGTCTGTGGAAAAAGGAGGGTAGTAGGGATTACAAGGGTAGGGGTTATATATACCCCTACAAAGACCCCTACTACGTATATCTTTATAATACACCCCCCTAAGAGTAATATATATTACTTCTAAAAAGCTCTATAAAATATATATATAAAACTGAAGTAATATAAAACTATTCCTACCCCCCTATAGAATATACTTAATATAGAAGATTTATCTTACTTATTTATAGAATATACTTAATATAAATAAATACCTACCTATCCTTTAATCCTATAAACTATACTTAATATAGATAGTAAACTATACTTAACACTAGAAGGCTCTAAAATATATTAAAGTTAGGATCTTAAGTAATAATATTAGTAATATCAGTAGTAGCATTTAGCCAGCTTTACTAATAAAAATCCTCTACAAAATCCTTCTACTCTTAAAGCTAAAAATAGATCTAGATATCATCTATATTATTAGAAAATATCTAAATATTTAGTTAGCTAAAACACTTACTATAGAGCGCCTTTTTAAGCTAATAACACTTAATAAGGTACTATTTATACTAATACCTATAAGGGTATAAATAGTAAATCTTATTATTAGAAGTTATACTAAAAAGAGGCTTAGAAATAGCCTTAGTAGCTTATATAACTAGCTAGAGTTCTAAACGTCTACTAAGCGTAGTATATATACTATTTAAAGTATAATCTAAATTAACGCTCTAAGCGTTTTAGATAACTATTATAAAGAGTTATTTATACTCTTTAAGCAATCTAGCTAACTAGCCACCCTCTTACATAGTTAAAAGCTCAAATTAAGTATATTCTACTTAGGCTAAAGCTAGATATATACTAATAGTATTTAGAAAAGCTTATATACTTAGTATACCTTAAATATTAGGAATATTATAAGCTTTTACTACTAGAAACGTATAATACTAGCTTTTATACTATTAAGAAGGATTAATATTACTATTTATATCATATAGTATATATAAATAGTCTTCTTAAATAAAGTTATAAACTATAAAATTAATAAGGTAAAGTTAGGCTTAAAAAGCCTATATAAAGGCTTAAGTTGTTTTAAATAACCTATTTAAAGCGTTTATAAGTTTAAATTACATTATAGAGAGGATTATAAGGTTAATAGTACGTTAGATCTATTACTATATATACTAGAGACCTTTAGAAGCTTTAATACACTTAGTAGTAGTAATCTTATAATTATAGATTTAGCTAAAATGTTCTTTATATATATTAGTAGCAGTAATAAGTAATAGAAGTAATAGCTCTAAGTTATTAAATATATTAGAAATAATAGTCCTAATATAGTATATCTAATACTAAAATACCTATACGTTATAGTTAGCTTTATACTATAACTAGAGGTTTACTTAATATATCTAAATAACCTTATTAAGTATAAGAGGTCTTTAGTGCGTCTAAAAGGGCGTATTAGGTATATTTAGCGTGGGATTTATATGTTCCTAGACTCTATAGTATTAGGTATACTATTATAGCTATAGGACCTATATAAGCTAGTCTCATAGCGATATAAGCATTACAGTTACTAGTAAAGCAGTTAAATTCATTATAAAGAGATAAAATAAGCAGTTATATGTATTACTTATATAGTAAAAAGGGTTATAAAAGTATTATTAAAGAGCTAGGCTTATAACTGTAGTAAATAACGCAAATAGAAGGGCATAGTGAACGAACGTATATATATAGATATCTGTGGAAAAAGGAGGGTAGCAGGGATCGCAAGGGCAGGGGTTATATATACCCCTGCGAAGACCCCTGCTATGCGTGTCTTCGCGACAAAAGCCATTCGAATATTTGAGTGGGTCCTGGGTTGGAATGTTTGAGATTCAAGACAGAAACGGCCAAGGCAGGAGCGATCAAGGAAGGAGCGAATCGGGTGTTAAAGGTAGGCGACCGGTAACCAAGAACCCGCAATGAAAACATGCGCGTTTTCCCTCGTGATTTCCAAAATCAGAGAAAACACACATTTTCCGGAGCCTTGGATTTCTTAGATACGGCATGAAAACCCTCAGTTGCGACGGTTTCTCCGCAAAGCGTCGCACTGCTTACGTGGCATGCTTTTAATTTGTCTATGAACGACTGAGTTTGATCAAAGATCACAATGTAGCACTCAACAGCATGGTACGAGCTGTGACGGTGACGGTGGTACTTAAGCTACTTTAACCTCAGGTTGGAGATGGCCTCTAATATTGTCCAGCTCTGCGCACCTTCTGCAATCTTAGATTTGGTTATCAAACAGTTTGCATCTTGGTCTTGGTTGCATGATGCACAAAGAAATGCTGGCAAATTCAAAGTACGTATCGTCTCATAGCAGTCTTATTTCATTCTTGTGAAAATCTCTTATTAATATCAAGCAAAACCGCTCGCTCTTGATCAACGCCATGTCTCAGCCCACGCAGCCCGAGCGGATGTCAAAGTTGCTGTCAACACGTCTGCTGCCTGGTAACCTGTCCACAGGTACCCTTCGTCCACACACTCCACTGACTGCAATCCGTCGTGCGCTTGCGATCGATATGGACGTCGCAGCCGATGTAAACCCCTCGCGACGTCTGACCTCCGTGGTCGTACGGGATAGGGTAAGGACCCCAGATTGTCGCAATTGAGCTCTTGACAGTGTTTCTATCGAAAGTGTTAGCTGAGGCCTCGGTTTCTCTGTAAGAAAATCTGGTTAGACTTACACGCAAACATTGCAGGACGCTCCCCTGCTCTGGAGGTTGTTCTCAGCCGGTTCGGCGTCATGGCGGGGTGTAACGGCCGCCGTCGCAGCGGCGACACAGGAGAAAAGAGTAAGCAACTTCATTTTTTTTTTCCGACAAAGATGATTGTAGTTAAAATCCTGCACGGTTGTGGCCTGCGGGACATTGATTCATCTATATCCATCAAAGCGTGATGATTGACCTGCCAGAACACGTATACAGCTCCCGAATAGGCTACTTATTTAGAGTTTGAACTAAGATTGGGCCGTAGGCAGGGTTCCAAAAATCGTGCTTTTTTCGCATAGTGCATGCTTTTTGCATCGGCCGAAAAAGGCAATGCTTTTGACCCACCTTTCGGAATAACGTAATAATCTGGCGCACTTTGCCCGATTAGGCTAGCGGCGTGCTTTTTTCGACCCCCGGGTTCGGCTAGGATTGCGATTTTCGCGATTTTTCCTCCTATAACTTATATTACGTTTAAATTACTACTTAGCTACTACTGTAATAACTTACTATAGCTCTAAAGCTACTTAAATATAGCTATAGTTTTAGAATTTTATAAATAATATAGCTAAATTACTAAAAGTTTAGTATAAATATTATAGCTAGGTTACTATTATTAGTATAATATATTAAAGTAGCTATCTTAATAAATATAATAAATACTAATATATTTAAATCTATTTTATATTTTTAATTATTACTACTCTCTAGTAATTAACTACTAAAAAGCTATAAAAAGACCTTATTAATAAGTAGAATTATAAAGCTACTTTTATTATATTTACTAATAAGTATATTTTTACTACTTATAAAAATTAATAATCTTATAACTTCTTCTAAGTATTATAACTTTACTAAAAGCTTCTTATAGCTTACTAACTATATAAAGTCTTATTACTATATATCTATAATAATATTCTTACTAAAGTTTAACTTAATATTAAAAAAGCGCTTTATATTAATATTATTTCTAATAGCTTTACTAACTTAAGTAATAACTATATTATTAATATATTAGTATATATCTCTAATAGCTTTACTTTTTACTAATATACTTAAGTAACTACTAACTACTCTTATAATATTACTACTAGTGTTAATAAACTCTTGTTTATCTTAGAGGATATTATAACTACTTAAAGTATTATTAAACTCTCTTAAATTAATAGTTTTACTATAGATATAAATAGTATAATAAAAGCTCTCTATATTACTTTTTTATAACTACTTTCTCTCTATTACTACTTACCTACTTTTTATAACTTATATAATATTTAACTACTTATTAGTAGTATTTATAAATTAATACTTTATTTATTTATAGTTTAAAAAGTAGCTAAAATTATAGCTTATTTCTATAGTATTAAGTTATAGTTAGTATATTTATAGTAAGAGTAAAAAAAGGTCTATAATAATAAGGAAAAATTACTAATTACTTTATTATTTACTTACTAGAGTAGTATAGAGTAATACTTCTACTTAATACTTAACTCTAAAGTTACTCTACTTAACTATATTACCTTTATAGATATTATAGAATAATACTTTAATATAACTAAAGAGGGTAACTTTATACTTATAGTTAGTATTATTACCTTAATTAATAATAAGTTCTTTTAGATCAAAGTAGAGGCTTTATAACGCCTTCTTAAGCTAGTTACCTCTATAATTAAAACCTCTAAAGCTAACTACTTCTACTTCAGCTATATACTACTATATTAGAACTCTCTTTAAGAAGTATAGTAAATAAGCAAAATAAATAGTAACTTTAACGTTAATTAACCTCTAATTTAGTAGAAGTATAATATATACTGCAAAAAGTAGCTTTACTTAATTAATATTATTATTACTACCTTAATACTATATATACTTAAGCGTCTATTAACTAATAAGAAGTATAAAATAACTTTTATCTATTTTAATAACTATACCTCTACTTAAGAAACTACTTACGCTTAACGTATTAAGCTTATTAATCTATAGTATATTTAAAAACTTCTTTTTTATCTTACTATAGTATTTTAGGACTTTTAAATATAGCTATATATAGCTTAGAAGTTAGTAAAGTCTATAAAGTTATAGTTAGTAGTTCTAGCTTTATAACTACTTAGTTATATTATTATATCTATACTATCTAAAAAAAACTTCTCTATACTTAATTATATATAACTATACTTATAATAGATTATATTCTAATATAGCTAACTAACTAGCTTTTATCTATATAAATAGCTATATTTTTAATTATATATATATCTAAAGAGGTAGCTACTTATTATTACTACTACTACTAATATAGGAGTTAATTACTAAGGAAAAGTTAGTCTAGTTAGAGTAGTAGATTCTAGAGAGTTTAGAAATAGAAGCACTACTTATAGACTTAGATATTCCTACTTAGCTAATTGATTTATTCTATAGTGGAGATTATACTAGTAAGCGAAATTTACTTGCTTTGGCTGAAAAAAGCAGTGCTTTTTATGCCTTTGCTGAAAAAAGCAAGCTGAAGCAAGGTGTGTATGAGAACCCTGGTGTGAAATTGACTTTTAATGTGTATTGACTATATATCCTTGAGAGTGGGCAAAAACTCTGCGCGTGGTTATGTAAGGGCCTGCTGATCTTGCGGGTGGATTATCTAATTATCTGGGTTGCCCTTAGTAGCTAAGAGGTGCTATTCTGACCTTAGTAATCTAATATACTCCTTTAGGGGTAACTATAGTAATTGTGCAGCTATCTTTATAGCTTAATTGAGCACTTCTGAATAGCTTTAATTATCTCTCTATTGTTATAGTTTTAATTGTTTTATAAGTTATAGAATAATAGCCTTTTTTACTATAAGTAGCTAGAGTAGTAGAAAAGAGTATTACCTGCTTTGCTTAGTAGTTCTAAAGCTTCTAATTAGCTGTAGTTTTGCTTACTACTTTAGCTCTTCTTATAGGTGAGAGCGTAGGTAAATAATATTCTACTGCATATACTTCTTACTGTTTTTCTTCTCTTTTTCTCTTTATTTTTTGTAATTTTATGAACTTATATATTGCCTTCTTACTGCTACTTTGTTATATTTCTAATGCTTTATTAATATTTTAATTAAGTAGATTAAATATATTATAATGTTTTTATATGCTCTTACTTTTAGTACTGCCTTCTAGGCTTACTTTGCTGCTGCTTATAAGGCTGCTGCTATAACTTTTAAAGTTTGCTGCTCTCTATGTAATATATATAGTCTTTTTGACTTTAAGGAGGAGGATAAGCTAGCCTCTCCTGCTGCTAATTATTAGTTTCCTCCTCTTTTGTGATGTTCTTTTGTTGTTAATTTTTCTCTTTTAGCTGCTGCTGTTTTTTTGCTTGCTTGCTTTATTAGCTGCCTCTATAAGTGCCCCTTCTTTAAGCTTATTAATAAGGAGGACCTTAATAACCTTAAGCTTGCTGTCTGCTTTGCTGCTCTTTTTATTACCCTCCCTGTTATTATTCCTAAGAAGCATAGATATAAGTCTAATACGTAGAAAGAGGCTGAGAAGTAGGTGAAGGCTACTAAAGAGGCTAAAGTTGAGAAGGCTGTACATGCTGCTACCTCTGTTACTACTAAGAAGAAGAAGAAGGAGAAGGAGGAGGAAGCTACTACTACTAAGGCTTAGAAGGAGTGAAAGGAGGAGGAAGCTTTCCTCTAGGCTGCTTATACTAACTTTAAGGTATTTGCTGCTACTTAGAGACCTTCTACTGAGGATAAGGAGATAGATGCTACCTCTAGTGCTATAGATATGTTTAACTTCTTAGACTTTTCTCTTAAGGAGGAGGATAACTTCTACTTTAGCTGCTTCTTTTTATATAGAGGAGGCTTTTCTTATTCTAGCTACTGCTTTACTAGTAAGAATATTTGCTGCTACTGCTATAACTATAGTAATATCTATGAGGTAGGTATTACTAAAACTATTTGCTTCTATAAGGAGCATTATATGTTTATTGCTTGCTTTGAGGTTAATAATAAGGTTACTAGCTATATAAGCTGTCTTTTTTTATAGTTCTCTATATTATTACTAATATTATTATAGAACCTTAAGTTCTTTTAAGGTAAGCTTAAATGTGAGGTGTATAAAGTTTAAGCTATTAATATTAAAAAGAAGAAGAATAATATCTCTGTTATTAAGTATGTTTTATGCCTTTATGCTGCTACACCTGCTGCCCCTGCTGTACTTAGCTTTATTACCTCTAGTGTGCATCTTAAGATGCCTATTTATGCTTCTTCTGCTCTTTTAAGCGTTCTCTCTAGTTTTTGTTCTACTTTTAGTTACGCTTAGAGTGCTATTATAGCTGCTTATTATAACTTCAACTGTATTTTTCTCTATGCTGCTGTTTCTAGTTAGGTAGACCTTAAGGAGTTTTGCAATTAGTTTAACACCTTTAAGTTAGCTGTTTTTCTAGCTACTGCTTATGAGGCTGTTCTGCTTATTTCTGCCTGTGAGGGTATTTAGACTTCTTTGTTTTGCAGTTACTTAGTGTTATAGGGGCTTTAGCCTAGGATAACTTTGCTTTTTAGGCTTTAAGCCTATAGATATCTAGCTTTTTTTAGCAGCTTTGCTGCTTTAAATAGTAGTTTTTTTGTGCTTTTTATTTCTTATTATTTTATCTCTTTGTAAATATTTGTGTAAGGCTATTTTATATATTTTCTTTTTTTATTTCCTCTCTCTATTTCTCTTTGTCTTTTTTGAGCTTAGAGGTGTAGTTTTTTTTAAGTGTTTCTTTTTAACTTGCTATTTCTAGCTGCATTTAGAAGTTCTTAAATGTTTGCTGTAAGAGGGATTTTATTAATCTATTTACTATTAGCTGTATAAAAGGAGTATATATTATAGATATATGCTTTTTATAGATCTTTTAATATAGCTAGTAGTTATAGATATTAATATAGTGTAGCTTTATTTAAAGGTGAATAAGCTTCTTTATTACTAGCTTAACTATCTGCTAGTTATTGCACTAGATTTAGATAGTTATTAGAGTGCTTTTTATAAGTTAGAGTGATGCCTTTATATTTATTTCTTTAGGGAGTTATACTTAGAGAGAAGTGATAAGTTAACTTATAAATATAGCTTCTTAGGCTGTAAATAAGAGGAAGAGAAGCTCTACTTCTGTTATTAAGGTTATTATAGTTATCTATTTATTTGCTTTCTATGTGATAATACTTCTGAAGAGCTTTATTATAAACCTTTAGAAGCTCTTTTGATCTAAGGTGTTATTACTAAAGCTTGCATCTAAGGCTATTTTAAAAGTGTTATGTTAGCTGTTAGACTTAACTCTATATCTAATATAGAGGTAATATATCTTATAAAGATATTATAAAGCTTAATCTATAGTTTGCTAGTGTTTTAGTTCTAGGTTATAGTTAAAGTAGGTAAGGTAGCTTACTATAAATGTGAGATCTAGCCTCATTATTACTACTATATATAGGATGGTTTCTACTTTTCTCTAATAGAGATTAACTTTGCTATTTAAAGCTTCTCTTTTATATAGAAGCAGCTTAGTATATCTTATAGGAGTTCTATTTTATATCTTTAGAGAGTACTTTGCTAGTAGGAGTTTTTTTACTTTCTCTATATAGATTACTTATAAGAGCTAGAGCTTTTTCGTTTTATGATTATAGAGGACCTTAATACTGAGAAACTACTATAGGCTTTTACTGCTTTTAAGATAATATCTCTTTTAGAGCTTCTTAATTACTTCTTTAGCTTTTTTTTAAGAGGTTTTTAGGTAAGCTAAGATATAGTTATCTATATAGAAGAAGAAGAATATTTAACCTTTCTTTTAGTAGTAGTTTTCTTTTGATATTTATGAGAACTTTAACTCTTTTAGTTTTCTTTTAAAATAGTGTTACTAAAGAAGAGGAGATTAGTAAAGTTTATATAGGGCTTTTTTAAGCTTAAGTATCTTTTTAGGCTTCTTATAACTAGATAGGAGTTTTATATAGACTATTTTGTTAAGCTTAGTATGTATAAATATGTTTACTACATTATACTAGAGAAGCTTTAAGTTAAAGCGATTTACTATAGTTATTAGAGTTCTAAATGATATATTTATAAGAGTTACAGTATATATATTATAAGCGTTTTTTGCTTATTAATCTTTTTAGATTATAAGGTAAGCTTTTAGCTTTATAAGTCTACTATACTTATTAAGTTTATAGGTATAAACTTAGTAGTATCTGAGAACCTATTAATTTTCTAATATAATTTTTGTGATTTCTTCTTAAGATTTAGACTTCTTATATCCCTATAGGTGAGCTTTCTTTACTTCTAGAAAACCATCTACTAGAAGGTGGCAGTTTAAGCTTATATAATTATACTTTTTTTTATAGTTTAGCTGTTCTTTTTAACTTAAAAGTTGCTAATATAACGTTAAGAGGAGAGGTAACTTTTACTAGGGGGTGTTTATAAGGTGTAGGTATATAAATAAAGCTGCTCTTAATAGGAGGAAGCTTTTAGAGGGTATCTCACACTTCTCTAGGCTTTTTCTAGAGGTATTTTAGCTTTTAGTTCTTACTTTCTCACTATATAGCTCTTTTATTATATCTATAGATTGATCTACCTTTATAGCTGTATAGGGCTAGCTAGACTGCGTATGTAGTTTATTTAGGCTGTTTGGTCTCTGAAAAGTGTGAGGATTTTTATGTAAAGCGTTTTTTGCTAGGAATGTAGCTTTAAATGAGGTTTTAGGGGTTATTTTTGTTGCTAATAAACCTTCTTTTTGCCTTTTTATATTAGAAACTTCCTAAAGAGCTTTATTAAGTGCTGTGAATAAGCTTGCTAGTTTTAAAGAGAGAGGTGGAGTTAGCTAGAGCTTAAATTATGCGTTTATATATAGCGTTATCTTTTTTAGTTGCTTCTAGTTACCTCCTTTTTTTATAGTAGTTTTAATATAGTTAAAAATCTTATCTGCTTTTTTATTAGCTTTTTACTTTATAAGTAGCTTATGAGATGCTTTTATAAGCTAAGTAATATGTTCTTAAATTACTTTGAGGTCTATATAGTAAAACTTCTCTACTATATGCTTTAGGTTATTATTATAGAACTTCTTTTTATTAAATATAATGTTTTATATAGTGAAGACTTTACTTTTAAGTAGGTTCTATATATAGAATAAGTTACTTGAGGTATACTTTAAGAGAAAGCTGATAAACACTCTAAGTATAAGTTTCTAATACTTATTTCTTTTAAGCTAAGTGTTTTTTATTATTATATATACGTAGTATTTATATGCTTAAAGGTGTGAGAGGTCTAGTTATACTAGATTTACATTTTCTTTTAACTAGAAGTAGCTATAGAATAATTTATATAGGGTTTTCTATTTTTAAGTTATAGCTAGCGTTTAGTTATATATATAAGTAGTAGCTTTAGTGATTTCTAGCTAAAGTATATTTAGTAGTTTAGTTTTTATTACTATTACTTTTATATACTACTTAATAACTATAGTTATTCTTTCTACTCTTCTATTTTAAGCTTATATATATAGAGAAAATAGTTTGATCTTAATTTCTCTTTTATAGAGCTCTATTTTAACTTATTTATGCTTTGCTATTTTGTTATTTGCTTTGATCTCTTTTATTTATATACTAAATATAGTCTATAAATAGTTTAGAAATTTATTAAAGGTATTAAGGAGGGTATTAGTCTTTTTATTCTATAAGTAGAAGTTATAAATAAGCTTAGAAGCTTTATTAATAATAATTATACTTAATATATACTCTTTATATCTTTCTTTGTAGTTATAGAAGTTAAGAGCAATTCTTTTATTAGGAAGGGTATATAGAAGAGCTTCTCTTAGTGTTTAGTATACTTAGCGATATAGTTTACTTTATCTATATATATTATAGTTAGTAAGTGAGGTTTTTATATAGCTATTTGTTATTTAAACCTTTCTTATGAGGTTAGATAGGTGCTAGAGTACTTCTAGCTTTAGGTACTTAAGCTTCTAGTACTAAAGCTCTACTAATCTTTTAATTAGTTTATAGTATATTAAAGTTATATATATATGCCTCTTTCTTAGCTCTAGAGCTTTATCTAGCGTTAAAGCTAGTAAAAGTATAATTATAGTGAGGGCTGCTTTACTTAGAGGTTTATAGTTAAGAATGTGTTAGTTAGCAATGTTTTTAAGCGAGCAGAAGAATGTTTAATTAGATCTTTATAAGTAGTTATTACTTAGGCTTATATCTTATTAGATACCTTTTTAGTGCAGTTTTTAAAGGGATACTAAGTTACTAATAAGTTTTATATATAGGGCTATATTAAATAGTTATAGTTTTATTAAGCTATCTGCTCTTTTTATGAGGATCTCTACTATACTATATGCTTTAATTAGGACTTTCTATATTTCTATTTATAGAAAGTCTCTTAAGGGAGTACTTTATAGGGTAGTAAACTATTTTATGTAGTTAAATATATATATTATAAAGCTTAAGTCTAAGATTATAGATCTTATAAGAGAGTATTCTCTTATTACTATAAATGCTGCTTTTATAGACCTCTTAGCTTTTTTATAAAGTTAAGTAGACTTTGAGGAAAACTTTATAATCTTATGAATACGTTTTATAAAGCTTTTATTATCTTCTATTCTCTTATTAAAGACTTATTAGAGGTTTCTTAAGGGGACCTATAACTTTAGTTAGATTATAGTATTAATATAGAAGCACTTAGAGAGAATATATAAGTAGAAATATAGCTTATAGTATAGTTTTTTAGCTTTTTAGTTATCTAAGAAAGATTTCTCTTATTTCTAGTAAGTCTTTACTATTACTAAAAGCTACTTTAAGTCTTATCCTCTTTAAGAGCTTCTCTTATAGTTTAATTTATAGTTAGTTGATTTATTAGGTTGCTTAATTTCCTTTAGTTGAGGCTTCTTATTATAAACTATAAGCCTAAATATACTTCTACTAACTTTGTTTTTTTATAGAGCAGTTTTAAAGTATAGAAAATATATATAGGTATTAGTAACTATTTTGCTAATAGTAAAGCTTTATTTAAATACTAAAAGAAGCTTAGTTATATAGTAAGTAGATATCTACACTTTAAGATAGCTTTATAAGAGTATGCTGATATATTTTAGAAACTAGATTAAAAAGTTTAAGTTATTTAGAATTTTATAGTTTTAGTCCTTATAGATTATGTTCTCTTATTAAGAGATCTACACCTCTATATCCTTTTTTATAGAGAGGTATTTTTAAGCTAGAGCTGTAATTATTGAAGTATATTTAGAGATTATATTTATTTTTTATTTTCTCTTACTATAGCTAATATAGCTTTTAAGCTTATAGAGCTACTTATTAAGGCTTTTACTTATACTACAGTAGTATTTTAAGAGATCTAAATAGGTAGAATCTCTAATAAACTACTATATCTCTTAGATACTTTTTATTATACTATCCTACTCTTTTTTAGTAAAGGTATATTCTGTTTTAAGGTTAGTATAAAGTATAAGGTTTACTACTAAGAGGTTTTCTAGACCTTTAGTATACTTTATATCTTTGTTATTATTAAGAAGGATTAACTAGCTTAAAGCGCCTCGTTTTAGGTGATTAGAGATATGTAGGAGCTTTAGAAGTGCTATTAGCCTCTAGTAGGTTAATTTAAAAGCGTATGTAGTGTTTTTAGAGAACCTCTCTAGGTTTATAACTCTTTATAACTAATAGGAATATAAGAGGGCTTAAACCTAGTTAATCTATAGTATCTAGTTCTAAGGACTGTTTAGAGGGGTCTTTTTGCTACTTAGGGCTATTATAGTATACTTATAAGCTTTTCCTTAGTACTGTAAATTACTTATTAGCGTGTTAGTTAATGCGAATCAGACTATTAATTGTGAAATTGACTTTTAATATGTATTAACTATGTATCCCTGAGAGCGGGCAAAAACTCTGCGCGCGGTTACGTAAGGGCCCGCCGATCTCGCGGGCGGATTATCTAATTATCCGGGTCGCCCCTGGCAGCCAAGAGGCGCCATTCCGACCCTGGCAATCTGACACCTGGCCGTAGGGCGGTAAGATGAGTGCGAGCAATTCGCGCCCGCTGAGATGTGGCTTCAATCATTGACAGCGGCTGGAACGGATCCCATGGAGGGCCTGGCCGCGACTGTAAATGGCAATAAAGGTCGGGGGTCCCCTTGCTGTACGAGGGATCTTGTCGATAAAGTCGGTAGTGTGCAATTTGAGTACGCACGTCAATGACTTGCAGTGAAGGAGTGTGGGGCTCCAGAACGGCAACTGCGGCACATGATGGGTAGAAAAAGTTCGCAACATCTCATTGTCTGGGCATGGCCCCTGAGTAATGCGACCTACCTTAGATGAAGTAGGGTAAAATTAATCAATCTGTGGAAGAGGGCGAACATCAGTGAAATGACATTGACGCTAACTACATTCAACAGCAGAGCATCAATCACCATATGGATATTCGGCACGTCTTGATTAATTCATTTTCCAAAAGGTTAGCTGGACTTGCGGCCCGCATCACTGTGCTGAATCATTTCATCCGTGCAAGTAGGGCCTTTCGCAAGCCAACGCCGTAACTCAAGGCGATAGCGGCCTAGGCTTGAGCAGCGAGGCACTTGGAAATACCCAACAAAACCATTGTGATGCAATGTGAAAACCCTGTGATTATAATGCCACCGAGAAACTTTTCTGCATTTTCTGGGGCGCTATGTACCGTATACCCACGATACACGCCCGTTCTATGCTGTGGCCTGGTTTGCGGCTCAAGCTTCCTTCTGCCTCAAAATTTCTTATCCATCCCCCACTTTCTCTATCTGATTCTACCCATACAAGCCCAGAGATTCAGCGGAATTTCAACAGTCAAGTCGGCCAGAAAGTCAGGAACCTCTTCTCTCAGCCGCTGAAGAAAGCCACTGCTCTTGATCCAATCTATGTGGGCGATGCAAAAATGGAATAACAGCTTGCGGAAGTCATCTGAAGCCTTGGTATTCTCGAGCACGTAGATAATCAAGTCATGAAAGGCTTCGAGCAGTTCTGGGTTTGGGGTGACGTAGAGCAAGCTGATGCGGATCCGTCGGAGACAGAATTCTTGGAGTTCCTGTATCGCGTAGATGTCGGCGAAGACATAGACTCTGGCATGAAGCATGAAGACATCGGTGTAGCCAGTGCGGTCGGTCTTTGTCATATCCGTTGCCCAAGTTCCCGGCGACGCTTTTTTGGTATCTGGTTGCTTGCCTTGGTTGAACTTCTCTTTGCAGAATTTGTACTTCGCGAGACCCTGGTGAGCGGACTTTGACATCCAGGAGACGATTGATGCGAATTTTTCGTTGTCTGGTTTCTCGTCCCGGCTCTCCCCAGAGGAAGGCGTAAATTGAGTGGCTTTGCGAAGCGATGGGGCGACGTACGAGTCGTTATACGCAAAGTCGACGAGGGCAAGAAAAACAGCACTGTCAACATCCTCCTAGATGACCTTGGCATGCTGAGACTCTTGCATACCTCCTGTCAGTAGTGCTTCGAGAGGCCGGGACAGGCGGCTGAAGGACGATTCGTGAACGGTGTATTCTTTCTGCTCCTTGCCAATCACGAAAGTGATATGTCTGGATTGGAAGATACTGTCGTCGGGCGCGTCAGCAAAGTAGAGAAGAACGAAAGAACTTGCAGACCTACTCTTCCATGGTTCTCTTGCGCTTGAGAGACATGGTTGCAAAGAATTTCAGCCGACGCGGCTAGGACGGCAAGTAGAATCGGGTTGGAGATCGGGTTGGAGATCGAGTTGGAGGGGATGACGTTGAGTAAGGTATGACTGGAAAGATGGTGGGGAATTAGAAGGATCGAAAAAAGCAGCATAAAGTTAGTAAAGAAAGAAGCAGGAAGGAGACAGAAGTACAACAGCGAAACAGGTCGAGCCTTCCCTTTGATACGAGGAGCCTAGCCGGCTAAAGAGAGAACGACCCTGGAGCAAAAAGTGTGGGGGGAGGGGAACTTCAAATTTGCATCAATTTGCTTTCGTTGAAAGCCGGGTATCGCGTATCTATTTGCAAACGGGCAGTTCCCGACCCGAATTTCCAGGTCACATACGAGTTGCCGTTACGGCTAACTCAGCTGCTTCCTTCCGTAGGAACAGTCGCAGCTTCCATGAACTTCAACATGGCCCTCCTGAGAAGAGCCATCAGTCACGAGACTGTATTTGACAGCAACACGAAAAACCCATTTTCCTTTGTTTGGACAAGTGCCTTTCACTATCTCAAATGCATGTGTGTTTTGGCGGGAGCAAGTTGTCATTTTCTGATGCAGTTTCCCTCGCTCCGCCCATCACCTCCAACACAGCTACCGACCTTAGGTGCCTTGGGTAGCTGCTTTTCAGACCTGACTCCTCTCGCTCCTTCCTCGAATGACCCGACTCAAGTCACCAACGGGGATTTCCAGAGGGAAGTCGACTGACGGAAGCAAGATGGCGAAGATCAGCCACCAGCCAGCCATACATGTCACGAACGCACACGCCCCAGCGGCCTGAAAGGTATCGTGTATCAGCGTTTGTATTTTATATTGTGGATTGCAGAAAGTCAAAGACTCACCTCCAAAAGCTTGGCAGCAAACGCTGAGTTGCCGGTGAAGTCCATGGCCAGAAACCAATACGCGGCAGTGATGAGGCCGAAGACAGGGACGAGCGTCAGGAAGATAACAAAGAAGACGATGTTGGTTCGGAGTGAGCAAACGAGAAAGACGAGGCAGATCATACCCATGGCGAGGGTGATGAAACCTGACAGACCGATCAGCGACAAAGGCTAGACTGCCCTCAAGAGAACGGCCTACCGAAGCTGGCATTGAAGCCTTTGGTCGCCAGCCCTGCGGCCCCAGCCTCGCCTGCAGGGGCATAGGACGAGAAGGCCGCGAAGGAAGGGTTGAGGGTTCCGCCGAACGAGGCCCAGAAGGCTCCGAAAGTGGTGAAGACCGTCGCCGGGAAGGTGTTACCGAGGACCCATTCCAGGAGACCGCCGACGAACATGAGAAGACCACCGAAGAAGAAGTATGTGGGACTGAATGATGGATTGTTAGTCGAGAGCATGAGGAGGGTGAGGAGATGGTCCAACTTACATGCCTGCGGCACCACTACCACCAGCACCACGCCATCCCATCAGATCGCAGCAGAGGGGAGTCAGGGAGATGAGAAAGCCCACGATGGCACTGCCACAGGTTAGTAAACATATCCTCAGACATACATACTGTCTTGGGGGACTAACATTGGCGTCGGGTTACCAAATGTCTTGCGTAACTCGCCCTTGACCTGGTTCTGCGGTGACAGGTACAGCTTCTCAAACAGCTCGGGCGGGATGGAGATAGACCCGGCCGTCTTCATCCTCTTCAGGGCGTCGTCGCGGCTCATCTCGGGGTGGATGTACTCGTCGGCGTACTCGTAGCCGTTGGCGTGCGGCGTCGGCGGGCCACGGGGCGGCCGGTGGTGGCCGTTGTGATGGGAATGTGAGCGGACTTCTTGGAACTCTTTGTGGTCCATGGTTGCCATATTAAAAAAAGATGTATGTCTTTTGATACAATGATGTTGATGACGGAGTAGCTAATGATACAGGAAAAGGTTTGGATGAACAACGAGGAACAAACAACAAGAGATGTCAGGGACGCAAGAGCAAGATGAGGTGAACCTGCCAGAGCCCTCCATTATGAAGGCTCCCCAGGACACCACAACGAGTCTAGTCCTTCCCCCCATCTGCATATTGCCTTACGCCCAGAGGAGGAGGACTTAAAGCCCCCGACATGGGTATTTGGACCGGCCATCTTGGCAAGGACCTGCTGGCACGACCGGTCCAGTCGGAGAGTTGGCAGCAGGACCTCCATCATGGAGAACGAGACGGGGTTCTTGCCTTGCCATCATTGGGGAGAGGCATTGGACGAGGAGGGCACTTCGCTAGGGCGACCGGCAGAGAGCGTGGAGGGTTCGGCACAAGGGATGATGGGTGGTGACTGCAAACCCCCCGGATGCCGGACCGGGAGTGGCATGATGCAGGATCTACAGAGGATGATTCGCCCAAGGCGGAAGTTTCTTGTGTGGAGGTCACGTTTGGGGTTCGAGGAGGTCTGGACGTTTCTGGGTCCCCCTCCCATGTCCCCCAACTAGACGGGGTTGGGATGTGACAGTGAGGGGCGCAGACGTGCGAATCTGGGGAAGTTTTCTGTCAACGTCTCAGTTGGAGCCGTCCACCGTACGGCCGGTTCTGATTACGAGGGGAGGAGAGAAGACCGTTGTGACGAGTCGATTGGGGCTCCAGGTGAGGCTGATTCGCTCATCTCGCGTGGAGGCAAGGGAGGGCGCATATGTGACGAGGCAGCGGCCAACGGGAATTTCTGACAGAGAACTGACAGAGAACATGAAGAATGGTCCAATGATGTCTGTGCCGGCCGGATTGAGACGGCAAAGCGAAGGGAATAACACGGCGGACGGGAGGGACGCGGAGCCCGGGCTTGCAGTAGCGCATGCGGCACACGCGAGTATCGTTACCCGTGAGCGCCTCGACATGCCATAGTAATAAGAAGGGCTCTTAGCTCCAAGTCCTCAACACACGCAAGTTAGGTGCGCTGGTCTAGGAGAGGGGGAGCTAGACTAATACGCGTTGGGTTGGTTTGAGTTTGGGGATGAAGCTTCAGCTTGTGTGGATCCCCGGCGACTGGACGTGCAAATTGCGGGGAAAGCTTGGGACGGATCAAGGGAGCAGAAGTCGGGGTAGCGGATGACCCGTGTGCGTCGGCCGTTTGTTGTTGGACTGAGGATGAACAGGGGTTGGGATTGGAGATGAGATGTCGGGAGATGGGGTGAGACGAATCACTCTGAAAAGGTGAAGAATTGAATTTGAGCAGAAGATTGGATTCATGGGAGGGCGAGTTCTCTGCTCCTTGGGGTAGTGAGCTGGAGCAATTTCGTGATGGGATCACTTGAGGCTCAAAATCCGGTCCGGCACCCGATGGACGACGCGCTAGGTTCCTTTCCCCAGACTTGGCAACTTGACTCGATCACTCCGGGGGAATCAATGACAAGATCCCAAGACCCTCGATCTGCTGGAGTGATCCTGCATGCAACAGAGGGGGAGAGGAGGAGGTAGGGGTGGTGGTGGTGTGACCTGAACGTCGTCACAACTTTAAAGGCACCATGGAACGGAGCTATCTCGGTGAGCCCTCGCCAACGCGGCGTTCCTTCACGATGGATGATCCAGGCGTGTGTGTTTTGGAGGCCCGGCGCCTTGGGAGGGGGTCACGCATTCCCAAACTAAAGGGTAAATTCTCGTAATTCATTTCGTAACAAACATGTCAACGTGGTCGTCCCGTCGTTCTTGGCACAGCGCTGCCGCTGCTGCTGCTCCTCCGTCGTGGCCTGGCCTAGGTACGCTACGCTTAGAGCTTCCCCGCAGACTTCATCGCCCGCTCTCCATCAACGAGGACGCACCAGCCCTCGCCTCCAACGGTGCCGCCGCCGAAGCCCGCGACGACGGCCTCGAAGCCGCCCTCGCCGCGCGCGTACTCGAGCACGGCGTCGTCAAAGGTGCCCGGCTGCAGCCAGACGGCCGGGACGCCGAGCTCCTTCGCCTCGTGGAGGACCTTGAGGGTGGCGGCGGGCGGGGTGATGATGGAGACGGAGGTCTCCTTGGGGTTGGGCAGGGCGGCGAGGTTAGGGACCGCGGGGTGGTCCTTGCCGGCGGCGTTGACGGTGTTGGAGGTCGGGTTGATGGGCGTCGCGGGGATGTTGTGGTGGAGGTACCAGGCGAAGACTGGAGGTTATATGTTAGTGGTGCTGCTGATAGGTGTTTGTAAGGGGTCGGGCTAGGTTATGAGAGCAAGCCAGTGAGATATGAGTGTCGATTGAGTGAAGTGGCGTCGCTCCCCCTTATTAGCTCACTGAGTGAGAGAGAGAAGGATTGAAGAATGACGGGGTGGATGACTCGGGGGCCGGAACGCACTCTTGTGGCCGAACTTGGCGGGGTTCGAGCTGGCGCCCACCACGGCGAAGAACTTTGACGAGAAGAAGGCGCGGGCGGTGGCTTCGGTCGACATGTCGGGCAGCAATACAGTGATCTCTAACTGTGAAATGAACAATCGAAAGTGGTGAAGGCTCGAGTTGAGGAAGAGCGAGGTGGTCGGAGATGAGGGGTAGGGCGGCTCGGCGGTTTTCGAATCTCCATGCCATAAGGAGCTCCGAGCACGTCAGGTGGAGACGCTGTGGCCGAGCCCGAGGCCACATCTCAGTGCGCCGCGGGCGGTTACCGCCCGCGTGGGGGGCGGAAAACTGGGGAACCACGGCCGATGAGGCCTGGGCTGAGCCGCACGCTGCTTGATGTCGACGGATACCTTAGTCAGTCTACCGGTTTTTGAGGCTTTCGTGACTGGGCTGTGGCAACATCAGTCGGCTGTCTGGTGCCTTGGGATTTTGCAAAAGAGCCGAATAAGGAGGATAAAGAGGTACGCGGGTGCCTCTTTGTTGGGGATTGTTACAGATGGGAGGCCAGACTTGAACTTCATCACAACACCACCACCAAAGTCAACAGTAACCTTCTCTTTGGCATCAACAATCACCGACCAATAGCAACACACCGATTACAGATACAGGGAAGCATTTCACGATGTCTGTCTTTGCGTATGGAAGCCCTCATTTTCATGCAACCTCATGGACGAGAATTAGCTGACACTCTCCAGACGCTCCACGTTCAACGTGGCTGGATATGCGGCTTTCCGTCCGTCATACCCAGCATCGCTGTACAAGACGATCCTGGGATATCACAATGCGAAGTCATCAAATGGGACGGCACTCGACCTAGGCTGTGGCCACGGCCTCATCTCACGGGAACTGGCACCGCATTTCAGCAAGGTCATCGCCATCGACCCGAGCGCCAACATGGTAAAGCAGGCATCAGAGTCGACGACGGACTCCAAGATCACGTTTCGTCAGGCCAGCTCCGAGGACCTCTCCTTCGTTGAGGACCAGTCCGTGGACCTCGTTGTAGCGGGTCAAGCAGCGCACTGGTTCAACTACTCCAAGGTCTGGCCCCAACTCGCCCGGGTCGTCAAGAGCGGCGGCACGCTGGCGTTCTGGGGCTACAAAGACAACATTCTCATCGGTTACCCCGAGGCCAACGCCATCTTTGACCACTTCTGCTACGGCGAGGGGCAGGCGTCGCCCGCGTTTCCGCTGCAGACGATGGGGGAGTACTGGGAGAAGCCGGGCCGCCAGATCCTCCGGGACAACCTGTCGGTAGTCGACCCGCCCGCCTCGGAGTGGGAGAAGGTCAAGCGCATCATCTACGATCCGGACCGCACCACGTCGCAGATCGGGGCGAACGTGGCCCCCGAGGCGGCGTGGCAGCGCAAGACGCTCAAGCTGGGCGAGTTCGAGGGCTACGTGCGCACGTTCAGCTCGTACCGCGGGTGGCGGGACGCGCACCCGGAGATCAAGAGCCGGGCGGAGGGCGGGACGGGGGACATTGCGGACGCGCTGTTCGACCGGCTGCTGGAGGCGGTGCCGGAGTGGAGGACGAAGGGCGACAGGTGGCGGGAGGTGGAGGTCGAGGCGGTCTGGGGGACGACGATAATCCTGGCCAAGAGGAAGTGAAGGTTGTCATCGAGGGGTGGAGGTATGACTCGCCGGCTCGGGGCCTGAGTCTGAGGTGTCGGGACGAACCGCTCGAGGGCGATCACAACGTGCGAGAAGCGACGAGATGTTCACTATCAAGACGATGGCCGTGCCATGACATAAAAGTGCGGTGCATAATCTTGTGAAGTGACGATGCTGCGAAAGTGATTGTCGATAGTGCACGCCATGGCCCATGAAAGATGACTGGTGCCCAGTTGGCGGTGGGAATTGGGTCGCTGGCGGCCATGGGTGAAGGAGACATTCGCGGCACGTCATTGGCCGTTCGGCGACGGGCCTGAGATTGTGCGGGTCCCGCGGCGCTCGGCTCCTGCCACTGCGACCCCACCGGCCCTCGTTGCCCCGTCAGGTTTCAGGAGTTTTGGCGGATGTGTGTCGACTGAGACTCCCAAAACGCTGCACCGGGCGGTGGCACACTGTGTTCGCCTTGATTGCCTTTGGTGGTTTGCTTGCTTGCCTGGCGCAGTGGTAGAGGTGCTGCTTACCGCTCGCCGCCCGCCCAGGGTGCCTCCCGTTCCCCCCCCCAATAGTGCGCACAGCGGTGCAGCGGGCAGACTCACACCGCCCGTCTGTAAACCGCATGAATAACGGTGACTGGGAATCCCCATGGCCCAGGGCCGGCTTGGATAAAACTGAACTTTGGATAAAAAAATGGCAGAGGACAGGCCAACAGCAGGATAAGGAGAGGGGAGGGGAAGGGGGTTTGAGAACATAAAGCGTTTCGACCGCCAAACATTCAACTTGCAGAAAACATCATTGTCCTGCTTTGCTTCTGCTTCGTAGTTTTTTCGTCTCAATCAAAACAACACACCAAAAGTCTGCCTTTCTTTCGCTCGTCCTACCAGAGAACAGAACAGAGGAACCAGCCGTACCACACTACACAGACCAGAATGGTGAGTTTTGGAGTCCCCTCCAATTGCTTTTTTGTTTTGTTTTCCACCCCCACTCCTCCCTCACAGAGGAGAAAAAATGTAAACAAAGGGAAGGGAGGAGCCAGTCAGCCATTCGGCAGCCCCTTTTTTTCGACGTGAGTGGTGAGGTACTCGCCTGGAGGAGTCGAAAAAACCTGCCTTAGCGTGTGGTTGGTTCAGCGGCGAACCTTGTAGAAGCACTTTGGGCGGGAAAATTGCAGTGGGAGAAAGAGCGAGCAGCCCGCCATCCACCCGCCAACAGGTCCAGCGTCCAACCCAAACAACAGCGGCCAGCCACGGGGCGAACTTTCCGATCAGCGGCGGCACCAACCAACCACTGGCAGCGACACCAGGGCAGCAGCACACTTTGGGACTTGGCGCCAGGCTAGAAGCATCCGACTCTGCATCACGACATTTCTGTTCCTTCCTCCCACCCAATCTTTCTCCCACTGCATACACCTCTGCGCGCCATTTTACTTCTGCTTTCTTCTGCACCGTTGCGACGCATCATACACCGCAAACCCGCGAACACATCGAGGCCTTTGCGCAGACACGCAACCAGAGATTCTTGTCCAAAATGGCTTCTAACCAGTACGACGCTCAGGCTTCGACCAACTACAAGGAGGCTTTCTCCCTGTTCGACAAGCGCGGCAACGGCCGTGTCGCCATCGACAGCCTCGGCGACCTGCTCCGCGCCTGCGGCCAGAACCCTACCCTCACCGAGATCCGCGACCTCGAGAAGAACGTCGGAGGCGACTGTGAGTTTCCAGCCCAATCCTCGGTGCCTGTCGCCGCCGAACACTTCATACAACGCGACACGGCAGGCGATTCGAATGAAGTGTGAAGGGAGAGAAGACTGGCGACTGACTTTGCACATAGTCGACTTCGAGACCTTCCAGCGCATCCTCAACCGCCCCGGCGGCTTCCGCGACCCTGGCGAGCCCGAGGAGTACTGCCGCGGTTTCCAGGTGTTTGACAAGGACATGACGGGCTTCATCGGCGTTGGTCAGCTCAAGTACATCCTGACCAACCTCGGCGAGAAGATGACGGATGAGGAGGTCGACGAGCTGCTCAAGGCTGTGGACACCAGCTCCGGCCAGGTCAACTACACCGGTGCGTTCCCCATCGCCTCTCGCGTAGGCGCGTTTTCGATTCGTGACAGAATGCTCACAACAGACACAGAGCTCGTCCGCACCATCCTTGCCAACTAAGCGGCCGCCACCTAGGTGACGACAGAGAGGAGGCAATCGAGCGAGTTGTACGACATACACGGGAGAGAAAGATCAAGAAGAGCAGCTTACGAAGACATTTTGCATGGCTGGCACGATGGGATGGCGTTTGCTTTGCGTTGCGTTGCGTTGGGCGATTGTTTCGCTACTTGTAGGGAATTTGGGTATTTCCGGAGTTTGCTCGTCAGAGGCTTGCTCTGGATCATCATGAACGGCTCTTGATAGAACCGATACCACAAAGAAATAAACACTTTGATACCTAATTGCACGTTCACGTACGGACGTCAGGAGGTTGCGCGATGTGTGTGTGCGCGGGACAGCATCGAGGGTCATGCTTGTTTGTTTTAGGGGTTAGATGTGGCTGCGGATCAGCGGCATTGATGGCAATCAATTGCTCTCTTCCATTTCCACAACCGTCTCTATGCTTGATCTCTCAGCGATCTCAATGATCCTTCGACTTGCCTTGCTTTGGCCAGACCATGCGGATGAGATGTCATCAGCCGTTTGTTGCGGCCATCCCCGGCTGTCTGCCCAGCAACGCAGCACCCCGCATTAGCCGATGCCTCTGTATTACATAATCTTTCTCAGTGTCGGGCGATGTGGCCCGCGTCGGGACATCTGGACCTGCAGAAGGGTCCAACTGGGGTGCCACTGTTTGGTCTTAGTCCATTGACCATCCCAACACCTTCGTTAACAGAATTGAAACGATGGCCCTAGTGATTGAAAGAGATGCGAGTGCTCTGCAAATGCGCGGATGGTCAAAAACCAGCTACAAAAAAATGTCTCCATACCAGACAGCACATAGTCGGGTAGGACAGCGAAGGCGACAACTGACACCCCGCTTGCTTCAGCGTGGGGCGGATGTCGCAGCGCCGGGAGCTTGGACTGGACGCAGCACCTTAGTCGCTGGCAGACGATGTCCCGCCATCAACCACTAGCCACCTTCCACTTAGACATCGTCCCCGCCTGAGCTCCTGCAAGTCACCACCTCAGTCCACTGCTTTGCGTAACTACCCGCGCCTGCCTTACTCGAACTCTACCTCGCCTGCTGTACCTTACCTGACACCAGCACAACCGCCTCAGCAAGCGACCACCGCATCCAACCGACCCTGCATCAGTGACCACCGCCTCACCTGGTGCTGCTGCTTCCCCTCCCCCGCTCCGACTCTAGACCGACTGATCGAACCGTGTTTCGCCCAGTCGCCGTGGCGTCCTTCGCTTTCTTCAACTTCAAGCGCCTACCCCTCCTCATACTCTCCTTCTCCCTCTTCTTCCTCGTAACATCTCTCATCCTGGCGGCCCCGCGAGCAGTTCCGAGAATCACTTCTCTCTTCGCCCAGTTGCGATTCAAACCGAACCCCCTCGCCGCCACTCCCACCTCCACATACCGTCCATTGGTGACCGCCGCCATGACGGTCCCCGACAAGTACAAGTCGCCGCCCCAGGCACCGCCCGTCTTCACCGGCACCAAGGAGTCCATCGTCGGCGATTCCAAGAAGATCTGCGACAAGACCCGAGCCCTCCTCGACAAGCTCGTCGCCGAGATCCCCGCCGAGAAGGCTACCTTCGACAATGTCATGCGCCCCATCGCCGAGGATGAGAACGAGAGTGGCTTGTCAACTAGAATACTGGGCTTCTACCAGTACGTCTCTGGAGACGCTGCCCTGCGTGAGGCGTCCACCGAGGCCGACAAGATCATGGACGACTTCTCCATCGAGGTGAACATGAGGGAGGATGTCTTCAAGCTGATTGAGGCCATCCACAACCGCAAGGACGCCGAGGGGCTCGACCCCGAAAGCTTGCGTTTGCTCGAGAAGGACTACAAGAACTACATCAAGATGGGACTGGGTCTGCCTGCTGGCCCTCAGCGAGACCGCTTCAAGGAGATCAAGAAGCGTCTTAGTCAGATCCAGATCGAGTTCCAGAAGAACCTCAATGAGGAGAACGGCGGCATCTGGTTCACCCCCGAAGAGCTCGACGGAGTTTCCGAGGACGTCATTGACGGCCTTGAGAAGGGCACCGGCGAGAACGAGGGCAAGCTCAAGCTGTCTTTTAAGTACCCCGACCTCTTCCCTACCCTCAAGTTCGCAACGAACCCCGAGACGAGACGCAAGGTTTTTATTCAAAACGAGAATAAATGCAACCAGAATGCTCCGTTGTTCAAGGAGGCCATCGTCCTTCGCGACGAGGCTGCTCGTATGCTCGGCTACCCCGACCACGCCTCCCTCCGTATTGAGGACAAGATGGCCAAGACCTCCAAGACCGTCACAGACTTCCTGGGTGACCTCCGCTCTCGCCTCGCCGCTGGCGGTGCCAAGGAGGTTGAGCATCTGCTCGAGCTCAAGAAAGCGGATACCGAGGCTCGTGGCGTGTCAAACGACGGCAACTACTACCTCTGGGACCACAAGTTCTACGACCGATTGATGATCGAGAAGGAGTACAGTATCGACGAGAACAAGATTGCCGAGTACTTCCCCATTACCTCTACCATTGCTGGTATGCTCAAGATCTTCGAGGAGCTTCTGGGTTTCGTCTTTGTGGAGCTCAAGCCCGAGGATCGCGCTACATTGAGCCCTACTGGCAAGGCCGATGATATTGCTTGGCACGAGGACGTCATCATCTTCAGCGTCTGGGACGATGCTTCTGAGGGTGATGGCTTTGTTGGCTACCTCTACCTTGACCTCCACCCGCGTCAGGGCAAGTACGGCCACGCTGCCAACTTCAACCTGCAGCCTGGCTACCTGCAAGCGAACGGCTCTCGCAGATACCCCGCAACTGCTCTGGTCTGCAACTTCAGCAAGCCTACCCCCAAGAAGCCTTCTCTGCTCAAGCACGACGAGGTTGTTACACTCTTCCACGAGCTGGGTCATGGCATTCACGACCTCGCTGGCCGCTGCACTTACAGCCGTTTCCACGGAACAAGCACCGTGAGAGATTTTGTCGAGGCGCCGTCCCAGATGTTGGAGAACTGGTGCTGGACTCCTAGCGTCATCAAGTCTCTCTCCAACCACTACCAGACCGGCGAGAAGATCCCCGACGATCTTATTGAGAAGCAGATCTCCACTAAGCATGTCAACGCTGCGCTATTCAACCTGCGCCAGCTTCACTTCGGCATCTTCGACATGACTGTCCACACCCCCAAGAGCCACGAGGAGATTAAGAACATGGAAATGTCGGAGGTCTACAACGAGCTTCGCGGCCAGATTGCTGGAATCAAGGGCCCCGAAGCTCAGGGCGAGAAGAAGTATGTTGTACCCCTTATGTGTCGCCCAACGAGTTTTGATGCTAACCGTCACAGCAACTGGGGCAACGGACAAGCATGCTTCGGCCATCTTATTGGAGGATACGATGCCGGCTACTACGGCTACCTCTCATCTGAGGTGTACTCGACCGACATGTTCTACTCTGTATTCAAGGCCGACCCCATGAACAGCAAGGAGGGCCGCCGTTACAGGCACACTGTTCTGGAGAAGGGCGGTAGCCAGGAGGAGATGCTGACCTTGGAGCAGTTCCTTGGCCGCAAGCCTAGCACTGAGGCCTTCTACAAGGAGCTGGGCATTCCCCAGTAAATGCTGATTCATGTTGAAGCAAGAAATGTTGTAATTGTATCTTTAGCATTGGTCATCACAAGATGATGGGGAAACAGCCCCAAATAACATTGTTAAAAGTGCAGTCCAGTCTGCTTGCCGGAAGTGATGGGATACTATCGATAGTTGAGCCACAATAGCCATGAGCTCCAGCCACTCGCAGCTTAAATGTCCCAAAAGGGTTCATGTCATGCATCCGTCAGCCACACCCCGCCGGACCCACCACACTCCTGCCGCTAGCAACGGGAACAACAGAAGCTGAATGTAAACAAACGCGACAGATGTAGCCAATGCGATTGGGGCTCTGCCGATCCAGCCCACGCCCGGCACACTCCCGTCCCTCGCTTTTATCACGGCCGACGCCGTCATTGCGCTTTCCCACACCAATTCAACAACAACTCGCTACTAACCTTCGCAGCTCCAGCATTGCTATTCTCTTCCACGGCCGACGCGATTTACAATCGAACCTACACGGCCCTAATGCATTTTTGCTGCGACTAACATTTGCTTTCTGCGATCGACGCGCCGCCGCCCCTTCACCCCTTCGCAAACCTTCGCGTCCCTGATCGCGACATTGATACCTTCACCAACTTCGACTTTCCCCAGACAGACCATACCAAATCATACCCGCCATGTCTTTCGAAGGCTTGGTCCCCGCCGAATTTTTCACTTTCGAAGGCCGTCTTGCCTCCTTCAAACAGTCCTTCCCCCAACCGAAACGACGCGCATCTGGCGCTGGAAAGGGCGCATCGAAGAACCTGACATGGCCGCACGCGAAATACCTTTTGCCCGAGGACGTACGTTTGAATTCAGGAGAAGATATCGAGAAGGAACACGCGCGCTAACTTGGACCAGCTCGCGAAAGCAGGTTTTGTGTGGCGTCCGTTCCCCGAGAACCCAGATAATGTCGCATGCTTTTTGTGCAATAAGTCCCTCGATGGGTGGGAAGAAGGCGACAATGCCCTGGAGGAGCACATTAAGCACGCTCCCAACTGTGGGTGGGCTATTGTTGCCGGCATTGAGGCGAACGTGGGCGACCTCGCATCGGAGGACCCTTCCAGCACCCGCATGATCAACGCGAGGAAGGAGACTTTCGGTGGGCGCTGGCCGCATGATGGCAAGAGAGGCTGGAAATGCAAGACTAAGCAGGTCAGTCGCGTTCCACCTGCATGTTGATTCCTGCGCTGACCATTCACAGCTTGCGGAGGCCGGATGGAAGTACACGCCTTCCCTGGAATACGACGACATGGCGACGTGTACCTACTGCGACCTGGCATTAGACGGGTGGGAACAGGGTGACAAGCCTTGGTTAGTGTCTTGCCTTCTCCCTTGGTGGACTTATCTGACATTCGTAGGGACGAGCACAACAACCGATCACCGGAATGCCCATTTTTTGCCCTTGTGGAACAGTACGGCACAACCAAGAAGCCAAAGGCCAAGGCAGCTAGAGGCTCCAAGACCACGGCGCGATTGTCCGTTCAATCCATAGCGACAGCGGCATCAGATATCACCACCCTTACCGACGCCCCGGCCGAGGTGGACGACAGCGTTTTGACGACCGCCTCCATGCCTGGCAAGAAGGGATCGAGGGCCAGGAAGGCCACGACGACGACGAAGGGCAGGAAGACCAAGGCGAAGAAGGATGAGCCTGTCGAGGTTGTAGAGAGCGAGGCTGTGGAGGCTGAGGAGCCAGCACCACCCCCCAAGCCCGCGCGCGGTCGCAAGCGCACAAGCGACGAAGCCGACGAATCTGCGATGACCGTCTCCGAGGCACCCGCACCGAAAAAGCGCGCGCCGCGTGGTCGCAAGGCTGCTGTAGACAGCTCCGTCATTGATCAGTCGCAACAAGACATTAGTATTGCTGATGCGCCTGCACCTGCCAAGGCACCGAAGGGTCGCAAGACCGCTCGTGCTTCCGGTACCAAGGGAACGCGAAGGGCTTCGGGACAGTCGCTCAAGTCAACGGCTTCCACTGCCTCATTAAGAGCTGCGCCTGGTGCTTTCCCCGAAGAAGACGACGAGATCCAACGACAACTCGAGGCTGACTTGGAGCGTCCGTTGACTGATGACGAGGATATCATGCAAGACTCTGATTCCGAAAGGCAAAAGGTTCCTGCGGCGAAGCCAAAGACAAAGAAGACCCACGTTCCCCAAGATGAAGCGGCCCCTGAGCGGGCAGACAGCCAGATGTTCGATGCCGAGCCGTACGTGGCCGACGAAGCAGCCGTCGACGAGGAGTTGAAGCAGCTCGAGGCCGAGATGACCATCGACGAGCCCGAAGTCATCGAGGTTCCCAAGAAGGGACGAAAGGCAGCTGGCGCTCGCAAGGTCTCGAAGCAGACCAAGGCTCAGAAGGCCAAGGCTGCGCCAGTTCCTGTCGAGGAAGACGAGCTGTCAATGGCAGTCGAACCGGAAGCCCCAGTCGAACCAGCCCAGCCTGAAGAGCCCGTTGACCCAGAGGAGGACGAGATCAGCACTGCTACTGTCATCACGACGACTACCAAGAATGCCCGCATCAGCACCAGCAGCCGTACGAGCACCGGCAGCACCGGCAGGAAGCGCGGCCGCCCGTCCAAGAAGTCGCTTGAACTGCGTGCTTCCCTCGAGGCTAGCAAGACAGAGGAGGTTGATATGGTCGAGCCTGAGATGGCTGAGGCTAAGGCTGAGCCAGAGCCAGTTGCTGAGCCTGAAGTTGAGCCTGAAGAAGTCGTCGAGCCCGAACCTGAGGTCGAGTCTGAGGCCGAAGTGGAACCCGAGGCTGAAGTTGAGGCAGAGGAAGTGCCTGAGCAGGACGAAGAGGAGGCGGACGAAGTTGATGAGGTCTCCGCAAGGCAATCATTTGCGTCGGCGCGCCAGACACCAGCGCCAGCTGAACCGCAAGAAGATGAGGCAGAGGATGAAGATGAGCCCCAAAATGAGAAGGAGAACGAAGAAGAGGAAGAGGAAGAGGAAGAGGAGGAGGAGGAGCTAGAGTCAGAAGCGCCCGAGCCAACACCTCAGCCCAAGCAGCAGCCGAAGAAGAAGAGCCTTCCGCCGGCATCCTCTTCTCCAGTGGCTGCTGCTCCCTCGACACGTCGCAGCCTTCAGCAACAAACAGCGGCCCCGCGTATTTCACCTGCTCAGTCAGCTCGTCAACCAGCTGTTTCTCCCTCGCCATCTCCTCAATCCTCCGACGCAGAGAACCAGCCGCCTTCCTCAAGATCTGCTACCGCAAAGAAGCGTGTGATGCAAGCACCCTCATCCACGCCGGCGCGCCCCAACTCACCGACTAAGCGCAAGGTTCTGGCTAGTCTCCAAAGCACAACGCCTTGGAACCCGGTCGATATTGACCTCATCTTTGGGTCGCCCGAGAAGTCGGACAAGAGGAACGCCGTCGACAGGCTGCTACACAAGGGTACTGAGCTCACCAGCCCAGAGAAGAGGATGACGGTTGAGGAGTGGATCCACTTCAACGCGAACCAGGCCGAGGAGAGGCTGCGTCAGGAGTGCGAGGGCATGGTCAGCAAGTTTGAGAACGAGGGCACCAAGGCTATGAATGTTTTGGAAAGCCTGGTTGCTGAGTAAAATGTTTGCATAGCGTAGAGAGTTGTTGGAGCACTGGCATTCAAGATAATGATTGGTTCCATGTCATGACACAAAAGCATACACAGGTAGTGCGAACGCGCTTGACTGGGCTTGACAGAGGCGTGCAGGAGTGTGTTGGTTCAAGGAAGGGTTCAATCACGGCGGCGAATCGTCCGGGTTATGTTGGTTTAAACAAGGCATTTACAAAAGACAATGGAAAGCAAAGGGTCTGTTTCTTTGACAGCAAATATGTCACTACTACTATTGATTGGTATAAATAATGAGGGTGTTCGTCTATTCTATGCATCATTAAGAAGTCATCCTCCCCGAAAAGGTACGTGTGTTTCTTCCCAAATATTCGTCTAACATCATGAATCAAGTGGTATCGTTCCGGCATGCAAGGGGGGTTGTTTTCTCTCTCATTCCTTCCTCACTCACCACACTCTTCAACTATCTTTCCTTTTCCGTTTTACTAACGCTTAGGTGCAGTGCTCGACGCCGTCAGCGTGGGTGTGGCACTCCTGGGGAGCGCTGGAGGTGGTCGCGGCGGGCGTGGCGGCGGTGGTGGTAGGCGCAGGCGTGTCGTGGTCGTGCTCCTCCTCGAGCTCACCAGAGCATCCGACGCCGGGGGCAGCGATGTCGTAGGCCCAGACGTCGATGGCGAAGTACTGCAGCGCGTCGCTGTCGACGACACTCAGGCTGGCGTTGTTCTTGGCGAGGTCAAGCACCTCCGCGTAGTCCTCGGTGTAGTGCTCGACCTGGCCGAGGGAGACGGTGGGCACGTGGAAGGCGCGGTGGAGCAGGTCAGTCGCCCAGAAGGTGTTGAGCTTGGAGTTGGCGACGTTGTAGCCCAGCCCGCAGACGGAGGACAACGGGCGGCGGATCTCGAAGGACAGCGGGCAGATGACGGTCTCCTCGGTGGCGTTGTCGCCGCGCCAGTGGCCGGCCCAGCCGGACTGGGTGGCGCAGTTGCGGTCGGGGTCGTCGCAGCGGAAGGTCATGGGGGACTTGTCGGCGGAGACGACGCGCTCGTACCAGCCGACGGCGGCGGCGGTGGAGGCGTTGCCGAAGTACTTGCGGACGTGCTCGGAGGCGTCGCCGAAGCGGAGGATGTGGTCGCGGGCGTGGGCGGCGAGGGTCTGGGTCTCGGCGAGGGCGACCTCGAGCTGGGCGCGGAGGGTGGCGTTGCAGGACTGGTGGATGGGGAAGGTCTTTTGCCAGTCCTTGGACCAGGAGTACGGCTCGGCCGGGGTGGGCACGGAGGCGGAGGGGGTGGTGGTGGTGGTGGTTTCCTGGCGGACGGCGAGGGGGGAGGCCGAGGCGCCGGAGAGGAGCAGCATGGCTGCGGTGAGGGTTGTGTACATCATCTTGAAGGTGTTTGGAGAGGTTGGTTCAAGGAGCTTGAGAGGGCTGATGTAGTTGAGGTGAGCTTGGAGCTTCTTCGAGAGTTGGTGATGAGGAGGTATGCGGGTGGTCTTTTATAGCTGCGGGATGCTGCGATGGAAAAGTCTTTTTCATCGAGAGAGTAGTCCCGTTGCTCTGGGACGCCAATGGGGATTCTTTCGACATGTCGAGCCAAGACGCGAGCTAGCTGTTTGCCCGTGAGGGGTTTGCTGCTCGCGTGGGTTCGTCGGTCGTCGTTCGTCATGCCCGCTCTGCCAGGCTGATCCAGCCATGATTCCTCCCGGCCGTATGTGCTGATCGGGCAACGACATGCGCCGCGGGTATGCAGTCATCGCCAGCCATCTCCCGCCGTCCAGACCATCGTATCCCTTCCAATGACCCCTCCTCCTCCTCCCAAAGCACACAAGCAAGCTTTTTCGTTTCTTCGATGGACAAAGTGCCGATATTTCGCCCATGTGGAGCTACCTCTCAAGCTCATTCTCGGTCATGACTGCCCTTCGCGAACAATCTCGACCATCTTGGCATCTGCGAGGTTGTGTTAGTCGAGCTATCGGGTGATTGCCAAGCAAAGCGGGCGAGCTCAACGCCAAGCTCACGATCATGACTGACGCTGGAGGGACGTAGTCCCCATTGGCCAATGGGAAAGAAAGCAGATGGTAGCCAAGGCGAAGGACCCCACGGCCAAGAGGTGCTAAAGTCGTGTTGGCTTCGAGCTCGAGCGTGGTGAGGGTGGAAGTGGTCTTTGAGTATGGGAGGCTGAGTCGGCGGCGGCCCTCCGGGTTCTCAAACCCCGCCCGAGCCCGGGACATCAAGGTTCTCGGGACCGGGGTCCCGGAGGTGGAGAACCCGCTTTTTGTTTTTTCTGTTTGTTTCTCGTTGCAACCCGACGGAATTTTGGCATCGGTTCATGCTTGTTTCTTTGTTTTTGCCTCGTCTTTCAGCTGTGAGGAGGTTGGTCGCACATGTGTGGCCAGGCGGTGATGGTTTGTCCTCTGTTCCTGACGTATCTGTCGCGTTCTCCTCCAACCGGTCAGCCAGAAGCGTTCCAGGCCCAATATTGTTTCCGAGCCCTTTTTACTCTCATTGGGACTCGTTAGGCATTGAGCCATCAGAGAGCTTCCAGTTGAGCCTGTATCCGATTAAGCGCTCCATCTTCTCACTCATCTTCTACCTGCCTTGTCCCATACCAGTGTCTCTCACATGCATGGAATCACCAAGTACATTCAGATACGCCAAGCAAGCTAGAAAATCCATGCAGTAGAAACCCAATCGCTTGGTAATGCTATTGTCTAAGTGGCCGCCCCAAATAATACACTCCGCATGCGACTTTATTGCGCAAAGTAGGCATCGAACACCTGCAGGATCTTGCTTCCGGCGCGGGGGGAATCCTCGCGCTGCTTCCGCCGATCACGGTCTAGAAGGTCAGATTTTGCCTGCCACACCGTATGCCAGCGTCCCGTCCTCGACTTGAGGGATTTATGAATACCTTGTGCTGGGTATGCCACCAGCCCGAACATCCCTGGTCATCACGGGTCAGCTCTGACCGCCATATTCGAGGAGGGGGGTAAGTTTGTTTACTTACCGGCGCCTGGTTTGGTCAAAAGACCGAGGGAGCCTGTGGCGACACCCTTCATCAGCCCGAGAGCCCCTCCCTCCTGTGCACCTTTGTAGGGGTCGGTGAAGACGCCGGTGGTGCCGTCGTAGAACCCAGTTCCAAAGGTCTGTCATCAAGTTAGAGGAGGTCCAAATTGGTTCGGAACGACGGCCTGGCTCACCTTTGCGGCTACGACACCCCCGCTCTTCCAGTCTTCGACTTTGCCGTTGTCTCGAGGCTTGTCACCGAGGAGCCTCGGAACGTTGTGCAGACCTTCTGTGAGCGCAAGTGGCATGTCTACGAGGCCACCCTTGGCGACGGCTCCCGTCATGGAGGCGAATCCTTTTCCAGCAGCCAATGCAGCTGAACCACTGGCTCGTCCAGCTTCGTGACCAGAGGCTCTTGAGCGCTTGTATTCCTTCCATGGGTCGATGAAAGTGCCGCCCAACGCGACGGTGAAGTCGGTCACCGTCCCGAGGAGTGACGACGCACCGCCGGTAATGGGGTCCCATCGCGTGACGTCGGTGTTATATTCTTTCGTTCGGAGAGGCTTCAAGTCGGAAGCTTTGATCTTCTTCGCATCGATCAGGTATGTCGCGGCTTGGTTTGAAAGCTTGAGGTGTTTGCGGCCAGACTTGCTCTTCGCCTCGTACACCCATGCGGCGGGCTGCTCGGGTAGCATGTCGCAAATAAAGCTGGCAGCTGGTATGTTTCGGTGGAAAGACTCGACAGCGGTATCAACACCTCGTTCTCGCTGCATGATGTTGGCTACTTGCTTCACAGCCTGGTTCGCCTCTGGGGACAAACAGAATTGGATTGCCTCGGTCAAGCGTTCCACGCTGAGTTCCTTCTGAGGAATTGGCAGAGGCCCGGCACCTGCGCCGGCAACGACACGACCCCAGAATGGTTGGTCTCCGAAAAATGGCACGATGATGGTCGGTCTGGCGTTGATGAGACCGCACGCCGTTGTCCCCGCTCCTCCATGGTGAACCACTGCTGACACCCGTTTGAACAGCCACTCGTGCGGGCAATCGCCTAAATAAAAGACGTCGTCCGTATTAGCCTTCCCCTTGCCGAGTTTGCTCCATCCCCGAGAGATGATCACGCGAGTATTGCAAGCCTTTGCTGCTGCGATGATGATATCTGTCAGTCGGGCGGGGTCATCTACCACGATGCTGCCGAATCCTATATAGAGGGGAGGGGAGCCTGATGCGAGGAAGGCGTCTAGGTCGGATGGCGGGTTGAACGAAGGCTCGTCCCTCATGAAGAAGCCGCAGACGTCGATTTCCGGTCCCCAATCAGCAGGTTTCGAGACAACAGCCGGTGACCAGCAGTAAGTGTGCGGAATCTTCAGAAACTTGGTGATGCCCGGTCCCATACTTGCTGGTATCGGCGCGAGCTCGAGGTCTTTGCGTCTCCAGGAGTTGATCACGTCGCCGAGACCTTGCCATGTCATCAACTCGACGACTCCATAGGAAAGCCAATTGGTTGTCTGAGGCTCGAGGTTGTCGCCGCGTTGAATGTTGGCGAGTGGGTGCGGAAAAGCGCGGGTGGCAGTCCATGGCATGGTGAACATGATATGGACGGGTATGCCTAATGCTTGAGCGCAGTGAACGTGGGCGAAGCTCGGAGGGTTGGCGATGATGGCGTCTGCGACAAATGGCTCCTTGCTGATGGGGTTAGGCTCGATGCAAGACCGCCAACATCCGTGGAGCATCTCTCTCATCATGGTGCGCTTCCGTCCAACATCGCCGCCCTTCAATGATTCCATGGATGGGATCAGTCCAGGGTTGCGGACCATGTACTTCGATGGGGTTAGTCATGTACACTGGACCGATAGTAGGGATAGTACATACCGACATCAGGTCTGCGGGATTGCCGCCAATGGGGAAGAACTCCAGTCCGGAATCTGTCACGAATTTGGCAAAGGTATCGTGGGTTGCAAGCCGTACGTGATGGCCGTATCTGCAAAGAGCTGTGCCAAGAGCAATGAAGGGCTGGACATCGCCTAATTTGCAGCAAGTCAGTACGATCATTTCCGATTGATGAAGAATTTTTTCACTCACCACGACTGCCGACAACTTGAATTACGACGTTGAGAGGAGGAACCGTTTTATCGTTGAATATCGGCGCAGTGGCATCGTCATCATCTGGGAATGGGGGAAGCTCCTCGGCAAGCTTCTCAGGATACTCAGACTGGAAGTTGATGTTGACCTGACCATCTGCTGGCTGATGGTTAGTACAAAGCACCGCACGGAAGCGATGAGCCTACCAGATATGGCTGCAGCGCTAGAAAGAAGTGCGCCTGATGAGTGAAGCTCATAGGGAGGAGGGCTGTCGCCAAGCGACTCGTCCGTGTCAGAGCTCATACTTCTCTTGGAATCAGACATGTTGGAATGACAGACTGCACCAGTAAGACATCACTCCCCGAATCTTGAAGGGCTGAAAAGGTTTATATCACATCCTGTGTGGCTAGGATGATCTCCGAAAGGAGTGTCAAGCCACCCCGGCGGCGTTTCCCTCAGCAAACGGCACTCGAAAGCGGAGATTTCAGCCATGGCCGAAACGCCGCCGGGGGCTGACGCTCTTTCGCAACAGTCCTAGAGAATTGCATCGCCCACTCATGACGAATGGCAGCAGCAGAGAAGGATTTTGCGCTGGTTCGGGATGGCCGTGTTCGGCGCACGATACGTTGGCATTGCACGTGGAGGTGGGCGTGGGGTTTCGACGTTACGAGGGCCTCGTAATCCTCGGCTTCTGGGATGTCATCGCCTTGATACTTCGCGTTAGTCGTGTTATTACATTGCGTTCGGGACTAGCCCGCTTGTCCCGCCACAGTGGCTTCCTTTGGCGCGTATTGACACCAGCTATGCGCGGCTGAGGGTATCGGGATGGGTTGACGGAATGTCAATGGAATGTTCTGGGACGGGATTATTGCCTGATTTCTTTCAGGGGGGTCTTCAATCCACAGCCCCGTCTGGCAAGCTCGACCGCCCAGCCGACAGCACTTGGCCGACCGAGATGGAGTCCGGGCGGGTGTTTGATGGCATCCCGGGGCAACTACAGATAAATTTACAGGGGATTCTAAGGTACCCAACATGACGGATACAGGGCTGAATGCTGCGGCAAGATGTCCACTCGCGCCCTGAAGTAACTTCGTTGTGGGGCATTCACAATCATCACAAACAAAACACCAAAGTACCACGAGGTCTAAAATGACGACACATATTGAAGATGAAATCTGCTGGGATTGGAGTAACGATGGCTCAATACCCAAAGTCATCAGCCAAATGCGCTTTATTGTTCGAAATGCTGCGCGAATCAACAACATAAGAAGCGTGACGCTGCAGGGCACGCGCACCACTCATCGCCTTGGGCGAGAATTTTGCACCCAGAACTTCGACGAGGAGGAAAGAGCTCTTCTCGGATCATGGCTGGCCAATTTGCAGGACGAAGCTACTGCAGAGCTTCAACTTCCAGATGTCCTAGCTGCTGTCGTGTCTCGTCTTTCATCAGCGACAGCCCTAGAGATACAGACCTTTGACCGAGCCAGTTACGATGACGGAGGCAAAGCTCGCCCTCCCGGAGACCCATTCCTGTGCACCTTAGGGCAGCTCATATCCTCCTCCAACAACAGCTCCGTTCTCAACAGCATTGAAAAACTTCAATTGAGCATACCGATCCCCGACGGTGATCTTACGAAGGATTTCGGATGCTGCATCTACTCAGAATCCATCCTGCCTTTCTTCAGCCTGCCTTCGATCAAGACGCTTGAGCTACACAGAGTGAATGACGGCGGAAAGCCGATTAAGCCGATTTCATTGCTTACAGCACCGACATTGAAGAGCTTGGTCTTGAAAAGATGTCAACTTATAGAAGACAACATTGCCACAATCATTCGAAATTCCCCAACTCTCAAAGTCTTGCGAGTGGATGTCGCTATCAACGCCGACTCCGCGAAAGGATGGCTCAACATGGAAAACCTGCAAACTGCTCTGGCACCTCTAAAGGAATCACTGAAGGAACTATCGCTGTCATTGACCTTGTGGTCGTCAACGGCCATCGACTGTGGCGGGCCAGGACCCTGGGGTATCCGCGGTTCAATCGGTTCGCTGGAATATTTCACCAGTCTGACTCACCTTACCATTTCCATGCCCGTTCTTCTTGGCTGGCAGACGCAAGGCGCCGCTGATATCATCGATGTTTTGCCGGAAACCCTTGAGGTGCTTACAATTACCAACGAGATGTCTTTCTGGTGGAAGTATCAGTGGGATGATCTCAACCGTGAAGACGATGATGCCGAGGTGGTGAGATGGGAGACCCTGGAGTGGAAGATTATGGAGTTTTTGGAATGCCGGCCGCCCGCGTTGAGAGAGCTGAGGCTAGAGATCGGTGAGGTTGCCGGTGAGGAAGAAAGGGCGAAGGAACTGAAGGCGAGGCTGGTCGATACGGGTCGCCCCGTCGGGGTCAATGTCACTGTCGAGTTCAAAACATAGGTCAACAGGCGCGATGAGAGAAAGACTTCCATCGACCAATACAAACAGGGCTCATCTGTAGAACTCTTTGTAATTCTGCCTGTGAATGACATGTCACCCTCGTTTCGGTTTACCTTGATATTCAGCTGACTGATCTAAGTTATTAGGGAAGTGTGGCAACTGGCAAGACATTTTCTGCTTCGGCCTATTACTGCCTTCGTTAGCTTTTTAATCGTTCATGTTACCCTGAGATTTCTTTGGCTTTTTCTTATGTATTCTGAGCATTGTCCATATCGTGTTATTGCTACTGTCATTGTTATCGTCGATGTCATGGTCGTCGTTATTATAGTATTCCCCCGAATATCCAAACTCTTGGGCCATGTCGGGTACTTCCACTTGGGCCCAACGTTTGTGAGAACCGTAGCCACTTTACAACACATATGCGGTGGCACAGCTGATTGGGGCATTAGATGTCGCAGCTCCTGCACGGTACCTTTTCCACAGGTGCACGCTTCAGAGACTCCAATCACCGACTCCAACGACCAATCCCTTCATCCAGTCAAATGATCGAATACATGTCATCCTATGCCCTCAGGTAAGAAAGAAACAGGTAGCGAGTTCGGCAGTCCTAACAATGCACACTGCACGTGGGGATGCGAGGTCTCGCGTTTATGTTATATCTGTGGCGACTCGCCGGCATGCAGCAGCCCAGCACCACTCCTCATCCCGTCAAAAACACGAAGTGACCATGTCCACCACAGCCACTGGGATTGGCCCTGTGCAGTTATCCGCTTCATGCCAGCTTTTCGAATGGCCGCAACCCCCAGTTGCTGATGGGCAGATTTACCAGGCAGATCCACCTCACAAAACGTTTCTTGCACTTGAAGAATCAGCCGCTGCAGGTTGCACACTTTGTCAACTCTTCTGGTGCTGTATTGTCAACACTGAAAATCCGGTCTATTTTCGTGCAATCGAAGATGCTGGGTTCATCTGCGACGACCACCCACAGCGGCCGCCGCTGTTCACTGTTCATCCCGAAAATATGTCTTTGACGGAAGGCATTGATTCTAGACTGTACATCAGAGCCCCGTTAATTGGTGTCTTTCTACAAAGAATTAACGATGAACTCATGGCCTCTACTAAGAATGGGCGAGGAAAGGAGATTAATGGCCGGGCTCTTGGTTATTCGGATGCTTAGCGCTCCAATCAACACGACACACTGTACGACTCATTTCTAGCGGGCTTAGATGAAGGTCTTAGTACACAATGGTTACCCTTAGGTCGGACTGCGGAAGACAAGGACTGGTATATTGGGATACTGGTGCAGAGAAAGAGAGAGACACTTTACCAACGATATGGGCTTTTGCGAATTGAATGGGGCTCATGCGATATTGAGGATCTTTTTGACACAGTGGAGGAAATTATACTAGAATAGGAAAGAGGTGAGCAACTAATTACGCACAGAATTCAAATCATCCATACATCCTCTTCCGTTGATGATTGTCACAACTGATACTAACGAACACAGGATAAGAACAATCGATAATCTTATAAGATCTTGCCTAGAGCCAAGCATATGAAACTAGTATATACCATTATTCGTTATGACACATTTCATGACATCTGTTAGAAGCAGCCGCACTTAATTCTTACACATCTTTCCTTGAAGGTAATATCCACAATACCTATAGCAGACATGCATATTATAAGCCTGTTGAGGATCTCTCACTGCCTCTACAGCAAAGGCAAGCGGTCCAACCATAGCGTTACTCTGCGCTTTTAAGCCAGCCAAGGCGTAGGACTGTGATGTTTGAAACAAATAATTGTTAAGCCTCATTCGACATAGTCTGTTATCCTTACTCCGCTCATGCTAGCAACAGCACCAGCAGAGCGTATAATACGCCGGGGGCCTCGCATCTAATGGAAGTGAACAGAAGTATGCTCGTGTGTTAATCGATCCCAGAGCGGTAGGCAAGCCTAATATAATATGCATCTGTCGTAAACTCAGGAGAAAAGAGGCTTTGGAGGTACTGCTACATGCCTAAGTCCATATATTCGGAGACAATCTCGAGGCTGCAGCCCGGGCGGTTCAACAGCAAGAACTGTCCACATACTCCCATAATATTCAATTGGATTGATAAATTAAACCACAGTAAACTATAAGCAGAGCGTCTTTAGCAAAACGTTTGTGCGGGCGAATAGTAATCGTAGGTAGGACAGTAGCGACGACGACGACGACGACGACGACGACGACGACGACGACGACGACGACGACAACCATTACGAAAACTGAAGATTAAGTAAGCTTGACTTTCAACCCTTGGGCCGGACTCACAAGGTGTTTGTAGCGCATATCACAGAGGGAGGTCATTTCAAGGTAGGGCCCTCAAGGTGTTTGGTACAGCAAGTTTCCTGGTTTCTCGCTGGTAAAAACCTTTCCACTCTGATCTCCGCCACGCCCACAATGCACAACAAAATGAACGCTCACCAGTAAGAACAACGACCTCGTTGACTGTTTCCGAGACAGTTTGCAAACCATGGACGGTCGCATCGATTATCTAGACGACGGCAAAGCTACCTTGGAGCAAAGACGTGAGGTGATGAGGAGCTTTCATCATAACATCCGCCACGATAAGGACCTCGAAAGGATGTTATCCTGGGCTCATAATCAAAAGACGGTCACATCTGCGAATTGCTGGGCGGTACTGTTGACCATGAATTGGGACGAATTGGTCGCATTCCAATGTTTTATGCGCTCTGGGGCTGCGAAAGAGAAAGGAGACAGGCTCAGCGCTTTCCTGATGGCTGCCCGCAACGTGGGCGAAGTAATATGGTGGAGTGAGTCTACCGACATCACCGATCGCGCGCTCTTCGCATTACTGGCATCTTGCAGTGAGTCAGACGGATAGCTCAACAAGAGAGCTGGATTTGGTGCGCAGCAATGCGCAGAAGGAGGCAGTACGTAGTTTCTATGATTCTGTCGTTCTCGATCCCTATGCTAACCTGCTCAAAGGCCCTAAGACGAGACGGTTTCCGATGTATTCTTACCCACCAGAATAGCTACGAGGCTTGCCATGTGTTCCCATTCTCCTCACTTTCGCGACGCTCGGAAATCCAGGCCAACATCGTCGAACCTCTCGGGGCCATTGTGGGCATAGATCTCAAGCACAAACTGATGGAAATCCTGAATCAGAAGGCTTCGGAAGGCAAAAAGACTGCACCTGGTAATTTCGGTCTACTGGACTCCCCTGCAAACATGATTACTCTGAGCAGCTCGCTTCGCAAGATGTGGAACAACAGGGTATTTGGCCTCGAGCCTGTTCGCCAACGACACGAATATGTGACTATTCAAGAGCCCGTTGCTGAGGAGAAACCTGGGACGGGGCCATCCGCTGTGATGAGAGGCGCCGAGGCAGCTAAAGACGAGCCGCCGCATACAAAGGTCACCACCAAAGGTGACAAGAGTAGCAAGGAGACCAAGTTTGCCAGAAAGAAGAAGCTCATGCATGGGATCGAACTTCGTTTTCATTGGCTTCAGAAAACCAAATTGGGGGGGTTTGACGACAGTCCTCCCACAATGGATGCAGACCCACGCCAGATGTGGAAAGATTGGGATCACGAGAACGAGCTCGACGGCGCAGTCCCATTGAAGAACGGCCACACCTTCACCATCTGGTCCGAGGATCCCCAGAAGGTCCCCAACTGGGAGCTTATCGCTTTCCAATGGCTCGTGTTTAGACTGCACCGACTTTCTGGAGCTGCTAACGTCAATCTTTACGCTCCTTGGGAGGAGCAAGAAAAAGACAAGGCCCTAGTTGCCAAATTCGTCCAGGCGAGGCGGGAGGCAACAGAGATGGTCGCAGAGCGGCTGGGATGGGATCCTGACGAGCTTTGGTCGGATCCACGGGGTCCCTACTACTATATACCAGCCGACGACAACGAGAGGTTGTATGATTGACGCCCTTGACGTTAGGTACTGATAATGAATAAGGTACTTACTGGTTACTTGCCGCCGAGCTGTGGTACTTCAGCCAAAGGCAACTTGCAGTCGTTTCAGTACAAATGACGACAACGACGACGATAACAACGCGTATAGCCGTGACAGCGACCATCATAACATTGAGGGTAACACTCATAAAATTTGGTCACCTTATGTACAGTATCCCGCCCGGATAGCAAAGCTCAATCTTCAGCAAGCCTCGTAAAGGGCACTTGTCACTAACCGGCAGTCTCTACATACTGCAGTCCCTGGAAACGACTCACTTGCCACAACGTCTTATGAGTTCCTGAAGCACTGGAAATTTCAATCGGGTAAGACAAGCTTGGTACATGCGTTGAAAAATCATAGTGCGTTTGTTTCAGTCATTGTGCTGAGCCCAAACGAAGTGATGGACACCCAGCAACTCTAGTCAAAAGAGGTCAAAAATGTTGCTGCGCTATCGTTTGAAAACTTGCAATCATCGCCTTTGTCGTTCTCTCGCCCTGCGTGGTGTAAGGAGACAAAAGTCCGGGTCTCATGGAGTTGGTTTCAGGCCTTGACAACCCCGCTCAGCAGTTTGACCGGCTCCCCGATTTTGCTCTCGGTGCAGAGGAGGCTTTGACTGTGGAGTGTAACTTTCCCAGCAATTTTGAGTAACGTTCTAGGGGCAGCTCTTGTTTAAGGTGTGCAATAAGCTCAGGAACTACAACCACCCACGGACCTTGGTGCGGAGATCTTGAAACGCATCCTTGAAACATCGAGGCTGCCACACCAAGAACCTCCCGACTGCCTCCAACCGTTTCCTCCAAATAATACCAGTTTCTTTCTCATTTTATCTCTTTTCAATCAAACTCATTGGTACTTATCATGAAGTCGTTTCTGCTGCTCGCGTCTTGGGCGTTCTGCGCAGTCGCGCAGAAGCACCACCTCAAAAACCAAGCTCCTATTCCTGATCTCTGTGCGGCAAGCCCGCTGTTCCCCGACTACTCACTGGCATGTGGCAAGGGCTCGATCTGGTCGGCGCAAGCACCTCCCCTCGTCGGGATCGCCAACAACCGGACGACTAAGCAGCCCAAGAAAGACATCTGGCGTTCGGACGAAGGATGGCATGGCCCTCACTCTTGCGCGGGTGCTTACTGCGCGTATTCGCGACCGTCCTTTGCGAATGGCCGCGGAATCGTACTCGTGAGCACGGCGTACAATGCCGAAGAGGCGTCGCATATATCGGCCTTTACGAAGCCAGCGCGAGATGAGGAGCAGGGTGACAGTAACCTTTTCCGCATCGTCGAGATGCCGGGGAAGGGACTTGGAGTCATCGCGAATCAGCATATCAAGAGAGGACAGCGCATCATGGCTCACCCTCCAGCCGTCGTCATCCATCGGCGGTTCATTGATGATGTTGACCTGGAGAACCAGTACAGACTTCTTGATGTTGCCATCAGCCACCTACCCGAAGACACCCGCAAGATCTTCATGGAACAGATGGGACAATCTGGCGGTCACAAAATTCATGATATTATTCATACCAACTCGTTTGAACTGAGGCTCGGCATCAGGGATGGTCATCACTTTGGAAACTACCCCGAGGTTTCTCGATATAATCATGACTGCCGACCAAAGTGAGTCTCACCCGCTGGATGCTGTAATACATGTTGTCTAACCAAGTCAGCGTCGCCTTCTACATCGACTCGGATCTCCGGCACTATACCCATGCCGTTAGAGACATCAAACCCGGCGAAGAGCTCACAATCTCCTACGTGGACTCGCTCAGCTCACGACAGGTTCGCCAAGACCGCGCGAAGCGTAACTGGGGATTCGGCTGCACCTGCAACCACTGCAGCCTCCCACCGCCTTTGATCCGCGATTCAGACAATCGTCTGTACCGGATGTGGCAGATTGAGCAGGACCTGAGCAATTGGAACTTTCCCAACTTCGAGGAGGACACGATCGAGTTGCTCATCACCCTCTACGAGCAAGAACGTCTGGATGAGTCCCACGGCTACGAAGCTTACAGACTCGCTGGATTGAACTACAACTCAATTAAGCACAAAGAGAAGGCTGCGGAGTATGCTAAGAAGGCCGTTGAGCAGTTGCTGCTGGAGAAAGGACCAGAGGCGAAGGAGCTTACCGATATGAGAGCGCTGGCACACAGGCCCGACCAACACTGGAGTTGGGGAAAGAGAAAATAGACGAGTAAAAATCTTGTATTAGCGATTGGTAGTCAAATATGAAGTTGCAGCCAATGAGTTGGTCTGATTTCCAATTTCTTGTTAAGAACCAACAACCAACAACCAACCAAGCGCCAAAGCCCATACTACATGCGTATGCACGTCATCAGAATTCAGAAGGAAGAAAGATAGAAATTGATTGGTTACACATTTGCCTAACCCCTTTGCCGCTCTGACGCTAGGACCCACATGTTACTATGTGCGAATATGCCGGCGTAGTTAGACTCCGTCCAAGGTGTGTCCGGCTTTGCAAGACACCAGTCGAAATTCCGGATCAACTACGGAGGGATTAGCTAGCAGCACAATTGTTTAGCAAACAAAACTTCTCTCTTACCTCAAAGACAGTCTTGCCAATCTCCATCATCGCAATTGGCCTACCGAGACACTGGTACTTGCCGTATCCAAACACAAGCTCATGGACCTTGTTCATAGTCGCGAGTTTGCTTTCGTTCGTTTCCAGCAGCCAGCGTTCCGGCCGAAACTCTTCAGCATCCTTCCCGAAGATGTCCTTGCTGAGATGCAGAGGCCAGACCGCATAGTTCACGTTCGTCCCACCGGGAAGAAACACGGCTCTTCCGTCAATAATCACTGTATCGCCCTCATCAGGCACCCTCTTCGGTACCGAATCAGTGACAGGGGGATGGACGCGCATGCCTTCTTTGATGACAGCCTGCAGATATTCTAGCTTCCTGGCGCTGACATCCGAGATAATACCTGACGCCTCATGCACTTGCTTGTCCACATGAAATGCATCGATTTCAGCTTGAAGCTTGGCATAGACGCGAGGATGGGTAAGGAGGTACAGCATCACCACTCTCAGCGACGCTGCAGTTGTGTCCGAGCCGGCAATCATCTGCAGCGTCGCCTCGGAAACAATGTCGTCCTCGTCCATTCCATGCCTGATGAACGAAGCGATCATGTCGGACTTCTTTTCCGTATCGCGGGAGAGGCGCTCTTTGATGATTGCTCTGCCGTTGGCAGTCATTCTGCCATACCCCGAGGGGTCGGTCTCCTTGATACCAATGTAGCGCGCGACAAAGGGGTTCTGCAAGACTTTATACAGGCCCAAGGCGATAATGGCAGTAACTGCTGTCAAGCCTTCCTCAGCTGACCTGGCAATGTCGTAGGCATCGGAATCTGAGCTCAAGTCACCAAAGGGAGTGCCGAAGCTAATGTTGCTGATTACGTCGAGCGTCAGATATTGAATCTTTTGAGAAAGGTCCAAAGATCTTGCTGAAGCTTCTGTTGAGAGGTACTTTGACCGGATGAGGTCGAGTAGTTCAGAGACGTGGGTGTCGACTGAATCTTCCAGCGCAAGATTCTCCTTTCCAGAGTACTGATAATCTTGTCAATAGAGTAAAGTGAGGTTTGCTGTTTCCTGCTTACCCCAGCACCTAGTTTTGCCCTCAGCTGCTTATGTTTCTCTTCATCCATTTCGCTAAAGACATGATCCTTGTCGGGCCGTACGCGACAGGCGCGATAGAACCACTCAGTCCGGGTGTACGGTGAGCGGACAGCGCTCATGTGTAGCAACAGTTCTGGCGACGATGTGACCAGGTCATTAGGTCCGATGCGCACGATAGATCCTTGAAAGTGTCAACCTCGCGTCACAGGACACATAGCTGTGAATCCGACGTACCGTACTTCTTGCACACCTCATGATACTTCAAATGGGACTTGAAGCTCAAAATAGCAAAAACATGCCAGATTTCAGACCAACCCGAGATGAAAGGGCCGTTGAAAGCCTTGAGTCGGTTGTATGCTTGAATCTTCTTGCCAACGTACACAGCCAGCAAAACACCCAAGACCGCCCACCGAAGGTCGTACAAGTGAGAAATGACAGTCATACTGCAGAATGAGACACATGCAAGCATGCGAAAGACAGAAGCACAACTGCGACCTAGGACCATGGACTCGGGACACCTCTTCATACTTATCGAACCCTCGTCTATACATGCCCGTTCACATCCTTTTCCTGGCTTCCATGAGGGGCTCGCCCCCGGATGGCGTTCTCATCACACACAACGTGGCTTTCCCGCTTGCTCAGTCGGGATCCATAACGCTACCATCGCCCACTCTAGCCGACGCCCTAACGCCCGTTGATACCGCTCAGCACCAGCCTGTCAAGAAATGCCACAATTGTGACGTGACGATACCGACTGGTCGATGGCTAATATGCTGGTATTGCCGAATGCAGCCAAGCGGACGACGGGGGGGTCAGCAGCAAGGCAAAGCCTCAGCCAAGCCGGCCAGCACACTGCGACTCCGACAGACGGAATATCGCATTCCCAATTTTCGAGGTGCCTTAGTCGGGTCGGTACGACGTGCATTGCATTGCAGCGCGCCCAATAGCGCCGCTGGGTTCCAATTAGTGCGAATGAGAACCGCACCGCGACCGCGAACATCCATTGTCGTTGAGGATGGGCTTACGGGGAGCTGGGAGGAGGGGGGGGAGGGCTAATGCACCGAATCGGGGTCATCACAGGTATTGCCGCTTCACCGGGAATGGAGCCAAGGGGGGGGGAGGAGGAGGGGATTTTCGTGTCCAAGTCATGAAATCCTGCTGCAGGCGTGTGAGGAGGGGGTTTGAGACTCGTCGTAGCTAGTCTTGGCGAGCTGTCGTGATGTTCTCTTCTCGTAGTCTCGTTCCCAGTGAAACCGGTCTAGATGACCCTCTCCGAATGCGAGGTGTTGTACTGGATTTTTGCAATGAGAGGCGGAGCCCGTTTGGGTATGGGTCTCTCAATCCTTCACCGTAGATCATCAGAAATTCTGCCCGAATGCCAGAGCGAAGGCTGTTTCACTCATTCTCCTATCGCCGACTCACCGGATGCACGCACAGTCAGGGGTCAAACTCTAGCTTTGCATAAGCTCAAGACATCGCCGACTAGTTGGAGCCAGGTTGTGCAGCAAATCACTGATTCCAGAAAGTCCTTCTGACGTGAGATGCATTAGGTTCATTCTATTTTTCAAATTGTAATCTTGTAATCATCTGTCATAACATCCTGTACCCTGTCATACACGACTGTGGTGCCTTGAAACGCCAACGACTCCAAATTTCCATCAAGTGAATTATTTACTCCTGGGCGGAGTTGAGAATATTGGCACCAGCCTTCTTCTTCCTGCGGCGATCCCTGCGGCCAGCGGGGGGAGTGACTTGAGGAGGAGGGCTGTTGGGGGCCGGGGCCGGAGCCGGAGCCGGAGCGGCGGCTGGGGGTGCAGCAGGTGCAGCAGCTGGGGGTGCAGCAGCAGGCGGGGCAGGTGCTGCGGCAGGAGGGGCAGGAGCAGCAGGCGCCGGAGCAGCAGGCGGGGGTGCACCAGCAGCTGGGGCCGCGGGAACAACAATGCCTGGCGCAGGGGCAGGAGCGGGAGCCGGGGCAGCAGCTGGGATGACAGTGACAGGAACTGCCTGGACAGCGGGCTGGGAGTAGGCGGCGATACCCTGATCGAGGACGTTCTCAAGCTGAGCTCTGTCCTCCTCGGCGATTCTCTGTCCAACTCTGGGGACCTTCTCTTCAAGCGCGGCAGTGAGAGCCATGGTGGAAATCTTCTGCCTTTGGAGAGAATCCAATGCAACACCGCTCACGCCAAGGTTGTCAAGAACAGGCTTCCTTGAGACGAGATCAGTGACCGTGGTGGTCGTCTGATCGAAAAGACCATCAGTGATGCGGCGAAGCCTGGCAGCTCTGAAAGCACCAAGGCTTCCGGATTGCTGGATCTGAAGAGTGGCCTGGTTGGTGGTGGCCTCAGCCTGCTGAGAGAAGACGAGGAGGTTGTTGGCAGTGACCGGACCGCCATCAAGAGCAAGGACGGCGGCGTCAACCTGGGCAAGTGACTGAGAGACCGGAGCAAGAGCAGCCTCGATGTCGTCGAGGGTGTCGCGGGCCTTGAGAGAGTTAACCGGCGCAGTGGCGATGATCGCCGACTGGCTGAGGAGGGCAATGACCAGAGGAAGGGTAAACATGGTGAAGAAGGTTGGATGGCAGACGAAGGGTCTTGAGAGTTTGTGGAGATATAGCGTAGCTTTGGAGGCAACCAAGCTTCTTGGCTTTGTTTTCCTTGTCTGATGCTCCAAAAGAAAAGGTTCTGTCGTCGGGAGATCGAATGGATTTATAACCTTCGTTCGGGCTGTCTGTGATGATGAGGAGCTTGGATCATGATTCGGACCATGATAGAGTAGATGCAATGTCGTTAGCTCCTGTCAGACTCGGCAGACGCAGACCGTGAGACACTTCCGTGAACTGAATCTGGTGAGGACCAATGGTCTACAGCTGGTGATCGATATAGACTGCAGTCGAGTCTGGCCTGGACCTTCGCGACTCTGCGTCCCCGACGCTGTTGTCGACTGTCGGGTGGGCTGTCAGAGTCAGGGTTTGACGTCCGTGTCTCTCGGCCGGGAGGTACTCGAAGGTGTCTACACCCACTATTGACAGCGGAACAGTACAAAAGTACTCAACGGCTGTCCGCCGGCTTCCGAAAAGGGAACAGACTTGTGTATCCGGGGAAAGATCTTGATCTGTGCGAGCAGCTCCCCGCAGGAAGGGTAGGCAAGCTGCCGATGCATCAGGGATTCAGCCCTAGCAAACCTCGTGCGGTGAGGGCCGCAGGTAGGCATGAAACCAGATCTTGTCTCTTCCTAGAGGCAGACAACAGGGTCGGCAGCAGGCGACAGGTCGGGGAGTTCCCCAAGAGGCCATCCCAGGGCAAGCCGTCATACGCCAAATCATGGGACGAACGTCGAGCTTAGTCCAATGAGGCACTAGACTGTGCGTCCGGGGACGTATGAGGGAAGCACGAGCGCGTTTCGACGGTGTAAAGTGATTGTGAGGGGATCTTGAGTGATATGGTCTCAGTGTGTGCAGTCAAGAGCTAGGGCACAGCTGCGCCTCCTAAGGCACCAGCAAGCAGCGACAGTAGTCGATATGCTCGTCAATCCTATTTCGCGGACAGCTGCAGTGCGTCGACGCCAATCCGATATTTTGGTGCTCGCGGCACGTCCCCGCAGACGGCCATCGACGAAGCCCTATTGGATATCAACCTCATGGAAACAGGTTGTGATAAGGTGTCCGGCTGCGCAGCCCGAGAGGTTCATAGCTTGTTGCCATCGCCAAGGACATAGCTTCCCGACCCTTGTGATCATAGCTTTGTCAGGTTGACAGCATGTAAGTCAGCCAGAGCCATCTCAGGAACATCGGATCGTTGCAGTTGCCTTTACAGACAAGACACGGAAGATCTGGCCGGCCTCATCCACGATGAACTCTGGTCAAGCGACATGGCGACAGTTCTTCCCATGTTGATGATGGATGCAACAAGCCTTTTGACGTTGCCGAACCATAACCTTGAGGTTATTTGCAGCATCCATCTATAAGCGTGATGTTTCCCTGTCGGCCCCTGAATGAATAACAAATAGCTGGATCTGCAGAAACGCTGCCAAAATGGCATTCGGTATGCACCTGCACGAAAGACGCAAGAGGACCAGCGTGCAGAGCTCACTGCATAGCGCCATCGATACTGAGCTTCCTAAATGGGTACCGAGAAGCCCACCAGCGACATCTCACGCGGGCACCTGGAGGACGGTGATGAGTCAGACCGAATGGCTTCCGTCGCCAGTGGAATCAATGGATCGGGGACCCACCGGTGTCACCAGGCCGGCGTCCCCGCTTCTCTAGGCAGCGTACTACCATGACCGAACAAGTCAGTACTTGAAGGCTCCGTATCCGCGACTACAGTCCAAAGCGAGATTTCGACCCGACCACGACTTGGGACAAAGCAGACGTTGGAGAAGTTCGCCGCTGCAAGCATGCCAATCGACGTGCAGCCCATCGTTGCAGCCGATCTCCGGCGGTGCGCCGAAATCGAGCACGACGCGTTCGCAGAAAGCCCATCCTATCCTGTGCTGTTTCCCGGGCCCTTGCCAGACGATCCCCTGGCGCTCCGAGTCGAGGGCCTGGAGAAGGAGCTTCGGGAAGATCCGACCGTGCGCTTCCTCAAGGCGGTGGACACAGAGCTTCAAGGCGACGAGGCGATTGTCGCATGGGCCAAGTTCAACAGTTATCCGGAGGGACTGCCGGTGCCCAAGCCACGTGTACCACCGCCAGGAGCCAACGCTGAGGCGTGCACAGCATTGTTTGTTGGCATAGACAAGATGCGGGAGCGTTTGATGACAGGCAAGCCGTGTGTCTGTAAGTGGTCACTACTCCGCCCGTCAGACTGGCTGTCAGACTGGCGCAACAACGACTGACGACTTATGCGGGACCAAGACTTGCATATCTTGGTGACAGATCCTAAGCACCAGAGACGGGGTGCTGGGCTGCAGTTGATGACCCCGCTGATGCAGGAAGCAGTCAGGCTGGGCGTGCCCGCGTACCTGGAGTCCTCTGTGCCTGGACATCGGCTTTACCAAAAGGCAGGGTTCCGTGATATCGACGAGCACCGGGTGGACTTTAGCAAGTTTGGGCGAGAAACGCCTCATCTAAACTGGGCGATGATCTGGGAGCTGCCGAACCGGAGGTGCCCATGAGGTCTCAAGAAGGCCATGATCTCGTCGGGGAGCGTCAATTCAACTAGGGCGTGTCTCGAGGGCGCGTCGTATCACGGCGGTCTCCCAGATGGCCGAAGAGGGGTTTGTCGCCGATGACCTCGTGGACCGGCGAAAGATGTGAGCTGCTTTGAACGGTCGAACGTTGGATTTGAACGGGAGGAAACACATCCGTAGTTGATCTCAAGAAGAGAAAGAGCTGTCAGTCCAATCGCTCCTCCCCGATGTGCAGGGACCCTCGTACTGTGCGCCATTTCTTCCATTCCACACAGTTTCTTTGCATACTATACTTCGCAGTCGGACAGTGCGACGGATTCTGCAGATAAGCAGTGTCCAAGTGTCCGGCCAAGTCGGGAGCCCGGCGCGTCCAGTGGCCAATGCGTAGGGCGCGCTGCTGGATGTGCACTGTGACCCTTGCCCGGCAGCTCTCCGCGAGTCCGCAGTGAGGTGGGCGGCGGCGGCAGTGGCCTGCACTTCAACGATCTCGCTGCTGGAGGCAGGCCGTGGCCCCACCTTTGTCACTGAATTGATGATGAAATCGACCTCAACGGGGCTGCAGCAAGTGGCCCGGACGTTCTTGCTAAACTCCGACGCAGCAGCACCGACCTCACCAAATCGCCCATCTCGACAATCTCCATGGGCCGCAACTCTGGGATAGAGCTCCCACTTCACAAAGCTCACAGACCGCCGCAATGTCTTACGTAGCACCCATTCATCGGCCCAGCAGCATACGCCATGCATTGAGACTGCGGCTGACAGAAGACGAGGAAAGCTTGGTGGTATCGTAAGTCTGCCCTCCTCTGCCTTTGCCTGTGCCCCTCATCTGCGGGACAACCTCGAGATAGCTATCGCGACAGTCGTGTTTCTGCCCTCCACATGCTAACCTCCTCCAAGGAGATCAAACAGGCTGGAAGTATGGCGCGTTACGCCCACCGACATGTTCATGCTCGGCTCCGTCTCCATTTACGGGACAGTCCTCCTCCTCCAACGCCTCACTCCGAAAGACTCCAAGACCGACCTGTTGTTCGTCGGCACCGACCGATTCCAATACTTCACGGCAAGATGGGACTCTGATCTTCAGAGACTCGTTACTGAGCAGGTAATTGAGGACAGTGGAGAACCACACATGCGCGAGGCCCAGAGTCAGGACAAGTGCTTGGTCGACCCCTCTGGCAGGTTCATGGCCATGCACCTATGGGAGGGTGTCATGAACGTCATGCGCCTAGGAGCTCGGGCTCCCCATGCTTCCCGTCTAGACCCTCTGTGGGAGCAAGTCCGTTTGTCGGAGCTGTCCATGAAGGCCAGCACTTTCGTGCCCACTGAGACCGGCCACCCCACCATTGCTTTCTTGTACCAGAGTAAGATCGACAAGGAGGATGCGAGGTTGGCAATTTATCGCCTCATGAGCGATGACAGAAATACCAAGACTTCAAATTTCGATGCCGAAAAGGATAGAGAGCTCGACATGGAAATACTGGACCCTTACGCGAGGATACTCATTCCCGTCAGTGTCGAGGAGGACCAGGTCAAGCGCTACCACAAGAGGGACACATCAGCGGCAAAGGCGCAGCTTGGCGGTCTGATTGTGGTCGGAGAGACTCTTCTTGTCTATGTCGACACTCTCACGAAAACAAAGGTGTCTGCTGGCATAGACAACCCGACTATTTTCGTTGCCTACGCCGAGTACGATGTCAGGAACTATTTCCTTTCCGACGACTACGGCAACTTACAACTTCTCACCATTGACACCGACGGCGTCGTGGTCACGGGGCTGAGAGTCACACATCTTGGTCTTACATCTCGGGCATCTTGCCTGGTCTACATGGGGGACGGCATGCTCTTCTTGGGGTCCCACTACGGCGACTCGCAACTGCTCAAAGTCGACGTCACTGCCGGCTCCGAAACAACGCAAATTGTCCAAACAATACCCAATATTGCACCTATCCTTGACTTCGCCATAATGGACCTGGGTAATGCTGGTGACAGCCAAGTCGGCAATGCTTTTTCGTCAGGCCAAGCCCGTATCGTTGCGGGCTGCGGTGTTCATCAGAACGGCAGTTTGCGGAGCATCAGGAGCAGTGTCGGTCTTGAGGATATTGGCGTTCTAGAGGATTTGAGTGACGTTCGTGGACTATTCTCTCTTCGATCTAACGGCTCGGACAAAGATGATACCCTGGTTGTCTCTTTCATCACCGACACAAGAGTCTTCAGGTTCGATGCAGAGGAGGGCATCGAGGAGGTCTTTCAATTCCAAGGTCTTGAACTAGACAAACCTACACTAATCGCGTCGACCCTGCCGAACGGTCAATTGCTTCAAGTCACAGCTAACAGCGCTGTGCTACTTGATCCTGAAGGTGGCATCACGCTAAGCACGTGGTCAGCCCCAGAAGGCAAAGTCATTGTCAATGCATCATCCAATTCCAAATGGGTTCTGCTCTCCATCGATGGAACCACACTGGTCTCGTTGAGCCTCTTGGAGAATCTTGCAGCTCGGGAGCAAGTGTTGGGAAGTGGAGTAGGCGGAGAAGGCGACCAGATCTCGTGTATTCATGCCGCAACGGACCTGGATAATATCGGTGTCGTGGGTTTCTGGGCCACAGGCTCCATATCCATCATTGACCTGCAAACGCTTGATGCTTTGCACGGTGAAACCATCAAGCAGACCGACGACAGCGTTTCAGTACCCCGGAACATTGCTCTAGTACAGCTGCATCCGCCACATCTGTTGGGCCCCACTCTCTTCGTCTCGTTGGAAGACGGGCAGGTGGTGTCCTTCGATGTTTCGAAAGACAACTACTCGTTGTCCGGCAGAAAAAGTGTCATTCTTGGCAGCAAACAGGCAGGCCTTCACATCCTTCCGCGGCCTGACAGCGATGGTATTAGCAACGTCTTCGCTACCACCGAGCACTCAAGCCTCATCTACAGCTCAGAGGGGCGCATAATTTACTCAGCGGCAACGGCGGAGGACGTCACCTACATCGCGCCATTCGACTCGGAGGCGTTTCCTGATGCTATTGTTCTCGCCACTGATAAGAATGTTCGCATTGCGCATATTGATGTCGAAAGGCGAACACACGTGAATCCACTTCCCCTGCGCCAGACGGTACGCAGAGTAGCCTACTCGCCGGCGTTGAAGGCTTTCGGTATCGGCACCATTCGGAGAGAATTGTTCAACAACGAGGAGATGGTCACAAGTTCCTTCCAATTAGTTGACGAGATTGTCCTCGGCGTGGTCGGAAAGCCCTTCCATCTTGATGGCGCCGCTACAACGGAATTGGTTGAAAGCGTTATCAGAGCCGAGCTTCCGGACAGCTCTGGCCAATCTGCGGAGAGATTTATCGTGGGCACTAGCTATCTCGCCGATCCAGAGATGGATGAGAATAGTGAGGTTAAAGGACGTATCTTAGTCCTCGGGGTCGACTCTGATAAGAACCCGTACCAAATCGTTAGCCATGAGCTGAAGGGTGCATGCCGAAGTCTCGCTGTGATGGGCGACAAGCTTGTTGCCGGCCTCAGCAAAACCGTGGTCGTGTACGATTACGCCGAGGAGTCCTCAACGTCAGGATCGCTCCTCAAACTGGCTACTTTCCGACCATCCACGTTTCCTGTGGATCTCGATGTCAATGGCAACATGATTGGCGTCGCCGATTTGATGCAGTCGATGACACTTATCGAGTTTATTCCGGCCCAGGAGGGTAACAAAGCACGACTCGTCGAGCGGGCCCGCCATTTCCAGTACATCTGGGCTACCGCGGTTTGCCACTTAGAGCAAGATTTGTGGATTGAGGCAGATGCACAGGGCAACCTCATGGTGTTGCGCAGAAACCCCAATGCACCAACAGAACACGACAAGAAGCAGATGGAAGTCATCAGCGAATTCCATCTCGGCGAGCAGATCAACAAGATTCGGCCACTTGACGTCGTCTCCGGCGAGAACGACCCGATTGAACCGAAGGCCTTTCTCGCAACGGTAAGCATCTGCGATCAGATTCATACATAGCTATAGCTGCTAACGTCACCTTAGGTTGAGGGATCAATATACGTCTTTGCAGACATGAAGCCCGAATACCAGAGTCTGCTACTGCAATTCCAGGAAAGGCTTGCGGGGGTGATTAAGACCCTCGGCCAAGCAGATGAGCCTGGAGCTGGACTTTCATTCATGTCGTGGCGAGGTTTCCGGAATGCCAAGCGGTCCGCGGATGGACCTTTCCGCTTCGTCGACGGCGAGCTGATTGAGCGATTCCTGGACCTGGACGCGGGGAGACAAGAAGCTGTAGTCCAGGGGCTGGGTCCGACAGTTGAGCGCATGAGAGACTTGGTAGAGGAGCTGAAGCGTATGCACTAATGTGTAGTATGCATATGTACAATAGTAGATGCAGGATATCGGGACGACGTCAAGGACTAAGGCCGTCACACCAGGTGACGCTGAATAAGATGAAATACAGACATTTTGAATCCAACAGACGACCAGACCGTATGACAGAAGCGGCGATCTCAATTGGCATCCAATCGTTGTCCCAGTGGAGACGGGTGAAGGGAGTATTCACGGTCAAAATTTGCCCAACTTGGCAATCGGCTAATGGGGGCATTGCACTTATCCAGCATAATTCGATCATCACTCGTGCCACCCGGAAAGGGCCGGGACTCTGGTGCCCCCACCAGCCAATCATCAAGCACCAATTTCACAACGTTCTGCCTCAGGCCGCCAGCCCAGAAAGCTTTCGGCAATCCTCAAACCACAGCATCACGAAAAAAGACGCTCACTTGCCCAAACGTCATCCCTCTCCAATTGCATCTCGCAACAACCACCAACCCTCTCCCCTCCACCCTCCCGAATCTCTCGAGATGGCGCCCCTCGCACACGCTTCCCGCACCTGCCTGCGGCAACTGGCGCGAAGCAGCCCCTCCGCGACGGCTGCGCGCGCCCTCAGCACCTCGGCCGCCCGGAACGATGCCACTGCCACGAGCTACTCGAGCCCCTTCAAGGGCGCCCAGAAGGGCAGCCAGATTCCCGACTTCAGCAAGTACATGAGCAAGGGCTCTGCTCAGGGCAACCACCTCATCTCATACTTCATGGTCGGCACCATGGGCGCCATCACCGCCGCCGGCGCGAAGTCCACCGTCCAGGGTACGACGAGCCTTTCCCCCCAACGAGCCACCGGACAAACGAATCGATGAACGAGACGAAGGAACGAATAGGGGAAATATTATTGGACGAGCATTGGCTGACGGGTGGTTTCAATTGCAGAGTTCCTCGTCAACATGTCTGCCTCGGCCGACGTTTTGGCCATGGCCAAGGTCGAGGTTGACCTGAACGCCATTCCCGAGGGCAAGAACGTGAGTGGCCTGGTGCTAGGTTCCGCAGTAGGGCCAGCAGCAATCGCGACTGACAATCTGGTCCGCAGGTTATCATCAAGTGGAGAGGCAAGCCCGTCTTCATCCGCCACCGCACCCAGGCCGAGATCGACGAGGCCAACAAGGTCTCCATTGCTTCTCTCCGTGACCCCCAGGCCGACGACGACCGTGTCAAGCAACCCGAGTGGCTTATCATGCTGGGTACGTAATCCCCAACCTGAACGGATTTTCGCACTTCCTCGGCTTTCGGATATCCGGGCCATCGAGGCCCGCTGGGATGGGATATCTGGGCCCTCGTGACTCCAGCTAGGACGTGAATCTGTCAAGAAGAGCCGCAAACTAACGTTTCTACCCCACAGGTGTCTGCACGCACTTGGGTTGTGTGCCTATCGGCGAGGCTGGTGACTACGGCGGTTGGTTCTGCCCCTGCCACGGTTCTCACTACGACATCTCCGGCCGTATTAGGAAAGGACCCGCCCCCCTCAACCTCGAGATCCCCGAATACGAGTTCCCCGAGGAGGGCAAGCTGGTCATCGGTTAAGCACCACCTTTGTACGAGTATAAAACGGATGATGAGAGGGGGAGCAGAGAGAGCCACGCCGCAGCCCGCAGGTCCCCCCTTCGCGGGGGATGCGGTGTGGATGGCAGCAACAACTACCAACTAGAGAACACTTTTTTCTTTTTTTGCATCGGAGACGACCAATGGTGCTTGGGGTTTGGGTTCCAAGAGAGTCAAAGAGAGAGGTCTTTTCTTTTTTCTTAGACGTGTCCCCGGGCAATGATGCCAATGTACAAAAGTCACAGAGCGTCCAGGAACAATGAGTAGCCTCGCAACTTCATAATAGCCATGCCGGGTCAGGTTTGTGATGTGCCGTGTGGGATGTGATGGGCTGACTGACAGTGGACGGGACAGCTGCGTGCATTACGGAAAAGATGATAGGCCCGGGAGTCAAGACGATCGACAGCAGCAATCGGATGAGGAAGCTCAAACCCATCCGGAGGGTTCGGTACCACGGAATGATCGCTGACAGCTTCGGTCCAGTCACCGAGACTTGCACACTGGTTCAGTCTGGCTGAGTAGAGTTGGGGGAAATGATGGTAGTGACAGCCGGCTGCGGAGTCGATCAGACTGAGCCGTCCACATGGGACAGCCGTGCCTATATGCACCCAGACTTGAGGAAGTGGCTGAATGGCAGCCGTGGCGCATAATTTGGCTCGGCAGTGAGGGCTTCCTTCGCTCGCTGGCAAGAGACCGCCGACTCCGGGACCCGGCAGGTGACGCGTTGGTGTTTGGGACGGAGATCTCTGGGAATGGGGTCGAGAGAGGGTGGGACGACGGCTTCCAGGCGATGGCACCACGCAGTGTGTTGCCGCCTGGGTTGCTCACGTAAGGGCGACCGTAATCTAGGACATATGTCGAGGTCTGGATTTGGAGGAGGAGGAGGAGGAGGAGCCAAACGACTTGTTTTGAGGAGGTCTGGGCGTTGCAGGTGTTGTTGGGCCCCCGGGCGATAAAGAGGGTCTCGATGTTTTGGGAGCGCGGCTGCGAAAATAGAGTCCCTGCTCGGTACCGTGTTTGGGTTGCGGGGCGCAGGATGTCTATCGTGGATAGAGTCTCTTTACCTTGGCAAATATTTCCCGCTGTCGGTCTCGGTTGTATCCTGTCTTTGTGGTTGAAGATTTTGAGTCTCTAAATGTGCTTGTATGGACGATGTTCAGTGTTCATCTCGTGAGATCATCTGAAGTGCAGAACCCGGAAGCCATCATCATCGGCATGAGAGGGGATCGGCGCTTTTCATATGCATTTGATGAGATGACACTTTGGGCATTGACACCTAAACCCTTCCACATAACTTATTACGCAAGCTATTACTGAGATCTCATGCTTTTCCAAACCCAGATGCCAAGGCGATGACAACTGTCGCGCTGGTGGTGGACCATGCAGAAGTGGAAGTGCGTAGTGTGTGCCATTCCGCGGTTGTTGCTGTTGCTGCTGACGAGGATGCGCTTCCTCCAACACCCCTGTTGACTCCACATGGCCGCACAGATGGAAGCGAGCCAATGACCGGTCTCCGAGAGGCGGCTCGGAGTGGATGAGACGCCCTCCCGCGACAGCTGCCGTCTGATTTCCGAGTTCCTCAAACTCTGTTCGACTTCAGTTCCTCTCCGCCAAGAACAGGGGGCGGAGGGACCACATCTTGATTGTTGATCGGGTGAGGCTCCTTTTGTGTCTTCAAGGTGAAGATGACGTCCCTAGACTTCACTGGCTGACGAATTTGACGTTAGACTCATCTAGTGATGAGGAAGTTTCTGACAGGGTGCCCACCAAAGGCGTGTCTACCTAAGGTGAATCGAGTCGTCGCTCGAGCGAAATTTGGACGCCGTGTTTGTACGAGTGTACGAGGCGAGAGATATCTCCTCGGTGGTTTCCTCGGAATTTCCGCCCATCCAGTCGGCCAGCAACCGAAACAGGTAGTTTTTCTGCTAGGTCCCAACAGGCGCCTGCCTAGCGGACCGGACGAACTCTTGGCTCGCACATGGCCATGTCCTGCATCACCCCTACCGAGTGGATGAGCCGCATCGGAGACTGCCCAGCCGACACCTATACCCACCCAACAATTCCGGGCCCCAACCGCCAAGCCGCATCACCATCGCGGAGCGACAGGCGAGGACCCAAGATCGTCAGAGTCGCTTTCCCAAGCGAGTTGCTCAGGGGCCGCCGTTCACCTTGCGCCGGGTTGGGATGATGAGACGAACAAACCGCGATGCGGGCGGACGTCTCTGCTTGCCGCTGATGGGGACCACTGTCCCGCGTTGTCATGTCCGTATATAAGTCCCCATCTTCTGTTCAGTAGTTGACAGAAAGAAGTTTGGTTTCCTCATCACGCATACTCTCCTTCTCTTTCGTTCAGTTCTGGGAACTTTGTTTGTATTCTTTACTCTTCCATTCTTTACATTCTCGTCCTTCTCTCCGAGATCACTAGGCCGGCCCTTCTTTACACCTTGTACTTTACCACATTCTTCTTCTTTTCCTTGAACGAACAGAAACGATGAAGTTCCAAAACTCCATCGCCCTCTCGGCCCTCCTCGGCCTCGCCGCCGCCGAGGTGCCCCAGGAGCACTCCCACGAAAAGTACCTCCGCGCCGTCAACGCGCTCCTGAAGCAGGACAACCCACTGAACATCCAGGACGCCGTCTTCGGCCTCCTGGGCAACGCTGCCGCGGAGGCCGGCGCCGGCGACGTCACCAACCTCGACTGTCTGCACCAGGCCACCGCCGACTCGGCCTTCACCGCCGCCAAGGCGGCCAACGACGTCGACGGCATGGCGAGCGCGCTCGTCTTCCGCGCCGTGGAGCGCAACACGGGCTCCGTCGGCCTGAAGAGTGTGCTGTGCGACGAGACGGCGCAGAACCCCGAGATTGCTGCTCTTACCCAGCACCAGGACCCTGCTTCGGAGGGCGCTGCCGCGACGAACAAGGAGATTACGCTGGAGCTGGCGAGGCAGCTTGCTGCTGTCGGGGCTGACCCCATGCTGGCACTTGACTCGGGCACTTTCGAGCCTGGTGACGTGAGTATTTGTTCGCTGGACAGTGAAGAGAATAAGATGTTGATTAGATTGTAGCCGAACGACAACACTGGCGCGGGCAACACTTGCGACGACGCCGATGATGCTGAGGGATGCATCTTCTCTCAGAACCTCCTCGTTCAAGATGCCACCCCAGAGGAGATCCAGGCTGCCGTTGACGGTGCCGACGGAGCGGGTAAGATTCCTTCAGTTCCAGAACCATACCATCTTACATCGTGACTAACTCCAACACCGTGCAGCCAGCAACTCTACCGCCGTCACCAAACTCAGACTCCGCCGTGCCACTCTCCTGAACCGCCGTGGGAAGAAGAACCAAGACGCCGCTGCCGGCGCTGATGCTTCTGCTAACGCCACCGCCGTCGCTGACAAGGTGCGTCGCGGCAACAAGAACAAGAACGCTGCCGCTGATGCAGGAGCCGCTGCCAATGCTACGGCTGTTGCTGATAAGTTCCGCCGCGGCAACAAGAACAACGCCAACGCCAATGGCAATGCTGCCGCTGCCAACGAGACTGCTGATGCTGTCCAGTCTGCTGGAAACGGCGGCAATGCGAACGCCAATGGTAACCAGAACAACAACGCCAACGGCAACAACCAGGACAACAATGGAAACGCCAACAACGGAGGCAATAATGCCGCCACCGGAACCGACGTGCAGACCTTCACCGGCGACCTCGGCGGCCCCCCTCCCCCCGTCACCTCCGACGCCGCCTCCGACAAGCCCTTCTCCGTCAACGGCGCCACCTTCGTCAACGCCGGCGCCGCCCTCCAGCGCTCCTGCGCCGTGCAACACAACGCCTGCGCTGACGCCGCGAACTCTGGCTCAGAGGACATCACCGTCGCCGACTGCGACGCGCAGGAGGACGACTGCCTGGCCGCCGCCTCCCTCAAGAAGCTCCGCCGCTCCTCCAGCGTCGGCTCCGAGGGCCGCAAGATGCGCATCACCAGCAACGCCATCAAGACCCGCCAGAACCTCGACTTTGGCGAGTGCCAGGACCCCAGCATCGAGTTCGCCGCCGGCCTCGACGGGCGCAAGGAGGCGTCCTTCGGCCCCGCGGGCGACTTTGAGCACGGCTCGGCGCTCAACATCAACATTATCAGCAGCTTCATCTGCGGACAGCTGTCGTCGAGGTGCCAGGCTTCTGACGACGCTGTTGCAGCATGTGAGCAGGGACAGGCTGATGCCCAGGGACTGCAGGGCCAGGCGGCCGCTGATGCCTTTAACACGGCTCTCGGTCTGTAGAGGCTGTTTGTGTATGATGACGAGTTTCTTTTGTAGGAGTTTGGTCTAGATGTACGATGAGAGGAACTGAGAGGACTTTGTGAATGAAAATAATTCCATCTCAGAAAGAATTGATGAATATGACAATGATTTGCATTGTGCTACATTGAGGCGTATTGATTTGCTGTGAATGTTGAATTTTTTGATGCTTTTGAAACCGCTCACAATGCAACAAACCATAACACAAGGACAAGACGTAAAATTGACTTGCATTGGAAATGAAAATCCAATCATCGTAACAAAAATGTACAGACACTTTTTTTTCCAACAATCCACCAGGCCGTGGCTTGTTTGCAACTGCTTAGCGCTTGCCGCCAATGAAAATCATTTCACCCACTGTGGGAATCTTCATGCAGCGTTTTCCTGGATCTCATCTCCAACTTCACTCCACATCTCCAAAACCAAACGCTGAATTTTTCACCTTACTCAGTCACCCTTCACATCCACCAAAAAATCGAAAATTACTCCCAGCAAATCTTTAGCTGAGTGGTTTTTCGACTTTTTTCTCGCCATGGCTGGATTTGACTACACGGCCCTCGGCGAGCGGGATTTCAGAATCCTCTCGCTCGCACCCGGAAAGTTCGACGAACCCCTTGAGGGTGAGCTTATCGTCCGCCCGATCGACCCTTACATCGACGAGGCCTCCAAGCACGATGGCGAACTCCCCGAGTCGGCCGACTCCTACGAGGCCGTCTCTTACGTCTGGGGCTCCAACGACACCCCGCGCAGCATCACCATCTCCTCCGCCGAGGTGTCCATCACAGAGAACCTCTTCACCTGCCTGAAGCGCGTGCGCCTCCAAGACCGCCCGCGCCAGCTCTGGGTCGATGCGCTGTGCATCAACCAGGCCAACGCCGCCGAGAAGCAGGCGCAGGTCATGCTCATGCACGACGTCTACGTCAGCGCGCGCCGCACCCTGGCCTACCTCGGCGAAGAGGCCGACGGCAGCAGCGATGCGATGGACCTGATTGAGAGGTACTGGCGCGTCAGCATCCCCAAGGAGCTCAACGCTGGCGCCCGCGCGTTTCTGGAGGATTCGCTCGGCAAGCCCGTTCCTGATGCGCCGACCGGCGCGGAGGCGGAGCTGCCGGCTGAGGGCGACAAGCGCTGGCTGGCTGTGTCGCGGTTCTGGAACCGGGCGTGGTTTAAGAGGGTGTGGATCGTGCAGGAGTTCATCCTGGCGAGGGATGTGTTGATGATTTGCGGAGAGAAGACGGTGAACTGGGCGCAGCTTTGGCCTGCTACGATTGCGTTGGAGGAGCCCGAGAGCCCGCCTTGGCCGTTGATCGATGAGAAGGGCGAGGAGGTGGAGAGCGCGGCGGATTTGATGGCGAACATGGCGCAGAGACTGCGGTTCTACCAGCTTGGTGCCATGAGGGGGAATGCCCAGGAAGATGGATGCTGTGGTGACGATGATGAGCATGATCACGAGCACGGAGATGGCTGCTGCGGTGGAGACGACGAGCATGAGCACGATCACGATGGACACGACCACGGCAAAGAGGCCGCTGAAGGCAGTGAGGAAGAGTGGGAGTCTGAAGACGAGGATGACGACCCGAAGAGCTCTGCCGAGCTCCTCAGCCTGCTCCTCTCCTTCCGCGAGGTCGAGGCCGCTGACCCGCGCGATTACTACTTCGCCCTCCTCGGCCTGGCCGCCGACGGCGACAGAGAAGAGTTCCGCCCCGACTACTCCGAGAAGTTCGAAGAGACCGCCCTCCGCTTCGGCCGCACCCTGTTCCACGAGCCCTTCAGCGAGGAGCTCCTCGACCACGCCGGCATCGCAGAGCACCTCAACGGCAGCGCCAACAAGTTCCCCTCGTGGCTGCCCGACTTCCGCCGGCCCTGGCACCGCATGACCGTCGCCGACGCCGCTGAGTCCGAGGCCGCGGGCGAGACCGACTTCGACTTCGGCTTCGACCCCAACGACGACGAGGACGTCCTCCTGCTCAAGGGCGTCAAGGTCGACACCGTCGCCCAGATGAGCGGCGTCCCCCGCGCGGCGCATCTGCACGCCGACCGGCCCTCCATCTGGGTCAAGAAGGACATGCTCACGCTGTCCAAGACCCTCGAGAAGATCCCGGGCTTCGAGAAGGCGACGTACCCGACGGGCGAGTCCGGGCTGGAAGCCGTGCTCCGGACGCTGACCTTCTTCCGCGCCGAGGCGGAGGAGGAGGAGGTCCCGATGGCGACGCTGAAGCTGGCATACCGCTTCTGCACGGCCGTCGAGGAGGACGACCTCGACCCCGAGCGGGCGGAGCGCGACGTGCTGCGCCGCGAGATCGAGCTGGCGGGGCGCTCGGCGGAGGAGGCCAACGAGGCGCTCGTGGCGGCGGCGCAGATCCTCATCAACCGCGTCTTCACCACGCGCTCCGCGCTGGATCTGGTGCTGGCCAAGGGTGAGAAGTACGTTGCCATGGTGCCTGATGGATGTGAGGCTGGTGACGAGGTTTGGGTTATGAAGGGATGCAACGCGCCGTTTGTGCTGAGGAAGAGCGCTGAGCGGGAGGGGTTGAGACGTATCGTGGGTACGGCGTATGTGCACGGTATCATGGACGGCGAGGCGGTCGAAGAGGGAGTCGAGTTTGAGCCGGTTTCGATTCACTAATTGGGATCATTTCCGGTGTCATGATGGAGAGATGGCGTAGGATCATGATGACATGACATGGACCCAGAGAAGGTCTTTATGCTTAGACGTCTAGATAGAGTATCAAGGGAGGAATACAAAAGTTTTGCGATTTAGACTGAGACGGGATATGCTGTAGGAGGAACCTTGATGGCCTAGAAAGGCACCGCAAGCATGGATTTCCGCACCGAGCGGCCGGGACGGCACGGACCTGGGTGTGGGTCCTACCGGTCCGTTAGCGGTTCCATGGCAGCGGGAGTGGCTGGCGATGTAGGCGTCATTGAGCGTCATCATCTGGTGTCAACTTGTTTTAGAGCTACGATGCAGCGCTTTGTGAACACCTGTTGTTGAGTTCAAAAATGGCCAGCTCGTCTCTTGTAAAGATGATGCGAAGGTTCAACCAACAACAAGCTCGGCCTCAATTGTCATTTTGGACCCATCAAATCACCAACCGCACAAGCAACTTCTCAACGTACACTACCGACAAGATGCCTTCGTCAAAGGGAAAGCCCACTGATCCTGAGCTGAGGGAGGAGATCAAGGAAGGTGAGAGTGGTGAGGAGCCATGATATTTGAAACCACTAGACTGACATTTTGATTATAGAAATTAAGCAAGAGCCTAACAAGTCTGGCGGTGGCGAGGGACAATGGTCAGCATGGAAGGTTAGTCTGCATGTTGTGATATGAACAGGACTAAGGACTAACAATTACCCAGGCATCCAAGCTTGCCAAAGAGTATGAGAAGCAGGGTGGTGATTATGAGAATGAGGCGGGCTCCAAAAATAAGCCGAAGAAGGGACAGCCGGAAAAGAAGAGCGAGTCCAAGAAGAAGAAGGAGACTGAAGATTAGGGCGTCAGTCGTCATGATGTGCATCAAAGGGCGTAGCTTCACAGAATCATAAATATTGCATCAAGGTCAACACCTCGCACTTTGTCCAGTGATCCGAGGAACCTTTGATACGAGATGCCGACTGTGCCGCATTTCCGTCACCCATGCAAAGGCCGAACTACATTACATCTCACCCCCGCTTCTCACCTTCTTCGCGGCAACTCCATGTCTACTTCAAGCTTGAACATGCAAGGCATCACAGAGGAGGACCCCTCAAAAGATATACAGCCAGACGAGGATGATTGCTGGACGCCTCTCCAAAAGGCGGCCCGCGACGGCGACCTCCCCGCTGTGCGCCTGGCCATTGCATCCGGCGCCGACATCAACGCCCCGCCGCAGGGCTACTACGGCCGCACCGCGCTCCAAGCGGCCTGCCTGGCATCGCACGCCGATGTGGTATGGGCACTCCTGGACGCCGGTGCGGACGTCGACGCTGCCCCCGGCAACAACGACGCGCGCAATGCGCTACAAATTGCGAGCGGGCAGCCGGACATCTCCATCGTCAGGATGCTCCTCGACAAGGGGGCGGACGTGAACGCGCCGGCGACGAGGTACTGCGGCGCGACGGCGCTGCAGTCTGCGTGCTCCGCGGGGCTGGCTGACGTGGTCGCGCTGCTGCTGGATCACGGGGCGGACGTGAACGCGGCGCCGGCCAAGACGGCGGGACGGACGGCGCTGCAGGCCGCGGCGGCGCACGGGTTCGCGGGTATAGTTAGGACACTGCTGAGGGATCACGGGGCGGATGTCAACGCGCCTGCGTGCCGGCACAAGGGCTTCACGGCAGTACAGGTGGCGGCGTTTCACGGAGACGAGGGGATGGTCGCGACGCTGCTGGGCGCCGGGGCGGATGTGAATGCCGAGGGGATCAGGTTCAAGGGCGGGAGGGCGCTGCATGCGGCGGCGGAGGGGGGTCACGTTCGCGTGTGCGAGATGTTGCTGGATGCCGGGGCCGAGATCGACGCTGGATCTGGCGGATGGACTGGTGGTGGTGGTGGTGGTGGTGGTGGTGGTGGTGGTGAGCAGACGGCGTTGCAGGGCGCGGCTGCGAGGGGTCACGGTGCGGTTGTTCGGGTTTTGCGGGACAGGGGTGCGACGGGAATGGAAGGTGGAGGGACGTTTCTGTTTGATAGAGTTTGGTTTCCTCGGTGACATGCAGCAGATAAGGTGGGATTCTGGCCATGGAAGAACGAGCGGTGGCTGGTTCACTTGGAGTTGATAACGCAGTTGCACAGCTGAAAAGAAGGCGTACACGACACATCTTCCACGGACCGAGAGAGACACGCACAATCTTAGCTAACCAACTAGTCCGTTACCTGGAAGGATGCCGGACCCTTACTGCGGGCGGCGCATGAACACCATCGACAACACCACCACCCGCAGAGCCAACAGCCAAGACAAGATCACACAGGCGCCCCGACGTTTACGTCTCGTCCGGAAGTTCAGCCAAGTCAGCCGACTAACGCAGACCAGGGCATCCCTCGCTCCAGCCCGGTCACGAACAGTGTCTCCCACTCTTACTCTAAAGGCCTACGCAGTACAAAGATACAAAGATACAAAAGTACTTGCAGTGACAGTGACTAGACGTACGAGGCAGCTGTGTGTGAGGGAGGCTCCACCCCGCTGCGCCCGCGTCCAACCGGCCCCGCGGCGCCCCGCGACGCCCCGCCTATCATCGGCTTCCGCCGGCTCGGATGTGGTCCCGCGGCGCACCGCCCGGCGTGACCTGCCTCATTGCGAGTGCGTTCCCTTGCTCAGTTGTTCCCTACGCTCCCTTCCGCACCGTAGCGGCAGGCAGGATAAGTTAGAGGGGGTCCCAGTTGCCAAATAATTACCTAAAAAAACAGGCCTAGAGTTCCAAGGCACTGCACTCTTCGAAACAGGCAAGCAACATGGGACCTTCAGATGAAGAAAAGTACCTTGCCTACTGCACCTACACAACACACGCAATACACATACCGTATGTACCAGAACCCAAACAGTATCACTTCTCGAGGCCAGACTTCCTTACTTCGCCGCTAGCCTCACGTCCCGTGACGTAAGACGAGCACCCGCTTGGCTTGCCTTCATCACGTTCGTGTGGGCCTGCTGACCTTGACCCTTCCTCCAGGCTGGTGAGACGGTCGTGTTAGTGTACCTTTACCATACTCGTCTCTCCCGAATCCACGTTTCTTTGTGTCTCGAATCCGAGCTGGCGCTGCGCTGGGCCCTGCGATGTCCCTCCTCCCCCCTCCCAAAACGTGCTACATTGCGCCGTCCCGTATCGCTGGGGCCGCCTCCACCCCCCGTGGTCCCTCCGCTTGCAAGGCCGCCTGGACCTTATGCCAGGTAGAAGCTTGAATTGGGCCTGTCTCAATCCTGGGGTTTCGCTGGGTCTTCCCCGCCATCGCCGCGATCGTCTTTGGTGGGGCACCTCTCCCCGAAAGAAAGGTCCCCAAATGTCTTGATAAGGACTGTGCTTTGTCCTTCCCACCCACCTCTGGTGCTCCTACGATGCCGTGACTCTGTCTCTCCCACATTCCAACTCTCCCGTCGAAACAGCCGACCAACAGCGGGACCCAATTGGCAAGAAACAACAACACCAAACCCAGCAGACCCCGCGCAGAAAGATAGGCACCATGGGCTCGACGCAGGAGGCCGACCTCATCCTCACCACGCCCACGCCCGCCGAGCGGCTCCGCGTCTGGACCTCGACGCACCAGAAATGGGGCGCCGCCCTCGAGCTGGACGAGTACCTCCGCCGCGAGGAGTACCTCACCACCGTGCCCATGAGCCGCAACGGCGGCATCACCCAGTGGATCCTGACCGACCCCTCGCTGCCGCCCGACGCCCGCCCCATCCTCTCGTCCTGCGAGAGCATCCGCAAGCGCGCCCTCGCCGCGAAGCCCGACGGCTCCCTCGCCGAGGCCGTCGCCCACGGCATCGCCTCCGTCTTCACCGAGCCCGAGCACCGCGGAAAGGGCTACGCCTCCACCATGATGAGCCTGCTCGGCCCGCGCCTCGGCGGCTGGCAGGGCGCCCGCATGGCCAAGGGCGAGCAGTGGGGCGACATCCGGGACGGCGAGGTCGCCTTCTCCGTGCTCTTCTCCGACATTGGCAAGAAGTTCTACGCGAAGCAGGGCTGGCATCCCTACGAAAGCGCGCACCTGTCGTTCCCGCCGCAGCCCAGGGCCGAGGGCCAGAAGGAGGGCGGCAAGGCGAAGCCGGTGGGATACCACGAGCTGGCGGAGCTGAGCCACGTCGACGAGAAGCTGCTGCGGGCGAGGCTGTCGAAGGAGTCCAAGGGGAGCAAGACGCGGGTGTCGTTGCTGCCGGATATTGATGCTATCTTGTGGCACCTGATGCGCGAGGACTTCATGACCAAGCACATTTTTGGAAAGACACCGACGGTCAGGGGAGCTGTTGTCGGGGAGCGCGGGGAGAGGGTGTGGGCGGTGTGGACGAGGGGATACTATGGCGGATTGAAGAAGCCTGAAGGCAACACCATGCATATCTTGAGGTTGGTCATGGAGAATGAAAACAGCAGCGATGAGTATGTTCAGGAGGCTATTCACGAGCTCTTGACGCTGGCGAGAGCGGAGGCGGCCGAGTGGAAGTCGAACAACATTGAGCTGTGGAACCCCGACTCCAGAGTGAGGGGGCTGATTGAAAAGGCGGGCATCCCCCACGAGTTTGTTGAAAGAGAGACTGATAGCATTGCGAGCCTGATGTTTTACGGCGATGGGGATGTGGAGTGGGTGCTGAACGAGAAGTTTGGTTGGTGCTAGACGACGAATCATCATCCACGGAACATGCATATCACGGTTGTGGGGAATCCATTACACGGAACGGAATTCGGAGTACAGGACAAGCGTCCAAATTGGCATGGCAAGGTATCATTAACAAATGATCTATGAACCGTCTAACCTTGATCACTTCCCACGTGGCCCATTTTTGATTGTTTTATTTTCACATATACGCCGCCGCATTAGTGACCGTGGCCGTCATCCTCCGCCCTCTGCTCGGGATCCAGCTTGATCAGGGTATCGATACGCATGATGCTGATGCAAGCCTCCACGGCACTCTTGAGTTGCCGGATCTTGCTGATGCTGGGCTCCAAAATCCCAGCCTTGACCTCGTCAATAACCTTGCCCTTCGTCAGGTCCAGACCGTAGTTCTTGTATGCCTTCTTGCGGGCGACAATCTTCTCGTCATCGTTGCCCTCGCCCTCCTGGATGCGCTGGGAGAGCGCGTGCCGAGAACGCAGCTGGGCGACGAGCTCTGAGGCATCCTTGGCCGCGTTGACAGCCAGGGTCTTGGGGATAACGAGCAGGGACTGGGCGAACTCGCCGATGGCCAACTGCTCGCGGGAACCGACGGTACCGGCAAACTCCTCGAGGTAGATGTGCAGAGCTGTCTCGACGGCACCGCCACCGGGCACGATGCTGCCACTCTCGAGCGTTCTCTTGACGGCGTTGAGGGAGTCGTGGATAGAGCGCTCCATCTCGTCCAAGGTGAAGTCGTTGGGGCCGCGGAGGATGATGGATGCTGAGGAGTGGGTCTTGGTGCCCTTGACGAGAATGCACTCGTCGTCTGAGATGCGCTCCTGCACAACCTCCTCCGCATGTCCAAGGTACGCGGGGTCGAACTTCTCGTCGCCGTTAAGGTCGGAGAGTGTGCTGAGAAGGGTAGCGCCGGTAGCCTTGGCAATTCTGCGGAGGTCCTCCTTCTTGCATCTGCGAACACCCATAGCGCCCCTCTCAACGAAAGTCTTCAGAACCATGTCGTCGATACCCTTGGTAGTAAGGATAACGTTGGCGCCAGCCTTCAGGATCATGTCTACCCTCTCCAGGATCATGCCAGACTCTCTCGCGCGGATCTGCTCCAGTTGTGTCGGGTCATCGACGGTAATCTGAACACCCAACTTCATACGCTCCTTTTGCAGGTTCATATCCAACACGGCAATCTTGGCGTCCGTTATTCTTGTAGGCATGGCCTGGGAAGCGACTGTGCAGTTAAGAGCGTAGCCCTTGACCAGAACAGACTCCAGCGAGCCCTTTCCGTGTGCCTTGAGGATATTGACAGCCTTAACGGGATATTTCGTCTCGTTACGGTTGTTCGTGGTCTTAACGGCGAGCATGCCATCGACAACCATGTTGGCGAAGAACTCGGAGTCGGCACCGATGATCTTGCTGGACATGGAAGTCCTGGCAATGTTGATGAGGGATTCGCGACCGATGTTCTCGACCTTGATGCTGATGTTCTCGTTCATGTACTTGACGGCCTCGCGGAGGGCAAGTCGGTAGCCGGTGATGATGGTAGTGGGGTGTATGCGGTTCTTCATAAGCTCGTTGCCTCTGCGCAGCAGCTCGGCGGCGATGAGGACGACGGACGTGGTGCCATCGCCGACCTCCTTGTCTTGTTGTTGTGCCAGGTCGACTAAGATCTTGCCAGCGGGGTGCTCGACGTCCAACAAGCTGAGGATAGTGGCGCCGTCGTTCGTGACCGTGACATCCTACGCCGGGGGTTAAGCGGGGTCCAAGGGGGGAGGGGGGTCGCCAAACATACACCAATATCGTCGACCATCATCTTGTCGAGGCCGCTGGGGCCGAATGAGCTCTTGACGACATTTGCGATAGCTTGGGTCGCGAGGACTGGCAGTTTGTTTTGTCAGCATATGTGAAGCTGTAGCCGGGGGTCGCAGCAAGCGAAGCAACAACAGCGGCGACATACCGTTCTGGTCTCTGATGTCGGCGCCGGAAATCTTCTGGCCACCGAGGAAAAGGGTGCCGCTCCCTGACTGCTCGAACATGGACGCCATTTTTGGTCCTCACTGCCTGCAATAATGGTGAATCGCGGGATAGGGAGGTGGTGGAGGGTGGATTTTGGGTAGCTCGTCGGTGTGGCCTGGACAGCAATAGAAGCTTCTGCGCTGTGCCTGCCTTGTCCCCTCGACGCAACTTTTTTTCGGACCCGAGTTGTTCCAGGAACCGGGGAGCTGTGGCTGGTGCGGTGCGCGGTCGATAAGGACTGTGTCGTCCTTAGAGATAAGCACTGCTCTACCGGCATTCTGGTGCTGATGATACAGTGCAGCTTCCCCACCATCACAGTGGCCAGACCCACCCCTGATAAGCGCTCGGGCCCCCGGTCTGGTCCCCTGTGGCTGCCAATTGACCCCTCACCTCCCTCGCGCCCAACAGCTCGACACACGACTCACATTTCAGTGCGGGGCAGATTTTCCGCTGTATCGCACCGCCATCTCTGCCCAAAATCTCGAGTGATTCAGGCCGACCCGGGCACCAACGCCGCCAATTCTATAAGCCGATACCCTCCCCGAGACGAACCTGCGATCCGCAGTCACTATCGCAAACATGGCCGACGCTGCTGCCCCCGAGCAATCCAAGAGCGCCTTGAAGAAGGCCGAGAAGCAGGCCAAGATGGCGGCCGAGAAGGCTGCGAAGGCTGCCAAGCAAGCCGCCCTTCCCGTTGTCGGCGGCAAGAAGAAGACGGACGACATCATCGGCATCACTGTGAAGAAGAACGAGGATTTCTCCATGTGGTACCAGGAGGTCGTTCTCAAGGCCGAGATGGTCGAGTACTACAACGAAATTGCTGGCTTCTTCATCCTGCGCCCGGCCTCCATGTACATCTGGGGTGTCATCCGCAAGTGGTTCTCGGAGCGCATTGAGGCCATGGGCGTCGACGAGACCAGCTTCCCCATCTTCCTCTCCTCCAAGTCTCTCGAGAAGGAGAAGGACCACGTTGAGGGTTTCGCCCCTGAATTGGCCTGGGTCACCAAGGCGTAAGTCAACCTCTCCCTCCGAAATCGCCTCTGCCCCGACTAACAACCCTTTTAGCGGTGACAAGGACCTCGAGGTCCCCGTTGCGGTTCGTCCCACCTCCGAGGCTGTCATGTACCCTTACTACTCCAAGTGGATTCGCAGCCATCGCGACCTTCCCTTCCGCCTGAACCAGTGGAACTCCGTCGTCCGCTGGGAGGCCAAGCAGACTACCCCTTTCCTCCGCACAAGAGAGTTCCTGTGGCAGGAGGGCCACACCGCCCACCTTACCGAGGAGCTTGCCGGTGTTGAGGTCCGCGAGATTCTCGAGCTCTACGCTGGTGTCTACGAGGAGCTTCTCGCCGTCCCCGTCGTTCGCGGCACCAAGACCGAGAAGGAGAAGTTTGCCGGTGGTTACTACACTACCACTGTCGAGGGTTACATCCCGTCCAACGGCCGTGGTATCCAGGGTGCCACCTCTCACTGCTTGGGTCAAAACTTCTCCAAGATGTTCGACATCACCGTCGAGAACCCCGAGAAGAAGGGCGAGAAGATCCACGTCTGGCAGAACTCTTGGGGTCTGTCTACCCGTGTCATTGGTGTCATGGTCATGATCCACGGTGACGACAAGGGTCTCGTCCTCCCCCCTCGCATCGCCAAGACCCAGGTCATCCTCATCGCCGTCGGTATCACTGCCAAGACCACTCCCGAGGACCGTGAGAAGCTCGAGGGCAAGACCGACGATCTCCGCAACGAGCTGCGCAAGGCCGGCCTCCGCGCCGAGTCTGACTTGAGGGAGGGCTACACTCCCGCCTGGAAGTTCAACGACTGGGAGCTGCGCGGTGTCCCTCTCCGTCTCGAGTTCGGTCCCAAGGACATGGCCAACCAGGTTGTCAGCTTTGCTCGCCGTGATACCGGTGAGAAGGGCACCATCCCCCTGGCCGAGCTCTCCACCAAGGTCCCTGATCTCCTCGAGACCATCCAGTCCGACATGTACCAGAAGGCCAAGAAGTCCTTCGACGAGCACCGTCTGGTTCTCAACGACTGGGAGAAGGTTATCCCTGCCCTGGACACCAAGAACGTTGTCGTCATCCCCCACTGCCTGGCTGAGAAGTGCGAGGACCGCATCAAGGAGTTGACCAACAGCGAGCCCCCTGAGAACGCCACCCTTCCTGAGGGTAAGAAGCAGCCTACCATGGGCATGAAGTCCCTCTGCCGTCCTTTCGATCAGCCCGAGGGCCTCGTTGCTGGCGAGACCAAGTGTCTGAACCCCGACTGCAAGGACTTCGCTAAGGAGTGGGTCATGTTCGGACGCAGCTACTAAAAGATGGGGATGTTATTCAGAGGAGTTGCGGGTTGAGCATTTTGGGACATTATCGGATAACGAGACCCACGGCGGATTTGATTCATGTCATGCGTTGCTAGAGGAGAGAGGTAGAGGGTCGAGCATGATGTGGTTTCTCAAGAATTAGCGAGGGGAAGTAGAAACATGCAGGTAAAAAGTCATTCGATACCAAGTTCATTACTTTTTTTCCCCTCAAACCTCCGGTGAAGCACCGTGTCGAATCTGCGACGCGCAATATTGGCAACTGGACAATAATCATCTCCTTGGCTGGTTGTCGCAAATAACATGCTGCGGCTTGTTGCCGTTATGGACCCTGCATCCCGAAAGCCAGCCCGCAATCGACTTCGGCACGGTCGACTGCGCCCCCCTGTCACCCGGACCGCCAGTGGGTCGACTCATGATGGCTCATTCAATTGGTACCCCAGACCAGTCCCGAAGAGGCAGGTCTCGACCCTCCTAAACCGTGATGGTGGGTGACTCATTTTCAGCGCCTTTGTCCGGTCTGATGCGTTACCAGTCCCCCTATCGAATAGCACTGACAGAAGACGCCTTCATCCGGCAATTCCTGTTAGTGATTGGTATCGGAGCCAACGCAACACCGTCAAACTTGCTCCGCATTTTGACTCAGAGCATTTGTCTTGCAGAGGCGTCGACTGATGGATGATGTCGGAATGAGTTTGCTTCGGCTATGGTTTGCTAACGCATTGCTGATTCGCCAATTGAAGTCGAGATGTGGCTGTGGATCGAGAAGTCTCGGCCATCCTTGAGCCTCAGCGTATTATCTTCTGCAATGAGCTCTGTTCCAAACATTCAAGTATAAAGCAGACCGCGTAGAGAATCTCAAATCACCAAACAAATCAAGCAATCACGTCTACTCACAGACATCACCAGTTTACCTGTCCTGAGTTCATCGCCAACGCATCTCATGGTCGGCGCAACAACCACTAACACCACCACCACCACCAACACAACCGCAGCCATGGAGCAATCAAGCACATCCCATTTCAAGCTCTCCGCAACATTCTGCGGCACATGCGACGTCCGGTTCGACAATCCAGATACTCGCCGAGCACACTCAAAAAGCCAATGGCACGTCACGAATCTCAAGCGCCGCATCGCCGAGCTGGAACCCCTCACAGCGGATCAACACGTCGCTGTGGTGGCCGCCGCCCCGACTAGCCCCACCACGGAGCCCTCATCGGAAGACTCCTCATCCTCCGCCTCCGATTTCGAGACGGACACCGAGCCTGAATTCTTCCCCGAGGAATGTCTTTTTTGTAACACAGTCTCAGAAAACTTTGAGGAGAATGTCGCGCACATGCACAAGTCACATGGCATGTTCATCCCCGACAAGGAGAGACTCCTCGTCGATCTCGAGACTCTGGTGCAATACCTCCATCTCGTCGTCTTCGGGTACCGCGAATGCCTTCAATGTGGGACGCAACGCCGCACGTCCGCCGCGGTCCAACAACACATGAAGGGCAAAAACCACTGCCGCTTCGATATTCACGCTGAAAACTCAGAATACAGAGACTTTTATGAGAAACCCGCGGTGGATGAGGAAGAAGCAGAAGAGGCAGGCAAGACACGCAAGGCCATCGCGGACGCCATCGAAGAGGGCAGCTCCATCCGCTTACCCTCTGGAAAAACGCTCTCCCACCGCTCCGCCCCAGCACCATCGCGTCCTCGCAAGAAGCTTGGCAAGGCATCGTCTGGTGACAACCTTCTCCCCGAGGGCGCGGATGTGGATGAGTCCAAGGCGAGCATGCAGCTTACTGCACCCGCGAAGAAGAATGGCTCCAAGGCGCTTACGCGTGCTGAGAAGCGCGAGGCTGTGTTTGAGACGCAGCTTGCGCGGCTGAGTGCCAACGATCGCATGGCCTTAGCCCACCTTCCGGCTGCGGAACAGAGGAGTTTGTTGTTGACGCAGCATAAGCAGTTGCAGAAGGCAGAGAGGGCTGCTAGGAGGACTCATATGAGATTGCAGATGAAAGGGAACATCAGCGGGCGGTTGAATTTGGTTGATGATGTGATGGGGCCGAAGTTTATGGTGGGCTTGTGGGGTTGAGTAAGCGACACATCATAGAATCTGCACCAAAGACAAGAACGATTCATCCTCGACTTAATCTTCAGAATCCACGCTGTTTTTGCTATTCATTGGCGTGGCTGAAAGCTTCATGAACATCATGGGCAGTGCTGCGAGGAAAGGATAACACAACACCAGCCTGAGCTACCATGCATCGCCAGAACGACGAGGACGACAAGGATGACGAGGACGACAAGGACGACAAGAACTAGTATCCTCCCTCCCTCCCAAGCCTGGAAGTGTTGCAGCCATGTGTGACAACCCGCTGAAGGGCGGAATGTTGGATGGCTGTCATTCCAGACCGTCGTTCCATTTTGTCATCATTCAGTGTACATATCAAATGTAGGTATTTCACAGAGGCAGGGAAAATTCCACACCGCGAACACGGAGGTCATGCCTTAGTCTCGACAGTGAGCTTGACTCTAACCAGGCTTCCCATTTGAAGGATGAAAGCACCATCCGGTATGGTGGGAAGAACAGTCCACATATCTCTGGGAGCCGCGATGTCTCTGATCCTAAACATGCAGATTGAGGCTAGCTAAAAGAGGAAATAGAAAGTCATCCCTACTTTAGACATCCACATTGTCTTCAATTGTCTTAAACCATCCGAGAAACACAACGGACGGAATGCAAGAGGTTGTCTTAAAACCTAAGAGTCTATTGGATGACATCCAGTGAGAGGCAATTCCTCTGCATCTACTATCGCGGAGGCTTAGAATACGTTGCGGTGTCCTGAGTTCAGGCCAACATGATATAGAATGGCAGCTCCTTCACCCGCCTCTCTGCATGCATCTTTCCCTCTTCTTTACTTTCTTCAGACCTTTCTACTCCTCTGAAGCTTTGGAAGGGATCATCTCCGGAGCTTTCTATTTCCTTATGTTGTACAATGATTCAGCATTTACTTTACCTTTACTCTTATCCGTCATGCATCCGCCCCCCATTCTGCAACAGATTCGCCATACAAGGTCTCTACACAAGTCAGCTCCGTGTTCAACGACCTGGACTGAGGTTCGACTTACATGACAACTCACATCACGTGAGCCAACACAAAGTCGAAGGACATGACGGCACATGACGGTACTTCCAGCAACCTGTCTACATCCAAAGCTTGGCACTTCAAGTAAAGCCACCCCTCTTCGAACACCGAACATGATCCGAGAGGAACCGAAGGCTGGCTGTCAAGGGAGGATCAGCCAGCCGCCCGACAGACATCGTCACAACAACAAGTGAAGCTGGAATGTAAGGGAGGCATCACGACGTCACATGTGAAAGATACTCCCAGGCTTCGGTGAGGCCTCAACACATGATCCCTACGACGCCCCTTTCCCACCCATTACCCTCAACAGGTTGCCCCAGAGTCAGACTTGCCTTCGTGTTCAGAAGCTAGACAGCCTCACTCAACCCCCTCATACGATGGCAGGTCAAGCGGCCAATGGCGAACCATCACGTTCATAAGTTTTGTTGTTTTTTCCTATCGAGTAAGAGTTGTCAGGTACAGCCTGTCATACCAAATCCTTTTTCAATTCACCTGGAAATTCCCTCCCTTATTTGGAAAGGGAGCATCTGAGGATATCCACTTCTCCCTTCATATCTTATTTGTGCTCTCAGCATAGGCGTCTATGCACACCATCCCAAGTCCTCATATAGGACATGAGCAAAGAGCTCCAGGCATACCTCCAGTAGAGGCCTCAGAACTGCCTGATGCGTTCTGTGTGAAGGTGCAAGCCTATTGAGCCTGTCTCTTGCATCTAAAATTTCCATGAGGCAACATGCTCGAACAGTGCTGTTTCAATTATTCACGAGATCAAGAGGCAAGCGAAAAGACCACGGCTCTGCAGGTAAAGAAAATGGTGCTTATTCCACAGAAAGATCCGAACAATCATACGCCTCGTCCTGCCGTATGACTTGATCACACCCTACAAGACTTTCAAAAATGTGCTACACTTTTGTCCATCATCACCATCTTTATGCCCACATAGTGCCCCTCATATACCTTGCTTATAGACTCTGCATAACTTATCAAATATGTTCAATCATCTTCCATTTCGAACGCCATCTTCGTGAACGCGTATTTCGCTGAGGTCAGGCAGCCAGCCCAAAAGTGTTTGCCTTGGTATCTATGGTGCCCGACCAAAAAGGGGCTTCCCGTGATTCTGACAGGGTCGAGCAACTTGTTCAACCATCACATGGCTCACGTTCTATTAATGCTGGACGACAACAGCCGTTTCCTATCCCCGTGCATTGGGCAACCCCTTCCACAGACGCATCGATCGAGCTCGTTGGGGGTTCACGAAGCGAACGGTCCTTGACGCTAATTTCCCGGTCACATCCTTCTGTGCTGATATCTTCCATCCGTGATAGTGGAGAGTATTTATAAAGCCCTGGAGCACCATGATCGTAACCTATCTTCGCAAAGAACAGGACATCGTCCCATGGCATTTACTCGACAATTCGGTGCGTCAATACCAGAAATTTGACAAATAATCCTGGACATTTTACCCTTCAATCACTGCATTTCTCGAACATCTTCCACCTGGCATAACGCATACGTAGTATATAGCCATGCAGTCGGTGTGAGTTTCTATTCCCAATCGACATGGATAAGGTCATACGTGCAGCTTGCTAATCGCGAAACTTTCTCAAAATAGCCACACGACAGCCAGTGCCACCACTTCTTCCGTTCCAACGAATAACCTAATCACCGCCACCGGGACACCACAAAACACCCTCGAACGTTTCCTACGCGAGCCAACAGAGGATGGGAACAAGCTTGTTGCTCTCCCAGATGCCACTCCGACCACTTCGGAAGCAGTGGAGTATTATCGAAGACGGGCCAGCAATAAGATCAGGGAGTTGCAAACTTGAAGGGGTTGATGTGAAGTCCCAGAGAGCAAGACCGGGATTGTGGGATGGTTCCCCCCTGCCACCAATTCTATACAGGAAGCCTAGGAGATTGGGAGTATTTGTTCTGAAACCTCAATACTTTTAGGGCAGAGATTCCGAGACCACAATATAATGAAGACTTCAGGAGATTGACATTGGAAGACAGTCTTAATCCAATGTGCGAAACACTTTGCGCTCCAGAAAACGTGCCCCATGCATACCTATGCCTAAGCTGGTGTCAAGAAACGTGGAGATTCGTTATGTTTTGTATGCAGAGGGACCAATTGATCATCATAAATGTGTCAGTCCGTCCGGATAATATTTTGAAGCAAATACATGCGTGAAGTCGGACAGGTCCACGCTTGATGGGCACGCCTGGAGGCACAGCACTCAACCCCCCGAATGGTGGGGGAAACCGCGTAACATTCCTTGCACCGAGCCGCGACCTCCAGTACAGTGCCTTTAAGGATGGACTAAGGAGCCCCAGTATCCTATTTGGGCAAGTATGGGATAAGCGCGCCGGATGCCCACGTACCATCAGCCGAGAGCCGCGAGCCGCTCTCCTACGCCACATGCATTCATGGACTAACGTGTTCAGCCCGTTTCACAGTGAATCAAATCTCGCAACAACTTCTCACACGCTTCTGTCTTTTCCCATTTCCTAACTGGATTTTGCAACATACAATGACGTCGGCTCAGTCCTTGACGTCCATAGCCTCTGCCATCTTCGTTCAGTGGCAGCAAGTGATAACGCACTGGAAGTCGGCCTATGAAGTAGCATGAGAGTCAGCATGAGACTTTGAAGAGGGGTTTTAGTTGGACGTACGCCGGCAGGACCACGAGTGATGGCGCCAGGGGAGCTCTTGTAGGTGGGGTCGATGCCCTGGCAGACCTGGAGCTTGGCAGCGGGGGTGATGCTGAGGCAGAAGTTGCAGTGGGGGTCGGAGTAGGTGCAGAAACCCTCAGACTTGGTGGATGTTAGTATTTCGTACGTGTTTGGCAAGGCAGCCAAGAGCTTGTTGCTCTCAAGGCGGATTGGTACGCACCTTGCAGTTGAAGCCCTGGGGAACGGCAGCGACAGCCATGATGAGGGAGGCAGCAGCGGCGGTGAAAGTGGCGGCACGCATTTTGAAGGTTGGAGAGTGAGTTCTAAACGAAAGTGTTCGTTGGAAAAGTTATCGAAACTGTTGCAAAGTGTAGGTAATGAATGAATGAATGTGGATAGGATGAGGAGTGAATAGCTACCTAAAGTCTGGGGAACACGAGATGATTTATATTCGGAAGAGAAACCATCACATGTGGATAAAGACTATACTGATCTAAAGATAGTTGCGGTGTTAATAGCGCAGGGATTAAGCCTTTTGAAGTTTAATATGTCGTTGACTCGTGAAATTGTTGTCATGCTCAGCTTAGTCGTCTGCCCAAGTGCCCTGCCGGATACCGACAAGGCAATGAAAGAGAACGGTTCTTGCTGAACCCACGTGTTGAAGAGTGTTGGGTAAAGCTTATTTCTGACTTTGAGTCATTTCCATTGAAAACAGAACGGTGCTAGTCAGTTCAAAATGAGTTGAAGTCCTCATAGGGGAACTGAGGCTAGTGTAACAAGCATGTAGCCGTCAGCATTCATTAAAATGCGATCTTGGGGATAACACTTTTGGTGAATGATCTTAATTAAAGTGGAGAAAGCCCACTGACCCTAATCCTGACCTCAACTACCGTTCTAGACCAGGCGTCTGCAATATGTCCCCCGTACGTGGATGAAAGTTAACAAAAGGCGATCCCGGGGATGAAGCTAAGCCTAATAAGTCTGTCAGAATAGGAAAGCGGCTCGGATGAGATCCCGATCGTGTTGGCGCTGTAGTATTCGGAATCCGTGGATCCCGCGATGAAATCTCTACCGAGAGCGTTGAAAACTCAGGGATACCTATGACTGTTCGCGCATGGGCTTCCTAGGGCTGGCATTTCGCTGCGGGCATCAAGTCGTCTTCTTCACTCAGGAGGACGTAAAATTGACCGGTTCTAGTTAGCTGCGATCAAAAATCAATTGCCACTGTCAATTTTCCATTGAAAGCATTCCATTTGCAAAATCTTCAACTATGGATGTGATCTATTTCTTGAAGTTCACCTGAACTTTGACGGAGCTCATGAAATAAGGTTGGGAGACAACAGAGTGCTCAAAGCTCGGCAAGCCCCCCAAAGCGGGGTGAGTAAGGCAATCCCACAGTCCGGAGACTTTCTGCCGTAGGCCAATCTAGATCTGGGGGCGCAATTCCATAGGACCCATGCGGTTGGTTCGGCCGAGCCGTGAGTTGGGATGGAGTTGGGGACTTCAGACGGGCGCTGAAGGGCTCGAGTCATTGGACTTAACTGCGTCTATCTAATGCCCCTTATTGTTGTGAATTCTTGTCTCCCCTTAACCTCGCTGCTCAACTCATGAATCTGCTTCTTTAATTCTGGATACGCGCTGAAAAATTATTGGTCTGCAATGCTTTTGCATATACCTTTAATCATCGTTGCTGCGGTGGTTGTCTAACAATGTTGACCAACCCGATCGGATGAACCAAGATCAAAAGTAAAGGACGACGATTGAGTCACTATGATTTGAGCCCACCGGGAGAAGCTGGTGCCCATTTGCACAAAATCGATAGTTCACCAACGCCGTGACTTCATATTTCTGCAGTTGAGCCGACGGCAAGTTGCGATGATCGCGGGAACCTGTAAGCTTCCGGCACGAGTTAGCTCTCCACCGGAGTTTGTCCCCACAGTCCCACCGGCCCGGTGGAGAGGAGTCGGTGATCGGGACACGCATTTGCACCCACCCGGCAAATGTGATATGCACTACGGAGAGGCAGTGATTGGAACAGTCAATGACGAATGTTTGAAGAGGATCAAGGTCGGATGGATTCTGGAAAGTCAACCTCCAAGTACATGTACCTTTCGCCTCCGTGCTTGGAAAGATGCTCGTCTTTTGACTGCCACTTCTTCAAGCCCGGTCACCCGCAGCATCTTTCACGGAAAGCACAATATCACAAAGAAATCAATTATCTACCTTGTTCTCGGAATTTTCTAATACAAGATGATGCAACATGATGATCACTGTCTCATCTACCGCTATGATGGCGAACAGGTGGGGATTGAGCCATGGAGCCCGGATGCATTCCGAATCCGGGCAACCAAGGCCCATGTGATGCCATCGGAAGCATGGGCTCTCGAAGAGAAACCTCCCAGCATTTCATCGGCCCCTCAGTCATCTATCGCTGATGATGGTTCGGCTACAATAACGAATGGCAATGCTAAAGCATGCATTTCAAAACGAGGGAAGATTACTGTGATCAACTCCCGCGGCAAGGTGGTTCTCGAAGAGTACGCCAGAAACAGACGCGACCTCCTGGATGCAAAGTGCAGTGCCATAGAAGTCGAAGCCCGCGAGTTCAAACCTCTCCGGGGAGGCGACTACCACTGAAAGAAAGTTTGCATCGTTGTTAATTCAGTATGTGTTTCCGCAGAATGACGAGCACCGGACGGATACCGCAGCTGGCCTAATCTCAACCTTCGACGCAAATGTGACATAGCTTAACGTCAACTGTAAGCGAGAGGGGAAGGGGTCCTACTTACTTTTAGGAAGCATCATCTTAAATGCATCGAAGAATGAACCATGAGGTCGATGAAGGTAGGTAGAAATGAATGGAATGGTGACTGCGATCTTGACTGTTAATGTGTCTACCCAAAAGCATCTGGAAAGAGAATAGGATGAAGTGTTGAAAAGTGCAGGTGCGCGGCTCACGAGTATTCAAGACGGGTGGTACCTTATGCACGCTCGAGGTGGTGCGAGGGAAGAGTCGAGGAGGATGCTTGCCGCCGCTAGGTACTCCCACGAACACTCTTGCCAATTGACTGCATTGTGAGTAAAATGCCAGAAGCCGCTGCCAGTTGAATGAATAACTAGTAGGTTAGCTCCTACTCAAGAAATGGAAAGTAGAATCAGCCTTGGGACACGAGTACCTCTTAAACCAGCAAACAGGCCCCCATCCTGACTTTATGCATGTTGGGCATCGTCAGTTATACAATCATCAACCCCAAATTTTAACGGTATCACCACTCGCAGGCTGCTGCATCGTATCTCATAGACTATAACAATGCCGTAAGTAACTAGATCATGACCTATGTTTACATGTATCAATGTCTCATACTGATTTAGCTTCCCATCACGCTTGACGCGCGCCTCCAACCATCGAGTTGTGACACGACCAGAGACCCCACCTCCAACTATCCAATACGAGCCAGCCAACACCGACACCACGCTCGATGTAGCCGTTTATAGGCCTACGGACTCTAGAGATCCTCACCACTGGGCAATAGACATCCAATCACCAACTCGAGAAGGATCTCTACATCAAATCCACGATAATGTCGGCGGTCGAGGCTATCATGTAGCTCCAACACGCAGGGGCATTCGGCCTAGCCGTGCCCGGCTTTTCAGGACTTCGGTCTTTATTGGAAGAATCCGGTGGCAACACCTACGAAGGATTCGACGGCTAATGGAACGTTGGCCAGTCAATAACAGTTCCAGGCGCTAGAACTGCCAAAGATGGATCGTTGAGATTTTGTTCTGGTTGCGGGCTGCTGGTCTGTTGCTTGTCCGGCGTCGTGGTTTGCGGAGGCTATTGCGCATGCGTGAATATTGGCAATAATTGGCTAGTCCAATTAATCGAATGCTCGGAGAGGCAGTTTATCGTCAATCATACCTTCAAGGCATAAATCGAATAATTAGGTACATGGGTGAAGGAGATCCGCCAGGAATCCTCCGAACCAGCAGCAAATATGCAATACAAAAGCTGCCGTTTCTGAGTCCACAGTTATACATACATTTCCTGCCTTTACTTTTGATTCGACCTCCATACATCCTAGCTGGTTGGTTTGAAAGGCAAGCGAGGCGAGTTTAACATCATCCTCAGACGCGTTTGAGGCAGCGCTGTATCCCAATCAATCAAGCTAAGCCTGAGGGTCTGGCTTGATTAATTGACTGAATTTTCACGAGAAGCTTGCTTAAATTAACTAGTTTAGCTTAAGATTAACTAAATTACTTATTTAGGAAGTTAGTGAGGCTTTTATAATATCTTAATACGTTAGAAATATACTTATCTAGTATTCTAAAGTTATTCTAGTTTCTATTAACCTTTCTACTTAAAGTAATAGCTACTAATAATAATACTATTATTTTAAATTTAGTTTTAGAGATATTATATTTCTTTAAGTAATAATAGCTTTATTAAAAGCCTCTATAATATTAGTATTAGTTTAGTAAAGCTAAATACTCTCTTATAGTTAGTTATTATTACTAAGATAATAAAAACGTTAAAAATAAACTTATTAAATATTAAAAAGGTTTATTAATATAAAATCTACTACTAGATAGGATTATTAATAGACTAAGTAATTAAGAGGGTAAAATATTACTTAAGCTTATTAACTCTATTAATAGTAATATTATAAAGGCTACTATTTAGCTATTAATAATAATTAGAGTTTTTAAGTTTTAGAGGAATAATAATTAGAGTAAAAGACTTTTATAGAGGCTTTAGATAGGTTAGATTATTAATATAAGTAGCTATTTTAGTATATTATTACTATTAGTAGTCTTAAAGACTATTCTAAGTAGTTTTAAGTTATTTATAAGTTTTTAGAAAATCCTAATACTTTTTAAGCTATTATAAACCTCTACTAGGGTGTAGTATTACTACTATAGTATAAAGAGGAGACTTTTTAAGCTTTTTATAATAGTTATTAAGTATTTACTAACTATTAATAATTAATAGATATATAAATATATAAAAATTAAAATTAGTAACCTAAAGGGGATATAGTGAAGTAGTAATATAGTTTAACTATATATAAGTTAGAATACTATTAATTAATAAGGTTTGTGAAGCTAGCATTTTACTAGATTAATATAATACTCTTATTAATTAAGATAGCTATAATAAGAGATTTTAAGATATTTATATAGCTATAAGATTAACCTCTTTAGAGGTAGAGGTATTATAGAGTTTACGCTAATCTTTAAGTTAATTTAAGAAGTATTTAAGGTTTATTAGAACTTTTTAGAGTTAACTATATTTATTACCTTTACTCTAGCTTTTATATTACTTAATCTACTTATAGAGAGGCTTGAGAACTTTATTTAACTTAGTAAAGATTTATTAATTCTTATTAATAAGGATATCTTTATTAGGAATATAATTAGACTTATATTTAAAGTTTATAATATAGTATATATAACTATTAATCTAGTTATATTTAAATAGAGCGTAGTAGATTATATTATATATTAAGTTCTATTAAGTAGTATTACTTAATATTAGATTTAGTTTTTATAATAACTTCTCCTATAGAGTAAAGGTATTATTACTATTATTAGCTTTATTACTAATAGATAGGAAGGCTTTAGAGCGTTATAGTAATAATCTAATATATTTAATAATATTCTAGAGCTTATTAATAGGTTCTATAGTTCTCCACTAAGCTATATTCTTTTTAATCCTATTAGTATTAAAAAAATAGTTAGACTTTTACTTAAATACCTCTTTATTAACCTTATAAATTATAGTATAACTAATAAGGTTAAGAATATAGCTATAATATTAAAGTTAGTAATATTAGGTATTTATTTTAGTATATAAAAGTGAAATAGATAGATAAAAAGCTTTAATATAAATACTATTAATACTAATATTATTAGAGATAGTAATACTAATTTTATTAAGTAGTTATTAGTTTTTTATAATTATATATATTATAGTAGTAATATTCTTATTAAAATAAGCGTTAAGTTAGTAGTAGAAACCTAAGAGATATTATATCTATTTATTTAATTAGTTAATAAAATAGTTAAAAATAGTAATAATTATATATTAGTTAGGTGAGGTTTATAGGTTAAAGGATATATAAACTTTTATAAATATTATCTATATTTCTACTTTAATTTATATTTTTTTAGATATATAGAGTTATTAAAGTTAATCTCTCTAGCTAGTTTTTAACTAATATATCTAGATATTAATATTAAAATTAAAGAGGCTGAATATATACTATATATACTAATTACTAAATATTATAAGAGGGTTACTTATATTAATAAGAAAATTAATAGTAAGTTTTTTAATCTAAATAGTTTTCTATTTAGGTATAGTAATAGAGATAGATTAGAGGTATTTAGATAGAGGCTTAAGGTTATTAGAGTTATTAGGAGATAAATAACTAACTTTATAGCGATTTTAGAAAATAGAGTGATTATTTTTAAAATATCTAGTAGTAGTAGAGATAGAAATAGCGTTAAATAGTTAATTAAAAGTCTCTATTTTATTATAGTATTAATAGATTTAATAGATATTACTCTTTATATTATTAAGTAAGATTTTATAAATAAATAACTTTTTATTAGTAATCTAAGAAGTATAGTTTTAATTACCTTTTTTGAAATAATATTCATATTAATAAACTACTAGTCTTTTTATATAGTATGAGATAGAGTTTTAAAAGTGTTATAAATAGCTAGGTTAATAGTTAATATATTACTAGTAATAATAGATAATATATAAATTTAAGTAGTAATTTTATAAAGAGTTAATATTATATAGCTAATACAGTGATTAATATATTAAGTATAGGTTAATAGAGGTATTATATTAACTAGTAAGAGGTTAAAAAAGATATTAAGAGGTGTATATAGGTAGGTTTTTAAGATATAGAGGTATAATAGTAGTAGTAATAATAGTAGTATAAGTAGTAATATTAAAAAAGGGTTATTTTTAAAAGCTAATATAGGGGTTAAAAATAGGCTTTTTTTAAACTTTAATAAGAGGGTTAAATACATTAATCTAATAGTATAGTAAAAAGTGTATTTTTAGCATTTCTAGTAGTTATTAATAGTACTAACTCTATTATTAGGAAATATTTAGTTCTATTTTACTATCTATTAGCCTAAAGGTATTATTAAATTAGTATTAATAACTATTTACTTGTTTTTTTTTTTTAAGATATATTATAATAAGACCTAATAAGCTAGTAGTAAGTCTACTATATAAATAATTATAGAGATATTAATTTAAAACTAGCTTAAGTTATCTACTTTAAGTATAAAAGTTTAGAGGGTTATAACTTTAAGTAACTAGAATAGAGCTAGATACTAAAATATCTAAGTAAGCTTTTTTTATTTTTCGATAAATCTTTTAAAAATTCTAATTAGTCTAGAGGCTAGATTTTCTTTTTTCTAGGTAACGTTAGCTTATTTAAGCTAGCTAAGCTTTTAGCATCTTAGGCTTAATTAATTAACTACCTGAATAGCCTCAATTTAATTAGTTAATTAATTAATTAATTAATTCAGCTTAAACGGGATGCTGCGCTAGTTTGAAGCACTAAATAAGCAGAAGGTGTACGATCACGCTGCGCACTCAGATCTATAATTATTTCTATAACTAAAAGACAACCTATAGAAGTTGAATTCTATTAGAGAATCTCAGCTCTAAGTATTCCTTAGCATTAAGTGAAATCTAGAATCTTAATACACCCTAGTTGTAGTATATCTTACTAACCATACTATATCATAATAAGTCATAGTGAAAAAATTAAGATGCAGCTTATACGATAGGTGTGAGAACTATTAGTTAGAGGAAGTGCCCTTATAAACTTTATTAGCAACAGAAATGTGAACGAATCTTTTTATAATAATAAGGGTCTGTTGCAATCGTTATATGCGTAGGAATAGGGGTCTAAAATCTATTAATTATTCAATCTAAACTTACGTTTATTAGGGGTAATGATCCCTTATATAGTAATATAGTGCGGAGCGTTATCTTACTAAATATATATACTTTTTATATACTAATAACCTATTTCTAGCGCGCCCCTTATACGATATACGCCTTAGTAGCGTTATAAAACGTTTAGTACTTCTAGTAGTATTATTATACTTCCCCTTACTAAAGAGGTTTTTATAAATTTTTATTAAGTTATAAGAATATTACTTTTAGTAATTCTAAAACGTTACTTAATTTTCTACTAGAGGGGTAAATATTATTAGTTTTATTTAGTCTTTTAAACGCTTAAAAGCTATTTTACTAAATAGCTTTATTAAAAGATCTATAATATTATTTAAGGTTTTAATATATATAAAGCTTACTTTATTATATATTATAACTTCTCTTATATAGTAGTAGTTAATTTATATATATTAGATATAGTTTCTAGCGTTTTTACTATTTATAAGGGTTATTATACTTATGTTATTTATATAGATTAGGATTAGGCTTTTAAGGTCCTCTCTAATTTTTTCTATAAAGTATTATATTTATAACGCTTTAGAAACTATTATAGAAGTAATATAATATTTAGCCTTTATAGATAACTTTATAATTATTAATTACCTATAAGACCTCTATAAGATTAGCTTTTTAGCTATAAAGAAAATCTAGCTTTTAGTTAACTTAAATATAGCTTTATAGCTAGTGAAATTACTACTAATATAGCTATATAGGCTAAAGTTATTTAGGTTATTCTCTTATAGATATAATTTATACTAAATTAATAAGCTTAGATTCTCTTTATAATATTATATAATTCTACTTACTACTTTACTATGAGAGCTATTAGGCAAATAGCTAAAATATACTTATAAGCCTGCTCTAAACAAAATATCTAGCTTTATTATTATAATAGCAAATTACGCTTATCTTAATAGCTTTTAATACTACTTTTATAAATATCTATTAAGAGGCGTTTTGCTTAGAATAGTAATATCTAGCGTATTTATAGTAACTAAAGTATATATTATATATACTTCTTTTAGAAATTCCTTAATAATTTCCTTAATATATATATTCTAATAGATTATAGTAGCTTTATTTATAAATAACAGTTTTACACTTAGAAAAGAGTTTATCATACTTATATTAACTGCTTTAATAAGCTTTAAAACCTTCTTAAAGATATTAATTAAGGTTTTCTCTTTTTTAGTAATTAAAACGTTATTAATATAGGTTATAAATATAACTTTAAGTAACTTATTATGATAAGTTGCTTTATTATAGCAGAAAGGTGTAAATCTAAGTAACTTTAGAACGCTCTCAAGCTTCTTTTACTACTAGTACTCTTTTTATTATAAAATATAAAGTGTTTTTTAAAAGCGAATAATCTAGCTTTTATTTATATTATAGCTGCTCTCTTAAATATACTTTTTATAATATACCTCATCTTTAAAGAACTCTTTAACTATAGGAAATAGAAATATAAAAACTATCTCTTCTAAATCTCTATTTAGATATACTTCTATAAAATCCTATTATTAAACTATAAAGCCTTTCTACCTTATATATATAAATAATAATCTTTAAGAGGCTATTTATACTATTAAAGTGAATATTTTAGTGAAATCCTTACTATATACCTATAGAAACCCTCTTATTATAACTTATACTTTTTACTTAAGAAGTACTCTATAAGCTTTTTTATACTTTAAAACCTATTTTACTATTAAGTATATTTCTAAAGGTGCTTCTATAGTATCTATAAAACTTAAAACTCTATAATTAAAAAGTAATTATATTTTAATAAATATTACTTCTCTCTAGTTATTCTAATTATTAGCAGCTTTATTCTAAACCTCTTTAATAGTATTAAAGCTATAGTATATCTATAACTAAGTAGATAGAACTTTTATAGTAAGAATACTAAAAGCTAAACTACTCTCTTCTTATATCTATTTACTATTCCTAGTTAACTCTCTAAAAGTTAGACTTATTAATTTTAACTTATTAATTACTTTATATTTATATTAATACAACTAAAAGCTTTAGCTAGATAGCAGTATTTATAATATATCTAGTAAGCTATTTCTAATAGGTTTATAAAAAATAATATTCAAGGAGGTAATAATCTCCTCTTCTTCTAGTAGCTACACCTTATAAGCTTATTTCCCTATATATCTAATAAGGATTTCTTTCTTAGCGTGAGGTGCTATTTTATCTATAGTAATTTAGGTTTCTAGGTTAATATTAATAAAATAGAAGCTTCTAATTATCTAAAATTAGTTAAAATTAGAAATATAATCTCCTCCTAGTTTTAAGTTATCTATTAACGCTTAAATTAGCGTTTTTTTATTAACTACTATAGTATATAAGTAATTTATAATATAAATTACTACTATTAGAAGATATAGCTATAATTTAGCTAATAAATCTAAATTAATATAGAGAAATTGTTAGCATAGGTATAAGCGTATATAGGGGCGTAGTATATGCGCCTATGTAGTATAAGGTTATAGATAGGCTTATGTTGTGATGAAAAGTGATAATCTTAAGCATTAAAGAGCATTTAATCGTATAGATAATGATAAGAGAAGTAATATATTATAATAATTCTTATTAATGTAGTTAGTAGGTTATATCCCCTAGTAGGGAAAAGTGAGGGGAAAGATAACCTAAAACGTAACCTACTAAACTACTAATTATATAAGGTGCTTACGTAAGTATACGTATTATATAATCAATATTATAGTTATAGAGTATAATAAATAGAGTATTTTTATATAAGGTTTTATACCTTAAACGTTATTTATTTATTTATTATAGAATATTAAAGTAAGTTAAGTATTATTATTATTCTTATATTATTATTATTATTATAAAAAAATATTATATGTTAATATCCCCACTTAAAGTATATACGGTCGATTTGTAGTATATAGCTTACTCACTTAATATATATATACGTTATAAGTATAAAAAACTTAAAAACCCTATAGGGAAAATAAGAAAAATATTCTTATAAAATATATAATATGTTTATAACTAGTTAAAAAACTCTTATAAAATAACTTTATAGGTAAAAAGGTAAGAGAAAAACTAGTATGTTATTTCTTTAATGTAGTTATTATTATTATTATATATATTATTATTATTTTCTTTATTATTATTGTTATTTATTATATTAAGTATATTATTAAATATAACCTTACTTAAAGGCTTAGTTAATATATCTACAATATTAGACTTAAAGTCTATATGAAATAATATTATATCTTTATTTAATAAAGATTCTCTAGTAAAATAATACTTTATATTAATATACTTAGATTTTTCATAAAATTTAGGATTTTCAGTTAGCTTTTTAGCTGCTAAATTATCTATAAAAATCTTAGGTTTATTTATAGCTTTAAAACCTAGATTAGTTAAATTAAAATTATAACTATTATATAGATATAAAGCTTCTTTTACTACTTCAGTTAAAGCTATATATTCAGCTTCATAAGTAGATAGTACTACTATTTTTTATTTTATAGTACTATAAGACATTATATTATATAATCCTTAGTAAAATATATAAGCTAATATAGATCTTCTATTATCTAGGTCTCTAGCTTAATTAAAGTCTAAATAACCTATTAAATCCCATATTATATTATTATTACAATTATAATAAATACCTCTTTTAGGAAAATTATTTATATATCCCTATAAGTAATCTAGAGCTGAAAAATGCTTTTTTAAAGGGTTTATTATATATCTTAATAATATTATAACTACTAGAGTAATATTATACTTAGTTCTTAGAGCTAGATATATAAAAGCTCTAATCTACTACTAAAATTATAATATTTCTTCTTTTATAGCAGTATATTTATTTATATATAATTTTATATTATCTCTTATAAAAGTTAAAAATAGATTTATATCAGTTTTATTATATTTATTTAATATTTTTTCTGTATATTTAGTTTAATATATAAAGAAAGACTTATTAGGTCAATCTATCTCAAACTTATAGCCTAAAAAAGTACTAAGCTCCCCTAATAGTTATATTTTTATCTATTACCTTAGTTTATTATATATATAGTTACTAGTAGTAGTATTATTAGCTATTAAAAATATATTATCTACATAATAATAAATTATAGCTTTATAGTTATTTTTATTAAGTATAAATACTACTTTATTATAAAGTAAAATATTAAATCCTAATTTTATTAATATAGCTTTTAAATAGTTATACTATAGTCTAAGGCTTTGCTTTAGCCTATATAAAGCTTTAAGAAGCTTATAGTAATATTTACTATTATTAGACTTATAGTTATAATTAGAATTAAATTCTAACTTATTTATGGTTTTATTATATAAAAAACCTATTAGTAATATTATATATATATCTATATCTATTTTAGTATATATAAACGCTGTAGTAACATCATATTATAGAAAGGTCTATTTTTCTTTTATAGTAAATATAACTATAAACTTATAGCTTTCTAGTTTATAAGTAGTAAAAAAGGTTTCTAAATAATTAATACTAATATATTAATTATAACCTTAAGTAACTTATCTTACTTTATATTTATAGATATTATTTATTTTATCTTTTAATTTTATAATATATATCTATCTACTACTTAATAGATAAATATTATCTAGTTTTTATATAATTTCCTAAGTTTTTTTATTTTCTATTTAAGTTATTTCTAGTTATATAGCCTGAATCTAATTATCTTTATAAAGAGAATTTAAGGTTTACTATATATTAGAAGGTTTATTTAATATAATAACTAATAGAATATAAGAAGCTTTATCAATAGTACTAGTTCTAGTAATACTATTATTATTAGTTAAAACGTTATTATTTATTTTATAAATACTAAAAGTAAGATAATCTACTATAGTAAATAATAGTGTACTTTTAGTATTATAAACTATATTATTAACCTATTTATAGTCTTTTTTAGCTTCTTCTAATAGAGAGAGAATCTCTATTAGTAACTTAGATTTTTATTTATTTATTTCTCTATTATTAATACTAGTAGTTTTCATACTATTATTATGTGAACTAATCATACTAGTATTAGTATTATTATTACTAGTATTAATATTATTATTTATATTATTATTATTATTATTATTATTAATACTAGTCTTATTACTTAAATTTATAAGAGCGTTATTTGTTATAGAAATATTACTACTTATAATAGGATTATTCCTATAAAAGATAGATTAACTAGAAATATCTCTTTGTAGACTTTTTTAAGTAGTATTATATCTATTATTATTTAGTATAATACTACTATTTATATCCTTATAGCGAGTATTTATACTTAAAAGAAGCTCTTTATAATAAGAAATAAAGGTATTTTCTAGGATTTTAATATCTTAAGACTATAAAGCTCTTTTTAGTTATATATCCTAGATTTTATACCTATTAGATCTATAATTTATTATATAACCTTAACGTACTTATATATTTAGTTTCTTTATAAAAGGATCTTTATTTTTATAGTAGTAAATACTACTTCACACTTTTATATTATTTATATTAGGTTTTATATTATTCCTTATTTTATAAAGCGTTTTATACTTAATAGAGCTATAAGGAGTTCTATTATATATATAAAGAGTAGTATAAAAAGCTTTATTTTATAAGTAGTATAGTAAACCTAAATTATATAGTACAGTTTTTATTTTATTAACTATAGTACGTATAGTATACTCTATAAGACTATTAAGTTTATATATATAAGGAGATCTTTTATTATATATTATACTGCTTTAAGTATATATAGCTTTAAAGCGATAATTATTAAATTCTATACTTCTATCTATAGATACTTCTTTTATTCTTTTATTATTATTATTATTATTTACTTTAGTTTAAAATTTAAGAAAAGCTTTACTAATAGTATATTTCTCTTTATCTTTAAGTAATTTTCCCTATATAAAATAGGAATATTTATCTATAAAGATAATAAAATAGTAATATTTATTATATATAGTAGGTGTTATAGGCCTATATAAATCTAAAGCTATATAATCTAGATAATCTAGATTTTTATTATAAACCTAAGGTTTACTAGCCTTTATTACAAATTTGCCTTAAAAACAGGCTTTGTAAAGCTGTAATTTATTATTTATATTATTATTGTTTATATTTATAATTACAGTTATATTATCTTTTATTTTTAAAAGAGTCTGTAAATATATATATCTAAGACGTTCATGCTATAGTTAGAAGCTATTATTATCATTATTATTATTATTATTATTATGATTATTATTATTTATATTATTATTTATAGTATTATATATATAGTTATTATTATTATTAGTAGGAAATTAAAAGAAATATAAGTTATTTCTCTTTACCTTAATAGCAATAATATAATCTTTATTAATATTGTATAAAATAGGTTGTTTTTATATAATAGAAGTAATACCTAAAGAATCTAACTTAGATTAACTAAGTAGATTAATACTTAGTTTAGGTATATAATAAACGTCTTTTAGTATTATAGTATTATTATTTAGATATATTATTAAATTACCTCTTATTTTAGAAGTAAGAGTCTTTACTTCTCCCTAATTTATAGTTTTATTAATTTTTTTATGATTTTTTAATAAGTTATAGTTATTAATAACATAAATAGTAGCCGTAGTATTAATATGAATATTAACTATATTTTTATTCTTATTATTATAACTTCTTACTTTTCCTTTTTCTTTAATAATAGACTAGTTAATTAAATAACCTAAAGAAGAATTATTAGTATTATTTATATTATTATTAGAAGTAGTATAGTTTATATTCTTAAAAAGAATATCTTCTTTTTCTTTATTAGAAGATAAATCTATTAAATCTATAGGATTTTTAGAATTATTTATAGATATATAAAAAGTAATTTCTTCTGAAGTAGTTATATTAACTACTTTCTTTTTATTATCTTTAGTACTAGTAGTATTAGTAGAGGGTTTTTTCTACTAGCTAGGTACTTTTTTAAAATATAGAAAAACGTAGTTTTCTTTAGTATAGTTTATTTTCTTATAATATTTATAGTATAAACCTTTCTATTTTTTCTAAGGCTTTTTATTAATTTTATTTTTGTTTTTCTTATTAGTATTTTCCTAGTTTTTATTTTATTTTTTATTCTTTTTATTATTACTTTTAGTAGTATTATTAACTACTTTACTACTACTTTTTCTCTTATATTTATCTATAAAACTAATATATAAAAAGTCTAAGTTATAAGTAGTAAAGTTAGTCCTAAAAAACTAAGTTATTAAGGTTATAAAAGCCTTATAAATTTTATTTAAACTATTAAGTATATAAACTATAATTACTTAATTAGGTAATTTAAGCTTATTATAGGATAAATTATCTATAAGTCTTTTTATTTTATTTATATATTCTTCTATAGAATTAAAGTTATTTAAGGAAATATTAAAGAACTCTTTATAGGTTAAAAACTTATTTATAAAACTTATAGGCTTATATAGGGTTTTTAGATATTCTTAAGTAGTATAAGTATTTTTATTATCTTTTATAACTTTTAGAAGTATGTTAGAAGGTATGAGGGCACTTCCCCCTCTATTCACTCTATACTAGAGGGCTTAAGGCCCTAATACTCTATACTAATACTCAATACTAGGCAATGCGCTGCTGAGAAACCCTTTATAAGAATAAAACTCAGGCCGCGTTGCGCGATACACAATTAAGCAGACGATGCGCGCGTACACAATACTATATAATAATTAGCTAGAGGCTGTTGGTGCCCCACTGTGCATGTGGGTCCCTCGAGGGAGGGACCCACATTTGCAGCGGGTCCTTAACTAATCAGAAGAGAGGAAAAGGGGTTCCTGTAGTTGGGATCGAACCGACGCCTATGCGTTTGGGCAACGCACAGGCCTGCTAGGCGCATACCACTGCGCTATATAGGTAACTTTTAGAAGTATATTATTATAGAATAACTATATATAACTTAAAGCTTTATAGTTTTTATCTTTATTATTAGAAGAAATAAGCTTAGTAAGGTCTATAGTAATATTTTTATTATATAGTAAAGCTTTAATATATATAGCTTATACTTTATAATTCTTTAAACTAATAAACTTAGGAAACTAAACCTTAGGATTAGTTATTATTACTTTAATAGGATATAGTATATAATTATAAACCTTATAAAAGATTAATAATAGTAAGGTTATTAACTAAAGAGCTATTATATATATAGTATAGTAGTTCTTATAATAAGGTTATAATAGTTATAAACCTAGAAGTTAAAGGTTTAACTTATAAAAAGAGTAGTTTTTATTTCTTCTTTTTAATTAATATCTTCTTTAGTTAGACTTATATTTAACTAAAGAAATATATATTCTATATAGTAAATTAGTTAAAAAGAAGTTTATTAAGTTATAAATATAGATTTAAACTAAATTAGTAATAGCTTAGAGGATAATTTAAAAAGATAATTTAAAAGATATAAATTAAATAAAGTAGTAGTAAGAGCTTATTTATTTAGAGAAGGATTAATAGAGGTATAGTTAATTTAAATAAAGTTTAATATATAGATTTAAAGAAAATAAATTTTATAGAACTAAATAATTAATCTAGTTAGTATTTCTAGTTCTATAAAAGTAATATAGATAGAAAAGTATTTAAAGGATTAATTTTTAGTATATATAACTTTTAAATAAAAGTAGAGCGTTATAAGTAAGTAAGAGAGAAGTAAAAAAGTAGTAGGAATAGAAGTTATTTTTAAGCTAAATTTATAACTTATTAGTATAAGTATAAGTATATATAGAGGTGTAATATATATATTTATATAGTATAAAGTTATAGATAAGCTTATATTATAATAAAAAGTAATAATCTTAAGTATTAAAGAGTATTTAATTATATAGATAATAATAAGAGAAGTGATATATTATAATAATTTCTATTAATATAGTTAGTAAGTTGTATTCTCTAGTAGGGAAAAGTGAGGGGAAAGATAACTTGAAATGTAACCTACTAAACTACTAATTATATAAGGTACTTATATAAGTATACGTATTATATAATTAATATTATAGTTATAAGGTATAATAAATAGAGTATTTTTATATAAGGTTTTATACTTTAAACGTTATTTGTTTATTTATTATAGAATATTAAAGTAAGTTAAGCGTTATTATTATTCTTATATTATTATTATTATTATAAACGAATGTTATATGTTAATAGAAATTATATAATATTTATAATTAGCTTAATAGATTGCTCTATAACACTATTCTATTTATATATATATAGTAATAATATTTCTACTAATATACTTTTATTATATAAGATTGTTTATAGGAAAGTTACTATAAACTCCTCTATATTATCAGTATATATAACTTTAATAGCCTCTCTAAATATAGCTTTCTAGCTTTATAGATATATCTAAAGGACTTTTATAAGCTTATCTTTTATATATCTAAGCATAATCGCTTAAAAATAAAACTTATTATTAGTTATTAATAAGAAATAGCAGAAATATTTATTAAGCTTAATCTCTTTAATATTAGTATAGAGAATATCTTCTAAGTATACTACTTATATATATAGCGTTTATAGTAAGTATTATAAGCTTTTTAAGAGATTATAAATCTTATAAAGCTATAGAATAACTAATTCTAGCTGTAATAAGCAGCCTTTTATAAGCTTAATTATTTTTTATATCTTATAATAGCTAAAATACCTAAAACGCTAATATTATAACTCTATATCAAACTTCTCCTATATAGTAAATATTATGTATATTTCTATTATTTTTTTATAGTTAAATACCTTTTTAAAAGCTAGCTAGAAGCTTTATTTAGTTATATTAAGTATATAGAGGATCTTACTATTTAAGCTAAAAACTTTATTACGCTTAAAATACCTCTCTATAATATATAATCTCTTACTACTAAATATATTTAAAAGAAACTTATAGATATAATAAGTATTAATAAGTATAATTACTTAGCTATTTAGCGTTTTTAAAATAATATTACTAATATATTCTAAGTATACTATACTTTCTCTAGTTTGTATAGAAACATTCTATATAACTATAGAATAAATATTAAAGTTATAGAAAGACTTATCTATAATAATATAAATATCTACTTTAATATTATAAAGCTAATCTGAAATATCTCTATTATTAGATAAAGTTATTATTATTAATTACACCTCTTTTAAGTTAATTTTTATACTTATAAAGGTTACTAAATATAATTACTACTCTTTAGGTATTTTAAAAGCTAATTTTAGCTTATCTTTATAAACTTAATATTTAGTATATATAATACTCTCTTTACTACACTTTTAATAAGTAATTTTATATCTTAAATTACTATTTTACTATATTAATAATACTTCTATAGCTATAACTTTACGCTTTATTACTTTAGCTTTATTCTAAATATTAAATTAAAGTTCTTCTAGAGTTAAAAGAGTTATACTAATAGCTTTCTACTAAGTATAGTTATATTTAGCTCACTTTAGATTAAAGTTCTCTAGTAATTAAATAAATAGTTATTAAATTTTATTTATGAGTAATAATTTACATATTTACTATAGTTAGATTTAGATCTTATTAAATTTATTAATAAATTATATAAGATCTCTATTTTTATATATAAATATATATAATTAATCTATTAACTCACTTTATAAAGTGAGTTCTAATTTTATATATAATTAGTTAAACGTTTTTATAACACTTTTATTATTATATATATAAACTATAAATATTAAAATACTTTTTCAAAAGATATTCTTAAGCTTATTTTCTATTATAAAGTTCTCTTTAAATATAAGATCTTTAACTATAGTAACTCCTTATACTATAAAGGCTATTTCTATTTATACTAACTAAATAAGCTAGTTAGAAACCCTATTTAATATATATTTCTTTAGGAATTTTAACCTAAAGCTTTATAAATACTTTAAATTTATTAATCTATATATAATAGATCTAACCTTAAATAGAGAGGTATTTTTTATAGATATATCCTTATTCCTAATTATTAAATCTATAGCTACTAATAGAGCTACTACTAAGGTGTAAGCTCTATTAGTAGGGTTTTTTAGTAAGATTATAATCCTATTAAAATCACTTATCTAAATATAATTCTAAAAAGCTTTCTAAAGCTTTTTATTAACTTTCTCTAAATTTAAAAGCTATACTTTAAAGCTTTTAAGAACTATAATTAGGGTTTTAAGTATTACTAAAAGTATCTTATCTTTACATTTCTCATTACTTCTAGATAATATCTTTATTAATAATAAAGAACGCTTTATAATTACTATCTAAATAGATTTATATATATAAGTAATAGTTATACTATTATATAATAATAAAGGTCTATTATAATTATTATACGTATAGGAATAGGGGTCTAAAATCTATTAATTATTTAATCTAAACTTATATTTATTAGGGGTAATAATCCCTTATATAGTAATATAGTGCGGAGCGTTACTTTGCTGAATATATACGCCTTTTACGTACTAATAACCCGTTTCTAGCGCGCCCCTTATGCGATACGCGCCTTAGTGGCGTTACGAGGCGTTCAGCGCTTCCAGCGGCGTCGTCACACTTTTATCCGGTAGAGGCGCGAAGCAACGAAGAAGTGAACCTTAAGGTAGAGGAGATTGGAGAGACTTTCAACACACGAACACAGACCTCAATAGAGTGAAGCATGTGACTCTGACAAGGAAATGTATGACAGGATTTCCTAGGCCTCACGGAGAAACCTCTTTGACCACCCAGTGTCGGCTAAAAAGCTTGATTCCGCTAACAGCGTTCGATGCGGCGGGACTAAAAATGTGCTCCAGGTTATATAGACTCCCGATTACAGTAGCAATATGCAACCTTTGTGTGAGAATCACGTAGATTTTATAGATGCAGTGATGTAGCTTAGAAAGATGAAGGATCACAGCTTTTCAATGAGATTTTGGTATTTTTGGATGAGGTACAAACCCAAAGGCCATGTAAAATATGAAGCCTGCGTCCTCAACCTTCCCATGGCTTTCTCGCAACAAACTCACACCTGTGGTTTCACCTCTCAACACCCCTTCCATCCTTGGTGTCTGGGGTTTCTTCGCGGCCGCCGATATTGTACAGAAGCCATGATGTCTCAAGAACCAGAATAATTTACAAAGCCAATGTCATGTCCTTTGATACCTCCTAGTCTCAACCTCTCCTAGTCCCTCATGACTGTTTTTTGCTGTTCTCGTCCAATAACGCCCCGGCCATTGCTCTTTAAGACAAGACTTACACCATTTTGCCGACGAGAGGTGCAAATAGACACGAGTGTATAACTCAAGGACTTGGTTGTTATGATGAAATCGCCAAACCTTCCACACCCAACCATAGGTACTAAGGTTCCAATTGTCGTATGACACCCCGGAGGGCCAGATAACTTCTTGCTCAGCCTCTTGCTCACTCATTCCCATCATGTGACACAACCCTTTGCAAGCCCACAGCCGCATCCATTCGTTTGGAACGCGTGTATTGACGCGCACACGTGGGCATCTGCGAGGTTGTTGCGCAGCAGCTCAAGGGGTGAAACCTGAAGGCAGGATTTTAGTAGTATATCCGGCTCGGTTCCGAATATCGTGAGTGAAATGTGTGACGCAGAAGCTACTGTCGGGTTCTTGTCGTGCGGGATGTGCAGCCTTGTTCAATGCATGCTGAGCCTCAAAAAGCTCACTATATCATCCACACCCTGCGGCTCATTGACCCAGTGACCTCCTGATTCGTATTCGTGCCATTCAACCGTACATGCGCTGGGGAATGAATCAAGGGTCATCCGCAACTGCCGACCAAGATTGATATTAATGACTTCATCGTCCACAGCGTGAGCGAGAAAAATAGGAGTTTGTGTCATTGGTTCTGCGCCGCTTGTTCTGCGATAAGGTGAAATTTCTTCCGCTAATTCATCTATGACCGCAGCTGGTGGTATCCAGCTGCACAAACCGATCAGCCCGCCTAATTTGGCTAGCTTTGGCGTGGACAGAAAAGCAGCAATGGAGGTTGCAAATCCTTGGCTGATACCGGCTAGGAATATCTTCTCGATTGGGACCAAGGCGCATTCGCTCTCGATGAGGTTGACGAGGTATTCGATACTTCGTCTCAGGCCGGCTTCTTGAATACAAGCTTGTTCTTCTGGGTTCTCCAACGACCAGGCATCGAACCACTGTGACATTCCGGTACCAAACCTCTTGGATGGAAGAACCGCGGCCCCAGGGAAGACCCACCGAATAGACGGCAATAGATCTGGAAGGGTGCGTGACTGGTTCGCCGGCTCTGACGCTTCGCTCTCGAAAAGCTCATTCGCGAACTCGTCGCAGGTGCTGTCTCTACCGTGGAGGAAGAGGATCGTGTGGGTGTGCACCGCCCGAGGCTCAACGTAGTGTGTGGTAAATTCCATATTGATGATATCTATGTCGTCAGGTTTTGGTGGAGAAGATGTGGAGAATGGACAGGGCCAAGTTGAAATCAGATGTGAGAAGGGGTGTCTTTCGGGCGGTTCGGAAGGCGGCATTATATCCAATTGAAACTGCGCCGCACTCAATTACCCATATGGCCAACCTTTCAGATAAATGCCCTGAGACAATCACCGGTAACCTCTATACACGATATTAGCTTTTTGACCTTTTACACCCTGTGCTTTCTCTGCCCACTATCTCCGCGAATCTTTCTTCCTGTGAGGTATGGCACCGTATGTGTGGTTGTAGAAGGATGGATTGCTAGTATGGGACCCGATGGGGTCGATGCAGCTATGTACACACATGCTTATGTAATAGGGGTGGCCGTAGGCCAGGCTCACACTTCCCCTCTAACTTTTCTTCTTCGCAGTCTGCCGCCTGGAGGCGCACCTTGTTGACTGCCGTATGACCCCTCTCAGACATTGCTCATTTTTGCCATCGATTTCTTGTCTTCCGACCATGATATTAACCTCTGAGATTCCCAAACTGGAGGCGAGCAACCGTATATATCAGGGGAATTCTTTACATTTCCTCCCCCAGGAACTAAATTTTACTACCTTTGTACATTGGTTGCACATTCCATTTGGCTTCAGACTTCATTTACCTTCTCGCATTCTCGGATGGATAGCTGCGGTAGGTTGAGATGGCTGCTGCGTCCCGTCATTCGGCGAGCTGAATTCGCATGCCATCCTTGTGCATCTGGCGACGCAAAGCCCAGTTGCATATTGTTTGGTCGACAATTTACTTGTGTCTTATCTATGTTGCTGATCCGTCACAGTCTAGCCATGATTTACCAAAGAGGGACAAATTCTGTCCCGCAAATTCGCCTCATGATGCCTCATCGAACGCTAGCGTCCCGTGACTATGAAACTGTTTGCTGATATGGCATTCCACGCAGCGAGGACTGATGACTAACGGCTATCGACCATGATCTTCCTAACGCCTGTCACATGAGTGATCTGGAGGTCTCTAGAGAATCTTGCGAGTTATTTCTGGTCGCAGTGCCATCATTTCTGAAAACCCCTGAGCGTCGTCCCGGGCCTGGTGTAATTTATTCCATTAACTTGGTGTCGACAAGAATGCTGAACGCTCAATTACAAAGGCATGCCTACTCAGTATGTGGCAGTCATGTAAGACTTGGTTAAGCTCAGAGGACAGCAGCGACGACGACATTGATAACAACAGAGATAACATCAATGATGCAGCAGGGGATAAACCAGGATGAAGAATAATAAAGATCTTTCATTGAACACCCAGTGCTCCTCCCAACAAAGTGAAAGTATCCACCTGGTTCACAAAATTACCTTATATATATATAAAGCTTGCTCTTTGCTATAAAAGCACGTTGAACGCTCATTCCACCCAACAACAATCACCACATATCCAACATCATGATGCCCCAAAGGGCCAGAACGCCAATGCTTAGTGGGTTGTGAGCAAGATGGGGCAGCTCAAACGCCCTATGCGTCGAGCCAGCGTAGATTACGAAGCGAGGCGGGGGGCTTTCTGTTGGACTGCCAACTACTGTGGTTGGGGATCCTCCTTGAGCCTGGGTCGTAGAATCTGGATTGTTGCCGTTCCCAGTTGGGACGTTTTGGGAGAAGCCACCTCCGCCGTCGATCGGACCCGTTGCGCCGGGCCCAGCGGGAGGTTGAGGAGGCCCGCCGCCATTGGGCGATGCAGCTGGCACACTTCCACCCAAACTTGCGGTGGCAGAAGGATTGGGAACCGCGCCATCGGGCATAATTCCAGGCGTTGCTCCCTGGTTCGGAACATTTTCAGGTACGTTTGGTACAGGATTTTGACCAGGGTTTGGTAGAGGGTCTGGTACAGGGTCTGGTCCAGGATTTGAAGCGATGGGTGATGCTGTCGGAAGCGCCATAGTGGGAGCCAACTCCGCCTTGATCCATGGACAGCCATCTTCTTGGGTCATGTCGATTATAACGGTCTGCACGGGAGCCATCATTGTGTAGGTAATAGACGGAAGGCCCGTTACTCCGGCTCCACAGCCATCTTCCCGCGGGCTGATACGTGGTGCCGCGAGGGCCAGGCCGAACAGCAAAGGAAGTAACGTTGTGCGTGACGAGCACATGGAGAGCATGGTGTTGACTGACGGGGAAACAGATAATATCGGAGTGATGAGGGGAGCTGTTTGAAAAGACAGGTCTCAACGTAGCCAGAAAAAGCATCCTATTATACGCCGGCTACTGAACATCAAGCAACCCATTGTGCTTGCCGGGAGACCTCCGGGAGGTCTTTGGGTGAATGTCTGCATCCGGCCTCAAGTTCTTACTTTGTAAGGAAATTGACGGAGCGATCTTCCCGGGTTTTGGGAATCGTGATAATAGAACGTCATTACTTTCAAGCAAGCTGCAACAGCCTTTGGCTGACAGTGGCTTCGCGGGCGGCCCAGCGAAAACGGACTTTTCAAGCCACTAGAGACCAATTCCTTTAGTGCCCGAGACCTAAGGTATTTCAGCGGCTTCTCCTCGACTACTCCAACGTCTACCAAGCTGTCTGTGGGCAATAGTGAGGCTAAACCTTACATCTTCTTAGTCCCTGAGACATGGGTTATCTAGCCCGCCACAATATACCTACAGCGACTGCTGAGTTGTATGGACAGTGATGTATAGCCTTGAAAAGAGCTCTCTGATTCGCTCGAAGGCCTATTACTTGACGTTTCCGGCCTCTTCTACCTCTCTAGAAGGTGGCTTTGTACTGTGGGCACTGAGGGCATCTCCCTACTGGCTGCCCTGGCCCGTTGGGAAAACCCCCATGTCTCAGGGACTAAGGAGATCCATACTACTAGTGCAACCGGAGGGCTTTGGGAAAGACTTACCGACTTGCACTATCTTTGTTGGGAATAGCCTCAGTCAGCCCCAGGATGGCGCAATATCTCATTGGCCCATGGCAGGTACGCCTGTCTCGGGCCGACGAGGTGTCTGCGTCCCGGGTTGCCAACTTTGGTCACCTGGTATCGCCAAGCATCGGGGGAGAACAGGAGAGGTCCCGAAGACCAGGTTTGCAGCGCCATCGCCAAGGTGAAGTGTACTACTAGGTTCGGCAATTTTACGACTTTATGAGATCATACAATGGCCAAGAGTTTGTCTCGCACTCACTATCGGTCTGTAAACGATTGCGATGACAGACTGTTGACCACTTCAGTCTACTATGCTCGGCGAGCTGCATAATAATCGGTAAAATTGTCTTCTTCTGAGTAAAGCCCCAGGTGAGAGAGTTCACGATGGATTTGGTTGCAATATAATGAGGCTAGTACAAAGCCCCATGAATAACTCGGGTCAAATGAGCATATTACCCTCCGACTGCACCTAGTGCGGCAGGGACAAAAAAAACTTACCGAAGCCGTCACCTGAAGTTGATTTCAGCTATGATTCAGATGAGCCTCACACTAAGCCTTTTGGTAAATTGGGCTTAGTATGTGCTTAGCGACGAAATCCTGAGACATTGCTCGACGTTACGCTTGCGGCGAAGTTTCGGAGATCGTCATTTTCAAGCCGCGGGCCGTTGATGGTTAACATTATACCCCGGATGCATTCCAACACGACCGGGTCGAGACTCAGGTCGATTAAAACAGTCTAGACTCTTCAGCATATCGAGGATCATGTGACATCTCCAACCATACATTGAGCAAGGCGTAAGGCCGACCTACAAGAGCCTTCGCAGGACGTGGGATATCACGAGCGTCCTTCGATACTCATCCGTTGAAGTCTTCCTCGTTCACTGTTGTGGTTTTATTGCCCAAACTCTCATTCAATAATTCCTCAGTCACTGTCTGGCACATATCGCAAAAATGCAAGATCTCCTTCTGCGTGATGCCCTTGTCACCCTTTGCATGCTGCTATGGTTCAGATTAGCAAACTCGCAGTGCATCCTTCCTGATGATCAAGGTGTCATCAAGCAGTATGTCTTGGTGGTCGACCAGACTCCTGTGCGTCTGAGCGCCGCCATCTGCTCAAATACGACGATTACCGTTGCTGGCACCACCGTGCCAGTGACAAATGCTCCCACAGTTTTGCTCTCCGACTTTATTGTCGAGAAAACCATCACATATACCTCAACTCTGTAAGTAAGATCGACATGGATCCTTTCCTTCGTAAGAAACCAATTCTTGTACTAACTCATGCACAGAAGCCCAAGCGCCACTTTCAATGGCCCAGTCTCAACAATCACGAGGGGAGTGCCTCAAGGCACTGCTCTCTCAACCATTGTTTTGGGACCACAAGCAAGTTCTGAAGTTGGCACGGAGATTATTTTGGAGCCGTTTCCCGCAGGCCAGCAAGGCCCATTTGATCCTCAGAACGCCATTTCGTCATCCTTCGATCCAGCCCAGTCGGCGCCTGGATCCATTCCTGAGAACGCATTTCCCGAACGTGTCGAGACCATGACTGCACCTTGGACCGGCACAGTCACGTCGACTTTAGCGCTTCCTGCTCAAGGCACAGACGACATCGAAAGGCAGATCATCTTGACACCGGCCGCAGCGCCGTTCCCAGGCCCATTCACAGCTGCTACAAGCCCATGGACTGGCACAATGACTACGACATTGACGATACCACCTGTCGGTACAGACTCCATCGCCTTGCAGCTCGTCTTGACACCCACTGATGGGGCTGCGCCCACGGGAGGGGCCCCGGCTGGGTTGTTCACTACTCTGACAGCCATCGGTACTGAACCAACTACATCAACCGTCGTGTTGCCCCCAACGGGTAGCGATACTGTCGGAACGGAAATCATTGTGGTGCCAACTACTGTTGGGGATGATGATCCGGACATTTTCCCCGCAGTATATGTTCCAACAACCGCAACCGGGCCTGGGACACTAACAACCACCTTCACAATCCCACCTGCTGGAACAGATACGACTGGAACTCTGTTAATCCTCGATCCGGCCTTAACTCCATCACCTTCCAGCGATGAAAGCGATGGTGGCAGCGATGACGGGAACGTCGATGGTCCTCTCAATGCCTTTTTTGGCCCGTTCACGACTGTTACTGCCCCCTTCACAGGCCTTGCGCCAACAACCGTTGATCTTCCACCAAGTGGAGGTGATGGCACTGGAACCAGAGTCGTTCTGACTCCAACTCCGCAGCTCAGGCCGTTCAACGGACCTGTTGTCAGAGTTGCGGCAACCGTTACTGGTACAATCTTCACCACCGTAACCATCCTTCCGGCACTAGCGGATGGCACAGCTACTGCGATTGTTATCAATCCAGCAAACACAGATCCTGGCGTAGCTCCCGCCGGAAACTTGCCGGCTACCCCAGCCGTGATTCCAGCAGGACCTACGGGACCACCAGACTTTGGCGTCCTAGATCCAAGCTCAGCACCAGCTGACCCAGTGTTGCCTGCAATAGTCTCACCTGTAGTTCCGGGAGGAAACAACATCTTTACAAGTACGTTTGACGGTTCCGTCACCTCTACGATCACATTCCCTCCTGGGCCCTCAGGCCAACCAGGTTCGACGGTGATACTTGTTCCAAGTAGCGTTCAAGTGCCCACCACCGCAGCTTCAATTCCGGTAGACCCGGCTCTTTTCTCCAGCAACAACGGCGGGCAAGCATCATCAGCCACAACTGGTTCCGTGGTTCCGTCTAATGGTCCTGGAAACACTGTTCTCCCTGCTCCTGGGCCCGTCACTTCGACAGGGCAGCTACTGCCTAGCAGCTTGGTACCCTCCCAAAGCGCGCCTCCAGCTGGCGGGTCTTCCGAAGTTCCACAAGACGCCAGCGTGTTATCGCCCACCTCACCTATCATCCCCGCTACATCCTCTTTGCCTGGAACCTCGCAGGGAACTAATATCGCTGTTACTGTCGCCTCGAGTTCTCGGGCTGCAACCTCGTCACAAGGGGGACCATCGAGTCAGCCTAATACTCCTACTTCAGTAGATCCGAACTCCCGTACTACTTCAACAACTTCGGACATAGTTCTTCCTGCCTCACTTACTTCCGCCATCAGTAATTCTGGCACCTCTCCGTCCACGACTACCATTAGAGTAACAGTCACACAAAGTACGAGTGCGGCCAGCACTCCAGGTTCTAGTGCGACCATCTCGAACACCCCTGCAACGCCGTCTACATCTTCGCCTTTGACGTCCGCCACTGAGAGTATAGTTCCAGACGTTTTGCAATCCACATCAAGTACCCAGTCTATTACTTCAACATCGAGTAGTATCGGACTTCAGACTTCGTCAACATCTAGAAGCTCCGTCTCAACCAGTGGCATTCCGGTCCCCCCCGGCTTGACCTCAACAACCTCACAGTCTGGCAACAGCAGCACAGCCACTCTGGTACCTACCCGGTCGTCATCTACAAATAGCGCCGCACCAAGCAGTCCATCTGTTGCAACTTCGAGTTCTGCCGGTCCTCCGCCTTCTGCAACCTCCTCCGCCACACCCACAAGCCGGACAAGTGGGTCTGTCACGCCCGTCTCGTCAATTACACCTTCTAGCTCTAGCACTGGTGGAAGCACCAGTCGGTCGGGATCCACAGCTAGCTCGCTATCAAGTAGCACTGGAAGTGTCACAGTTCGTTCTTCTACGTTGTCGACGACTAGCTCTTCCGCATCAGGCGCTGGTACATCCTCGGGAACATCGGCGTCGAGTTCGTCCACTTTAGCCTCCAGTCTATCAACAAGCTCCATATTGCCGCCTCTCAGCACGTCTTCTGGGAATAGCCAGTCGACCTCGTCAATATCACCCAACCCTAGCAGCTCATCTCCAACACCTCCAGGAACAGTATCCAGCAGTACATCTCCTGGACCCCGGAGTACTACCGCTTCTGCATCTATCAGCTCATCCCCCCAGCCGACACCCTCAAGCTCTTCCGGGCTGTCTACCTCAAGTGCTTCTACGCCATCTACCCGTTCCTCTGCGCCACCAACCAGCTCTTCCTCAACTTCTTCAGGGGCGTCGTCGACTGTGTCCTCCAGCATCAGCTCGTCGGCCTCTTCGTCTGGAAGTTCGTCTGTCGCACCAACGTCTACCTCTTCTGCGTCATCAACAGCTAGCAATTCAGCATCTTCAGTCTCAAGCTCCTCTACCTTATCCGCCAGGAGCTCTACATCTACTGGATCATCAAGCTCTAGCTCTTCTTCTTCGTCATCGACGACCTCTCAAGTGGCTAGCTCTGCCACTTCCCAAACATCTACCTCTTCTACTTCATCTACCTCATCATCTGCCTCTACTTCCTCATCCTCATCCACTCCAACATCTACCCCAGCCTCTACAACCTCATCTAAAACCTCAACAACATCCTCTTCTAGCTCCTCAGCTAGCCTGACATCCTCATCGACAATCAGCTCATCTAGCTCATCTAGCTCATCTATCTCATCTAGCTCATCTAGCTCCATCACATCCTTGACGCCCATCCCACCTACCTCGACCACGCGCATCGTCCCAACTACATCCTTCACCGGCTGTGTAGTAACTGCAACAGCGACAAGCACACCAACATGCGGCGTCACCCTTCCTGGAGCTTGCGCCCAACTGCCAACTACCAACGGTCTCATCCCATTGACCCTGGTCACGGCGGATTGCTTGCTAGATCTTGGGCCTTTCGCAGTCGGGCCCGTCGCGCTCTGTCTCACAGCAAACCTCGGTCTCAATCCTCAGGGCCAGCCAATCGCAGACTGCCTTCTCCGGACACTCGGAGCATCCTGCCCGCAAACCATTCCCCAGCCCTGTGTCGATCTTCAAGTCTCCAATGGCATTGACTTGTTGGTCGATATTCCCACCTGTGTCGCTGCTCTTGGCCCTTACAACTCTGGTGCAGCTGCCGTCTGTCTTGCTCTGAACTCCATCACCAGCGCCACTACAGGATTGTCCATCTTCGGATGTCTCCAGGGCGCCTTCAGCACCACCCCAACCGTGACGACCACCACTATCACCGACCCAGCTTTATGTCCCACTACGGCCCCTGCACCACCAACACCGGTCTGTCCCACTGTCCCTGGCACCTGTTTGAGTCTCTCCACCGTGAATGGCTTAGACCTTCTCGCGGATATTCCAGCATGTACCCAGGCCCTCGGACTCTTCGCCGTCGGCAATGTCGCAAACTGTCTCGTCACTGGTGCCATCAATATTCTCACCACAGGGCAATCCGTTGTCGGCTGTCTCCAAACTGCGCTGGCGTCAAACTGCATAACAGCGTTGCCTGAGGTCTGCTTAGATCTCAGCGCACTGAACGGCGTGGTGGATACGTCCACCTGTCTTGCGGCGCTGGGACCGTTGGCAGTAGGCGGTGCCGCGACCTGTCTTTCGTCAGGTCTCACGAGTGGCAGCTCCATCGTCCAATGCTTGAATACCGCGCTGTTTTCGTAGAGGGCTACATTCAGTGTTCTTCTTGGATTTTAACGTTTTTGTTATTTGTTGTCTTGATGATGAAGAAAATGGGGGGTTTGGATAATTGTAGTTAGTTCAGTTGAAGAGCATGCTTCAATCACTGATTTAGAGTTCTGACTATTCTGGGCAAGCTGCTTTACAGTTCTCGGATCTTTCTCGCTTTGACGCATAGGAGTATCATCCGAGTGTGTTTTATCTCAGGGCAAAAGGCGGCGATAGTTGATAATGCGAATGAACAGTCGGGTTACCTATAAAAGTCTTTTGCAAAGAAAATTGTGAAGTAAGAACAAGGACTCCCTGTGATAGATTTTCCTTAGTTTGCTATAATATCAACTCGTCCCAATCATGCAGCCGCCCTTCCTCGAGTCTCATAAGGCAGCAGAAGAAACACAAATCCAGCCACAACAAATAACGCTGCCGATATCCACACAGGTAAATCAGTATCAATCCCGACATAGGCTGCGATGATGGGCGCCATAAGCCCACTCATGCGGTTGAACAAGGCTACCAGACCATTTGCTGAGCCTCTAACTGGAGCCGGGAAGAGTTCAGGGGTATATGAGTACAGCAATCCATAGACTAGGTTCTGGAAGAATGCGATGGCGCAGGTGAACCCCGTGACGCCGGCGGGCGTTGTGGCCCTGGTGAAGAGAAACAAGAAGACGCCAGTTCCAATGCAGGCAAAGGTCCCTGTGCCTTTTCGGCCGATGCGCTTCATGTCGACAGTAAACCCACCAAGGATGGACGCCGGGATTCCACACACAGCCTGGATGGCATAGTTTCGATATGTCGTTGAAAGCGACGAGCCTCCCTGGCTCGCGCCTTTATTCTCTAAGAATATCGGAATGAAGGAGTTATACAGCGGAAAGGCCATGCCGATCGAGCACCAGAGAAATAGCACGAGCGTCGTCGAGAGCGCAAACCGTGGGGTAGAGAATAGCGTGAGGATCTTCTCGGGTTTGAAGTTTTCGAGCTGCCGGCGCATAACATTGCGAGTTTCCAACCGCGGCAAACTTGCCGCGGTCGCGTCACGAGTGACGCCCAACTCGGCATCGACAGCTTCGAAGTGCTCGAGGGTAAGCCAAGTCGAGCCGCCGTTCCTCGCGGCAATCTTTTGGACGACCTCGACGGCCTCCCGATCCAACCCCCTTCCAAGAAGGTACTTGGGCGTCTCGTACACTCTGAAAAGCAGTCGGAGCAGGAACATGATGAGGGTCAGACCGCCAAAGGCCCAGTATGTGTAGCGCCATCCGAGGTTATCCTCGTAACGACACTCCCCTGCCGGCAGACCAGAAGGACAGGAGAAGTTGGCGATGAGAGGCCAGGCAATCAGGGCCGCGATAGCCTGGCCGAAAGACCAGAACGCCGACTGCATGGTCAAGAGGTACTGGTGCGTAGCGGGGATGAACTCGAGGAAGATGGCGCTGTCCACAGGCTGATTACCGCCGGTGCCTAAGCCAATGAATGCGCAAAATGTGGCTATTGCAACAAAGTTCGGGGCGCCTGCACCGACCAGACCCGAGACGGCAGAGATGAGGAGGGTGACATTGAAGGCGAGCTTGCGTCCGATGTAATCTGCCGTCATGGGCCAGGCTGTCGAGCCGATGACCAAGCCGACGTACTTGGCTACCGTGAGAAAGGCGATGCGCTTGACCGCGAACTCATTGCGGACCGGGGCGCTGATGATTGTGATGGCCTGCATCCAGAACTACGATAATCAGCTTAGCAAAGCTATGAGAACATCGGTGAAGAGGTCCCTACGTTGTCGACGAACCAGCCGAAGCCCGTCATGGCGAACACTTTCCACTGGAACGGGCCCATGCCGATGTCTATGAGGGCTTGGTTCATGATTGAGACTTTCTTTTCGTATATGTAGTCGGATCCGACGTGGATAGCGCGGGTGTCGATTCCGTGGTGTAGCTGGCTGGCTCCATGCTCAATGTCGCTGTTTTTGGTTTGTGGTGAGTCGGAAACGGGAGCATCGGGGTTGTTGCTTGATGATGGGTTGGAGATCCCCACGTCTGAGCTCAGTCGGCCCATCTGATTCTCTTTAACGCAGAATTCGCAGGAAAGTATGTATGGACCGCTGTGTAAAAATGGGAGTAGGGGAAAGAATCACGAAAGCTTGAGGTGGTTCAGACTTGCATGTTGGGGCTTCCTGCTGATCGCGGGCTGACAGAACCTTTATCCAAGATAGCGGGTAAGCTGCAGAAGGTGTTGTAAGTCATTGGAGAATGAGTATGGACCGGGTGGACTTCCGACATGAGAAACTACAACATCGAAGCACCAACCATCAGGCCATATCTCTGTTATCTCAACAGCTTTCAGCGACCGGCAGTCTTGGTAGCGTCTACGTCCAGCGGACGGCGGCTGCATGGCGTTGTGATACCCTTGTCCTTCTGCACCATAAGCCGTTGTTGGAGGAAAGATTGACGTTGGATTGGGCAAACAACGCCAACCCCGCACACATCTTCTGCAGTTTGCCTGCGGCTCAGGACGATGGGGGTATGCTGGACGTGGGGGCCTCGCTTACGCTAGCTTCGTGAAAGCAAAGAGTTGACTGGTGTATCGGAAAGCATTGAAGTTCAAAGACGTAATCAAATTATTCATTACAGGTCATTGGGACTATTTACACAGAATATTAAGTCGCTAGGATCCTTTTGTCCTCCACTCTTCTTCAAGCGCTATCATTTAAGGAGCAGGAGTGGCAGCGGGCAAGCAAGCACAGGCGCTGCTAGCCTGAGCGACCTTGTCCTCCTTGGCGCAGTTCTTCACCGCGTGCTCAGGCAGAACGCTGACGTCCTTGACCGGAGCGCTCAGGAAGGACTTGCAGAACTCCTGGGACTCCTGCAGACGGCCGGGGACGGACTCGGCGCGGAACGATCGCAGGCAGTTGTCGGCGTTGCATACGGGCGCCTTGGGGCAGTCCTTGCCGGTCAACTTGACGACGAAGGCGCCACGCTCGATGGTGTTGATGAAGATGTAGCCAGAGGGGAAGTACGCGTACGAGGACCAGGTGCCGACGAAGCCGACGTAGCCGCCGCCCTCCATGTCGTCGTCCTCAGGGTAGATATCGAACCAGGCAGCCTCGCAGACGCCGGCACCAGTGGGGTCGGAGGGGATGGAGCTCGCGTCGAGAACGCGCAGGCCGGCGCCGTAGTGGGACTGGTAGATGTAGTTATCGATGACGTACTGGTTGTGGTCGATGGCCTTAGTAGGGGACTTAAAGAAGCCGGTCTGCTTGGGCGCGTTCAGGTCCCTGATGTCCCAGAAGAAGCTGACCGGGTAGCCGTCGCCGCCGGGCCCGTTGCCGCGGACCTCGTCGAGCTCGTCGTCGAGAACGAGGAACTCTTGGTTGTTCACGTCGAGAACCCAGCCCTGGTGGGTGTAGGACGCGCCCTCGTACGAGATGCGGGAGATGATGTTGGTGACGTTGGCCTTGTCCGTGACATCGTAGATGGTGAGGGTGTCCTCGTTGTAGCCGTAGCAGATGTCCCTGCCCTCGAAACGCTTGTCGGGGCCGCGGTACACGAGGCACTGAGCGTCGTGAACGTAGCCGTCACCGCTGGCGCAACCCAAGGAGATGGGGTCGGCGGGGTTGGTGAGGTCGAAGAAGTTCAGACCGGAGGCGCAGATGGAGTCGTTGCGGGGCTGGGCGCCGACGGCAACACCGTAGCTAAGCTCCTCGTTGACCACAACGTTGTGGGCGCGGCCCAGCGGCAGCAGGGCGTTGAAATGACTGGTCAGGTCGGCCTTGGCGTCGAAAGTGACGGGGCTGGCAGTGTCAATGTCCAGTAGCTTCTTCATGTCGAAGATCTGGATGCCGTGGCCGACGGCCTCGGAGCCGATGACCATGTAGTGCTTGTAGGAGCGGATCTCGCGCCACTCGGAGGGCACCGAGTACTGCGGCAAGCGACCCAGGTAGATGAGCTTGCCGTCGGAGTTGATCTCCGCGAAGGCGGTGCCCTGGTACTGGCCAATAGCCACAAATTCGCGGCCGTCATCGGAGGTCCAACCCCATGATGAGGAACCCTCACCGAGCTCGTCACCGAGGGCGGCGTGGCTCAGGAAGGAGTGAAGGTCGGCGTTGTGGCAACGGAAGGTGTTGTTGCGGTCACCGACGATGGCCTCGGCCCATCCGTTGACGCAAGGAGCGTAGCCAAGCTCGGGGTACTGCTCACTGGCGTAGGCACCGGCCTCTCTCTGGCGAGCGAACTCGGCCTGGAAAGGATGTTAGTATGGTTCATATCGAAGTTATTTCTTCAGAGCAGCTCTCACCTTCTTGCTGGCAATAATCTGCTCGTGGATGACGCCAGAGTCGTAGAGCTCAGCGGCGAGATCCGCGTTGGGCTCAATTTCCTTGCCCACCGCCGAAGCAGCGAGGACGGCCAGAGAGCCGAGGTAAGAGGAAGCGCGAACCATGGTGCCTGACGTTCAATTCAAACAAAGATTGACAATCTTGTTTGTGTTGAAGAGCAGATGGGCCTGGGCCTGGTAATTGAAGTGAGTGAGGGCAGGTGGTGGTACCTTGAGAATTCAAATCAGTAGAACGGGGATTCCATTGAACTTATACTCTCACATACTAGAGCTTTCGCATCGCAGGCCGAGCGGCCGAAGCTCCAACAGCTCCCACAGCTCTGGGCAGTCACTGCTTCCTGTCAATGGACTCTGACGTGCAGAGCCCATGCCAGAATGCCTGCTAGCCATATGATCCATCGATCTGGGCATTTCTCGGCGCTGCGGGCAGCCAGACGGTCTCCTCGTGGGTTGCGACTCAGGGAAGCTCGGATGTGACCAAGACATGGCAGGCAGGCCGCATCACCGACAGCTGGAGCGCAACAGTGTAGCATCGGGGTGTGAGCGATAAATTTGCAAGCAATTCCGACCGTTGGGACGCTCGATTCTGGCTCCCAGCGAACGGTTCTTGGAGTCTCTTGGCGGGGGCTCGAAGGGGAAGGTCCCGGGATCAAGTGCTCCTTGGCGGACAGCGGTCCGGGGAAAGCTTTCGTGGCCACGGCGTACCTTAAGAAAAGCGAGACAAGGACTCCACTTCCCCCGGGACACTGGATGGCCTCCTTTTGCCGTTCTCTGTTACCTTCCCAAAGTTCCATCATAAAGCTTTACTGTTGGATGGTAGCAGTCAACTTCTGCAGGCGTAAGCCGCCCAAATGTTCGCCCGGCCCAGGCCTCTTTGCAGCGTCGTCGCCGGAGTTAAATCTCATCTCCCGGTGTTTGTCTGACGGAAGATTGTCTTGATCGACGCGACGCTCTTGGTGCTTAGGTTGCCTGCGTAAGCATCATGCCGTGTTCGGGCCCAAGACCGCAGACAGATCTTGTTCTGGCCGTGGTATTGGTGAAAACGCGCTTGAGCCCACGGATCCGTGCCATTGCACAGTGGTTACCGTTTGATGATCCGGCAATAATTATTCATCAGAGACGTGACAGGCTTTCTTGAAGCCTTGTCGATGTCCTGGAGCGCGTAAAACAGCGTGACATATCCATCAATTCAACCAAAACTCCGTTGTGCCGAAGGAAACATCGAATAGGGGACCGATGCGGCTCGCCGAGGCACGGGTCATCACCGCCAAGCAACTGTGCCTGGACCAAGCATTGATGATAAGCGTGTCAATTGGCTGATTGGCGTTGTGTTGATAGGCAGCTGCCAAGCAAACGGCTTGGCTGCTTGTCTTGACTTTGCAGAGGACGCATGTAACGAGCAGACAGGCGTCGTTCTGTTAGAAACGCGCGTGTTCATCTAGAAGTTGTTAGCTTCTTGTGACCCCGCTCCTAAATAGCTACGATGCAAACACCCGACCAGCACGAGTGAGACATTCATCTCCCATCTGCTTCTACTTGCAGTAGACTAACAGGCCCTTGAACAGGCCCTTGAAGTTGCGAGAGACAAACGGCCTCCCGCACGCCGTGTGGTCAAAAATAAGCGACTCCGTCCGAAGTCTATCTCAAAGTCTAAAGAGTTTATTTCCTGTGACTGACCGCTATGCATGCGACCGAGACAGGGGAACGCGGTGGAGATTGCCCACTGGAAAGGCTCGGCTTTCACTCCACAGCGACCTGAAGTATCGCCCCTATCAGCATGTTTTCAGGTTTGCACGTTATTCGTAATGAGTTGTCCGCACCGCCTATCTCCCCCGCTTCAGCACCCAAGACTCCCCTATTCCTGATGAGGCAGGAGACCAGAACCACCGCCTTGGGCCAATATCGCCAGCGAAAGTTCCATGTTCAACTCTTCCGTCATCGACTTGTCGGCCACTATCTTCGTATTGAAGTTGAATACATGCAGGCCAAGACCTTTTTGCACAGCCGCTTTGTTGACCAGTGCTATTGTGCCCCATCCGGGTTCACACAACTGGGCTCGACCGTGGTGTACCGGCCTATTCATCTTCACCTTGAAATGGGAAGACTTGGAGCTGTGGTCCATCTGTTTCGAGGACGTTCCATGACGCTTCTCTCATGACACTAACGGCGTAAAAGCTGTTCTCAACGCATCGCATCCGCGTGTTGAGGCTGTCCTGGTATGAGATGCTGGTTCTGGCCAAGGCAGCCTTAACCAGGCTGAGAGGACTCCCTTGAGCAGCATCTGGGCTTCCCCATTGACCAGAGACGCCTGCACTGCGACCCTGTTCCTGCCTTTTCGGATCACTCCATCTTCCAAGAACCCTGGGCGTACGACGCCGCTTCCGTCTATCCGATGCATCCATGTTCGTCCATGGTCGAGCTTCCCCCGCCTGTGCCCCCATTCCGCCCTAGTTCAACGACTTGCAAACTCTTTGCGGGTCAAATCAGCCCCCAAAAGTGTCTGGAAATCTCTTCCTCACCTAGTATTGGCATCTGCTGGTCGTTGCTGCCCAGGTAATCTTGCATCCCACCGTTCCACGAATCTTCCGTATGCCCAAACGCATCAAATAGGAACATTAAGTCGTTACCCAGTGAAAACGCATCAGGAGCCGCCGTTCCAAAATCCGCGGGTCCAGCGTTCTGGCCAGACGATATGCCGCCCAGCCCTGGATCTATAGTGTCTGCAGACATTACTTGATGGCTGCTACTCGTCCCGAAAGAACGGCTGGATGAATCCAAGAACTGTCGACTTAACTCCTCCCTCCTCCCGTTGTTGTCGTCTCCCCTCAACCCGATCCGTTGAGCGAGGGGTAGCAGCCCGCGAATGCTCTTCCACAGCCTCCTGCTGGCAGTTCCTTGGCGAGAAAAGCCTTTTACTAATTCGGCAGCAGAGAGAAAGCTGTCTCTGCACGGCTCGGCAAATATCCGAGAGCCATGACATACTGCCAGAAACAGAACCGCAACTGCGCTGAGGAGGAAGTAATTGAATGCGCTCTGTTGGCGCATGTATATATCGCTCGTCTCGCTCAGGTGGACTAGAACGGATATACTGTCGATGGCAATGTCGACCACAAGACGAGCCTTTTGCGGATCGGCTTCGATGCTGGCCGAGCTTATCACGTGGTGCCGGTGTATCAGGGTGCGAATATGGTTACCTCGCAGGTACAGCAAAGCCTGTAGTCGTCGTAAGGCTCGAGGTGGCTGTGTACCTGCCGTGCCCCGGTGGAGGAGATGGCGGAGCTGCAGGTCATCGGGTATTGAGTTTAACCAGTTTTGGGCGGCGAAGTCAAGGAACGCAACCGTATCCTTTGGGATGATCTGAGATGGTGCGCTGAAGGGCGGTAAAGCGTCCCAGGCTTTCGAGCATAGTCTGCCATAACCGAGCAGGCATCGAAGGTAAGGGAACTCGTCAGGCTAAGGCATGTTAGCAACATGGTCAACCATGCTCGAATGTGTTTAACTTACTGGCTCAGGCAAGTCCGGATCTATGTCTCGATCAATGAGAGCAAAAGACAGACTCGTCCCGAAACTCCATCGCCGGTCCAGCACATAAACACACCAAAACACACGGACTGCCAAGCCGCGTTCTCGCTCGTCTGGAAAGTTCTCGACGAGGCTCAGGTTCTGATGCAAGCCCATCTCAAGCGCCGCTCGAGCCGCTATACCGATGTTCCTCCACGCAAGGAGCTCTTCGTCAGAGAAGAAATAGTAGATACTCTGTTCTCATAGTCAGCTTCCAGATATGGTCAGCCCAGAGCTGCAGACTTACAATCATGGTCATGATTTGGATGACCTTCAGATCAGCCTGGGCGTCGATCGATAGCTGATATATGAGGTGTTTCAGTGGCTCTACGAGCTTATTGCTAGCGTGGTTCTTGCCGTGGGCTTCGACGACAATGCTCGTGGCAATGGCTACTTTCGCTAGAATGACATCTTTGATATCCACAGCCGGCGATCCAGCTGTTGCTGGGCGATCTGAGGAGTCTTCGACGAAAGACCTGATTTCCGCCGCCTTTGAAACTAGCTCTCCGGTATCGAGAAAAGGGTAGACCGTCTCTACCTCTTCCTGGAAAACCTCTAATAATCTCACGACCTCATCCAGAGGCATGGTAAGAAGCACATCTGTCCCAGGAACTGAGAGGGCTGGCTCGGACTGTTCGGGCGTCGGATACCTGGTTGGTGCCAACGACCCGCATACGCCGGATGGGAGCGGGGTCTGCGCCGAAATACCCATTCTCGTGAGTGATGTCTCGGCGACTTTCAAGCTAAAGGCGGATCTCGTGGGGCCGACGAATTGCGGCTGCTTCGGCTCTTGTACTTGCGGCGATGAAGTGTCATGTATCGACATGTGGCGTTGCGAGCTGGGGGAGTTGGAGGATGTTTGGCGGGATTTGTTTGAGGCTAGTCTGCCTACGGTGTTGGCTAGACTAGCCACCTGCTCTCTCAGCGTGGATATCTCATCCATGATTACATCATTCGGTAAGCTGGCAAAGACGTCAGAATAGCCTGGTGGTTGACCGCAATTCACATTCTCACCTGCTTCTTGCAGACCTCCGAGAAGCCCGAGGCCTTTCTCGCGGGGCAGTGCTGCCATCCTGAGAGGGAGCCGCCCCGAAGACGCACTGCACGCCGCTCGTGATGCATCTCCGGCATTCCTCCTCGTTTTCTTCTCTCACGCACTTGAGCTTTCTCTTCTTGCATTCGGAACTAAACCAGGTTATGAGTTGGATCTTAGCAGGGTACAAGAAAAGAGTAACATACCAAGCGGCTGCCGCATACTTGGCGCGCTTCGATCTTGGCGGCGGTGATCTCCTCCGCACAGAGGACGTGGCTTCTGGCGATTGCGCATCCGAGTCGTCGTTGTCAGGAGCCATGGCTTATTGGGTCATAAGTCGTGAAAAGACATGAAGTCTGGACTCGCTGGCTGAAGTGAGGACAGCTGAGCTAAGGCGACTTAGAGTTTGCAGGAACGAGCGGACGCAGAACCTGGGGAAGAGTGGGGCTTTTGTATCAACTGAAAGCCGGTTCAAGGTCCGGGAGCCGGCACATTCCCCGCAGGCGTCCCGGCCCCCTCATAACGGGGGTCACAGGGGGTATTCCGATGGGGGCACGACAGCGCAGCCATTACCAATCCTGATTTCTACTTGCAACAAGAGGCTGCCGGTCAGAGATACTGAATTAATATCAAACTCAACGAACCCGTCAACACCGGTTATCATGGAGGATCACATCATTTAGGGCCTCACTCACTCCAAGATTCAAGGATCGGCTAGGGTATCTCTCGGTGTTCATGCTTGGCGAGTTCTTGTCCTCTGGGACTTCGTCTTTCACTTAGGTATTCTTTCGTCTTTTCGGCTAGTTTAAACAGTTATCGAATTCTACTGAACGCATTTGCTTTCACATTTCAAGTCTACGGACTCTTCTCGTCCGACCACACATGTCGCTAATCTAACTGCTAGACATAGACGCCTCCTCAATATCTCTTTCTCCAAATTGTTTCTCAAGTCCTACGCCTTTTCCGATTCCCTCAAAGCCTCGCTCAAAGTCTCGAGATCTCTAGGGATGAATCGTGCCTTGTACGGCCGCGGCATTGCCACCAAACTCGTGGGGTCCGCATTTCCTGAAATGGGGTGATGGTCAACATCGTCGTACTTTTCAATCTTGAAGCTGTTGAGCAGTCTCATGTAAACGAGATACAACTCCCTGTTAGCCAGAAGCGAGCCGGCGCACATTCGGTAGCCAACACCATAGGTGAAAAGAGGCGCATCGGGCTGCTCCAGCCACCTCTCGGGGCGGAAGACTTCAGGATCAGTCCACACTTCGGAGTCTGTCAAATCTTAGTGTCTAATTCGGGTCTGTTCTTAAATGGGAAGATGAAACCTACCCATGTTGCACGCCCAGGCGTTGAGAAAGATGACCGATCCCTTGGGAATGAGCACCTCGCCGTAAGGCACATCGCGAACCGAGGCCCTGGGAAGAGCCAGGCGAAGAACGGTATAATATCTCAGAGACTCGCGCACCAACGCCACGATGTAGCGGCACTGCTGGTCATCCTCAGAGTCGCACATGGGCTGCTTCGCGCTGTAGAACTCGCGGATAGCTGCAACCGCCTTCTCCTGGATATCGGGTCTTTGGGCCAGCATTGCCACGAACCAGGCAACCTGAGTCGTGACGGTGTCGAGTCCGCCAGAGAGCATCGTGAGACTGATGGAGGTCAGCTCCGCGTTGTTGAGCTTTGCGTCCTGGTCCATGATGACGTTGGCTTGGATGCAGGGCTTGTGCGTTCCGTTGGCCATGCGCTCGTCGAGGCCCCTGTTCAGGTTGGTCAAATAGACGTCGCGTCTGCTCCTCATCTCTCGCGCCTTGGCCGAGTGCATGTTGATCGGGTTGAGACGGAGAAGAGGGATGTAGTCTTGAAGGTTGCCGGTGGTGGAGCGGAAGCGGCTGATTTCCTCCTCGACGTGGGTGATCTCCTTAAAGAGACCGTCCTTCTGACTGCTCATGCGCACGCCCCAGTTGAGGGTCAGAGCAAGCGAGAGAGACAGGCGCTGGATCATCGGCATTGGGTCGACGGGTGCTTGACCGGCCTTTCCGTATTCATACAGCTCCTTGATGAAGTCTTTGGTTTCGACATCGAGGTGGGGGACATAGGTAGCGACGGAGGGACGGTTCAAAGCGGACGCTGCACCTTTGCGACGGCGCTTGAGAGAGTCGCTGTAGGGAGATGTTCCAATGGTGGTTCCGGCGGTATCTGAGAGAACCTATTCACTGATGTTAGTCAAGCCACTCACATCAGGAACACTTAAGGGTTTGCAAAAAGGAGGGTGTACTAGCCTTGTGGAAAGTATAGAATTCCGGACGAGAGCTGAGAGCCTGAGCGTTCTGTCCAAACAGGGCCCTCGCAGCGGAAGCAGAGTTGACAACGACGACGGGAACATTGCCAAGTTGAATCTGGTATACTGATCCAAATTTCTTTGCCCATCTGCGGTATTGCTCTGCTGCGTTGACTCGAATATCCCACAAGTTGCCGATCAGGGGTAGGCCTCGGGGTCCGTCCAACTTGGCGATACGCGCTTGAGAGCGGATGAACTCATTTGCAATGACGTAGATGAGGGGTATCAAAAGAATGCCCGTGATGGCTGACTGCAGCGCGTGGTCAAAGACCCGCTGCTGGAAAGCTTGGATGGCGTTGGAGATGGCCATGGCTGTGGAATTGGCACTTGTGATCGTAGTATTTGTCAAGCTGAAGACACTCCGGTGTCCAATTGCAATTCATGGGAAGATGATTACTACTGAGACGTGATATCTATACCGGTCTGATCTTGCCGCCCCTACCCAGGCCTCAGCTCCGTCACAGCACCAAGAGCCATGCCGTGCGGGTCCCGTCGGTACTGTCAGTTACCGCCGGCGTCAGCCAAACGCGTTCCTCTCGGAACTGACTGCCTGCTGGGATCGCCAACTCCCCGCATCTGCAACCCCAGGTTTTCCCCTGTGGGGGCGGGTAGCGACATGAACCCCGCACGGAACGTCGGGGTGGCCGGCGGGTGCTGCAGGGTCTCTTCCGAGCGGAACCATAGGGTTTCCGAGGACGACTGGGCAGTGCCAGCAATGAAGCCTGCCTCATTGATAGGTGTCACTTGCTTCCCCGCCGGATATTTTGTCTCAAATAGGTCTAGACTTATCTTTGAAGTCCGATAATCAAGTGGCATGGGATGGATCCATGTCTGGTCTGTGCTATCTCGAACTCGGTCTTCCACAGGCATAATTCGAATTACCAATGTGACATGTCGTGGAGAGGGCCAAGCATTGTGAACTTGGTCTCGTCTGAGGATCTGGGCATTGTTTGTATCTGCGTTTGGTAGAGTCGTTTCACTACTACAGACATATCACTTCTCTCATAGAGTCTCAAGGATAGTTAGATAGTTGCACCGATAACATGACTCTTTTGCGTGTGTTATTGCCGTTGATCACGTCCAGTCCTGTTTCATTCTAAGCCCAAGCTACTGAGCTGCCGCCACTGCCCTTATCTCGGAACCCGGAAATCACACACACACACACAGGCCACGTCCTGCCTCGTCACGCGTAGATGCCAACGGCCGGACTTGTGCGGTATGGAATGCCGCCGACATTCAGGGGCTCACCGGTCCAGCATCGACATTGACCTGTCACAATTGCAGGATTATCAATGACATTTCCGCCACGTCGTATCGTGCATAACGCGGGGGAATGTTGATGAACAATTCCGCTGCATGCGTTGTGCAGGTCTTACAACGGAGCGGCCAAACAATTCTAGCTACTGGGCACAGAGCATTCACAACTTACAACCCTCTTTACTTCCTACAACACGCCATACCTCCCGGAAAGCAAACCAAGTCGTACGATTGTCAACTGACTTTCCTGGCCACAGATGGACACAAAGTTTGATATGGACGTCAACGAGGCGAAGACGGGCGAGCCCCTGAGAGCGATCGACTCCATGGCCGACAACGTCAATGCTATCTCCGATGAAGATCGCCTGGCGCAGCTCGGACATGCGTAAGAACTCAAGAGGCAGTTCTCGCTGCCGACTCTTGGGGCACTCTGCCTCTGCTTGATGGCAACATGGGAAGCACTCTCAACTGTGGTCGCCCAAGCTCTCTTAAGTGGAGGTGCACCTTGCCTCTTCTACAACTAGTACGTTGAGATGATGATTTATTTTCCTGACAATAGACTTATAGATGCTTTAGTGTTCTATCCTTCGTCTGTTCTGTGTGCATTGCAGCCTTGTTGGGCGAGATCGCATCCAATTACCCAACTGCAGGCGGTATGTCTCAATATCTTCAAGCTCCTCAAAATGTTCGCAACGATCTAACGAGGTAATATTAAGGACAATACCACTGGGTTGCCGCTCTGTGTCCTCCAAAGACTCGGTCACTTGCAGCGTTCACCACTGGCTGGATCTCTGTCGGTGGCCTCACGGTCTTTTGCGCATCAGCTGCATTCGCCGCAGGGTTACAAACACAAGCTTTGATCATATTGAACGACGATTCATATGTACCTCAAAGCTGGCAGGGGATGCTGTTTTACTGGGCAGTCCTTCTCTACTCCTCTGCACTCAACATCTGGGGCTCAAGGATGTTGCCCCACGCGAACATGATCTCTGGTACGACCGCAAGTGCTGATGCTCGATAAGTACGCTGATTGACTTTTGAACAGGGGTCATACACGTCGTGGCATTTGTTGCAATCCTCATTGTGCTCGGAGTCATGGCCCCGAAGAATACTTCATCATTTGTCTTCACTGAGTTCGTCAACAGCAGTGGATGGACCAATGATGGGGTATCATGGCTTGTAGGGCTCATCAGTGCGGTGTATCCATTTCTCGGGTAAGTCCATTCTTTTCGAAACACCATGTGAAAATTTACTGCAAATTAATATCGCAATTGCTAACGAAAGTATTTTGATAGATATGACGCAGCCTGTCACATGGCAGAAGAGATCCCCAACGCCACTCGGAACGTCCCAATCGCCATGGTAGGCAGTGTTGTCGCCAACGGCCTCATGGGTCTCGTATATGTCGTTGTTCTCCTCTTCTCTACGGGATCTCTCAAAACGCTTTTGGCCACCCCAACGGGGTTTCCCTTCATGCAGATATATCTCGATGCCACGAAGTCAAGGGCCGGAGCAACTGTTATGTCGCTTACCTTGATCACGGTAGCCATTGCAGCAACAGTAGGCTGCATCACGTCTGCTTCTCGCACTCTGTGGGCTTTCGCGCGCGATAAAGCAGTGCCCTTCGATGCCTACTTCAGCCATGTCCACAAAGACCTTCAAGTCCCAGTGAGGGCGATAGCTGTGGTTACGATCATGCAGCTCCTGCTTGGATTCCTCTATCTTGGCAACACTACAGCCTTCAATGCTGTTCTTTCCATGGCGATTATTGGTATTTATCTTTCCTACAGCATCCCAATTGCGTACATGCTTCTTGTTGGACGGAATAGATTGGCCCGCAAGGAATATGGGCCTTTCAGATTTGGGGGGTTTCTGGGTCCTGTGCTGAACGTCGTGAGCCTAGTATGGATGACGGTCGTCATTATCTTCAGCACTTTCCCATCTGCGCAACCTGTAACGGCCCAGAATATGAATTATTCTACTGTGGTTATGGCTGGTTGGCTTGTGTCTGGACTCTGTTACTATTTCGCTTGCGGCCACGCAAAGTTTGAGGTTCCTGTTGTCATCTCCGAAGTTGTTGAGGGGGTTAGGGATACTTGAACGGTGCTCTTGCTTTTGTCACTTGTGGTTTTGGATTAGAAATCGCCTTGCGCAATTAAAATGGAAACAAAATCTCGTAAGAGTCTTTGTCTAACGCAACTCTGAGCTCAGCTGAATTGGAAATTTCACAAGTTGACAGATGCATTTAACCATGGCCCTGAGATACGTGAGACCCATAAGGCCATAACAGGTGTAGTACACCAAGAAAATACTGAGGCAGGTCTTGGCATTTAGCTGGAGTTGGAATTACCTGACACATGAAGCTCTTGTCCGTAATGAATATCTAAACTCAAATGAATATGTCACGAACCAGGTGCTTGGAATATGTGGCATTGTTAAGTGACCAATGTTGGTTGTGAATCTTGCTCATTTGAAAAACTTGCATTTTCAATACTCCTAGTAGATTTTCTTTGAGCCTTCTGCGTCAATCGTGGTACTACAATTTCCATTTAGGGCTGCAATCTACCCATGGGCAGTGGTCCAATACCTAAGTATCCCTCCAAGTATTACCAAATTATTCTGGACGCTTGAAATGCCTCGCCAGACTTGACCAACTATCTTCGCTGTAACCCTTTTGGACCTTCTGGCAAGTTTCCAGACCCCACTCCGTAACCCCAATCATAAGTGAGCTCTCGAACATGAATGCCATGCTTCCTTCCCCAATCTTCTGCGGCTTTAAGTCCGCGTTAGACGCCCGCTCAAAAGTGCTTGCATCAGGGCCATGAGCGGACATAACATTGTGCAAACTTGCTCCCGCGGGACGGAAGCCCCCGCCAGTCTTCGCGTCGTAGTCACCACAAATCAGGCCCATGAACTCGGACATGGTGTTGCGGTGATACCAGGGAGGACGGAAGGTGTCTTCCTGTACTAGCCATCGGGGTGGGAAGATAACGAAGTCGGCGATAGCAGTGCCGGGATGGTCAGACGGGCCTGTGAGGACGGTGTAGATCGACGGGTCTGGGTGGTCGAATGAAATGCTTCCAATGACTGAGAACCGACCCAGGTCATATTTGAAAGGGTAGTATTTCCCATGCCACGCCACAACATCGAATGGCGTGTGTTTCTGCTTAGCGACGAAGAACGACCCGTTGAATTTGTTGACGATGGACCATTCGGACTCATCTTCGTCGAATGCTGCAACGGGAATCTGGAAGTCTCTGGGGTTTGCCAGACAATTTGAGCCTATGGGCCCAAGCTCTGGCAGAGTGAAGTGACCTTGGTGAAGCTCGAGGATGTAGCCTCTGACAGGGCCTTCCGGAAGGTTGACCTGGTATCGAATACCCCGTGGTATGACGGCAATTTCATTGGGGCGGACCAGAATGTTTCCCAACTCAGTCTTGATGTCCAATACACCGTGCTGAAGTACAACGAGCATGTCGCCGTCCGATGAATACATCGCGGTTTTGGCGTCCATGCTTTTCCCGGCAGCGAAAATGAAGATGCCCAGGCCAGTTTTCATCGCTGGATCACCAGCACCACCAACGGTTCTCAGACCGCTGATCCAATCGGTATCATTGCTGATGTCGAACGGATCCCAGCGAAGCTGATTAGGGATTTGGTGGATCTGACCCCCAGATTCAGGGCCATTCTCCCGCAGCGGCTCAAAAGAGGAGTGGGACGCAGCAGGGATGATGCGGTAAAGCCATGTCTGCAAGTTCTCATGTCGCGGTGCTGTAAATGCCGTGCCCGAGAGCTTCTCTGCATACAGGCCAAAGGGAGCTTTCTGGGGCGAGTTCGCTCCAATCGGCAGTGCACCTTTAATGGCCTCTGACCTACAGTAATCTTAGTGATGTTCATGAAGTAGGTATGCCAGACCGTCGGATCGGACGTTGTGGCATCTTGAAGACTTACTCATGGAATGAGTCAAAGCCTTTGAGATATTCGTACTTCTCTTTCACGGAGAAGTCGGTGACTGGCATGGTGGAAGAAGTAGTTGAACTTGGAGGAAACGGATTTTGTGACCGAGGGGTAACAGGCGGATCTACTGACGGCGGGAGCGAAAAGATGATCTCCAAGGTAAGATGTGCCAATCGCTGTAGGCCAGGATGAAAATTCAGCAATAATTATCGCGATAAGTTTGCTGCAATAGCCTGTTTGACAATGAAGCTTTGCCCTGTTTTCACATCGACCGTATGCAGAATAAGTTGACCTTAAGACTCATGTCTCCACAGGACCGAGACTGAGGGCTTGCGCATTGCCACATCCAAAGCCGAATGCATTACCGGCTGCTACAGGAAACGACAGCAACTCGCTTCTACGGAAGAAGCGGAAAGTAATTCTCGGGGTGACGAGGACGCCTCGCGGGGTCCGCTGGGTGCATCGGGATCTCGGAAGTTCGGAACGCAACCACTTCCGAGGTTGTTTAATCGCCACGAGAATCTACAAGCCCTTGAGAAGAAGTCATGTTCGCCATCTCAAGTTGCCAAATTTAGTGCAGACACAGAGAACGCTAAGACATTTTCATCGTTACGCAGGGGGGTTGTGTGGGCAAACCCCCTTCAAAGCCTTGTGGCGTCAAGCAACTAACTAACTTGGAAGCGTCTGAAAAGCTGTGCAACCGTAAAAGCCCGAACAAGATATTTCCGTCTCCAAAGATTTATCCCGGATAACTTCCGTTGTTTGAATTTTCGAATGGGTTTTATTCATGAGCTATATGAAGTGCTCACACCATCGGTAATGATTTCAGTTTGTACCTATCCAAGAAAATCTCAATGCCACGCGCTGTTTCTTGCACCGTGTAGTTCCGCTTACTGATCTTGGAGAGAGATCAAACTCGTCGTCATGTGAATTGACGGAGTCAAATAATGCCTTGTGTATCACATGTCTACCGTGATTAAGCTCTGTAGTCTAATTTTTGGGGTGCCGTGTAGGAACTACTACGCGTTCCCTAATCTTGAGAGTCTTAATGTGAATCTTCTAAAGTGCTATCGGTGCCAAAATTTGGCCAGAGCACTCTCCAAATCCGACTAGCTCGCCGTCTGCTCCACCAGCCCAGCCCTTGATGACAACTGTATCTCCGTCTTGGAGGAACTTTCTTTCTTGTCCACCATTCAGTTTGATAGGGACCTTGCCGCCTTGCGACTGTTCTAAAAGGCTGCCTTGAGTGCCAGGTTCAGACCCAGAAATGGTCCCTGAGCCAAGCAAGTCCCCTGCACGAAGGTTACAGCCTGAGATTGAATGATGTGCTACCATCTGGGGCCAAGACCACAAAAGGTTCTTCGCAGAAGTTCGAGTGAGAATTGTTTCCTCACCTCCTGAGGCTAAATCACAAAAAGCGACTCGGTTAGTCTCCATTCCATGTGAGTTTAGGATTGCGAACGTACCAGACAGAGAAACCTCCAAATTGATGTCCAGAACATTTTCAGCCCAGTTTTCTCGCAAATATGATTGCAGCTGCACATCATTCGGCAGTCCTTTCGTTCGGAACGGCTCCAGCGCATCAGCGAGCACCACCCAGGGGCTGATTGAGGTGCCGAAATTCTTCGCATTGAATGGGCCAAGGGGAACGTATTCCCACTGCTGGATATCCCTTGCGCTCCAGTCGTTCATCAAAACATATCCAAAGATGTACTCCTCAGCGTCATTGACAGGAATCGGACTTCCAAGGTTGTTGGGCTGCAAATGAACATGCCCATTTCAAGCTCAATATCGAGACGCGCACAAGGCCGGAAGACCGGCTCGGTAGCGCCGGGTGCCGGTAAGGCCTGTCCCCATGGCCTCCGGAGCGGGGTGCCGGAGACTACAACGGAACTGGCTCGGCCGTGATAAGCGACCGGCAGGTGATTGTAGTTTGGCTGCAGTGCGTTGGCCGCTCCGCGAAACAGGGTGCCGACGTTGTGCGCGTGATTGCGCCCGGCGAAAAAGTCCGTGTAATCTCCTATCGCAAAAGGGAGATGCAAAAATACTTCCGATACAGGACGCAAAGCCGATTTCTTCAGGGCGTCGTTGTCCTTAAGGATGTCTGGGTGAGGGGTGCTGTCTTGAAAGACCTCTTGCAAGTACGACCGGACGATTCGATGTACTGGCCGTCCCAATTCCGCAAATGAGTTGAGGGTAGGCTGCGAAAAGACTTTCAATTGATCTGCCGAGAGCGTAGGCGCTTTGCGAAAGCCACCGCCTTGAGCGAATGCGTCTAGGTCAAGAACATGGTCCCCAATAGCAACAGCCGGGCGATGCTGCTGCTTTTCCTTGCTGGATATCACCCCGAAAGGGATGTTTTGGAGCGAGAAGTGAGATCGTGGGGCAATCGTTAGCCAGGACTTCATCTTGAGAAGAGCTTGGGTTGCACAACCACGACGGATGAAATGCATTAGATACTGCGTTTTCAATCTATATCAAAATCTCACTTTTCTATTCAGAGATCAGAACTGTGCAACTATACGTCGCAGACGGAAGCTACTGCGACCCTGCGATTCCGAGTCTCGGAGCAAAGTCCGTTTCCGAAGTCTCGGAACGACAAGCGCCCCTCAAGCCCCTCTCGCAAGTGTAATGCTGAGCTGCAATGCAGAACCTCGGCAATTGCGCGTTCGACGTCTTTGGTGACATTGAAACCATACCTAATCTTGGCCTCGATGTTAAATCCTTTTGTGTACACATTTGTCTTGAGATTGTCCACAGACATACCAATCCTCCACCATTTACAGCAGCATAGCCAGCCTAAACCCTCTTCAACACCGTTTGCAGCAAGATAATCTTTCAAAATGGCAGAAAATATCACTAGAATTACTCTTTTCAAAATACCTGACGAGGAAAGTCAGAAGAAAGTCTTGGGCTTTTACCAGCAGATGCCACAGAAAGCTCTCAAGGTAAGAGCTTTTCCGTCCAGGCCTAATTCTCACCTTCCCTTCGGCAAAGATGCGCTACTCAGCCTTCACAACAGAAAGCAAGTCGCTAATGTACCGCAGGACGGAAAGCCTTATATCTTGTCCGTAAAAGCTGCTTTGGCCGTGGCTGATCAAAGAGCGCAAGGGTTCACCATAGCCGCCATCTCTACATTCGCATCTGCCGAAGATATGGCCTATTACGATAATGAGTGCGCAGCGCACTCAGAGCTGAAGGCTTTCGCAAAAGGGGCTCACCAAGGATTTGCAATGGTTTATTTCAAGGATTGAGCTATGTCATTGTTACCGCCAAGAAAAGAATCTTAGATCCAGAAGGGAATGCCAACCCCAGGAATCAGAATCTAACACACGTATCTGAAGCTCTTCTTCTCCCAGTCCGTGAGATCTTCCATGCTTTCCCCACCAGAGACTTCGCCCGGGACCACCTCGCCGTCTCTCCTCCGATTTTCATATTTGACTCCGACGTAATACACAGCCATGAGCACCACGGCACTGCTCTCGAATCCCAAGATGCTGCTGTAACCGGTGGTGTAATGAGGTGCTTCGCTGGCACGGAATGTCTGTGGAGCAATAATGTTCGCTACACAGTATGCAAGGAACACCATTGCGTTGACTGTCACCTTCGTGTGCCCACTCGTGTTTGCCATAGGCAGACTGAGTGCAACAGCATATGGCCCCCAGAAGAAGTAAAAGAAGTAATACGCGGTGAGGAGACCGGCCCTGTTAGAAGAGGGCAGTTCTCGAATGACGATGCCGCATACAAGGGGCACGATGCAGCAAGCAGCGGCCGAAATGCATCGGGTGTCCTTGATGTAGCGAGAGGGAATCGTGGCGAGGATGGAAGAAACTGCCTGGATGACGCCGGTATGCATACCAAGAAGAACTGTCTTGAGTGGGCTAAACCCAAAACTGGACACAATCTGCGCAGAGAAGGTATTGAGTCCACCGTTGGACACATTCATGCACAGGAAGAACAAGCACACAACCCAAGACTTCCAGTCGATGAGGGCCTCGCGGACTTGGTACCACTTAAACTCCTGCCGAGCATGGTCAGTACTGCGTCTTAGTTGATTGAGGCTCACACTAACCTTGTTTTCGATGCCAGTGTTGTCGTCAAGCTTGCGGTGCACCGCGATGTATGCTTCTTTTGCTGATAAGCACTTGCCTTCTTCGGGTCTGTCAGGAAAGAGAAAGAACATGAGTATAGAAAAGATGAAGCTAATGCCACCTAGAACAATGAAAAGCAGACGCCATGAAGCTATAGCCAGGGTGCTGTTTCCAATGCCATAAGAGATAAGCCCAACGTATACCTGGAAGTGTTTGGCTTTATTCGCACGAACAAGGCAAGAATCTGACGTACCGAGGCAACTGTTGAACTCCAGATGGCCACGCGCAATGGCTGTTCTTTCTTCCGCCACCACATGACGGTGATCAGAGTCAATCCAGGTAGCGCTGGCGCTTCGCACATGCCCATGAAGAATCGAAGCGCCATCAGACCGGCGGCGTTGTGGGTGACGGCCATGAGCAGCGTCGTAACAGACCAACCCATGGCTGTAATTGCAAGAAACCTGCCGATCGGAAACCGAGCCATCAGATTTACAGCTGGGAACTCAGCTACAAGGTAGCCAAAATGGAAGATGGAGCCGACCCAGCTGTACTGCTGACCAACCACATTGTTGTCTTTCAACATGCCGTAGAGAGCTGCGTTTGAGATGATGATTTTCTGATATTTCGGATACTTAGCAATGCTTGATGTATTTTTAGATTCCGGTAACCAAAGTTATCTTACATCGACTGCCGAGAGAACAGCATAGCCCCAAAGAAATGGCATGATGCGCCAATCGACTTTACGCACTAAGCGTTTGACATCGCTGGCGTCATAGTCGAAATGCTCCTCTATCGTTCCCGTAACTTGCGACTTTGCATCCTCTTTCATGTCGTCCGGGTCGTCGCGGAGAGAGCCTGAAGCAGGGCGGCTGTTCATTTTCATTATCGATAACAAACGCAATCCAAAATGATCATAAGTGTAGTACTACGTGTGATGGTACTACCAGATGATCCTGGCTTGTCTGGATGAGGGCGACTTGTCGATAGATATCAGCTCCACCGTTTGCTGCTGGCCAACACGAAGGGTAGTAGGCTCTGTGTGCCCCGTCCCATTCCCGGCATTTGAGTATACATGCTTATCTAGACTTGGGTACGGATTGTGGCGGGAGTCGGACAATATGCGACAAAGTCCGCCTCTGTGCAGGGATATCGCAGCAACCCCACGCTCCAGTTCATGATGACTTTGAGGCTACAATTTTGTCGACAGTGTCAGACATGAAGTCATATTCTGGCTAGACTAAGTCCAGATCGGGCATCGGACTGATTATTCAGATTGAGGACTATATGTCACGCCGACGAAATCGAAAAGACCACATCGAAAGTTGTAAATCCGATTTTGTCGCAGCATTCTTGTCTTTGCACCCACTCAAACCAAGGGTGAGAAGCGTGCGGGCGCAAGCTTCATGGACTAGGCACTTTTTTCAACCATCTGCCATATTGAAAATATTCTTCTAGAAGATAGCAATAAGACATATGTTCGTTATGCTCGTACTGAATCCACTGCGTCTCCTCCACAGATGGCGACGTGAACGGCACCCGCCCCTTACGCATAGTTTTGAGCATGTTGATTACTTTCTGCTGCACCTTCAGATCCTCCAGTTCAGTTACTAACAGCTGTAGGTTAGCCGATTGAGGAGGCGTGATAGACCATGATTGAGATGGGTCGCCGAACTCCACGACAGGCACAGCCTCCATCAGCAACTCAAAAACGTCACGAAAGACCTGGGCAGAGCTCCACTTGCTTGCAAAGTCAATCAAGGTTGCAAGACAGGCAAACAAAGCTTGGCAGACCGGGCGGCGATCGTAAAGCGTCATTTGCTGGTGTGTAGGCGTTGCCCACAGGCAAAAGACCACGCAGACTCCAGCTTGGAACTGGTGAAGAAGCTAAACAATGTTAGTGACTGAATCTTATGGTGCTTTTCCAAACATACTGCAGTCCAAGTATAGCATGTAGTGTGATCTCTGGCCCGGAACCTCCGAAAGGATACGAGAACGGAGCAGGCTGCAGTCACAAGGTGTTTCGAGTCCCCTCCTCGAATGGCCAAGTATGGGTTCGGGAACAACGAAATGGCTGTATAGTTGGCCAGTTTCTGTAGCCATGCGCTCGATTGAAACTTCCTTTGACGCTCCGCAGAGTCAGAAAGGGAGTCAATGTCGTGGATCCAACGATCCAAATCGTGCCGAGGCCACGAGCGCCATAGGTTGGGGACGGGATGGCCTTCTCTTTGCGCATCATGTTCCAATCCCCGCGTAATCTTCAGGACACGGTACTGAATCCGACGAAGCTGGAAAGTTTGTTCTCCCAGGGGAACGTCTGCAGGCGAAGGAGCAGCTGAGTTGAACTCGAAGGGATTGCCGAGCCTGAGCTCTTCGGAAGACACAGAGCCGTCTAGCTCTGACATGTTATCGTCATCCATCGATGAGTTTTCTGAGCAAAGACTATGTTCCATGGTGTTAGATATGATAATATCTATTACGAGACATGCCCTTGTAACCATTTTCTGAACGACGTCATCGATGCCATGCTGTTGAGTTAAAGGGGCTTTTCGCCGTGATCTTTGGTACGAGAGGTCCAATAATGCACAATTCTTGACTGATTCTGAGGCGCAATCGAAGAGATCTGTGACAGAGTCGAGATGCATCGCATGCACAGTGAGTAGTAGAGATGACTGCGTACGAAGGATAGGCGATGACTCTGGGATCTCATAAGACCTGTACTTTGCCATGGCTCGTTGATAGGATGCGCGAGACAGGTCTAGGTGTTCAGAAGAGGGAGTTGATCCATGGACCAGTAGAGCACCAATAGAAAGCACCATGTCCACGAAGAACGTCTGCGAGCCCGGTGAGTTCATCTGTTTTGCCGGCCCAGACCAATATTTCCACCAGTCCTCGCATTGCTAGCGATGTAAGAACGGCCACATGGGGTGAGCACTTGTAAAGTATTCCTTCATATAGCGACTAGCAACTGACAGAGGCAAGTACGACTCGGTCAGCCGTTCTTCTTGGATGGCGAGCTGAAGAGAAGGTGCGCCGGGTTCCGTGTCTTGGATGTTATCGGCCTCAAACGTTGTGGGTTCCAATTGAGATTGATCCAATATGCGGTCTCGTGGAGGATTTGTTAACGGCGAGATATCTCTGCCGCTCAATGCTGCAAGATCGAAGTCGATGGCTTCATCGAATGTCCCGAGCACCCAATCCGGAGTTGCCACTGGGCCGGCACCGGGTGGATCAGTCGGAGAAGCAGGCCCGGCGACATCCAGTGGCTCATTTGTAAGTCTGCTCAACAGATTCAATGGAGGCACAGCATCATCTGCTATCAAATCCATCGAGGCTGGGGTGTTGACAGGTCTTGCTCTGGGGTCGCTCAGAAAATGGTCACCGGCAATCGACGGATTGGACTGTCGGAGGCGAGTTTCAAATGTCGCTATATGTTCCTCGAGCAGATGAACGTATCTAATGGCCAATGACTATGAGAACTACATTCCCTGCATGATACAGTAGGTTGCTTACCCAGCTGGAAGTGTGGTCGTGGCAGACTTCTTAGGGGTGAGTGGCACACATTCTGGACACAAGATCGAGTCAACTTCAGTGATGCGGGTAATGGAAATGCCTTACTTTCTCACCTGCACCGGACCTGGCACATTCGCCGCACAGCGGGCGGCGTTTATCACACTGGCATTTTGTCAGCTTGGGCGCCACAATTGCGCATCAATGTGATTTCCCAACCTTCTTCTTACGGCGACGACAGCGACAGCAGGCAATCTCACGTTGAGCGCGTAGCCACGGGATGTACAGCGTCTGGCTCATTTTTGCTGTATTGTTCTGCAATGAAGCATAACACATGAGCATGAGCGTGACATGGCTCCGAATGTCTCACTGCCGCCGGTCTCAACCTCCGCACTCGATATCCCGATTAGGCGACTGAATCAGTCATCCGCTCCGGATGGATCCCTTGACTTGTCTTATCTCGGCAGTTCCCCGCCGTTATCAACACCGGCCCCACGGCGGACTTAATGTGCGATGTCCGCTGTGCCGCTGTCGAGCCGGTGTGTGGAGGTATCCTCCCACCTTATTTACATATATCTGTTCGGTACATTTCAGCAAGGTTTAACTGGGTATCGTCTTATCAAGGGTATTATCTGTCTTCGAATTCCCAGCCAGCCAGAACTTAACCGAGCCGAGACAACACCCCAGGATCACCATGACGGTAGTAACCCCACGCCGCAAACTCCGGATTGCAGTCCTCTGCTGCTTTCCTATTCCCGCGAACATTGCGAAAGATAGGGGCCAATTTGACGACATTTTCGCCAGCTGGATTCTAGCATCTGTTAATGCGTACAACGCTAAAAGGCCGAACGGCCAAATTATTGTCGAGGTTACTGGCTTCGATGTGATTCTCAAAGACGAGTATCCCTTGCCGGTGGAAGATTTCGATGCTCTCATCGTTACTGGTTCCGTAGCTTCAGCATATGATGATGAACCGTGGATTCACAAGCTAGCTGCCTTCCTCCGAGGTATGTCTTCGAAGATGTTGTCCAGCCATGGTTTACAATCACTGACCAGCCGCAGATGTCTATGAGAACTCTCCGAATGTGAAAATATTCGGGGGATGTTTTGGCCACCAACTCATCGGCCAGGCCTTTCTATCCAAACATGGCGCTCGGGTGGTGAAGAACCCCAAGGGTTGGGAGATTGGGGTTCATCAAGTGTCGCTTTCAGAGGACTTCGCATCCCATTTCCCTTGTCTGAAGAGCGACACCGTCTCGTACCAGTTTCTTCACCAAGATGTGGTACAACTTGACGGACCACTGCCTCCGAACTGGGTGCAGATGGGCACGTCTCCCTTATGCGAAGTTCAGGGGTTCTTGGTGCCGGGCCGGGTGTTGACCTACCAGGGGCACCCGGAATTTGATACTTTCATCAACAAATGGAGCACATTAGCCGTGCAGCAGTGTGGGATGATACCCGATGATGAGAAGATGAAGGAGTATTTGACACTTGTCGATCAGGACGATACAAGGTTGCTGGCTGGCGAGATGGCCATCCAGTTTTTCTTGTCGCAGCCGACACTTGTAGAGTAGAAAAGAGTACAGAAGTTGTAGAGTCGTGTGGAGATTTATCTTGCAACAATCTGCGCATCCCTAAATTGAAAGCCGCCTAATTGATGTCTATGAAATGTTGAAACTAAATCATGAAGACTTCTTTCATGTATCTCCTACGCAAATAAGCGATTCAGACGCGATTCCACGTCCAGGAATGCCTTCGTACGAATCAACATTTAAGGATCGATCCTGCTTCGGCTGGCATTCTGGCTCCAGCAGGAGGAGAGCTGCGAGACTTGAACTCATCGCAAATATCTTCCATCTTCACAAACTCCACGCCAGGCTTCGTCATCAAATATTGAATCACTCTGATTAGCCATTAGTACACGTGTTGAAACAAATCTCTTGCAGAAGTATTACCTTTCCAACATCTTTAGTGCATGAGGATGCCCCGAAACATCGGGGTGAATTGTGACTGGGAAACAGAAATTGTCGTAGTTCTCGTAGAAGAAGTCGAAGTGGTCCTTCCATAGATCCTCGACAACCGATGGATGCGCCCAGCCATGGCTGTTCTGCATATTCTTAATGAACATCTGCATGTCTTAGCGCCTGTGTTAGACAGGGTTCATTCAGTTTCGCTTACCATTGGAGGCAGATCATCCAGATACCAGCTTGGAGGAATCTCCACTAAGCCGGACTCCAACAGTACCAGCGAAATAACCTATTCATCCATTCTACTAGGTAAGTATTCAGAAGCCATCACGTCGAGAGAATCGTGAATACCTCGTGAGGTGTCATTTAGGCGAAGAATCCGTTTTAAGCAGCAAAGTGCCTTGGGTGCCATCTTGAATAGTGTTGTAGTAAATCATGTGCTGCATTATACTAAAAGGTGTACCGCATCTGAGCATAACAAATCATGTCTTATGCATGCACGGTATCAAAGCACGAGTTCGGGCAATGGGACGGCCTGTCGGACTTTTGAGGTCTTGTCCGAATGATGTGGGGCATTCAGTACAGCTTCATCAAGTGTGCTCAGCTCGATTGCATTGAGATAAAGAAGCACGGGTCATGATCAACAGACTGAGACCTGAGACACTCCCTATTCATTCTATCGAACATACACAGAGCTTTCCAATGAATCCGACACCTGAAGCACTTGCGGCGCACTCTTTTGAGTATGACCCTTCAACGTTTCTACACCTTCTCCGACGATAAAGAGAATGCAAAATCGTGGGCCGATTGTTTCGCAGAAGATGGTATCATGAAAAAGGCAGCAACTAATGTTCAGGGTCGCGCCAGTAAGTATGCTTCCATCTGTGATGCGGGACAAGCAATACTGATTCCCAGCGCCTGGGCAGAAATATCTGAGGTAAACCTCGGCTCCTGGAAGGGTCAGGCATCCAGAAAGCACAATGTTGTCAAGGTCTTCCCTTTTAGCCCTGGTAACGCCCACGAGGTGATGCTCTATGGATAGAGCAATTACGTCTATGACAATGGGACGACGGGCGAGATGGGATGGGCAGCAAAGCTCCATTTCCAACGATTTGATGATGGAAGAATACTCATTGACACGTATCATATCTTTCCTGTAGGTATCCCCAACTATTTGTCCAGTCGTAGCTAACAAGTGCTCAGAGTGCTCCTCCGCGAGCATCTTGATTCTGTGGGGGTGATGCTGGATTGGTTTAATTACCCGTGCGGGTTGCTAGAGAGAAATATTTTGCCACGTGAAATAGATAAATCTTCAGAACGATGCTCCTCCTCGATCTTGCTGCACGTTTCATGTGCTTTGGACCTCCAATCGCATAATGATGCGCTGACTTCTTGTTACTCTGTGTCGCTGGATTTGCTGGTACGACAGTCGCGCAAATTCTACCTACTACAGCTGTACTTAAGCAAGCCATTCAAATTCAATCGAGCAAAACGAAATTCATTGCAAGTCAGTGTGGGCTCTTCCCACCTGGTGTGGAAGAGGCTCTTAAGTAACGCTGTCTGCTCACTGAACTACAATAGCTCTACTGAATGTCTCACGATCGAGTGGCATTGCTAGTCACACATCCGCTAGGCGCTTCTGGCCTACGTAATTAAAACTGTTTGCGCTCTGTCCCTATCGGTCATATCAATGGTGAGTGCGATCATTCTATCTCGAGCGGACTTTTAGAAACGATGTCCGACAATTGCGGGTCAAGTAAACACAGGGCCAGTTCCGATTCACATAGGACAAAGATTGCGCAGGGAAACAATGCCGCAGCGCGTTCCGAGAGACGTCGGTCTCATGCCGCCTTGGTATCAAAAGGAAATCAGTGTTGTGGAAATTGGTACCGCGGCTTGTTTCCTAAAAAGCATGCCTACTGTCATGACCGCATCCCACACAGAGTGTTGTTATCCTTGCCCTCGTTATCCGGAATCATGATTGTCAAATCTCCCGTCGATCAATTGCATATCCACCTCCAGGGCGGATGGCCTACGCCGCGTTTGCATCCGGTTGAGGCGCTAGAATCTGCATCTGCCGCAGTCTTCCGCCAAAAAGACATCAACAAGCAGCTTCTCTACGGCCCTAAACTAGGAAGTACCAGCCTACGAGAGTCAATCGGGAAGTGGCTCAATGACTTTTATGCTCCATCCGCTGGGTCCATTCCAAGAGAGCGCATCGTAATCACAAATGGCGCCTCTAACGGACTGGCAACCATCCTGCAGAAGTTCACGGACCCCAGCACACGCGCTGTCTGGATGGTCGAGCCAACGTACTTCCTCGCTTGTCCTATTTCCAGAGACGCTGGTCTAATGGCACGCATACGTGGCGCACCCGAGGGTGAAGATGGCGTGGACTTGGACTTCCTAGCTAAAGCTCTCCAAGAAGTCGATGACGAATGGCCGGCAGACGCGTCTTTACCGCCCAGGGAGCTTGCAAAGGCTGGTTACCCAAAGATTTACAAACACGTCATCTACCTCATTCCAACTTTCTCCAACCCAAGTGGAAAGACTATGGGGATCGAGAACAGAAGGAAGCTTGTGCAATTGGCACGCAAGCACGATGCATTGATTATCACCGACGACGTGTGCGATATGCTGAGATGGTATGCAGACGACAACAGCGATCCTTCGTCTGGCGAAATACCTCAGTGTCAACCCCGAATTGTGGATGTTGATCGAGATATGGAAGGTGCTACTGTATTTGGAAATTCTGTGAGCAACGGATCATTTTCCAAAATCGTGGCCCCAGGTATGAGAGTGGGCTGGCTAGAAGGCACCCCGGACTTTGTTGCCGCGATGGGAACAGGGTAAGTTACGATTCCTCAATTAGTCTTGTATGATACTGATTTGATCAAAGTGGAGCAAGCGTCTCTGGGGGTTGCCAAAGTCATTTCGCGTCACTCGTGATAGACAGGATGTTGCAGAACGGAATTATGACAACACACATCAACGATTGTCTTATTCCAGTCTATCGCGAGCGCTACCATGCCTTGACCAACGCCATCAAACGTTGCCTTTATCCCTTAGGTGCCAGGCTGGTCGCTGAGAATAGCAACTCCAATGTGGCCGGTGGCTTTTTCCTTTACGTCTCCTTTGGGAAGCTCACGGGTGCGGAAATAGCACAGGTCGCACTACAGCACTTCAATTTGAAGATTGCTCCTGGGTCAATATTCGCTGTGCCTGACGACCCTTTGAGCATAATCAGGGGTGAAACTTCGTACTTCAATGGTGCAAGGCTGTGCTGGGCCTGGCACGAAAAGGACGAACTTGTGGAAGGTATTGAGAGGCTGGCGGCTGCCATCAGGAGAATCAGCGAAACTCGGGAGTGATGATTCATTGTATGTACTTTTGTGGGTTGATTAAAACATCACTGATGCCTTGCTTTCATTCAAACTCTTAGCTGGGCAATTTGATTTTGCAGCAGCTAGCAGCAACTGTAGTGAATCTCGACGTGGTTTCTTCAATACCCAGATTCTTCTATCCTAGAAGTTCAGGTATTTTCAACCATATTCTAATAGGCTGTTAACACTGCTATCAAATAAACATTCCAGAGTAAATCGCTCGGGGTCGGGCACTAGTCGTGCAAATCTCAAGGGTTGACACGCCATTCAAGGATCATATCCTTCTCAATGAACTGTGTGACGCGGTTGTGGTCCGAGGGAATTGGTGACCGACGCATTTACACTCGGTTCCAGCGGACATTCTGCGTCAGTGTCCGACGACGCACAAATCCCCGCCTCTTATCTGATATCACCATTACATCGTCTCACGACCGCAGCAAGTCTTCGACTGGTAGCAGTTATGCATGTGCCTGACCGCGAACATGGTATTGCTGGGTGCTAATGTTGAAGTGTGCCGAGTATCATCACGGGATACAGTGCCCCTGTCAACCGATTTTGTGGGATGGATTAAATAGCAACAGTTTGTATGAATACAACAAGTGCCTCCCATACCAAGACACCCTCAACCATCATCCGCGTGTCTCTTCATTGTCTCCTATGTAGCCATGACTCCGAATCTGTCTATTCTCTCCCGAAGGATCTCTTGGCAAGGCATCGTCTATGCACTCGAGGCCCCTTAGAACCTATATAGCGTCACGTCAGAAACAGCTCCTGAGCTCAGCAGCAACCAGCATGTATGGTCCAATCATGATCTCGACCCAACCGAACCTGCCCATCGAACTTGGACATGGTTACACTATACATCCTTTTGGCTCGCCTCTTCGTTTGCAACTGGCACTTGGACAACTGGGAGCGCGATGATTGCTCTGGGAATGCCATGGTACGCCGCGTGGCTCGCCGTGGTTGTTTCACACATCATCGGCGCCGTACTGCTCGTCGCCAATGGTCGAGGGCCAGCAGCATACCACATCGGTTTCCCTGTCTACGCCCGTGCCAGCTTTGGCATGTGGGGAAGCTACTTTGCAATCCTGTCACGCTGCGTCGTCGCCGCCATATGTTTTTCTGTGAACTCTTTCTACGGCGCCAACTTCGTTTCCATCTGCCTCCGCTGCATCTGGCCCTCCTGGCACAACATTCCCAACAACATCCCCGTCTCCGAGGGCATCACTACGCAGACTATGGTCGCGCTCTTTGTCTTCTGGGTTCTCTCCATGCCGTTCATCTTTATTCACCCGCGCAATCTCAACTGGTATTTCGTCGCCAAGTCATGCGTGGTTGCCCCCGCTTGCTTTGCGGTGTTGATCTGGGCCATCGTATTGAACGGGGGCTCCATTGGGCCGAGCTTCCAAGTTTCCCCTGAGATCAGCAATCCTGGGTACTACGGTTGGCTCTGGATGAGTGCCCTGAACTCCGGTTTTGGGGGGTTGCTCGGCGCTTATTGTGGCTCAGGCAGATATCGCTCGATGGGCTCGGAAGCCGAGTGACCAGTCATGGTCGCAGTTGCTCACATATCCGATCTTCAGCGCTCTTCCTGCGCTGTTCGGAATTTTGGTGGCCAGTGCAACTTCCAATGTCTGGGGAAAGGCCTACTGGAACTTATAAGATGTTCTGGGCGAGGCACTTGACTACTACCAAATGAGCCCTGCATCGAGAGGGCTAGTGTTTCTCGCCTCTTTCGCTTTTGCGGTGGCAATTCTCGGCACCAACGTAGCCGCAAACTCTTTTCCACTCGGTTCCGACATTGCAGGTCTTTTCCCTCGTTGGATAAACATTCGAAGGGGTCAGGTTCTTTGCACAGTGCTGACATTCCCAATCGTTCCATGGCGCATCATCAAAAGTGCGAAGAGCTTGCTGACCTTCCTGTCCGGATATTCCATCTTGATGGGACCATTTGCTGCTATCTGCATCGTCGATTACTTCTTTGTCGCCAACGGTAACTTCTCCATCACGGAACTGTACGTCGGCAACGAGAGTTCCAGATATTGGTACTACAAAGGCTGGAATATACGCGCAATAGCCGCATGGATCCTCGGTGTTGCATTACCTTTCCCAGGGTTTGTCGGGACCTTCGGTACGGTGAACATCACCTCTTGGGGGACACATTTGTGGGAGATGGGATACCTTCTCAGTGTTGTTGTGAGCGGGCTGGCCTACTATGCACTGAGTTTCTGGTTTCCTCCGGCTACAAAGGGAGTCGAATCTCGGTTTGAAACCATGGCTCAAGAGGTTGACATGGTCTTAGATGCCCTCGAAATTGTGGACCATAGTCTTGACCAGAAAGAAGTACAGGATGAGAAAAGAAAGTCAGTTGTTGTCTAGCTAGGCGTTTGATGAACGAACAAAGTTTGCCCCAATCGAGAAAATGATGGATCGGTCTGTCAACCCCCCAGCCTGAATTCTGAAAAAAGTTGCTCCAGTCTTTGATGGTCGGGTGTATCCACCCTAAAAGTGAACCCCGTTTCGAACTTTACAGAGCGCCCCTAGGGTGTAGGCTAATTTGATCACACTTCATCCCTCGTTACCTGAAGGGTCCATTGAGGACAGAGACCGGCGCGAGTTCCTCCGGAAGGCCTATCGGCGTTGTTGGCATCCGGTCGACCTGCACCTGTGTCAGCTGAAATTCCTCAATATGATGGAAAAGATTTTTGCTTACATTTGAGCAGCTCTTGCAATTGCTTCCGGCACTCCTGGACACCATCTTCCGACTGTAGCAGCTCTAGAGCTGTGTTCAGTTGGGCCCCTTTTCCTTTGGTGTCACACCATGCTTTCCTGTTGCCTTCATTCGCAGGCTTGACAGCATGAATGATGAACCTGAAAGACGACACCTTGTCGTCCTTCTGGTTTTCCCATACCGAGATGCCCTTCTGCTTGACCATCTTTCCGTCCGTAGCAGCACTGAACCATTTTTCATCCCAGGTGGCTTTCTTACAATACTCTTTCGACAAAATCAGTGGCGGCATCCATGTCGAACCGTAGTCCCCCCGGGTTGCAAGTCTGAGTCCAACGTGGTGGGACGGCTGTGGTTGAAGAAGGCTTGCTCTGTAGCGAAGTCTTTGGTGGAGGGGTCTTCATCGATGTACGCGTCGTCTGCGGTTGCGTTTCAGTAGATGCCGTCGATACGTATGACAACGTAGAAGTCTCCCATTTGAGAGGCTGACAACCACAAGCGTTGCCCCGCCCCAACGGCAAAGCCAAACAGGCACCCAAAGATCCATCAGAACATTGTATGCTTCTACACTCTTCATCTCTTATGCATGAGCCAGCTGGATCTGTAATCATCTCCGAAGCAGATGACGAGGTGGTTGTGAAGGTGTTGGCATCGGTCGGGGAGTTGGTCTCGGTTGGTGCAAGAGACGATGCGATGGTCGATTCCGGAGGCATTGACGTCGGCGGTGCGAAGTGGCAAGCACCGGGCTCCTCTCCGTCTCTTCGGGCAAGTGCGTCACACCTCAGCCATGACCATGAAATCTGTAGCTCCCATGTCGAACGGGGCAGGTTGCGAAGATACTCCCACTTCTTCTTTCCCATCTCAAAGTCCTGAGTGAGACCGGCCTTAGAAATACGCTCAGCTCGTTCATTGAGAGATTCAAACCCAGTTGCGATAACCCGTTTGATCGAGTCCGCAGAGTTGATGACGAGTGCTTTGATGCCTGTTTCTGGGTCGTTGAGAAAATTGTCCATGTGCTGCCGAAAGCGTGGGCTCAGATAGCCTCCTTCTTGCGTCAAAGCTTTCACCTCAGGGTTCTGTTTTGCAAGAACCTCATCGGCTTTGATACTGCATACTCTCTTGGTCGGCTAACATGAATCTTTATCAAAGCAAACCTAGCAGAGATGCCGCTATGTGTTCAAAAGACGAATGACTCACAACTCGTTGTACACCCTATTGTTCGTTCTCTGCATAAGCTCAATGGCTTCTGGGATGTTGCTCACCCAAACTCCTTGTTGCATAGTGAACAAAAAGTTCATCTTCTTGTCTAATTCCTTCAAGGCTGCGGCAACAGGCAGCTTCGCAGCATCTTTCATATTTGCATCCACTTCTGGATTCAGATTCCTCGGATTCCAGAGGAGTCCCTGTGGTGAAGAACAAATTAGCATATGATTGACGATATTGATTACATGGTGCAACTGGGGAATATTTTGCTTACTTTGGCCTTTTCGTTGAGAGCTTGAGTCATTCCAACGAATTCTAAGTTGTTCTTCGAGGGCATTGCGTTGTAGACACTGGCGATAAGGTTTTGCGTGCCTCTTTTCCCCTCGTCATGAGAGCCAAAAATGTAAGCTTTGAAGTCTTTGCAGTTCATCTTTCCAGCTTCGCCACCTGGCGAGTCAGCCAAAGGAACAGCTGCGTTGCTGTCGTCCAGGACACTTTTGAGCAAGAAATCCGTCGCCCAACTCTTCTCCCAAAGATGATCCAATGAAGGCCTGTCGGGTTGATTATTGAACAGAAACGCTGGGGCGTCTTTTTTGCCTTTATGCTCGTCTTCTCTCTTCTTCAAGCGTTGCATGACATTATACATATCTTGTGTTTTGAGTCGATCGGTCGTGGGAGTGCAAGCCGGTGCTTCAGCGCTCCTTAAGCTATACCATCTCGCACTTCCATGCTCGACTTTCTCCTCGTTTCATCGACGTTCATAAATCCGCCTTGGTCAGCTTCTAGAAACTCTGGGCCTGAGGCATATGCAGGTGTCGCCACTGGTTTACCAGCCGGCCATGCAGTCTCGATTCGACAGTCTCCAATCTTTCTCACGTTTGATTTGTCTCCACGCGAAACCAAGATACGTCCAGCCAGTGCAAAATCTCTCTTCTTGGCGTCGGATTGATCATCCTCAACAGGATCAGAAGATTTCCAATCGTAGAGGCTCCACTGTGGGCAGTTCATTGGGCAGCTGTCGCCTCCGAGGTCGCGTCTGTCAACGTTGTTGGCATTGTCGTGGGTTGGGCATGGCATCTTGGTCGTGGTAGATGTGACCCCGCTGACACTGCAACCTGTGATGGTCGCGTGACATGCTGTTGTGAAACAGGTAACGGTACTAGAACGGTCGATCGTTGTTGGGCTACACGTGGCTACGCAATGACTTGCTATTCGTGTGACTTCACAGCCATCTGTTGAGGAAACTGCCGACGAGTATGTTGTCGTCGATTGGGTTTTCGACGGCGTCTGCGAAGGAGTTGGTGAATTGCTCTCCTGATCATCTTGTTGCTTGCCATCGTCTGTCGATTCGGTCACGGGTCCAGGGCAGTTTCCTATCTTCACAAACAGAATCTTTACGCATGGTATAAAGAACTGAGGTAGATTGGGGATATTGGGAAACTTGAAAGATACGTTGGGTATTTGCGGAAGGTTCCAGAGAAGCAACCCCCCGCCGCTGCGATCTTTGCAACCGGGGCACCCGACTATCACAGGAACAAGGGTAGGAGAACCGTCGGACCCAGTCGTCGTGATCCAGGTATTCTCCTTCCATTCGGAACCTGTCAAGGTCTGAATAAGAAGCTCTGGTGGCACTGTAGTCATTGTGGACACCGGCGTTGGAGTGTGGTGTAAGGCGGGAGTGGCTGGAACATGTTGAGTGGTCTTATGGGAATTTTGAATGGTTTGAGTCGTTGCGTGATAGGCTTCACTCTCGATAGTAGACCAGAGAGAGGAGGCAGGGTGCTGAAAAGTAGTGGTCTGGCTACTAGTGCTAGTCTCGGGGGTCCATTGGCGGGTTGTCGGTGTCATCAGAACTCGGGACAGGTTGCCAGCGAGACTGGGGTTAGGGAATGTCGTAGCAGGAGAGCTCTCTTCTCCTGAGATTGACGGGTTGTCTCTCGCAGCCACAAAGCCTTGATCGATGCTGTGGGTCTCCTGGGAATGGTGGAGGAACACAGACTGGCTTTCCTGTGAAACGACGTCGTATTCATAGACATTGGTAGCCGCTACAGAGGAAGCGCCAACAAGCGCACATACAACGTAGGAAAGCTTCATGCTGAGGACCAGCGTTGGAACAGAATGATTTTGAAAAGGCTTGAGTCTCAAACTCTGCGATAGATGAGGGATATTGTGAAGATGTGAAGCATCAAACCACAAGGAATACGATGTGCAATTTCTACGTCCACCTGCCTTTTATGATCTCATTGTAGTATTGATGATTGATTCGACCATACTAATTCAGTACCAACAACATCTCGCGCTTCCGCAAAGACTGGCTGATCGGATATCACGAAGAACCAAAGACCAACAGCCCCCATTCACTCGAGCTTGGGGCGGTAAGCCCCTTTCGTTTGCGCTCCCTGCCCTCATGCAGATGTGAGCTTTCGGGCTCTCCCAACATGTTTCATTGGGGATGGCAGGGTAGTTGTTGTATAGCAGGTTCATCATGCTACGGACTTCGAGAAAAGGTATTGCGTCTAAACGTCCGTTACGGAGCACAAGAACACCACGCTCTAGCGGGTCACAGAGCCAGTGGTTTGGTAGCTATATCACTACAAGGTCCTGTTCGTGACACTTTGAAATCGATCGCCAAACTGCTTTCTCTCGGCTACCCAAAATGATTCCGCGCAAATTAGCCGAAGTCGATGTCATTCAATGCTGATTCTGCTAAGTTCCAGGCAGCATCCGGGTCATAATGGAGATCATACGACGGCTGTTATAAACTAACTATAACGTACGTGTAGCATCTGTATAAATAAATAGCTTAATTCCTTCTAAATTAGTATTTAATATAATGCGTTTTTTAAAGAATAGACCTTAACGCGTTAGAATAACGTTAGCTTAAATAGATAAGTTAGAAGTAGGTTATTTTATACCTTTTTCTAAGTATAAAGTTATTTTAAATATTTAAAAGTATTATAATATACTCCTTTAAGTTTAAAAGAGTTTAAATACTTTAATTTTATATAACTAATACTATAACTAACTAAATATATATATAGAAATCTATAAATAAATATAAAAAGAAGTAATTAATAAAACAAACTAATAAAAGAGATAATTTTATAGTTTTATTACTAAATTATAAAAAAGATAGGTTTTTTTTTATATATTTTCTATTATAGTTATAATTATATAAACTAAAGTAATAACTAATATTACTATTTTACTTAGTAAAAATAGAGGTTTTTTATTAACTAGAGTAGTTAAGTTAAAATAATTAGTAAAATAGTAAAGTAGTAGTAATAATAATATTTTTTATATTACTTCTACTTCTTAATTTTCTTCTTCTCTTTATATTACTATAAATATATATATTACTTATCTTACTTTTATATATATATATATATATTTATACTATAATTATAATACTCTCCTTTTACTTATAATCTTATTTTCAATACTAACTATTAGTATAAGTATAAGCATATATAAAGGCGTAGTATATATGCTTATATAGTATAAAGTTATAGATAGGCGTATATTAGACCTCTCTATAAGATCTCTTATTTAAAATATATTACTATTACTATAAAAACTAAGCGTTTTATTAATATTATAGCTCATTATAATATCTTTAAGTAAAGTATACTATTTTATTATTTTTTTATAGTTCTTAACTAATTTCTTTCTAAGTAATATTATTTAGTTCATTTACTACTTTAATAAATCTATTAAGTCTATTTATATAAATATAAATATTATCTCCTTTTACTATCCTATCTCTATAGAACTAATAACTTACTAAAGTAATAATAGTGTAGTTTATTATTATAAAGAGTTTTTTTATAGCTATAACTGTTTTATTTATTATAATGTTAAAAAGAAAACCTTAGTAAATATCTATTATATTACTACTTTAGTATAATTATTAATTTTTCATTAGTTGTCTATATAGCTTAAAGCTTATATAGAGCTTTTTTATACTACCTCTATTTAGAGCTATAAGATTTATACTAAAACTAAAGAGAAGTATACTATTAAAGCTATAGTTAAAGCTATTACTAATATTAATACTTTTTCTATACTTTTTATTAGTTCTCTAGCTATTCTTATTTTTAGTACTTATACTATTACTTCTACTTTAATATCCCTCTTAGTTAAGTTTAATAAAGCTTAGTTATACTATTTTACTTTAACTTATTTAGATATAGTTAAGGTCTTCTGTGAAGTATATTATATCTTTATCTTATTACTATTTTTAGTATTGTAATTATTTTTTAGCTTATTAATACTACTACTACTACTTATATTAAGTAGAAGAAATAGAAGGTTTATTTCTAGAGTTTTTATTTTATTTATTATCTACTTATTTTAGACTTATCTTAGCCTTATTACGCCTCTTCCTCTTCTTTAGCTTTATACTATAATAAAGTCTTTTTATCTCTCTTTATTTTTCTATTTATAAACTAACTTACTATTTTTTCTTTACTTTGCTATTATTTATTTCCTATTCTTATTTATAATACTATATACTAAAGGTTACTATTATTTTTATTTATTAGGTTATATTTTTCCTTAAATTTATTAACTATTTAGTTACTTTATAAGGATTATAGAGACTTCTAAGTAAACTAGCTATACTCTAACTATTTAATTAATAACTTATAGCGTTTATCTCTATTTATATATTTCTATTATACTATTAGAATAGACTTAACTTTTTATTTATCCTCTCTATTTTTAAAGATAGGTAGTAGTTATAGATTATTAGTTTTTTAACTTAGAAGTAGGTTACTTATAGCTTAGTATAATAAGCTAATATAAAAATAGTTATAAATTTTATTTAAAACGTTTAATTTAATTATAATAAGTGAGATTATTCTAGTTATTTTATATTTTAAATATAACTAATCTAACTTCTTATAAAGCTTTTCTATTTAGAAGTTTACTAATAATAACTAAACTTTATTACTTATTTTATAGCGTTCTACTAGCGTTTATTTAGTGTTTACTAACTGTTTTATAGTTTACTAAGTAGCTATAATTATAGCTTAAACTAACTTAGAGGCTAACTTTAGTTTATTAATAAACTTATTAGTAGCTAATTTATATATATTTACTAGCTTTAGTATAAGCTAGATTATAAAAACTAAGTTAATATAGTAACTATAAGTAAAAAAGAAAGAGCTTACTCTTATAGTAGCTATATTATAGCTATTTATTATTAGTTAAATAGAGAGTAAATAAATCTTTTAATTATTTTAAGTAAAGTTAATTATTACTTATAGAACTACTTAGAATTTTTAATTAAATATTTAGTTATTCTATTTATTTATAAGTAGAAAATAGTATTTAAATGTTATTTAATTTTTATAAGTATATAGAAATATCGCTAGAATTAGCTTATTTAATTACTATTTCTATTACTAATAATTAACTTAGGTATACTATAGAATTAATAATAATAGTTAATAAAATGTTTTATATATACTTCTATATTTATTAATAATATTCTTTTTAAGGTTATTATTTTAGAGAGTTTATTTATTATAACTTAGAGGTATTTAGACTTTATTTTTACTATATAAAAGAGATTTATTATAAAGTTTATAGTAAGGTTATAGTAAGGCTATTTAGCTATTAATAATAGTTATAGAAGCTTATATTTTATTTATTACTATATTATTTTATAACTATAGTTATTATAGCTTTTTATAAATTAATAAATAGCTAAGAACTATTCTAGCTAGAAGTATTATTAAGCTAAGATAGTTAAGGTGTTATTCTAGCTAGAGTAGCTTATTATTATTAAGTTATAATATTTTTAGATTAATTATATTTAGAGTGCGTTCTAAAGGTAGTTTTTATCTATTAATCTTAATATTTAGATTTAATCTCTAAATATTAGTTAATTAAAGGTATTAATATTATATTTAGTAATCTGAAGTTTTAAGTTTAATTAAGTAGAGAAATTTTAATTCCCCTCTTTTATTATAGAATAAGCTTTTTAGTATTAGTTATTATCTATTTATATTTTATTCTAAGTTTATTAAAGAATTAGGTTTTTAAATATTATTATAATAGGAATTTCTATAAGTATTAACCTCTATATTCTTCTTAAAGTAGAGTTAGAAATTATCTATATTACTTATTTCTTTTTTATTTTTTTTTTTGTTTTTTTAGACCGTCTTATTTATAGTATAAAAATATATTAAGTATAGCTACTAAATAGCTTAGTTAATATTCTAAATAGAAATTATATTTTAATAGCTATTTAACTTAATAGCTCTAACGTTCTATTAAATACTATTTTTATATGAAGTATTTAAAGCTTTTATAGTTAGTTAAAACCTTAAATCTAAAGTAGCTTTTTAACTTAGTATTTTATATATTTAAATAAGTAATTACTACTAATAACTTTTTATTATAAATTAAGTAGTTATATTAAATAGAGGTTAACTTCTATAAGTAAAAAGTAATAAAATAGTATTATCTTCATATATTCTCTTAAGTGAATATTCCCCTTAATATAAAACCTATATAATCTAAGTTAACTATTATTAGAGCTTATAGGTTAAAATAATATAGTATTAGTATAGTTTAAAAATAATACTTAAACGTCTAGAATATATCCTTTTATTTCTTATTTTAAATAAATAGTATTTCCTTTTTTATAAAGAGAGTAAAAAGCTTTATAATCTTTAAATACTTTAATATAAATATTTAATAGTAATTTAAAAACTTTAAAAACCTTTATAATCTTTTTATTAAAATAAGCGTTTCTTATTTAATAATTATTTATATTTTCTCTACGTTATAAGTAATATTTTTACCTACTTTTAGAATAAATCCTATATATTCTACTATTTTTATAGAGAATTTATACTTTATAAAGTTAAAATTTAAGCTAGCCTTTTGAAAAGCTTAAAGGACTTTATAAACCTTTTACTTATAATCTATTTAGAAGCTATTACTATAAACTAATATATCATTAATATATATTATTATAAAGTTATTAAAGAACTTTTAAAGTATATTATTAATATATTATTAGAATATTATAGAGGTTCTATTTAACTTAAATAAGTAAACTAGCTATTAAAAGAGCTTGTATTATATATAAAAAGTAGTTTTTTTTTAATATTCTTCTACTATTTTAATTTTATAGAAAGTAGCTATAATATTTAGTTTAATATACTATTTTACTAAATTAACTTTTTAGAAGGTTTTTTAAATTAAAAATAGAAAGTAATAGTTCTATTTTATAATTATGTTTAGCGCTTAGTAGTTATAATAGAACTATAATCCTCTATTAAGCTTCTTAATAAAGAGTATTAATATATCTATAAGAGATTTACTAGCTTAAATGAAATTTTTATTAAGAAGGTTTATAAATATTTTTTTAAGTATTAGTAGCTTCTTTTTTACTATACTATAGAGAGGGCTTTTGTTAACATATAACATTTTTTTATAATAATAATAATAATATAAGAATAATAATAACGCTTAACTTACTTTAATATTCTGTAATAAATAAATAAATAAGATTTAAGGCATAAAACCTTATATAAAAATACTCTATTTACTATACCTTATAACTATAATATTAATTATATAATATGTATACTTATGTAAGCACTTTATATAATTAGTAGTTTAGTAGGTTATATTTTAAGTTATCTTTCTCTTCACTTTTCCCTACTAAGAGATATAACTTACTAACTATAATAATAAAGATTATTATAATATATCACTACTCTTATTATTATCTATATAATTAAATGCTTATTAATACTTAAGATTATTACTTTTTATTATAATATATACTTATCTATAACTTTATACTATATAAATATATATATTACGCTTCTATATATGCTTATACTTATTAATATATAACATTCTTTTATAATAATAATAATCATATAAGAATAATAATAACGCTTAACTTACTTTAATATTCTATAATAAATAAATAAATAACGTTTAAGATATAAAACCTTATATAAAAATACTCTATTTATTATACCTTATAACTATAATATTAATTATATAATATGTATACTTATATAAGCACTTTATATAATTAGTAGTTTAGTAGGTTATATTTTAAGTTATCTTTCCCCTCACTTTTCTCTATTAAAGAATATAACCTACTAACTATATTAATAGAAATTATTATAATATATTACTTCTCTTATTATTATCTATATAATTAAATACTCTTTAATACTTAAGATTATTACTTTTTATTATAATATAAGCTTATTTATAACTTTATACTATATAGGTATATATACTATACTTCTATATATACTTATACTTATACTAATAAGTTATAAGTTTAGTTTAGAAATAACCTCTATTCTTATTATTTCTTTATTTTTTTTCTACTAATTTATAATACTTTATTTTTATTTAAAGGTTATATATACTAAAAATTAATTTTTTAAACGCTTTTCTATTTATATTACTTTTATAGAATTAGAAATACTAACTAAACTAGTTATTTAGTTCTATAAGATTTATTTTCTTTAAATCTATATACTAAACTCTATTTAAATTAACTATACTTCTATTAATTTTTCTTTAAATAAATAAACTTTTACTACTACTTTATTTAATTTATATTCTTTAAATTATCTTTTTAAACTATTTTCTAAGCTATTACTAATTTAGTTTAAACTTATACTTACTACTTAATAAACTTCTTTTTAATTAATTTACTATATAAAATATATATCTCCTTAGTTAGATATAAATCTAATTAAAAAAGATATTAATTAAAAAAAAGAAATAAAAACTACTTTTTTTTATAAATTAGACCTTTAACTTCTAGGTTTATAACTATTATAACTTTACTATAAGAACTACTATACTATATATATAATAACTTTTTAGTTAATATTTTCACTATTATTAATCTTTTATAAAGCTTATAATTATATATTATATCTTATTAAAGTAATAATAATTAATCTTAAAATCTAGTTTTTTAAGTTTATTAGCTTAGAGAACTATAAAGTATAAACTATATATATTAAAACCCTACTATATAGTAAAGATATTACTATAAACCTTATTAAGCTTATTTCTTCTAATAATAAAAATAAAACCTATAAAGCTTTAAGTTATATATAGTTATTCTATAATAATAAACCTCTAAAGGTTATAAAAAATAATAAAGATACTTATACTATTTAAGAATATCTAAAAGCCCTATATAAGCTTATAGGTTTTATAAATAAGTTTTTAACTTATAAAGAGTTCTTTAATACTTCTTTAGATAACTTTAATTCTATAGAAGAATATATAAATAAAATAAAAAAACTTATAGATAATTTATTCTATAATAAGCTTAAATTACTTAATTAAGTAATTATAGTTTATATACTTAATAGTCTAAATAAGATTTATAAAGCTTTTATAACTTCTATAACTTAGTTTTTTAAAACTAATCCTATTACTTATAACTTAAACTCTTTATATATTAGTTTTATAGATAAATATAAGAGAAAAGGTAGTAGTAAAGTAGTTAATAATACTACTAAAAGTAATAATAAAAAGAATAAAAAATAAAATAAAAACTAAGAAAATACTAATAAGAAAAATAAAAATAAACTTAATAGAAAACTTTAGATAAAATAGAAAAGTTTATACTATAAAAATTATAAAAAAATAAACTATACTAAAGAAAACTATGTTTTTCTATATCCTAAAAAAGTATCTAGCTAGTAGAAAAAACCCTCTATTAGTACTACTAATACTAAGAATAAAGAAAAGGAAGTAGTTAATATAACTACTTTAAAAGAAATTACCCTCTATATATCTATAAATAATTCTAAAAGTTCTATAAATTTAATAGATTTATCTTCTAATAAAAAAGAAGAAGATATTCTCTTTAAGAATATAAGCTATACTGCTCCTAATAATAATATAAATAATACTAATAATCCTTTCTTCAGTTATTTAATTAACTAGTCTATTATTAAAGAAAAAAGAAAAGTAAGGAGTTATAATAATAAGAATAAAAATATAGTTAATATTTATATTAATACTATAGCTACTATTTATATCGTTAATAACTATAACTTATTAAAAAATTATAAAAAAATTAATAAAACTATAAATTAAGGAGAAGTAAAGACTCTTATTTCTAAAATAAAGGGTAATTTAATAATATATCTAAATAATAATACTATAATACTAAAAGATATTTATTATATACTTAAACTAAGTATTAATCTACTTAGTTAATCTAAGTTAGATTCCTTAGGTATTACTTCTATTATATAGAAATAACCAATTTTATATAATATTAATAAAGATTATATTATTACTATAGAAGTAAAGAGAAATAACTTATATTTCTTTCAATTTCCTACTAATAATAATAATAACTATATATATAATACTATAAATAATAATATAAATAATAATATAAATAATAATAATAATAATAATAATAATAATAATAATAATAATAGCCTCTAACTATAGTATGAACGTCTTAGATATATATATTTACAGACTCTTTTAAAAATAAAAGATAATATAACTGTAAATATAAATATAAATAATAATAATATAAATAATAAATTATAGCTCTATAAAGCCTGTTTTTAAGGTAAATTTATAACAAAAGCTAGTAAACCTTAGGTTTATAATAAAAATCTAGATTATCTAAATTATATAGCTTTAGATTTATATAAGTCTATAACACCTACTATATATAATAAATATCACTATTTTATTATCTTTATAGATAAATATTCCCGTTTTATATAGGGAAAATTACTTAAAAATAAAGAGAAGTATATTATTAGTAAAGCTTTTCTTAAATTTAAGCTAAAGTAAATAATAATAATAATAATAAAAGAATAAAAGAAGTATCTATAAATAGAGGTATAGAATTTAATAATTATCGCTTTAAAACTATATATACTTAAAGTAGTATAATATATAATAAAAAACCTCTTTATATATATAAACTTAATAGTTTTATAGAACGTACTATATATACTATAGTTAATAAAATAAGAACTATACTATATAATTTAGGTTTATTATACTACTTATAAAGTGAAGTTTGTTATACTACTCTTTATATATATAATAGGACTCCTTATAGCTCTATTAAGTATAAAACGCTTTATAAAATAAAGAATAATATAAAACTTAATATAAATAATATAAAAGTATAAAGTAGTATTTACTACTATAAGAATAAAGATCTTTCTATAAAGAAACTAGACGTATAAGTATATTAAAGTTATATAATAAATTATAGATCTAATAAGTATAAGATCTAAGATATATAACTAAGAAAAGCTTTATAGTTTTAAGATATTAAAATCCTAGAAAATACTTTTATTTCTTATTATAAAGAGCTTCTTTTAAGTATAAATATTTACTATAAAAATATAAATAGTAGTATTATACTAAATAATAATAGATATAATACTACTTAAAAAAGTCCACAAAGAGATATTTCTAGTTAATCTATCTCTTATAGGAATAATCTTACTATAAGTAGTAATATTTCTATAACAAATAATGCTCTTATAAATCTAAGTGATGAGATTAGTATTAATAATAATAATAATAATAATAATAATAATAATAATAATAATAATAATAATAATAATAATAATAATAATAATAATAATAATAATAATAATAATAATAATAATAATAATAATAATAATAATAATAATAATAAAAATAATAATAATAATAAAAATAATAATAATAATAAAAATAATAATATTAATACTAGTAATAATAATACTGATATTAGTATAATTAGTTCACATAATAATAGCATGAAAACTACTAGTATTAATAATAGAGAAATAAATAAATAAAAATCTAAGTTATTAATAGAGATCTCCTCTCTATTAAAAGAAGCTAAAAAAGACTATAAATAGGTTAATAATATAGTTTATAATACTAAAAATACACTATTATTTACTATAGTAGATTATCCTACTCTTAGTATTTATAAAATAAATAATAACGTTTTAACTAATAATAATAGTATTACTAGAACTAGTACTATTAATAAAGCTTTTTATATTCTATTAGTTATTATATTAAACGAGCTTTCTAATATATAGTAAACCTTAAATTCTCTTTATAAAGATAATTAGATTCAGGCTATATAACTAGAAGTAACTTAAATAGAAGATATAAAAACTTAGGAAATTATATAAAAACTAGATAATATTCATCTATTAAGTAGTAAATAGGTATATACTATAAAATTAAAAGATAAAATAAATAATATCTATAAATATAAAGCAAGATAGGTTACTTAAAGTTATAATTAATATATTAGTATTAATTATTTAGAAACCTTTTTTATTACTTATAAACTAAAAAGCTATAAGTTTATAGTTATATTTACTATAAAAAAAGAATAGACCCTTCTATAGTATAACGTTACTATAGTATTTATATATACTAATATAGATATAGATATATATATAATATTACTAATAGGTTCTTTATATAATAAAACTATAAATAAGTTAGAATTTAATCCTAATTATAACTATAAATTAAATAATAGTAAATATTACTATAAGCTTTTTAAAGCTTTATATAGGTTAAAGTAAAGCTTTAAACTATAGTATAACTATTTAAAAGCTATATTAATAAAATTAGGATTTATTATTTTACTTTATAATAAAGTAGTATTTATACTTAATAAAAATAACTATAAAGCTATAATTTATTATTATATAGATGATATACTTTTAGTAGCTAATAATACTACTACTAGTAACTATATATATAATAAACTAAGGTAATATATAAAAATATAACTATTAGGGGAGCTTAGTATCTTTTTAAGCTATAAGTTTAAGATAGATTAACTTAATAAGTCTTTCTTTATATATTAAACTAAATATATAGAAAAAATATTAAATAAATATAATAAAACTAATATAAATCTATTTTTAACTCCTATAAGAGATAATATAAAATTATATATAACTAAATATACTACTATAAAAGAAGAAATACTATAATTTTAGTAGTAGATTAGAGCTTTTATATATCTAGCTTTAAAAACTAAGTATAATATTACTCTAGTAGTTATAATATTATTAAGATATATAATAAACCCTTTAAAAAAGTATTTTTTAGTTCTAGATTATTTATAGGGATATATAAATAATTTTACTAAAAGAGGAATTTATTATAATTATAATAATAATATAATATAGGATTTAATAGGTTATTTAAACTCTAATTAGACTAGAGACCTAGATAATAGAAGATCTATATTAACTTATATATTTTACTAGGGATTATATAATATAATATCTTATAGTACTATAAAATAAAAAATAGTAGTACTATCTACTTATAAAGCTAAATATATAGCTTTAACTAAAGTAGTAAAAGAAGCCCTATATCTATATAATAGTTATAATTTTAATTTAACTAATATGAGTTTTAAAGCTATAAATAAGCCTAAGATTTTTATAGATAGTTTAGTAGCTAAAAAGCTAACTAAAAATCCTAAATTTCATAAAAAATCTAAGTATATTAATATAAAGTATTATTTTACTAGAGAATCTTTCTTAAATAAAGATATAATGTTATTTTATATAGACTCTAAGTCTAATATTATAGATATATTAACTAAGCTTTTAAGTAAGGTTATATTTAATAATATATTTAATATAATAAATAATAATAACAATAAAGAAAATAATAATAATATATATAATAACAATAACTATATTAAAGAAATAATATACTAGTTTTTCTCTTAACGTTTTACCTATAAGGTTATTTTATAAGAGTTTTTTAACTAGTTATAAATATATTATATATATTATAGAAATATTCTTCTTATTCTTCTTATAGGGTTTTTAAGTTTTTTATACCTATAACGTATATATATATTAAGTAAGTAAGCTATATACTATATATTAACTATATATATCTTAAAGGGGGATATTAATATATAATATTCTTTTATAATAATAATAATAATATAAGAATAATAATAACGCTTAACTTACTTTAATATTCTATAATAAATAAATAAATAACGTTTAAGGTATAAAACCTTATATAAAAATACTCTATTTATTATACCTTATAACTATAATATTGATTATATAATATATATACTTATGTAAGCACGCAAATGTGGGTCCCTCCCTCGAGGGACCCACATGCACAGTGGGGCACCAACGGCCTCTGGCCAATCATTATATAGTATTGTGTACGCGCGCATCGTCTGCTTAATTGTGTATTGCGCAACGCGGCCTGAGTTTTATTCCCATAAAGGGTTTCTCAGCAGCGCATTGCCTAGTATTGAGTATTAGTATAGAGTATTAGGGCCTTAAGCCCTCTAGTATAGAGTGAATAGAGGGGGAAGTGCCCTCATACCTTCTAACATACTTATGTAAGCACTTTATATAATTAGCAGTTTAGTAGGTTACATTTCAGGTTATTTTTCCCCTCACTTTACCCTACTAGAAAATATAACTTGCTAACTATATTAATAGGAATTATTATAATATATTACTTCTTTTATTATTATCTATACGATTAAATGCTTTTTAATACTTAAGATTATCACTTTTTATCACAATATAAGCCTATCTATAACCCTATACTATATAGGCGTATATACTACGCCCCTGTATACGCTTATACTTATGCTAACACTTTTTGATAGCTTAAACTAATCTAAGAAGAATACCTTAAATATAAGACTTTTAATAAATATACTATAGAAACCTATAATATCTACGCTAATTTCTAAAGGTTTAAAGATATATTTTATTCACTCTTTTAGAATTCTAATGAAAAATAATAAGCTAAATAAAACCTCTTATAACTTCAACAGACTAAGTTTACTAAAGACTACTCTACTAACTTTAAATAACTTAGTATTTAATTTAACTTTACTAAAAAAACTAAAATCTTTATATTCCACTAAAGACTTAAAGATAAAATTAAAGGTAGAATTATTAAAATTAACTAACTTAATAACTTTCTCTAGTATATTAAACTTACTATTAAGATTAATAATTAACTTTTTAAATAATAGAAGAAGTAAAGTAATAAGTAATAAAACCTAAACTTAATATATAAGTATTAATAGTAACTTTAGTAGAAATTTAATAACTAGTAGAATAATAATAAACTTTATAATAACTAGAATAATAACTAATAGAGTACTACTTATAGATAATATAATAGACCTATAGATCTTAGTTTAGCTACTAAAGATAGTAGTAAAAAGCTTTAAAACTTTAAATATTATAACTATAAAAGAATAAAATATATTACTAAAGACTATAGATAACCTAGAAAGTTTAATTAAAAGCTAGTATTTAAGTAGACTAAGTAAATTAGTATAGTAACTAAAACTCCTTATATATCCCTCTTATAGATAAAATACTATAATAATAAATACTTTATATACTATAGTAATTAAGAGGCCTTAGAATACTAGGTTAATAACTCTAACTATAAAGAGAAAAGCTATAATATAACTATCTTTAAAATTAAAACTAAAACCTTTATAATAGCCTTATAGTTCTATAATAAGATAGTTAGAAAAGCTATAGAATAACTTAATAAAATACTTTAAGTATAGTAACTTAAACCTACTAGCTTACTATTTTTATAAATTACTAATATATAAAGATAAATCCTCTATAACACTTTAAATTACTCTACTTAAGAGTGAGAATTAGAAACTAATAATAAATAAAGTATTTTATACTTTAAAGTAGTACAAACATTATAGCTACAATAAGCTTAAAAAGAACTAAATAATACTATATAGTACTATTAAATTAACGCTTTAAAAGTATACCTTAAATACTGCTAAAATATATATAGAAACCCTATTAGAATTAAATAGATTAACTAGAAACTTAAAAAACAGGTTAAAAAAGAATCTAATAAAGAATCTAAATACTAATATAACTTCTTAACTAAATAATAACTTTTTAGCCTCACTAGTAACTAGACTTTTAGTAAAAGAGAAAAGTCCTCTTATAACTTAGAAAAACCTTATAATATTACCTACTAATATACTTAAGTAGAGATTACTTATAAGTTTATTTTTAGTATAGATAATACTAACTCTAAAAAGAAATCTAATAATAAAGAAGAGACTTAATAGTTTATTTAATACTAAATAATTAATATAAGCTATAATAATTAAGAATAACACTTCTATAGAACACTTATTAATATAAAAAACTAAGACTATATTTTAAAACTTTATATAAAAGATCACCTCACCTTAAGAAGTAGTTACTATAACTACTAAAACCTCTTCTAGCCTTAATACCTTTTTAATAAATATAAGAAACACCTTGAAGATAAATATAAATACTAGTTCTATTTTAGAAAATATAATAAAAACTCTATTAGAAATATCTATACTATATTTACTATACTTAGATAGATTATAACTATATTTAATAATAACTTAATAACTTTTAAACTAAATCTATAATTCCTTATAAAATATTAATAGAATAACAATATATAATAAGATAAATATAAATAAAACACTTACTAAATCTACTATTAAGATAAAACTTAAGTATAGAGAACACTAAAAGATAGACCTAATATTCTTTATACTAAGATTAGAGAAAATAGTCTCACTAAGGTATAATAAGAAAAAAAGCAGATCATCTACTTTAAATAACTAGAATAATTAAAAAACTAAATTTACCTATTAATAAAAGATTATAATAGGTAATAATAATAAGGTTTATATATTTGATATCTTTAGACTAAAAGATATATCTATAACTTATAGTAATAGTTAATAATAATATTACTATCACTATAATTAATAGTAGAGTAGAAAGAAATTTTATATTACTTTAAGTAGTAAACTAACTATAAATACTATAATAAGAAAAAAAATATATACTAACTAAGCAATATAGAAAGAGAATAAGTTTAGTATAAAGGAGGTACTATTAGAAATAAAACTATACCTCTTAAAATAAGTTATTCAAATTAAAATAAATGACTTTAATTTAATATTACTAAACTTAATATATATAATATTATATTAGAAATATTATAACTTAAAAAGAATAACCTATAAACAGATTAGAGAACAGGCTAACTCTATTAGAATATTATAAGCTATACCTACCTACTACGTCTAGGTAGTACTATAGACCTTATGTAATTCTACCCCTAGTAACTATATTTACTTAATAAGTATTCTATATCTATTTTTCTTCTATATAAGGAGTATTCTAGAAACTTACTCTTTTTAGCTTAGATTACTATAATTAAAGCACTTTTAAGTTAAATAAACTAAAAGCTAGCTCTTTATATATTTAAGCTTACTTAAATACTTACTTTACTAATTATATAGAGCGATAAATAGTAAGTAGGAAATAGACTTTAATAAGTTAGAAATAACTAACTTAAAAATAATACTAACTAATATAGAGATATTTAAAGCGATCTATATAGTAATTAATAAGTTTAGTAACTAACTTAATAGTATATTAGCTCTATAGTAAGCTAGTAATAAGCTAATTATAAAGCTAATATAAATATTAATAAATAACTATACTATAACGCTACTTATACTAAACTTTATAATACTTTTACTAATATTACTACTTTTTAAACTAAATATTACTTAAGAAATAGGGAGTATTTAGTATTTAAAGCTCCTTTTAAACCTTTTTAAGTTTAAATGAAGTTATAATAAATATACTATATAAGTATAATAGATATATAATAAGATCTAAATAGACTAAGTTTTCTATCTAAGTTACTAAAAAGTATAATATCTAATTAATACTTATTTAAAGCTTAAAGTATAATTAGTAGTTATAGCTTTCTATAGTTTAAGAAGTAGTAATAGCTTATTTAAACTTAATATCTTCTTAGTATATTTAAACTATATATATAGTAATCTTAATGTCAAAAGGAAAACTTTTAGAAAACTATTAAAACTTAAAATAAAGTAAAACAAGGTTTTTATTTTATTTCTACTCTATTTTAAATATACTATTATAGAGGTAAGTAGCGTAATATAGCTAAATAGTATCTAAATTAACTACTTATAAAATTCTATTCTATAAACTCTTTAACTACTTAGTTAACTACTTAACCCTCTATAAATATACTAAAGATATAAGTTTTATATAAGATATTACTTAGAAATTAGAAGGATTATACTATATTTATAACGTTTAATACTAGTTTAAGACTTTTAGAATAAAGATATTACTTCTTAAAGTGAATATAAATAGACATACTAAGATAATAAAGTTAGTATACGTTTTATATAATAAAATAGAAAGAAGCTTTATTAAAGAAATATATTACTATTTTAAGTATAACTAGGTTAGCTACTTATAGAAAGACTATTAAAAAACTAAGAAGTTAAAAAATAGCTTTAAAATAATAAAAGCTACTAAAAAAGTAATATACTTAGATCTAGAAGAGATTAGAAAAGAAAAGAATACTTCTAACTTAAGAAATAAGTAACTTTAGTATAAAATTAAATATTAAAGATAATAAAAGAAAAGTAGACTAAATAGGAATAGTTTTAGTTAGAATATAATATAAGTAAGCTTTCTATAATATTAGTTATTAAAATTAATAAAAGTATTTCTATTAATACTTTAATAAACTATAGTTATAATATCTATATAATAATAGATTATTAATATACTTACTACTTCTATTTACTATATATTAACTACTAAGTATAGTAATTATAAAGTTTTACTAAGAATTTAACTTAAGCTATAATAAAAAGTATAGCTATATTATACTTTAAGATTAAAAGATATATATAGTAACTTTTTATATATATAGTAAAAGGACTAAATATTAACCTCTTCTTTAAGAAGTTATAGATAGAATAGAATAATATTATATATAATATAGTAGAGAAATAGGTGTTCTATAAAAAAGTAGAAGTTATAGTTACTTTATAAAAATAAAAAGAGCTATAGAAAGGAAGAGAAATCTAAAAAACTTACTAATTAAATACTACTTTATTTATAGTAATTTACTAGAAAGTTAATAGAAGCTAGTTATTTAAATTAGCTATAAGGATTTAAGCTATAAGTTTAAAGGATATTAAAAAAGCTTTAAAATTAAAGAAACTAGAAACCTATTTAAGACAACTCCTATAATATATTTATTATAAGTTTATAGAGCTTTTTACGCTAGCTAAATTATACTTCTTATATCTAAGTTACTTAAATATAAACTATAAAATCTACTTTAAGTATAATACTTTTAGTTAAAAGTTACTTTTACTTTAAAGCTCTTTTTATTATATATTAAAAGAAGAACTACTAATACTTGAGAAAATATTTATAGACTTTCTTAATAAAGGTTTTATTTAAGCTAATAAGTCTTTTATAAATATACTAATACTCTTTATTAAGAAGCTAAATAGAGGATTATAGTTTTATTATAACTACTAAGTACTAAATATAATTATAAAATAAAACTATTACCTTTAATTTTTAATCTAAAAAACCTTTTAAAAAGTTAGTTTAGTAAAATAGTATATTAAACTAAATATTATAGCTACTCTTTATAAACTTAGAATAGTAAAGGAATACTAAGAAAAACCCGCTTTTTATATATAATATAGGCTTTTTAAGTAGCTAGTTTATTTATTTAAATTAAATAGAGCTTTTATAATATTCTAATAGTATATTAATAATACACTCTAAAAGTTTCTTAATAACTTAATAATAATATATATTAATAATATATTAGTTTATAGTAATAACATCTAAATAGATTATAAGTAGAAGGTTTATAAAGTTTTCTTAGCTTTTAAAAAAACTAGCTTAAATTTTACCTCTATAAAGTATAAGTTCTTTATAAAAATAGTAAAGTATATAAGATTTATCCTAAAAATAAATAAAAATATTATTTATAATATAGAGAAAGTATAAGTAATTATTAAGTAAGAAGTATTTATTTTAATAAAAAGAGAATAAAGTTTTCTAAAGTTTTTAAATTACTATTAAATATTTATATTAGAGTATTTAGAGATTATAGAGCTTTTTACTCTTCTTATAAAGAAAGGAATACTATTTATCTAAAATAAAAAATAAGAGGATATATTCTAAACACTTAAGCGTTATTTTTAGATTATACTACTACTATATTAATTTAATTTATAAACCTTAATAATAGTTAAAATAGATTAGTTAAGCTTTATATTAAGAGGAGTATTTATTTAAAAAGATATATAAAAGAAATACTATGTTATTACTTTTTACTTATAGAAGTTAACTTCTACTTAATATAACTACTTAATCCATAATAAAGAGTTATTAGTAGTAATTACTTATTTAAATATATAAAATACTAAATTAAAAAACTACTTAAAGTTTAAAGTTTTAACTAACTATAAAAGCTTTAAATACTTTATATAAAAGTAGTATTTATAAAACATTTAAACTACTAAACTAAATAGCTATTAAAGTATAATTTCTACTTAAAATATTAACTAAACTATTTAGTAGTTATATTTAATATATTTTTATACTATAAATAGAATACTCTAAAAAGATAGGAGGATAAATAAAAAAATAGTAAGTAATATAGATAATTCTTAACTCTATTTTAAGAAAGGTATAGAGGTTAATATTGATAGAGATCTTTATTATAATAGTATTTAAAAACCTAACTTCTTAATAAACTTAGAATAAAGTATAAGTAAATAATAACTAATATTAAGAAACTTATTCTATAGTAAAGAGAGGGGATTAAAGTTTTTCTATTTAATTAAACTTAAAACTTCAGATTACTAAGTATAGTATTAATACTTTTAACTAATTAATATTTAAAGACTAAATTTAAATATTAAAATTAATAAATAAAAACTACTTTTAGAATATACTTTAAATATAGTTAATTTCAAAGTATTATAACTTAGTAATAATAAGCTACTTTAGCTAGAATAATACTTCAACTATTCTAGCTTAATAATACTTCTAGCTAAAGTAGTTTTTAGCTATCTATTAGTTTATAAAAAGCTATAATAGCTATAGTTATAGAATAATATAGCGATAAATAAAATATAGACTTCTATAACTATTATTAATAGCTAAATAACTTTACTATAACCTTACTATAAACTTTATAATAGACCTCTTTTATATAATAAAAATAAAGTTTAAATACTTCTAAATTATAGTAAATAAACTTTCTAAAATAATAACTTTAGAAGAAATATTATTAATAAATATAAAAGTATATATAGAATATTTTATTAACTATTATTATTAATTTTATAGTATACTTAAGTTAATTATTAGTAATAAAAGTAGTAATTAGATAACTAGTTTTAGTAATATTTCTATATATTTATAAAGATTAAATAATATTTAAGTATTATTTTTTATTTATAAGTAGATAGAGTAACTAAATACTTTAATTAAGAGATCTAAGTAGTTCTATAGATAATAGTTAACTTTACTTAATATAATTAAGAGATTTACTTACTTTCTATTTAATTAGTAATAGATAGCTATAATATAGCTACTATAGGAGCAAGCTCTTTTTACTTATTTATAGTTACTATATTAACTTAGTTTTAATAATCTAGTTTATATTAGAGCTAATAAATATATATAAGTTAGCTACTAATAAGTTTATTAGTAAACTAAACTTAATTTTTAAGTTAGCTTAAGTTATAATTACTACTACTTAGTAAACTATAGAATAGTTAGTAAATATTAAGAAAATACTAGTAAAATACTATAAAGTAAGTAATAGAATTTAGTTATTACTAGTAAACTTCTAAATAGAGAAGCTTTATAAGAAATTAAATTAGTTATATTTAAAATATAAAGTAACTAAAGTGATCTTACTTATTATAGTTAAGTTAAATATTCTAAATAAAGTTTATAACTATTTTTATATTACCTTATTACGTTAAGCTATAAATAACCTACTTCTAAGTTAAAAAATTAATAATCTATAACTACTATCTATTTTTAAAAATAGAGAGGATAAATAAGAAGTTAAGTCTATTCTAGAAGTATAGTAGAAATATATAAGTAGAAGTAAATATTATAAATTATTAATAAAATAGTTAAAATATAGCTAGTTTACTTAAGAGCTCTTATTATCTTTGTAAGATAACTAAGTAGTTAATAAATTTAAAGGAAAATATAGCTTAATAAGTAAAAATAATAGTAACCTATTAGCATAAGTATAAGCGTATATAAAGGCGTAGTATATATACCTATATAGTATAGGGTTATAGATAGACGTATATTGTGATAAAAGGTAATAATCTTAAGCATTAATAAGCATTTAATTATGTAGATAATAATAAGAGTAGTGATATATTATAATAATTCCTATTAATATAGTTAGTAGGTTATATCCCTTAGTAGGAAAAAGTGAGGGGAAAGATAACTTAAAACGTAACCTACTAAACTACTAATCATATAAGGTGCTTACGTAAGTATACGTATTATATAATCAATATTATAGTTATAAGGTATAATAAATAGAGTATTTTTATATAAGGTTTTATACCTTAAACGTTATTTATTTATTTATTATAGAATATTAAAGTAAGTTAAGCGTTATTATTATTCTTATATTATTATTATTATTATAAAAGAATATTATATATTAATATCCCCCTTTAAGATATATATAGTTAATATATAGTATATAGCTTACTTACTTAATATATATATACGTTATAGGTACAAAAAACTTAAAAACCCTATAAGAAGAATAAGAAGAATATTTCTATAATATATATAATATATTTATAACTAGTTAAAAAGCTCTTATAAAATAACCTTATAGGTAAAACGTTAAGAGAAAAACTAGTATATTATTTCTATAATATAGTTATTGTTATTATATATATTATTATTATTTTCTTTATTGTTATTATTATTTATTATATTAAATATATTATTAAATATAACCTTACTTAAAAGCTTAGTTAATATATCTATAATATTAGACTTAGAGTCTATATAAAATAACATTATATCTTTATTTAAGAAAGATTCTCTAGTAAAATAATACTTTATATTAATATACTTAGATTTTTTATGAAATTTAGGATTTTTAGTTAGCTTTTTAGCTACTAAACTATCTATAAAAATCTTAGGCTTATTTATAGCTTTAAAACTCATATTAGTTAAATTAAAATTATAACTATTATATAGATATAGGGCTTCTTTTACTACTTTAGTTAAAGCTATATATTTAGCTTTATAAGTAGATAGTACTACTATTTTTTATTTTATAGTACTATAAGATATTATATTATATAATCCCTAGTAAAATATATAAGTTAATATAGATCTTCTATTATCTAGGTCTCTAGTCTAATTAGAGTTTAAATAACCTATTAAATCCTATATTATATTATTATTATAATTATAATAAATTCCTCTTTTAGTAAAATTATTTATATATCCCTATAAATAATCTAGAACTAAAAAATACTTTTTTAAAGGGTTTATTATATATCTTAATAATATTATAACTACTAGAGTAATATTATACTTAGTTTTTAAAGCTAGATATATAAAAGCTCTAATCTACTACTAAAATTATAGTATTTCTTCTTTTATAGTAGTATATTTAGTTATATATAATTTTATATTATCTCTTATAGGAGTTAAAAATAGATTTATATTAGTTTTATTATATTTATTTAATATTTTTTCTATATATTTAGTTTAATATATAAAGAAAGACTTATTAAGTTAATCTATCTTAAACTTATAGCTTAAAAAGATACTAAGCTCCCCTAATAGTTATATTTTTATATATTACCTTAGTTTATTATATATATAGTTACTAGTAGTAGTATTATTAGCTACTAAAAGTATATCATCTATATAATAATAAATTATAGCTTTATAGTTATTTTTATTAAGTATAAATACTACTTTATTATAAAGTAAAATAATAAATCCTAATTTTATTAATATAGCTTTTAAATAGTTATACTATAGTTTAAAGCTTTATTTTAACCTATATAAAGCTTTAAAAAGCTTATAGTAATATTTACTATTATTTAATTTATAGTTATAATTAGGATTAAATTCTAACTTATTTATAGTTTTATTATATAAAGAACCTATTAGTAATATTATATATATATCTATATCTATATTAGTATATATAAATACTATAGTAACGTTATACTATAGAAGGGTCTATTCTTTTTTTATAGTAAATATAACTATAAACTTATAGCTTTTTAGTTTATAAGTAATAAAAAAGGTTTCTAAATAATTAATACTAATATATTAATTATAACTTTAAGTAACCTATCTTGCTTTATATTTATAGATATTATTTATTTTATCTTTTAATTTTATAGTATATACCTATTTACTACTTAATAGATGAATATTATCTAGTTTTTATATAATTTCCTAAGTTTTTATATCTTCTATTTAAGTTACTTCTAGTTATATAGCCTGAATCTAATTATCTTTATAAAGAGAATTTAAGGTTTACTATATATTAGAAAGCTCGTTTAATATAATAACTAATAGAATATAAAAAGCTTTATTAATAGTACTAGTTCTAGTAATACTATTATTATTAGTTAAAATGTTATTATTTATTTTATAAATACTAAGAGTAGGATAATCTACTATAGTAAATAATAGTGTACTTTTAGTATTATAAACTATATTATTAACCTATTTATAGTCTTTTTTAGCTTCTTTTAATAGAGAGGAGATCTCTATTAATAACTTAGATTTTTATTTATTTATTTCTCTATTATTAATACTAGTAGTTTTCATGCTATTATTATGTGAACTAATTATACTAATATCAGTATTATTATTACTAGTATTAATATTATTATTTTTATTATTATTATTATTTTTATTATTATTATTATTTTTATTATTATTATTATTATTATTATTATTATTATTATTATTATTATTATTATTATTATTATTATTATTATTATTATTATTATTATTATTATTATTATTATTATTATTATTAATACTAATCTCATCACTTAGATTTATAAGAGCATTATTTGTTATAGAAATATTACTACTTATAGTAAGATTATTCCTATAAGAGATAGATTAACTAGAAATATCTCTTTGTGGACTTTTTTAAGTAGTATTATATCTATTATTATTTAGTATAATACTACTATTTATATTTTTATAGTAAATATTTATACTTAAAAGAAGCTCTTTATAATAAGAAATAAAAGTATTTTCTAGGATTTTAATATCTTAAAACTATAAAGCTTTTCTTAGTTATATATCTTAGATCTTATACCTATTAGATCTATAATTTATTATATAACTTTAATATATTTATATATTTAATTTCTTTATAGAAAGATCTTTATTCTTATAGTAGTAAATACTACTCTATACTTTTATATTATTTATATTAAGTTTTATATTATTCTTTATTTTATAAAGCGTTTTATACTTAATAGAGCTATAAGGAGTCCTATTATATATATAAAGAGTAATATAAAAAGCTTTACTTTATAAATAGTATAGTAAATCTAAATTATATAGTATAGTTCTTATTTTATTAACTATAGTATATATAGTACACTCTATAAGACTATTAGGTTTATATATATAAAGAGGTCTTTTATTATATATTATACTACTTTTAGTATATATAGCTTTAAAGTAATAATTCTTAAATTCTATACCTCTATTTATAGATATTTCTTTTATTCTTTTATTATTATTATTATTATTTACTTTAGCTTAAAATTTAAAAAAAGCTTACTAATAGTATACTTCTCTTTATTTTTAAGTAATTTTCCCTATATAAAATAGGAATATTTATCTATAAAGATAATAAAATAGTGATATTTATTATATATAATAGGCGTTATAGGCCTATATAAATCTGAAGCTATATAATCTAAATAATCTAGATTTTTATTATAAACCTAAGGTTTACTAGCCTTTATTATAAATTTACTTTGAAAATAAGCTTTATAGAGCTGTAATTTATTATTATTATTATTATGTATATTTATATTTACAGTTATATTATCTTTTATTTTTAAAAGAGTTTATAAATATATATATCTAAGACGTCCATACTATAGTTAGAAGCTATTATTATAATTATTATTATTATTATTATTATTATTATTATTATTATTATTTATATTATTATTATTATTTATATTATTATTTATAATATTATATATATAGTTATTATTATTATTAGTAGGAAATTAAAAGAAATATAAGTTATTTCTCTTTACCTCTACAGTAATAATATAATCTTTATTAATATTATATAAAATAGGTTATTTCTATATAATAGAAATAATACTTAAGGAATCTAACTTAGATTAACTAAGTAGATTAATACTTAGTTTAAGTATATAATAAACGTCTTTTAGTATTATAGTATTATTATTTAGATATATTATTAAATTACCTTTTATTTTAGAAGTAAGAGTTTTTATTTCTCTCTAATTTATAGTTTTATCAATTTTTTATAATTTTTTAATAAGTTATAGTTATTAACGATATAAATAGTAGCTATAGTATTAATATAAATATTAACTATATTTTTATTTTTATTATTATAACTTCTTACTTTTCTTTTTTCTTTAATAATAGACTAGTTAATTAAATAATTTAAAGAAAGATTATTAGTCTTATTTATATTATTATTAGGAGTAGTATAGCTTATATTCCTAAAGAGAATATCTTCTTCTTCTTTATTAGAAAATAAATCTATTAAATCTATAGGATTTTTAGAATTATTTATAGATATATAAGAGGTAATATTTTCTAAAGTAGTTATATTAACTACTTCTTTTTCTTTATTTTTAGTACTAGTAGTACTAATAGAAGGTTTTTTCTACTAGTTAGGTATTTTTTTAAAATATAGAAAAATATAGTTTTCTTTAGTATAGTTTATTTTCTTATAATCTTTATAATATAAACCTTTTTATTTTTTCTAATATTTTTTATTAATTTTATTTTTGTTTTTCTTATTAGTATTTTTTTAGTTTTTATTTTATTTTTTATTCTTTTTATTATTACTTTTAGTAGTATTATTAACTACTTTACTACTACTTTTTCTCTTATATCTATTTATAAAACTAATATATAAAGAGTTTAAGTTATAAGTAGTAAAATTAGTCTTAAGAGATTAAGTTATAGAAGTTATAAAAACCTTATAAGTTTTATTTAAACTATTAAATATATAAGCTATAATTATTTAATTAAATAATTTAAGCTTATTATAAAATAAATTATCTATAAGTTTTTTTATTTTATTTATATATTCTTCTATAGAATTAAAGTTATTTAAAGAAGTATTAAAAAACTCTTTATAAATTAAAAACTTATTTATAAAACCTATAAACTTATATAGAGCTTATAAATATTCTTAAGTAGTATAAGTATTTTTATTATCTTTTATAACTTTTAAAAGCTTATTATTATAGAATAACTATATATAACTTAAAGCTTTATAGTTTTTATTTTTATTATTAGAAGAAATAGGTTTAATAAAGTTTGTTAACATATAACATTCTTTTATAATAATAATAATAATATAAGAATAATAATAACGCTTAACTTACTTTAATAACCTATATCAAATAAACTAATAAAGTTAAAGGTATAAAACCTTAACTAAAAATACTCTATTTATTATAACCTATAACTATAATATTGATTATGTAATACGTATACTTACGTAAGCACCTTATGTAATTAGCAGTTTAGCAGGTTACGTTTTAGGTTATCTTTCCCCTCACTTTTCCCTACTAGGGGATACAACCTGCCAACTACATCAACAGGAATCATCACAATACATCACTTCCCTTATTATTATCTATACAATTAAATGCCTATTAATGCTCAAGATTATCACTTTTCATCATAATATACGCCTATCTATAACCCTATACTATATAGGCGTATATACTACGCCCCTGTATACGCTTATACCTGTGCTAACAGGTTATAAGCCCAGCTTAGAAATAACCTCTATTCCTTCTACCTCTTTACCTCTCCCCTACCTACCTATAAAGCCCTACCTTTACTTAAAGGTTATATATACCGAAAATCAATCCTTTAAACGTTTTTCTATCCATACTACCTTTGTAGAACCAGAAATACTAGCTGGACTAGTTATTTAGTTCCACGAGATCCACCTCCTTTAAATCTCTATATCGAACCCTATTTAAATCAACTATACCTCTATCGATCCTTCCCTAAGCAGACAAGCTCTTACTACTGCTTTATTCGATTTATATCCCTCAGATTATCTCTTCAAATTATCCTCTAGTCTATTACTAATCTGGTTTAAACCTATACTTATAGCACAATAGACTTCCTCTCGACCGATCTACTATATAGGATATATATCTCCTTAGTTAGACAATAGTCTAACTAAAGAAGATCTTGATTAAAGAGAAGGAATAAAAAACCACCTTTTTTTCCAGTTGAACCCTAACCCTCTAGGTTTATAACTGTTATAACCTTACTATAAGAACTACTGTACTATACGTACAATAGCTCTTTAGTTAATAACCTCACTGTCGTTGATCCTTTATAAGGCTTGCAATTACATACTGCATCCTATTAAGGCAATAATAACTGATCCTAAGGTCCAGTTCCCTAAGCTTATTAGCTTAGAGAACTATAAGGTATAAGCTATACGTATTAAAGCCCTACTATATAGTAAAGATATTACTATAGACCTTACTAGGCCTATATCTGAAGATAATTCAGATAAAAACTATAAGGCTTTAAGTTATATACAGTTATTCTGTAATGACAGTCCTCTAAAGGTTATAAAAGATGATAAAGATGCCCATACTACTTGGGAACATCTAAAAGCCCTATATAAGCCTACAGGTTTTACAAACGAGTTTTTAACCTGTAAAGAGTTCTTCAATACTTCCTTAAATAACTTTGATTCTATAGAAGAATATATAAATAAAATAAAAGAACTTACAGATAACTTATCTTATAATAAGCTTAAATTACCAGATCAAGTAGTTATAGCTTATATACTTAATAGTCTAAATAAGACTTATAAGGCTTTTATAACCTCTATAACTCAGTCTCTTAGGACTAACCCTACTACTTATAACCTCAACTCTTTATATGCTAGTCTTATAGATAAATATAAGAGAAAAGGTAGCAATAAAGTAGTTAATAATACTACTACAAAGGGTAATAATAAAAAGAATAAAAAACAGAATAAAAACCAAGAAAATCAAAAAAACAAAAATAAAATAAATAAAAAACCCTGGAAAAAACAGAAAGGTTTATACTATAAAAATTGCAAGAAAACAAACTATACTGAAGAAAACTGCGCTTTTCTACATCCTAAAAAAGCACCTAGCTAGTGGAAAAAGCCCTCTACTAGTACTACTAGTGCTAAGGATAAAGAAAAAGAAGTAGTTAATATAACTACTGTAGATAATATTACCCCCTATATATCTATTAATAATCCTAATAATCCTATAGATTTAATGGATTTATCTTCTAATAAAGAAGAAGAAGATATTCTCTTTGAGAATATAAGCTATACTGCTCCTAATAATAATATAAATAATACTAATAATCCTTCCTTAAGTTATTTAATTAACCAGTCTATTATTAAGGAAAAAGGAAAAGCAAGGAGTTATAATAATAAGAATGAAAATACAGTTAATATTTATATTGATACTGCAGCTACTATTCATATAGTTAACAACTATAACCTTATAAAAAATCCTATAAAAATAAATAAAACTATAAAATGGGGAGAAGCAAAGACTCTTACTTCCATAATAAAGGGTGATTTAATAATATATCCTAATAATAATAAAATAACTTTACAGGACGTTTATTATATACCTGAACTAGGTATTAATCTACTTAGTCAATCTAAGTTAGATTCTTTAGGTATTGCTTCTATTATATAGAAACAACCTATTTTATACGATATTAATAAAGATTGTATTATTGCTATAGGGGCAAAGAAGAATAATTTATATTTCTTCCAGTTTCCTATCAACAATAACAATCAATATATATATAATACTAATACTATAACTAATAATAATAATAAGAATAATATAAACAATAATATAAATAATAATATAAATAATAATAACAATAATAGCCTACAATTATAGCACCAACGTCTTAGTCATATACATTTACAAAGTCTTTTAAAATTAAAAGATAATACTATAATAAATATAAGTAATAATAATAATAATATAACTTTACAGCCTTACGAAGCCTGTTATAAAGGCAAATTCGTAACTAAGGCTAGTAAGCCACAGGTTCATAATAAAAATCTAGATTATCTAGATTATATAGCTTCAGATTTATGTAGGCCTATCACGCCTACTACTTATGATAAATATAGCCTTTTTATTATCTTTATAGATAAATATACCCGTTTTGTATAGGGAAAATTACTTAAAAATAAAGAGAAGCATACTATTAGTGAAGCTTTTCTTAAATTTCAAGCTGAAGTAAATAATAATAATAATAATAAAAGAATAAAAGAAGTCTCTACAGATAGAGGTACAGAATTTAATAATCATCGCTTTAAAGCTATATGCACTAAAAGCGGTATAATATATAATAAAAGACCTCCTTATACACATAAGCTTAACAGTCTTATAGAGCGTACTATACGCACTATAGTTAATAAAATAAGAACTATACTATATAATTCAAGTTTACCACACTACTTATAAGGTGAAGCCTTTTATGCTACTCTTTATATGCATAATAGAACTCCTCATAGCTCTATTAAGTATAAAACGCTTTATGAAATAAAGAATAATATAAAACCTAATATAAATAATATAAAAGTGTGGGGTAGCATATGCTACTATAAGAATAAAGATCCTAAAATGAAAAAACTAGACGTACGAGCACGTTAAGGTTATATAATTAATTATAGATCTAATAGGTATAAGATCTAGGATATGTAACTAAAAAGAGCCTTATAGTCTTAAGACGTTGAAATCTTAGAGAATACCTTTATTTCTCATCATAAAGAGCTTCCTTTAAGCATAAATACCTGCTATAAAGATACAAATAGTAGTATTATGCTGAATAATAATAGACATAATATTACCTATAATAGTCTACAAAGAGATATTTCTAGTCAATCTATCTCTTATAGGAATAATCCTATTATAAGTAGTGATATTTCTATAACAAATAACGCTCTTGTGAATCTAAGTAATAAGACTAGTATTAATAATAATAGTAATAATAATAATAATAATAATATAAATAATAATATTAATACTAGCAATAATAATACCAATACTAGTATGATTAGTTTACATAATAATAGTATGAAAACTACTAGTATTAATAATAGAGAAATAAATAAAGAAAAATCTAAGTTATTAATAAAGATCTCCTCTCTATCAGAAGAAGCTAAAAAAGACTACTAATAGGTTAATAATACGGTTTATAATACTGAAAGTGCACTATTATATACTATAGCAGACTGTCCTGCTCTTAGTATTTATAAAATAAATAATAACGTTTTAACTGATAATAATAGTATTGCTGGAACTAGTACTATCAATAAAGCTTCTTATATTCTATCAGTTATTATATTAAACGAGCCTTCTAATATACAGCAAGCCTTAAATTCTCCTTATAAAGATAATTAGATTCAAGCTATGCAACTAGAAGTAACTCAAATAGAAGATATAAAAACTTAGGAAATTATAGAAAAACCAGATAATATTCATCTATTAGGCAGTAGATAGGTATATTCTATGAAATTAAAAGATAAAATAAATAATATATATAAATATAAAGCAAGATAGGTTGCTCAAGGTTTTAATCAATATATTAGTATTGATTACTTAGAAACCTTTTCTACTATCTATAGACCTAAAAGCTATAGGTTTATAGTTATATTTGCTATAAAAGAAGGTTAGACCTTTCTGCAGTATGATGTTACTACAGCGTTTATACATGCTAATATAGATATAGATATATATATAATTTTACTAACAGGTTTTTTATATAATAAAACCACTAATAAGTTGGAATTTAATCCTAATTATAACTATAAATCAAATAATAGCAAATATTGCTATAAGCTTCTTAAAGCTTTATATAGGTTAAAATAAAGCCCTAGACTATAGTATAACTATTTAAAAGCTATATTAATAAAATTGGGATTTATTGTTTCACTTTATAATAAAGCAGTATTTATACTTAATAAAAATAACTATAAAGCTATAATTTATTATTATGTGGACGATATGCTTTTAGCAGCTAATAATACTACTACTAGTGACTATATATATAATAAACTAAGGCAACATATAAAAATATAACTATTAGGGGAGCTTAGTACCTTTTTAGGCTATGAGTTTGAGATAGATCGACCTAATAAGTCTTTCTTTATACATCAAACTAAATATATAGAAAAAATATTAAATAAATATAATAAAACAAATATAAATCTATCTATAACTCCTATGAGAGATAATATAAAACTATATATAAATAAATATTATGCTTCTAAAGAAGAAATTCTATAGTTTCAACAGCAAATTAGAGCACTTTTATATCTAGCTTTAAAAACTAGATTTGATATAGCTCTAGCTGTTATAATATTATCAAGATATACAACAAACCCTTCACAAGAGCATTTTATAGCTCTAGATTATTTATAGGGTTACTTAAATAAATATCCTAATAAAGGAATATATTATAACTGTAATAATAATATAATATAGGATTTAATAGGTTATTCAGACTCTAATTAGGCTAGAGACCTAGATAATAGAAAATCTACATCAGCTTATATATTTTGCTAGGGATTATACAATATAATATCTTATACTACTATAAAATAAAAAACAGTAGCACTATCTACTTATGAAGCTAAATATATAGCTTTAACTGAAGTAGTAAAAGAAGCCCTATATCTATATAATAGTCATAATTTTAATTTAACTAATCTGGGTTTTAAAGCTATAAATAAGCCTAAGATTTTTATAGATAATTTAGCAGCTAAGAAGCTAACTGAAAATCCCGAATTTTATAAAAAATCTAAGTATATTGATATAAAGTATCATTTTGCTAGAGAATCTTTATTAAATAAAGATTATTTGTTATTTTATATAGACTCTAAGTCTAATATTGTAGATATATTAACTAAGCCAGTTAGCAAAGTTATATTTAATAATATACTTAATATAATAAATAACAATAACAATAAAGAAAATAATAATAATATACATAATAATAATAACCGCATTAAAGAAATAACTTACTAGTTTTTCTCTTACCTTTTTACCTATAAGGTTATTTTATAAGAGTTTTTTAACTAGTTATAAACATATTATATATTATAGGAATATTTTTCTTATTTTTCCCACAGGGTTTTTAAGTTTTTTATACCTATAACGTATATATATGTTAAGTGAGTAAGCTATATACTATAAATCAACCGTATATACCTTAAGGGGGGATGTTAACATATAACATTCTTTTATAATAATAATAATAATATAAGAATAATAATAACGCTTAACTTATTTTAATAACCTATATCAAATAAACTAATAAAGTTAAAGGTATAAAACCTTAACTAAAAATACTCTATTTATTATAACCTATAACTATAATATTGATTATGTAATACGTATACTTACGTAAGCACCTTATGTAATTAGCAGTTTAGTAGGTTACGTTTCAGGTTATCTTTCCCCTCACTTTTCCCTACTAGGGGATGCAACCTACCAACTACATCAACAGGAATCATCACAATACATCACTTCCCTTATTATTATCTATACAATTAAATGCCCATTAATGCTCAAGATTATCACTTTTCATCACAACATACGCCCATCTATAACCCTATACTATATAGGCGCATATACTACGCCCCTGCATACGCTTATACCTGTGCTAACAAAGTTTATAATAATATCTTTACTATATAGTAAAGTTTTAATATATATAGTTTATACTTTATAGTTCTTTAAACTAATAAGTTTAAAGAACTAAACTTTAAAATTAGTTATTATTACTTTAATAAAATATAATATATAATTATAAACTTTATAAAAAATTAATAATAGTAAGAGTATTAACTAAAAAGTTATTATATATATAGTATAATAGTTCTTATAGTAAAATTATAATAGTTATAAACTTAGAAATTAAAAATTTAATTTATAAAAAAAAGTAGTTTTTATTTTTTCTTTTTAATTAATATCTTCTTTAGTCAGACCTATATCTAATTAAAGAGATATATATTCTATATAGTAAATTAGTTAAAAAGAAGTCTATTAAATAGTAAGTATAAATTTAAACTAAATTAGTAATAATTTAAAAAGTAGTTTAAAGAGATAATCTAAAAAATATAAATTAAATAAAATAGTAGTAAGAGTTTATCTATTTAAAGAAGAATTAATAAAAGTATAGTTAATTTAAATAAAGTTTAATATATAGATTTAAAAAAAATAAATTTTATAGAACTAAATAACTAATCTAATTAGTATTTCTAGTTCTATAAAAGTAATATAAATAGAAAAGTATTTAAAAGATTAATTTTTAATATATATAACTTTTAAATAAAAATAAAGTATTATAAATAAGTAAAGGAGTAGTAAAGAAATAGTAGGAATAGAGGTTATTTCTAAACTAAGTTTATAACTTATTAGTATAGATATAAATATATATAGAGGTATAGTATATATACTTATATAATATAAAGTTATAAATAAATGTATATTATAATAAAAAGTAATAATTTTAAGTATTAAAGAGTATTTAATTATATAGATAATAATAAGAGAAGTAATATATTATAATAATTTCTATTAATATAGTTAGTAAGTTATATTCTTTAATAGGGTAAAGTGAGGGGAAAGATAACCTAAAATATAACCTACTAAACTACTAATTATATAAAGTATTTATATAAGTATATATATTATATAATTAATATTATAGTTATAGGGTATAATAAATAGAGTATTTATATATAAGGTTTTATACCTTAAACGTTATTTGTTTATTTATTATAGAATATTAAAGTAAGTTAAGTGTTATTATTATTCTTATATTATTATTATTATTATAAAAGAATGTTATATGTTAACAAAAAGCTTTTCTTTAAAAGTAAGTAGCTATATATACTATTTTCTTAGTTTTATTAGTAAAGTCTCTATAGTAAAAGTTCTAATAGTTTTTAACTTAAATTAAAAATTCTTTAAAAGTTTTGAGAGTTCTATTATAAATAATAAGTATACTAAGCTTAAGTTTCTATTATTCTCTTTAGAGGGGTATAGTAATAATATTAATAGTAGTTTAAAAAGTATTATTCTATTTTCCTAGTTAAAGAACTTTATTCTTAAGATCTATAATATGTTAAGGTTTATTACTAAGTTTTTAGATTATTCTTTTAAGTCTGTAGAGTTTAGTAGTAGTACTATTATATATTTTCTAGATCTTAGTAATATTTTTATTTTCTTTTTTAATTTAGTTTTAGAATTTATTATAGGTCTCTTTTTTAAAAGTAACCTTATTATCTAAGTTAATTATTATTAAAGCTTCTTTAAGTTTTTTAGCTAGGTTTTTAATTAGTTATTTAGAAGAAATAGAGCTCTTTAGAGTAGATAATTTAGTAGAAGTATAAGAAGATATTTTATACTATTAGTAGGTATTAATAGTTAACTTACTAAATAGAAGCAATTAAAATGTTATAGTTAGCTATCTAATAGTTAGATTTACTAATAGAAGTTAGAGATTAACATTTTAAAACAGTATACTTAAATTATAAGTTAGTAGTAAGAGGCTAAAGTAATTAATTTTAGACTTAATAAGTATTTATAGTAAAAGTAAACTAAATATATCTAAAAATAAATATAAAGTTAGTTACTAAAGAGCTATAGAAGTCTAACTATAAGTTTAGTTTAAAATTATACTATATATCAGTCTAGTTCTAAATATATTCTTTTATACTTTAAATCGTTTTAAATTATTCTAATCTTAAATAATCGTTTAACTTTTAAATTATATTAGATTATTTTAATCTAGAATAATTATTATTTTATTATTATATAACTTATATTATAGTTCTTCTATTTCTAACTAGATCCTTATTATTCCTATAATCCTATAAGTATAAATGTCTTATCTTAGCTGCTTAACGTCTAAGTAGATTAGTTATCTATTATTCTTACTTATAGGTTATAACATTATATTATATAGTATATATAAATAGTTTTTCTAAATAAAGTTATAAACTATAAGATTAGTAGAGTAAAGTTAGGCTTAGAGGGTTTATATAAAAACTTAAGTTATTTTAGATAACCTATTTGAGGTATTTATAAGTTTAAGTTATATTATAGAACGAATTATAGAGTTAACTATATATTAGATCTATTACTATATATACTAAAGACTTTTAGAAGCTTTAGTATACTTAGTAGTAGTAATTTTATAATTATAGATCTAACTAGAATACTTTTTATATATATTAGTAGTAGTAATAAATAATAAAAGTAATAGCTTTAAGTTATTAAGTATACTAGAAGTAGTAGTTTTAATATAGTATATTTAGTACTAAAATACCTATATATTATAGTTAGCTTTATATTATAACTAGAGGTTTATTTAATATATATAAGTAACTTTATTAAGTATAAGAGGTTATTAGTACGTTTAAAAAGGTATATTAAGCGTACTTAGTATAGGATTAATATATTCTTAGATTTTATAGTACTAGTTATACTATTATAGCTATAAGACCTATATAAGCTAGTTTTATAGTAATATAAGTATTATAGTTATTAGTAAAGTAGTTAAATTTATTATAAAGGGGTAAAATAAGCGATTATATGTATTATTTATATAGTAAAAGGGGTTATAAAGGTATTATTAAAGAGCTAAGCTTATAACTATAGCAAATAACGCAGGTAGAAGGGTATAGTGAACGAACGTATATCTGTAGATGTCTATGGGAAAAGGAGGGCAGCAGGGATTACAAGGGCAGGGGTTATATATACCCCTGCGAAGACCCCTGCCACACGTGTCTTTGCGACACGAGAAAAGGCATGTTTGGGCTCGGTCATATCGGGATCGCGCCAGGGGATATGGTAACCCTGGTGTGGGGGGAGTTGGATCACCGATCGTCCTACGACCTCGAGCTGAAGGAGGATACTACTTCAAAGGCGATTCCTATGTCGATGGCATCATGCAAGGGGAGTTTCTCAAAACGCAGCCTCGGGAGCAAGAGCTGATCATTCACTGAGACGAGGTACCCGTGCAGTAGTGTCAGCTCGGATGATGTTTTTTAGCGGAGGCTGACTATCTGGATGTTGTCACCAGAGGTACGAAGCTTGCTAGCTTCCAATCAAAAATATTCAGGCAGACGTACACAGACGGCAAGGAACATCGAGCGTCATCTCAGACCCATCACGTTGGCCTCGGCGACGAGACCGACGTGGACGGGGATGCGGAGACAACCCACCGATCATGGTCGGAGCGACGGAAGCCTCCGCGGGCCGAGTGCACCTTGTAACGGCCGAACTTGATCGGTGGCTGGATAATTGCTGGCCGATGGATGCTGTAGTTTGCCAGCCCAGTTGATGTGGTTGGGCAGTGGGGCTTTGTGATGAGCTTCCGGCAGTGTCGGTTGCTCCAACTTTGATGCCCAAGATCGCGTCGTTTTGCGGTCTGAGAGGTTGGCGATTATCCTGGTTTTGAGTTTCCATGTTCTTGGGAATCGAGGTCTGATTTGGTGGATTATGGCGAATAGGAACAGCTGGGTGTTGCTGGGCAGCATAGAAGACCTTAGCCCAGCCAGCGAGATCGCCTTCTGGTCACGCGCTGGTCAACAGATCCAAAGAGCGGCAGGCTCCCCGTGAATCTGGCCAGAATTGCCGAGGGTTTGATTGACACACGAATACCTATCGCGAGCATCTTTTTCGGTCATCAGTGATGCCGCTTTCCTTTCGTAGGGCTGGCATGCCATCTCTGCCAAGACTTGTAGAGCTGCGGGTTGATGGCTTGGCAAGACGATCAATTATCCGGACGGAGGAGTCGAGCCGTCTGGAAGTTCTCGTGTCGGCCAAGGCGTCGGCATAGTGCCCCAAGATGTTTCGAAGAGAATTTTTGATTGCTGAAACTTCCACCGGTACTGGGCGAGTCACGTTCTTGATACTGTTGAGGTCGGTCAAAACGCCGAGACATTCGGGAGCGGCTCCAACGTCCCGCGGCGGGCAAGAGCCGTGGAGGGCCGATCCCGGGCCCCGCACGAGCCTTACGGAATGTCGCCTTGTTTCTTGTAGATCCGTCCTGTGCGCGAAACAGGATCCGCTGATCATCAAACTTTTGGTAATTGGAGATGTTGATGACCAAAACAGCCTGGAGAGTGATGTTGGTCGCGGTATCCACCGACAGCGGATGGAATCTTGTGATTTCCCAACTAATATCTGCTCCGACTTGTTTGGCAGGTGAAATGTCGAGTCGCTGGACCGAGCGTCTGACTACAGGCATCTAGAATGCCCCTCAGCAAGGATGCCTTCAACAACTCGTGTTCTCAGCAGCAGTGATACAAGTCCGTACGCGAACCCATCTGCATGGTAAGCCCCGGGCTGCTGACAGCGTCCCCGAGGCTTGCATCGAGAGGCTGTTAATGTGCAGCTCGCGCCGCAGAGGCTATGCCAACAAGCTTGACAGACGGAGGTTAGACCAGCGTTGAGGCGTTCTGCCATTCCGCCGTGTTAACCGTGCTGAGATGGCTTACTGCAGACGGTAGTGCGACCTATTTTCATCCGAGGGGCTGGAGGAATCCCGCAAATCAGATCTGGAAATGCGGATAGTCGTATTTCACCGTGCCCTCGAAGGCCTCCAATTCGCGAAAGGCCATCACACCGAACAACTCTGGTACAGGCGATGTTGACAGAGGTTGCCATTTGGTCGAGGCCCGTGACGGTTTCCCGTCGCGGAACTGGACAGACGGCGGGCAGATCCCTTGGAGAGTGGTCGTCGGATCCCAGCGATCTGAAAGAATGGGGAAGCGCCGGTAAGAGATCCGTCTGGCATGCATGGCAGGCAGATGCAGGCCGAGGAACGTGACACAGTTGGTGCAGGTGAAAGGGTCCCTTGAATCGGTCGTGGCCAACGCATGGCGCGTGCAGCTGGAGTTGACTCGCTTGCTTGTTTGCTTGCTGGGTCAATGGAGGTGGAGGGGCTCAGTCGGCAGCCAATGATTGACAGGTGGCAATGAATGTCAGGTTGAGGGATGATGGACGTCGGGCTTGGTGGTGGGGTCGATTGGGCACACTCAGCTGAAGCAATTCAGCCAGAGGTGCATCATCCCAGCAGCGGCGAGTGTTCAATGAGCCAAGTGGGCTGCTCCTGGGATGAGCTCAGCTGCGTCGTGCTCCTCTTCCATCATCCACACCCATCGTGTTGAAGTTCTTCATCTCAAACCACGGATAAGACAACAACGCGGGACAAACGTGGTGATGGAGTCGAGTCGAGTGTTGCTGGAATGGATTGTTGACCTTGGCGCAAGGCTTGTTTCCGTTGCCACGGCGAGGAGGAGGGCGATGGAGGGCGAGGCAGCAGGGGTCTAAATCGGACTTGGTTGTCGCACGTCGAAGCGACACGGACCTATCAGCCGTTGCAGAGAGGCACATTCCTGGCTGGTCTTGACATCACCGGCCGGGATGCTTGATGCGACGTTGTCGAGCGCTGCCCTCTCTGAATCCGAACCTTGCAACCAACTGAACAGAGTATGGACGACGTATGCACCCACACAGATGCAAAAGGCCACTGACTGCTGTTGAATGCGGATTGATGTGTGTCGCATCGTATCAGAGTTCAGAGTTGGGGGAACCCCATGTGCGATGACAGCCAAAGAGGTGATGGCGTTGGTGGCTTGAGCAAAACAGGCGTCGCAAGGAGAAACGGGGCGACGTCGTCTGGTGGCCGAGTCCATAATTTTCGAGAAAATTGCGAAACAAACATGGCGACTACACAGGACGGACTGCAGCTCTTGCCAGTGCCAGTGCCAGTGCCAGTGCCAGTGCCAGTGCCAGTGCCAGTGCCAGTGCCAGTGCCAGTGCCAGTGCCAGTGCCAGTGCCAGTGCCAGTGCCAGTGCCAGTGCCAGTGCCAGTGCCAGTGCCAGTGCCAGTGCCAGTGCCAGTTCCAGTTCCAGTTCCAGTTCGAGCACGAGTGCTGCGTACGGCCAGCAAAAGTCTGTCGAGGCGAAGAAAGAAGGACGAGCGAGAACCAAGGCCTGTGTTCGAGACCGCGGCTGGGATCAAGCCTGCCGGGGATGGCGGTGTTGGTGCGGCACAAGCAGCGTGTTCGCATTCCCTCGTTCCCTGGACGGAAACTGGTGGGATGGTCCGACCAAAGACGGAAAGATGTGGTGTGCATGTCGTTGCCTTATGCGCATGGCAAGGCTTGTGAAGGTTTGTCTGTCAATCCAATGCAGTGTTGCGACGACGGTGTCTGTCCGCGATATGCATCCTTACCTCACTGGAGGTGTTGAGGGGGACAAAGTGCCATACCTTGGGTTTGCTCCCTAAGGTATCAGGATGTGATCCATCTCAGTTATCTGTACCTACCTACCTACCTACCTACCTACCTGGTGTCTACCAACAAGTGAAGGCAGTGGCAGTTCATTTTATTTTTACACGGGTGCATCGCAGCAACTGCACCGGGGAAGGCTACCTAAGGAAAAAAGAACGACGACAGTGACGGGACTGGATGCAGAACACTGACACAGGTGGCAGGAAAGCCCCTGGGCTCCACTGCATCTCTTTCGAAGAACAGGGTGCGTCCCGCGCTGCGGGAAGGCGCTAACCAGACACAGTGAGCCCCCCCCCCCCCCCCCCCCCCCCCCCAACCCCCACCCCAGCAAAGTCCACCCACACAGTCGTTTGTGTCCAATCAGCACCGCCAAATGGCCGGGCTTCTAGACCAGCACCACCCTGTCCGTCGTGTTCTTTTCCATCCCAAATCCCAGCCTGCAGTTCCATCCAAGTCCAGTCCAGCCCAGCTCAGCGCACGTTTGTCTGGCTGTTGCCGCCGCTGCTGCCCTGGTGTTTTGCGCTTTCCCATACGAATGTCCCACTGTCCACCCAGCCATCGAGTCTGTTTGTGCAATTTCATGTCTTGGGTCTGTCACTTTCTTTTCTTCTCCCCGTTACCTACGCTCTGTCTCTCTTATCAGCTGAGCTCCCGCCGCTCCGTCACCTGCCTGATTTCTCAGAGAGGTGTTCTTGCCTGCAGCGACACAACCGTGCCTTGTCCGCCTGCACTCCGACTGAACTCGAGCCTGTCTGCGGTGTTCTGCATGTGTATTCTTTGCTCCTGCACATGTCCTAGAACAACATAGCTTCGCTTTCTCTGATCTCGACCTAACGAATTCACGACCTTTTTTTACGAACGAACCTCCTCAGCTCTTCATGCAAGCGGGCTGACGCAAGCTGTTGTGGCGAAGACAAGCTCCCGCTGTAATAAACACCACCCGAACCCTACCTCCTCCCACTGCGCGAACCCTTCTTACTCGACGGATCTCGACACAGCCTCCTTCGAGCCCCCCGACCTCACCAATTCCCACAAGTCTCCGCGAAAAAGAGGCTCCCCGTCACAGAGGTCTTGTTCTTTAGACTCCTGTTCCGATCATACCGATCACAGCACCCTCGGCTTCTGTTGCACCCCTGCACGCCTCCGTGCCATATCGGCTCGACGCCCAAAACCCACCCGCTCCCCGCCGCTGTTGAAGCTTTGCCAAGATTGTTGACAATCGCTTTTTCCGACTGTTGACGCCGCCTACCTACCTTTTCTCGCCAACGCTTCACCCGTACCATCACTCCGTCCCATTCGACTACGAGTATCCTATGACGATTGTCCTCCCTGTATTGTTCAGAAAGCTCGCCTCCGACCCTCGCCCATTGTAACGAAATTAAGCGAATGACCACGAATCTCGAGTAACGAAAGCCCCTCCAAATACATCACCCCGGCGACCACGTCGCCGGCGTTGCACACGCCGCCATGGAACAATCAGGAGAACTGCTTGTGGCAGCCCACGAAATATACGCCCGAATGGGCTCCTCCTCATCAGATACCTCAACGCGACCAGCCTCGTACAAAGCTATCGGTATCTCTCTGGCCGTCGCATCTGGCGCATTCATCGGATGCTCCTTCGTTATCAAGAAGGTCGGTCTGTTGAAGGCCAACGAGAAGTACAATGAGGCCCCTGGCGAGGGCTACGGTTATCTGAAGAATGCATGGTGGTGGACCGGCATGACTTTGATGATTGTGGGAGAAATCTGCAATTTCGTCGCATACGCCTTTACCGATGCCATCCTCGTCACTCCTCTCGGTGCCCTGTCCGTCGTCCTAACTGCAGTCCTCTCGGCCATCTTCCTGAAGGAACGTTTGAGCATGGTGGGAAAGGTGGCTTGCTTCCTCTGCATCGTAGGATCCGTCGTCATTGTCATGAACGCCCCCGAGAACTCAGCCGTCGCCAATATCCAGCAGATGCAGAGCTACGTCATTCATCCCGCCTTTCTGAGTTACGCAGGTGTCATCATTATAGGTTCTGTCGCAACTGCTCTCTATGCCGGCCCAAGATGGGGTAAGAAGAACATGTTGGTCTACATCTCCATCTGCAGTTGGGTCGGAGGCTTGAGTGTCGTTGCTACGCAAGGTCTCGGAGCCGCAATCGTGGCCCAGGCCGGAGGTCAGTCCCAGTTCAACCAGTGGTTTCTTTACGTGCTGCTCGTCTTCGTCATTGCGACTCTTTTGACTGAGATCATCTATCTGAATGTAAGCTTTCCGTACTGGTCTCTCAATCGCTCGAGCTGACTCCAAATTTAGAAAGCACTCAATCTTTTCAATGCTGCCCTGGTCACTCCCACATACTACGTTTACTTCACCAGCACGACCATTATCACTTCGGCTGTCCTCTTCAGAGGTTTCAAGGGCACGCCAACGGCCATCATCACTGTCGTCAACGGCTTTCTGACCATTTGCTCCGGTGTCGTCTTGCTGCAACTCTCAAAATCGGCCAAGGATGTCCCCGACACGGCGGTCTTTTCCGGAGACCTTAACCAAATTCAGACCATCGCCGAGCAGGAGCAGCCCGAGACCGAGCCCAAGGCAGACGCCATCCGTGGAGCCGCCGCCATCGTGCGCCGCTTGTCCTCGGCCAGACAGAAGATGGAAGAGGAGGAGTTCAAGCGGTTGCACGAAGAGAAGTTGCGCGAGTCTCTGGAGCCTGTCAGTGAGGATGGTCAGCCGATGTACGAATGGGACGGATTGAGAAGACGCCGGACGATGACTTTGGGAAGCCGAAGCACGCGTGGCACTCTCACCTCACCGTTCCCTCTCCCGCATTCTGGCGTTCCTTCTGGTGTGCCCTCTGGTGTTCCTCGTACGCCCACGGTTATTCCCAGCTCCCCGCAAGCCCACCCGCCCCTCGGCATGTCTCACTTCCCGACCGAAGAAGAATTGGCCGAACATGATCGTCCCTCATCCCCCGGCATGCTCTCGAGCATTGCAGGCACAATCCGAGAGCGAGCGCGAAGCGTTCTGTCACCGAACCAGCCCAGCTTCACCCAGGATCCGAAGGTTCAGAGCCCGATGCATCCCGTTCCGTTGACCGAGATTGCTGTCGCCACCCTCAAGTCGGACGACGATCACTCTCCGTACTACGGCAGAAGCAGGGAGCACGTTTATGGACTTCCGGTTGGACAGCAGCACGGAGATATGGATTACGCCGGTGCCGCAGGTGTTTACGATCAACGCGCTGTATCGCGAGGTAGCGCCTTCAGCGGCGCGAGCTCTCACTTGGCCCCGACCCCGCCGCCGCACTCAGCAAAGAGACAATTTTCCTTCTCAAACGTGTTCAAGAGGCATCACAACGACTCTCCACATGCACATGCACACGCACATGAAGAGGAGGCGCATCGACCCACCAGCCGGTATGGTCTAGGATCGCGAGGTTACTCCAGTCCACAGGTTAAGAATGCGACTGAAGAGGAGCGACTTGGTCTTGTGAAGGGTGATTCCCGCTCGATGCCCGCTCTCCAGCACTACGACGATGAGGAAGAGGAGGAACATGCGTACATTGATGAGGACAAGGTGCGCGCTATCGACTCGAGCCCCCCACAAGCCTCGAGATACGGGCGCGGTATCACAACGCCACCAAGAAGAGGCAGCGATCCAAGGGATCGTGACTATGAGTCGGAGGCACCCACACCTCCCCCACACCGGCCCCAGCCCGGTGGTAACAGGTTCTTATAAGCACATGAGTAGCATGATTTTGAATCGATTCGATGCCAGCGACGCCATAGTGGGGCAGGCTTCTAGTTGTCTGGCCCGGCGTTTATCACGACTGTAAGAATAATGGATCAGTAGGTACATATCAGCATTATGGGAGGCCATGGCCTCATCAGGTAGATGAGACGTTGCAGGTGTACATTAGATGGGGGAGAACGGGCCCATAGCCTGCAACTGGGCCGCAGTTGGACACCTGCAATTATACACAACACAAATACAAGTACGTGACACAAATCATATCAACCTTCTTCATCGTGAGCGAACTGTGTTAGCATGTGGGCACACGTAGGCAAGGAGCTTCGGTTTCGGTCAAATTAACGCGTCAAGACTGCGATTGACGGCCTGGAGAAGGGCCAAGCTACTCAATCAGAAAAGTGAATATCAGTTGACCTGACTCGAGAAGTTTCTGGCCGTGATGACGGCGATGCCTCATGCTTTCTCTGATGGGGTTTTATCTAAGGAAGCATCTTTCTGGATTCATCAGTAGAAGGAGGTTATCCTCCTCGTCCATCTTCCCTGATCACCTTTCTCTACAACTGCCCAGATACCGCTCTCTCTCTCTCTCTCTTTTTTTTTTCTTTTTTTCTTTTTTCTATCTCCCTCCATCTTCAAACTCTTGAAGGGGAAGGAGTTGTCTCTCGCGCACCTTCCTCCCACAAGTCCATCCCACAACAACAAGAAAATCTCTGATAGACCGCCTTGCCTTTGTTGACCGGACCCGACCTCGCTTAACCACCACCCTCACTTTCACCACACCAGACTTCACCTCAACTCTGGAAGGAGCTGATATTGAAAACTTTTCTCGCTTAAGGGTCGTCGCTCTTGCCTTCCAAAGTCGATCAAGACCGCGCTAGCCTCTCACCTTTCACCTTTTCTTCGACCACCCACCACCACCCACAAGACCTCTCTCTCCCTCTCCCACACAAGACCTTTCTCTCCCTCTCTCTTCCACACAACAAAAACCCTTTCACTTCCACACCTTTCACAAATCCCTTCCACAAACAACTCTTCCAGGATCCAGGCACCTCAAACCTGAATCCCTTCACTTCCATCCTTCACTCAAAGACTATCACCATCTTCCTTTTCTGCGCATCTCGCGATCCCCTCTGTTCACCCATCACCTTGTCAACAATGGTGGCCTTCAACATCTCGCCTAAGGGCCAGAGAGGCACCCTGAAGACCCTTCTTCTTGGTACCATCACTCTCTGTGGTGCCGTCGCTGGTGCTGGTACAAACACTGGCAACACTCAGCGCGGTGGCGTCATGTCTGTCAATGACTTCACCAACGGCGAGCTCGACCTCAATGAGTTCATCGCTGGCCAGGTCATGGCTGGCAACCGCAAGGTTCCTGCCGAGTTCGCTGGTGTTGACCTCAACCTCACTCACCACATCGAGCCTGCCAACAACAAGAGTGTCGACAAGGTTGACTGGAACAACCCTCCCATGTGGGCTATTCGTCCCGAGGATCGTGCTGCCTTCCTTGCTGGTGGCCCTTCTGCCCTTTCTCTTCCGAAGCGTCCTAACCATGAGGGTGACATCACTCCCCCCTGCGAGGACAATCAGTCTCACAAGCTTTACTACACTTACTACGAGATCGACTGCCCCGCCAAGCTTCACACTGATGGCAAGCGCATCGCCACCAGCTCCTCCGGCACTTGCGAGAAGTGGAATGAGTTCAACGACCATCTCGAGTGTGCCAGCTTCTGCCAGGCCGAAACCACCTTCGAGTGGGCTGAGGAGAGACCTTTCCCTCACTCTGACTGCCACTACCCCATCGCCTGCGGCATCTCCGACAGCGACTCGACCTCCTACGGCTGGGGTATCAGTCTCAAGCCCAAGCTGTCCTGGATGAAGGCGCTCAAGTTCGGCGTCTCCGGCGGCTACGACCAGAGCCAGTCCACGTCCACCGGTCGTAAGTTTGACATCGAGCTGAACGAGGAGAAGAAGTGCGGCTACTTCACCTGGGTCCCCATCAAGAAGACGGTCTGGTAAGTGTTCAAACTCCCCATTGGAGATTCTCCCAGCGGTGTGCTAACATTTCGGTTCAGTGGTGTCTTGTCCGAGTCCAAGCCCGGCCTCCAGACCAAGTGGGTTATGACTGATGACGGCTACCTCGAGGTCGGCTACTGCGACGTTTCCGAGGGCCCTGGCACCGAGAAGGATCCCGAGGCTGTCACCGACGGCAACTACTGCACCAGCATGCCCTGGTACATCCAGACCCCCTCCAAGAAGATGGTCCCCGACGGCACCGTCCTCTTCGTCTACACGGACTGCAACGACCGCTCCCCCCTCCCCATGGAGCAGCAAGACCCGATCTACGCCAAGTCTGGCGTCGCCCTGCACAGCCTGACCGTCCGCGCCCTGCACGACTCTTGGATCAAGAACTTCTGCCGCTTCGAGAAGAACATCCCCTGGTTCGACCCCGCGACCGGCAAGACGGACAAGTACAAGACGCTCTACCTGCTCGGCACCGGCTTCTCCGACAATCAGATCGGCGGCGAGGACGGCAAGGGCCTCATCGAGAAGATCACCGCCTGCGCCAAGGGTGATATCAAGGAGGTCGCCTTCGGCTGGATCGACTTCGGCCACCCCGATGACGACAACGAGCTCCGCGGCGCCTACTGGTCTCTCCGCGCCCGCATGCCCAAGACCATGGACGGCGGCTGCGTCGGCGACGTCCTCATGGACATTGGCGGCACCACTGTCGACCGCTGTGGTGACGGCAGCTAGACGTCTCGCCTTGGATGTCTACTCACGCCTTCCTTTGGGAACGCAATCAAAATTGGTGGTATGGAATGGATGAATCATGGATCATGGAAGCACTCTTCTCGGAGGTCTTTTTGAGTTTTGGCAACAATCAGGTAGCTAGACAAACTCTGCGATAGACACGAGAGATACGGAATCAGACTAAAAGTTCTACAAATGTTTTCATCGTGCCAGTGCCTTGTGAAGTGTGATATGCGTTCTCCAACCCGTCTCACCGACCAGCCTTTGTCGCTGACCCTGTCCTCCGTACCTCTGTCATTGCGGTCACGTTTCCTGCGTGAAATAAATCGAAGCCCGAATTTATCCGCGCTCCTAGGACACGATTCCACGAGAAGTCCGCGCCGCCTCCTCACGCCTCTGAGGCGCAGTACGAATTCCCCCCTGCCCAGCCGGGCCAGTCCGCTCCCACGGAATAGACCAAAACTTGATCTCGACGACGCCCAGGATGAGCCGCAGACACCCAGCCCAACAACATACCGCATTCATCGGGGCATTTCCGAACAAGAGAACGAACACCTCATCGAGCTGTCTCGCCCCAGACGAACCACGTGTTCGGTTGCCTCGGGTTCGCACCTCAATCCCATCACGAACCCGACCGAAAAGCTTCTCCTCATCCCTTGGTTACTTTCGGCATGGAACCGCCGCCGATAAAACCGCAAACCAGCACCCGCGTAGGCACACATAAAGAAGCTTGGGGCCCGAAAACAGCGAGCTGGCAGCTTTCTGGCTTGTGATCAGGCACCGAAGCTATGGCTCCCCCTCCCTTCCCGCGCGTAAGGCAGGCACACGGACGGGGTTCGGCGGGCGCTGTTTGCCGATGAAGCAAATCATCTGGAGACGTAGACCATCAGAGTTCGGGCCAGGGCCAACTTTGGACGTCGCATCTGTGTCGATGATTGGTGCGTACGGTGTAGAGATGGGCTCTACCAGATTGGGAGGTCGTACTGCGCAGGGTTGATAAACCTCGTCTCATCTCTTTTGCGCAAAGTCAAGATAGATTGCGAGTCCCTGTCGTGGATGCGAAACCGAGATGGGTACTGCATAAATAAGCTACGATCCCGCCAGTAACTTACACGGCCCCCCGAACCAAGTTGCCTTGTCTGTAGCTTCAATTGCTAGAAGGACTCAAAGCTGACCAGACCAAACACAATGGCCCTCGACACCCTCCCGGTCCTCGTGGTCATCGGCGGCGGCGGCATCGGCCTCGCAACCGCCCTCCGCCTCGGGCCCGGCCACCACATCCTCCTTGCCTCGCGCTCCGCGTCCACCCTCGCCAGCGCCTCCGAGGCCCTCAAACAGGCCGGTCACAAGTTCACCACGCAGCAGGTCGACGTGACCTCCTACGCGTCCGTCCGCGCCGTCGCCAAGGCCGCGGCGTCCCTCGGCGGCGCCATCGCCGCCGTCGTGCTGACCTCCGCCATCTCGCCGTCCATGGGCGACGCCGCCAAGATCTACGAGGTCGACGTGCTCGGCACGGCGAACGTGATCGCCGCGTTTGGCACGGAGGTCGAGATGCCAAGGGGCAGTAGCCTGGTCTGCGTGGGGAGTATGGCGCAGTACATGGGCCCGCCGATGTCCGACGCGCTGGAGCGGCATCTCGCGCTGGCGCCGCTGGGGGAGCTGTTGAAGAATGACGAGATGTGGGAGACGGGACGGGCGTACGAGAGGGCTGCGTATTGCATCGCGAAGAAGGCGAACGTGTTGAGGGTGGCGGCAGCGGCGGCGAGTAAGGAGTACGCGGGGAGGGGGGTGCGGGTGAATTGCGTGAGCCCCGGGTGTACGGAGACGAAGATGTTGAGGGAGGAGATGGCGGGCGGGAGTGGGGAGGGGATCAGGGCGATGATTGAGGGGTTGCCGGTGCCGAGGGCGGGGACGGCGGAGGAGATGGCGGAGGCGATTGCGTTTGTTGTTGGTTGTGGGTATATCAATGGTGTTGATATCCTCATTGATGGCGGGTGTATGGCGGCGCAGAGATGGGGGTCGTTGGTTGTTAGTGGTGAGAGTGAGACTTAGACCGGACTGGTGCTTCATGAAACAGATCTGAAGAGATACAAAGGGCTGTAGAAATGGCCGGGTTTGCTTGGTGCAATGTACTAAGCGGTTGAAGTGTCCTTCAATGGAGATTCTTCCGCCTTGCTGGAACTGAACACAGCCAACTGACCGTCTCTCTCCTTGAACATCCATGCTAAGACAAAAAGCCCTACTTCTCTGTCTCCAGACTTACGGTCTTGACCCCTGCGTTCGCGTCGTCAGGCTCGCCAGCCATGTCCTCCTTCACAGCTTCTTTCTGCTGCTTCTTTTCCTCCCACTTGAATCCGAAATGGATTCCGATGAAGATCACCACAGCCACAAGTGCAAACGCGAGATACAACTTTGATCCAATGCGCCAATTGGGAGCCTCCGAAGCCGGGAACGCGGCAATGGGGATGAAGGCGCTCATGATGTAAGCAAGGACGGTGCCGCTGGCGAACAGGACGGTGCGGACCTCAGGTTCGTGCTGAAGTTGCGCCGATCCCCAAGAGCATAGAAGCATGGTGGAAACACTATGCAACATGTCAGGTGATGGATATGACTGAAGATAGGGGTGGTCTTGACGTACGCTCCGATGTAGTTCATGTACCAGCCGGCCATGTAAGCCCCTTCGTTCTTTGGCCGGACGATGAGGATCACCTGAGAGGCAATATTGATGGCCTACACTGCGTCAGCTTCCAAGTCATCTCCTCGTATCAGGAAGGGATATGTTACTGAATGAAGTAGCAAGAATGGTAGGTGGACGCCAGAGTAACCGCTGAAGCCACTGAAGAGGAGCTCCGAGATGAGCTGCAGACCTTGGCCTGCTATCGGTAGATAATTGAGCATAGCCACAGAGCTACGTGACTTGTCAGCCTGGACTTAAAGGGCGAATGGGATGATTCTGAACACACTATTTGACAGTTCCGTCCGAGTTCTTCAAAGACTTGAGCCACAGGTTGAAGTAGCTGGCGGGCGTGAAGTTGCCACCGACAGGCCATGCAACTAAGATGAATGTCAGATCTGCACTCGAGAACGTAGGTCTACTCATGGGAAATACCATGAGTCGGCACAGTACGTACTCGCAATAGCCCACAGCTGCCAGAATGTGAAGCATCGGAGGAATGACTTCACAGTGATACCAATCTGCGGCTTACGTCCAACCCGGCGGCCGCGCGCGACTGCTATCTCAATATGACGGTCCGTCATGTAGAATTTTGAAAGCGGATTGGGACGTTCGGGCTGCGATTGAGTTAGCCATGGTGCTGAAAAGATTGCGTTGGAGAGACCGACGTAGCCGGGGAGGATGAAGAAGGCTGCGAGCGCCACGACGATGGTACAAGCACCCTGTAATATTGGTCAGCCTCAAGAACTAGTAATCGTGGCACTATGCATCTCTCACGTTGATGATGAAAGCCCACCGCCAGCCTGACCTCCGAGCCACGCCCTCAAAGTTGGTAGACAGCGCGCCCTGCATCGCACCGGACAGCATGGCGCCCGCGGGCTGGGCGATGTTGTAGAGACTCATGCGCAGAGCTACTTCGTGGGGCATGTACCACTGGCTGATGAGTGTGAAGTATCCTGGCCAGGCGGTCCCTTCAAATAGGCCGATGAGGAAGCGGAGGCCATAAACCTGGCAAGCGTCAGTGGTATGCCCGGCTAGGTGATTTAGGAGGCGACATTACCTGTTTGGAACTCGTGACCACCGACAAGCAGCATGTTAGCACGCCCCAAATAAGCTACTTTTCGTTAGTACTGGCCCTTGAGAGAGAGAGAGCAGCAATTCAAACCTCGCAAGCTGGAAGCCACTTTGATGGGCCAAAGTGGGAGATGATGATGCATGAAGGATAAAGCATGATCATGTATCCGATACTAAGTAAAATCATCAGTTCTCTGGGCTCCAATACAGTGTCTGGGAGTCAAACTCACTTGAAAAATGTGGTAAAGTAATTCAACTCATTGCCAAACAGGCTGAGATCCTCCTTCATGCCAGACACGTATGCATTGCTCTAAGTTGCGGGTTAGCTGTCAAGCACCATGGCACATTGGTTTCGAGCTCACAATGTTTGTTTGGTCGATGTACTTGAACATGTAGCCCAGGAATCCTATGGTGAGGAAGAACAGGTCAAGGCGCCCTACTGATGTCAGTCAACCCGTGCGTGGGCCGATGTGCACAAAGGACCCGTCTTACAAACAAAAGCCCGTTCCTCCTTGGGGTCGATGTAGTCTTTTGGCTCGCTCTCTACAGGCGTGATGCCGCCATCAGACCCTGAAGATTGGCCGATGGCTGTCGCATCCCCGGCACCAACATCGTTGGCGGCGACTTGTATGTTCAAATTATTCGGAACGCCCATGTTCACTGTTGGTGGATTAGGATGTTTGACGACCTGCAAGACATGCACTTTCCCATGTGGCACAGATGGAAAATGAGAAGGGTGGTGATCTTTATCATATACAACATCTCTCGCCACCATCTTTGAACTGCTTTCCTGGCGGCGGACGTCACCCGAAAATCCTCCAAGATGGTATCAAAATGCAAGACGAAGACGTGCTTGGCGATAAGTTCCGCGTCGGTGGACCCATTCCTTCGCCCGCCGGCCCGCGGTTTGTGTTGGCTCCTGTACGCAACAAACATGGAAGCTCCCGTGCCGGACTTCCGTTCGTCGGGAACTCTCCGCAGTTGGTTGCTGAACCGGGCTAGACATCGCGGGCTGGCTGCCACGGCTTTTGGCAATGGACGGTGCGACATTGACTGGGGAGAAGACGCAATCCACCCGACATGAAAGAGCAGCCCCCACACTACGCGCCAGCAGCTGGAATATTGCGCAACTCCATGACTCTGCGTTTGTCGGGTCTGGTCCGACGGCTTTCCCTTTCTTAAAGAGGCTGGCTGGCCGACGTTCATTCCAGAGCTCGTCCACATGTCATGGTGTTTGCATCAACCAGAATCACTACCAGAATCACTTTCAATTATTTCCTCAACTAGCACGGTGCAGAATGATGGTCCATTGGCCGATGGTTTTGAACATTCTGTTATTTTGCATCTACAAGCGATCACTTCGTTGACTTGCTGTTCGAACGCCTACTACACGAGGCTTACAGACGACCTAAAAGCTGACTCCGGTTGGTTACTTGTAATGCCTGGTCCCTAGAAATTGTGCTTATGGACATGCTCAATAAAGAGGTCCTTTCGGCAATCACAACAAGCTACATCGACAGCGAAGCAGCTTTGTCGCCATCTGCAACAGCAAATGCTCGTGAAGTTGCGGTCCGCCTATAAACGGGTAGAAGATTTTCCTGGCGATGTTTGAATCAAGAGGTCATTCGCGTGGTAAGTTGAAGGTAAATATGTGACAGATTCAGTCATTTGATGTTTCGTTATGAGTGAGCAGCAGAAGCATCAGAAGTCTTTGATGATGAAAGGTAGAGTGCCTGGTCGTTTTGACTACACATCGAGGTAAAAGATGACATATTCGCCATCCATGGATCTTTGTTCTGTTGGTGAGTGCAAGTTCGAAAACCAGCCAGCCTTCTGAAGCTGCTTCGGTTCATGTTTCATCTTACATTAAGTGGGAGGGAAAGACCTTGAAAAAATTACGAAGAAGTTCCATGCTGCATTGTCTCTGTTCTTTTCTCGCTTATTACAAAACTTGGTCCTCGAAAAACGCTTTACCGCTGTTGTCCAGTCTCGCCCAAACTCACAATGTGTCCATGGTACCCATTGTCGTCTCAAAGAGATGACTGCACTGCTTAACAAAGTCTCCTGTTGCCAGCCTCCCAAACAAGTACCATTCAAATCATGTGACGCATCTCAACTCATTATCGTACAATATGCATATGCGACCTGATTTTCCTGTACCGCCGAGCTGTCCAGAACAGGGCGGCAAGAGCCATGAACTCGAGAAGAGGTATGAGAGGGAATCCGACCCACCGCAGCTGTGAAAACGATCCGTTCCAAGAATTTCCTATCTTTACTCCAAGATTTACAAACGGCTGGCTGCTTTGGGATGGCTGCAGGTACATGAAGTGTTCATGATCACCTATGCAGTCTCCAACTGTAGTTGGCTTAAAGCCCTTGCTGACAAAGTTGTGCACCAGGCTACCCACATTGAGAGCAGTCTGCTCAGTGTCGTGCATCCTAATCAGGAAAGAGTCCTTTTCTGGATCCGCAGACTCCAAGTCGCTGAGGAGAGATTTAGAGTTCAGATCTCGCCCAGGGTCGTCGTGTGGGTCTTCCGAGTTGATGCCAGGGAATACAAGTCGTTGGCCGTCCAGAGTCAACTTTTCCACGCAGCCGTTTTGCATAGTACATTCTGGAGGCGCCCTCACGTACATGGGATGACGTCCGCTTGAGGAAGTTGATGAAACGAAGATTCTGCCTATCCTCTCGCGGGCTTCGGCCAGGGCATGTTTGGTCTCGTCGTAATTCGGAGAGCCACTGTTATATGACTCGGTTGTAAGTCCTATGAGATGCCCGTCCTCAACCAGTCTTCTCACTAATGACTCCCAGTAGCCGGAATGGTTTTCTTCTGTGAGCCATGACGAGGTATCAAGAAAGAACGTCGCGGTTGCATTGAACTGGGCGAACTCATGCAAGATGTAGTCTGTGTAGAAAGACGGCCCATCATCGAATGTGAAAGCGACAGTTCCTGGTATCTGGGAAGAGGTCAGCTACGATCCACGCCTGGAACAACTGGTCAACTGACTCTGCATTTGCGAATGACCTGCCCGTGTTTTGACACGAATGGGCGCTGTGTATCTCGCTTCGTTGTAGGAGACATTGTAGTTCCTTTGACGGCAAAGCACACAATGGCTTCCAATCCGGATCCGAAAGTTCTGCAGACAAGGATGGTACACTTAATGTACTGCAGGATGGAATAGACCCAGCCTACACGTGTAAACTCTAGTTTTAAACGCTATTACAGCCGTGCGGCACCATAGTCTCCGCGCGAGTACGATCAATGCGGCGTCCCATCGCTTAAAATAAGATTCATGCTTGGCAGTTCGTCCGGAAGTTTAATAGTTTACATAGTAATAGATAGCGCGTCTATCACGTTGCTTGTCAAGAATCTCATTGGCTCAAACCAATCAAGCTTACTGGATACCATCCCAGGGTGTCGATGTAACCCCCTCACTTCGGTGGCTGGACCTGGTCTTATTGAAGTCCAGAACTTGCCGTGTTCAGCTGGGCTCCTCACCGATAATTGCTTGGCTGTGACGAAAACGAGAATCCATGGAGGGCTGTGTTTACAACAGATTTACAAATCATGTGTTCAGGACTATCGCAATAACAGAGATGTGATAAATGCAAGTGCTCCTTTATTTAGCACAGGCGTGCACGTTAACCCAACCATTCACATGGCAGCAACTTGCTTCTTACAGCGGTTACAAGGGACATGAATCAGTTGCAGCAGGGTTCATTGCAGAACAGGGAACCTTTCTGTGGCGAATATTGCTGGCGTGATCGGCTTAGAGATAAAAACGCAGGACGGGCTGACAAGGATGGCGATAGTAGCAGCTGTAACCGCCGCAACCCTAACAAGGATGGCGATAGAAGCAGCTGTAACCGCCGCAATCCTAACAAGGATGACTCCAGCAACGAGGCGCGGGATAAATCTACTACATTCATTCTCACTACCGAGGATGACTTCTGAAACAAAGGAACAATCAGCTAATTAGTTTTTACATCACTGCAGACTTTTATCGAAATCTCAATCATATTGGATAAACCAGACTCTCCCATTTTCCCCAAGTGTGCTCTACTCTACATAGATATCATCTTGTCAACCAACTTTGGCTTCTTAGAGTGAAAAGCCCAAATACCGATGCCCAGCTCACAAAGAAGAAGTTGGCAACCGTAGAAAAGTAAAAGTACTGCATCTTCTTCCTCAACCGCGGATATGAACTCTCTGATTGATCCGATGTCGGTTGTTGAAGTCCACTTTGAGGTATCGAGTCATTTTCGTTTCTGCTGAGTGCATCGGCCAATAAGAGAGGGCTTGACCAGGTCGCAAAGACGACGAGACAACAGACATTCATGGTCGTGACCCACGGAGAGCGGAAGGCCCCCCAAACCCAAGAAAATGCCGCTTCCACGCAAGACAGGGTCGCGCAGGTTGCGCAGATGATCGTCAGCATCGGCGCAAAGTCCGGTTGTCGTGCATTTGCCACCCGCTTGCCGTGTTGCTTCTCCAAGTCGAGCGATGCGCCGGACTGACTCAGAGAAAGGAGGCCCAGCCGATTCAGAACGAGCCTCCTGGCGTCGGTGAAGGCGAGCTTGACCAGGCCAAGTATCCAGTAGGTGTAGTTGCTTCTTTCCCACCGAACGTACATCAGGAATGCCTTGCGCAAGGTATCGGGCGCGACTGTGTAGACAACCGCATTGCTCTGATACCAGAGTCGCCAGCCGTCACTCAAAAGATTCATCGTGAGCTGTACATCCTCTCCGTGCCGCAAAGGCTTTCCAAGGAATTTAGCATCCACCAGATCTTGAGCATGCGGCTGGGAAGCTTCCCTTCGGACAGCGGAAATGGCACCTGGTAGAATGGTGACGAAGCCGTATTTTGACTGTGCCGCCCGGTGAATGTTGCCGTTCTGCTCGAAAAGACAGTCCAGCGTCCGCGGGATGAAGCTCTTCCAGCCTTCAGAGTGAACGTTGAAGACGGAGAGATGGCCTGCGACTCCTCCAATATCGCTGTCGAGTACAAGAGGACTGATCAGATTTCGAAGTGCTTGCTTCTCGAGGATAGTGTCAGAGTCGAGAGTCACAATGACTTCGTTGGTCGCAGCTGTGAAGGCTGTGGCCATAGCCTGTCGCTTCCCACGGTTGATCTCATGCTGTATGGTGGTGCATCTCAGCAGTGGCTCCGAGCGAAGAGCTACTTGCGCGGAGTGTTGAATGTGGGACCAAGTGTCGTCTGATGAGCCGTCATCGACAACGATGATGTGAATCTTTTCCTTCGGGTAGTCCGAAGAAACAACAGAGGAGATCGAGTTTCTGACGAACTCAGACTCGTTGTACGCCGGTATGATGACGTTGATTGTAGGAAGACGGTGGTTATCTTTGATGCCCGGTATCGGCTCGTATTCAGTCCACCTGGTGATGATGAGAAGGAAGTTGAAGACGATGATGCATGAGCTGAATTGAAAGAAGGCCTCGTAAAAGCCAAATGAAGTTCTTGTTTGACTAGCAATGTACTGGAAAGTCAAGAAGGTGAGGACTGTCCCGAGAGCCACGAGACGGCCGACGGCTGTCCGAAAGCTATGGCCTGGCATCGTGATATTGGGTCTGTGGTAGAGGAGTCGCTTGCTTCGTGATCATCCCAAGTACTGCAACACGATCTTTATCTCCATTGGCTCCCTCTTCCCTTGCCTCTCCTATCATACAGCGCACAGCAGAAGGCTGTTAGTGTTCCAGACCCTGCCATTCGTGGATGCATCTGGAATTGATATTCTCGTGATGTGCCTCGGGTAATACCCAAACGAAACGCCACATCATGCGCTGGCGACTTACACCCCCAGAGCGGATGGAACGACATGAATCGCGGCACTCTTCACCGCTGGTCTTCTTTCCTAAACTGGCGACCGGTCTGGCTAGGGTCTTGCGTTGTTTTCTCTTGGAATTTACGGGACCTCGATATTCAAATGCGGGCAGGCCCGAATGTAACCTGCACACGTTAACAACTTAACTCTGAACTGGGGAACCCTGTCAGATACGCGATCTGCTGCCCGCCTCCTCTTCCTTCACGTTTTCCGACTGGGTCTATTAAGAACGAGGGGTCTCGCGAGCCGACAGAATTGTTCCGAGGGGGGAGAGTGGTTTTCAGTCAGTTTCTTTCTCCCAACCTACGTGAATTCAAAATGCACCCAGCCTTTTCCGGCGTGATCACCGGGCTCGTTCTGCTCTCGGCAGGAACAGAGGGTCACACTCTCATGCAACATCCTGTCCCGTTTCCAAGCCAGCTACGAGACAATGGCCCTGTTGCTAAGGATGGATCCGACTGGCCATGCAAAGGAGAGGTCGATTATGATGGCTTTGGCGTTTCCAACATTTGGAAGCGAGGATCAACTGAGTATTTACAGTACGTCAATGAAGGGGACTGTCCAGAGCTTGAGAATATTCGACTAATAAGCGAATCAACAAATTAGGGCCATGGGAGGCGCGTCACACGGAGGTGGCTCGTGTCAAATATCCGTCACAAGAGACCTCAAGCCGACGAGGAAAAGCGAGTGGAGGGTTATTCACTCTATCCACGGCGGCTGTCCTATCCGCAACTTGACGGACGTCAACTACGGAGACTCTCCCACCGTCGTTCTTCCCAGCGTCTACAACTTCACGGTTCCAACCTGGCTACCAGTCGGTCCTGCCGTGATGGCATGGACCTGGTACGGCAGGTGGAGCGTGCCAGAGATGTTTATGAACTGCGCGCCCATCGTCGTTCTCGGGCACGATCAGGATGTAGACATACCGGAGGAGGATTTAGGAGCCAAGTTTGAACAAGCACCTCTTATCTTCGAGGCAAACAACGGAAACGGCTGCTTGACGCAAAACAAGGGCAGTTGCGTTAAGTTTCCGGAGCCGGGAGACTCTCTTGTTGTTAACGAGGAGTGCTCCTTGGATGAGTCTACTATGTTCACGGGAGAATGTGGCCCCGGTATCACTCTGGCTAACATGCGTACCTGGCCGAGGTGGCCGTCTCCTCTGGAGATGTTGCTTGGCTCCCTGTTCGTCGCTGCGGCGGTGGCCACCGTTCGTTTTGTGAGGCCGTGGATCAGCCAAAAGCCCGCTGTCTGGAGTAAATTAGGGGGAAGGTTTCGACGTCACAGACATGGCTACGACAAGTGTACACAAGTTTAGTTACGGTCTTTCTTTTATAATGCCATCTCTTAAACAACCCATCTGCTTCGATTCGTCTGCCAAAGAAAGTTGAAAGCACAAAATAAACATTCCAGTCAACAGCACCACAAGCGGATTAAACGACATGAATCAATAACAAGTTGATTCGCGCAAACGTTCGAATCCTCTTCAAGGCATGTTGAAGATGAACACGAAACTAAAGGTTTGCTTTCGCATTCCCCTCGACAACAGGCTTGTCTTCTCTGAACCAGAGCTTCTCCATCTCAGAGCCCGAAGGTGGCGGCACAATCCCGTTGATCTTCCACAAGTCTCTACTCGATTCTTGAATGAAATACTCCCAATCCATGCCCTTTCCACCAAGTCTCGGGTTCAAAATCGAGTCCACTGTCTTGAGGAAGCGCTGCTGGTTGAGCTCATTCTCAAAGCGCCTTGCGACGTGGTAGATTGAAATTGTGGTGAACTTGGAGCGTCGGGCACCTCCTAGGTACAGGTCGTGAGCGGGCATTTCGAAGAATTGCACTGCACGTTCACATAAAATGCGGGGAGGCCGATTCTGGTGTAAATTTTGGTGATCTCTTGAGCCAACGCCTCCTTCTCATCGGGAGAGAAGGCGTCTTTGCTATGTGAGAAGACCCAGAGAGGCATGTTGAGAGCTTGCAATGTGTGATTATACTGGCTGTTTGGTTGTTCGCTGACGGATGGTTCTTCTCACTTTGTGGTCGGAAGTGCTCGTGTACTTATAGTTCGTCACAGTGTCGACGCCGATGGACTATTCTGCCTGAGCAAGACTAAGTGTGTTGAGGAGGCCAAAGCTGCGATGTGAAAACGCGATCACTAATCGTGATCGTGCTCGAACGGAATCCCACTCCATGGTCACACGGCTGATGTGGGATCGGCCTGCATCGCTTTTTGAATACTAATCAATTCAGTCCATCAGAAGAGAGATCTACATGAAGTTGAATAATCGCCCCGCACCGCTCCGCTTTGACAAGTCCGGGGCGCAAATGAATTCTCAAGTTTTGGTCCTTGGGCAACCAAGAAGCCGAGGCCTTGGTTGACAGATACAATCACCAGGTTGGCTATGCCTCAAGATTACTCGTCTCTGTCATGTGCACTTCCGAGCATCTGGCCTCTTTCTCATCCGTGCTGCCGTCTGCTTGGCGAGGACATCAGCTTTGAGATGCTTTGTAACGTTCGTTCGGGATAACCGCCGTTGAGACAGTGGTTGTTTATGTTTTCGATGAAATATGGTGAGTTTGACTTCAGTATCTTCATGTCGGGGGAACGGAATTCCTGGAAGTGGTTTTGGAGGGAGAAGTCGACAAGGCGCCTCGCACACTCTTCACAAACCGTCAGGCGAAAAGTGTGAGCCCAGGCAGCAACGTGCTCAGGAAACTACAAACGAAAAGTTAGTTGTAAAAGGAGAAAAGCAAAGGACGCTCGCTCGGAAATGCCAAGTCAAGCAGATGACGCTCCTCGTCCGTCTCAGTCCCATCCCTCTCCCGATTCATCTGTTGCACCATGAGAAGAAATGCCGCGTGTCCATTCCACGGTCTAGTGAGGTCCCAGGCCATCCCCACCAAAGAATCTATCTTCCATGGCCTGTCAAAAAACAACGACCCATGCCAAAAGTACATGTCGATCTCGTCAAAATTCTTAGATGCATCGTCCGGGTTCTGTTTTCGGAGAACAGGCGTCACTTTGATCATCTGGAACTCTTCCCGCTGAAACTCGTTGTCTATTCGATGTCGTTGAGATGGGTTTGCTGGTTGGAAGATGAAGCCGTCCATGGTCTGTTTCTCATTTTTGATTGCGGCGAACCCCTCGAAGCCGTACATGACGCGACAAGTGTATCCGGGCACCCTGGCGGGGCGCAATTGGCCATCTTTCAAATCTCCTCCCGGGTGACGGCCTAGAATGTTCGAAAGGGTAGGCTTGAAGCAGAGAGGTCCGTAGATGAAAATTGGTTCCGGGGGTTCCGGGGATTCCGGAGGTTTCGCGTGCGAAGACAAGAAAATGGGCAGGCAGCGCATTTCGCCCGCTTGCGGTGTCGAGTTTCGTTTTTGTTGTCGTTGTTGTTCTATTTTGCGACGTCAGACCTAGGCTCGGATGGCTCACAAGGGCATGCGTCATGTAGAGCAGCACCTACATGTCGAATCGTGAGGGCCTTTCGGCAAATTTGGCGACGAACGTACTCATGGAGCGAGTGACGTGAGACTTTTCTGGCTTGTGTCGTTGCAATTAAGATCGCGTACAGCCTTGAATATTTCAATCAGGCTTTGCCAGCTCCAGTCTATCAAGGGACACGCCTGGCGCCTCTGTCGTCAGACCCACAAAGATGCTTCAATATTTCCCAGCAAATATTGCCTTTCGATGGGGAGCAATAGAGCAGCATCTCATCTTTTAGGAATAATACGAGTCTTGAGTATCGGGCGGAGACTCCGAGGAGTTGTTCTTGCCTTCCTCAATCCAGCACTCGAAGAAGAGCGGTCCGGCTTCAACGGACCGAAGTGGCGTGGTGGCAGCCCCACCAATGTTGGCGCCCGGCACTGGGTTTGTCTTGGACGCTGGCTGAAGAGACGGCTCGGAGGGAATCCAGGGTTGAGGATGCTAGAAGAGTGTTAGCTGCCGGGTTTCCCAAATGCGGACAGTCTGCAACATACACCTATGGGCGCGGGTGCTTCATCTCGTAATTCGACGGCCAGTGTGAAAGTACATCCCTCGGGCAAAGGACCCTTCATCTCTCCCGCATACGAAATGCGTCTCAAAGCGCCTCTGTACGCCTCATTCACGTCCACCCAGTTCACGGATCCATCGTCGTCGTCCTCTTCCCGTCGCTGGAATCTCGGGCCTGCGCCCAGCTTCTCCTTGCCCTTGCCGGTAGCCCAGACAGGGAAGTTTGTAACGTCAAACACCCATCGTTCAACTACGGCCATGGAGTCTGGCGCATGAATAACGATGCAGACTTTGGTGACGGCGCCGAGGGCGAGTTGGTCCTGGATGGCGGCCAGGGCCGAGTTGATCCACTCGCAAAGAGCTGGATGCCGGGACTGCGGGACAGGTAGGTTGTGCGCTTTGGTCATAAGAAACGTCTGCTGCGGGTATAGCCGACGGTAGTAGAGGATCGTGTGGATGGTGATGGTCAAGAATGCGGTGAACGAAGTGAGTAGGGTGTTTGCCTGCGGGCGCGGGATGGGGACCGGGGCCCCGGTGGCTGAGTCTGGAGGCCTAGAGCTGGACGACATATTGCCTGAACGGAGGTCGAACGAGAAATGGAAAATCTCATGCGAATGTCGTATTTGTCGTCTTAGCCACAATAGAACAATGGTCTCGACTACGGTGGGGCTGAACAGGAGATGCGATCGCGAAGCTTGGTGCCTGCTGACGTCGAGACCAGGGAAGTGCGACGGGGACGTGATGCGAATCCAACGCCTTTTCACGTGCAGGTTTGCCACCTCTTTTAATGCATAATTACATATCCGAGCCGACTGTCGAATTAGGTAGGGTAGACAAACAACCGGGTTCTCATGACATGCGTACGGATATTGAGTTACAGCGACAAGAACTTTCCCTGAGATTTTCTTCTGATCTTCTCATTTGCACTGTATTGTGCAAACTGTGATAAGATAGCTATGCCTAAAAAGAGTTCTTCAATATGCTCTAAATGAGGTGGATGCCGATAGGATGTAGGATGAGGGGTTACTCCACATATAGGGCTGAAGGCACCAGTCTGTGACGCCACCTGCCATCACCCGCATCCAGAGCTAAGCTCCCCCATCTCTGCAAGGTCGACACCAAAGTCCCGTCATCCAGGTACCCAACGACACCGAGAGGCCTCTTGAAGCCCAAACCCGCTCAGCCTCAATCACAGTGTACATAACCTCAACGGCCTCCCGTTCGAACTGCAACCAATCTTTTCTTCTAACCACTACAAATCGAGATTCTCAATCACGCAAGCACGCACGATGACGAACCCCCTCACACCGCAGTCGGTGCTGCAGTTGATGGCAGACGCCCTGCCAACGCACCCCCAAAATGACACAACCTCGGACTTGAGCAGCAGCTACGAGCTGCCCTCTCTTCTCGCCCACGCTTGCATGGCCGCTCTCAAATTCCGCCTCCTCGGGTTTGACGAGGAGAAGAGGATAGGTATGCCTTCCGCCGCCGTCCCTGTTCGCCCAAAGCTGACCCCTGTCGCAGAAGAGGAGATCCAGTCCCTTGCGCCCCGACTCCCGCCCTCATGGAACGCCGGCTTCGGCGCCATCCGCTTCGTGTACGCGCACAAGCAGTCTTCGATGACATCCATCATCCGCATCAGCCGCGTCGGCGGCAAAGTCGAGATCAGCGGCATGGCTCAGGGCCACGACGTCATACACAGATTCGAGATCACGACAAAGGACGTTGTCAACTCGTCGAAGCTTCCCTTGCGCATCACATTGAACGAAGACGGTTCCGAGGATAGAAGCGACCTGGTGCAGAAGTTCAGAGATGCGTTCGTCTCTGAAGCAGCGATTGCCGACTTCATCGAGCAGTTCAAGACGAAGATTGTGCAGAAGCTCATCCCGAAGATGCAAGTGGAGGGGTATGAGGAGTCGCCCGACGATCGCGACGCAGCCGAGAATGTACAGCGCGAAGGCCGCGCGCAGTCTGGTCGGGAACCGGGAAGACCATTCCCTGGAGAGAGGCCGCAGCCAGGCCACCCGTTCCCCATTCATGATCCCCTGGCTGAGCCCCCTAGACGGCCCATGCCGGCGGGTGACTTCCCGCCGCCTGGGTTCGAAGATGAGCATGAGATCAACACACCTCTGCGACCTTTGGGTGTTCCTGGTCGATCACCCTACAATATTGGGCACGACGACCTGAACCCGCCAGGTCTTGGGCCACACGACCCCCTGAGACCATCTTTCATCGGCGGGGGTCTCCCTCGTCCAGGAGGCGGTGGCGGCATGCACCCGACCTTCGATGATCCTCTGTTCGGAGGTCAGGGTGGTCAGGGGGCCGGTTTCGACCCGCAAGCGCCGCCAGGAGCTAGGTGGGATCCCGTCGGTCCTGGGGGTCTGCCCAGACAGGGTGGACGAGGACGAGGCCCCTTTGGTGGTGGAGGCGGCTTTGGAGGAGGATTCGGCGGAGGATTTGGCGGAGACATCATTTGATCTCCATCCTCGCGAAGTCAAGATTGTCCAAGTATTGTAATAGTTACGTATTAATGAGAAATGACGAGAATGGAATCTCCAAGGAACCAAAAGCATCACCCCTTCAGAAGTGAAATAGTCCGCCATGTGAATGTCTACAAATCAAGTCTACTCTAGTCATCTATCTACTGCGCCTCTCTACTCAGAAATCCCCAACGAAGACTCCGGCGCCCCAAGATATGTCCCCCTCAGCTTCTTTGCTTCTATCCCTTGAACACTGATCACCTTCTCGACACCTGGCACAACATCAAACCCATTGTCGCTCAGCTTCATTCCCCTCTCCTCTTGAATGATGAAGCCCTTCACAGGCTTCTCCGCCGAGACAACCAACCTCCCCTCCTCCGCAACAACCTTGACCTTTCTATCAGAAAACTCCAGGTACTTCAACGGCTGCGGCCACGCAAAATCCTCCGCGACAACCGCGCCATCAACCACCAACGCCGCGTGAATCACAAACGGCACATCATTCTCCGGGTCGAACGGCACCCTCTCATCACCAAACTCCTTCTTCAAAGCCGCAAGCTTCGTTGTCCCCAGGACCTCAGTCGTCGCGTTCGCAGCAATCGTGACCGCCCTCTCAACCCGCTCCCTAACTTCCTCGCCGGTCTCAATCGACACAAATCTAACCTCAACACTCGCCTCCACATCCACCGTCTTCCCGCTCGCAACCCACACCTCGAACTCCGTCCCCCGTGCCCCCAGCGTCGGGTCGGCATGGCACTTCGTCCACTCGTCCACCCTCCTGCCCACACACACATCCAGCCCCCTCAGCGCCCGCCCGATCGCGTAGAACGCCGGCTTCGGCACCAGCCAGTAGTCCACCACCGCCCAGGAGACGGTCGGCCAGCAGTCGTTGAGCTGCCACACCAGCACGCCGCCGCAGCCGCGCTGCCCGGGCCGGCCCCAGTCGCGCCGCCACGCCTTGTACGCGAACGACATGGTCTCGGCCTGCATCAGCTGCGTGAGGTACGTGAACCACGCGATGTCGTACTTAACGGAGAAGTTCTCGGCGATGTACGTCATCATCCGCCGCTCGTGGTCGTACGCCTTGTTGCGAAAGTCCATCGCCATACTGCCCGGCCGCCGCTGGCTGGCGGAGGTGATCATCGTCGTGGTTGTGGAGAGGTGCGGGTAGCCTTCCTGGCCGAACTCGCTGATGAAGCGCCCCGTCATCTGGGCGGCGTCCTGGTACTTGTTCATGGTACCGTGCCAAACTGGTTCAAGTCAGAAAGGTAGCCCTACATGACCGGTCTGGTCGAGACTTACTATTCCACTGGTGGATATCACCAACACTCGCGTCCGCGGTCGGCTTCCCGTCTCCCCACGGACTACTCGGATGATACACCGTCCAGGGGCTCTCCTCCCGCACCACCCTCGGCAGCAGCTCCTCGTAGATATACCGCGCCGGAAAGCTCGACTTCAGCCACGACTGCCGATCCTTGTCCTCCTCGAACTTGTACTCCAGCTGGTACCGCTCCTGCACCTGGTAATCCTCATTATTCCCCGCCCAGATGACAATCGACGGGTGTCCCCGCATCCTCCGCAGATTCTCCCGCGCTTCCGCTTCGACGGACGCCAGGAAGGACGGATACGTCGGGTAGCTCCCGCACGCGAAGCAGAAGTCGTGCCAGACCAGAACGCCCAGCTCGTCGCAGGCCTCGAGGAAGGCGGACGCCTCGTACACGCCGCCGCCCCAGATGCGCAGCATGACCTGGTTCGAGGTGACGAGCAAGCTCGCCCAGGCGCGGTAGCGCTCCGCCGAGATGGTCGAGAGAAAGCTGTCACCGGGGATCCAGCAGGAGCCGCCGGCGAAGACGTCCGTGTTGTTTATGCGGAAGTAGAAGGACTTGCCGCGGGAGTCGGGCTGCTGGACCAGCTCGACGCGGCGGAAGCCCGTTTTCTGCGTGTGCGTCGCGAGGATAGTGCTGCCGTCGGCGTGGATGAGGGTCGAGGTGAATGTGTAGAGGGGCTGCAGACCATGGGTGAAGGGATACCAGATCTGGGGGCTCTCGAGGCGGAATTCCGTCTCCGCGGCGCCGATGTCGTCAGGTACGAGGTCTTTCTGGAGCACGACTTTGTCGTCGAGGGTGATTGTCACGGAGAGCTTCGCGGCGCCACCAGAGGAGCCTTGCGTGCTGGCGATGATTCGCCCCGAGACGGAGCCGAGGTCCGGGCTGACTTCGCTCTTGACCCAGACGTCGTCGATGCGGGCGGCATACTGCTCCAGGTACACGGGCTTCCACACGCCCGCCGTGACGAGGATGGGGCCCCAGTCCCAGCCCCAGTGGTACTGCGCCTTGCGGACGGGAATGCGGCCCTGTTCCGTCTGGCGGGCGATGAAGCGGTGCTCGTGCGAGTGCTGCTCGACGAGTTGCCTGCCTTTGAGAAGAGCAGAGGCGAAAACGATTTCGAGTGTGTTGGTGCCGCTGGGGTTGAGGTGCTGCGAGACGTTTACGCGGTGGCTGAGAAACATGTTGTCGGACGTGAGGATCTCTTTGCCGTTAAGGGTCACGGTGGCAAAAGTGTCGAGGCCCTCGAAGACGAGATCCGTGACAACATTGGAGGAGGTGGATGAGGATGGGGTTGGGAATGTGGTGCGGTAGACCCAGTCCTTTTCGGCGACCCATTGGACTGCGAGCTCGTTCATGTCCAGGAAGGGGTCTGGGATTCTGCAAGGTTATGTTAGGATGGGGGTTTCTTAGGGGCGACGAGTTTGGACTTACTGCTTGTTGGCGAGGAGATCGACATGGACGTCGCTGGGCACCTTGGCCACCGGGAGCCATGAAGTTTCTGAGGAATCATTATTTTGCTTAAAGGACCAGCCGGTGCTGAGATCATGCCGGAGAAGTGCCATCTTGAAGGTGAGAGCGATGTGCGGTTCAGGTGATGGTGTCTCAACTCTCGATGCCCGGACGAACCAAGACGGATGCGTGAGAGCTCTTGGAAGCTCTTCGCCTGAGATTTATAAAGAAAAGAACAAAAACGAGTCACGATGCCTCCGTTCGACGTCCAAGGTCACCGGGCCAAGACCGAGACTCGGGCGCACCCCACATCCACTTGCACGGCAATTTAAACTCCCGACCCACTGACGAACGATTTGGTGCCGGAGGCTTATTGTGCCGGGTCGTGTAAGTCGACGATGGCTAGTCCACCATTGTCCTTGTTCCATATGCATTTTTAAATTGCAGAAAAGCGACAAAATTCCGATTTGTATTTTGTTCAGAGACTTCTGTATTGTTTCCTGCTGTCACGCCGCTCTAGATATTTCTCGCCTCCTTGCCACCGATATGCTTCTCCATCCACTCAAAGACAGTCTGGTGCCAGACCATTGAGTTCTCGGGGTTGAGAACCCAATGGCATTCGTCGCTAAAAGTCAGGAAACGACTTTTTACACCCTGAGCCTGCAGAGTGTTGAACGCTGCCAGGCCCTCGGTGATGGGACATCGGTAGTCCTTCTCACTGTGGATGATCAACGTCGGGGGCGCATGCTTCCAATTCCGCAACAGCTCCGGACGCGCCGGGTTCCACTTCTCCATCTCCTCGCCGTTGCTCCATAAGAACGGCGCACCCCCGAAATCGGGCCCGCCGCCGGTGGCGTCACTCTGCAGCATGAACACCGGCAGGTTGAAGATGCCGTCATGCCAAATTGCGCACGCAAACTTCTTAATCATGTCTTGTCCGAACATCCAAGACACCATGTAACCGCCGTATGATGCTCCCGCGACGGTAGCGCGGCTGTGGTCGAGGTACGGCAGCGGCTTGAGGTACTCCATCAAGTTGACGAGATCTTGGTAGGGTGCCCCACCCCATTGGCGATAGATTCGTGCTGTAAAGTCAACGCCGTAGCCTGTACTGCCGGCGATGTTGGGTGCGATGAGAACGTAACCCTGCTGTGCCCAGAGAGCCATGTTCCACTGTGGTGTCGTTAGTTTGGTAACCGCGGTAGGGCTGTTAGTCACGTACCCTTGTTGACCAAGAGTCTAGCCAAGAAGAAACCGGTCCCCCATGAGGTAAGAGGATCCAGGGGTACTTCTTCGTCTCGTCAAAGTTGGACGGCTTAATGATAAAGGAATGCACGACAGCATCATTGACACCCTCGTACCAGAATTCAGAAATCATGCCATGCGACAACCCATACTTGGCGCCATGCTTGGTTGCCGACGAGATGACTCTTGCTTGGGTGGTCATCGAGACGTCGACAACTTGCCACAGACTGCTGTCAACCATGCTGTTGCTGGTGACAAGAAGCCTCTCGTAGTTACCCTCTTGTAGGGGGTAGAAGGCGGTCACGACACCACTTTCAACGAGTGACGTAGCTTCGGCGTCGGGGCGGAGCTCGAGGTGTGACAGTTTTACTCGCCCGCAGTCCTCAGTCGTGATGAGCAGAGAATTAGAATTGCCCGCGAACTCAAAAGCTCTTGGGGGCAGGCGAGGCCTCTTTCCAAAGATCATTCTGTGCACGTCGTATGCGCCGAAAGAGCTTGTATGGCCCATGTACAGCCTCGCATCTGACGGGCTATCATAGGACGAGTGCAAAAAGGCAATCTTGGAGCCGTCAGGCGAGAATCTCACATTGGCATTGAAGGCCTTGGTCTCGGAGATGCCCATGACAATGGCTCTCGGACGGATAGCGGGCGCCGCGGTGAATGAGGCAAGGGGAACATAGTAGACATGGGAGATGCCAAAGTACTCTGGCGACGAAGGCGCGGTGTCCTCAGCGATGAAGGTGATGCCCTTCTCGCTGATGTCGAAGCTGTCTCCCGGGTCGGCGACATCGTACATGCCGTAGGGCGCTTCGAGAGTGGTGCCTCTGATGGCGTTTTGCAACTCTCCGGCAACTCCCCACTTACCGTGTGCATTGATGAGAGTCGAGTACCAGAGAGCGTACTTTTGCGCCTTGTACAGCTCGTTCCACTGACACACGTGTTAGTCACAGCCAGACACGTCTTGGCAAAGCCGAGTCAACCTACAACTCTGACATGGTAATCGTCAAAGATGCGACCGGTCGACTTCTTCTCGTCCGCCTTGTCATTGAACAGGCCTCCGTCGGGGCCGACCAATCCGGCAACGACGAAGGCGACGCTCCCATCGGCGAGAGCCTTCACTTTGAGAGCACTGATGGGCGCATCATACTCGGCAGCAACGTAGTGCTCCTTGGCAGGGTCGGCGCCATCAGCAATCCATATCTGAGTGGTCCCCTTATCACCCGACTTCAAGTAGATGATGTCGGTGCGAGTCCCTGGGATCCATTGGGCATCATGGACCTTGTCGTCGTCGGCGAGCTGCTCCGAAGCCCCACTCTCGACGGCCATGAGCCGGACCTCCTTGAGGGTCTTGTTGTCGTCGAAGCTGTGGGCCGACTGGGCGTAGAGAATCAAGGAGCCGTCTGGACTGGGAACGGCAGGGCCGCGGCGGGGAGCACTCAGCAGCACCTCGGGGGTGAATTGCTTGGCCACGCGCATTTTGAGCTGGGGTTGAGGGTGATGCCGATGAAGCACTTGCTGCTGCTGTGTAATGCGAATGACGGACGCGGGCAGGACCAGAAACAGCAAGAAGAATATTCACACGAGAAGCAAAAGTTGAAGTAGAAGTCGACTTGGCTTTGAATTGGCGCGATGTTCTGCTCTGTCAGACATACGAATGTTGCTGACGCACTCTGCTTCGTGGGATGGACGCGACAGCACTGAGAGTTGGCTTTGGTTCCTGAGGTTGCTGCTGCCTTTGCGGCCTCTGAGCTTCCTCCTTCCACCTTCCCCGTTGGGATGGGGACTTGTGAGGCAGCAGCCACTGGGAGAAAGGGCAGGTACGCAGTCAGGTACGTGCCTCCCTTACCTTCCTTTGCTATCGCACAGGCGCCGGGCAAGAACTTTGCCGTGTGCCGTTGGAGAGCTCATTGGATCCAATTGGGTTCATTCGGCTGAAGTGTCCAGTGGTGTTAATTGTTAGTGCATCCATCAACCAGGTACTGACCAGACGTACTTCTCCAGCGAAGGATTGGGTCATGTTCAGAAAGTTACGGTGTGTTTCCAGTTGTCTCTTTTTTCCGACCTGTCAACTCCGTCAATGTGCGTCTTATTAATGGTATTTAATGCTTTCAACTTTTTTACGAATAAACCCCGCCAAGCCCTGCAGGTTGGAAACATTTTACTGCATTCTTGGTACCTACCACACGCCACGCGGCCCCCTGGTTGGGTCTGTCTGGTAGGGTATGTACCCAAGCAATGGCACCGAGGACTGAGGTGTTGGGTGCAATGTCCAAGGCACTCGTCCTGAGCTGTCTCAAGCCCGGAAGAGAACCGGACGGGCAACGGCATGCACGCCGAATGGCAGGGCCCACCCTCAGTTAAGCAGAATTGCCCGTTTTGTCCTTTTAAGCACTTGTCCGAAGGGAATCATGCGATATCACGACTATGACCCCCACTGATGGGCACGAAACTCCAGTCTCCAGGTCCCGACTGACTCCCATCGTCTCCACGCTCTTTTGTCGACAACCCCGGAAACCCAGTTTTTATAGTGTACTCCTACACTAAGGTAGGTACCTGCCCAGGAGGACGGGTGTACTGCCGTAGTACTTTTGCTGCTGCGCTGCGCTGCGCTACACAGCCCATCGGCCATCGCTCCGACTCAGGCCCTTCAGGAATGCGCTCCGATGCCATGACTGACAGAAAGGCGCCCCCAGTGGCTGCTGCTGCTTGTGCTGTTTCCCTCCACCGGGGCCATTATCAGACCGGAACTTCGGGCTAACATGGCCCAAGGTCTCGCAAAGTCTCTTTGATAATACCTTGGTAGCAAAAGGTCATAATAATACCTCGACTCGAGACCACCAGACCAGCGCAAGACACAGAGAACACAGACCTGTCCCGCCCGCAATCCCACGCTGTCACCCATTCCTTCGGGGTCCTCGTACCGACTATCTCCGACTTCGGTCCCCAGTAAGCTGAAATTTTCGACCGTCGATTCGTCGAACACCCGACCAGGGGATCCGAAATGCCCACTCTGCTTCACTAAAGTCCTACCCGTCATTTGCTGAATGCTGCTTTTTCCGGGGTCTCAAGACACAAAAAAATAAATCGGGCGCCTCCCGGTCAAGCTCCGTTTTAGCACCAGGACCTAGGACCTAGGACCTAGGACCCGACCTGAGGAGCAGCAAAGCAGAGTAGCAGCAGCGCCAGTCACGAAACCGATCCCCCCGTTCGTTTCGTTCGTCTGTTTCCCTTCTCACAATGGAATCATAGCTTTCCCCATAAGCTGGTCCTGTTCCCCAGCTTGCCTTCCTTCTTTGGGTTCCTGTCCCTCTGAACTCTTCTTCTACTACTTCTCACCCATCTCCCCTCCTCCGCCTCGCCTTCCTCGACTCTCCTTCCCCAGCAGGAAAATCGAGACTACCTTAGTTCCGTCCTGTGCATTCGTTCAAGTGAGGTTGTGTGTGCTTTGTTTAGCTCCGGCCGGTTCCCTACACGACGTCACCCATCCTACAGACGTCACACCTTCTCCAAATTCTGGGCGTATTATTTATTGCTCAGGAAAGCCGTTGCAAAGCACAAAAGCGACACCGGGAGTACCGAGGCCAACTCAAAGTCGCCGAGGACCTGCTCGTCGCCAGCAGCAGTAGCATATAACGATCTCGAGGCGTCTGGCTCCGAGAGCCAACACTCAAATACACACCCTCACAACAAGGCCCGCATGGCTGAGAGGGACACCAGACCAGAGGGGCTCGCTCCCGCAACGACCGTCGCGCCGCCAGACCTCAAGATCAAACCGCCAAACCCGCTGGCGCTCGCCCAAAAAGTCGACATGGAGGCCAAGATGCGCGAGGGCACCAAATGGAACACAAAAAACCTGGGCCCGCGCCTCGGCGTCGACTTCTTCAGCGCCGCATGCGCCGGCACCCTCGTGGCTCCTCTTGTGTCCATCATTGATCGGTAAGGCACCCTCACAAACACAATCTCCTCCCAAACAAACAGAACAAAAGAAAAAGCTGACCGCAGAACCCAACAGCTCCATCATGGAAAACGCCTCCGGCCGTCGCAGCCTCGGCGACTGCGTAAAGTCCTGCCTCCGCGAGCTCCTCCTCCGCCCCCACCACGTCGTCTTCAGCAAGCCCTTCGCCCTCATCTTCGCCCTCTACGGCGGCACCTACCTCACCGCAAACACCCTCGACACCGCCGTCGCGACCACCCAGAACAAGCCCGCCTCGCACGTCACCGCCGGCACCGCAAAGTTCGCCGCCTCGAGCGCCGCCAACATCGGCATCTGCATGTACAAGGACCAGGTCTTCGTCCGCATGTTCGGCCCGCCGGGCGCCACGCCCCGCCCCGTGCCCATGCTCTCCTACGCCCTCTTCGGCCTGCGCGACTGCCTCACCATCTTCGCGAGCTTCAACGTCCCGCCCCGCATGGGCCCCTGGCTGAACGAGCGCATGGGCGAGGAGGTCGCGAAGAAGGTCAGCGGGTTGACTGTCATGCAGTTCGCCGCCCCCGCCATGGTGCAGTTCGTCAGCACGCCGCTGCACCTGCTGGGTCTGGATATCTACAACCGCCCCAGCGCGCCGGCGGCCCTCGTGACGTGGAAGGACCGCTGGCAGGTTGTGGCCAAGAACTGGGGTATCAGCACCATGGCGAGAATCTGCCGTATCATCCCGGCGTACGGTGTTGGTGGTGTTGTCAACCGCAAAGTACGAGGAAGCCTCATGGAGAAGCTGTCATGAGCTTGGCGGGGTGTGCGTGTGCGTGTGTTTTTGAACCTTTGAACGTCTGAATCTCATCTGGAATGCGGCCAACGAATTGGTTTTGTCTTTGGTTGTCAGTATTACCCTTGGGCATTGGTTCATATGGGCGGCGTTCAGGAACTTCAACTTTTGCTTTATGCATCTGGGGTAGAGAATAGATTGGGGTAGCAAAGACCCTGTCGGTAGAAGCAAGACCGGGGGTACACTTAGGCGGCAGACCGCGCGGCAAAGAACTCATGTAGAATACAATGCGCTTTAATGTCTGCCGACGCGCCGACGCGGCGCATGATAGATATCCAAGTCAACAATACATTTCCCTCACATCAGCCCGCTCTCCTTGAGTGCTTTCAACACCTCGTCCTCTTCCCAGCGGTGCTTCTTACGCCTGCGCCTCGTGTCTCCCGTGTCAATGTAGTTCTTCCAGAACTTGAGGCCCTCGATACCCTCTTCGCGGCACAGGACTCCGCGCTCTTCAGCCATTTCCAATTCTTCCTCTGCCACGCCGATACTCCAGCCAAATCTCTCGGCAGCATCGCGAGCAGTGACTCCGCGACCGAACTGCCGCCAGTCCCAGGGCAGCTCTTTTTCAGGTGGGAATTCGTGTAAGTCGTCCAGCCAGGACACCAGACCCTTGATCGTGGTCTCGTCCGTGCGGTCACTGCTCTGAACAACAAGCACACCGCTCTTGAACTTGCGAAGCCGGACAGGCAGCTTGAGCGACTCCCACATCTGCGCAGCTTTCTCAAAGTCCATCGGACTCACGAGTTCGACACCGCCACGAGCGCGGTTGAACATGGCCCACAGGTCAACCAAGTTGATGATTCCTCCGGCCTTCTTCAAAACGCCGCGAGCGTCGTCTGTCAAGAACTCTGCGAGATTGCGCGCGAGTTCTGACAAGTACAGAGTTTCGGAGCTGCTGCCGCCCACGATGTCCTTTGTAGTGACCAGACCAAGCTGGCTTGCGGATTCAGCCAGGAGCGCGTTGGCTTCGGATGCCGCAGCGCCACTCCCGCCATTCGCTTGTCTTGCAAATCGTTCGGCCAGTGCCACAATCTCCTTAGCAGACGCCATCAAGGCGTCGAGGTCTTCAAAAGCGCTGCCTATCATCACCTCGTTGTTCTTGCGCATGTCGAGACCGCGCTGTTCGAGACCTGCAATGCCAACACCTTTGGGGCGCTCAGGGGCGACAGCGGGAGCTCTCACGACAGCGCCATTATCATCGATTGTCCGGTTGCTCTGAGGAATAGGTGGAGCACCTTGGAGAAGCCATTTCCGTTGCGTCATCGAGCCTTTCAGCCTTTCGTAAAAAATCTTTTCACCGCCACCTCTGAAGGAGATCTTGACGCTCTCTGCTGTATCCGGCACAGCAGCATTCGAGTTGAGGGTGGGCCCCGGAGACTCTGTCCGCTGCGTTTGCTCCTGCGCAACTGCTTGTGGTATATCCTGCGATATGAGCGGTGCCCCGCAAATCTCGCACGAGAGAAGAGACGGGTGGTTGAGGAAGGTACATCGAGGGCACTGGAATGTCGCGCTCGGGTCGGAGGACTTTTGCGGGGAGCCTGAAATGTTGGAGGCGGCAGGCCAGGGAGGTAATGATCCCCCATCTTCTGGCCTAGTGGATGTAGGTCGCGGTCGCACTGCGAGAGGCGAGCCGACAGTAGGGCTCGCTGGGGCAGGTGTCCGGCTCGTAGCATTAGATATGGATGCTTTCAACACATGCGCCAAGCTGGGTTTGATGCCACAGGCGAGACATGGCGGCAGAGGAGTATGGATGTTTGCTGTCGTCGGATCGAAGTTGGACGGCACCGGATTGGAGAAACTGCAGATGGTGCACACCCAAGTCGCAGAGGCAGCTGCAGGGTCTGGCGGCGGCCGATATGGACTGTCCGCTCGGGCAGGGGAGCCAGCGCCAGGTCGAGGAGACGAAATGGCAGATGCTCTCGTCTGAAGAGAGGATCGCTTGAGAGGTTTTGGTATCAACGTAATCTTTGCCGATGACTTGAGGAAGCCCGCATAGAATTCGTACCGATCAACATCCTTCAGATCGAGGGCAACAGAGTGTTTGCGCGGCTCTTCCTTGTCGACGTAGCAGATTCGATGGGAGGTCAGGTAGACTTGTCCATTTTGCTGGTGAGGAAGCTTGAACTTGCTAGAAAACAACAACCTTTGTTAGCCATTCGCCCAGCTTTGAGGTCAACTTGAGTGCGGTGGCGTACCCCTCATAGAGCCCGACGTTGTCTTGGACGAACAACAAGACTTCATCCGGAAGATAGGAGGGCCGGAGAGCGGTCGTGAGGTCGATGTGTTTTAGAAACATCCGTCATATCTATTCGGAGGGAATCCGGGGATAGGACAACATGCGCAAGCACTGCGTCGATCTGAGGATTTGGTGGGGGGACAACGGGCCGCGAGGTCAGGTACGGTCTCGGGCTGTGGGGAGGGTCGGCGTCCTGCTTGTGGATTGTTCAAGAATCGAACATTATTCTGGCTGAAGAAAAGGCGACTGCTAATGTCAGGTCTGTAAGCTGGAGAAGCAGCACAGGTGCCTAGGTTGATTCAAAGTCGGGATTTGTAACTGATGGCGTAGCTAACTTCAAGGCGTCAGTTTATCTCGCAGAACTACCCCACGGTTGCTGCGAACGCTAACCCGACGGAACGTGGGCGCCTCTTATCGCCGATAAGCCACATCAGCGATAAGACATGCCTTATGTAAGCCGCATTGTCGTCGCGGGCTCAGGCGGCTATTTTGGGCTTGGACACACACATTCTTGGTCCCCACTCCACGCGGTCCCATGCCTGAAATCCCTCGCACACAGACCACCGTCATTTCCACCGCCTTTCACGGAACGTCCCCAACCTCGCTTCGTCCATCTCTTTCTCACATCCGCAACACCAACGACCGCCGCCGACCACACGTCGACCCAAAAAGCTCTTGCTTGTCGAAATTCGTCCAACGAACTAATCCACCTCAGAAACAGCCATTTTCACCGCCGAAACGATGATGCCCACCAGCTGGCCGGCGCCGCCACCAGGCGTCCCCTACGCGGCACCTCCTGCCAACTACGCCTATCCTCCCAGTGAGTTCCCCCGAGATGGCCTCATCTTTGCTCTTCGCAAGTCCGTTTACTGACTGCACTTTCCAGATCCAGCATACACCGCAGTCCAGGCTCGCCAGAGCTTCGGCCAGTATCCTCCTCCCCCTGCCGCAGCCCCCGTCTACAGCTCGCCATCCCAGACCACGGTAGCCTACGAACAAAACGCTCAAGTCCCGCCACCTCAACCTCAGCGCAAGGTTGAGTGGCCGCCCTCTGTCCGCGACTATGTCCAAAAGTCCTTTTTGCCTGCCAACATGGATCCCTCTGTGTCTCGCCCCGAGATTGAAGCCAAGCTGAAGGAGACCATCTCCCATCACATGGAAAATGGCACTCTTGAGTCCACCGACTGGACAAACGTGCCGTTTCCCGCCGCTTTGATTAAGAACGAGCGACAAGTCCAGCTGAACTCCACTCCGGGTGCTACCTTTTCTTATGATGCACGATATGACACTTCGACGCCCAACCCGAAGAAGCGCAAGTCCAATGAATTTACTGCGGATGACAAGACTGTTCCTTGGCGCTCTACTAACAGCAAACGATCCAACGCCCTGGAAGACCGCATCTCTTTCGCGTCCCCCGACAAACGAGCCAGCTTCGACGAACCTCTGCCCAAGTCAAGTAAGTTTCAGAAGCAGTTGGAGAAGCGACAACGCCGTTTCGATGGTGGATATAAGTCATCCTATCGATCGCCCAGTCCTCCGCCTTCAGATGGTCCCGTTGTCGGCACCAGTGAGACCTTGGAGAAGAGGTATCTTCGCTTGACCGCTCCTCCCGTGCCCTCCCAGGTTCGTCCGGAGCGTGTCTTGCACAAAACGATGGATCTCCTCAAGAAGAAGTGGAAGAAAGAGGGCAACTACTCTTACATCTGCGATCAGCTCAAGTCCATGCGTCAAGACCTGACAGTGCAACGGATCAAGAACGACTTCACAGTTTCCGTCTACGAACTCCACGCTCGCATCGCCTTGGAGAAGGGGGACCTTGGTGAGTATAATCAGTGCCAGACCCAGTTGCGTACCCTGTACGCCAAAGGCCTGAAAGGGAACCCCATCGAATTCAAGGCATACCGCATTTTGTATTTTATTCACACCGCCAACCGTACCGGTCTTAATGATACGTTGGCAGATCTAACCACAGCAGAGAAGGAGGAGCGGCCCATCAAGCACGCAATGCAGGTGCGGTCCGCTCTCGCCTTGGGAAACTACCACAAATTCTTCCAGCTTTACCTGGATACTCCCAATATGGGAGCGTACCTCATGGACATGTTCGTCGTTCGTGAGCGTCTCGCTGCTCTGTGCAACATTTGCAAGGCGTAAGTTTCGTCCGCCCGTCATTCGCTCACACATATGCTAACTATCGAGCAGATACAAGCCAGACGTAAAGTTACGGTTCATCACTGAGGAGCTCGGCTTCGAGTCCGACGTCGATGCGGCTCAATTCATTGTCGACTACAATGGTCAGCATCTTCTCGAAGAACGATCAGAGTACATCGCTCTGTTGACCGGCAAAGCCGGACCACTGTTCGAATCTGCGAGGACCGAAGCTTTCCGCAAGGTTGACATCAAAGGCCAGATCTGAGCTGCTCGCCCATCTTTCTCTTCTCATCACAACTTGCTCTATACCTCCTAACTCTCCTCGTACCACCGACCTCAGGCCTTGCGCATGGCCATACTTTCCAAACCTTTCCAACCCGTTCACATCTCACAAAAAGGACCTCTCGGGTACCCGAGTTTCCTCGTAGACCTCATTTTTATTGTTTTCTCCCCCTCTCGATTGTCACTTCACCGCGCTTGTTCACCATGCATTTCCTGCGACTCGTCGAAGTACCAAACCTCGTTGTTGGTTACGAACTCACGATTTTACCGATCTGCCTTTCTGCCCCTTTGCACGGCATTGACGCTTACGCATAGCTTCAAATAGCGGGATACCTCTCGGGGGCTCGTGGGAGGCAAAAGACGAACGAAACAAATAATCGACGACACTAGGCGGAGCTGCCGCTGGTGTTCGAACGATGTTGGCCGGCCCTCGTTGGCCGACAGTTGGCTCTGGGGGCTTTCGGACTTGATCCCGGCTTGCCGCGTTGCAGCGCAGGCGAGCTGGAAGGCGTTTGGGATGGGAAAAAGATGGACATGACTGGGTTGAAGGATAGAAGGCGCCAGGTGTCACATCGGTTTTGGGTCTTGGGGCAAAAGGCGTTTGCATATACGTCGCTATATCACGAGATATCTGCTGAGGTTGAGCTTGAGCAGCGGAGCGGTTCATAGTCTTTTCGACTTCATGCTCAAAGCATTTACTGTTAAAATGCCCTCAAAGGTCTACGTGGCCTGGCACCTCGTCTCCTGATCGAAAATCTTCCGTGATCCTCATTCCTGGGTTCCGCGCCACATTGAAGCTGCTGCTTCGTGGTTGCAGTGGCTATCACCCTGGCCATGCTTGCAATCCACGCTACTCAAGAAATCGTTCTTGCAGAGATGAGTTGCTCCTAAGAGTCAGGCGACACCTAGAACGGTTCACTTTAATCTGTCGGGAAGAATGAGCTATCTTGACTGATGGGTCCTGCGCTCTTCTCCTCTGATCCAATCTACTTAGTAAAGAGGAAATGTAGATAGCGTATACAGAGGAAAGTGGCCGATCCCATGTTCGGTGCGAGAGCCTTCTCAAAGCACTTTGGCCGAGCCAACCCGACGTAGAGGCATAACAGACAGAGCTTGGTGATACCAGCTATCTACAGCCCCGACCTCAACTACTTGGCGCTTAAGAAATGAGCGATGCGCTGAACACAAACGCCCTTCCACAATACACGAGAAGAAATCCAATCTCAGCAAGATGCCGGAGGCAACTCGTAGGAAGTGCCTCCCTGCTCTCAGCGATGAGCAGATTGCCCGAAACGGAAGAAGGATCTGATCCCGCACGAGGACTTTCTTAGCAGCAGCAGCAGCGTGTTCTAACTCTCGGACCGTCTGGACTGCCGGTGCTCACAGCCACAGCTGTCACTTTCTTGACAGACGAGTAGACACTCCCCGAGACGAACTCAGCATGAGCGCGCATGGTGTCCTTAGAGTGGCATCATCTTCCAGACTTTGCGTGTTCGCACTTGGGCAGGATTTGGGGAGCGCGGGCAGACGGATCTGCCCGACATGGGCCGAGAGGAAGGAGGGGGGAAAGGGAGCATCTGCCACCTCCAACTGCACTCATCCGAGAGGTAAGCAGCGTTTGATTCTCTCTCTTGCATGGCACATTGCAGTTTTTTACCAAGGCGTACAGTTGTTTAGGGGTGCGTACGGATGACAAGTTCCGGCTGAAGAAAGCCCCGTCAAGACAAGTAAACTTAGAGGACAGTGAAGGAAGAGGAAGGTAAGAGTCTTCCTAGTGTACGAAAGGCTCGGTTCACACATTTTCCCCGCGGTCCAGAGCGGTCCCTCCGAAAGATGAGCCAAACCTTACAGGCGCTCACTCTCCCAATCTTTGCTCGTTTTCCCCCTCACCACAGCCCCTCGACGGCACGCCTTGACGGCCCTGGTGATCTGCCGTGCGTGAGATATGCCCGTGCCCGCGACCCTTGCCCATGCCGGCGCTGGGGCGTTTTTGGAGAAGGAAGCTTCTGTTTGCGATGTGAATGGAAGCTCGCCTGTCAACTGATTCTTATTTATTTCTTGTGGTGTTTGATGGCCGGAGCGTTGTCAATGGATGGGTGCGCTTTGATTGGCGGTTGGCAGCCCGGGACTTGAGGTCCCTCAAACCCGGATTGAATGGGTTGACAGGGTGCCGAGCTGCCGCTGCAAGGACGCGATGCTTCCGGGCTATGTACGGTTTACCTACGATAGTTCCGGTGACTGGAGCGGGGGCCAGGAATAGACGGCCTGCTGGGGTTTGCACTAATTGGCGTGGTACAGAAAAAGGCATAATTACAGATATTCCTGGCTTCTTGTCGTCTCTCAGTGTAACCATCCAGTATCATGGGCCGCACCGCCGAACCCGGATGAAGACCGAGCTGAGCCTTGATCTTGGCAGGCCTCCTAATACGTTTATGCCTTCTTCAGGTCGTGGACTCCGCGGAACTTGTGACCTTTGGACGTAGTGTACAAGTGTAAATGGGAATTACGGTCGAGATTCCGCCGTAGTTGAAGTCCCCGATATCCCATCGCAAGAAGCTATTTTCGAACATTGCATCACACCGCCGGTCGCCGACCCGGAGCGAGCGTCTCCATCTGACCGGGGACTTAGGCATGGTGACATTCTCGGCGGGAGGAGCCGCCGTGGACTCTCAACTCCGATGAAGTGAACTCTTCGCGCGAGCAGCTGCATAGATCCAAGTAGCATGGTGGCGTCGCGTTGATGGGACGGAGACCCCGTTTCACCGTGCCAAGACGACTGTTCTCCGCGACCTCGACCTCCACATTCTCGCTAGGCCGCGGATCGACAACCACAAATCGGCGCTACGGAATGGTGTGGACGGGTTTGTTGCATGCCGGCTTATTGTCGAACGTTTCGAAGTCAGGTGCTGGTGATGGCTCATCGGTATCATTCGATACCTAGTCATGGATGTATTTGCCGTGTTCAAAAAACCCGTAACACGACGGCTCAAGACTTCAGTGTGACATCATGGCGTCCCGGAAAGAAGAATTCGGCCATGCGTATGAACTGATGGTCACATCGAACAATTGTAAACGTGTAAGTCGTCATGCTGCTAGCGTATCTCTCAGTGAGACTGTGTGGGAGGTCTGGAGCTCCGGCTGATCGTGCAACAAAACCCCTTCTTCCTTTCTTGGTCCGTGTAGCTCTACCTTCGCCTCGTGCCGGAAAATTGTCAAGGCATCCCAAGTGGTGGTGAACCTGACCTGTCGATCACCAGCCATAAACTCAGGGTTCCTCCTGATATCTGGAACTCGATGAAGAATAATCAAAAGGAAAAGACGTGTGCCCGATGCTGGCATTCCATTGGTGAAAGTCGTGACCTCTGCCCCGTTTCAGGCGACATGGGATGTCCCGTTTCAAGTTGTGTTGTGTCCGCGAACGGGACGGGCTGGATCCGAACATAGCTGCGGCATAAAGTTAAAGCTTGACCCTTTTCTTCGCATGTAAAGACTGGCTACAGACCCTAGATGTGGGTTTGTCAGCCGTTTTGTATTTGGAATCTCACACTCGCTGTCGGTATTGCAGTGTCCTTGTTCCCTTGGGGAAGTGGGCTTCCTCCCCAGTCATGGTTGGCATTGGTCGTTGGGCGTTTTTCTGCTCACCAAATCGTGGGGAATGGTGGTGAAGGTTCTGGAAGGTGACTGACAACCACCTGATGCGTGACCACGGCACCGGGGAGCTGCGTCTTGATGCGGGACCAGCTGCGGGATGGCACGTTGATGGGGTCGGCAGACAACGAGGCTGCGAGGCCAACGTCCCAGCATACGTCATCCCATGCCAAGAGCTTGAAATGCCATGATTGTGTGCAGTGGCCCAGGGTCGATAAACCTAACCGCACCATGGGTGGATGATAACGCCGGTTGAGGAGTGAGACCATGCGGGTAAGGATGGATTTAAGATATTTCCCGCTACTATCGTTGACTCTCGCCGCCGAGCTTCCGCAGACAGGTGATAGGCTGCAGCGATCAACAGGAACGAGACGACACAGCGCTGATATCAAGACTGCCACCTCCGTCACTGGCAGAGCCAAGGGAGGCGGGGATGTGGTTCCTGAACCGTCCCGCTGAAACGGGACGTTAACAAGGATTCTTGCACCAGCCTTAGCGCTTTCTGTGCTAGGCGAAGCTAAGGCGACATCATAAGCACCAGGGGTGCGCGAATGGAGAAGTAGCAATCTATTCGAAGCGTTGGAAAGTTGGGACGGAGAGAGAAGGCGCCGTCGCCGGGGCTGTCCTCGAATGAGGTCATTCTGAGAAGATGCGCATGGTTTCTGCCATACAAGGTACAACGCGGTCGCCGTGATGAGCATTCTGTAGAATGACACGGCGTTGAAGAGCCGGACTCTGGCCAACTTGAATTGACCTGTCGTGTTTTTGTGGACGCGCGCGCCAAGTTGCTCGACCGACGCGTTGGCGCGTAAGCTGGTCCGCAACTTGTTGATCAATTGGCTGGGGCGTCTTCTAGCCCGGCCTAGACCTTGAAATCCTCTCCAGGTTAGCTCAGAAGTACTTCTTTTAGCTTGAACACAAAGCACACAAAGACCAAGAGCCAACGGTAGGGCGAGATCGCCATGCCGTTAGGATGCATAATCCGATTAGGTTTCGGCCGCCTGACTGGTGGAGGTAACGCCTGGGAAAAGATTGGCGAGAGGGCGCATAGAGTCGCCATTAATGGGCGCTGTATCAATCGACGATATTCGCATAACCAGTCAGAGACAACTGTAGAAAGATTCGCGATGTACCCGTAAGCTTGGCAAGGATCGCGTTGGATCCACGACACCCTTGCAATACAGCTCGGGATATTTACCATGGCATTCCTCGCTTGATGAACAGGCTTTCGTGAGATTCAAACCTGGTTCATCGAATACGCCAGCATGCTGTGAATTTGCGAAGTCTGCATCGCATTGAGCCAATTTGTGACTCCATTAGTTCCTTACTCCTCAAGTCTCGATAGAAGAGGCGCGTTAGAGGTTGAAGGGAATACCACGAGACTGCCGCGTACGCCGTGTGCCCTCTGCCTGCAAATCCTAAGCATCCAGTGCACTCGCTTGTCGCTTGTAGCGAATCCAGCCAGCCGGGGAAGGATTCCGTGTGGCAAGGTTCGACGGTCGTTGGGTTGAGACCGAAATGGCACCTGGACTGGGCCGTTGCAGTCATTAGGCTGGAACTCAATGGGTCCTGTGAAAAACCGTCCGGGTCCGCCGCAAAGAACAGGGGTCGCAGGAGAGAGGCATTTCTTGCTGCTGGATGGTAAGCTGTTCCTGGCTGCGAGGAAGGAAGAACTCTGTTAGACTGTGGTCGATAGATGGAGGGAGGTACAGGATACCCCGTCCTGCTGCATTGCTCGGGATCACAAGGGAGCGAGAGAGAGTCTTTGCGTTAATCGATAAGATGCCGCTCCAAGTATCTTCTCCTGTCCAGTCCCCTGCGTCGCACTGCGATATGAGCCAAGCTTGACAATCCGGCCATTGAAGGGATAAGCTGTTTAAAAGAAGAGGTCAGTTCATGCAAAAGCAAGTGTCAAAAGCTCAACACTGATGTTATTGGCTGCATGCCGTTGTTTCGCATGGGGGCGTGTAAGGTCAATATCATTCAGATGGGGTGTTGATGGAGAGCAGAAGGTCTGTGTTTTAGCGGAGGAGATGCCATGTGCGTGCCCAGGAAGACAGTGGCAAAAGCTGTGCAACCGCGGGGGAGAAGAATGGCCATGAGTGTTGACGAGGGGAAGCTAAGATAAGCCTTAGATCCATCTGCTGGTTGATGATTGTCCTTCTAGCTGCTGAACGAGAGTTCGGTTAGCTAATTAGCAGACATTCAGGTGCACTTGTTGGCTTGCTGAAGAAGGTGTACGGCACTATCGAGATGCTGGTCGTCGTCTTGCGATGGAATGCCGATGGGAGTATCACAGAGAAGGGCTGAGCAAAGGAATGTCTCCTGCTGTTAGCCACGGTGCTGTGCCCTGTAAGAATACGACAGTGCCGTCATAGGGCACGGCACCCGGGATTTCTAGTGGTTTGGGGCCTGGGCTGCCCTGCCCTGCCGTTTCCACGGATCCATCAAGTCTTCCACGGATCCATCAGGTCCTCTCCGAGCCTCCCCAGATGCGTTGCTTCGGCTTGGAGAGCCGGTGCAGCCACCGGCATGAGGCTTGGGAGCATGAAGGCGAGACATGCATCTGCACGATATGACTGGCAGAGAGGAAGCCGTCCCTGAACTCGGTCGTTGGCCAAGCTGCAAGTGGCATGCGACCAGAGCTGCCCGTAGGCGGGCGAGGCACAAGACTGTCGCGTGAACACCCAGGCTGTCCACTGGGAGCCGAGGATTGACAGTAGAAGCCATGAGCACATGTAGCTTCTTTCGTTATCACCGTCTCCCGTTCGACCATACTACGGAGGCCCTCTTAGCGATTAAGCTTTCCATCTGAGGTGAGGGCTGCTAATGTGGTTGCCACGCCCGCTGAGTTTCGCGCAATGCCCGACACGTACACAAGTCGGTTTAGTCTCCGTGCCTGTGAGCCGCCGCTGTCTGGCTGCTGTCTAGCTGTCCAGCAACGGGTGAGTCCCGAACGTTACTGCGTTACGGGATGGCGCGAAGGGCTTTTTAGTCTGGTCAGCGCGGGTCATGCGATGGCAGTGGTGACAGCCGCCGGGAAAGGTTGAGAGCGCAAGGCATGAATATGGACTGATAGCCGGATGGGAATAAGAATCTGATGAGAAGTGGAAGCAGCAATTCCAAGGTTAGAAAAGAAACATTTGCTAGCCAGGCTGTGTCAAGAGCACTCACCCTCGTCGACGTCGACACGACCGAGAGACGCACACGAAGGTCGCATCACCCATAATCTGCAGGCCGACACCCTCGTTGGAGTCAGGACACCCACCCGCAACCCTAGCGCAATTTACCCATCCACGCCCAGCGAACGGACAGGCCAGGACAGGTAAGGTACTGTGCACCATACAGACCAGGGTATCTCGCGGGCATGGTCTTGAGTGGTAACTGGGTTGGTGACTGCGCAGTCGGGGAGTCCCACCAGGCAAGCCCATTTCCAACCGTTGCGGTGCAGCTGTGCCCCCCTCTCCGGGCCCTCCCCCCCCTTCCTGGGCTTCGTGGGCTTCCCTTTCGTCTGGTCTTGTGGGATTTGGGAGCGCATCCCGGGGATTGGAAGTGCGTACCTAAGTACGGCGGGCTGCGTGGGCGTAGGGTAGTATTAGCGTGTGCTCCGTACCCAGGTACCCCGGCTTGGGCAGCTGGTCTGCCAGAGGTAAAGAGGCTTGGGTTGGGCGAAGGAGCCTTTTCTACCCTCGCCCGTCCGCCGTCCTTTCTTGACGTGTTTCCCTTGCCTTCCCTTCACCCCTCCAGGCCGATTCACTTCGCTCACAGCCGGCCCGCCGCATTCCAGCGCAACCTTTGCACTTCGCCGAGTAGTCGAACTTCAACTTTGGACCTTGGACGACAGTCATAGACTGAGGAGCGACGCTTAGGTGTACACGCACTACCAACTCTTGCGACCCCAACGAGCAGCACTGTGTAGCCCGAGTTGATTTGCGGGCATCTTGTTTCGGAGGCCGAGAGCGAGAGACAGACAGCCAGCTTCCGAGTCGGAATAAGAAAACCAGGGAGAGACAGCCTAGCACGCCGGTCAGTCGATCGATCAGCCAGAGGACAGAAAGACAACTGGACAACGTTGCCTCGGAGCGGGAAAGCCGGAAGGACTTGTTGGTCGACAAAAAGAGACTGTGTTTGCGTGGAAACGCTCGGCATCAGCACACAGAGAATCCGAGTGTTGGAACCGAGAAGAAGCAGAGCAGCGTAGGAAGTTTGTAAGGGAACGAACAACCAACAACTTCGAACAAAGTCCGACTTCGACGTCAACTCACCGAAGGAAGGCGACGTCCCAATCTCAGCCGTTCCTTTTTCGGGTTTTCCTTTCTTTCTACATTCTTCTCCCTCCTTTTTCGGAATTTTCTCCTCAGACGCCCAACGGCATCGACTCAGCGAACAGCGCAATTTCCAGGAAAGTGCGACCCGGTCATCATCGCCCCTCCCTTCCTGCTTCCTTCCCGTCTGCACCGGCATCAATCAGCCCGGCCCCTCCCCTCGTTCCTCAGTTGGGTACCAGGGGGAAAAAAAAAAAAAAAAAAAAAAAACCAGAAAAAGAAAACAAGCAACAACCACGACCACCACATCCGCACCTTCTCAGCAGCGCCTTGTCCGTGCGTCATTCGGCTTGTTTTGCGACAGAGCAGGTACTGCTTTAGCTTCTGCGACTGCGACACCGACACCCTCCAGCAGCCGCAGCCGCAGCATCGACGTCCAGTAGCGACACACGCAAAACGAGACATCGACACCACACCCACGCACTTCCTGCCTGTTGTCGTCGTCGTTGTCTTCGTCGTCGTCGTCGCACCGATTCTCTGCTGCAACCACTGTTTGCGCCCAATCAGGCTGTGCGGAAGGAACATTTCGCTCTCTAACCTCCTATCGACTCTCCGTGGTGCCACAGGGTCCCCCGTCCCGTCCCCCGTACCCCCCCGTCACCACTTCCATTTCCAGCTTCGCATTCAATTTCCATCTCGCCAGGTTACGGTTACCAGTCTCTACACGTCTGCGGCTGCCCTCGCCCTCACTCTTACCCTCATCCAGAGGGAGTGTTACACAAGATGAAGGTTCGTGATTCATCGTCCCCTCTGGTACCTGCCGCTGTGCTTCTTCCTAATATTGCCTGCCACCGCCGCTGCATTGCGCTGCGCTGCATTCCATCTCATTCCCCCCTCCTCCGTTTCAACCACACACCCCCCTCGTCTTCCCTTGTATGAAGCCAGATGCGCGCACATCACCATCACCACGTGTGCTTGCGATTTCCTCCACAACACATCACTGCGCGATTGACATGTTCATGCCGGAAGCTGCATTGCTCATATCGGCTCTGCGACTTTGTCACTTATTCTGCTTCCTTCTTTCCTCGCGCTCCTGACCCCGCATGCGCTCAGGCAAGATGTCTCGAGAATCGATGGCCAGAAACCGCTTCTCCGATCATCTACTAACGATGCCTCACCTACTACAGGCCCTCCGTCGCTCCATCAAGGGCGAAAAGGACAATGCCAAAATCAGCATCGCCCCCAAGTCCGCCGTTGCCATCGTCCCTCCGAAGAAGGTGTGTAAATTATCTGCCCACTCCACCATTCTCCCCAGCGCTGGATGCCGCGCCCAACCCAACCAGGGGGCAACCGGGGGCGAAAGCTTACGACGCCCAGCTTGCTGACCAAGACCCGCCTCCAGGTTATCCGAGCCCTATACGATTATGAAGCCCAGTCCAACCAGGAATTAAGCTTCTCCCGAGGCGACTTTTTCCACGTAATCGGAAGAGAAAACGACCCCGACTGGTACGAAGCCTGCAACCCAGCCTTGCCCGACGCTCGCGGTCTCGTGCCTGTGGCGTTTTTCCAGGCTTTGGGCCGTACAGAGAGAGACAGCGGTCAGTCCGACGGTGGTGGCTTGCCCCGACCACCAACAATGTCACCGACTGTTTCCAAGAACCCCGACCACGATTCCGGCTATGCCGAAGCCGCACCGCCTCCAGGTGCCATGCAATCACCTCCTGCGATGCAGCGCATGTCCAGATCTGCTGGCAAGGGATCTGGCGCGATGGTTTACGGCATCGTAATGTACGACTTTGTTGCAGAGCGCGCCGACGAACTCGAAGCCAAGGCTGGTGAAGCCATCATCGTCATCGCGCAATCCAACCCCGAGTGGTTCGTTGCTAAGCCTATCGGTCGACTTGGTGGACCAGGTCTTATCCCCGTGTCATTTGTCGAAATTCGCGACATGGCAACAGACAGCGCTGTTGGCAACGCATCAGACGCTATCAAGAAGGCCGGTATCCCCAAGGTTGAGGAATGGAAGAAGATGGCTGCCGACTACAAGAACAGCAGCATTACGCTGGGCAAGTTCGACGTCGGTGGTGCGCCGCAGCAAGGTTCTCTGGAGCAAGGCATGGAGCGCATGAGTATCCAGCAAGGCCAACGTCGTGGCTCGCAGCAGACCGGTAACAGTTTCGTAAGCAAAACCCATATCGTTCTCATTTGTATCAAACTGACTTGCCTCGCAGCCGCAGCAACAACAGGCGAATCACCAACAGTCACGAACCTCCCAACAGGCGGCGTCGCAGCCGACTACCCCCTACACCAAATCCGCCGACCAGCTATATGCCCCAATCTCAGCCCGCATCCCCAGATATTGCTTTGCCGAGGACAAGTACTGGTTTGTCATCGAGGCTGTGCTGGAGGATGGCCGTCACTGGGAGCTCTCTAGATACTACGAGGACTTCTACGACTTCCAAATCGCGCTCCTCACCGAGTTTCCCGCGGAGGCAGGCAACACAGGAACGCAAAAGCGCACCTTGCCGTACATGCCGGGGCCCGTCAACTACGTTACTGATGCCATTACCGAGGGTCGCCTACACAATCTGGATGCCTACGTTAAGAACCTCCTCGCACAACCTGCGTACATCGCCAGATGCCCCCTCGTCAGACAGTTTTTCGCTCCTAGAGAGGGCGACTATGAAATCGACCCCAACGCACCGAATGAGGATGAGTACAGGCTATCGGGCGGCTCTCAGCCATCGTCAACGGATTCGCCGGCGGACGGTGCGTCGCGACAATCGTCGAGGAATAACCTGAACGGCAACGGCTACGCGGGGCTTTCCGCAGCGCCACAGCAAAGATCCATGGGCCAGCCAGGCATGACTCGGCAGCCATCATCGCTGTCTCAGTCCCAGCCATCGGTCTCACCTGGTATCGCCCAAGCTCAGGCCATGAAGATTAAGCTTTACTTCAACGGTGACCTCATCGCCATCCGAGTGCCGAACGACATCTCGTTCCAGCAGCTTTACGACAAGATCTCAGACAGACTCAAGATTCCCGTCGGAGAAGAGATCCAACTGTTCTACAAGGACGACCGGACTGGAGAAAAGCCGAATCTCATGAGCGACAACGATCTCGACACTGCTCTGGACCGAAACGACAAGCTCTTGCTTTACGTTGAGCAAGTGTGATTCAGGCGCTCACGAGCTTGTGGTCCCCAATGGTTTCTGCGACTGTCTACAAAGAAAAGCATACTCCCGACCGCCATTGCATTCTTGTTTCATGATTCCCAGCGCACGCGACGCATTGCCACACTCTGTCTTGTTATACAGGTGATGGCCGAATTTCACTTCGATATTGTTTTCTCCTAGTAGCTGGACTTGATATACATGCGACCATGATGCCAGTGGATCGACTTTCCTTCACGCGCCAGCGACTACCTTTCTTTTCTTTTACGCTTCTCTGGCCTCGGCAGGTCCCCTATTTACGATTTTCCTCGACTGATGTTGATGTTGATGACGGGAAAACAAAAAGAATTATTGATGCGGCCCCCAGGGGTCCATATGTCCAAGAGTTTCTCAAAAGACGAAAGACGGAATTGCTTCCATCATGAGGATATGGGAAATGGGGACATTGGCGGGCGTTATATTTGGGCGAACGGCAAACTTGACTTGCCATATTTCTTCCATTTTTATCGACACGGGAGCTTGCTAAGGGCCCTTTCTCTGGTCCCTCACGCCCTGCGCCACAGGAGAAGGCCAGAGGATAGAAGGGTTCTTTTGATGATGAGTGGATGATGAGGATGAGCCAGAAAGTTAGTGGATGATAGTGCAAACAGTACTTGAGCGAGAAAGAGACACAGATCAACCAGTTTAACGTTTTATGACCCAGATTATGTGACGAAGTGCATGGCGTGTGTGCAACAAAACGGCTAGTCTTTCCAATCTGACGAGTAATGAGCGCCATCGAGAGAACCTCTCATCTGAGTGTTTCACAGCAGGCAGAGAGGAATACATAGTGAACGTGAAAAGTTCTTCATTATAAGGCTACATAGAGGGTAGCGAATAAAAACTGCCTGCGTGCGCCATGCCGTGCCCTGCTCCTGATCTCATGCATTCCTCATGATTCCTGTGAAATAAACCTGCGCATGGCGGTGAGAGAAGAAGCAGCCGGCCTCCTTTTTTCGATGGGGTGGGAAAGTCCGCAAGCTTGTTCAAGAGCACATGAGTCTGCCCCCATAGAAAATAAAAGTACTCCAGACGATCCGAGGTCGCCGGTATTGGTAATCACAAAGTTGGGTATTTCATGCGTTTCTCTTCTCTCTTCCGTTCCTACTCCCGTGCTTCACTCAACCGAACCCTCGAATCACACCACTACGTGGGTAGACATGTGCTCCACGGCCTCCTTGATCGTCCGAAGCATCCTCTGATTCACGCAGAACGGACACCGCAGGGGCCGCTCGTTCGCCGAGACAGGATCGTCATTCTTAATTGGCGTCAGGTTGAGCTCGGGCGTCGATGGGACGAATCGCGAGGCCGTGGAAGCGGCCCGCTGGATGGCGGGCGTCGCCAGCGCAGCAGCGGCCGTCCCCTGGGCGCGTTCACGCTGCTCGCGCTCCTCTCGAGCCGCGGCCGCGTTGGCCTCTGCTTCCGCTTCCTCCTGCTGCAGCTGGCGCAGCGCGTTCTGCAGCACAATGTCGGGGTCCTCGTCGCCGTACATCGGCGTGTCGCTTCCGGGGGGTGCGACCATGCTCGCGTCCGCGCTGTGTGGGTCCGGAGGCGGGACGGCTGTCGCTGCTGCCGCCGCCGTGGTTGGAGACAGCGGGCCTGTTGAGGATGCATTGCTGATTCTGCGGAGGACCTCGTCGCGGACGAGGGCGCAGGTCTGCAGACTTGCCTCGACACCCAGAGCACGCATGACGGATTCGCGAATGGCGGCGGGGCTGGTCTCGGCGGAGAGCGCCATCAGTCGCGGTACGCAGTCAGCGAGGTATCCGATGTCGTCGGCAGGGTTCATCCCGCCCTCGCCATGACGTCTCTGACGCCTGATAAGCAGTCCGTACCGCTTCTTGAACCTGTGAATCCAGCCGGGGGAGAACTCGGGCGGGGTCTCGTCCTTGTAGCGTGGCAAAGCCGTGAAGATGGCTTTGGCCTTCTCCCCGAGCTCCTCGTTCGTCGGATGGCGTCCCGTGGCCTGGACCTGCTGGTACCACCTAAGCACGAGCTTCTCGACATCAGGCCAGTTGCCAAAGCGCAGCCGCGACCCGCTGAGTTGGGGGTTGTCGCCGTCGAGACGCGAATACTTTGGGCTGAGGGAGTGGGATACGGTAGACTGAGAAATGTGTTGGCCGTACTGGTTGTAGAACCAGTCTATACAGGCCTTGTGACTGGGCCGGATGGTCTGCGCGTTGGCCCAGCGGCGGAGGGCGCGGCGTTGGTCGAGGGTGAGGGAGTGGCGCTCTTTCGGGGTGGATACGGGGGAGTCGACGCCATCGGGACCAGGACCGCCAAGGGCGCTGGCATCGGGATCGGAGGAGTGGAGGTCGTGGGCAGCATCGTGCTGCGCGTCGTGCCCATTGTGTGGGTGAGGGTCGTGGTCGGCCATTGCAACTGCGGCGGCGGACATGAGTGGCTCGGGTCACGTCGCGCGCGCGAGGGCGGCGGCGACGACAACAACGACGAGAAGAGGGGAGTCAAGGGCGGTCTTCGATTGGGGGTCGGTGGTATTCCTGGAGATAAAGTCGGCTTGCCAGGCGCGATGCGCGCTGCTGGCGGCGGGGTGGCAGAGGCGGGAGGGCGGGATGTGATAAGGCAGAGTCGGTGCCCTTTTTTTTGTGATTCAATTGAAGGAATCGTTGTATCCGTAGTGAGGTTTTGGGTTGGTGTGGAGGTTGTGACGGTTAAGGAGGAGGTGAGGAAGCGTCGAAAGTGAAAACTTGGTGGGTGGACGGGGGACCAAGGGGACTTAGCACCCGGAGAGAAGCGAGGCCGTGGCAGTCGGGGGCCAGGCACGGCGCAGCGCACTGTACGCAGCTTGCTGGCCAAGGTTGCATGTCGTGTCGTTATGCATCCAATGGGGAGCTGCGAAATCGCCAAAGGGGTGGCTGGCCCAAGCTCCCACCAGCAGGCCTTGTTGCATTACCCGGTGCATAACTGTACTGCTGCTGTTTCAAATGCCGTCTGCACCCGCCAAACCTGGTGCTGCTGCTACTGCTGCTGCTGCTAGGTGTATTTCGGTCGCATTGGTGACCGAAATGCCAGCCAATTTGCAGCAATCGGGCCGCCATCAAATCTTTACTAACTCGATGACAGTCAGGACTTGACTCGGCTGCAGGCATGCGAGGCAAACAAACATTTGCAATAAGCCAAGTCATCTATCTTTGTGTGCTTGCTATTACTCTCATTGTCTGCCAACCCGCAATGCTTTCTATTCAATGGACAATCGTCATTTCTCCTCACCCGCATATTTCATGCTCATCGCGGCTCATTGTGTCGCATCCATTAATGCAAATCCCAACACCCCTCCAAATGCCGACCCCCCAAAAAAAAAAAAAAAAAATCAGACCAAACCGTCAAACATCCCCCGGGAACGCAACGCATGGGCCTCTCTTCTCTCACACAGACATCTTCATGGCAATCGTCTTATGCGGGTCGTAGCCCTTGACCACAAAGTCCTCCACATTCCACCCATCAATGCTGCAACCCGCCTCCCTGTTGTTGATCTCCAGCATCGGGAAGTCCCGCGGCTCCCGCTCCAGCTGCACCTTGAGCGCGTCCACGTGGTCCGCGTAAACGTGCGCGTCGCCCATGACGTGCGTGAGGCTGCCAGGAACCAGATCGCACGCGCGCGCAATCATGTGTGTCAGCAGCGCGTAGCTCGCAATGTTGAACGGCACGCCGAGCCCCATGTCGCAGGAGCGCTGGTACAGCTGGCAGTGCAGGTGTCCCTTGGGCTTCTCGTCCGTCGACGGCGCCGCGCCGCGTGCCCGAGGGTACGAGACGTAGAACTGGGCAAACATGTGGCACGGCGGCAGGGCCATCTTCTTCAGGTCCGCGGGGTTCCACGCGCTGAGCAGGATGCGGCGGTCGTAGGGGTTCGTCTTGAGCTTGTGGATGACCTCGGCGAGCTGGTCGACGCCCTGGCCTGTGTAGTCCGTCTTTGCGTCGACGTATTCCGCGCCAAAGTGTCGCCATTGGAAGCCATAGACGGGGCCGAGATCGCCGACTTCGCGGTGGGAGAGGCCGACGCTGTCGAGGAACTCGCGGGAGCCGTTCCCGTCCCAAATCTTGACGCCGGCCTCATTGAGGGCTAGGGACGACGTATTGCCCTCGACGAACCAGAGGAGCTCGGCAATGACGGCGCGGAGGAAGACGCGTTTTGTGGTCAGGAGGGGCAGGAGGGGCTCGCCGTCCTTGTTGAGGGAGAACTTGAGCGGCGTCGGGGCGAAGATGGAGTAGGTTCCGGTGCCGGTTCTGAGTTTCTCGTCAGTGACTGTGCATTGCTGGTGGCTATGCGATGGCTTCGGACCTGTCTGGTCGGTGCTCCCCCGTCTCGAGGATCTCGCGGACCAGGTCGAGATACTGGTACTCCTCGTGGCGCTTGGCCGGGCTGCCGCCGTTCTGCTTTGTTAGGTTCTCGGGGGCGGACATGTTGGCGGATTCGACTGCAGTAGGAGCCATTGTGATGTGCGTTCGTCTCTTACTGAACCTGGGAGATGGTGGTGGCATACGTCGGGTCGCTCTGAGTGGAATGCTCAATCCAAAGACGCGTCCAGACGCGTCGAAAGTTTAAGGGCATGCGCTAGTGGTGGGGTTGATGACTCAGCTCAGCCTCCGATAAGATAAAAAGCGCCCCAAGGTTCTGGCCTGCACCGGAACCAAGCGAGGCAAGTGGCGTCTCTCATGCGCTGGAGCTTGTTCCGTCTCTGCTGAAGTCCCGGCGAATAGCGGCTCAAGAAGACTCGGCCCAGAGCTGAGCTTTGTTTCAACGCATCTCATGAATGAGATATCGTCGGATCTTTTTTTTCAATTCGGTCTCTTTTCTCCTGTGCTCAGACGTAGGCCTCTGGTTCCACATTGATGAAATGGTGGCGATGCGTCCTCAATGTCTTCTTCTGTCTCCTCCCCCTCATGCACTTAGTTTCTTAAGCATTCCATTTGGGTGATGCTTCATATTCGGAAACATGAAGTTGCTCAATTCCTCTGGATGACACGAAATCTAGGATTGAAAGCCGTCGTTTTTACATTCAACTCAAGAGCCGGTCTCTGAGGCGCAAGTGCGCGTTTCTCGATTCTCACTGCCAACGTCATCGATCCCGGGGGCCTCGTCGACTTTGTTTCTTGTCTTTTCCACCCTCTCTTTTTCTATTCATGCTGCCATATCTTCTTGTTACTCAACATTGCGTCTCTAAGAAGCTCTAAGAAGCAAAACTCCTATTCTTTCTTCAACCACACAGAGACATGAGATCTGCCCAACCCACAGCTCCAGCTGACGATGAACATCACAATCACCGTACCGGCGGGAACCGTCAACCACGGTGACCCCCGCCTCCTCTGCACTCCCCCAATCTGGAGCGATTTCATCATCTTCTATGCAACGAATTACTTCGTTCACGCCCTCACCCTCCCCAGCCGGCCCGGAGAATCCGTCCTCGAGACCTGCTTCACCGTCATCACGGCCCTCTTCCTCCCGAGCACCGGTTCCCTGCGCGCCGCCCGCTGGCTGCTCTCCCACGCCGGGACCGTCAGACGCGATGAACTCAGCCGGGCCACGCGGGCGGGGGCTCTTTGCATGGTCGTCGACGAAACAGAACGCTCCAAAGTCTCCTGGATTGAGCGGTCGTTGAGGAGGATGAGATTCAATAGGGCTTCCCGAAGCTGGTTAGTATGAACCATAAGAGAGAGCAGGAGGGGAAACCCGCATAAAACTCAAAAAAAGGATTCAAGTTTTCTTGCATCTAACTTTACAATGCATAGGTACGATACCGATACTTCCGCGCCGCCCTGGTATCGGTCTCGCTTCCGCGGGGCTGGTCGTTGGGTTCACTCTTCCCGCACCATCCACGGGACCTGCGTGCTGCCCAAGGGATTCATTTTGGTCGAGGTGCCTGTTGGAACGCCGCTGAAGCCGCCGCCGGATTCGACGGCCAACCACCTGGACCGCTCGAATATTCAGCTAGGCAGTACTTACAACATCCCCAAGGCCCTCTTCGCCCTGGGACAGGCGATATGGGGCATCACCACGGTATACCGGACTCGCGGTGATCAGCTGCAGAGGTATGGCTATGCTGCCTTCGGTGTCACCGTGGCGCCCTACGCCTTCATGTCTCTGGTCAACCTGATAGCCCTGCTCCTCACCCCCGAGTATAACTGCATCTACTTGGTACACACGCCGGACCTCGACAGGGCAAGGAGACAGGGCGGCAGGTTCTCTGGCCTTGTAGCCAGCGTCGACCTTGACAGTATCAAGGAGCCCCTGAGGACATTCTGGCCGTCCCAAGCAGCCCACGCCTCGTATTTCGCCGTGACGACAGTTCTCTTACTGGCGCCGCTCGTCATCGTCGCCGCGCTCACCGGCTTCGACCCGGGCCACAGCACGATATACCAAAGAGTTTGGGTCCTCTCCTGGCTGGGATTCGGCATCGTCATGGGGCCCCTGATCAGACTCAGCACTATATTCCCGTCCGAGATACACGGCGTATACAAGATTGGCGCGAACGATGCGATAGCGTATGCACTTGAGAACGCGACATTCATGGAGCGAGCGATAGACTGGTTGGTGACCAAGTACTTTTGGGTGGTAGAGACATCGTTCTATCTGTATGTGGTCATTGGCGCCGGCATTCTCTTTACCCCAGCCATCGGTGGCATGGTTGTCGTCGGGCAGATGCTGGAGGAATTTGGCTTCTGTAGACGTCTTGATCGTTGAAAGACCAGATCGCTTCATTGCATAAAACTCAAAGTCATTTGTAGATATGGCTATAGACGTTTCATAATGTCAAACATGTGTTCCTATTTTCCGCCTACCCTGAGCTAGAAGAAGAAGTAGTTTTGAGGGCGTCAGGGACAACGAACACAACCGAACATATAGAGAAACGTGTAATGCATGTGACGCCTACTTAGCCAGGATCATCCGCCCAGATAGAAGGAATCATAAGTAGAGCCTCCGATGAGTCAACTTTACTACACGCCCACCATTCTCCACACAGTCGCCAATCACAAGATCGTGCTTGTCACCGCTCATCTCAGCATCTCCAAATCTGACCCTCAAGCCTCCCAAGAGCCTGGACCGTTCTTCGTCCGTGAAAGCTCCCCCGCCTGCAGGTACACCGAAATTGTGATTCCCTCTAGTTAGTGTACTGATGTTCAAGAGCAGTTTGGGTACCCAGACCCCAAAGTCTATCAACAGACCGGCAATGGCCGCGGTAAACAGAACCACAACAGATATGATAAGTATCACCATCCACGTGGTGTCATATCGAAGAACCGTTATCGGCGTGAAAATAGTTGCGTTCGTCGAGGTGAAGTTGGTCGCGTGCACCGTATTGCGATAGCTCAGCATATCGTAGTTCTCCGGATGCCCCAAGACAAGAGGCTCGTTTCCTATGGTGGCTAGCCAGTACGTATTTACAAGCTGCGCCATTCTAATCTCAAAATTCCCTCTTCCGGCATGGATCGCCCGCGGGAAATCGAAGACCGCCGTCGCATTGAGCCCCTTCTCCGGATCAACTATGTACGTCTGGATAATCGACGGGCTCTTCTGCCGGTTGGTAGGATCTGTGAGGCTTTTGAACAGGTTCTGAAAGTACAAGCTGGCAAGTTCATTGTCGCTTTGGCAGCTGTCGAAGAAAGTGAAGTTGGTGCTCGGGTTCCTGGGCGAGACCGACGATCGTATCGCTGTGGGGATGCAGTCGTAGCCGTCGCAGGCGATTTGAGTCTCGACGTACGTAGAGTTGATCTTGCACTTGGCATATGTTGGCTCGTCTTTTGCCGGTGACCAGTCAAAGTAATGAAAGTCGCGCACCGACGCGGTCGGATCAATGCAGCGTCGACGAGTGCCGTTTGTTCTACCGTTGGGGTACGGCGTTGTCGACATACCTCCCCATGAGGTGAGTGTGCTGCAGTTGCACGTTTTCCCATTAATGGGTATTGTGCAGTCCAGTCCTCCGTCGACAACAAGTTCACTAGCATGTTCAGTCTCTTCGAAGATGGGACAGTCCATCTTGAGATACGAAGTTTCCAGGTTGAAGCTGGTCCTGCCTGTTCGCGAGATATTGCCGAAGGGAATGCCGATGAGTGACGACCAGGTTATCGAGGCCCTGTCTTCATCGTTCAAGGTGATCCACTCGTCTGCCTTCGTGCTATGACGACCAAGCAAGGGCTCAATCATGGGGATCTTGACATTGCCAGAGGTGTCTTGGCTGGACTGTCTGACCTCCTCAGATGCCCCAAGAGCGCTGTAGACGAGAGAATTGATCGGGAGCTGCGCGTTTCCTATGTTGCTGCCGATGTATTGCGCTGGGAACGAAGTGTTGACATCCAGATATGGGAGTTCGGCAAAAGAGACGACGGCTTCGGGCTTCTTGAGTAAAACTCGAAGAGCGGCCTGGCCTCCCAGAGGTGAAAATGCCCAGATGAGCACCAACACGACGCTTGACCATCTGACTCTCTTCATGTCAATCAATGTCGTCACGGTCCCGGTCATTGTCGTAGAAACAAGAAGACTGTCCAAGAAACCAACACGCTTCCCTCGCTGCAGCCTCCAGTGAGCGAAGCTTCTGATGGTCCGGCCTAGAACGAAGGCGAACATTAATGGTACAATGATGGGAGCCTATCCATATTAGTCCGATGTAATGTACAAAGATGCTCAGATGGACCTTACAAGCTGGTTGAACTCGAGTGTGAACCGCCACCTGGCCGGCGAGTCTTGGATTTCGAGGCCATTAAAACGGAAGAGAAGACCAACGTAAACCGCGACAACGACAGCCATCAGAATCGAAACGCTGTTCATAAACATTTCCAAGTGTCGGGACGTTCCGTTTTCAAGCCTTCTTGGTGGCCATTGTAGCAATTTCGACCCGTTGTCGGATTCGGAGGTTTCCCGGGTGGCCATCTCGGGTTTTGTTGGTACATTCTGGTCCCTTTGAGGAGACGCCATCATCGCTGAAGGGTAACAGCAATTGGGGCTTTCAGCATGGAGACCGGATCAGAATTGATTATTTTTAAATCCAAGCTTGTTTCGAGGGAAACCATTGCACATATATGGCAATTGTAGCCCCCATCACAATGCCTGCATACGCGCCGCAGAACGACCTCTTGGCAGACCCCATGTTGCTGTACAGCAGAATCTCCCCCAAAGGGCAAGGGTTGATTGAGGACTGGCGATGCAGCTGAGCTTGACAGTGCCATTCGAACCAACAGGAACTGTGTGGTAGATCGTCAAGTTTTGTGGACTCATGGCACCCGCTCATCGTTTAATCAGGCAACTCAAACTGTAAATGATTTGGTTGGGCGATGTGACCTTACTGCGCCGCATGCGCCTTTTTAGTCTGTTTGGGAGAGGCATGGGGTTAGAGTAACCGATTGCTTGGATGCAGACGAATGCTCCCAACTTCTCGGATGGGTGAGTACGAAAGAAATGAAAGGGACGACAGGCACAGAGTCGTGCGCTCCATATTGGACATGAATATCTTGCTACCCTACAAGAGTTCTGGAGACGCATTCCTCTGAGTGGTAGAGAACTGAAGTCGCCATAGTCTTTGATCTGCACAGAGGAACATCGTGTTATCTGGCCCTCGACAGAAACTCTGTACGCCACCTTTTCAAACATAGTCAGATATCTTGCCTAATGCCAATGATCTTTGGAGTATAGTTACTCACCTGCCACCTTGATCAAACCCAGTAATGAGCCACCTTTGTTCCAAATTTCGATGCCGTCACCACACGCTGCCCAGACGTTGCCGTTCTCGCACATGAGATGTATAGGTGAACCTCTCCTAGCCAGAGCAAATAAACGCTTGTTCGCCAGAAAGATTGCGTCCCCTCTTTTCACAATGTCGAATGCGTAGATGCTCCTTGGTCTGTTCCTCATGTTAGCCACATTCACCACAAAATCACCTTAGGCGTGACGCTTACTGCACCAAATCCAGACTCCCATCAGCCTTTACTCCTCCAGCATCCGCAACGTAAAGCGTCGACGACGCCTCATCGATAGCGATTCCACTTGGTCTCACAAAGCCATCCGCCATGGCCCTCACCTCCCTCGCCGCCTGGTCATACCGGTACACCGAAGGCGGCAGCTGCGGCGGGCTCCTAAAATCCAGCTCGTGCCCGCAACACGGATCCGTAAACCACACGCCGTCGCCAGAGACGGCGGCGCTGTGGGGCGAGTTGAAGTCGCGGCCGTAATACGTCGTGGCCACGGCTTTCGGCGGCTGCCCCGCGGGCATGTGGAACACGCCTCCGGTCCCGGGATGCATCGTTCCCTGGGAGCACCATAGAATCCCGTTGGCTGCAAGACACCCGTTGGCCGGCATCGGCATCGCGGGCGGGGGCCGGAGCTTGGCCCATTCGGTGGTCAGGGTATCGCCGCGCGGGGAGGCGGTGATTGTCACCTTGGACATGAGGATGGTTGGGGGCCTCGAGGGGTCGGTTGCTGCGAGGGGTGCGGAGGTCGTCCAGAGCTCATTGCGGGAGGGGTTGTAGACGCAGCCGCGGTGAAAGAACGCATTGCCAGTGCCTTCTGCAGAGGAGAGGAGTAGGGCGTGTGTGGGCTTGGAGCCGATGACGGATTCCAGCGCAGAGTCGTATTGGATGACGGAGACGCCAGACTGAAGTAAGTGTCAGCAGGTCGGTTTGTCGATGGTGTTGATTGTTCACCTTGCTGGGTTGCGAATAGCCGGGCGGCGCCTGGTTTCGGCGATCTCTGATCTAATGTAAGTAGCGTGAGTAAGACCATCAGCGGCTGGAACGGATGAGATTATTAATTTGGCCGAGTCGTGAGCTTACTTCTATTGGCGTTGTCTCGGGTTTGATACCCGTCGCCTTGACTGTTGCCATCGCTACACCTACTCTGCCTGGTGTTTGCTCTGGTGAAGTTGGCTTTGTGCGGTTGAAGGGAGCGCAAACAGTGTAGACCGGGGTGGGGACGGCCGGGCCTCCATTTAGTTGGCGCCGGCGCCGTGTCGGGATTACACCCGCCACCCCGATAAACTTAACATCGGCTTTGCGGACAGCATATCATTAAGTCCGTGGTAAATAGTCTCATTGAGCATGATTGATACAATTATTTATTGAATGGTATTCCCCCATGGCTTTTGCTCCAGTGAAAGCCAATATCCTTGACTTCGTTCAGTATGGCTACAATCCTTGTCACCGGAGGAAACAGAGGCATTGGCTTTGGGATAGTCCAGGCTATAGCCGAACGGCTTCCAGATTCTCTTGTGATCATCGGGTGCCGTTCAACCGTGGCCGGGCATGAAGCTGTGACAAAACTCAGAGAACTCGGTGTCAAAACGAAACTGGATGTACTTCAACTAGACATCGAAGACGATGCTAGCATCACTGCCGCTGTCGCAACTGTTGATCAGAAGCATGGGAAGTTGGACGGTATTTCTCCCCAAAGACTTTCCTTTTGAACCAACATGCTGATATGTTGCAGTCTTGATCAATAATGCTGCCAAGTCAGAGATTGCTAGTTCGCCAGGACTGTCCGAGATTCGCGAGATTCGGTCAAAAACAAACGCCGTGTACAACAACTGCATCACGTCAAATGCGATAGTCACCCAGGCTTTCCTGCCCTTACTTCGAAAAGCCGAGTATCCACGAGTCATCATGAACTCCAGTGCTAGGGGCAGCCTCACACGCACAGCATCTAGAGAGGTGAGCGCACAGTAGCCAGAACTGTTGGGGTGCTTCAAACTGATAGACACTGCAGCTCCCGCCAGTTTCACTTGTGGATTACTGCGTGGCTAAGGCGGCGCTTAACATGTTGACTTTGCACTTTCAGCTTGCTGAAGAACAGAGGCAAGACGGAAATAGAGTCGTCTTTTGGGCCACTAGTCCAGGGCATTGCAAGACGGCCTTCAACAACTTCCGCGGGGTGAAGGAGCCAATTGACGGAGCAGAGGCAATCGTGCGCTTGCTGGAATCAGAAAAGGGGGTCACTGAGCCTGGGACGTTCTGGGAGTTCGAACAGGGTGAGTTCAGGATGGTGCCGTGGTAGATCATGGACGCTGTCTCGAATCCTTCTGTCGAGCCGTTTCCGACCACATGGAACAAGGCAACATGCCCGCATCGTAGATTGTCGTATGTCTGGTCAGAAAATGTCTTTGATTCTCGTCGACCAAGGTCCGCTCTCTATGAATACACTAGGTCGCGATGGACCAATGACTCGTCTGATTGCCCGCCGTTTAGTGTTTCGCCTTCTCGTCCTTGTCAGCGCTGTCCAAGAACTTCCTGTGCATGTTGTCAGCAATCGCAGGCCCTCGAAACGTCCAGGCAAAATCACGCACTTGATGAAGTCGGCCTCGTCGGAGCTGGCAGCGTTGATGGGGGGGATGGCAGTGGCCTTGTTGGCCTTGCTGCCGCCGCTGGTGCCGTAGATAGCGCCGCCGAAGAGGGTGGCAAGAACACCCATGGCCAGCTGTAAGTTGGCCCATGTTAGCAGTCGTTCAGCATCTTCATGTATTGCAGGTCGGCCGAAGGCGTCGCAGGGAGCGGCGGGCGAAGTCGGAGGTGCAACGTACGTAGTGGGAGCCGATCTGGCGGCCGGCGACAGTGTACATCTGAACCATTTTGGCGGTATTAGAGGGGTATTCGGACCTTCGGAGGTGAATTGGTTCGATGAGGGTGGAGTGGTGATGATTGAGACTGCAATGGCGGCTCAATGTTCGGAGCTCGAAATTCGTTCGGAAGCTGCGAAAAGTTGAATGCCTGGTATATCAGGCCACATAAAGACGGGTCAAGTATCTGGCGCGGCTCGGGAGAGCGGGGGTTCAGCCACTGCTATCCCCGGGTCGTCCAGCCATAGGGTGGCGCAAGCTCCCATGCACCCCAGGAAGGTGCTAACCCGCCGAAGCGAAGCCGACGTCACTTCCCGACATTGGACCAGAAGGTTGATGCCGCGGGCGTTTCCGGCGCGCGCATGGAAAAGTGGTGGTTGCCATCGCCTAGGCTCCCCTCACCCCAACCGCCGCCATCCATGCGCTCTTAAGGCTGACAACACCTCCTTTTGCTTTTGAAGATTTCTGATTCAGACGAAGTATACCAACACAAGCAATCGATCACAATGTGGTGGGGTCGCAGCTCAGACAAGAAGCCCGAGGAGTCGAAAGAGGCGACCAACAACGAGAATGGCGCCAAGCCTTTCGACCCCGAAAAGCTTCCCCCGAGGCAGAAGCTGCCAAAAGCCCTGCAGAACATTATCGACAAATCCGACAAGGAGGAAAACTTCTTCGATGAATTAGTGGACGGGTAGTACGTGCCCTCGATTCCTCCCGATAGCCCTGCTGATGTCTTCTCCAGCGCACCCGAGTCAACCGAGTCCAACGTTCGTTACATGGCATACGCCACGCGCGTCCGCACCATCTTGCTGTCTGCGCACCGATACGTCGCCTATACCTCTGACATTGGCGAGTCGTTTCGCCCTGTTGCGCACCCCTATCTTGTCCGTGGCGCATATGGTATCTCATGGCTGTACATCCTAGGTGATGTCAGTTACGAAGGTTACAAGGCGTACTGGGCGAACCAGCGCATCCTGAACCCTCACCTCCAACTCACCGAGAGGCAAGCGAAGATCACGGGATTGCCGGAAGCTATCTCAGATGCCACACACCCCAGCCAGGTCGTCCCCGGTGGCAAGGTTGCGCCGTTGGACGACTACAGAACCGTCATGGTACAGCGAGGAATCTTCCAGAGCATCGCTAGTATGGGTCTGCCGGCCTTCACGATCCACAGCGTAGTGCGCTACTCTGGCAGGGCGATGAAGAACGTCAAGAACGCCAGGGTTAGAACCTGGGGCCCTATTGGCCTTGGTCTGGCCGTCGTCCCCTTCCTGCCCAGCCTCTTTGACGAGCCTGTCGAGAACGCAGTGGAGTGGATCTTCCACAAGGGCTTTGAGACGTATGGCGGCAAGGATGCCGTTGGTGATGCGCCTGCCACAGGCCGCGAAGACTTGTTGGCGAAGAGACCCAAGCAGAAGGAACTTTGATTTGGCGTTCAGAGGAATAGCATGGTATGGATTGGACCGGAACATTTATTCAACTCATTGACTGGCTCGGCGCATTTGAAATCTCCCATGGTTATGGTATTGGCCCAGGTATAGCGTAGCCTCTATGGCGTGTGGTGGAGGGTATATACGGAAAAAGGCTTCTATAAACACACTTCATCATTCATCATCGTCGTTAAACCTCCATCAAGTTGGGCGGCGGGCCAACTCCGCGCAACAGCACGACCGTGTTACCACTGACCAGTGAAGCCCCGACCTTTTCGTTGAATTCCAGCAACCTGCCCCCCTCTACATGGAACACTCTCAGCTTGTCCCTCTCGTCTGATGACCGGTTGTTCACGTTCTCGACCTGTAACCTCCTTGCTGCCTCGTCCAGCACTCTTCCAACGACCCAGTCCTTGGAGAAGAAGAATTCTCCCTTTGGAAACTTGGCCTTGGCAGTCTCCGCCTCGGCCTCGACGTAAAGATAGACTCTCTTCTCTTGCGCCAGCTTATCATCGCCCTTGGCCGTCTTCTTCAGGTTGTTCACAGCAATCAGCCTTGCCGATGCCGACGTAGGCTTTGGCTTCGGCAGTGCCCTTCCTGCTTGCTCTTTCTTCGCCGTTCCCCATGCTTTCAACTTATCAAATGCGCTTCTCGTCCGTGCGGCAACATCAATCTGCGAGCTGGGTCTGGCGCCAAGCGGCACAAGGTTCTTGCAATCGTGGTCCTCTTTCAAGCGATGCTTGAGGCAATAGTCGCGGTTGCAGCCCGAGCAGTGGACGCCGGGGACCAACGAAGTGCCGATGGTGGTCTTGCAGGGGGGCGAGGCGCAAGGCTTTTCGGAGACGTGGTCGCGCAACTGGCGTCCGGCGCCGTAGGCGGGCTTCGCGAGCTCGGCTTGACGACGGCGCTCGGCCCAGGCGCCTGCGTTGGCGCATTTATGGGAGGACTCGGAGCGGTGGTCGAGGCAGAAGGTCTTTTTGCAGCTCTGGCAGAAGAAGGGGAGGAAGTCGAGCTGGTTGCAGTAGTCGTATTCGCAGTGCTTGCCCACGAGGGTCTCGTCGAAGCCGTCTTTGGAGTCGTCCATCTTGACGTAGCTCGTCTCGTCGGAATTGGATGAGGACGCCATTGTGAGGACGTCTGTGTCGAATATTTATTCTGCGGTGAATGGGGTGCTTGGAGTTCGTCTGTCGGATTTCGTGGCTCGAGGCTGAGCTGAGCGAAATGGCGATACGGCGACGGCGATGTTGCTGAGAAATGGCGGCGGAATGGTCTGGAAAGAGCCAGCTGGCGGGACTTGGTCAGTGTTGGTCCGTTGGTTGCCTTCAGCGGGGCAGCCACTGAGGCGGGTGAGCGCAGACGCCAAGTACAGAGCGCGCGGCCGCTGGAAGCCTGAAATGGGGGTGGCCCATAACCGTTGCCATGGAAGGACGTGGACAGGCTGGACGCTACAGCAGAGTATTGAGGCTGACTTCTGTGCACTTTGCAGGATGATGGTAGTATCCCACACGACTATGGATCTAGCAGCTAACGAAACACGGCCGTTGCTCTTGGATATCATCCTATCTTCATTGGCCATTTAGATCGGCTCCTTAAGACATCCACTACTTTGTACCTGACATACAGACAAGGTAACGGCAATAAGGAGGGGTGATCCCCGGACCCGCTTTTCCCGATGGAGTGGATCCCGGACCCTTAAAGTGCGTCGCGCTCTTCGCGTTTCCTGCAAATTAATGACGCAGTTGCTGCCGTTTTGTCGCATCTCCCCTGCAAAGCTTCTCGAGCTCCCATCCTCGGAGCATGGCCAGCTCTCAACCTCTCATCACCACAACGCACGATGCCTCCACACGTGCCGCGCAAGCGATTGCGCGAGGAGTCGCCCGTCAAGTCGAGTCCTAAACGTCAACAGGTGGCGAAGGGTAAAGGCAAGCCTGCCGCTTCGGGTGCACGCCGAAAACCGACCCTGTACGATGACCTGGATGCTACTGCCACGCCGGAGTCATCCAAAGGTGGCCGTTCTGTTTTGGAGGTGTTGTGCGACAGCGACGAGGACAGCTCACTGACCGATCTATCCGACGGAGATTTCGAGGATGTTCCTGTTGGCGATGGACAGAAGCCGGGGGAAGCAAACGAGCCGTCCGAGGATGACGATAACGACGACATCGAGTTCGAGGACGTTCCTGCTCCGAAGAACACCCTAGCCAAGGCGCCGACAGGATTCACCGACTTGCAACTCACTCTGGATGCTGGTTTCGGCGCTACGACAGATCCCTACGGCGACAAAAAGGGGCCTACCAAGCGCGAAAAGAAGATCAGAAATGTCACGCACTGCATTCACGTGCAGTACTTGCTGTGGCACAATGCTGTCCGGAATTCTTGGCTCTGCGACCCCGAAGTTCAGGCAATCATGATGTCACACGTCCCCCCTCGTCTATGGGATGAGGTGGACCGATGGAGGAGAACTAGTGGACTGGACGCGCAGCCGAAAACGAAGCCAACCCCGACGAAGAAACCCACGCCGGCGAAGAAGACCCGGGGCAGAGGCAAGGCAAAGAAGACCGAAGAGCAAGACTCGAGAGACTGGGGTGCCGAAGCAGAGAGGCTCGAAGAGGGGGCTGTTGATATGAGCCACGGCGACCCGCTGTTCCGACTTATGAAGTCGCTGGTGGCGTGGTGGAGGCAACGATTCCGTATCACAGCACCCGGGATCCGGAAGTGGGGCTACATGCACCCTGAAAGAGTTGGCAGACTGAGAAAGGCGTGGGAGAGCGAGGATCACGACCAAGATCGGTTCGGGGAAAGGATCTGCGGCTTGGAGGATTTCCGCCGATGCGCCCAGGACTGCACAGGAAGCCGAGACGTAGGATCTCAGCTCTTCACGGCTCTAATGAGGGCCCTGGGACTCGAGGCGCGAATGGTTGCAAACTTGCAGCCACTTGGTTTTGGATGGACGAAGGCGGAGGAAGCTGACCCTGAAAAGGACAAGGCTGGAGTCCCGACATCTAAGAGCAGCGGCGAGAAAAGTCAAGAAAGTGAAAAGACGAAAAAAGGCACCAAGAAAGGAACGAAAACAGCACCCAAGAAAGCGACTCCATCCAAAACGACAAGTTCGAGACGCGTAAGTCAGAAAAAGACCGTCATCGAGGTGCCTGATACAGACGACGAGCTTGGGTTAGAGCATCCTGACAGCGACGACGATTCGATTATAGAATTGGAGGTAACCCCTCGAAAATCAGCGCCTTCCAAGAAGTTCGACAACGACCTAGAGTTTCCACATTATTGGACGGAAGTCATGTCACCGGTCACGAAGAAATATCTGCCGGTCGACCCGATCGTCAAGAATATCATTGGTACCAACCGAGAGCTGATTGAGTCTCTGGAGCCCCGCGGAGGCAAGGCAGACAAGGCCAAGGAGGTAATGGCGTACATTGTCGGCTTCTCCCAGGATGGAACAGCAAAGGACGTCACCGTTCGTTATCTCAGAAAACAATTGTGGCCGGGAAGGACGAAGGGAGCAAGAATGCCGTTGGAGAAAGTACCTATTTACAATCGCCATGGCAAGGTAAAGCGACATGACCACTTCGACTGGTTCAAGTCTGCCATGCATGGATTCGTTAGGGGCAGTCGAAAACACCCCCTTACAGAGGAGGACGAGGCCGAGAACACAACTGACTTGACTCCGGCCCAACCCGAGAAGAAGGAGGTTAAGGAGGGCAGTGAAACCCTAGCTTATTACAAGCAGTCGAAGGAGTTTTGTCTGGAGCGGCATCTCAAGCGCGAAGAAGCACTCTTACCTGGGTCAAAACCTGTCAAGACTTTCAAAAACAAAGGCAAAGGCGGGGACATATCGGAAGAGCCAGTTTTCTCGAGAAAGGACGTCGTCAATGTCAAGAGCGCAGAGACGTGGCACAAGCAAGGCAGAGCACCGAAGCCTGGTGAACTGCCCCTCAAGCGAGTGCCGTACCGCGCCGCGACAACCAACAGACGCCGAGAAATCGCGGAGGCGGAAGCCATCAGCGGCGAGAAGGTTCTTCAGGGATTGTACAGTCTGGAACAGACGGATTGGATCATCCCGCCGCCTATCAAGGACGGCATCATCCCGAAGAACGATTATGGGTATGTTACTCTCTATGTCTACGAAATGCGTTGCTGACAATATCTAGCAATATCGATCTTTTCGCCGAGCACATGTGTCCCGAAGGTGCTGTCCACGTCCCTTTCCGAGGGGCCGTCAAGGTTTGCAAGAGGCTTGGCATCGACTACGCAGAAGCTGTGGTGGACTTTGAATTTGGAAACCGAATGGCGGTTCCCGTCATTCAAGGTGTGGTCATTGCGGAGGAATACCACGACCAGGTTATGGAAGAGATCCGCAAAGACGAAGCTGAGCGAGCACGCAAGGAGGACGAGAAACGGCGCAAAGAGGCGTTGCGACTTTGGAGCAAGTTTATCAAAGGGTTGCGCATTGTCGAGCGCATTCGGCAGGATTACGGCCATGTTGATGACAGCGTTCCTGTTTTCCAGAAGCATGGCGGGAGCAAGGAAGCTAAGGAAGACCAGGACGAGTCAACTAAAGTGGATGCAGAGGCAATGCGGGTGCGAGATGAAGAGATGGCGGGCGGCTTTTTCCCTGAAGGACATGATGAGGAGGATGCAGGCGGCTTCTTCGCCGAAGGACACGAAGAAGAAGAGGCCGAGCCCAAGCGGTTTACGTCAGGATTCTTTCCAGTCGTCGACGACGAAGATGGCGACGAGAACATGGACGATGCACTGGTTGTGGATCACGGTGGTGAGGATCAACCTATGGCGGAAAGCGCGGAAGGCGTGGAGGACGTCGCTGAGGAGGCTTCAGAGCCAGAGCCGAAGCCAGAGCCTCTCCCCGCGCCTGTGAAGGCTAAACCACGGGCGAAGAAAGCAACGAAAGCTGCGACCAGAAGATCGACCAGGCGCAGACGGAAGGTTGTTTCCGAAAGCGAGGAAGACGACGACGAAGATGAAGATTTCCAAGATTCGGACGACGACTATGTGTGACACAGCTCGGACGCAGTGTATCTTTTACGAGCAAGGATTTAGGAGCGCACGGGATGGATGACGAGCGCAGCTGACATTGGGGAGCGCAGCTCTTCAGAGAATCCATATAAGCTTGCAAATGTTGCACAATGAGGAAGTGAAGGCAGCCGTTTCGTGCTACCATTCGAAGTTCCCATGCCCAGTTTGACTGGGTGTGCGTAGAACGAGACATGTCATTTGTCGCCGCCAATAGAAAGCAGCCGCTCCCGATATGATTATGCTGAAATGCGTTGGCTTGCGGGGGGCAGCATTGGGATTGATTTACGACGTCGAGAGTGCCCATACGGACTTGTGGCAGGTGACCAGTTGAGACATGAAGATGACATGCCAGGCGTGCCAGGGTGGTGCCACGCCCTTGCTGCGCTGTGAATCGCCTAACCCGGATACCTGGTTGATTATGTCGTTGCGGATTTATCAACTGTAGCTTAAGCTGGGAGAGATATTAAAGCTGTCGAAAGCTGGGCAAGAAGCGCCTTCTGTCATGCCGTCATGTCGAAATGATTTCCGTGCTTTGAGAGCGCACCGCAGGCGGCTGCTATCGATTCAATACATGTAGAATTGGATCTGGATAGTATCGATGTTAGTCAGATATCCATTCGACTATCATGGGTGACAAAGGCAACAGGCCTTTCTCCAATCGAAGCCTCCTCCGCACCACCCAGTCCAGTTCGGTCGTCCAGGGCCCTCCCCTGCAAAGACTCATGGATAGGCGGCACTAGGGCGTCCAGGGTGCTCAGAGCGTTCGCGTTCCCAAATTCCCGGGGCATATTCGACGATCCACCGGCCCATCTAACCCTTTTTTCTTTCTTTTTTTTGTATTCTTCCAACATCACCTCATATTCCCGCCCGCGATCCGGATGCGCATTTCGGCCGTTGCGCATCTGCGATTTAAATAAACAATAAGAAACTTGGTCGCCGGATGTAACCTGACATCTCTGGTAATCGACGAGCCAGCTGCAGATCGAACGAAGCATCGAGGCCGCGTGCATCTCCAGGAACGGGCCGATACTTTTTTGTTTGTTTCGAGGCGACCAGGAGACGGAGTCGGAGCCTCGCGGTTCTTACCTTAAGGTAGGGAGAGGCTGAAAGAGAGGACTACAATCGGGGCGCCGGACTGTGAATCATTATTCCTGCCGTAATTCTTGCCTAGTACTCGGCAGCAGGTTATTTTCCAAGACACATACCTACTTCCCAAGGTCGATTTTCGTTTGTCGGGCCCAAAGCCCTTCCTTCCACCCGCGCTTTCTAAAAGTCTTCAACGCAAAGGGAACACCGGCGCACTCCTCATTCAACTTCACTCGCGATCGCCTTGAGTTGCCTTGCGCTGCCCTGGGACCTCAACGACTTGGACTCGCCTGAGGAAGCCACAACCGTCCCGCAAAGTTGCCTTGGCTCACCTTTTTGTCTCTGCAGCTGCCTCCGTTCGTTCTCTGTTTGTTCCCTCACGACCTCGCCTTTGATATCAGGTATACTTCTTCTTCGTAACAACGAGTTGACCGCCGTCATTCCATCGACATCCATTCACTTGAGCCGCCGTTGATATTTCTCTCCGTTCGTTTGACCACCTGAGTCGTCTCACCAGCGCGACCTTCGACCTGCCATATCCATCTCGAGACCGACCTCGCCTCTGGCTTTTCTCCGAGTCTTCATCACCACCAAGATACCAGGCTCTCTCTCGCCTGCCTTTTCGACGAGTTGCTCGTCCAGGTAAGTTGGCAACTTTTGTTTTCTTCAATGTCACCGTCATTTTCTCCCTGGCGTGAACGTCCCACTTAGGGTCCGAACCTTCTTGCTCGGCCATGGCGTCGATGGCGCTGTAATACATCCACCTTACAAATATTGAAAGGTGCAAAGGGTTGAACATCGCATTTTTGTCATGCGCCCCAACGCAGAAGTATCTTTCCCATCAACCCCTCCCGAATATTGTTTCTTGCGGCCGTCTCCACGCCACCAGCGACATCCCCTCTACTCATAAACACCCCTTCGACATCCCTGTTCGCTTGCTACGTGTGTGAGCCCTTCTCCAGCTCCAATACCTCAGAAGTTGTATCTCATTATTAGCACCATGGGACTGGGATCAAGCCGGCCTATGAAGGGCGAGGCAGACGCTGACCGTCCACAGAGCAAAGATCTTGAGCCAAATTTGCGGCGACAGTCCAAACGGCACGAACGACCACGATCCCTAATTCAGCCTCAACCGGTATCTCCGCGTCCCGCTTCTCCGGATTGGTCGTCCGCCGTTGAACCTCTTCCACCCCCAGATCACCCGCCTCCCCCATTACAGCCACCACCGGTTCCTCCAGGCCGCGTAGAGAAGAACGGCTTGTTTGGCCGGGTTGCGCATCTGCGCTCTTGTGTCGCCGATATCGAGTCTGCTCGCACCCTTCGTCGTTCGCCTGCCCTTCGACGCACTCACCGTGTTGCCAAACCTGCCGAACCGCGCCCTCAGTCCCCGAATCTAGCTCAGAGGCCAGTGCTCGCAGAGCCAACAATCGGTGAACATCCTCCCCCTGGACAGGACGAGCTTTCGACCGTACCAGAAGCCAATCGTACCGTAAAAGCGAACCAACCAAAGCCTCGCAGTTATCGACAGATGGCAGACATCGAGGCCAACATCAAGAGCGACTGCGCAGCTCAGATCTTTGCCGTTTTCCCGGATATCTGCCCCGAGTACTTCGAGAAGACAGCCACGGAGCTTCTTTACGATGTCGACAAAATCATCGAGGAGATTCTAGGCGCTTCCTCATATCCCAAGAAAGCCCGCTCAAAAAGTCTCAAGCGCAAACGCGAGTCTCCGGCAGAAAAGGATGAGATCTCCAAGGTACGGCAACTTTACGACTTCGCCAATCGTCCTCCGGAGAGAGCACATGTCTACATTAGTATCTCGTAAGTTTTTATGTGACCCCCTTTGAAACCCAACCCGATGCACCCAAGTCCATGGCATTCAGACTGGTCGACGTTGGAAGGTCCGGTGCTAATGACCGATGCAGGAAGAAAGTGCTCTCCCAAGACTTCCCGCGAGCTACTATCAAGAGTATCACGAAACTACTAGCAGAGCACAATAATTGTCTGATGCAGACATATCTCGCTTTGGATGAGATCGCCCGCGACTGGAAATCAGGCAAAACTAAAGCGTGCTTCGAGTTCAAGAAAACCAGAACACCACCTAATCCGGAGCTTGAGCCGGCGAATTTAGATGGGACTATTCGCGACTCAACAACTCCTGATAGGACAAGAGCTCTCGAGGAACTACGGGCTGCTCGGCAGGTATGCGAAGCAGAACAGTCTAGGCGGAACTCAGCAAGGGCCAAAGTTCTCGAGGAAGAAAATAACTTCAGGCAAGCCCAGGAAGAAGGAACTATTGCTGAATGTGGCTGCTGCTTCGACGAACAACCGCTGAACCGCATGGTTCACTGCGACAACCCGGACGCTGAGCACGTGAGTGGACATCATACACTTCTTGTGGAAGCTTGCAGACCTAACTTTGCATTAGTATTTCTGCTTCGCTTGCGCGCGAAAGTGCGCTGAGACAGCGATTGGACTCGCGAGATTTCAACTCAACTGTATGTCAATGGACGGCTGCAGCCATGATTTCTCTCATTCCCAGCGGGCGATCTTCCTCGACGACAAGCTGCAAGCAGCGCTTGACCGCATAGAATTTGAAGCAGCTCTACAAGCCCAAGGCTTCGAGAATCTCTCAGCATGTCCGTTCTGTCCATACGCCGCCGACTGCCCTCCAGTGGAGGAGGACAAAGAGTTCAGGTGTGCCAACCCTGAATGCGAGATCGTCAGCTGCCGCCTATGTAAAGAAGAGACACATGTTCCCCGGACATGTGAGGAAGCCGCAGCCGAAAACGGAATATCTGAACGTCGCAAAATCGAGGAGGCCATGTCTGAAGCCTTAATCCGCAAATGCAACAAATGTAGGTTTCCCAAGAAGCTGCGAGAGCTGATTGCTGATGATTTATGCAGGCGGCACTCCTTTTATTAAAGAGGAAGGCTGCAACAAGATGACTTGCACCAGGCCAGGATGCAGAAATGTGCAGTGCTATGTTTGCTCTAAGTCTTGCGCATACGATCACTTTGACGACGCTGCCAGAGGGGGAAAGAAGGGAAACTGCCCCCTCTTCGAACAGACCGAGGTTCGCCACGAGAAAGAAGTTCGGCAGGCCGAGGAGGAAGCCCGCCAGAAGGTCTTAGCAGCCAAGCCCAAGTTGAACGAAGGGCTTCTCAAATTCAACATGTCTGAGAATGTCACGAAGGGGGAGAAGAAAACCGGAAGTATGGCACACATTGAACGAGGTCCGCAAGTAGTCCAGCGTCGGCACGCAGGTGTCGACCCGGTCGGAGAAGCTATGAGACTGCATCTGGATCCAGACGCACTAGCTGCTGAGCAAAGAATCCAGGCTCTAATTGCCGGTGAGCAGGCCGCCTGGAACAATCGGCTAGGTCTTCATCAAGCCATCGCGCAAAACCCATCGCAGGCTCAGCCTCCTGAGCAGCCCAAGCCGGTTCGCCTGGCCAGACCAGCCCAGCCGGCCCAGCCGGCAATACAACAAGCGATGGCTCTACAATACGGAGCAAATGCACTGCCTGGAGCTCAGAATCTTGCGGCGGGTGGTCCACAAATTGCGGCGCCCTACAATCCTGTGGTTCCTAGGTATGAGTTGCCTTTGCCGATTCAGCAGCCGCTTTTCCCAGAACCGATTCCCCCAGCAGCGTATCAGTTTCAGGCTGGCAACAATGGTAACCAGTCTGCCCAGCAGAGACAGCCACTCGCGCAACACCATATGGTTCGGCCACACCGTGACGGACACAATACTGGAAGGCAGGCACCGAACGCAGCGGCCAGAGCCGCTCCGCAGGCGGTGAATGGTCTTTTCGAGGTTCCTAATGCCGTCGCCAACAACAACTGGAATCAACTGAATATGCCGCCATTTGGCGGGGGACTCGATCCATTCGAACTCGATATTGGCTTCGAATTGGGACTCATGGCTCAGCAACCCGCCAATATTGACCACTCCTATCGGCTGTCACTGTTCGGTGCCGAGGCAAACAACCCTCCTGTGCCAGGTGGCATGAACTTTGGCAACAATGCTTATGGGAATCCGGTGAACTATGTGGTTCAGCAACCAAGGGATTCGTCCGAGCTCGGGAGAACTAGAGACAACCCCTTGGAGCTCGACTAGGTCCTTTGCTACCGTACGTTCTGAGACCGGTACACGGATTTGCTCATCTCGTTCATATAAGAAGATTGATGGGCTGAGGCGAAGATCATCAGACGAAATCATCTGATGTCTTTCCTTGGAGGGAAGCAGATGATGTGCTGTTGCGCACCCTTGGAGGTTTGGTCTCATAATTTGAGCAGAGGAGCGAAAGCATTCAAGCATGGCGTTGGCAATTTGATCCTTTGGGCTTGCATTGTTGCTACAGTTGCCTTGAAGGCGTTTTGGAAGGGCATTTGGGGGTATCTTGTTTACGAGTATAATCGAGTAGTCCTCGACGAGACGACAGCCAATGTGATATTAATACAGCGCTTTAATAAGTAACATATCTGCTGCGTATGTGAAGTACGATGGTGATGCATACGGAGCTACCGCCCTCTTCCAAACTTTTCATGCCATTTGCCCTTGCTACCAGTGTTTTTGAGGTTAGAGATGGGTTGAGGGTCCGTCTGGGCGACAAGCTCGATGGTTTCGTGGATGGTGGCAATGGCGGCGAGACCGGAGGTGGGGATATCTTGGGTGGATGGTGCGGAGGAATGGGGCGTGAGGAGGATGAGGGAGTTTGACGTATTTTTCTGGAGGAGCTTGTACGTCTTTCCTGGGGTTTTCAGGAGGGCGTTTGTGTCTGTCGACTTGAGCGTGATGCTGTGCCGCAGATGAGCTTGACGTCCGTGATGCGGCTCAGCAGCGCGGGTGATGGGCGGAGGGGAGACGGGGATGGGAAGGGGGCTGAATGATGACTTACACCGGAGCATCGTCGGCAGCGAGCAGGGCCTCGAGCTCGGGGGGCAGTTCCATGAGCTTGTAGCCACGGCCGTCCGGGGCATGGGTTAGTGGAATGCCGGGGTCCTGGCTAGCCATGTTTTTTTTGTTGGATGTTTGTCTCGCTCTGAGACCTGACCGACAGACTCTTTTTTTCTTTTCTTTTTTTTTCGGGGTCCGTTTGGGTTTGGTTTCGCGGGTGTGGGTGATTTACACGTGTTGGTTTGACTCAAGATCTGGTGTCTATCCGCATCTCTGTCTGTCTTTCAGTGAGGGGGATACACGTGTTGCGCGGTGGGAATGCTGGGTGGATTTGTGGTGTGGATTCTTGGGTGGGATGTCTGTGTGATCACACGGTCGGTGGTTGCTGGTTACCGTGGTGGTCGGGTTTTTTTCTTTCTTTTTTCTGCTCCGTTTGAAGTCGAATCAGATTTCGTCTAATTGGGTGCGGGGAAAAGTCTGGATTTGGGGACAGGGAACAGACCTGAAGGCGGGCAGGGATTGTGGGACGAGATTGGGGATCAGAGATTGGATGCGGCGGGAAGCTCCTCCCATTCTCCCAAGCAGGAGGGGATCGCAGCGGTGCACGGGCCAGGTGAGCTTTTTTTAGGGCCGAGTTCCTTGTTTAAGGCTGCGCGGCTGTTGCTGGTTGAGAGCGGGTCACGTTTCTGGTCTTTTGGGTCTTTCTTGTTGTTTACGTTTGGCATCATTGGGTGGTTGAATGTTTGGATTGCCTTGTGTGAATGACTGCATCGTGGATTTGTTTCTGGTGTGGTTTAAGACTGGGGCATCGGTGAAGTGAGAGGATGTTTCATGGTGTGACGGCTGGCAATCGATTGGTCTGGACCGACCGAACCTGCGCTGCGGTGGTGGTGGTGGTGGTGTTGCTTCCTGCAGCTGCAGCTGCATCCCATTTGCACCAACACCACTCAGAGCAGCCGCTGGTGAAAATTCTCCTCTACCCAGGCTCCCTACCTAGGCGACGGCATAGTACAGCATACCCCCGTCAATAGGTTTATCGCGGCTCGCACAGTCGGGCAGTCATTTTTGTCTAATTTTTCAGTCGATTGGCCATCATCGAGTCGCGTGTCCGCTTGTTGTCTCTCGCATGCGCAGTAATAGCTACTGGTGAGAAACGAGCGAAAGTCGGAAACAACACAGACAACAGGGGAGGAAGAAAAAAAGGTCTGGGCCGCAATCAGTGAGGCGTTAATCGGGTCGCTTATTTCTCACAGCCCCCCCGGTACACTACCTGGCCGTCCCAATTGCCCTGTTTGTACTCTTTGTCGTCATTCTTTTCCCACTTTCCCCATCGCCATCTCTTTTGGCTCGGACTTGTCATTGCATGGGAGAGTCGGTGAAGAGGAGCAAAGGGAGGGCAGTATCCGAACTAAGATAGGTGCCTGGGAAGAAGCGAAAAAGAATAAGGCGTTGTTTCCTGTTTCACTGCATGGCATCTCGGTCAACAAAGAAACATCAACAACAGAAAGGAAGACGTGAGCAGGGTTTGCCTGTCATTGTGGTACCTTGCTCTCTGGACCCTTCACTTTAACATTGCATCTGGGCTTGCACTCTGCAGTTGCAGCAACGCAACCACAAAAAGCTCTCAGTAAACAAACAACAACACGCCCCACGGACCAACCACCTCTCAATCTGCAGACTGACCACTGCACTCGAACTGACACCTCTGGCACGGCGACAGACAACAGCCCACGGACAGGCTACCCAACGACTATCGTTGCGATAGATAGGCACGCTACCTTAGACTAGAGCGGGCTAAGGAACTGAGCAGACTGCGACCGTAGCTGAGGTCGTGGTGGTTGTCGCCCAGAAAAGTCTCCACCATCACCCGGCTTCCTCCACCCACAGCACCACCGTCACAACACACACAGAGGTGAGGTGGGCAGCAGCAGCACCGCACCGCACCGCACCGCACCGCACCTGCGACCCGACGACCTTCAACTCGACTCGACTCGACCCCGGCCAAGCTCAACGCCAGCCAACTCACACCGACACAACATCATCTTTCTCCGGGCAGTTTCGAGTCTTGCTTCTTGCTGACCTTGACGCGCTAACCAGACTGGCACTCGCCGCCTCTTCATCACACTCTTTTTGTCCCTAATTACTTTTTTTTCTTTTTCTTGTCTCTTGAAGTCTACTCTACTCTACGATTTGCTGGTGCTGTCCCATCTCGCTTGTCGCATCGCGATCTTGTCGCTGCCGCTGTCGCCGCTCTCGCACCCGGCTGCGACTCATCCCGACCGCCACTCGCTCTAGCGACGACAATAATTGCGCCCGACGCGATCGACACCTACATACGCATAGTCACACTCGTTCAACGTCTTTGCTCTCTCCCTTTTGTGTGATTTGTACGACCGCCCCGTCAGCAATGACCCTGGCCCATTGACGAGACCACGCGACCGACCGATCGACCGAACGACCGACTGCCCATCGCCAACAGCAGCAGCAGCAGCAGCAGCCCCCGACAATGGTTCGTGTCACGGAAGAGCTGGCTCTGTCCGCCGAGCACCTCACCCTCTACCACGCTGCCGACCCCCTCCTCGGCCACCTGCCCGTCCTCATCTTCCACGGCCACTCCACCACCGCAAACTACACCCTCAACAGCTCCCGCGTCCAGATCCACGTCTACAGCCCCGCCGGCTTCCAATCCTTCCCGCGCCTGACCATCCAGCCCAACTCCCCCTTCTACGCCGTCGTCAACCACCTCCCCCGAGAATGGCAGGGCGACGAGATCTATCGAGGCCTCGCCTTCGGTCTGTACAAATACTTCCAGGAGCTGCCCGAGGTCGTCAAGAATCACCTCAAAAACACATACCCGACCACGAGGGGGCGCCGGCCAGGAAGTGGGCCCGCCCTGTTTGGAGAGCAACATGCCGCCGACCTGGCCAAGAACATGATCAAGAGCGAGAACACGGTCGAGGTGCTCGAGACCCTGCGGACGGCTCTCCAGACCCAGCACCTTAGCAATGTCGATATCGATTTTGTACTGCCGCCCGGCTCCATTGTGCCGCTACAACCTGAGGACTTGGAGGAGGTGCCCGAGGACGAGGACGACATTCTTGACCCAACGCTGCGACAGTATGGAGGGTACTCGTCGCTGGTGAAGCTTCTTGGAGAGCCTGTCTTCTTGCCGACATCGAGGTTACGGAGAGCGCCGTCAAAGCCGACTTCGCTGAATCGCAGCAAGTCGTTCTCCAAGGATCAAAAGGTGGAGCTGAGGATGAAGCTTGGAGAGCTGGTGGACACCGAGGAGAGATACGTCCTGAAGCTGAATGAGTTGGTCAAGCACATTGCCGACGAGTTCAGACAGTCAGCGAGACAACGCGATGCAAGCAGCCTGAGCCCATCCGAGGATGAGCTCGAGAAGCTATTCCCCGTATCAGCAGACAAGATTCTGCAAGTCAACTCCGCCTTCATGCAGGAGCTGCGCAAGATCATGGACGACACTGAGGACGAGGCTCTGAAGGACATGGAGACGACCACAGTTGCGCTTACAGGATCCAGACTGGGATCTCCCTCGAAAGCCAAGGACCCCAGCGGCGCATTGGCGATTGCGAGAATATTTCTCGAGTGGTTCCCCAAGTTTACAGATTGCTACCAGGACTACATCCGGGCAAGTCAGCATTTCCCCACTCTGCTCAACTCATTCCTCGATGAGCAGTCGAGCTTTCGACAACGGGTCATCCAGAAGGGCGAGCAAACGGTCCGCTCCATACTCATCGAGCCTGTGCAGCGGCTTCCTCGATACAGCTTGCTCATTGACCAGATCGTCCAGTGTCTCCCAATGACACATCCTGCGCTCCAGCCGATGCTCAAGGCGCGAGACATCATCACGAACATTTGCTCAATGGACGACCCTGTACCCGAAAAAACCACACGTAACGGGTCGTCTACGAAACCTGGTTGAGAGTTGGCCTTTGGATCTTGAGCCGGTGGGAAGATTGGTGCTTGCGGCGGACTTTGTTGAGCTCCCCGCACCTTACCGGCTACTTGACCCACCCCAAATGTCGGAGCGTGCTGGCATCTTTCTCCTGTTTTCAGATTGTCTCGTCATCTTGAAGAAGCTGGGCCCGAAGCCGATGTGTGGACGAGACCTCCTTCGTGAGATTGACAAGCCGTCGGCCGCCGGGCTGTTGATGTCCATGACCAATGCTGCAGGTGGTCAGGCATCGTACGAACTCGCCTTCACCGGCTGGCACAGCCTTTCCGACGTACGCTTCAGCGAATCCGCAGATGGCACACTCATTTGGATGACCTCGACGCAAGAAATGAAGGGAGCACATGCTGGAGAATGGGTTACTGGTACCGCTGTCACGTCACGGTGCTTCTTGCTTGAGGAAAGCTTCGAGGCGAAGGGATCGAAATGGACAGAGGATATCGTCAAAGCGCGAGTCGAAGGTCGATTTTCGGAAAAGGAGCGCGAGGACCCAAGCTGGTCTCTTCGATCTTTCAGGCTGCCAGACAATAATCTCGGAGTTTTCGCCGCCGTTTTCCAAGAGGGCGCGGATCAGTTGATCGAAGGACGCAGAGAGCCGGCGCCGATCCGCATCGTCATCGACCACGAGAAGGGTACCAAAGGAGCACCCATTGGCCATTACGGTGTGGAAATTACGGTCAACATTAGAAGCGGTGACCTCAAGAAGGTGAACATGCAGACTGCTGGCTTGAACGGCAGACAATTTGCCGACGATGTGGCGTTGGACGACTTTTTGCCAACGCTCACACGACGGGGTAGGTTTTCTTAATGCTCTTTGAAGGAATTTCATTGACCTTGTTCCCAGTCATACAACTACTCAGCTTGCAGTTCAACGCATCGAATCTCCGCTTGGCGCCTGCCCTGGTCTCATACTACACTAAGATCCTCAAGGGACTGCCTCTAATGACCAGAGCGGAGAAGACCAGATCTTTCCTTGCCTCGTCACCTGTCAAGGGATTGTTCTCAAGCATCTGGGGCGGCTCTACGAATACCGAGGCACACAGCCCACCCAAGCACAACCGCACACCCGTTACGAATCTTTTCCCGCCGCCGCCCGTCTCTCGTGCAAATAGCGATCAAGGGTCCGTATTTGGCTCAGCCAAGGGCAAGGATGGCATCAAGATGGCAGGCGACGATCGTCCTGAAAACCCGTTAGTGCGGCTAGAGCAGACATTTACGGGATATGTTGCCAGCCTGCAAAATCGCAAGGGTAGCATCGTCGGACGCATGTTGCTGAATCGATCCGTCGCGGATGAGCTTTCTGTCAACGATCTCTATAACCGTCTGATTGAAAGCCCCTTCGACCTCGACGCCTCATCAGAGCTGGGAGCGGACGTCATATTTGTGGCCTTTGAGAAGTTCATTCGCATCGCTTGGTGCGAACAAATGGGTCCCATCATGACGAAGCAGGCTCTGGACACGTTGCTGGAGCGCATGAACCGACAGGTGCCTGGCAACTTTGCTGACTTTGTCAACTTCATGTTCAAGGATATGGCACCCCAGAACCAGCGAGCTTTCACGGCTCTCATCAAGCTCCTTGCCGATTTGCTCGACGGTTGCGGTAACGACGGTGACCGGGGCATTTTGACCGTTTCTTTCGCAGAGCTTTTGGTTCATGATGGCACGGCGCAGAACTATATCAACCTTCTGGATCGCCTGGTGGAGGATTGCGACAGGATCTTTGATGAACCCGGCGGTATTCATCTCACCGTTCAGCAAGCCTTCGAGTCTATGAACTCTCGAAGCGGAAAGTCGCATACAGGCTCACTCACCTCAAACACATCTTCGATCCGCCGCAAATTTGGCTTCGACACCCTTCTGCGACAAAACAGCAAGAACGACTCAGAGCGGCCATCTGTCTGGCGAACTCTTAGCAAACATGGCCGTCACCCTGCGTCTGCCGATGCAGCCTCAAGTTCTAGTCTGTCCAAGATGACTTCTGCACGCGCAAGGTCCATCGACTCTGGCACTGGCACGCAGCCTGGTCCCAATAAACTTAGGCGGCCCGGCTCTCGCGATAGACCGCCAATAGCTGGCGCATTCGATGAAGACCCTCGACCACCCAGCTCTCAGCGACTCGATATGCGCTTAGAAACGATTGGCGAGCCGGAAGTTGAGACGCCTCCCACCAAGTCATCCAAGAAGAAGCGCCGTAGCTCGCTCTCTGATCTCAGGAGTTTGATGGAAGCAGCAACGATTGTTGACCCACAAGAGAAAATAGAGGAGGCGTTGATGCCGCTACGCATCAACAAGCAGACTTCAGAGAAGTTCAACTCAACACCAAGGATACCGTCGCCCTCAAGGATACCAATAAGCCCAACGTCCTCAAGTCTCCGGTCTCCTCGCATGATCTCGCCACGTCTGAAGGAAAACCCCGCGTCACCAGATCCACTCCAAATCTTCCACACTCCCCGTACGCCTCACACCCCTGGAGTTCTCGACCGCGAGAACACGCCAAGCCGCACGCCTAAGGGGCACGGAAGAGGCCTTTCAACGTCGAATATTCCCACACTGAGGCCTGCGCGTCCGACAACAGGCAGCCACTCGAGCGATGCCATCCCGCGACCATCCACCAGCCCCGGGAAGCCACCAGGAACCGGGAAGCTTCGCCTTCAGTCGCCACAGAAGCTACGGGAGCGGTTGCAGACGGAGAAGAAGGCCGTTGAAGACGTCGATGCGTCGCTCAAGTCGGAGCTCTCTAAGATTGCCGAGGAAATGTCACGGGTCAACTCGGGTCTCGGCGGGCGCACCGATACGTTGGACCTGCGCAAACTGACAGACTCAGTTAAGACTCTCGAAGAGCGGATCCCGAACATGATGACCGAGCTCACCGAGCGGCAAACAACCATACAACGCGATATGGAGAGCACGCTCAAGGCGTCGGAGACCAAAGTCAAGAGTATCGACCAGCTCTACAGAGAGGCGACGGCGGAGAACGAGCTCATGTACGAAAAGTTCAACAGTGAGCTCGGCAAGATTGTCAAGGCGCTGAAGGGCAAGGGCCGCGAGGACAAGGAGGATCTCCTCCGGAGCCTGCGTGAGCACAGCGAGGAGACGGCGCGGGTCAAGAAGGAGAACGCGCGGCTGAAGCGGGAGATTGTCAGCCTTCGGACTCTGGTGAAGGGGGCCGACGCCTAGTAAACTTGGAGAAAAAAACGGTGTGGGATTAAAGCCAGGCTAAAATCTGTCGGTATGCTGTTGTGGCGTTTTTTTTCGGGGAATATGCGTTGCGAGCGAGTCCAGGGCTTGGGGGTGTACTACTAACTACTTTTTTGCAACTACTATCACGGTTTGATTTCCTGGCTTGTCTCTTTCATTTCGCATGACCTGGCACCTTCACCTTGGGTCGGGACTCCGGGAGGAGAATTGGATCCTTTTTTTCTTCGGTCGGGCCTGGGCAGGCAGGTGGGCAGTAAGCAGGCCCGACACTGACATGGACGGGATTGGAATTGGGCTGGCTTGGTTGACTTGGATGGACGGGATGTGGGTGGATAGATGGATGGCGGGGTCTTGTATGGATTGATGGATAGATATGCTGACGACCAGCATGTGGAATGTGTATACGGTGGATGAATTGAGATGTGAGTTTAATGATGGGCTGTGACCCGTGTGATTTGCTATGCTGTTTGGTGTGTCCTGCCTTGCTCGTGGTTTTCGGGTGAAGGCCCTTTGTTTTCCTGCTGAGAGGAGCAACTACTTTTCTCTTGTGAGCTTGTTCATGGGCTCCTGCCGTTGCCGCTTTCGTGCTGTCGCTCCTTCACCTTCCTTCCCTTTTTTTTTTTTCTTTTCTTCTTTTTTTCTTTTCTCTTTTCTGGTGCGGTGAGGGGGCTTCCACGATTGCCATCTCTGTTATCGTCTTCTTTTCCGTCTTCATCTTCGTCGTCGTCCCTGGGTACCGTCGTCCTCCATCGCGCAAACACAGAGACTCAGGCACATTGAAGCTACCGTTTGATTGGCTCGCTTTGACAGGGCACCCTAGTGCGGACCTTTAGGTATCCTGCTCTTAGGTACCCACAGTATGGACTTTTGGACCTACCGCCGTACCTTCTCTTCTCCTCGACCTTCACAGTATTGACTTCCTTCACCCTGGGAAAAGTTAAAGGCGTTCAGAAACGCCATCCGACACTCACGATGAATACCGACTCGGCGTCTGTCATCAGTGAGGATGAAATCAAGGATCTTGTGGCCAGATTGGAGGCCAAACTCCGAAACAGCGATCCAGAAACCCGTGTCACACCCCGAGAACTTGCGGCCTACAAGCGCAACTTCGCTGCCCGAGTTGTACGCAGAACGAGAGGTCAAGATTATCTCGACGACGCCAAAGCGAACTTGGAGGACCGCCTTGACGCGATGAGAGCTATTCACAACATCATCGACACCCACGAGGACTTCATCCCCATGTACAAGTCCGACAAACGCACCCTACGATCTGCCCGTTTGTGGGCGTCGATGTTGACGATGGACTTCGACCTCTTGCTTAAGTTCAAAGACAAACTGAGTATTGGAGGCAGAGGCGAGAAGCGAGATATGCTCTGCTCGTTTCTGCAAGCCGTGAACGGAGATGGACTAAAGTACCTGGGTTGGTGGTGTAAGTTATCCGACATCGTCGTTCACGCGCATCACGTATGACTGACAAGTTGCAGCTCATGAAAACCCATTGCCATACGAAGAGGAAACCTGGGCTGGAAATCCCACGCAGAGAGATTTGGTGCGTAGCCTTTGCGATTCTGGCGTTGTCAGCTTGCTAACATGGTTGAAGGCTCTCAAGCGCGACGGCTTCAGATGCGTTCTGACCCTCAAGTCAATCTACCAAGTGTGTCGCATTGTCCCTGCCTGGAGCCTCTCCCGGCGACTCGAAATCCAGTACAAGGTTCTGAGACCCCTTCGAGCCATCTTGGGCGACGACTTTCACGACAAACTGTGCGCTTTGTTGGAACCTGGCGCACATGATCTCCTTGACTCGCCTGCCAACATGATCACGATGAGCCCTTCCTTGCGCAAGATGTGGAGCGAAGGCAAATTCGGTCTTGAACCCCTACGCTTCGTGGACAAATGGGTCGTGATGAAGCGGGGCGAAGAAACCAACTTGGGAAGAGCCGCAGGCAGCAGCAAGGACACCAAGGAGTCGAAGGAGACGAATGATACCAAGGATACCAAGGATACCAAGGATACCAAGGATACCAAGGATATCAAGGATAACAGGCAAGCGGGCAAACTGAAGCAAATCTACGGACTGGAAACTGGTTTCCATTGGTTGAAGAAAACCAACCTGGGAGGTATCAATGACAGCCCTGACGCAAAAGACGCCGACCCTCGCGAAATGTGGGAAGCGCAAGATCACGATGAGGAGTTCTTCGCCGATAATGGCACCGCTATTGACGATGGCCAGATTGTTACCATCTGGGCCGAAGACAAAAGTCTACTTCCCAATTGGGACCTACTCGCTATCCAGTGGCTAGCTTCCCGTCTTCATAGACTTTGGGGAGGTGCTGATCTCCATCTATACGCCCCTCAAGAGGAGCAGGAAGAGGAGCAGGACGAGGATGCAGGTGGACGGCGACAAATGGATTGAGGACGACGGTGACGAGAGACGACGGTGACGAGAGACGAAGGTGACGAGAGACGACGGTGACGAGAGACGACGGTGACGAGAGACGACGGTGACGAGAGACGACGATACCCAATAGATAGCAAAACCGATAGGCACGACGCAAGTCCAAATGAAAAGTATTAGAAAAAAACATGGGATTTTGTCTTGATCCGATAATCACAGGCTAGGACATAGCCGGCGCAGAGAATGCACCAAATACAGAGAAAACATAGCCGCGCAGATACAGGAGGAAACCAGGCGATCTCTTTGGATATTTGTGTGGTCGTGCTCAGCGGATATTATCCGTGGCTTGCGGCTAACATCAAGCGATGGGCATGCTAATAACAGATAGAGTCGGACATTAATAGACGGTGAAGAGGCGGAACACATGCTAGCTCCATGTCTCTGGTCGTTGCATCTTTTTTTTTTTTTTTTTTTTTTTTTGTCCCCTTGGAAGTGCATGGGAGCAAGGGAGCTACCAGCTAGCTACACAAACACAAGACACACCACCACACCGCCAGGGCCCCAACGGACGACCCCGCGCTACCCTTATGAAGAAAAGGAGGGTTTGCTCCAACCGCGTTGCGGCCCGTGCCCGTCGGTGCCTGCTTTGGTGGTGCTGACCTAAGGCGGAGTAGTGTACCCAAGTGAGGGGCTACTCCTTCCACTTGCACTGGATTGGGGACCTGATTCACAGAGGTGATGTAGTAAGGTAGTGGGAGGAAGGCGGTGCACCTGCCACCTGAAAAATTGCCGGCCGACCCCTCCTCTCCAGTCGTGGACTCGTGGTGTCCCCTCCTTGTTGCGCGCGCTGTCCATACCTTAGTAAACAAGTGGAAACAAGCCAACTTTGCTGGCCTGTGAGAGAGTTGGTTGTGGCACCTCGTTGGCTCCACCTGCGCGTCTAAACGGTTAACCACCCCGCCAAAAAAGACGATTGCCCGAGAGAAACATCACCAGAGACGACGGCACCACGCACACACACAACCTTTGCCCATAAACATACTACTAACGCATACGCACACTCATCCGCACCACGCATACCCAACCCACTTTCTACCCGACCGCTTCCTTCGTAAGGTTGAGGCACCCACAAAATCCTGTCCATCCTGCCCAGGTGGTTGCCGACTTTCCTTGCGCACTATCCGTGGACCTGTGCCGGTGCAAGGTAGCTAATTGGTTTCGTTTCGTTTTGTTTCTTGGGTTGCTTTGCTCTCTCCTCCTGCGGCAACACCCACCAACACGATAGACACCACACCACCACCACCACACCGAGTGGCGCATAAGGGCACCCCAACAAGCGGGACGCATAACGATTCAGGTCGAGAGCAAACACGCGACCGACCGGACACATATCCCAGACCTTCACACATCGACACGACAGATAGGCCTGCGTGAGTGTCGCCTTCCGACAAAACACCCCAGCCCACCATGGAGGACCAGCTGGTTTCGCTGCTGGCGAACACCCAGAGCTCCGATCAGGGTCCCCGCCAGCAGGCCGAGATAGAGCTCAAGCATGCGCGCGCGAACCCGGCTTTCCCTACCTCCCTGGCCAACATCGCCAACCACGCCTCCATCGACACCGCTATCCGCCAGGCCGCCCTCAGCACCCTCCGCCTCTTCATCGAGAGGAACTGGAGCCCCGAAGACAGAGACGCCTCCGAGCCCCTCGTCGACATCTCCGACGCCGCGCGCGACCAGCTGCGCAACACCCTGCTGGAGATTGCCCTGAGCAATGAGGACAAGAGACTCGTCAAGATTGCGGCAAGGTATGGCTGTTGCGGTATCTACAAAGAGTCACAGTCCCTCTGCGCGGCGGTCTCGTCATGAAATTGCGCGCGCGGAAACATAGCACCACACACAAACGCACACACAAAAGGCACAAGTCACTGACATTGTTCCAACGTCTAGCTATGCTATTGGCAAGATCGCGTCAGCCGACTTCCCCGAACGATGGCCTCAACTCCTGCCCACCGTCCTGGGCGTCATCCCCACGAGCACCGACGTCCAGCTCCACGGCGCCCTCCGCGTTCTTGGCGACATTATTGATGAGAGCCTGAGCGAGGACCAATTCTTCACCATGGCCCGTGATATTGTCAAGGCCGTCACCGAGGTTGCCCTGAACGAGGGCCGGAAACCCAACCTCCGCGCTCTCGCCATCTCTGTCTTCCGCTCGTGCTTCGACCTCATGGATATCGTCAAGGAGGACCACATGAAGGAGGTCAAGTCCTTTGCCGAGGAGGCCCTCAAGGAATGGTATCCCTTCTTCGCCCAGGTCCTCAAGACCCGTCTGCCCGAAGCCCCAGCCGAGCTCGCTAGCGGCCAGCCTGAAAGCTGGAACCACATCATTGCCATGAAGTTGCAGGTTGTCAAGACCCTTCTCAAGGTCAAGTCTGTCTTCCCTCACCTATTGCTGCCGCACAGCACCAGCCTGTTCACAGCCGTGTGGGAGGAGCTCTCTCTGCTGCAGAAGCCCCACGAAGACCTCTATATTGGACATGAGGCCCAGGGTCGTCTCGAGGACTCCGACAGCCTGCCATACACCCTCGATTTCTTGATCTTGGAGGAGCTTGACTTCCTCAACCAGTGTTTCCGCGCGCCTCCGGTCCAAGCCGAACTCGAGGCTCAGCTGGCCGCCCACCCATCTGCGCAAGAGACCCCCTGGATGGTCGAGGTCATGAAGATGGTTGTCGGATACTCTCGCATCAGCCGTGAAGAGGAGGAGCTATGGGATATCGACTGCTCCCTGTACCTGGCCGAGGAGACCTCCGTCACTGCTAACTACACGGCCCGTACGGCGTCCGGCGACCTTCTCATCAAGCTTGGCGAGTGGTACAGCGAGAAGGCAGTAGAGGGACTCTTCGGTTACACAAAGACTCTGTTCCCTGGCGATGGTTCCCAGTGGAGGAGTCAAGAAGCTTCTCTGTACCTGTTCAACATGCTGATGAGCGACTTCCAAGATATGGAGAAGCCCATTCCGGATGCTGTTTCAGAGGCGTATCTTGGCCTGGTTGACTTCGCCGTGAACCAATCCGAGCAGCCCCTGCTGAGAGCTCGCGGTTATCTCGTTGGAGGCACCCTTGCCCGCGGATTCGCGACGCCCTCTGCCCTCCTCGACCGCATCATCCAATGCATCACTTCTGAGGAGTCCGAGGTCGTCCAGGTTGCGTGTATCAAGGCTGTGGAGGGTTTCGTCAGATCCGGCAGAGTGGGCGGAGACCGCCAAGTCCCCATCATCAACGCCATTGCTCAGTACATGCAGAACAAGGACCCTGAAGAGATGGAGGATGCGGACGAGCTACTCGTCACCCTTGCCGAGTCTCTGCGCTCCGCCATCAACATCGACACCCGCATCGCTCTGTCTCAAGACGTCCCCTCCGTTGACCTCCTCTTCATGGTCGCGAAGCTTGGCGCCTCCAATTTCCAGGCCACCATGCTTATCTGCGAAGCCTTTGAGGAGATTGTCCGCACTCTCTCTGACACCACCTCATACACCGCCCTGTGCGCGAAGATTCTCCCCACGTTGACGGCGGCTTTCAACACGGCCAACGTTACGCAGGATGATCCTCTCGTGACCGTTGCCACTGAGCTGCTTACTGCACTCGTTGAGCACGGCTCTGAGCCCCTCCCCGCCGGCTTTGTAGCCGCCACTCTCCCCAAACTCAACCGCCTCCTGATGGAGTCCAACGAGGGAGAGGTCCTCCGCCCTGGTGCCGAGTCTGTCAAGTACCTTCTCATGCACGACCACCACCAAGTGTTTGGCTGGCACGATGAGAGCGGCCGCTCCGGTTTGGAGGTCTGCCTTCACATCATCGACCGTCTGCTTGGACCTTCCATCGAGGACAACTCCGCCTCCGAGGTCGGAGGTCTCGCGGCAGAGCTCGTCGAGAAGGCCGGACAGGAGCGTCTTGGTCCCTTCCTGCCTCAGCTTCTCCAGGCTGTCGCCACGAGACTGGCTTCCGCCGAGGCTGCTCCCTTCATCCAGTCCCTGATCCTCGTCTTTGCGCGTTTGTCTCTTGTCGGTGCCCACGACGTTGTCGAGTTCCTCAGCCAGATTCAGATTCACGGCAACACTGGCCTCCAGGTTGTGCTGAGCAAGTGGCTTGAGAACTCTGTTAGCTTTGCCGGCTACGATGAGATTCGCCAAAAGTAAGTTGACTGAGGTTTCTCTTGTGTGCCAAACTGACTTGAGTAGCGTTATTGCATTGTCGAAGCTTTACTCTCTTAATGATCCCCGTCTTGCCCAGACTATGGTTAAGGGCGACATGATTATCAACCAGAGTGACGGTAGAATTATGACGCGCTCGCGCGCCAAGGCCAGTAAGTACTGCAGAACCGCAACGCTTAACCAGAGATGCTGACGTGCAAGACCCGGACCAATACACCGTCATCCCTGCCTCCCTCAAGATTCTCAAGGTCCTCATTGAAGAACTTCTTTCGGCATCAGGCGCCAACGCCGCTGCCAACGCCGCTGCCATCGCCGCTGCCGCCGAGTTCGCTGACGAAGAGAACGACGACGACGGTTGGGAGGACGAGCCCGAGACACTCGACCTTAGCCTGGGCGGTGTTAAGAACGACCTCATGTCCTACATTGAGGGTTCAGGCGCCCGCCAGCGCGACGACGAAACGCAAGCCTACCTCACCGAGTTCTTCATGCGCGCCGCTCGGGAAAACGTGGCCAACTTTCAGGAGTGGTACGGCATGCTGACCGAGGAGGAGCGTGGCAAACTCAACGAACTCGCCAACGCCGCCGGTCAGTAGGAAGACACTGCGGATGGGTGGAGTGGTGAGGACAGGTCGGCGTTGCCGTCGATGGTGAATCCGCTTCAGCCGCAGTTGCCATTGGCTGGCGCTAGAATGCGGAATCTGCGTAAACAGCACTGTTAATGCGTCTCGTATGCATGCCTCCTGTGTGTGGCCGAAAAGCTGAAGCATTCGGGACTAGGGGGTCCTTTTTTTGGAGAAGCAGTATAGGGGTTATATATAGTTCCCCGTTCATGGCTTCCAAATTGGCGACGAGGCGTTAGTAGTTGTGGTAGTAGTAGTAGTAGTAGTCGTAGGGGACGGGGAGCGAACTGATAAAAAGGGGCGATGCAATTGGGACGACGCAACGACACGGAATGGAATTGTAGATAGATCACACACACACACACACACACACACACACACACAACACCCCCCCTTTTAGAAGAACTGCAGCGGCTGTCTGGCTCCACACCTGGGTTTAGACCAATGATGACATGGTCATATCCCGTTGGTGGACGCCGCGGCTTTGGCGGCGTGCGAACGAATGATGGCTCACTCTCGAACCATTGGTTTTTGTCTGATGAGGCGTCAATAATGTTAGATTAAATTTACGTTGCGAATGACATTGTCGATGTGGTGAGTTGAATGCTTTGATGTCCGTGGAGGGTGGAGAGTAGAGTTGGTGTCGATGGCCAGATGATGTACGTTGCTTTGCTACCTAAACATGCAATCGGTTGCAAGTTCTCATGCTCGGCTTCTGAGGCCGCATCATCCGCGGCCGTCATGTCTGGTTGACTATTCCTTATGTTTATTCAGGTTTGCTTCGTATGCTCAAGGCTCTGTGTCGAACGCCCACGGCATTGAGACCACAAGACCGCGAGACTCAAGACATCGTGGTGGGTTTTCTTTCTCTGCCTTTCTGTCGAAACTGCCGCGGACATGTTGAACATTGCTGGTAACATCGACTATGGCGGATGGCCGGTTTTATACCGTCTCCTCCCCCGCCAGTAGAGAGGGATTAATAGAAGGTGGTGCTTCTTGGTTGTGCTTTCTGACAAGAACTTCTTCATGTATCCCATGAAATTGAGCAGTGTCGTATAAAAGACGTAGCGTGAGCAGGAAGAAGAGGGATGTTCACAATGAGACAGCCGCGGAGTTGTAACAGATTTGTCCGAACGTCAGCTGCCAAGGTTTCCGGGATACCCATAGCAACATAGAGGTTTCTGATAAGCACAAGTGAAGGCTTTCTCGTGACACGGTAACAGACCGTCCGTTTTCGTCTTTGAGCAGGCCCGTCCTGTGACTATTTGGCGGTATAGTCAACGCCGCCGGAGTTGCACCCCGGTCAATGAATCTGTTGCTGGTCCACATCGAGGTCGTAACACGCCTGATGTGGAGATATCTGGTTGATGCCTGGAGCCCACACTTGCAACCCCAACACTGTCATTGTGAGTTGCTTGGCACTTTGGGCAGAAATATCGGTGTTGTAAAAGTACTTAAGTTTTGTTAATCAGAGGTTCCCCGTGGGTATCGTGCAACGTCGCAAACCAATTTCGACACTTTCGCCAAATCATATCACAATGGCATCGGAAGACGAGATGCAAGAAGACGCCACGTATCTAGCCGGCCGAGCCGCGTTTTACGACACCTGTGCTGCCGGCAATCTGGAGGGTCTAAAGACATTACTTACCGAGCGGCCATACCTCAACATCAGCGCTCTGCACGAGTACACTTGGGCTGAATGGAAGACCCCTCTGCAATCTGCCGTCAGCGCGGGCCATCTTAACATTGTCGGCTTTCTCCTCGCTCTCCGGGTCGATTTGGAAACGAGATGTTCACAACAAATGGAATCATACACCGCACTCCACTACGCTGCGTTGAGATCTTCGCCGGAGATGGTGCGCCTCTTGCTCGATGCCGGGGCCGACGCGCATGCGAAATTTCGTATTCACCAAGACTGGGATGCGCCTGCCTTGCTTCTCCCTCTAGAGTCTGTCTACCCCCGTTACGGCATTGGTCAAGTCAGGCAGGAGCATTACGACACACTTACAATCTTCCTCGAGCTCGGGCACGACATTAACACCCCCGGTGACAGTGATGTTCCTGGACAGGGTGCTCTGGTAACAAGTCGATAAGTCGCTCACTGGAGAGATGAAACTTGGCTGATCGGCCCTTCTTAGATCGAGCGCGCTCTCGAGTGCAACAGCCGAGATTTGGTCAAGTGGCTTGTCGACCGCGGCGCGACCACAACAAACTGCCTTGTGGGGCTGTCCAAGGCATACAGCTGGTCGAAGGATCATCTGTATAAGCGCGTAGCAGCGGCGAGGGGCTTAACGGGCGAGGACTGCGGGGGCGATCGCACTTTGAGGTACCTGGTTGAGGAGCTGGGATTACAGGAAGAGGAAGAAGAATGATTCTTTCATCTGCTAGGATAACATGGCAAGACTGCTTACCCTGGCCAACCTCAGGGATTGCTTTTCTGTAATAAAAGCAGTTATTTTGAAGTAAGCATCTGGCGAGGCTTTGCACCTGAACGAGAGGACCAAGTGCAAATAGACGATGGCGGAGACAGTCTTCATAGCTTTCGCATGGCGCAAATCTTCGCAAGTCCCAAAAAAGACAGGCTAAGCGCCAATAATACTAGTCTTGAAATTCAATCATGGTATAAAATACGTCCGTCGCAAGTGGACTGGAAACGTTGCATGAAGCACGGCGAATGATTTCCTCTGTTGGTAATCTACTCACCAGGGTTGGAACAACGAAACCTCAGACCATCGTTTATTTTCTAAAATTTGATGTTTACTATGTCCAACTGGATCCTTTCCATGTAAGCCGTGGCAGATATGCATACCTCACTACATGCGTCGTATACGGCAAGGAACGCAGATGCTGAAGGACGATGACGATACAGCATCAGTCAACTTTACTAGCACTTTGAACCTTTATGCTTTTCGGCAGTACGTTGCGTTTCAGGGTTGCGTGATGTGATTTTCCTTTTGACCACATGCGGAGCCTGCAGAGGAATTGCCGATGCCCTCAGGTGAAAACGAGACTTGTGCATGCTAATTTAAACAGTAGAATGCCTATATCTGAGGTTGGAGTATTTCTGACTCACCTGGTCATCCGGCAGCATAAATTGCCTCAAGATCTCCAAACACGGCTTTGTTCCAGTTGAATGGTTCCAACATCGTGTTCTTTTGGTCTCTCCCCAGTTGGCCCAAACCGATGCCAAGACCTGAGCGAGGTGCGTATGGCATTTTGTCTTCGATCACATTGAGTAGCGGCTCCGACTTTCTCTTTTTTGCACTCATTCACTTGAGAATACGCAAGAAAGAGGTTCATATTAATCAGAGGCCTAACAATGCGTCGTACTACGGGAGCGTGAGCAGTATCTCATCAGTCCCAAAAGGAGAAGAAGTTATATTCTTTCACTCCTCACTCCAAACTTCCACAGTTAGCGTACAAGGTTTTACAGGTGTTGGCACGATGTATGACTGACATGGGGTGAAACAGACGCTTCTATAATGTTTTGGCACAATCAACGTCCCCAGTTGTAGTAACCACAGAGTGGGTCACTTTATATAAATAGACATCAAATTACCCATACTATAGATACCTATAGGTACCTATATAAATAGGTTAGGTTATAGGTATACCTATAATATAAGTAGATAGGTTTACTAGGTATATAAGTAGATATAAATATAAGTATAAGTAGAGACTCTACTTATACTTATAAGTTAAAAGTATATATTATTTAATAGATATAGTAGAGTATTATACTAACTATTCTAATAATTATATAAAATTTATTTTACTAGTAATATAAGTAAGCTATTCTAAAATAAGTAAGTTTATATTATAATAATTATTATAATAATCTTATGAAATTCACTTCTATATTTAATACTCTTTATATAATATAGTTATACTTTTATTACTAAATTCTTAAAATAATCTATTTAAACCAAGTTATTCTTTACTATATAGTTTTATAACTATTATTTACTACTATTATTAACTAAGTTTAAGTTTTATTTTTATTTTTATTAATTTAAAACTAGTTATTTTTTTACTTTTAAAGAGTATTATAAAATATTAAATTATTAGTATTAACTTAATATATTATATCTTTAACTACTTTTTTAAAAATATCTATTATTTTAATATTAAAACTTCTTTTATTAAGAATTTAGAAATTCTTAAAACCTTTAAGATTATAGCTATATATAATAGCCTTTTCTCTACTATTATTGCTAATTATATTATTACTAAAGAGGTTTTCTTTATAGCTAATAGAAGCTTTAAGGTTTCTAATATAGTTATTAATAGTTTTAGTATTTTACTCTAAGTTATTAGTAGCTTTAGTATTTCTAGTAGAGATATTATTAAACTAAGTAATTCCTTTAGTAGTATTAGTAATATTAGGATTTCTAATAAAGATATTACTAAGTTTAATATCTTTAAACTAATTACTAATATAAAGCATCTATATAGAATTATTATTAGATATCTTATTACTCTTATAATTAGAGTTAATAAGAGAAATTAAGTCTTTATAGTTAGTTTTTCTCTTCTTTTTTAGCTTTAGTATAGCTATTCTTACTATAACTCTCTTTTTCTTCTTTATAATATCTTACTTCTTTCTATTACTTTTCTCTAAAGAGGTTATACTTATTTACTTAGGTTAAATAGTAAGATTTAGTTTTAGAGTATTTTTAATTATAGAGTAAAATTAAGTATTTATAATATTTTTTTACTTCTACTTAATTTTATTAAAATAAACTAAATAAATATAAATAGAATGAAATAATAGAATAGAAATAAAAAGTAATACTTTTTATAATATTACTAAACTATAAATATTTTATATTTTAGGATATTATATAAATCTTCTTAATAAAGTTAATATTTATAGGTTTAATAATAACCCTCTTAGTATAAATTACTATATATAGAGATACTAGAAATAAGTTAGTAAAAAAATAAAAAGTGAATAGATAAATATACTTTTAAATATAGTTACTAAGGTTACCTTAGTAGCTTTTTAAAAAGCTATAAAAACTATAGCTTATTAATAAGTTAGACTAAATTTACTAACCTAATTATATATAATTTCTTTAATAAGGCGCTAGAAAGGCACTTTAAAGATAAAGTTACTATAAGAAGCCTAGTATTAATAAATTTCCTATAAAGTGTAATTTAAAGAATATTAATATTATAATAACTAAAGTAAATTATAATAATCTAATTTACTTCTAAACTTATAATAGTAAGTAGATATATATTTTCTTATAATATAAGTAGGGACTTTATAAGTAGTCTTCTAGCTAGTCTTTTTAGTAACTATAGTAATAGTTTTATAGCTACTCTTATAAGTAGTCTACTTAGGCGTATTTTTAGTAGTACTTATACTAGATAATATAGTAAGTAAAGATATTATAGATTTAAGATATCTAAAAAGAATTAGATTTTAAATAAGTAAAAATAAGGGAAATAGTAAAACTTATATAGCTAGTTATAAAATAAACTAAATAAGATTATAATTATAATATATTATAGAGGAAAAAGAGAGAGAAATATATAAGTTAGTAAATATTCAAAAGAAGGGTTATATATATATATCTAATAAGTAGTAAGAGTAACTAACTTACTTTTATTACTATAGTAATAGCTATTTATTTTATAAAAATTATATAATATCTAAAAGTAGTCTATATATTAATATTAAGTAAAATTAATTTTATATTTATAACTAATTTTTCCTCTCACTATAATTAAAATAAAATATATCTTAAATAAAGATAAATATCTCTCTAAGTATTTATTATAAAATATCTTTAATTTAAACTATATAGTGTATTTTAAGAAATATTATTACTACTATATACTTATAGTTTATATTTATAATATTATTATAATAATCTATAAAGTTATTATAATAATCTTTCTTATAAGTTATTTAATTAGATCTAAAGCTAGTAAGAAAAATAAAGCTATTAAAGATTACTCTACTAGTCCTTATATAATAAAGATATAGAAGTAAATTTATAATATAACTAGTATAAAAGCTAAGTTTTACTAATTAAAATAACGTCTAAATACTAAAATAATATATATAAAGAAAATAATAATATAAAAACACTAAAATTAAAATTCCCTAAGTAAAGTAAAATAAGAAGCTATAATCTAATAAATAAAAGTCTAAGTTTATTAAGATATATAAGTTATCTTAGAAGAAAATACTTTAGAAATACTTATAGAAATCTAAAATAGAAAATAGCTATTACCTAGCTTAATTTAACTTTTACTTTATTTCACTTATTCTTATTATACTACTATAATTAATATCTTTACTTAATACTAAAGTTTAAGCTAACTTTAAGATACTAAGAAAATCTATTCTAAGACTAAAATATAGAATATAGATATCCTTTAATAACCTATATAAAATATTAATTTAGTTTAAAATAAAACTTTATTAATCTTCTATTATTCTATACTATAAGAATATTTAAAATCTAAAAACTAACTTCTATAATAGTTAACCTTAATATATTATTAAAAATAATTATAAGCTAAGTTCAGAAGATATACCTTTATATAAACTAATAGAGTTTAAATAAGACTTTTTAGTGCAGTTTATAAACGATCTAAACTTTAAAATTAAAAAAGAAAATAAAAAAGATATACTAAATAAGTATTTTTAGAATAAAATAAAAGTTATCTCTAAAATGATTTAGTATATAAGTATTCTATAAAACTTTCTTTTAAGTATTTATATTAAGGTTTTATAGTAAACCTTAGTTATTAGGTATTAATAATTCTAAGTAATATAGCTTATAATACTTAACTTATTTTAGCTAAAGCTATTATATTTCTACTAATTTCTAGAGAAAATATAAGAGATTTTTAAAGAAACTAGTATTATAAAACTTAAGAGGATTTTTCTATAAGTATAGAACTTCCTTATATTTAAAGAAATATTCCTTTTCTTAGTTTTTTAGAAGTTTAATATTATAATAGCTAGTAAAAAGAAAAAAAAGGTTTTATAGAAAATAGACTAAATATAGAAATAGAAATAGTAAAATACTTTAGAGGAAATATATAAGATTATAAAACTTAATAAGAGATTTCTAAGTTAATAGAACTTTAAAACTAAATATATATAAGTTTTAAAAAGTTATCTTATTATAAATAATACTTATAGCTAGTAATTCCTATTCTATATACTAGTATAGAAGTAGATCTAAGATATCTTTAGTGAAAAATTAAACTTCTTAGTTTTACTAGAATTTAGTATAATATTAGTTAGATCTATACTACTAATATAGAGGTTTTAAATATAGTTTAATACTTCTATAGGTATAAACTAGCCTTAATACTTCTCTAGTTTTAAATACTAATATTTATAAATTAGTATCTAAAAATATAGAATTAATTTAATAAAAAGGTAACATTTAAAGTATTTAGTTTCTCTTTTCTTTTAGATAGATAGAGTAAACTAATAAAACTTAATAATTATAGAAAGAATATTTATATAAAAGCTTAAAGTAGAGTTTTTAATATATTATAGAAAGAAAGATATAATAATTAATATATTTCTTACGCTAAATAGATCTAATATTATAGGAGATTATTATAATATAATTATTATAATATAACTATTATAGAAAGCTTACTTTTTATAAATCTATATATTCATTATAATTCCCTTATATTTAGTAATTATATTTAGGTTACTGTTCTCTTTTTAACGCTAAAATAACCTTAACTTAAGTTTTTTAAAAATATCTATATTTTCTTATAAAACGTAGTCCTTTTCCTCTATAAAGTTTAAGAAGTTAATAATATTATAGACTACTTCTTTAAAACTTATAATAGCTAAAGTAACCTATTTACTATCTATATAAATATTTAACTCTTTAAGGTGTTTATTTAAAATATTAAGTATAATAAACTTATAATATCTAATTACTATAACTTTAAGGTTTTCCCTTATAGCTTATAGCTTTTAAAGAAGAATATTTTCACTTTTTAGATATAGAAACTTACTTAATATCTTATTAAGTCCTATTAATAATACTATATAAATAAATAGCTATATTAAATTATTAAAATTACTAAACTAAGCGTTTTAAAGTAATAGTTTTCTACTTATAAGTCTTAATTTTAGCTAAGATATTCTAATTATCTCTAGTCTAAAAAGATAAAAAAGATAGTTTATTACTTAATAAAAAGTAATTTAAAGATCTATCTTATTAATAAGATTAGTATAAATATCCCTCTTAAGAATAATAGTAATTTAAACTAAGTAATTACACTTATAGTAAGTTTTAAAGCTATTAATAATACTTTAATCTATAGGTTAGAAGGTTAATATTATATTAAATAAAAGAAACTTAATCTAAAAAGTAAGTAGTAGTAGTATAAATTTAACTATAGTAATATATATAGAGAAGTTATCTATTAGGAGAAAAACTAGCTTATTAGGTTTTATAACCTAAATATAAGTATAAAAAACTTCTAACTAGTTTACTATAACTATAGTTATAAACTAAACTTCTTTATTATTCCTCTATATAAAGTTAAATATAGAGAAGTTAAAGCTATATAAAGTATATAGTACTATACTTTTACTAATAACTTAAACTTAAAAAGAGTTATTACTTATAGCGTTAGTAATAAGTTTTAATAAGATTTAAGTATTATCTTTCTGATTTCTAAGTATAGTAGAAGAAATAAGAGGAGAAAATAGTATCCTCTTCTAGAAAAAGTTAGTCTTATCTATATTATATATATTAACTAGAGAGTACTTTTAGATTATCTAGTAAAGATTATAGATATATATATTAATTTCTATTACTTTAATAATAGAAACTACTTTAACTATAAACTACTATATAGGATTATTAATCTAATAAGATTCTACTAATAATATACTTAAATACTAAGAGATATTAAATTAGCTAAATATTATATTATATTTTTTCTAAGTATAGTTAATAATATCTTTATAAAATAGTTAGATAAACTATTAACTTATTTAGTAGTAGAAAGTAAAATAGTTTTTTATATTTAATCTTACTATTTAGAAAACTAGTTATAATAAGTAAGAGTAGTAAAGTAGCCTAAAAATCTTATAGAAGAGTTTTAAATAAATAGTAGTTTAACTATATATTATAATCCTGCTTAGGGCTTATTTTATAGCTAAAAATAAATTACTAGCCTTAATAAGAATATATATACAATAAGAAAGCTAAAAAAAAATAAACACTTTATTAGACTTAGTATATATATATTAATCTAATTATTATAATTTAATTATTATAATCTAATTATTATAATTTAACTATTATAATCTAACTATTATAATCTAACTATTATAATCTAATTATTATATTCTAATAGCTATAAAATATAATAGCTAGATTATAACTTATATCTATATAAATATATATATTTTTAATTAAAGTTATTTCTCTTTTATTAAAATTCTTATAATAGAAGTCTAAATAAGAGTTTTATATAAAGTAAATAGTTATATACTTAACGTTCTCTAAACTATTTTATCTATTTTATACTTCTTTTTAAAAGTTTTTATATTAATATTCTTATTTTTTAATAACTTAAGATATTAAACTTATAATATCTCCTTATTATAAAACTTTGTATATTAAAGTTATCTCTTATATAGAGTTAAAAATAGTTAATATTTTAATCTTTTATATTTCTTTATTAAATATTTCTATTATAAATATAATATAAACTAATATCTCTATTTTTTATATTACTTTTATAAATATTTCTTTATTTTAAAATTATATTTTAGATATTTTCTTTATAAATATTTTCTATTTTAATATTTCTCTTTTTAATATTTCCTTTTTTAATATTTTCTATTTTAATATTTCTCTTTTTAATATTTCTTTTTTAAATATATTCTATTTTAATATTTCCCTCTCTAATATTTCTCTCTTTAATATATTCTATTTTAATATTTCCTTTTTTAATATTTCCTTCTTTAGTATTTCTCTTTCTAATATTTCTTATTTTAATATTTCTCTTTTTAATATTTCCCTCTTTAGTATTTCTCTTTTTAATATTCTCTTCTTTAGATTTTTCTTTTTTAATATTTTCCTCTTTAATATCTTTTTTTTTTAAATATTTATATTAAAGATTTTCTATTTAAAATTATTCTCTTTAATAATAGAAATTAAATATATTTTTTATTTTTATTTTTTCTATACTTCTTCTTTTTTTATTTTTAGTTTACTCTTTATTTACTCTTTATATACTTTATTTAGTTTTCTATATATTTCTATATATATTACTTATATTTTTAATAAAGTTAATCTCTTTTATTTTTAGTTAATACTTAGAGAAATAAATATATTTTAATATTAATTCTATTATAGAAAATTTTAAAAGCTAGTATATATTCTTCTAAGTAATAAAATAAAGTTATAGAACCTAAATAGAATTTAAATTTATTAAGATTTTAGTTAAGTTATAATATTTTTAGAAGTAAAAATATCTTTATAATCTCTTTTAAAAACTTAATATTAGTATTTTTAATTATAATTTATTCTATATAGATAGCTATAAGTTATATTACTAGAAATAAATTAGAAAAAAATCTATAAATAGAAAACAAACCTATTTTAAAATAATATTACTAAAAGATCTTTAGTAGATTTTTAAAAGGCTTTAATTATATTTAACTAAAAATAGATAGATTTAATACTAAATTAATATTCTATATTTTATATAATTTTATAAATATATTTCTAGAATAAAGCTTTTAAAATTAATAATTTATAGGATTTTTAATAAGTTTTAATTTCTTTTAAAGCTTAAACTAAAAGATATTAGTATTATAATAGCTAAAAAAATTTATAACTATTTTATTTACTATGTAGTTTATATTATTAAGCTTATTCTTAATTTCTAGTTCTATAAACTATTCTTTTAGCTATCTTTTAGCTAGTTTTATAAATAGTTTTATAAGTAATTTTATTATAATTATTCTAGAAGTTTAATAGTATAATAAATTTAATTTAAGTAATTAAATAATATTATAAAATATTTATCTATATTTATATATTCTATAAGAATATAGAATATTAAGTAGTTAGAATTAAAAATAGTAAATAAAAATAATATATTAAAAGTATTTTAAAATAAGTATTAATATAGAATATATTTACTATTTAGTATTTAGATTTATTTCTTCTTTATAATAACCTCTTTATTTTATAAGTTATACTTATTTAAGTTTATAGTTATAACGCAGCCCCCCTACAAAAAGACTATAGCAAAATTCACCCTATACGCGGGCATAATTCTAGAAACACTATATAGGCACTTTAACCTATACCCTCTATTAATTAAGGAAAACAGTACAGAAACCCCATATATTCCTACTAGTAAGCAAACCCTCGCATAAAGTTAAACGCACGCCCTAGCTGAATAGACTAGTAGAACAGCAATAGCGCCAGCTACATAGCGTAGGGCTAGCGGTAGTAGCGCTATATATAGCAGAGCTAATTATATTAAGGCTAAATAAGTCACTAAGGCTCTTATAGCTTAGCGATAGCTTCGCTAAACCTTCTAGTAAGGTGAACGCTACTATATAAGAGATAACTCCTTAACTAAAGAGGTTATTATAAGAGGTTCTTATAGCTAGAAGTATAAAAAGCTCTACTACTATACGTAAGGCCTTACGCCTATCCCTCTTCCTCTTCCTTACTTTATAACCTATAAGAAACCTTTATAATATTAATACTTAACCCTATATATAGATACCTTAAGCTTAGTACACCTATTAATATAAATAATATATAAAAGCTCGCTATAGAGTTTAATATTAATTAGATTAATAAAACCCACTTTTTCTTTATATAATCTAAAATATATAGAGAGTATATAGTTAGAATAACGCTTAAGAGAGCTCTTATTAATACCCCTATAAGAGACCTCATAACGTATAACTTAATTAATAGTAAGTGTGTAAACTTAGTAGTAGAGGTAAGTAGGATACTTATATACTTTATAGAGTAGCCCTTCTTTAAATAAGCTCTCTATAATACTAAGGTAAAAGCAGCCCTCTAAGGATTAATAAGTACGCCTTATACTAACTAATAGAGAGAATGTTGCTAACGATAATATAAATAGCAGATAGCAAAGCAGTGATAGAGATAGTATTTAACAGCAGCGTAAGTGATACGTAAGAGAGAGGATAGGTTAACAGTTTAATAATCAGTAATTAAGTAATTACAAACTACATTATTACTAAAGTGAAGTTAAAGATTATGAGGTTATTTAGTGGTGTATATATAAGTGTAGCTGAGGTTAGAAGAGTTATAATTACATAACTAAAGGCTGTGTGTATTATTAAGAGGCGTAGAGTTAGGAGGTCTGTCGCTCTAAGCAGGTAAAATCACAGTGAACAGCTAGAGGCTAAGTTATACTTATTTTATATCTATTTTCACTTCTTCTTTTTATTTAATATTCTTACTTATTTTTATAATATCTTCTTAGTAAACCTCTTTATATTATTTAAATATAATCTTTCTATTATATTTAATCTATATTTTCTATTAATAATATTATTATTAATATTATTATAACCTATCTATATATAATAATAAACTTTTCTCTTTAAGAACCTAATTAAAGATATTTTCTAGAGAGTAAATACTAAGTTAATATTTATAATATTATTATAATAATTTATAGTATTATTATAATAATCTTTCTTATAGGTTATTTAGTTAGATCTAAAGCTAGTGAGAAAAAAAAAATAGCTATAAACTATTCTACTAACCTCTATATTATTAAAGTATAAAAGCGCTTTATTAATATATTAGATATTTAAAAAGAGCTTATTTATTAGAATAAAGTACTATAAACTATTTTAACTTATAAGTATATAAAGATACTAAAGAAGATTAATAAATAAGGTTTTATAATAAAAAAATAGTAAAAAGCTATTTTTAAACTATTTGAAGCTATAGTTTATAAGAAATAATAAGTTACTTTCTTTATATTATTTTTATTTATTCTAACTTAAAATTAGAATAAATAAAAGAAAATATTTATTTTAGTTTAATATAGAGATATATAAACTATACTTATTAGTATTATTATCTCCCTTTCTTAAACTTTTAAACTACTTTTAAAAAACCTCTAGCTTAGTTACTATACTAAATATTTCTATAATATATTTAGCTTTTAGTAGCTTTAGTTTAATATTATCTTCTCTTTTACTTAAACTCTCTTTATCTTCTATAATACTTATTAATATAAACCTATTAGCTTTAAGTTCTACTTTCTAATATTCTTAACTTTAAACCTTAACTTCTTTAGATATTTAATATAGTAACTTAGATATCTATATATATAATATTAATATAAATTTAAATAGTTACTTAATAGAAGATATAATAGTAAATATAATATTATTTAATAAATATATAGTAAAAATTATAGCTAAATCTATAGTAATACTAAAATTTAATATATAGATACTCTATATATATTTCTTTATTTTTATATTTAATATATATATACTTACTATTTATAAAGTATTATAATTAGAAGTTTTCTAGTCTTCTAATTAAACTAGATTAATACTTTTAAAGTATTATACTAGAAGCTATTAGTATTTTATAAATTCTTAGAGAGTACTCTTAAGGTTTTTACTAAAATAAATATTATAAAGCTTAAAGTAAAGTTTCTATAAACTTAAGATTTCTTTACTACTAAAGAAATCTTCTTTATCTATATTTTTTAGAAGTTTTAGAATAAGGATATTAGAAAAACTAAACTTTAAAACTCTAAAAGTTTATTCTTAATCTACTATACTATTTAATAAGATATTTTTTACTCTATATTAGTATCTAGCTAATATAGAAAAAGATTTATAATACTATTTATAGTATTACTAAGTTATTTCTAGAAATTACTATAATTAATAATATCTATATTTATTAATATTTATATAGTATTTTAATATATAAATAGATTTAGGATATTATTAGTATAACTTAATATAGTAGGAAAATAAACTAAATAGACCTCTTTAATCCTATTAGAATCTAGTTTAAGATTAAATAAATCTTAGCTAAAAGTATAGAGATACTTAATATAATTTAATAATATTATAGAAAGAAACTAGCTTTAATTCTAATCTAAATAGAGATACTAGTAATTTAAAATATATATTTTAAAGAATAAATAAAGTTTAATATTAGTATATTTAATAAGTTTATAATATTTAATTTCCTCTCTTTAAGTAGAAAGGATATTAAGTTTATAAATAAGAATAAAAATAGAGATAAAGAGGAGAGGGATTTATAATAAAAGGATATTAAAATATCTAAATAAATATTACTATATAATAGAATAGATTTAGCTTATAGCGTTAGGGAATTAGACTTTTTAGAATTAGATAATAGAATTTAAGTATACTTAAGATTCTTTTATTTATAATAATAAACTATTATAGTTAGTTATAAAAAGCTATTATATTAATCTATTATAATAATCTATTATAATAATCTATTATAATAATCTATTATAATAATCTATTATAATAATCTATTATAATAACCTAATATAGAAATCTATTAAAATTATTAGTTATAATTATATATTAGAATTATAAGTAATAAGATACTAAATATAAACTATTAATTCTTAAGTCTATATCTAAGTTTCTTAGAAACTTATACATCTAATAAGCTACTTAATTAAGTCTATATTTCTTTTTAAAGTATAATACATTTTATATAAATAGTATAGAGATTTATATCTATTTATATTAGTAGAAACTTTTATATCTACAGTTTAATATATATTTTTAAAAATAGTAATAAGATATAATTTAGTAACTATCTATAACACTCTTATTATTTCTAACTAAAATTATAGATCTAAATATATAGATTATAACATCTCTCTTATAAGTTTTATAAATAGTTACTTCTATATAATATTATCTATTATCTTCTACTACTTTTTAATTTTATAAAGTACTTATACTATACTTATTAATATACTTTCTCTTCTTAGATTTTTTAAAACTTACTACTTAGATAATACTAATATAACTATTTTTTACTAATAATAATATTCTTTTATAACGCTTTTTATACTTTCTATTTTCTTAGTAAAACTAAAATACTACTTATAAACTTCTTCTTTATATTCCTCTCTACTAGCTATAGTAGTATACTATTTTTAGTTTTTATAGTAATTTTTATTACTAAGAGGAGTAGTAATTTAGGTTTACTAGTAACGTTTTCTACTATATTTAAACTAAAGGATTACTATTATAACTCTATTTATAAATATATAGAGGTTTTAGAAATCTTACTATCTCTTAAATACTAACTTAATAGAGCTAGTGTTAATAGAATACTCTTTAGTAGTTAAAGTAGTATTATAATTTTTAAAACTTACTAGAGAATTAGGAAATATATACTCTACTATAGTTATAATAAATACCTATAGTTTAGTTATACTTATAAATAAACTAATAATTACTTAAACTTATTACTAAATATTATAATACTCTATACTTATAATAATCTATTATAATAATTCCTTTTAATTTAGCTTCTCCTTCTTTTTACTATTTTATCTATATAAGTAAAATATACTACTTACTTATATACTATAAATAACTTTCTTAGAGATATATCCTCTCTCTTCTCTATAGACCTCTCTACTAAATATAAACTTATTTATAGTAGCTTAATTATTTTTTTTAATAAAGATATTACTTTTATTAAATAGTAGTAAGAAACTTAATACTATAAGTAGAAGATAGAAGATAGTATTAAAAGCCTTTAGTCTTTATTTAGCCTTAATATATACCTAAAGAAAATAGATAAGATCTTTAGTAAAGGTTATAAATAAGTAAATACTTAAGCTAACTTTTATAAAAAAGTAAAAGTTTAATATAGTATTCTCTATTTTATTTATAATATATATAATACTATCCTTATTTATCTTAGTATAGCTAGCTTTAGAACTAACTTAATAAATAACTATTATTATAAGCTAGTATATATAAAGGTGTAGTATAATACTCTAGTATTTTTTAGAATTTAATATAATATAGAAATAATTTATCTATAAACTATAAAAACTATCTCACTTATTTATATTAACTATTATAATAATTATTATAATAATTATTATAATAACTGTTTTCTGCTTTCTAGCTTATTAGAAAAGAAAGTAAATCTACCTAACTAAATAAAACACTTCTCTATTATCTTATTAATAGTAATATATCTTTTAACTTTATTTTAAAGTTAACTTTTAAGTTTTTTATTAGCCTTATAAACCTAAAATAGATACTACTATCCTCTATAATAATTACTAAGTATTTTAAAGCTAAAGCTTTAGCTATTTAGATAAAGGTTTTTAATAAGATTATTTTTAGTTTAAAAGTATCTCTAATAATTAATATATAAATAATACCTAGTTAGAAGTATATATTACTTAGTATTATAACTTATTTTATAGATAAAAACTAGAAATATTATTATATTCTTCTTAGTACACCTAGTATTATAAAAAACTATACTATAGAGAATATAGCTAGAGTAATTATTAAAACTCTTAAAGGTCTCTTAATAAAGAGAACACTTAAATTTAATTATATTTTTATAAATAACGCTTCTAAATTTAAACCTAATATTCTATCTAAGTTCTATAAATCTATATTTAATAAAATACTACTAATAATTACTTATATTTAATATCTTATTTATATTATTAACTTTATAGTTTAGAAACTATATAACTACTTTTATATTATCTATCTACTTATAATAGGTAATTATATATAATATATATTATATACTAATAATAAAAAAGTTACTAAAGATACTATACTACTATAATAAACTTTAAAAAGGTAGTAAACTATTTCTACTTTATAGAATAATAATTTTAAAAATTAATTAGATAATAAGACTTCTACTAATTAATATCTAAATAGGATATTAGAATTAAAAAGCTAAATTAGAATAAGAAATACTTTAATACTTATAGTAGTAATAGCTAAAGTAAGCTACTCTATTTCTCACTTTCTACTCTTATTATAACTTATCCTTTTTTAGATTTAACACTTTACGCTTAAGATTAAAGCTAGTTTAATATAATCTATATAGTTCTTAAACCTTTAGAAGAATAGTAAAAATAAGAACTTTAAAAAACGCTCTAAATATCTAATTATTAATATAAAGATATACTAAAACTTAACTATATTAATATTAGTTTATACCTTTAAACTTTAAGCTCTAATTAAAGCTTAGTTTATAAATTATATTAATAATTATCTATTTAAGCTAAATAAAGCTAAATAGCGCTAAGTTAAAATAGTTCTTAATATTTCTATATATTTCTTTACTATTATATATATTCTAAGTTAAGACTAAGCTATTAATATTACTTATATAATTACTCTTATAAAGATCTATAATAATTATTTAATGAAATACTTAGAAACTATTAAAAAGCTTAATAATAATTAAAATTCTTATTAGGTTTTAGCTCTTCTAAAAGTAGTATAAATAGTAATTATAAAACTAAAGAAGTACTAGTTACTATAAAAGTAGTAGTAGTTTCTTTATATATCTTTACTATTTCTCTCTCTTTTATTAGTACTAAATATATTAAATAATAATATAAGATTTTATAGTGTTTATAAAGCCTATTTAGGCTTATTAAAAGAGGCTACTAAAGTAGAGTTTACTTAGATCTATATTAAGAACTACTATAAAGAGGTTCTATAGAACTTAAAAGCTAATTTAAATAACACTTATAGATCTATTTATAGTCTAACTACTTTAATACTCTAAAGCTTTAAGAAATATATATATTATTATATCTCTTATATTATTATAATAATTAATATAATAATCCTATAATACTTACTATACTAACAAACTTCTTTAGAAGTAAATAGAATCTTTATTCTAAAATAGATATAACATTATTTATAATTTCTTAATAAAGTATAAATTTTATTCTACTCTTCTTTTTAGAAGTTCTACTAAATCTATATAAGGTTTATCTACTAAGTAATTAATCTAAGACTTCTAGAAAAAGCTAGAAAAAGAGCTAAAGTATTATAGTCTCTATAACATAGTTTATAACTATTTTTATATTATCCTAAGTTCTATCTTTCTTAAATAAGTGTTTAGCTTTAGTTAATATATCTATTACTATATATACTTTAATATAAAATCTAAGATAATTTTCTATTAACTCCTTTTTATAATCTATAATAAATACTAAAACTAGCTTTTATTCTTCTATTTAGAGCTTATAATTCTAAAGAACTTTATACTCTATAAACTAGATAAAGACTAAAGCGTATTAATCTATTAAATATTTAAATATAAAGTTCTTAATATTAAAAATTCCTATATTATTATTTAAAGACTTATTATTAAATATACTTAAGATATTATTAATATTTTAGGCGATTATAATAATACTTAAAACTTAGTAAAATTAGATTTTTTAGATTTAAAACTTACTAAGCTATTTAGCTAAGTTTTAAACTTTCTAAATAAGCTAAACTAAACTTCCTAAATATTATTATCTAGCTAATAAGTATTATAATAAAGTTTATAGACTTATAGAAACTTCTTATTATTATTAAGTTAGAGAAGTAGTTAGAGAATAAGAAGGTAATTAAATAGCTAAAAAACTATAAAGGAAATAGATTATAGTAATTTCTTATTATTAGAAATTAATAATATACTATAATAGTATAATTTATTTCCTATATAGTTTTAATATTTTAATTTAGACTTTAACTCCTCTCTAAACCTCTCTAAATATATTATATTTATGAAATAGACTATTACTTAGAACCTAAATTATAGCCTCTACTTTACTTATATACTTAGTACTTAAATAAAAAAGCCTTATTTATTACTTATACCTACCTAGTACCTATATAGGTATCCCTCTATACCTATAGAATATATAGGTATATACCTATATAGATATCTATATAAATTTAAAGCCTATATATAAACTAGAGATATATATATAGACTGCTTCCCTCAAATCATTAGGTCTTCTCACTCTCCTTTTAAAAATATAGCTATCTTAACCCTTACTTATTTGTTAAGTCTAGCTAGGTTTAGTTCTAGCTATATCCTATTACAAAGATAAGATAATATATTATTAAGTAGAGAATAGATCTAGTCACTTCTATTATCTATATAGTGTAACAGAGCAAGGGAGAAAACTTATTAATTATACTAAACACTCTACTCTAAGTAGAAAACCTCTAAAAATGCCTTAAATACTTATATATTAATTTTCTAGATAACTATAAGAGATATAAAAGTAAATGTATATATATAAACCTAACTAACTTATACTTTATCTATATTTTCTACTCTTTTTATATTTTAAATTATATAATCTCTTAAGAGAAAATAGACTATTAAGAAGAAGTTTAGTAATATTATCCCTATAGTATTCTACTTTATTATTACTTTAAATAATTAAAGAAATATAGTAGGGATTAAGAGAGGGGATAAAAATAAAACTAACTAAAGCTAGAGGAGCTTAAAAATACCTATTTTTATTTAATTTTTAAAGAGTAAGAATTAATAGGTTTTTTCTATAAATTAAGCTAAAGAACTTTAAAAGCTTTTTTAAGAAAGTAGTTACTAAAGTTATTAAAAGAAAATAGAAAATTATATAAAAATAAGTATATTTTTTTATTTATCTACTTAGTTTTTTTTATTATAAGTTAACTAGGTTTCTATTTACTTATATAAGCCTTTTCTTTTTATAATAACGCTTAATATTTATAAAAACGCCTATCTAATTTCTTATTTTTAGGTTAGAATTATTAAAAATTTTAAGAACTCTACTTCTTTTTATATATCCTCTAAGTTTTTTATACGCTAAAAAGAAGAAGATTTAAACACCTCTACTTTATATATTTAATATTCTACTTAACTTTTAACTTATATCTTCTATTATTTTAGTTAGTAATTAGTCTTTCTACTAATTTTTTCTTAATATAAGCTTAATTATAGTCTTTTCTCTAGATCTCTTTAACTTACTATATACTAAATACTATCTATCTTTTTAGTATAGTTAGAACTAAAAAGGTGTTTTAAAGTTATATAGCTTAAACTATATCTTTAATTAGGTTATTTTAAATAATAAAGAATTATTTTAAGATTAAGTTATTAGGCCTATTTACTATAAGTAGCTTAAACCTTTTAACTCTTCTCTTAATCTTTATATAATAGAGCTCTCTTTATTTATTTTCTATTTTAACTTATATATCTTTAACTTTATTTAATATTTCTCTAAAATAGTTTTTTTTTATATTAATAATAAAGGTTATAGGATTAAGGTTATTATTATAGACTATATCTTCTATCTTATTAGTCTCTTTTAGAGAGGCTAGGTTTTTAGCTTTAACTTTAATTAACTTTTAAGTAATTAATATCTAATTAAATATAGCTTTTTTAAGGCTTATATTTGCTTTATCTTTTTATTATTCTTCTTACTTCTTTCCTTTTAAAGCCTTTAGTTAGTTTTTAAACCTAGTTTTAGGTTTTAGTTTTAAGCTTTTAAATAAAGTATAGAGACTAAACTCTTTAGTAATAAGCCTAACTTAGTAGTTAAAAAAGTTTTTATAAAGATTTAGGTTAGCTTTTTAAGCTTTAGTAGTAGTTTCTAAATATAAAGTCTTAATACTAAAGATACTTTATTAAATAATATATCTAATAAAGTCTATAGTATAGAGGCTACATTTCTATAAGTTTTTTTTTAATTTAATTTAGAGTTATAGAATAATAAAAGAAGTATAATTAATAAGCTTTTAAGTCTCTATTAGTACTTTATAGATCTTATACTAATTATAAACTAACTTAATTATAGTTCTAAAAGAGGTTTCTAATTTGCTTAAGTTACTACTATTAATAATACTTTATATACTGTTTAAGTAGAAGTATAGGTTATTTTTTTAATTAATAATTAAGCTTATATATTTTCCTCTATTATTATATTATAAAAAGATAATAAAATTATATAAAGTAAGCTTATTAGTTAGAACTTTATAATATTTTATTATAAGGTTATTATAGAAAGAGATCTAAATAATAAAAACCTTTATATATTATTCTTTAATAATATCTCTAATAGTTAGATTATAAGCTGCTTTAATATAGCTTTCTAAGAGGAGATTACTTTAATATAGAAACCTTAATATATTATAGAAGTTAAAAAGAACTCTTACTTGGATATTTTATTTTTAGATTTCCTAAATTAAGTTTTTATTATTATTATAAGAGAATCTACTTTACTAACATCTAGTTAAAGTTATATTAGTGAAGTTATTATTAATACTTATTTATTTAAGTATTAAAAAAGATCTATTTTAACTAGACTTTAGTACTCTATAAGGTTTTTAAAGTATAATAAAGAAGTTAATAAACTTTATAGTTTTAAAGAGAATTTTAAGGAGTTTTTTATTAAATTATATAAGCTAGATATACTTAGTTTTACTTAGTTTAGTATTTATTTTACTAGAGTAGTTAAAATAAGAATTAAAAAGCTATAGAAGCTATTTTCTTTATAGAGGTAGAGTAGATATATCTACTACTTATAGAGTTTTACTTTAAGAAACTAATTAGTTTTTATAAAGATATATAATATAGATTATAAGCTTTTATTTAATTCTATTAATTTAGTTAATATCTTATATAGTTTTATAAGCTTTCTAAAACTTAAGATTATAGTCTCTAGAGAATAAAGATTAAGAAGTAGTAGAAGTAGTTTAGTAAGATATTATATAATATTCTATAGTAGTTTAGAGAAGCTATTAAGTTATAAATATATAGAATATACTAAATAAGCTTATATTACTATTTATTTAAGTTATAATAATTAAATATTTTAAAAAAAAGAAAAGAGTTAAAAAGGTGAATTTATAGAGGGTGAGAAGGTATTAATTATAATATTAATAGTTTTTACTAAGAGTTAGTAAAAGTAAATAAGAAGAGAAAATATTTAATTTTAAAATATAGAAGTAATAGTTAGTTTTATTTAAAGTATTATAGTTAAATATAAAAATATCTATTAAAAAAAGGTTATTATTATATATATAGATATATAAAGATATTTAGTAGAAAGTTAGTAGTTTAAAGTATCTCTTTTTATAGATATTATAAAAATAAATTTAGTACTAGTAGTTAATATTCCTTCTAAAAATATAATTTTTAAGCGAAGAAGAAGCTAATTAAGCTATAAAGTAGTTATTTTTAAAGCTAAAATTTAAGTAATTACAGAATATAGATAGTAATTAAATAAAGGTGAAGTTTAGTAGTAAAAGTAGTAAAAAAAAAAAAAAGAGTAACTAGTATAATTTAATAGTAGAAAAAGTAAAATATAGCTATAAACTACTTAGTTAAGCTTATAATTTTATGTTTTTAAAGGGGAATTAATACTTATAGCTATAGAAGAGGTAAGGTTTTTTTATAATTTAACTATAAAATATATAGAGTTAAAGGCCTCTTTTTTATAAATAGTAATATTTTAATTAATATACTTATTTTGCTCTTATTATTAAAACTTAAATAAATGTATTTTTTTTAGTTTAGTTAATCTTAGATTTATAGTAAAAAGCTCTTTAAATTATTCTTTTTTATTTTATTAATAATTTACTTTAATAAATAAGTTTTTAAGCTTTTATAGTTATTATTTTTAGTATTAACTAACCCTTTAGTTAGATATAAAAAAGTATATTTCTTCTATTTAGCTATATCTCTCTTTTCCTCCTCTTAATATATTATTCTTCACAATCTCTAGCTTAACTAACGTTTTATAATAATAACTAAATAACTTCTAAATAGTATAATTATAAATATTAAAATTAACTTAAGTTACTCTTATACTACTACTTTAAACTAAGTATATAAGCTTTTCTCTTTTTCTCCTATACTAACTTCTATAAATTATAAAAATAAAAAAGAAATTACTTATTTATTTAGATTTATTATACTACTATTAGTTATAATAAGTTATCTTTCTAAAGCTATTTAAATTATTACTAATCTATATATAGACTTCTCTTTTTCTTTTTTAAACTTCTATTAAAAATCCTATTAGTTAGGTTTAGTATAAAATAAACTTTATTTATAAGATTACTATTAATAAAAAAGCTAAAAAAGTAGCTCTAAGGTTCTAGTATTTACTTATTAAGTTTTTAATAATATATATAAAGCTAATTAATAAAAGAAAAATACTAAATAAGTTTTTATTTTTTATAAAAGAGGTTTATATTATAGAAGATTATACTAGCTTTTAGGGATAGCTATATTAGAAAATAAATAGATTAGAAGTAGTTAAAGCTTTACTAATTTATATATATAGCGCTTAGAATCTTTTTCTATATAATAAGTACTTTAAGTACTAAGTAAAAATATCTTTTAAAGTTAGATAGAGTAACTATTAAGTTACTATATCTATTCCCTTCTAGAAGTATATTTTTTATTAAACTAAATAAGAAAAAGCTTATTTTAACTATATATACTATAAAAAGAGATCTTTATACTTATATAAGCTTAATTATAACTAAGAGACTACTAACTAGATTAAATATATTAAAAAAAGTAATAAGAAAAAAAGTATTTTTAATAGCACTTTTTATAAAAAGAGTAGAGGTATTAATATAATACTATATTTTAAGAATAAATATCTTAGAGGTAAGATAATTATATTAATATATAGACTATTAATTAACTAATTTACTAAATTAGCTCTAGAATATAAATTTAAATTATAGTAGTATTCTATTATAGTTTCTTATAAAATCTTTAGTAAAAACTTTTATAAGTAGGTTAACTTTTTAATAGTAGGAGTGAATTTAAAAAGAGAGAATAAAAAGAAAAAAAAAAGCTACTACTTATTATACTTAGAGAAGTAATTAATCTATTTTAAGTTTGAATTTTTTAAGAGTAGTATTAGTTTCTTTTAAGTTTTTTAGTATTCTTTAGTCTTTTTAGTGTTTATTAGTTTTTATTATTATATATCCCCTCTTCTTTTATAATAATATATGTTAGCAGTCTAGTTAACCTATATAAGTAGGTATTGCAGTTCACTCTATACTTTTTTTCACAGTACTGAAACCTAATAGCAGCACTTTAACCTATACTTAATCTCAATAAAGTAAACAAATAAATCTTAGTATAACTAGTCGTTAACGCTCGGCTTAACTTATCCTCGGCTATACAGAAGAGGGTAGGCGGGCAGGCAGTAGAGCGGCAAAACGTACTAGCGAGAGCGTCATTTACGACGCGGCTAGAGCCTAGCGATAGCTTAAACCTACACTTGAGGGCGTAAACTCAATAGTGTGACTCTTCGCGTGGCTAAAAGGGTTCTCATGGCCATAGCATAAGAACTCAACCGTTCGAACGAGGCCTTAAGCCTGTTCCTCACATCCTCCCATACGCGCGACGACCACGATGTCTTTCCCCCTCATCATGCCTGCGCGCAGGCTGAGCAAGGCCGCCCTGGACGACTTGATCCGCGAGACTAAAGCTAACGAAATCAAGGGCTCTAAGTACAGCGACCTTAGCTCTTCGTCGAGACTGCGCGGCAGGGCGGAAGACGTTGTCTGAACGGCGCGACGGCACGGAGGCCTTGGGGCCCCCGCGCCTGGCGGAGGGCGCAGACGTCCGAACGGCGGAGGAGACTTTGACGGAAGATGGGCGCGGATCGAATATGGCGTGGAGATGGAGGCGGCTGGAGGAGGGCGGTTGACTTGGCTCGTTGTGATGTTCGAAGTCGGAGGAGCGTGGAGGCGAAGATGATGTCTAAGTCTGAAAGTCACGTGACCCGAAGGTCGTTAGCAGAGGGCGAGGGGACCAGTCTAGCTTTCGCAGTTAATACCAGTCAAATTTCGCAATACAAGGCCAGCGGCCCTTATAATAATATATATTAAGAATAAAAGAAGTAATATAAATATATAGTTAATATAAATTATAGTATAAAAGTAACTAAATATAAATAGATAAAATATCGCTTTTTTTACTAAAAATAGATAAAATTTAATAATTATTATAGATTTAGCTATCTTTTAGTTCCTCTATATCTCTATACTAGTTATTAAATTCTTTATTCTTTATAAAGATACTTACTATAATTTTATTTCTTTTCTACTAAATATTAACTTTAGCTTATAGTGTTTTATTTTATTCTTATAATTACTTAATTTATATTTTTATAGTATTAAAGTTATTAGTTTCTACTTCTTCTAGTATAAATAACTTATTAAGGTTTAGGATTTCTATTAGATTAGGTGTATTAAGATTAAGTTAATTTATAGTAAAAAAGACCTTATTAAAGGCTTATTTAAGGTTTAGTTAGATTTCTATTTTAGAAGTATTATCTAAATAGCTATCTTTATTTATTATAAATTTCTTTAAGTAATTACTAGCTATAGTTTACTTAATAGAAATTCTAATAAGAGTTTTAAATAAATAAAATAAAGTTTAAAAAGATATCTACTAAGTATAAAAGAGGCTTAACTAATATACACTAAGCTTACTAAAAGAGCTTTTATTAATAAATAGCTTTACGTTATAGATAAGAATAATATCTCTAACTTATAGCTCTTTATATTATATTTTATACTTATTTATTTAGTTATAGTCTTTAGTAACTTAGTAGCGCTACTTTATAATATATTTAAAAGCTATTTACTAGTTAAAATTAAGTTATTTAAAGGTCTATATATATAAAAAAAGTTTAATCTTAATATCTCTAACTTTTAACTAGTTTAGTATTCACTAAATAACGCTTTTAGTTTTAATTAAAGTGATTAAATTATAACTATAAATAAAGTAAAAAGAAGAGTATTTTATAGAAGATCTAACTAATATTTAGTTAGTAAATAGAGCTATATAAAGGATTAAAGTCTAGTTCTTTCTACTAAAGTCTAACTAAGTTATAAAGGTATAAATAAGAAGTTAATATCCTTTTTTAATAAGTTTATTAGCTTTTAAATTATATACTAAGATAATAAGACGTTATCCCCTATAGACTTAATTAAGCTTTTTAATAAACTTTTTATTTTCTAGTCCCCTATTAACTATAAAAAGCTTATAGATCCTATAATAGTAAATTATATCTTCTTAGATAAATTTAGCTATTATTTTTAAGTTAATATTCTTAAGAAGTTAATATTCTTAAGAAGTTAATAAACTTCTATATAACTAGTAAGTATATTATAAACTTTAGCTAGAGAGTAATTACTAATCTTCTAAATATTAATATAAATATACTAAAATAAGATTACTAGAAGTATAGAAAAGGTATAAAGGTCTTTAAATTATTTTAGTTAGACTTATATATAGAATAAATAGCTCTTTATTTTATTACTTATTATTTAATATATATTTTCTTAAGTATATTACTCTTAGAGTTTAATATATATTATATTATAGCTTCTATACTCTCCTTTAGTATATATATACTAGATTAACTTTTTCTACTCTTCTTTATTATTAACTACTTATCTTAGTATAAAGTTTAATTTTATTTCTTTTTAAAAAAGAAAACTATTTTAAAGTATATATTTCGCTATATATAACTTAAATTTCTTAAAATTAATCTAAGAAATAGTCTTTAAGTATAATAATAAAGCTAAATATTTAGTAATTTATTATAATCGTTAAAACTAAGCCTATTTAAAGCTTAGTAAATTATCTACTTTAAGTCTAAAATCTTCTTCTACTTTAAGTATATAAATAGAGTTATTAATTATTTTATCTAAATCTTCTTCTTATTTAGTTTCTTAAATATTAAATTCTCTTACTAGTTTATATAAAAGACTATCTATAGCTTTATTCTTTATACTAAATATATAGTAAATATTAAAATTAAATATTTTAATCTAAGTAATTTATTATATAAGAACTACTTTAAGTAAATTTAAAATAGTACTATTAATTTAGTCTATAAGAACTTTTATATTAGTTTTAAAAGTGAATTATATACTATATAAGTAATTTCTAAACTTCTTAAGAGTAAATAAAACTAATTAAAGCTTAAGCTTTCCTATATTATAGTTAAAAGCTATATTAGTCTAAATTTTATTTTTATATTAAGTAATATATCTTTTACTCTAATAATATTATTTAAATATAGCGCTCTACTTCTTAGTATTTATATTAGTAGATAGATAGATTTTATTAGCTTCTTTTTTATAATTAATAGGTTAAAGTAATAGAAAGCTAACTAAATAAAGCTTAAAGGTTTCTATAGCTAGCTATTATTTTAGCTTTTACTTAAAAAGTACTCTTTTTTAAAGAAGTCTTATTAGTAGAGTAAAAATAGTTCTATAATCTTTAATCTATACTTAATAGAACTTAATAATACTAAGAAAACTTTTAACTACTATAATATTATTATACTTTTCCTACTTAAAGATTTTAATAACTTTATTCTAATTAAGTTTATATCTTTTACTACTTACTATATAACTAAAAAGGTTAATAATAGGCTAGTAAATTTAAGATTTCTTAAGAGAAATTATAGTACTAATAAGTTTAAGGTTCTAAAGTACTATATTTAGGTTTATAAAGTACTTAAAGATATATAAATACACTTCTAGAAGCTTAACTATATAGTTACTATTATATATTATTTTTAGCCCTCTAATAGAGATATTATTAAAGAAAGGTTAATAAACGCTTAGAATAAAGTTATAGAGGATTCTCATTATAACTTTTATAAACTAAGTAACTAAATTTATTACTTTTTAAAGTAAAATATATATTCTAAATAGCTTTAAAGGTGTAGTAAATATAGTTAGGTTTTAACTTAATTTATTAAATAAAACTTAGTTATATCTAGAAAATAGATCTAAAAAGCTTATAATCTTATAGTTAGTAAAGTTTTCTAAGAATTTATTAACCTTTAGAAGAATAAAAGTATCTCTAATACTAATCTTATTAAGTTTTATATATAAGTTAATTAGCTTTATATTACTATCCTTTTTAGTAATAAAGAACTAGAAGTTTCTATATAATCTATAGAATTCCTCTAAAACTCTTTATATAACTCTTAATTTAAATATATTAATAACTTTCTCTTATAAAGTTTTAGAAATAGAAATCCTTTTCTTTTACTATATAATATATAGAATAGTTCTAATCTTCTATAGTAAAGCTATATAAAGGTTAATATACTTATATTCTATAAAATTTTATACTAATACTTTTTCTTAATTTATAAGGATATATTTAAATATTTTAATCTCTTTTAGTAAAAAATATAGCTAAATAACTTTAAGCTTTAAAAACCTTTTTAAAGTAAAGTAAATCGCTTAGTTAAACTATATAAATTATAAATATATATAGCTAGTAAAAAGAGAGTTAGAAAGTTAATAATAGCTTTCTACTTCTTAAATTAGGATCTTTTTTTAGTTTTTCTAACTATTAAGAATAAAACTATCTAAAAGTAGATTATTAACTAAATAAACCTTTTTATCTTTATATTTATATATTATATAGATACTAATAAAACTTTAGTTAAATTTAGGGTTTTTTCTAATTAACTTAAAGAATATTTAATTTTTTAAAACTTTAAGAAGGTTTTACTAGCTTTTAGTATTCCTAAGAAAGTAAACTTAAATAGCTTTTATAATTAAAGTAACTACTACTTTAATAATAGTTCTTAAAATATTAAGTATAGCTAAAAGTAAAATTAGAGTAGAGTATTAATTAGTTTTAGAAATAGCTTCTTCTTATTTAAGAAAGTTAGCTTTTTTTCTTTTTTAAGTAAAAAGGTGTTCTTTTTTATAGTTTATTATAGTATTAATATAGTAAGTTTAAACTTTATTATATATATTACTAAAGTTCTAGTTAGTTTTAAGTTAGCTTTTAGTAGCTTTAAAAGTGTTATAGATATCTTTTATATAGTTTCCCTATTTAGAGAAATAGTGCTAAATCTAACGTAAAGAATTTAATTATATAAAACCTACTAGAATATTAATCTTCTAGAATTTATTACTTCTATAGTTTTTTACTTTTATTATAGTAGTAATAAAGCGTTTTAAATACTTAAAAATAAGTTTAGTAGAAATAGTAAAAAGAAGTCTAAAGAGTAAGTTATAGTTAATAGTTTTAAAGTCTACTACTATTATAGTTATTATAATCTTATAGTTATTAATTTAAATAAGTATATAATATACTCTAATAAAGTGTAGTTTTAGGTTACTTTTAGCTATTATTCTTATTATTAAAGTAGTAGTAGAAATTAGAATATTATAATCTAAGATATATTAGTAACTTATAAAACTAGATTTTATACTAATATTAATTATACTTTATATAAGTAAGTAGTTATTAGAGTATTTACTACTAATAGAGATCTTTAAAATAAGTTATAATATAATAATTATTAAAGCTATTTAGTTTATAGTTATTAGAATAATAGCTTTAACTAAAAAAACCTTTAGATAATCTTAAGTTTAAATAACTTTATTATATTTAGAAATCTAATTAGTTTATTAAGCTTTTTTCTTTAAGGTTTTAGTAAAGTTTATAAAATTTATAGGAATAAATATATAGATAACTCCTTTTAGATTATCTATAAAAATATATATCTTTTTAATAAACTTTTCTCTATATTCTAGCTAGATTTTATAAACTTTTTTAATTAGTAAACTAACTAAGCTATAAAGTTTATATAAAATAAGTTTATTAATAAATTTCTTATCTTTAATAAATTTCTAATTTTTATTATTAAGAAATATAGCTAACTAGAAATTACTTTTTAGAAGAGATAGTTTTAAAATAGGTTTTAGAGGAGAAATTTTAATAACTTTACTAAGTATTACTTCTCTTTTTATTCTAAACACTTTTTCTAGTTCTAAAGTATTAGTAAGTATAGAAGTTAGTTTAAAAAAGCCTTCTTCTCTTATTTTAATATCTAAGTTTTCTTTTTATTTTTTCTAGTTAAAAAGTAAATTCTTCTCTATAACTAACTTTTCTAGTAAGTCTAAATAACTCTTAAAATAAAGTTATAAAGAAAAAGGTCTTTTTAAGATAGTTAAAATATCTTTAATATTTTATATAGTGAAATAGACCTTTTTAGAAAAAGATTTTAAAGCTTTCTTTTTAACTTTTTTAGAATTTAGTAGCTTTAGCTTTTTCTATAAGAATAGGTTAGTCCTATATATTTTTAACTAAGTAATTATAAACCTAAATATTATAAAATTAAATAAATTACTTTTAGTTAAACTATTAAGTTATATTAAGTTATATAAGTAAAAAAACTAGACTAAATCTTTATATTTCTATTTACTAATAACTAATATCTAAAAAGTAGAAGTCTAACTAGATATTTTATTATCTAATATAATACTTCTTTTTTCTATAAACTTATAGAAAAATTTAATTAAATTAAAGTTATTATAGTTTTATAAAACTTTAATAAGTGTAAACTAAGGTTAGCTAATATTCTACTTAAAAATCTTAATAGCTTAGACTTTTATAGCTTTATAGCTATTTTAATTCTTAAAGTAAATAATAATAGCTTCTTAGTTAAGTTTACTATTTTATTATAATAAAGTAATAATTATTTAGAGGATAAAAAACTCATTATTTTAAGGTTTATAAGAATAGTATCTTTAGAAGTATTAGATTAAACTACTTCTTTTATTAACTATCTTTTAAAAATAATAGCTTTCTTTAAAGTTATAATCTATATAACCTATATATTAGTACTAACTATATAAGCTATAAGAGAAAAGCTTAAGATTTTCTTTATTAACTTTAACTAAATAAACTAAAGCTAAATAATAGTCTTCTATAACTAGAGAAGAATAAGTAATCTTTCTAGTAGAAATTTTCTAGTTATCTATTATTTTTATTAAGTTAGAAAGTTACTAGTTTAAAAACTAGTTCTAGAAGTTCTTAATACTTTAGTTAAGTTTAGCTTTACTTTTCTTAACTTATAGAGGGGGGAAAACTTCCCCTCTTAGTACTTTTAGAAGTATAAGAAATAGAGAATAAATAGAAATAGTAATCTAAAAAGTTTACTTCTAAGTAGCTTTAAAACTAAGCTAATTTATTAAGTTAACCTTAAACTTATTAAAATTCCTTTTTCTAAATAATTTATAAATACTAATTTCTATAAATAGAGCTATTCTATTTAAAGCTAACTAATTAAATCTTAATATAGCTATATAAATAATTTAGAAGCTAGTTATAATATTAAAGTTATATTTTATAGCTTTAGTTTAAATATTATTAATCTTTTATAGAAACTATATAGCTACTTTATAGTTTAGATTATTTATTATTAGAGTTATAAAAATAATCTAATTAATTTAGTTATTTAGTAGTTTCTAGTAATCTCTATTTATAGCTCTATAGCGCTAAATAAAGTATATTTTCACTTATAACTAAATTTTCTTACTAAGTTTTATTTAATTATTAGTTTAAAAAGGTATATCTATATAGAAAATAATACTTAATACTTTTAAAATATTAATTATTTTTACTACTTCTACTATAGCTTTATAGTTTTTAAAAAAGTTTAAAATATTATTTCTAGTAAAGAATAATACTTTAGCTATTTTAAATTATAGTATTTTAAATCTTTAAAGTCTTAAATTATATACTTTAGAGACCTTTTAATAAGATTTAATAAAGTTTAAATAGCTTTATATACTTTTTTCTCTTAAAAAATCCTCTCTAAGTGTTATATTTATATTAGAAGTACTACTTTTAAAAACTATTACTTTAAAAACTTTAGCTTCTATAATTATTTTAGAACTTTAATCTAAATCTAAAATTAAAAAAGGTCTTTTTTATTAAAGTTAGTAAAAAGAAAAACCTATAAAAAGACTTACTAAAGTATTACTAATAACTAAATTAGCTTTATTATCTATTATTTCTAGTTTAAGTTGTTTATTTTAAACTAAAGTTAAAGTTTTTAGAGTTTTAAAGTTTAGTAATACTATTTTAAAAAAGATATAAGTAAATTAATAAAAGAAGAAATAGAAGAAAGCTTTACTAAAGAAAGCTAAAGTAAAAAGATTATATAAAACTTAAGTAGAGCTAATAATTTATTAATAGAAGGAATAATAAAAAAATTCTTATAATATAAATCTAGAAGAATAATAAAAAGTGAGGAAAAAAATAAAAAAAGAAAAGGATACTCTTACTATTATTTCTATCTTTATTTTTCTCTCTTATTTAGAAAGTATATATATATTTATTATTCTTTTTCTTTTTTACTATCTTAATAGTAAGGTTATTTTATACTTTAGGTTTCTTTCTCTTCTCTTTATAAGAGAAGTCTAGCTATATTTAGTAGTATTCTCTATAGTTTTACTTTATAACTTTCCTCTTTTATAAGTTAAGCTTAAGATTTAATAAAGTTTATAATAAAACTATAGCGTTAATTATAAACTTTAAAAAAAATACTTCACTTTAGCTACTTATTTACTACTTAAGAATATAGAGAAAGAGAAATCTAAAGAGATATATATACTTTTTTTTCTATAGAATTAGTATAGAATTATTTTTAGAAGAGAGAAACATTTTTAGTTAGACTTAGAAAACATTTCCCTCTTTATTTTTTAAAAAGTTAGTATAGTTATAATATTTTTCCTTTTTAGCCTTTTATACCTTTATATTTATAATATTTTATAATTTAAAAAAGTTAGATCTTAGTGTTTTTATATATAAATATAATTTAGATCTTAGGTTATTAGGCTTTTTAGTATTTCTTCTCACTAGTTAATATATTATTAGAAACCTTTTAATAAGTTTAAATAAGGAGAAAGTTTTCTTAAAATAAATTAATTAATTTTATTCTTTTTAAAGTTTATAAGAGGAGTAAAACAAATACTATTACTTTTATAACTTTAGTTTTTAATATAAGAGTAAAATAAGTTTATTTTATTTTAGTTATTTTTAGGTTATTATTATAGTAGTTTATAATAAAGTAATATATAATAATTTTAAATAAGTAAATAGTAGGTTAATAAAAAAGATTAACTAAACTTATATAGAACTCTATTTATTTTCTTCTACTTAGTTAAATACTTTTCTTCTTAAGGTTTTTTAGATTTCTATAGGTTTAGTTAATCTTTAATTCTAAGTACTTAAGTTATTACTCTTTATTTTAAGAAAATAGAAGTTAAAAATATATTAGCTAAATTTTCTTTTAATATAGTAATATTTAAATTACCTCTTTTTTAAACTTTTTTTATTTTAGTTTAGTAAAATAGTATAAAATAACTATAAAGAGAACTTTTTATAGTAGTTTAGTTTATACTCCCCTATATTAGTTATTAATTTTATAATAAAGTAAGAGAGAAAATTTATTAATTATACTAAATATTCTACTCTAAATAGAAAACTTTTAAAAATACTCTAAATACTTATATATTAATTTTCTAAATAACTATAAAAAATATAAAAGTAAATATATAAATATAAGTTTAACTAATTTATATTTTATTTATATTTTCTACTCTTTTTATATCTTAAGTTATATAATTTCTTAAGAAAAAATAGATTACTAAAAAGAAGTTTAGTAATATTATCTTTATAGTATTCTACTTTATTATCGCTTTAAATAATTAAAGAAGTATAATAAGAATTAAGAAAGAAGATAAAAATAGAGCTAGTTAAAGCTAGAAGAGCTTAAAAATACCTATTTTTATTTAATTTTTAAAAAGTAAGAATTAATAGGTTTTTTCTATAAACTAAGCTAAAAAACCCTAAAAGCTCTTCTAAGAGGGTAGTTATTAAAGTTATTAAAGGAAAACGAGAAATTATATAAAAATAAGTATATTTCTCATTTATCTACTTAGTCTTTTTCGTTATAGGCTAACTAGGCCTCTATTTACTTATATAAGCCTTTTCCTATTATAATAACACCTAACGCCTATAAAAATACCTATTTAACCCCTTACTTTCAGGTTAAAATTACTAAAAATTTCAAGAACTCTGCCCCCTTCTAATAGTATTTATATATTATGAGGAATTAAATCAGCTGATAGGTCTAAGCTAGCACATATTGCTGTAACTTAATACCTACAGCAAGAAGCTTTATAATTACCTTAAGTTTAAATCCATTTGAATTCAATACCAAACAGCGCCGCAGTTACATTTAGATATAAGTGTAAGAAATACCTTTCTAATCAAATACTTTATCACTAGCACAGCACATTAAGACTATAAGCAGATAACGCAGCTTAGGGATATTATCCTATAAATCACATGACCCTTGTTCTATAGCTTTGCTGACCGACACAATTTAAGATTTTCAAAGAGACGAATTATTATTACCATCCTACACTGTTATCCCTCTGATGAAAGAGGGCACTGAATACTCAAGGCAGGAAAACAGGCCGTGCTAGTATAAGAGGGTCCCACAGCAGTGACTAACCCCAGCTTCTAGAGGCGCATACCACACTCAAGACATGCATAATTCCCTAGACAAGCCATTGATTTTAGGATCATTCAAAATATTCTTTGACCTTGGTTTTTACTCCTTCCTTAGACCATTGAGGTCGTCCCAATCACCCGTACCTTCGCAACTTGGCAGAGGCCGTTGGCTCATAGCGCATGGGCCCGCGCCACCCCCACATTCCCTGCCTCTCGCGCCATATCTCACTCTCACTCACCCGACGCAGTCAAAAATCTCAATTCACCACCGAAACCAATTGCACAAAAACATCAACACAACATCAACAAAACCAAAAGTGATCGCTAGATCTAGCTTGCGTAATGATGACAAGAGTGGGATTCGAACCCACGCCAATTACTTGACTAGCACCTGAAGCTAGCGCCTTAGACCGCTCGGCCATCTTGCCTTGTTGTTGAGACAGGAGTTCAATTTCTGCATTATGAAGCATGTGCGTGGGGCTTGGGCGGGGTTGGGTCAGTCGGGGATTGCCAGTGGGTGATCAAGGTGCGTGATTGGCTCATTTGGCTTGAAATCGGGCGCCAAGTTGGCAGTTTCGTCACTTATGCATGAGCTTGAGAGGTTGAGTCAAGAGATAGTCAAAAGTGGTTTATCAGCGTAAGTCTGGAAACGCCTTTGACTCTCAAAGGCTTCGGCAGACCCACAACCGACGTACCGGAGCAGACTCCGCTTTCCGGTGCTGCGGTTCGGTAAAGCTTATCTCTCCGAGCGGACGCTTTATTCAGCCAAACGACTGATGCCATTAAACACGCATGCAACGATTCATCTTGTCGTAGCGTTTCTATTGTTTTCTTCTTCAACGTCCTTGCCCTACTGTCATCTAGAATTACTATCCGCCTGGCTAGCCACAAGTCTCGGCCCGAACAGCCAAACTCTTTTGGCATGAGAACTGGCATCAACCACGTGGGAATCGGCCAAAACCCAACATCGCCGAATCGCGTTACTTGTCAGCCACTTGAAGAATAGGAATTATTAGATCCTACTCCCTTGATTGATGTCTGAATTGAAAACCACTCGGTCGCATTTGCAATTGGCCAAGTGAGATATGACAAGTCTCACAATCGTCATCCGGGCTTCCGATATCCAACCGTTAGTGATCTTTCACTGATTCATCCTCGATAGCTGAAGCTCTTATCATTCCGATTGAAGCCGCCCCATCGGCCCCGTCCCGTTGTAGCTAGCCAGGGGTATTCTCCCAGCTCCTTGGTATTTGTTTAACATACCGAGAACGTACCTGCACCAATACCACGAGTGAATTTCAACAAAGGCCTGAGAGGCATCCATTGACTGTTTCGAAATAATTCATGCAGCCGAATTGTCCCTGGTCTGGTTAAGGCCCGATTGAATATGTATGTACGCGGATTTGAGATGCGACCTCAATTGAACACACACTTTAGAACGTTGCTCGATTTCAAAGTCAAGTCTGACTCAAATACAACACCATTACAAAGGGAGTTAGATGATACGCAAATTGGAGAAAGTCTGTAGAGCTGCCACTGCCAACACGTTTTGCGCATTCCCAAGCATCTTCAGCATCATTTCGAAGGCGAAAGTCCTGTCTTGAGGCATCCTCAGAGACTTAAATTAGTGGCGCGCGGTTTCAGTAGAGCTTGAGCACAAATACCAAGACATCACAAACTGTCGGCATGCTGCGATGTAAGATCTGCATTGGCAAAGAATTTCCATTGAATCAGCGGCTATAGTCGACACCACATGCGATTCCTTTCGCCTTCCCCACCAACATATATGGAAGAGTTCCCAGCGTTGTAATGCAGTCTACTGACATTGGCTTGTCCCATGTTGCCTGTATTCGCCTTCCTTCTGCAAAAGGCGGCCTGATTGCGCGATGGGTAATTGTCTATCCGACTTTTCGTCCTCCCCGAACGTGTGGAGTGGATGTGGAGCGGTCGTAGATGGACTCGCGAATCTGGATCTCCTAGCAACTTCGTCATCCAACACGCCAGCCTTTTGCCAGACGACGTGTGCGAACAACAACCGGCGGTTTTCTCTAGTCATCGACAACTTCTGCTACTGCTCAAAATTAAATTCGCCCGATCCCGTCTTCATCAATCCCCCACCACCAAGAAATTTCCCAAGCCAGGACCCTTGCACTCGGCCTTGCCCAGGCACGCAGACATACGGTAATGGATTTTGCGCCCCGGCCGCAACAGCATCATGCGGAGGAATTGTTAGCGGCACAACGCTCTTCTCAGTCTACGGGCCTTCCTTAATATCAACTTATACTCCGTCAACGACATCGACGAGCTCGGTCATATCTACAACCTCGTCTAGCTCATCAAGCTCCTCGTATCCGACGTCGACAAGCTCTACTGTCCCTTCAAGTACCATAGTGTCTCCGACAAGTAGCAGCACAATGACCTCGACAATTACATCTTCTACATAGGAGATTTCGTCATCAACATCTGTGACTTTGACGAGTACCACGATTGTTAGTTCGGACTCCACAAGCACTGAACTAGCAAGCACATTCACAACTTCATCAACATCCACAATCACGAGCATCTCCACGTCTTCAAATTCTACCCCGGCAACATCGATGAGTACTTCAAGCAGCGTGGACACCACCTCGAACTCACTTCAGGCGACCAGTCAGGATGGCACGTCAAGCTTTACTGGCATTTCAAGCTCTACTGGTACGTCGAGCTCTGCTGGCACTTCCAGTGCCTCCAGCAATGCCGCGAGCAGCGTTTCGAGCAGCACATCAAGCAGTGCCCAGAGTCTCAGAAGCCTGGACACCATTACCGGCAATACACCCGCAACCAGCTCGAGGGGCATACCTGCTGCGGCCAACAGCCCCGTCTTCAGTTCAATGACTGGCCCACGCTTCACCAACACCACCTCCAGCACGAGCGGCACGACTTTCACGCCATTTAGCAGCATCACGAGTAGCCCAGTCGGAGAATTCAGCACGGAAACAAGTCAAATCACAAGATCATCAGCTCAGACACCTCCCACGCTGTCCAGTCCCACCACTTCCTCGCAATCTTCCACCATCCCAGCTACGAGCGCAGGGAGCTTGAGGTCCGCTTCCTCCACGACAAGGATAAGCAGCACCACCGCACCACCGCCTGCCACCACTATTCCCATCATGACCACGACCACTGATGCCACGCAAGCCATCCCTCCGATTCTTTTATCGGATTTTCTGGTTGTTGTTATTGGAAGCCCATTGCAGAGTCAACAGGCTCAGACGATTGCTTGAAAAAGTAACATTTGTCGGCAGATTATGACAAAGTGTTTAGCCTATTTTTGTTGTTAAACCACGTCTTCACAAACAGGTAAAGAATTTTACCCAATACTTATATCCCAGCATAATCTACGTAATAGTAGCATCACACTTGAGGGCGGGAACCTTCCGGCGTAACTCTTCGTGTGGTGCTGCTGTCGCGCAAACTATACTGTGGCATCTAGTGTAGGGTGAACTGCTGTACCTGGTTATGAACACCTGGCTTCATACCAGTCAATGAATTTGGCCTGGTGTTAGGTATTGCGTTGCCGCTAGTCCGGTTTCGTGAGTGAGGTCTATGAGACAAGTCTGGAAAGGGCGGAAGAACATATTGGTCTCATTTAGCGTGCGCTTGCATCCTCCAGTCCTATAGAGTTATTTTCTTAGCTGGCAAAGGCTGACCAAGGTGTATGCGAATATCCGATCTTAGACCATGTACTGCCTTGTTCTCGATCAAGACCACTCGCAACCTGGCCAACGGTCACCAAGAGCTTGAGCATTTGAAACGACAACTAGAGATAACCATATGGCAAAGCAATACACGAAGCGAAGAGGTCTTAAAGTGAGTGTATGCCAGATATCACCGTTCTGCTCTTTGTCGTAAATGAAGCAATCTAACTTAGGAACAGTGCCAAGACCAAAGCAACATAACAGCTGACAGAGCCAATTCTCTTGACTCGGGGCTCACGGCGACGAGTCCTCCGCGAATTCGGATTGCAATGCTTCCACGGAGCGTCCGAGGGCTGAACTTGACTCCACAAGTGCTCCGGAGGCAGAAACCGGCCGTCAAGCTGGGCAGACTCTGGACAAAGTACAGACCGGAGACGGCAGGCCCGGAGGCTCACTATGCGCCACCGACTGCCGACAGCACCGCGGCGCCAGTCCGGGATGCCCGCCCGGTGCGGGGTGGGCGCAAAAAACAAGCTTTAGGCCTCATCCCACCGCGGCAGTCCATCCCTGAAGCCGCTCCACCAAAGGGGCCTTGTTCATCTCGGCACTTCGGCATGCTTATCAGCTAATTCATCCAGTAACGCGGTCCAATTCAGCTTTTGACCTGCCTAATCCGTAGCTAATCACCATGCGTTAACTTTGGAGCTGCACTCTACACACTGTCGATACCAATTGATCATTTGCCCATCATATATGAGCAGCAATACAATGTGAGCAACGGCATGCCTCCTTGGGTTAGATATGTCCACTCTTTCTAGATGCCCATGGCGTCATTCGGGAGGGCTCCGTTTGCGAGCTATTCGCCGGCGGTCCGATCGTGGGGTGCGATGCTTCGATATATAGTTGGTTCCGTGGCATGCAAGGCACATGTCTTGGCCCTCCTTGGCTCTTGCTTGGCAGCTCCTTCGTTCCCTTGAGCCTCACGCGTGTCTCGAACGGTATTCCGGGTCTTGAAATATGCGCTCGTCAAGTATCGTCGCCGGCGTCCTCGCCGCCCTGCCCCTCGTCTCGGGCTGGGTCTCACCCCACGCCCACCGCCAGCGTCTCGCGAACCGTCAGGCCGCAGCGGCGAAGCCGGTGGAGGCGCGGGGACCGCTGCGCCGGAGCGATTTGCAGTACTACAACAACAAGACCAGTGGTAAGTGGATGCTCAACATCCAGTTTTCAGTCTCATTCTCACTAAAGGTGCTTTCCGCTGCAGGCTTCTATGTTGACGGAACCTCGATCCCTGAGGTGAGCTTCAACGTTGGCGAAAGCTATGCCGGCCTGATTCCCGTCGACGCGACGAAGCCGGAAGCCGAGCAGCAGAAGAACTTTTTCTGGTTCTTCCCGACTGAGAACCCCGCCGGCAAGGACGATGTCATTATCTGGTTCAACGGCGGCCCGGGATGCTCATCCATGGAGGGTAAGCCGATTTCGATGTAATACCGAGGATTCCCATCACTTACAATTACCAGGATTCCTGCAAGAGAACGGCCCGTTCCTCTGGCAGTACGGAACCATCAGGCCCGTCCCTAACGCCTGGTCATGGCACAAGCTTGCCAACGTGATCTGGTACGCCCTCCCCCTCCTCTCCTGAGGTCTCGCGAGCTAACAGTCACAGGGTCGAGTACCCCATCGGCACCGGCTTCAGCTCCGGCAACGTCACGGCCACGAACAACGCCGAGACCGCCGACCAGTTCGCCTCCTTCTGGAAGAACTTCGTCTCCACCTTCGACCTCCAGGACAAGAACCTCTACATCGCCGGCGAGAGCTACGCCGGCATCTACGTGCCCTACGTCGGCGCCGCCATGCTCGACAAGAACGACACGGCCTACTACAACGTCAAGGGCGCCCTCTACTACGACCCCGTCATGCCCTACTCGGACGACCTCGGCTTCGACCACGCCGCGCTCCCCGCCTTCCACCGCTACTGGGAGAACGTCTTCGGCTTCTCCAAGAGCATGAAGGCCCAGCTCGACGCCGACAACGACAAGTGCGAGCTCGACGCCTACCTCGCCAAGCACCTCGCCTACCCGCCGCCGCCAACCCCCTGGGAGAGCGTCAAGCGGGATCCCGACTACGATGTGGTGAACCATTTTGACAACTACATCAACGCCATCAACCCCTGCTTCAACGGCTACCACGTCCTCGACACCTGCCCCGTGCTGTGGGACGTCCTCGGCTTCCCGTCCGTCATGTACTCCCCGCCCAACACGACGCTGTACTTCAACATCCCCGAGGTCCGCAAGGCCATCCACGTGCCCGTCGACTACCCCTCCTGGAGCGAGTGCCAAGACCCCGTCTTCGTCGGCGGCGAGGACAACTACAACGGCACCGAGCACGAGGCCAAGTTCCAGACGCTCGTCGAGCGCACCAACAACGTGCACGTCGGCTCCGGTCAGGCCGATTATGTGATCCAGCCCAATGTCACAGCGCTCGGCATCCAGCGCATCCGGTGGAACGGCAAGCAGGGCTTCGAGACGCAGCCGGCGGACGAGCTGCTGCTTCCGGGTGTTGATAACACCGACGACAACGTGATCAGCTGGGCCGGCGGGAACGTGCAGGGCGTGGTGCACACGGAGCGCGGGTTCACGCACTCGACGGCCAAGCTGAGCGGGCACATGGTCCCGCAGTACAACCCGGGCGTCGCGCTGAGGCACGCCGAGTTTATGTTGGGAAGGGTGAAGTCGATGACGAAGGGCGACCCGTGGACGATCAAGATTTCGACCAACTTTGAGTATCCCTATTAATGTATTGGGAATATAGCTTTGTGGCTGCATGTAGACATGATTTACTTTCAATGTAGATATTTATTGAGTAATTGTAACCGCAAGAATCAGTCATCAGGGTTCACGGGATAGCATCACAACGTGGCGACGACTTCGAGACCGAACATCACAAGAAACGAACAAGACACAAACAGGTATGCGAACGATTCTATTTCGCATCGAGACCAAGTAGACTTGCAACAAGGCCCATGAGGCGGCGCGTCGCCGCACTGCTCTATGTAACGAGATCCACACCCATGCCACACATCGCGTTCAAGTCGTCCCCCCAAACTTTTACAAAGTCACTGGTCTCATTCATCCCTGAACATGACAAAACGTGTGCTTGAAAAATCCGCCCGCCCCTGCCCCTTTTTTGTATGTAAGCCCTTCGACTCCAAGTCACCGAGTCCAAACGCCGAAGAACAAGAGGTTGGGAACATTCCTTTCAAGCATGGAACGCAGGGCTGCACACATACGCTGCCGCTTCCCCGTTTGCAAATGCAGATGCAAGAGCTTTCGTTTCTGTCGCTTATTGCTTGAGGATGGCCTTGCCCTTGGCCTTGGCGGCGGCGAGAGCGCCGGAGAGGCCGAACTGGGAGGCGAAGCCGTCGATACGGTGGACGGCGTTGAGGTTCTTGACGACGACCATCTGGAAGCAGGTGGCAGAGCCCTGGCGCGAGGCGATGACGGACCAGGCGAGGAAGAGCTCCCAGATGCGGTACCAGCGCTGGCCGTACTTGGCGGTGATGGCGTTGGCGTTGCCGAGCCAGTTACGGTACCAGCGCCAGAGAGTGCCGGAGTAGTGAACACCGACGGTGTCGACGCTCTTGATCTCCCAGCCGGCCTTCTCGAGGCAAGAGACGTAGTACCAGAGAGGGGTGGAAGCGTCGGCGCCGGGGAAAATGTACTTGTTGAGGAAGGTGCCCCAGATGAGGTCCTCGTACTGCCAGGGTCTGCGGAGACCGGAGAGCTGAACGTACATGGCACCGTCATCCTCGAGCATGTCGTAGCACTGGCGGAAGAAACCGGTGAGGCGCTTGATGCCGACGTGCTCGCCCATCTCGAGCTGGGTGATCTTGTTGAACTTCTTCTTGGGGATGTCGCGGTAGTCGGAGACGAGCAGCTGGGACTGGGTCTCGGGGATGCCGGCGCGGCGAAGGGCGTCGTTGCCCCAGGCGGCCTGGTTGCGGGCGAGGGTGGCTCCGGTGACGTGGGCGCCGTAGTTGACGGAGGCGAAGCGGGCGAGGGTTCCCCAGCCGCAGCCGATGTCGAGCATGGACTCGCCCTCCTTGAGGTCGATCTTCTCGCAGACGATGGCCATCTTGTTGTCCTGCATCTCCTCGAGGGTCTCCTCGCGGGTGACGTCGGAGAAGACGCCCGAGGTGTAGATCATGCGGGGACCGAGGAACCAGGCGTAGTGGTCGTTGCCGGAGTCGTAAGTGGGGCGGACCTGCTCCTCGTCCTGCTCGCGGGAGTGTAAGGCGACGTCGCGGAAGAAGGTGAAGAGGATGAACTTGAGGACGGCCCAGGTGAACTGGAAGGTGCACCAGTCGTGGCGGTACTCCATGATTTCGAGGCAGTCGCCGTTGAACTCGACGTCGCCGTCAAAGTACATTTCGTAGAAGGTCTTGATGGGGATCTTGTTGCGTCCGCTCCATCGCTGCTTGTCGGCCTCCTTCTTGAAGGTGATGTAGTGCTCGACGGGGCGGCCGGGCAGCTTGGCCTTGTCGTTGATGCGCGGGGAGTAGGTGGAGGCGATGGTCCAGACGACGATCAGGGCCGGGAAGAAGCAGAGCAGGAGGAAGAAGGTGTAGGTCTTCCAGCCGCCGCCAACGGAGCGGGCGAGCCACCAAGGTACGCCGAAGACGAGAGCTCCGAGCACCCAGTTCGAGAAGGACTCGTGGCCGGGGCCCTCAGCAGGAAGTGGCGCATTGTAGATGGCGGGGTACTGTGAGAGGATGGTGGTTAGCGGGAGGTTATTCAGATGAAGCCAATTGAGCTCAATTGGATGCGTGCGACCACACATCTCTCTCTTCTCATGGATCGAAAAAAAAAGGGGAGGAAAAAAAAAACTCACGTCTGTGGTCTTGACGCCGCAGTCCTCGGTGGTGCTGAACTTGGCGGGTGGTTGGGGAGGGGTCTTGATGAAGGTGATGTCGCCCTCGAGCTGGTCGCCCTTGAGCTTCTCGGACGCCATGGTGAAGTATCCGTAGGTTGGACTCGTGAGAAACGGGCAGTGTTTCTTCACGATGCGGCTCTCAGCAGAGGGAAGGGGGTGTGGTGGTGGTTTTGAAGGTGAAGCTCTGTGGCTGGCCGGCCGTGTGGACAGATTTAAGCTGGGAGCTCATTCCGTCATTCTAGACGCGCCCGCGCCCGGGGGGGGGGGGGGTCTCTCAGGCCCTGGTGGCTTTCTGGGTGCTGGGCCTCTGTCTGTCTGGCCCTGGTGGCTGCTAGGTACCCTGCTGGTGTCCCAGGCTCACCGTCCCAACCTGTCCTCCTGGAATTGTCTGAGCAGCGAGTCCAGCCAATCTAAGCGGCTTGCGCGTCGTGCGGCGCCCGTTTGTACCCACTCCAGTGAACTGGGAGTGGGCACCACCACGCAGGGGTCACTGAAAAAACAGGTCTCAACGGCACCTGAGTGGCTGCCAGCCCCAGGGGCCCCCGACAACACCCCACCAACAGACCGTCCTCGCCAAGTCAGTTGAGGCCACGAAGTGTGTAAAAAGTCTTCACCGCCCACCTCCCCCAGGTCCTGTACCCTGTGGCTTGCCCCTATGTTTGTAGCGATAAAGAACGGTAAGGGCCTTGCTCGCTGCTATTTGGACAGGGCCTCTCAATTCGCTAATTGTGATTGGACATTGAGAATTCCATTGGCCAATTTGCCGTTTCTACAGAGATACCGAGGACCCTTAAAGTAAAAGGGGTGCTTCAAAAACAGATAGAGATCATCGCCGAAAGGAGCTTCTCAGTTCAGCCTCCCAGCATTTATTGAGACGAGACGAGAAGAGAGCGTCGCAAGGTCGATGCAGTGGACAATAAACGATAATCCACAATACCATTGCTTTTCTCGTGTTCGGGTCTATCGGGTTGGGTGCTGCTGCCCACCACCCGCCGGTAACACCTCATCACCTGAGATACCGTTTTATCAGATGCATTAGCCTGAGCGGTTTCGCAGAGCCAGACATGTGTTTTGGAAAAGACCCCAGCACCAGCTCCGGTCCGGCCACCCCCAGATAGTGGGTTTCTTCCGACAGCGGGTCCTTGACGGCCCCGCCAGCTCCCCGCACCGACTTTCGGCTCCGAGATTGGAGCACCTAGCTATCTGTACAGACGGCAGCTACCCCTAGGCCTTCTGCTCCTTCAACCCCATGCGGTCAATGGGAGATCCTTTGATCGCGCTGTAGTGGTGGAGTCCAAACATTGACTCCTCCGAGATCTCAATCTCCCGTTTGCCTCGCTGGTACACCTCCGCATCGTGCTCGTCGATCGCCGCCCCAAGAGTCTGCCGGCCCTCTTGGACCGCCGCGATGGCCTTGACCAGGTTTCCGGCGTCCTGCAGTGCATTATCCAGGCCTTGGCCACGAACTGGAGGTTCTCACGGTTAGACCTAGTAAAGTTGCCCTCGGGAGGATCTTCGTTGCTCCAAAGAGACAGCGCGACCTGGAACTCCCAGGTTTCAGGGTCCTCCGGATCAGGAACAACGGCCACTGTAACAAGTCAGCTTTAAGCACACATCATCCAGGAGACGGAACCCACCAGCGAGAAAGAACAGAGTGTCTTGGTCCGGATGAACAGCCATCTCGACCTTTGTTAGTTTTGTGACCACTACAACGGCAACTCTCACAGCTTACATTGGCAATCGGGTAAATCTTGCTCCTGAGATATCGAGCTTGCTCCGCCGTGTACCGACATCCAACGTTCTGTCTTACGTTAGTGACTTCGACACATTTCTCATACTTCTCATCACACACCGTAGAAATCAACGGGACCCGATCCAGCTCCCTGGCATCGCCATCCACGAGGTGATCTCTCACAATACTCTTCGCTACCACACGTCAGCCAACCAACATTCCCCCAGCCCAGCCAAACGCAACTCACCACCATCCGCCCCAACAAGCACATCCACACGCACCACCTCGCCATTCTCAAAAGTAGCCGTGACCCTCTCTCCACTCGTATCGACCCCAGCCAGCTTACACCCAAACCTCACATCGATCCCCCGCCGGAACAGATCCCTCAGCTTCCTGCGCACGACCCGTCTGCCGTCGTCCACCTTCGCCGCAACCAGCACCTCGCCCGTCTTGCCGTCCACGACCGGCAGGCTCTGGGCCTCGTCGCGCGAGGGCTCGTGCCAGGGGTTCGTGTGCGCGCTGCTCAGAGCGGCGAAGAGCTCGGGCGGGAGGCACTGCTCGACGTTGCGGCGGGACCAGTGCAGGGCCATCGTCCACGTTCGCGGGTTGTCCTCGTAGGTTTGTCTGGGGAGGGTCTCGAAGACGGAGACTCGGACGTTGGCCTGCGCGGGTTAGCATCTTTGTGTGGGTGTGTGTGTTCGTGGCCGTGTGTGGAGATGGACGGGCAACCTTTTTCAGTCCTTGGGCGAGGAGGAGGCCGGTGGCGCCTCGGCATTGTTAGTACGTGGGTTGTTTCGGGACGGTAGGCACGATATTGGCGCACCTGCTCCGATTACTGCAACATGGAGATTTGGAAAAGACATTTTGGTTCCCAGAATGCTGATGGGGATATCGGTAGTATGGGAGTTATATCAAGAGTGAGTTCAAGTCGGCTCTGAGAACAGCCTGATCATTCCAACTCACGAGGATCATCATTTATACTTGACTCACAAGGTATCGTCGTACTTCACGTTGTGTTGATGATCCGTTCATGATGGTATCTCGGAAGGCCGGGAGTAAGTTCGACTCGCGCTTTCGCGGTTACAAGAAGAGCGACGTTATCCCGTCGGCTGAAGTCATTCATTCAACTGCAAATATCTTGGCTGCGTTGTCACCACGACTAAATCCCACTTCTTTGGAGACGCTCATGTTAAACGACTTCGCTTTCCTGAACTAGGGCTGGACGGGCCGGTCTCTCGATAGTAACCGAGGCCGAACAATGTCGTTGAGTCGGCCGGCATAGTCGAGACAAGCCATTCTCAGTACAGCAATTATATACCATTGGCGATTATGTACGTGATTAGACAATCATTTGATTAGAAAGTGTCTTCGTGTCCCTGGCTAAGAGACATATGCCAACTCCTAAACACCGTATTCTGTACCTGCAATAACCCACGTTCCATTTGCTTCCCCCGCATGCACTGTAGTTCTTTTCCATATTATCTTACATCCACATCAAGTTCCGGCTCTGCCTCCTGTTCTGCTGCCACAACGGCCTCTCTTCCGTAATATCAGCGCCGCCAGCGTTCGCGTTCGGGGCCGCGCCAAACTCGGTCGCAGTGGCACCCGTCGTCATGCTATTACCTCCAGCACTGCCCTGGCGGACCTCATCTCCCTCAGGACGGGAGATGGCCTCGTGGTAGCCGCGCAGGAACTCCGTCATTTCATTCTGGTGCGTCAGTGGGATCTCATCCTCGCCCCCATTGCCGGAACGAACCGCTCCAGACGCAACGGCGCCGCCAGCACCACCACTCTTCACGGACCCCCCGCTGTGGGCGGCGTTGCCTCCCGTGATGGACGTGGTGGTCCCGTGCGCGCCGGGCATCATGGACGGGTGCCCGTAGCCGGCCTGGTCGAACATGGTGTCCTGACCCGAAACCTGGGTGAAATCCTTCTGGTTCGTCATGGGGCTGGGAATGTGGGTTAGCGTTTCCGATCGGATGATATGATGGGGATGGGGATGTGGGAACGTGGGGGGATGAGGCGAGATGGGATAGTATACCTGATATATGAAGGCCCCTTGCCCTGGCCGGGGCCCACACGCTGGTTCCTGCCCTTACGCTTGCCCATCCAGAAAGCAACAGACACAATAGCCACGAAGATTGCTGCTCCGGCGACGGTTCCGCCGATGATTCCGCCGTTGCGCGCGAGGGCGGCATCCTGCTGTGCCTGCGTCGGCGGCGAGTGGGGACCGCCGCTCGCCGCAGGGTGCGAAGAAGTGGAGCTGGGGGCATGCGAGGTTGGCGAGGAGCTGGAGCTGGAGCTGCTGGTGGACGTGGACGAGGAGCTCGTCGTCGAAGAGTCAGAGCTCGACGCGGAAGAGCTGCCGGAGCTGGAGCTGGAGCTGGACGCGGTACTGGCGGCCGCGGTGACGATACCGGAGACGTGGGTGATGGAGACAGTCGTGCTCAGCCCCGAGGCGGTGGCCGCGACGTAGAAGCCCTGGCTGCTCGTGCCGCACCCGTACTGGTAGGCACCGCCGTCGTAGGTGTTCTTGTAGCACACGTTGGAGCCCTGGCAGGTGTAGACGTACGGGTCGTACGCCGACGGGGTGGGGCTGTTCTGGTCGACGCAGCTGGTGTAGACGCCCGTCGTGCAGGCGACGCCGTTCGGGCAGCAGCCGACGGCCGAGACGGAGGCGTCCATGGCGCAGTGCGAGCCGGCGGAGCATGTTGCCGCGAAGCCCGGGTCGCCGCCGATGTAACCACAGACGGTGTTGGTGCTGGAGTCCTGTCTCCTTCCAAGCCATGGCATCGGCGTCTGCAGAGGCCAGTCTACGACATCGAGTACACGGAAGGGGAGGTGCTGCGTTTTTTGCGGGAGCACGGCGACGGCGTCGGCGGTGGTGAGGAGATTCGAGAGCAGCACGAGAGCAGCCGCGGCGGGCGGGAGCCGAAAGACGTCGCGAGATACCATGGTGTTTCGGTGGTTTGGGTGATGTTCGCACCCGTTTTCCAAATCCTTTCAAAGCCCTTCCTTCTTTTTGCCAGCAACAAGATCCTTGTCGATGATGGCGTTCCCCAAGTCGGTTGTAAGACTCAAGATGGCAGTCAAGCGCTTGAGTCCGGCGGAATCCGTGTAATCAAGATCCAGTTACAAAGAGACAACCAAGAGACCCAAAGAAAGAGACGTGGGATTCTGGGAGGAATAGACGCGGGGCCCTGGTGGAAGAGTAGGCAGAAGGAAAAGAACGAAGAAGAGAGGAAAATGGAATCCTGCCTCGAGGGATCGGAGGACGAGGTGCAATTTAGATCGGAGCAGGGACGACGTGGAGGAGGAGGAAGGGAGGGGGTGGTTGTGGTCTCGGGGGGGTGGCCGCCAACAGGGCTGATGTTCATTGGGGAGCAGACGGGTTTCAGGGATTTCTCTCCCATCATCAGCATTGCGCCTTTTCGGTTTGGGGGAGGGGCAGCTTGGCTGTCCAAGTCTAAGACAGACGTGATGACCACGCCTTACCGTCGTATCACGGTTGCAGGCTGCGCGCACCGCTTGGGGCGTGGGCCGGGGGTGGGAAGATCTCTTGATCGTTGGAAACGTTGTGCCGTGGCGAGGACAGAACGCGCCGGCCGGGACCAGTCCGTGCGGATCTGAGAACCCGGAAATAGGCGCAGACAGAGTACGAGCCTGTCAAGTGCCGAGCAGGCGAGGGCTTGGGCAGATGGAGAGATAGAGAGAGATGGAGGCGTTCTGAATCAGACAGGCGGTAGAAAACTGTTTCTTGCTCTTCTTGGGCCCATCGTCTGATCGAGCTGATACCGGCTTCGACTTCGACTGGCTTGACCGTAATGCTGAGCACACGATGTTGGCTGGGGTTGCAAGCATTCGAGAAAGGTGTTGTTGGTTCCTAGACGAGAACACGACCCTTCTGCTTCTGCGCCATGGCTCTCTCGTCCTCATGTTGCGCTTGCATATTCTGATGCAGGCAATGGACGACGGAGGACCCCAAAGCCAGGGAAGCTGCATGTCTCCCATGTTGGATATTGCCCATCGTCCGAGACGGCCTGGAAATGTGCCTCCAACCGCATGCCACGCATCTTGGGGCCGCTACGTTTGTCTTGGGTTCTCGGATTTTGGGGGCATCCAGTGCGACGAATATGCCAGTTTGACAAGTCTGGTGGCTCGGGCCCGAACGGTCAGGTCAGGTCAGGTCAGGCAGGCAGACACCGTCAAGGGGCGCAGACAGACAGAAGTTAGAACTGAACAGACTGAACAGACGTGCGGCTGGTGAGCTGTTCAACTCGTTCGATGGTGGGATATTGAAGGAGTCGAGACCCAACGCTCTTGAACGGGGACTGGAGCTTGAAGGAAGTGAGTTTGCATCGAACCGACAGGGGCTGTTCGTCTCGCTTGTTTACGCTGCCACCCCACCGCGCCGGCGTCGAATCCTTCAGGTGCTTGTTTCTGGAGATATTCACACTGTAGATGCTATATTAGGTGTATGCACAAACACAGTGTAGCAGTGTCCGGCGGTGCACCGTTAGCGCCAACCGGGCTTCTTTTTTTAATCCGCGCTAATTCCCGGTCCCGAGTGGGCCCCGTGGCGGTGCTGTCAACTAAGGCACTCACTTACCAGGCACTCTCAGGGTCCCGACAACTTGCAGGATCGTCATCCTCCACGTCTTTAATGATGAATATTTCCGATTCTCTTGGACCTGTTTCTCCTTGATGAATCTCCGATATGATGCTATTCAGTCCGCCGGCCCCAAGAAACTCTACGAGTCAACATCCCTTGGAAACAAACGCCTGTGCTGAATCAAGCGTGTCTATCACCCAGTCCCGTAAACATTATTGCAAGTGTCTAACCCTCGGACGTGTCACAAGCCCGTCACCACTTTCCCAAACGCCCTGGCTATGCAATCACTCAACATCATCATCTCCCAACAGTCCCCGCTTCCCATCACCGCCGCCCGGCCTGACTTAAACGTGCTCCCTCCGCGGCGAGCTAGACCGCTCGTCTGTGTCATACGGGCTGTCTGTCAACGGGCTCCTCTCCTCCATGCCATATGTTTGCCCTTCAGGGACCAGCTTGCCAGCCTTTCTCTGCTTCTTCTCCGCCCTCGCCGCCTTCTTGGCTTCCTTCTTCTCCCGCTTCATCTGCTTCTTCTCTTTCCTCGACAGCCTCAGGAACTCGCTGTTCTCGCCCCTCAGCACGATACCAGGGTGCACGGCGTTGAGGAGCACGAGCGCGAGCACCATGGGCAGTGCGTCGAGCCCGAACGCGTACTTCTCGTTGGTGAGGATGGGGTTCTCAATGTCGGCCCCAGGTCCGAACTCAGCCAGTCGAAAGATGATCCGGATCTCCGGGAAGTGTCAGCTCAGTCCGTTCATCCCGTCTTGTCAAACGTCGTCTCTAAGACAAACAAAAAACCACACTTACAATGACGAGCACCAGCACCACGTACATGACCCAGACGAGGGCCTTCACCCGTTTCAAGTCGAGGTCGAACCTTTGCGCCTGTTGCATCTTCACGTAGAACCGGCCCATCAGCCCGCAGAAGACGACGATGAAGGCGAGCTGTAGCCCGCACCCGCTCATGTAGAGTTGCTGGCCGGTGCGCAGGATGGGGTCGTCCGAGGAGACCTCCGTGTTGGACATCATGGAGCCGCCCACAGCCTGCACGAGGAAGCACACAATGTCCATGGCCACGAAGATCTTGGTGAGCGCGGTGGCCTTGACGCGGAAAACTCTTTGGTCAGGCAGGACAAAGTACACCAGCCTGGCTGCTAGCATGTACGCGAACGCGTTGATCCCTAGTGAATGCCTGTCAGTTTTTTGGTGCTGACATGTGAAGGAATTCTCTGGTGATGGATGAAACATACAGAGCGGTGCGAGGAGGAAGAGCAGCTGCCCACCAATCTGATAGCCAATCTGCTGCTGGTCGTGGGCTCCGAGGGTTCGGAGAATGAAGCCTGCGGTTTCCCATGATGCACCGACGATGATGACCCAGCAGAACCTCTGTCCCGAATGTTAGAAACAGCGTAGGTGCCGCAGTATGATTCCCGCACCTTTCTGTAAGTAATCGCCTGGACAACATGTCCAATCATGGAAAGGCCGAATAGCACGGCAAAGGCAAGATTGCCCTCGAAACTTGGGTCGAATGCATAGTATGAGTTGCATGCGTCGATGGGGACATGTCCATATTTTCCTGGAACCGCCGTCGTACATGTGGGTGCGGCTTGGGACTTAGTTGCGCTGGCGACTGAGGTCGTCGTTGGCGTTGCAGAAAAGCTGGACATGATGGATTCAGAGTTGGTGATAAGAACGAGGTGTTCGGCTTGTTGTCTCGCCTGGTCCGAACTCCATCTGAAGTCATTCATACTATATACATATTCTTTTCCGAACTCATTGACTCTCGGGACATTGGTCGTTATCACGAAGAGGAATGGAGGTTCAGCGGAGGGGACTTTGGTGTGTGGCTTGTGGACATGGGTCAATAAAGCAGCGCCGCGTCACTGAGCGAAGCCTTTTGAATCCTTCGAGAAGCTGAGCGGCCGGGAGTCATCCTCCAAAGTCCCGATTGAATAGAACGGACATGAGATGCGTTTCTCGGGCGCCAAGTTCCGCCCTGGCGCTTAGGGATCTCATGAAGTCGAGGCTGGTCATCGCCCTATCGTGACGCGTCTCATTCTCTGGCCCAGCTGGAGGGCTGAGATGAGCTGCTCTCCACGTGGCTGAGATGGCAGATCCCTCACGAATGCATACGAGGTTGGTTTGCGTTCTAGACGGTGGATACTTGAATTTGTTTGATTTCCTAATTCGAAAATTGTGCGGACTGCGACTGGACGACCGAGAGCTGGGTTTTGCCTGAATTAACGACTCCATCGAGAATGGCACTGAAAACATCGACGTATCGGGGTTTTGATGTGGTAATGAGCTTCGCACGAGCTTTCGGCACCGCTGATTGTTGCTCTACTGAGCGTTGATCCTCGCACCAGTCATACATACCATGTCTTGCATTGAGAGTGAGACATGGCTTCATGTTGTAACGTGAGATGCTGATGAGACCGTTGCGAGTAAACGGCTCGGCCTCAGTCTCAGTGAAAGACATGGTGGATGAGTTTTGGCATCTTCGATCTTCACCAGTGAGCGAAGCTTGTTTTTTTTATTCTTGGTACGGCCACCCACCTGATGACGCTAAACTGTAAACAGAGGAGTCAAGCAGAACAAGCCAATGGCATCGGGTTATCTCGCCCCCGCGCGTCAATGCCCCGCTGTCGTTTCCACTATAGTGGACCCACTTTACCCCTGTTCGAGCAGCAGCAGTGCAGCAGTGCAGCAGTGCAGCAGTGCAGCAGTGCAGCAGTGCAGCAGTGCAGCAATGCAGAACGCAGCAGCAGCGCCTCCAGCGGCAGGCGGTATCTCGTCGTCGGGCGGCACCTACCTTACCTCAGGGTCCTTCTTTCTCCTCTTGATTCCCCGTCCCTCCGTTCAGCTCGCTCGCTGCAGTCCGGACGCGAGTACTCGGCGCGCCCATCAATTGCTTACCACCATCCATCCATCCGTTTCGTCTGCAAGCACTCTGCTGCTGCTGCTGACTACCGGCAGGAAGCATTGGACCGATTCTGCCTCATTTCGGCTGCGACCTGTTTCGATTGACCAGTCCAATCCGGGACCCGGTTCACAGTGCTGCCCGCGTCAACCAGCAAAATGCCCATTCGCGTCAAGAAGAAGCCCATGCCGCAGGAGCGGGACCTGAGCCCCGTGTCCATGCGCGTCGACACGGTCTATGAGCTGCCCGACATTGAATCCAACGACAGCTTCCGAGAGGTGGTCAAGAAGATCTCGGTGTAAGTTTCGGCGCTGTCCTCGTGTGCTTGTCGCGGAGCGGTGGACGGAAGGTCTGGATCGGTCGCTGACGGTTTCGGCGCAGTTACATTACCGATGTCATTGTTCTGCCGAGCACCTTTGAGCAGCTGAGGACCACCACCGCCGGTGAGTGCTTGAGGATCTTGGTTGATCATCTCAATGCCACCTGCACCAACCCCGCCATTGTCAACGCCCTGCTGTAAGTCATTCCACCTCCAGTTAGCAAAAAATGCCATGCTAACAGGTCCAGCGCCCTGAAATGGCACTATGCGGCCGATGAGGCCGAGTCCAACAAGGGTCTCTGCGAAGCCCGCGCCAACGCCTGCGAGATTGTCGCTTGGCGTTTCCTCACCCGCCTGTCGGAGCGAGAGGCCGTTGACTACTGTCTCTATGAGATTCCCGACCCAAAGCAGGCAGAGACGTCGCCGCCCAATGTCGACCTGGAGAGCAACGAGAACTCGCCCCTGCTCTCTGGCGGTAGCTGGTCTGGCTCTAACAGCAGACGCGCCTCGGTCCGCCCTGGAAGCAGTGCCAAGCGCTATCAGCTGCTGTCCTCCTTGTCCAGGCTCACCATGAGCATGCACGCTGATGAAGATGGCCAGGACGATGATGATCCGACCGGCCCCTTCACCAACCTGAACGCTCTTGAGATTGCGGCTGTCGCCGATGCCAAGCGCTTCCTCAGCCAGCACGTTGTGCAGAAGATTGTCACTGGCATCTGGAACGGAGACATCATCTTCTGGGACAGTCTTTCTGTCCATGCCGAGAAGAAGCCCCGTTTCTACAACGCCCATACTACCGATATCTTCTCCCGTCTGAGAGTCCCCAAGTACCTCAAGGCCTGGGAGGCCTTCTTCTTCCTCATCTTCCTGATCCTCTACTACTCCGTGCTCGTCCAGCAAAATACTGAGCGCATCACTCACAACGAAATCGTGCTGTACCTCTGGCTGGCTGCCTTCCTCTATGATGAGCTGAGCGAGTGGGCGGATGCTGGTACAATCTTCTACGCAACCGACATCTGGAACATGTTTGACATGATCATGATTGGCATCGGTATTGCCTTTGCTGTTCTGAGTAAGTAAACAATCAACAAGGCGCAGCGCAGCTGCTAACATGCTACAGGGGTTATTGGCATCACCAACCAGGACAGGGAAATCACCGATCTTGCTTTTGACGTCTTTGCTCTCGAGGCCCTTTTCATGGTCCCGCGTGTCTTTTCCCTGCTCAGCTTGTCACCCTACTGGGGTACTCTGATCCCATGCCTGAAGGAGATGAGCAAGGACTTCATCAAGTTCATGGTTCTCGTCGTCATCATCTACCTCGGCTTCTTGACCACCTTCTCCCTCATCGGCCAGGACGCCTACAACTTCTCCCATATGACGATGATCTTGACAAAGATTTTCTTCGGCTCTTCCTACGTTGGTATCGAGATTATGGAGGACATCAACCCCATCTTCGGCCCAACTCTCATGATCATCTTCATTATCCTCAGTACCTTTCTTCTCATGGGCTCCTTGACTGGTATGCTGTCCAACAGCTTCTCCCGTGTCATCACCCATGCCAAGGAAGAGTACCTCTACGTGTACAGCGTGTACGTGCTTGAAGCCTCGACTAGCAACCGGCTCACACACTTCTACCCGCCGTTCAACCTCATCGCCCTCGTCATCTTCCGCCCTCTGCGCCTCTTCCTCCCCTCCGACGATAAGTTCCGCCAGAGCCGCATCCTCCTCCTGAAGGCCACTCATCTACCCATCGTTGGTGTCATTCAACTCTACGAGAGCGTCCGCCGTCGCGTCCTCCCCGACGAGTATGCGGGTTTTAAGGGACCTCGCGCCGCGACGGGTCTTCTGAAGCCCAACACCCGGAACGCCCTGCAGGCCAACCGCCCGTCTTCGGGCTACCGACCCGGCCGTTCTCCATACCGCCGCAACGGGAGTCACTCGAGGCCGACTACCCGTGCCGCCGACATCGATGAGGCCGATGCCCCATCTGCCGTCGAGGTCCGCATCACGGAGCTCACTGAGAAGATTGACAGGCTCACTGCTCTCATCGAGGCGATGCAGCAGCAAAGCTCTGGAGGCTCCTCTCCCCCTTGAGCCGGTCCGTTTGACAGCGACAATGTGTAGCTGAGCCCAAAGCTTGGCCCTACCAAAGCCCCCCTGCCCCTTTGCATGTCCGCTGCATGCGTTTTGCATTTTCGGTGTGTTTTGCTTTTTGGCGTGCATTTGCATTTGGATATTTGTGGAAGCATGAGTTATGTCTGACGAGTTTGTGCCTATACTTCATGTCCGTCTGTATACTGGTGTACGTTACTGCGTGTCGCATTTGCGTCTGAAATTTGAACGTGTTCGTAGGGTACTCAGCGAATCAATATTGACTACATCAGACCGTATATTCTTCATTGCACATTGTTCGACGTTTCTAGCCGTAGCATTCATCAGATACGATCTGTCCCAAACCTGGAAGGTTTTCCGACCTAGGTATCAGCCTCCATCACGGTATCTTTGGAAGACGAGAAACCCTCATGACTGTCATGGGTGTCTTCGAAACCAAGTGAACCTTGTTTCGGTGCGCAAGCTACCGGAAATTGATTAATACACTGATCCTTTCACTCTAGAAAGACCAACAGCCCTGGGATGAATCGAGCGAAGCGGGTCGATCAACGGACCCGGAGCCGATGAATCACGACGAGCGGAGCCACGCCGACATGGCCTGAAAATGGAAAGGTCTTACCATTCCTTTTCTTACACACATCGGAGGCTGCGAAGTTTGTCGGAACCCTTTAGCAGCCCAAATGTGCAACCCACTGCACGCACTGTTCCCAGTCCGGCATAGCGGGGATGCATCATAATGACCACACCCTCATCAGCCACAGCCCTTCCTGGTTTGTGGAACGAAACACCGCACCGGAGACCAACTAAGATCGAATACTGCACTTGTGGTTGGCTCGCGTAATCTTGGCACGATGTGCCGATTCTCGTCGCTTACTGCCGTCATCTCGGGTCATCCCTAGCTGCATGAAGGTACTCATGGTAATGCGGCGTCTCAGGGAGCTGACAACAGTCAACGAAGTTGGGTACAAAAAGACACAAGGAGATCGTTACCCGCCACTAATGACCAAAGTCATCTATCTCCATCAACCGCCACGTTCAACATGTTGACCGAAAAGACCAAGCCCGAATACGTCGACCTCGACGCCGAGTTTCACCCACTTCCCAAGCACGGCCACCTCTCCGCCAAACACCCGGTCTATGCGGCCTCGGAAGTCGCGATCGGCGTCATGTACGCGCAGATTCAAGCGCAGCCGGATTTCGCGTCGGTGCGCAGAGTGGCCGGCGACGCGGACGCGCCGATGCCCCGGGGCGGACCGGATCGGTGTCGGGACGTGACCACGGAGCTGCTGTACTTCAAGGCCCGGGATCGGGAGAAGATCGAGCTCAAGGTGTACAAGTCGCCGATTGTTCGGCCGAATGCGGTTTTGATGTATCGCATGCACGGAGGCGGTATGGTGTTTCTGGTTAAATGAGATGTGGCCGGGTTGATTTGCTGACGTGGTGTCAGGATGGTGCGTGGGACGTCACGAGGTTGACGGTGCTGAGAATGTTTACGCCGCGACCAACAAGAACATTGTCGTTGTCAGTGTATGCTATCGCAAGTATGTTGCTGCCGTTGATGGCGGTTCTCCTCAAGCTGATTTGTATAGGGCGCCGGAGGATCCTTTCCCGTGTGGGCTGCACGATAGCTATGACGGCCTCTTGTGGGTGAGTTTGGCCAAGTGACATGAGACGAGTTCTGTCTAACTCCGCTCTAGTGTAAAAAGAACGCAACAGCCCTCGGAGTTGACCCAGAGAAGATCATCCTCAGCGGGAGCAGCGCAGGAGGAAACCTAGCAAGTCTCGCGAAGCAACCCATATCCGTTCAACCCGACTAACAAACCAAGGCCGCCGCCCTAGCAATTGAATGCAGGGACAACGGCATCACGGGCGTCATCGCCCAAGTCCTGCACTTTCCAATCATCTGCCATCCCAAATTCTTCCCGAGAGAAAAATACGAGTATGGCAGCTACATCCAGAACAACGACAACCCGGTCATCGGCGCTCTGGCGATGGAAGGCGCCCTCGATGCGTACCTGCCCAAGCCGGCGCCCGACCATCGCCATTCGCCGATACTGGCAAAGTCTCTGAAGGACCTGCCTCGTACGCGTGAGTCGAAAGAATGTGGACAAATCGTCGCCATCACCAGCTAACGCCGCGCCATGTCAGTCATACAATGCGCCGGGTACGACGTCCTGCGCGACGAAGCTCTCGCGTATGCGGAAGCATTGGAGGCTGAGGATGTGGATGTCGAGGTGCATGCGTACCGAGGCCTGCCGCACTGCTTTCCTGCGGTTTTGCCTGCTGCTGAGGAGGAAGTGTGGAGGTTTTACGAGAGGTACATGGCGTTTTTGGATAAGGTGACTGGCGGGTCAACTGAAATCGGGCTCCGTGAGAAAAACTGGGTGGGTCCGAGAGAGACATCAAGATGATTGTAACCATCTCTGGCTCGCAAGATCCTCCAAAAACATTGTTGTCCGCCTAGTTAATACATAGCTGTGTGATGAGAAAGGCGGCGGTTAGTGGGCAAGACGGAACCCCTTGAAGGCGACCACAATCGGCTTTGGCACGGACAAACGAAACAAGCGCAACCATAGGGGCTCGAAGCAGCCAATTCACTCTCCACTTGCTTATAATCGATACAAAAACGTACAGCCTAGTAACGCGTGTCGCCGTAGCGGTCAGTCAGTGCCGGCGTGCCTAGAACCCGATGATCTACTCTTGGAGAACGCGGCGCAGGCTGAAATTGAAGAGTACATGCCGGAGTTCTTTACAGACTTATAAACCAGGTTTTGCTAATAAACCGGTGGGATATCCGAGACTGAGTCGGCTATGTCATGGAGCTCCGCAAGTCCACCACGAGGACGTAATGATCATGCTGGATGTCTAGTGAGACTGCCGGTGGGATATTCGATGCTGTAGAGCCTGTGCAGCGGAGCCCCACGAGGCCATAAAGGGGTACGAATGCTCATGTGGAATCGAACGAGTAGACCGAGTTTTCTTCCATCACATCTTGGGTAGGTTGGGTCACCCCTCGCGCGTCAACCTATTTTCAGACATCCAAGCCTTTGCCTGAGCTCCCAAAGCCTTGGCTGACCCGAGTTCCGATTTGAAAATTTTCAGCGAGAATTTTCCTATCCTACATATCAATCAAGGCTCATAAGTATGAATACCTACCCTTTGTTGCTTTTGGGGTTGCGCGTTTGCCTGGAAAGACATTCGGCAAACTGATGATCAAGAGGAAACTTTTGTATCATCACCTTTACTTGTCCCGACATGACTGGAACACTTTTTCGTCGAGGGAGACAGCATCAATTCTCCTTTCAGAAGATGACCTCTTTTGGCAAAAGAAATCTCTTTTTCTTGGGTCGCGTTCTCGAAATTGAGCGCCGTGGATCCCGCGGACTTGACTGATCTTCTGCTCTATCAGGCTTACTGGATCGCCGTCCACGCGTCCTCGCTGGGCTTGACAGAGATAGATCACATGGGCACTGCTTCCAGGGTCTCCCTAAGCCAGCTTGGTACAATATGACACATGGCATCGGGAGGCACCCGATTGTCTATATTCATGATACTCCCCCTCATTCCTTTTGAAAAGGTTGTGGACAATGAAGATGGTAACTTTGATGTTATCTCGCGTCGCCATCGGGGTTGACTTTGTTCTGGCGGACATAAATTGGAAAAGGAGTAAAAAAGAAAACACGTAATGTTCAACGCGTCCACGGGTGAAGAATCATCGCGAACCCGAAAAATCACGGTCTTCGGATGCAATCAAGGTGCCGAATTTCCCATCACGACACACAAGAATTTCTTCAAATCCAGAGAAAACAGGCTCCGTACCGCCACATGGGGCCGTAGGTACGGAGCCCATCCCCCGGGTCCGTTGGCCGCTTTCGCCGAAACAGGCAGGAAGCGCACGAAGCCGTTAAGGGGCGGTGCATCTTCTCCAAGCCCCCCAACATCGCGCGTCTAGGGGCGAGCGGGTTGAATTAGCCACTGGTGAGAGCCTCAAACTCCACAGAACCGCCCACATCCCGACAACGGAGGTGTAAGTAAACGTCAGCCTACTGGGGTATCTTCCAATCACAATCGTCACGACGTAAGCTATTCCGGAGCTTTGATTAGCTAGGGAACGTCTGTACGGTAATTAATGCAGGGCTTTGCAAAAAGAATCATGGAAAGGAGAGCTTGAAGATGTGGTGTATAAGAACAGTGATGGGATGCTTCGTCAAAGGGAGTTGTTCCTGGTCGATCACTCACAGTCACTCACTTCTCTCAGAATTCACTCTCTGAAACATACAAAATGCAGTTCAGCAACATTCTTCTCCACGCCTTAGCTTTGGCCCCTGTCTTTGCTCATCCTGAGCGGATGACGGCCGAGAAGGCAAAATCTGAGGCCCACATGGTCGGCCGTAGCACAAACAAGTGCGCAGCTGCCATCGAAGCGCGTAAGGCTGAGATCTTCGCTAAGAGAGCCAGCCGTCTGCGCATTCGTCGGACTCAGAATGGACACGCAGATGAGCGCGAGCTTTTGCAGCGCGATTCCCTGCACTACACCACCATTCAGAACGACACCTGCGTTTTGGCCCCTGATACCGTCTGGGGACCCTATGGGTAAGCACATGATGCTCTTTCATGATTGGTGCGATATGTAAATCCTGACATAATCGCAGTGTTGACGGTGAAATGGTTCGCCATGATCTCCGCGAGACACAGGGAGGTCTCGACTTTTACCTCGACATCGGCGTGATCGACATCGAGACTTGCGAGCCCCTGTCCGGAACGGCCCTAACGATCTGGAACTGCAACGCCACCGGCTCCTACTAGTCCTTCACCGGAATCGACCCCGATTCCGCGGAGCTGATGGACAACTGGACCAAGAGGGACGATGGAACAACGGACGACGAGACGTTCCTGCGCGGTATTCAAGTGACTGACCAGAACGGCATCGTCGAATACCTCACCAAGTTCCCCGGATACTACATCACCCGCACCACGCACATCCACGTCACTGCGCAGACGAACATCACCAACGGCACCTCGTACTCGGCCAGCAAGGTCCAGCATATCGGGCAGCTGTTTTTCGAGGAGGACCTCCTGAGCCAAGTATACGCGCTGGAGCCGTACAGCGCGCACTTGACCACCTTGAACCGCACCACCAACGCGGAGGATTCGCTGTACTCTGACGCTAGCTCTGACGGCTACAGTGCTGTGATCAGCGTTACGCAGCTGACTGATAACATTGAGGATGGTCTCGTTGGCTATGTAAGTGACTCTTTGCATGTTATTGAATATAGTCAGCAGAGTTAACATGATTTGCTTAGATCACACTTGGTGTAAACTCTTCAGCCGAGGGTCTGGCCATCACCGGTGGCGGCGTCAACCCCCAGGGTTATCTCCCCACCGTCAGCGTGGCTGAGAGCAAGCTTGCTCAAGCCACTGCTATCGACAGGGCTGATGGGTACCAGTCTTAGGGACGAAGTGGAGTGAACTAGAAGATTTACGTTGAGAGTCACGGCCGAGATCTAGGGTAGGAATTGCATTGTGAGGCGTTTGTATAGATAGGATTGCATTGGTAGCGAAGGGATACCACTGGAATAACATATTGCTCATACATATCTTTTACTTAAAGACAACATTTGTACAACGATTCCAAGAAAAGTGGTCAGTCCTACTGACTTACAAACAGCAACGCACAGGTAAGTCTCAGCCCACATGCCATTGCAGCCCGATCCAACCGCAGGGTTCCAAGAGATGACGTTGGCGACAGTGACGCCGTACTTTGGTGCAATGACCGCACAAGTCTGTCCCGACTCGACAAAGTGGAAGCTCTTGCATTTGGTTGTCATGCCGGTCTGAATTGGCGTCGGCGTCTGGACGCCATTGCCAGGGTTGGTCGGGGTAGTGCTGCCTCCAACAACGCCAACGCAGGCGTAAGCATCTGCCCACAGTCCGCCGCAGTTGCTGCCAGCCCCCTTGTTCCAGGCGAGGAAGTTAGCGAGAGTGATGCCTTGGCTTGAGGCGATAGCAGCACAGGAGTCTCCAGACTTGACGAGGTAGAACTTGTTGCAGTTGTCGACCATACTGGGCTGAGGAGGCTGGGGGGTCTCGATGCCGTTGCCGGGGTTCGTGGGTGTGGGCGTAGTGCTGCTTCCAATGATGCCGACGCAAGCATAAGCATCGGCCCAGAGGCCGGCGCAGTTAGATCCAGCCTTGGGGTTCCAGGAGAGAAAGTTGGCCAGGGTTATGCCGTTGCTCGAGGCAACGGTGGCGCATGATTCTCCGGAATTCACAAAGTAAAACTTGTTGCAGTTCTCGACGAGGCTTGGCTGAGTTGGCTGAGGAGTTTCGACTCCTGTATGTGTGGTTAGCCCGAAGGAACGGGAATGACGAGTTTGAGGAGTGGATCAACGAACCATTGGACGGAGCAGTGGTTGTCGCCGGAGGAGTCTCGGAGTCAGTCGGGCTAGGAACAGTCTCAAAGGCTGCTTCGACGCAGTACGATTTACCGACAGCGAGGTTTGTGCACGCCTCATTGATGGAAGGGTTCTATTCGGTCAGCTTTGTTCAGCTATGAAGACGATGAAATAATAACTGCATTGACGGAGACTTTGTCTACGTACCCAGCGCCTGAAGTTGGCAAGCGTGATGCTCTCACTGGCCAGCAAATCATTGCAGTTCGTAGCCTGGGTATTGTCATACCACCAAGTACAATCCGCCGTGGTCTGCAGGTCGTACTCCAGCTGAGGAGTCGAAGCCATTAGGCGAACCGTCTCAGAATCGCCGCTGGTAGTGTTGCTGCGACGGAGAGGGATTGTGGCAGCAAAGCTCAAACCGCTCATGCCTAGAAGCACAAGAGTGCTCTTAATGCTAACGAATGACATGATTAAATGATGGTGATTGGTGATGATTCGAATCTAAACGAGTGAATTAGGATTTGTCCTGATGGCAACGAAAGGTGAAATGGATGACGACTCGGGCCTGAAACTGAGAGTTTGAGCGAGTGACTGCTTGATGAAGGGAATGGATACATTCTATGAGGGGAGGCACAGCTTTTATGGAAGCTCATCATGATGAATCCATACTTCAATATGTGCACAGATTATCGTGAGAAGGGTTCCCAGGCCGATGTCCGAGGTGATGTCCGAGAAGACAGCGAGCTTCTAGCGACTAGTCAAGTTTTCATCCCAGAAGGCAAGGCCGCCGGAGTCCAGAACGTTGGACGAGACTCTTCTCGGAGAGTTCCGATGACTGAAAGTAGGGGGAATAATCGGTGTCATGGCATCGACCAGGAGCAGTCTGGAACTTTGGAAGCTCATTGCCTGATCGCGGCATGTTCTGTTGGAAAGTAAGCTTGTATCATTAACTGTGCCTCCAGCTAAATTTTGTTGTCTCCATAGACCGATATCCTCATCAGGAAAGTTGAAGAGATCTTGTGTTAGTGTAGTGGGGAGACTCCGAAGCGAAGATTACAAGCAGCAATGGCGCCACTGCTCCATGTCGGAACATGTTGCCTTACAGTGTTTAAAGACGAGTAATCTTGGCATATCTGGGGTTCGAATCCTGTCTCAAAGTATTCGGTCACATGCATAGAAAAGCTTTGTCAAAGTACTGCGCGGGAAACAAAAGACGACTAAGAACCGCTGGGGTTCGCTTCCGCCCCATCCAAGCCAAGCGTATCGGGAAACCTCCGCGACCCAGTCGCCCCGTGCCGCAATCGTACTTCCGAGTACCCGCTATCAGCTCAGTCTAAGTACTTGACGGTACATGTCCCTGTCAAGGATTTGACTCGGCAAGTCCACAAGGCATGTTGCCATGAATCCTTCGCGCCGAGTCACTTTCAACAGGAAATTAACTTCTAGCCATGTCGCCACCTGAGGCTCGTGACTATTTCTTTCAGAATGACCCATGTGAACGACGAGTAGCGGATTTCAAGCATAAGCAAGGCCGAGGATTGAGAGAATCAGACGATCACTGGATTCCTGGCCTCGACTTCACATAGCAGATGGAAGTATGGTAAATCACATGTAATCCTACAGCGAATACGTTTCTGCATTTTCGTTTAGGATTCTTGATCATTCAGTTGTGTTGTACTATCTTGTTCAGGAAGTCCCATGCTATCCCAAACACCAACTTCTGCCATGCGACAATCTGGACCGAAGCCACCGTACGGCCCTTCTCTGCTTGTGATGAAGTTGTGGACCTCCCGTCGTTCATAGTAATTGAAAATTTCCGTTGGTTCCATGTCCAGACCTAGAAACTTGCCATCGGGATCTTGTTCACTCGAAGCGTCAAGGTTGATGTGTCGCTCGGTCGCCCGCTTCGTAAGGTCCTGAAGGTAGAAAGGGTTATGAGAGTCGCGAGCGGCGGCGCAGAGGCGCCGGCTGGGCTCTGGCTGCGTTCGTCGATAGACGTCGTGATAGTCGCAGTAGATCGCGGCCACAGCAACTTGCTCGGTCATCTCTGGTACTTTTTCTGCGAGCAGATCCAGCATGTCCCGAGTTGGACGGAGTGGCCACCAGATAAGGTACGGCTTGGGCGCGCCAGCCGGCCAGCCATTCTCGACAAACTCCTTCGGATCATTGATCATGATCCGTCGGGCTAAGATGGCTTCTTGAATCATGGAAAGAGGTTTATGGCCTGTCTCGGTGTTCCTGATGGCCTGGACTCTCGTCGTGTTCTGGGTGATTTCTCCAGCCCACCAGCGGGCGAACATCGTGTGATGGTAGATTCCGCGGACAACGCAGAGAGTCTCCTCACGGTCGATACCACGCGTCAACTTCCCTCCTACATACTTTTTACTGCGACCCGCTGTTAGCGGGCTACAGCGCACTACACTAGAACCTTAACGCTCACAAAACACACTATTAACGTCTTTAATTACCTATTATAATAGCTTTATAGCTATAGGTAGGCGTTATAAATACTTAACCTAGGCCTGAATTACTAATTTAGAACTTTTCCCCTCCTCTTACTTTTACTAAGTTATTATATCTATATTTCTAGGCGTTAGCTATAGTAGAATTATTACTTCTTAATAGCTCTAAAGAGATAGAGCGTATAATAATTACTACTAGAATATAGAAGCTATTCTATTTATTTAATACTTATTAGTAAGTTTATTAAATAATTATAATATATCTAAACTAACTAGTAAAAACTTATAAAAAATAACTATAAAAAGTATTTAGTAGTATTATATAGAAATTTATTATTTATATTTAATATATAGTTATTTTAAGCTTTTTTAAAGTAATATAGCTATAAAAACCTCTCTTTAAAGTTAAAATAACACTATATCTCTCTCTAAAATACTTCTTACTAAATAGAATATAATAACTAGCTTAGTTTAATTATATAGTATTTAGAAGCTTTATATTTTACTAAAATTTATTATAAACTACTATTTACTTTTATAAATTTCTAAAATCTCAATATAAGCTTATAAAACCCTACTATATATCTTTTAAAATAGAATTACTAAAGCTCTAAACTTTCTTTTAGTAAATATTACTTATATCTTATATACTACTTTAAGCTATACTATTATTCTACGCTCTATTTCTATAAAAAAAGCCTTTTTTAAGTAAATAGAAGAGATTTATAAAACTATAAATATATAATTACTTAACTTTCTCTAAAAATAGTATAAATACTTTATTAATAAAATACTTATAGAAATCTCTAGCTACTTAAATAACTTTACTATTATAATTATTAAAAAAATAATTAAAACTAATATCTATAAATATATAAAGCTATACTTAGTTTAAGTCTACTTAGTATAAAAAGGTATAAACCTAACTACTTAAACTTAATCTTAAATTATTATCCTACTTTAATTTTATAAAAGTACTAAATAGTACCTCTTTTATAAATCTATTTATACCTACTTTCTACTAAAAAAGAAGTAAATATTTATACTTCACTCTAATAAGTACTAAAAATACTATATTAATTACTTTTATATTAGAACATACTACTATAGCTAATATAGCTAAACTAACTATACTAGTATTAATACTACTTTAAACTACTTTAATAACTCTAAATACTTAAACTATTATAAAGCTTTTTCTATAAACTATAATAACTACACTATTCACTCTATTCTAAAAAACAATATTTAAATTACACCCTTAAAGCGCTAACTATAGAAAATTCAGTAAGTTACTTATAATATATTATCTATACTTAGGCTTAATAGCTCCTTCTATAACTTATTTTTAAGTATTTTTATTTCTCTAGCCTAGCTTAAAATAGTTTAATTAATAATTATTACTAATAGTATAATACTATTTAACTATAAAATAACTAATACTACTTAAACTATTATAGAAAACAACCTCTTTATTTTAAACTTATCTCTAAAAAACTCTAAGTCTAAAGATACTAAAACTAAAATACTAAATATACTTCTTACCCTCTAATCCTACTAGAAATAAGCCTATACTATTAAGTTTAATAGTACTACCTATACTATAACTTACTAAAAAGATATGAAATAAAAAGCCTTTAGAGAAAGTCTAAAAAATAGTAACCTATTATAGCTTAACCTCTTTAAGCTTTAGAAGCCTATAACTTTATAGACTTCTACTTCTTACCTCTTCTATAGCTCTATTTATAGCACTACTTTATATTCTAAGAAACTAAGTTATTATAATAATATATAGTAAATCCCCCCTTTTAAGAATAACACCTCACTTTAAGTAAACTTAAAAATACTATACTAGAAGCTTATATATTATATAGTATAATATTAAGTATAAAAACCCTATAAATTATATACTACTATAAAGCTATATTAAGAAGTATATTAATATAGTTTTAATATAAAAACCTTATACTAATAAAAAAAAGAGAAAGCTATTTCTTACTAACTACCTCTTCTATAAAGTATTCTACCCTATTAATACTTAAAAATACTATAACTTAAATACTATTCTTTAAGTAATTATATATATTAAAAAAAGCTTAAAAGCTATTTAAACCTAGCTTTATAAAACCTATAACTTTATTTAAATATAAATTTAAAATATAACTATTCTAAACGTTTATAAACTTAATATAGTAAATAATAATACTACTATTTATATCTTTTAATACTCTATCTCCCTTTATTCTTTTACTAGTAGTAATTAAAATACTATAAACCCCTCTTTAGCTTTTAGTATAAAAATTACTAATAGTAGCTTAAAAATCAAAACTTAAATAAATTAAAATAGTTTTTCCTTTTTAAATAAATCTAAAATACTAATATATAATACTAGCTATACTATAGATCTATTTTAATCTAATATTCTACTTACTTTAGTAGAAATAAATTTTACTTTTTACTCTAAAGTAAACTATAAAACTATTCTAGTTTATATTTCTATCTTTCTAGCTTTAAAACTAAGCCTTCTAGTTTAAATATAAATACTAAATAGTAAACCTAAGTAATTTACTACTCTCTATAAATAGAACCCTCCTTCTATTATTACTTTAAATATAACGCTAATATAATATAATACTACTACTAAATCTATCCTCTACTACTTTTTATAAATAATAAACGCTATAACTTATTTACTTTAGTATATCTTAAGCTTAGCTATTTTAGCTTAATAGTTATCTAAATACTAAAATACTAAATAAAAATTATATAAAGCTTAATATACTTAATCTTTAAGCTATAAGCTATATTTATACCTCTTTTACTCTCTCTATAAAGAGAAAAAGCTTATTATTATAAAACTTTAATAAGCTATTTATACTTATAAAATAGCCTAGTACTATAGTAAAGTTAACTATATAGTAAATATCTTTAATCTTTACTATATAATAAAATAGTACTAAGTGAGGCTTAACTTCTACCTACTACTTCTAAAAATTAGAGATAGAGTAATTAAATCCCCTATTATAAAAGTATAAACCTTTAGAAGAGCTCTACTTAAATACTTCTTAGCTATAAATAATATTTAAAACTTAAATAGTATTTAAATCTCCTCTTACTTTAATATCCTATAAAATATCTCTATCTCCCTTATTTAAATAGCTACTATAATACTTATTATAAGTATTATACTTAAAGTTAATAGTATTACTATTTATATACTTTAAGCTATCTAGCTAGCTATAGCTAAATCTATTTAAGCTCTCTTTTAAGCCTATTTAACTTCTAGATACTACTTAGAGATTTTTAAAAAAACTAAAGTAGTTTTTATACTTAAAAGGGGGAAACCTCTAACTAAAGTTACTTTATATTATTCTATATCTCTACTCTCTTACTTTAGAAAAAACCTTAAACGCCTATTCGCTTAATATACTACTTATATAGTACTACTAACTTAAATTATTAGTATTTAACACTTTAAAGCCTTCTCTAAGTATAATATAGTTAATTTCACTACCTATATAACCTATAAAGTTAAAGCTACTCTTAAAGCTAATTTAGTTACTTTCTTTACTATATTTAATACTAAAGACGCTTTTAATACTATTCTCTATAACTACTTTTTTATTAAACTATATAAATAAAAATAACTAGAACTTTTTATCTACTATATTAAGTTATTTATAACTAGATATTAAGCTTAAATCTATATTAAAAGTACTATTTTAAAACTCTTCTCTTTCTACTATAGGTTTTTTTAAAGTTTTTCTACTTCTTCTATTTTATATCTACTCTACTTTATAAAACTTTTACTATAAAACTCTAACTTCTATTTTAGTTATACTAATAACATTTTAATATAAATTAAATCCCTCTCTATAAAGGAAAATACTAAACTACTTATAGCTAATATTACTTATATTTTATACTAAAATACTAAAAATAAAGTTTTCTTTAAACTAAAGAAAAGTAAAACTATTTATATTTTATAAAAATATAAGTTAATAAACCTCCTAATTAAAGCTAATAGCTTAATAATAACACTTAAAAATACTATAAAATAGCTTAAAGTTACTTTTAATTATAAACTTATTTTTATACTATATATCTAGATCTAAGTAGATATTACTCTAAAGTATATTAAATTTTTCTATAGCTTAAAAGTAGTTTATAAAAGCTTCTTTCTTACTTTTATATATAAAGCTATTACTTTAATTATTATTTCTACTATTACTTATAGTATAAAAGTCTAATTTCCTAAGTTTTAAAAACTTAATTATATCTCTACTTAGTAGCACTTTAGTATTACTCTAATAAAACCTTTCTACTTAATAAACTAAAAAAAGTATCTTTAGTTTATTAATAGAGTAATTTATACTAATATTTAGAGAGTTCTATTTATATAATATACTACTTTTACTACTATTTTATACTATAAATCTAAAATCCCTCCTATAGATATTATACTTAAAGCTTATTAACTCTATTTTACTATAAAGTTTAACTGTTTTAATTTTTACTACTTATTAGTCTAATACCTATATATTTATCTCTCTAACTTTTACTATAGACTTATATAGCTATAACGTATTACTATAATACTTTCTTACTACTTCTACTTTATTCTAATACTTCTATAACTTCTAAACCTTTCTTATTCTTTAAAGAAAATAGCTATTACTAAATTTAAAACTTAGTTTAAAGATATTCTTAAAAATAATATTATTATATATACTAATAGATTTAAACTTAAGTTTAAAGAAGTTAGTTATAGCTATATTATATTCTTAAGTAAAAAAAAGGAGAAGAAAAAAGCTAAAACGCTTTTTATATAAAGCTTTTAATACTTAAACTTTACTAAAGTTTTTAATACTAAAGCTAAAGCTATAAACCTTAAGTTTTATATAGTAATATACTTATAGAGCTTAATAAGTGTAATTTATATTTATATTAATAACCTTAATATTATTAATATTTTAAAGAGATATAGTAATATACTTTTATTCTTATAAATAACTATTCTTTAAGCTAAAAAATATATTATTTTAATAACCTTTTTTATTTTTATCTATTAAGTTTTTAGTTATAAAGATATTTTTAGAAATAAGTTAGTAAATATACTTATTAGGTAAAAAGCTTTAATAACTCTTTTTAACTTTATTCTACTAGCTATAGTAACTACTATAACGTATCTAGTATAAAAGAAAATTATAAAACACTACTAAAAATAATAGTATATAAATAATAGACTTTAATATTATACTTATAATAACCTTTAACTAGTATTTTAATACTCTCTAAAGCTAAAGCTTCTATAAAAACTTTTATACTACTTAATTACTACTTATTTAAAATATAGCGATTTTAAAGTATACTATAAACGTTTTATTTAGAAGTAATAAAATACCTAAAGATATAAATATAGAAAATAGAAATCCTCTATATATATAGTATTTTGTTATTTAACTTACTTAAAGAAATTTTAGTAGTTTTAACTATTAATTAATAGTAAACTAAGTTTATTTCTATTTAGAAACTTTAAGTACTACTAAAAATCTATAATTAGTAGTCTAAAGTAGTTTAAGAAGTTTAAAGAAATTATAAGTTTCTTTAGTAATTAAAACTACTAAATAGTCTATTTATATAGACTTTTTAGCTAATAACCTTTTTAAACTCTATTATACTTTATTCTACTTTAATTTTTTAGTCTAAATAATTTAAATTACTATAAGAAAATATATAAATTAACTTATTAATTTTTCTAAACAAATCCTAGTTTTTTTAATAAAATATAATAAACTATAAGTAATTTTACTTCTTTAAAAACTTATAAATAGTTTAAGTTTTAGTTTTAATTACTAACTAGAGACCTTCTATTTAGATTTTATAATAATACTAGCTTTAGTACAGTAAAACTTAAACCTCTATAGTATTAGCTTTAGCTAAGTAATATAAGCTAGAAATAGAGGATATTTATACTATTTCTAGCTTAAAGTAGCTTCTAAGCTTAGAAATACTATATATAAGAGGTAATTAACTAGAAAACGCTTAATTTAAAGAGTAGGAATAGTATATAGTAAATTAATAAATATATAAGCTTACTCTATATAATATATACCCTAGGGAGCGATCTAAGCCTTGCTCTAGCGTTAAAAAATAGAACAACAACAACAACAACAACAACGATACCACGCGTTGGCCGTGACAGTCTGACGTAACGATCGATGTTTCCTTCAAAAGCCGCCATGCAAATGAGAAGCTTCTTCTTGACAGTTGGCAGATCAAGAGGTAAAGGTCGGTGAAGTAGTTCTACTTCGAACTCTTCCAACTCAGAGTACATCTCGGGAGGAGTGTATTCGGGATAACGCTGCACCAACCGGCGGTACGTGTCTTCGGAGGCTATCTGGGGAAACCAGACGCAGTACGGCTCCTGTTGAGGACCCATAGCGCTCGGAATGACATCGCTCATGATCAGTCGGGCATTCCGAGCCCTTGCAATCTGCGGATCCTGGAGGCAGAGATTGCTGACATCCTCACTGGTGGCAAAATCGAGGTGGAGGCGTATGCCACGGATGAGCGAAGACCGGGCGATGATGTTCCCGAGGTCTCGAGGGACTTTTTCGCCGCGGATTGCGGCACAGCAGTCAGCCGTCAGCTCCGAGTCTGGTGCCATGTCGAGTTCTGGAGTCAAAGAAGACGAAAACAATCAATTGAGCAGATGAAAAAAAAAGGCGGCCGACCGCTAAAGAGGGTAAAATGCTGTCTCCTTGAAGCCGAGGATACCATAGATCCAAAACGAATTGCCACTATAGACATGGGTCGGGCCCTTATTCCTCAGTTGACGAGATCATCAGGCTGCACAACTGGTAGCCTTGAACAGATTGGTCACTCTGGATCGCGCTCCGCTGTGGTGCGTCAACTAGTCTCGATTTCATGAGGTCTCCATCGATCAGGCTTTGCCCGGGAGGCACGGGAGGTCACTCGAAGTATTCGAAGGTTGAACAAGGACGCTTAAATTTATGCCTAAATCTAAAATAGGAGGAACCGCGCGCTAGAGCCAGATTGGGCTTAGTCAGTATCCATGTTTCAACGACTTCCTTCTGAATCCCTCTTTGCCGGTGGACCTCACGCAGGTGGAGAAACCAAGGGTTAGATCCTGAGAAGACTGAGAACACACGTCTTTTAGCCCCTCTTTCTGTGTTCCCCTGTATGAAAAGGCTTCCCAGGCTAGGCGGGCTAAGTGCTGCGTCTTGGCGAATTCCCGCCCAAACCCGACTCCTAACTGACTTTGGTGTAAGCGAGATCTGATAACACCAATCTGGCATAGTAACAAGACGGGTAATCAGGCTGGCCCGTTAATCACCACAGCTCCTTTGTACCTGCATCAAAAAAAGCTCAAGTCTTGTCCGAGAATTAGGTAAGTTGTTGCCTAGGTAGCTAGCTTCCTGCATGTCCAGTGAATGCCTCGGAATGGAGAATGTGCAAGTGCCTTCCAGGATGTTCTCGTCTGATTTTCCGTCCACATTTGGTAATATCGCCAGAAGACCCTCGCATTAGCTCATTTCATGTTGCAAGTAGACATGGGACTGAAATCCAGCAGGATGAAAAATACTTTCGTTGCTGGAAACGATGGTATACCCCTCGACCCTGCCTTTAACCGAGGCTAATTCCTAGAGTGCAGAAAGTGGCTGCAAGGAAGAGGAAATGCCCGAATACATGACATCAGCGTTTTATCTTGACATTGGAAGCTAGATCTGTGTGTTAGCTGAAAGGGAAGTGAGTACACCATGCTTGCATGATAATCATTATTGAAAGAAACATTGGTTGGAATTTGGCGAAAACAATTAGAATACAACCAACAAAATGACGATCAGATTTGCAAAGATGAATGAATATCAAGAGTGATGATAGAAGCGGAGTGAGAAGTTGACTTCCGTCCAAACACGACATGCTTTTCGACCAAGCCATTATATGTTGAATACAAAAGTATACTAGCTAATATTGTTCAAAAGAAAGTTGAATGATGGAAGAGCCACATGAACTGTAACCTGCGGACAGGTGTCACAGGACACACAATCATTCTTGAATGGCAGGAAACCTTCAAACACAATTGCTCAACTCTGCAACGGTCATCTTCGACTTCACCAGCCCAGAGTTCCAAGTCTTTGCTGATCGAAAGTGGCTCTTATTTAGTTCAGACCTGTCCTGAGGTTGCGTTTTGTCGGGGTTTCCCAAGTCATTGGCCCAGTTTGCAAGGTCATCCGCGGTTTTAAAGCCTTAAGCCTGCAGTTCTTCGCGTGTCTTGGTGTCGGCCCAGGCGTTGGCCATTGTTTGTGCGATGTTGATATTTTGGTAAGGTTTGCCATTTTGTACCTTTGAAGGCGCGTTGCTCTCCACGACGATTTTGTCTTTGGGTATGCCGAGACCTTTGCGCTTCTTATCGGCCACGCCATCCTGCAACTGCTTGTACATATGGTTGAGCTTGTCTTCGGCGCGGAGAGTGGTAATACTCTCAAGAAGCTCCTTGCCCAAGTTATTGTTCTTCCCTATGACGGCTATGAATTTGGGATCGTCCTTGCTGCGGAAGTCTTGAGATTGCTTCTCGACGCGCTCCGAAAAGTACGAGTAGGCCCAGTTGAAGGGGTCGTCTTTGTTGTACAAAGAGGGATTTCCTCCTCTCTTGGGCTTGTAGTCGGCCGAGAACCGTTTGTTGTCCAGCGTCGTGTCGAATTCCGTCACTTCCAGCTGCTTATTTAGGCCCATTTCCATGAGCTGATCAGCGCACTGATAAGTGGTCGGAGTCTTTCCGTCGACGTCTGACCACGGTGCTTTCAGCTGCTCATACTTGGCTTTGTCCTGGGGCAGCATTTTAGCCCATTCAAGGCCTTCGATGCGAGCTTGGAACTGGCCATACGTGAGCTTGTTATTGGGTCCGCTACCCTTGTTTGCATAACGAGGGAAGGTGAGGGCTTCCCCTTGCCAGTGTGCTGTGGAAGCATGTACTTTTGCTTGTCGGCGCCCTCGATCTCGCTGTGGCGTAGGTCAGCTGCGAGCTCTTCAACAAGTTTAACGATAGAGCGCATTACCAGAAGGCATCATAGCGAGTCCATAGGTGAATACGTTCGTTTGCATAGGATAAGTAGTTGATCTGTCCCGCAACTGGCACTGGCAGCTCAGCGAAAAGCCATAGAAGGCTTATGAAAAGGATTGTACGCAAAAAAGATTGCATTTTGGTAAAGAAATATTTCAAAGAAGGACGAGAGGCATGAAACGAGCGAAAGCCGAGGAGGGAAAATCAGCAAGTTGCCTTCAGATTTGCGCAACGAGTCGAGGGTCACTAGAAACTGCGAAACTACCGTATTAATACGCGGATAACTAGATGCTGAGCTCGATGTCTGCTTGTGCTAGTCAGAGAAGACCGTATCTCCTTCGTTCCCTGAGAATTCGAAGGATCATAATCACAAGCAAGGCACACCATTTCCGGCCTTGCTGATGCTGCAGGTACCGCCTGCAGAAACGACCCATCGTCGGTGATTACGATCAGGTCACTTAGACAAGTCTGGCCTTTGGTTCACACAGTCAAATGCAACCTCTCATCAGCGGCCGATCTTTCAGCCCTGCGGCACAGTCGGACAGTACACGGCAGCCAAGGCCGTCCGGCCTTGCAGGGGGACAAGCTCACTATGTCCCCTGCTTGACGCTCCATGTTCACACTAAGAAATGCCTTCGTGGATCCATTTTCAATCGTCAACAGAAGGGCCGAACCAAAGTCCATTCGGAAAGCAGGCCGCTTTCAGTTAATTATCTCCACCAAAGGCGAACTTTGAAGCCTTGGCGTCAGAATCACCAAGTCCAACACAATCTAGACACCAGGAACACGAAGACAGGCGGCAGTGCAACAGCAACATGGCTTCATCGGAGCCGAGCGAAAATATGCGCTGCGAGTTGCAGGCGTCAACAAACAGCGTGAATTCGAGTTTAGTTAAAACACAGTCGACCCTTCCGCGTGGACTTTTTGCCTGCTACCTTCGTTATACACATCATCTCAATCTCAACTACAGCTTTGCTGGCAATCGTTTGATTTTGGCCTTTTGGTCATATCCATACTCATTTTTATCATCATGAAACCTTTCGTTTTCCTTACATTTGCTGCGTTGGGCCTTGCCCTCCCCAGCGATATTACTCGCAATGCCACTGATAGTGTGGCCGAGCCTACATCGTCAGCCATACCCAGCAAGCCAGTGTTGATCCCTGACGACTCAGTCGTCAACAACTTAACCGAGCGGAAGCGCAACCTCGGCGTCAAAGGCATATCGCCCGCATCAGATGTGCAGACCAACACTCCTTGGTCCACACCTCTGATCGATGATTGTTCTAAGCTGTGCAGTGTTATTGGGCCAGACCCATCTAACTGGACCCGTGTGCAACACGAGGATGATCTTGTACGATGCAAGGCCCCTCTTCTCTTCGATTTCAACTTCCATATTACTGGCAGCGTCAAGACATTCCGAACTTGTGCATTCGAGGCTTCTCAATCCACTAGTACTGTCCGTCGCTATGTGCCAGTCGAGGCTCGCCAGAACAATGAATCTATTCCAACGTTCTCGCCAGAGAACGGGCCAAAGGTCTGCGGAGCATCTGAGTCTACTCTTCAACTGCTTGTGTCGACCAGACCGACAGGTGTTATATCCATCTGGGGCTGACGCTGCTGCCGCCGCCGCGAAGATGCTGGGTTCTCATCTTGCAGAAACTGCTTCATGTGGCCGTACAATCCTTTTTGCGAGGGTTGATACAGCTATTGTTGGTCTGTATGTCAGCGCCGATGTCGTGACTACTAGTGTCGCCACGTTAGTGATTGATAGCTTCGCGACGAGCGTTCAACAAGGCAGCGAGCTGGTCCAGTCATGCGACACAAACAGCCTCAACCCCTATGCCATTGGGCTGTTTGCTGTCGATGGACTTGATCAACTTGGAAGAGCACAGAGGGTTATGCAGACTTGGTCCAGTGTTGAGTGTGTTAGAGACCACACCAACAGTTCAAAGTCTTTTGAAGGCGTTGGCGTGCTCGGTGCTAGCGATTTGGTCGTCCTCCCCTCCAACTACACGTCGAATTCTACCACAAAGCGCGGGGTCTCCAACTTGACGCCTAGAGCTGTCTGTACCGCCATTGAGGTCGAAAAGGATGATGGTTGTGCTTCACTGGCATCTCGATGTGGTATCAGGGGAGCAGACTTTCTCAAGTACAACACCAAGACCGATCTTTGTGCGAATTTGATTCCTGGCCAACTTGTTTGCTGTTCATCGGGAACTCTGCCAGACAATACACCGCAGCCACAACCCGACGGCATATGTGCAACCCACAGTATCAGCTTGGGAGACCTCTGCTGGTCTATTGCCGACACCTACGGAATCGGCGAGACGCACCTTGAGAAGTACAACGCCAACAGTTGGGGCTGGGCTGGGTGCAACAGTCTAAAACAGGACCAGATCATCTGTATTAGCAAGGGCAACACGCCGATGCCGGTACAACTTCCTGACGTGGCTTGTGGTCCCCAGAAGTTAGGCACGCAGATGCCCTCTGGCACTTATGATGGCTGGGATCTGGCCAAGTTGAATCAATGCCCGTTGAAATCTTGTTGCTCAGGATGGGGGTAGTGCGGAACTACGGCCGAGTTCTGCACGGAGTCGCCTGCCGATACTGGAGCGCCTGGGGCCTTCAAGAAGGACACCAACGGGTGCATTTCCAACTGCGGGATGGAGATCACTAACAACAAGAGTCCACCCACTGAGTTCAGACGCATTGGATATTTTCAGGCGTACAACGAAGCTCGAGGATGCCTGACTATGGACGCAAGTCAGATCATGGACATCTACGAGACCTACCCGTTGACACACATCTATTTTGCTTTTGCCGGTCTCACGCCTGATCTCGACGTCAAGATCGCCGACAACGTCAAAGATCAGTTCGACAAGTTTGTCCACATGGATGCGCCTTTCAAGAAGATTATTTCTTTCGGCGGTTGGGCCGAGTCTACGGATCCCGCCACCTATCAGTTGTATCGCGACGCTGTTAGTCCGACGAATCGCGAGCGGGTCGCTAGCAATGTGCTTCGCTTTTTGGATGCGAATCCAGGACTCGACGGTGTCGATTTTGATTGGGAATATCCGGGTGCTGACGACCAAGGCATTCCCGGTAGCGATCCCGTTGATGCTATCTACTACAGTCGCTTCCTGAGCCTCATGCGAGACAAGCTTGGAAAGAATGGTCGCTCGCTCTCGATTGCCATCCCAGCTTCTTACTGGTATCTCAAGCCTTTCCCTGTGGAGTACATGGCAAAGGTGCTCGACTACTTCATCTATATGACGTACGATCTTCATGGACAATGGGGTAAGTCCAAACATTTCACCGCCTACCATCTCCCATTTCTTCTCCATTCCTGTTTTGGGACCACGTTACTGACGCTCTGTAGATTACGGAGATAAATATGCCAACCCGGGCTGCGAAAATGGAAACTGTCTGAGATCCCACGTCAATATCACCGAGACCACGAACTCCCTTGTCATGCTTACCAAGGCTGGCGTCTCCGCTGATAAAATCATTGTTGGAGTCACCAGCTATGGTCGAAGCTTCCGCATGGCGGATAAGAGTTGTACAGGACGCAATTGCCTGTTCACAGGCTCCCGAACCGTTTCCGAAGCCGAGCTCGGCATCTGAACAGATACCGGTGGCTACAGTGAGTGAACCCCTTCAATCTTCATCGTTGTCATCAACTGACCAGTTCTCAATAGTATCCAACGCCGAGCTTGACCAGATGTTCACCTTTGCAGAGGAAGGTGAGCCTGGATACGAGGCCAAAAGGTGGCACGACGGACCCACGAACTCAGATATTATGACCTACGGCACTATGGGGTAAAGGCATGACGGACTGGGTCGCACACATGAGCGACACGACCAAGTCGACACGTTCGGATTGGATCAAAGGTTTGAACTTTGGCGGCACCACCGACTGGGCCATTGATTTGCTCAACTTTCTCGGCGCACCAGAGGGTCAAGAGGGTGGATTCACTGTCGACGGTGGGGAAAACTTGGAATGCAATTCTGAGACTTGGCCTACGAATCTGGACGATCTCGAGAAGAACATCGATAACGTGCCGCCCCACTGCCGTTCTATGACGTTGCTCAACGTTTTGGTCAGAGACCTTGAGAAGGTGATCGCCGAGTACAGGGATGTCGCAAGCTCGAGTGACTATGACGACAGAGTATGTTCCCCTTTTCAACTGCTTGTCTTGACGGTCTTTTCTACTTCACAGCTGGTCATAGACGATAGCTGACTCAAAGTCTCGCAGTTCTGGTGGTATGCCGATTGGGTGAAAGACTCAATAGACGAGCGTCTTGAAGAGTTCTTGAAGATCGGCACTGGAGAAGGATTGAAGTACATGGACTGCGAGTGGAGTTCAAAGGGCAACAGCGGCGAGGGCCCTTGCACCGAAGCCCACCTGTCTTACCCTCCTGGGCCTTCGCCGGGACCTCGCACCGTTACTTTCACAATGCGCGACGAAACTGGCTTCTACGATGCTTTGGCGAGTAAGGCGGGCATACAAAGGGAGTGGATCACTTGGCGAGACATGGATGCCATCAATGACCCCTGTGTTTGCCCGCCGACACAACCGGGTATCTGCCCGGTTGACTGCACCATGAACTACTACATGAGAAAGAACTGGCCGAAGAGAGTCAGCGACAAGGACAAAATCGAGATTGAGAACCCCAAGAGCATCATCGAGGAAGCAATTCCGTCCACCGATGTTCTTGTTGGGACAATAGTCGGTACTTACATCGAGATGCGGATGGGTGTTCTCGACGCTGATGAAGCCGACGTCCTCACTGCCTTTAGCATGCCTCTCCTCATGATGCAAGACGCTTCCAATAGCATCAAGGAGATCAAGGAGATTGGCAAGGAACAGAAAGAGACCAAGACGCGCGAGCTTGTTCTCGGCATTCTCAGCATCGTGTTCGCTGTCATCCCTTTTGCTGGGCAAGCTGCATCGGCTCTGGGCGGTGCCGCTCGCCTGGCTACCATGGCATTGATCATTGGGGAAGCAGGAAACGCCGCGATATCCATTGTCGATATTGTCAAAGATCCGAACTCGGCTCCTTTCGCCATCCTTGGCATGTTGGTTGGTGCTGCGGGCATGCGAGGTGGCAAGCCACCCCGGGAGGCATTCGCAGAGGCGGGCAAGGCTCGTCGTGCTCTGACCCCGAAGATGATGGAATCATTCTCGCCCGAGTTTCGACGCAAGGATGGGTTGGTACAAAATGTTGTCAAGAGTTGCAAGGCGCGGTAAATGCAAGTCGAGGCGTTTGCAAGCACAAATGCCCTGCATCTCAGACCCCTGGTGACATTAGTCTGGCACATACGTAGTTTCTCTAAAGTGTTCTTTTTTTTGTAACACTTTGTTCGCATGAATAGAATTTATGGACTCTTGGTCTGTTTGTATATTGAAATGGTCGTAGGCCAGGCGGCCGAGAGCAATGCGATATAGCAGCGCGTACGCGCCCTACTATACCTACATATCTCTGCGGTTCTGAGGCCTACGATCTTAAAAGAAAAAGGAAAAAACTCCTCGTGTACTTTATAGATCTAATATAAAAAGAACGGGATAAAAAGCTCGAAAATCGGCTAGAAAATGAGTGAATTCTGCTCTACTATCTATAAAGTGAAGTGATAATATCTAAGCTAACCTCTTGCCCTTGAGGGGGCCTAGTAATCTGTCCTCTAAACGCCGAAAACGCCGAAAAATCTAGGGGGCCCACTAAACCCCGTTCCAATATTTGTTTCTTTCTGTAGGCATCTCAAAATCCAACTTCTTCGACCAAAATGCTCAGACCGGTTTCGTGTAATGGTGTTGGCAAGGTAAATCCGTTGAGGTAGTTACAGCACACGCAGGTTGCAACCTACCACAAAATCTTGATAATTCGATAGAGTCTCCATGCTTTCATGTATTCATTAACACCAGCATGCAACATATACAATAATCAAGTTTCTGGAAGTGAGGTGCCACGATAATCAAGGGAAACGTCACCTTTCTGCCGTCAGGCACCGCCTAACACTAACAAATTCGTGTATGGGTTTTCGAACAGCGAGCTGCCAACTTCATCTGCCCCCCAATCGTCTTACATCAAGACAACCCCAGCTGGCTCGCCATGATTGACCTGCCCAGAAAATATCTCAGCGCCGACGAGTACGCCGAGGATCTATTGGAGCTCATCAACACCCCCTTGGTTCAGCAAATTACTGGCGGTATCCATGTCAATGATTCGCTGATTTATAACGCATGGGAGGCACTGCCTCCGGAGTGGACGTCGTGGTGGTCATCACTGCCAGATCATCGTCCGGCGCAGCAAGATTTGATCGACAGCATCGATGAATCAATAGATACTACAACCACGAAAGTCAACGACAGAAAGCTAAAGCCAATACCAGGGCGACCAGACTCACTGAAAACTTGGTTGGAAAATATTCGGTCACTCTCGCTTCCTCGTACCCAACGTGTCGGTCCTAGGATCTCCCTTCCCGAAACTTTGACAGCTCGGATGAAGACAAAAAAAATCGATGAAGTTTCTGTCGCGACTGCCTACATCCAGGGGGTTTGCCAAGCCAACAACATCACTCGCATCATTGACATGGGATCCGGGCAAGGTTACCTATCCGTATCGCTTGCCTATCTCTACCCTAACTTGCGCGTATTGGCGATAGATGGCAGCGAATCTCAAATTGCTGCTTCGAGATCGTGCGCTGCCAGTCTTGGAATCGAGGACAGGATACAACACTTGCTGCGTTACATCGATGGCACTGGACCGCTGGCAGATGAGATCGCTGCTTGGGCTGGAGGAGAGAAATGTATGCTCGTCGGCCTGCATGCCTGCGGGAACTTGTCTGAGCATATGCTGAGATACTTCACAAAAATACCCTTCATCGAGGTTTTAGGTGCAGTTGGCTGCTGCTACAACCACATCGTGCCTCTTTCTGACAGCTGCCCCAATGGCTTCCCGATCAGCGCAAAAATGAGGGACAGAAAGCTCACCTTGAGCGCCACAGCCCTTATGACCGGATGTCAAGCACCAAACAACTGGGAGAAGGCGGACCCGAGCAAGGAAGAGTCGGTTTACTCAAAACGACGCTTTTATCGAGCGCTTCTAGAGAAGGTGTTCTTTGACAAAAACATCCAGCTCGACAACGAAGACCGACCAGTTTGGGGGATACGGAAAGGGGACATGGCCAGCTTCACAAAATATGCGAGCAGAGCAATAAACTATCTCGGCATTGACAGAAACGAGATCAGCGACGCTGAGTTGCTTAAATATGAAGCACGTTATCGAAATTACGAAGGGAAAGTGGCGATTCTGTGGACCTTGAGCGTGCTATGCTGCAAGGTAGTCGAGAGTGCAATCGCCCTTGACCGGTACTGGTTTCTCATCGAGAATGGAGCGCAGCATGTGGACGTTATACCTATCTTTGATTACATGATATCGCCAAGGAACCTGATGCTTGTAGCTGATAAGAAAGAAGAGTAACGAAACTAATAAGGCTTTGCTCACAAGAAAAGTTTAAGTCATCCCAGATGTCCGTATAACAGCCAAGATTCAAGCATGCGTCGTTTTCAAAACAACCCAATTAACCCTCAGGTGGATCGTACGCTTATTTCTTTCTTGTTAGATAGTTTTAAGGGTTGTGACCTGCCACCGCCTAGTTCTCTTTTGTTAGGGCAACTCCTTTTCCTATTGCTGTGTACTCTGAGTTACCATCGTCGTCGCTATCGCTGCTTTCGTCGTCGTCGTCTACTGTCGTGGTCGTCTATTGTCGTGGTCGTCTACTGTCGTGGTCGTCTACTGTCGTGGTCGTCTACTGTCGTCGTTGTCGCTGCCATCGTTGTCATCGCTACTCTCATCTTCAAAAGGAGTAATTAGTCGCACAGGAATTATGACCGCAGAAAACTTAGTTTCAATGATCGAGACCATCAGGGCCACCTTGACACCTTGTGACTGGCGTGGCAAAGCCTGGGACATTTAGGATCCGCACAAAGGTTCTAACCTCTTTGTACTTCATTCAACTTTTACTTGTCCTTTCCAACCAACGCACTTTGATTGGGTCCATGCGGTTTCATGGGTCCATGGACGGACAACATCTGCAAATTCAATTTTTGTCGCCGCAAGATATGCTTTTCCTTTGCCTTCGCGTATATAACTCGATCCCTCGTCCTACGGAAACATTCGCTCATTCCCATCCCTCATTCATTAACCACCAAACCCACACACCAACCCATCTTTCCACCCAATATTGCTTATTACTCCGGCCGTCAGCGATGGGTAAGAACAAGTCAGGGAAGGCTTCTAAAGCCGCCAAGGCTTCTCAAGCATCATCACTCGCCGCACAATACACGACTTCGGGCGTACGCAACGATCCTACCCTCGGATTCAAAATCCGCGCCCTTCTCCACGATTTGAGCAACTTGGCAAAGGATCCAGCTGCTGCAGGGCGCCTAAACAATACCACAGATGAACACTATATCAGTGGGCCATACTTCAGCACTGAAGAAGCAAAGGTCGTTAAAGAGGCTATCGTGGATGTAGATTTCGATAGCACTCGCAACCCCAACGCAAACCACGAGGCAAATTACGCAGACGATCTAGAGTACGGCAACGAAGAAGACGCTGAAACCAACGGATATCCCGCCTCCCGAGTTCAGGGCAAGACGGTTGACACTGCCATCCGAATACTTATGGACAATTTTCTGGAGAAGCGTAAGGCCAGTGGAGATGCGCGTCCATGTGGTCCGCATGACATAGCGCCTGTCTATCTCGGCCTCTTCGGTATTACAAAAAGCGAGTTGCACGACCAAAGATTTTTGAGCCGCTTATCAAGATCGGGCTTGTAAGCGGCAAACATTCCGGTGCAATCGTTCGACAAAGAGGTCAGGGGCGCGGTCCGTATACCCTATGATAATTTTCAGACAGTCGTCCAATGAGAACGCACAAATCACACTGAATTTTTGTTGTGTGTGTTTTTGTTTTTGTTCTCTGACGCGACGTGATTAGGCAGCAGCTTCAACCCAAGGTTTGGAGTTTTCCTGTCGCAAATTTCAGTCGCACTCGAAAAGTTTGCTCATCTCTCCAACTTTTCAACGAACCACATTTGACGATCTTCACCAGCAAGAAGGTATTTTCCCTTTTCTTTCCCATCATTACACATGTGGATGGAATGTTTTTGCTAATACATATCTTGCAGTCCAAGATGGCGCCGAGAGATCGAAAGACGAAAAGCGAGGGCGACAGCCTCACCCAAGGCCCTTTACAGCTGTGGTTCTTCCTCAGTGAGTCTATAACTCAGTCGTCTTGGACTCAAGGCATCTACACCATGGATGAAGTCAAGAAACAGGACATGAGCCTGGATCTGTGTCTGAAACTTAGCAACAACCAAGGATCGACCAAGGACCACAGCTTTTGGATTGCATCCGAGTCGATGGCGGCCGCGGTCCAGCTACTTTCGGATGACAGCATAGTTGCAATGTACAACCTTTATTGCAAGAATGACGCGACGGTTCAGATCATCATTCGCGCATCGGATGATCCGTCCCCCAACGCTTCTCGAGCTCCCAGTCACGCTGCCTCTCTGGCTTCCAGACGTGCCTTTTCCGCTTCAAAGAAAGGGCCGGTTGTTCCCGAACTGTTCTTGCAGCCAGCTATCCGCCATTCCTCCGGCGGCACCGATCTCAGAACCATGGAGAGAATTGGCGATGAGGACGACATGATTTCTTTCGTGGTTGACGGCGAGGTCGTGACGTTTACCAAGGATTATCTTCTAGGCAAGTTGGATAGCTTCAGTGGACGGTGATTCATTCAACTTTACTAACACAATTTTAGGCTGGATTGATTCTCAAATGGCGGATATGAAGATTCCCACCGAGATCTCAGTCTGCTCCATTGGCGAAGACGGCACGACCCGTGAGGTCAAGCTCACCTCCCATGTCTGGGAGAAGTACCTATTGAGAGGGTGCTAGAAGCATGACTTTCAAAAGACTTGGGATAAGAGTGTCAAGTCTCAGAACAACCGAGAGGCTGTTTTCATCGAGATTGCGAACGAATATCCCGACTTTCCCCGAAGCTGCCAGAACTACATATTCGACCTGCGGAACTAGGGTTCAAACAAAGGCTCTCGCACTCGATTGGAAGACACAGGTCATAAGTTCTTCATGGGAAAGCCTTACTTCAATGACAACGTGAGAGATCGGCTACTCCAGCTTCCCACTCAAGCTGGAACTCTGCAAGGGGTTCTCGAGAACCTTGAGAAGAAGAGAATGGGAAGCACCATCTGCGCATCCCACGACCTCTCTCCCATCTTCGAGTCTGTTCTTGGAGCCCATTAGGATAAGGCTCAGAACAAAGCTGTCCTGAAGAAGCTGGACGCGTCCGGAAACCTGGCTACCCGAGCCAAAGAGCTTGTGAAGAAAGGAAGCCAGTTCTTCAAGGGTGCAGCTGGACGCAAGGGAGGCAATAAGAGAAGTGAGTAGCCTGTCTCAGGGACAGTGCTCGAGGCGAAGAACCTCCAGGGAGCGGCCTACATGTAAGTGAATGAGCATCTTCAACCTATCCGAGAGGCTCTGATTCTGATGAAGACGAAAGCAGGATCCCGAGCGCGCTCTGGCGGTGACCGACTCTTCCAAACCAGGTTTTGCGTGATCATGTGCTCAGGAAAGTGGCTGTGTTGCCGATTGGCATGGCCATTGTCTCAGGTTCTAAGTTAGTAGTAAGAGCGGTGCATACTGTGGAGAAGGGCGGCAATATCTCTACCTTATTGCATGAGGGATTGGGCATCATCTTCGCGTTTCAGAACAAGGCAGGCTTGCAGGTGGAAGACTTCATGCGCTCGTCTATGGATGAAGCGGGCACCTCAACTCATTCAAAGTACGGGCCTGTTCTTGAGAGGCCTTCTTAACTGCTTAGAAGTAGCTTGTACCGGGCAGGATGGCTGAAGAAAGATGGTCTCATTCAAAGGACTACGCCTCCTGGACCACTGGAACACGGGAATACAAGTTGATACATGTTCTTAATAAGTCTCAAGCGAAACCATTTCTCGTAAGCTGCGCATCACTTTTCCTCGTCTTGCTGCCGTGCTCGAGGGTAATCATCAATCTCACTGCCAGGGATAACCTCGATAACCCTCTGTCCTCGGCCCCTGCGCATCTCCCTAATCTCGTAGGCTCGATCTGCCCTTGTTCGGAAGCTTTGCCATCCACCTCTGCTGTGCTCACGACGATGCCCAGAGTTGTAACGGCGCTTTCCGACTGTAGCAGCGTCACTCCTCGGATGGCTCATTCTATGCTCGCTGAAGACCGGGCTCGTGTCTCTTCCTTTTCCTGAACCGCGGTTCGTTGTGCGGCTGTCATCGTCGCTGCTTTGCCCAGAAGAGGAAGAAGAAGGCTCTTCGTACCTCGGCTGTGGCGTCCTCCTTGATGGTCCCGATGAGCCCCAACTCATCCTCCTTCTCGCACCTCCACCTCCGTCACCGTCTCCAGGCCGTCTCGGACCCCTATCACTACCGTGTCCAGGTGTATCACCAAGATACATCTGCCTGACCATCATTCGCGTATACGTAACCTCCCTCTCTGTTCTCCTTGCCATGACTCTCATGACTTCGTCTCCTAACTTTCTCACAGAATCTTTGACTTGCCACCAAATAAAGCGATGCGCAAAGTCACACTTGTACAGCGCGCTCCAGTCGGCAAAACTCCCCATCTCTCCATGCTTCTCAAAGTCGCTGCGGACCTTCTCGTCGAGGTCGTCCTCGCCCCACGAAGCTCCATTGTGGATCGCCTCGGCCCGGTGCCCGCTCGCCACCAAGAATGGTCTTTCAAGCTCCTTGAAGGTTCTCCAGAGGTCGCGGAGCGTCATGAAATGCAGCGGCAGTGTCTTCTCTGCGTACTCCAGCGCCCTGCGCGCCTCGATGTTGGCGTTCTTTTCTCCAATTTGAGAGATTTTCTGCCGTATTTTACTTTTGCGCCTAATCTCTTTCGTTTGGTGACGCAGCGCCTCGCGTTCTTCGCAAAGTTGCTGTCGAAGGTTGCCCAGAGAGTCGCGGATCTCACTAGGCGCAGCGCGGATTGTGGCGACGAAGTTGGCGTACAAAGCGATCAAGTTGAGCGTCGTCAGGGCAAAGCCCAGGATCCCTGTCACGAATGACAGCCAGTTCAGCGAGTTCGGGACGTCGGCCGTCATGTTGTGCTCACGAGGGCTTCTGCGACTTCTTCTTTCATACTCGCGACTTCTTTTAGCTGAAGGGCCGTGCTTAGATCTTAAAAGGGTTGAGCATCCTTCAATTGGTATTCCTGTGTAAGTCTTTCACGTGGTGTTTAGCGTCTCTCATCAGCGCTACTTGGACTTGGTTCGAACGAGGGCAGAAAAAGGCGTAGCGTTGCCAGTTGTCATGGGCCTTCATACTCCCGAAGACTAAGACAACTAACGTCCTGCAGCCTTGGAGTTGGTTGTGTAGTCGAGGTGAGCTCTAGTCCTACGGCCGATGCAGGATAACATTAAGACCGGAGGGACTAAGGAATTAGTCGCGTCGACTCGAGTAACATACAACAATGATTCGACGACCTAGATGGTTCGTCAAATATTGCAAGGATAGGCTTGCAAGATCCATCTCAACTAAAGGCCAGCTGATGGTGTTGCATCTTTTCGTTGATACGACGGATGCAGGAGTTTACTTCGTCTTCGTCATTTAAGCTCACAAAGACCTGCAGGATAAGGCACCAATGTGATTATGCAATCCTTCGAGCGGCTTGGGAGGAACTGAGATCTTAAGTGCTGAGTCGCCTTGAATCTGGTGATGGATGACGATCACGAAAGTCGTCGCATGTTGAGGCTTCTCGAGTACAGGAGACGTCGGATAGTAGAAGAGACGCATCAGCTGCCTGGGCCCTTTTGAGGGTGTATCAATCACTCGTGCAGACTGTTCCCTGAGTTCGCTGACAAATTGACAGCTTGCAAAGAGCGTGGAAGAATGACAACTTCGTGAACACCATCTTGAAGTTGTGTTGCTCGACGTTGTGTTGTGATGCTGGACGAATGACACCGCAACACCCGCCCTGGAAGCAACAGGAGATGGAGCTCGTCCCCCACCACCCGCCCAGACCAGGATTAGCTCCAGTACTCTTATCGATAAGACCTGACGTCTCCAACCGTGGGGTAACTCATTCTCTCGACAATCCAAAAATTTCCTATAGCCAAACCTCCAAGTCTGACTACACTTCGCGACGAAGGGAGTCACACCTCCCACCCAGCACCACCCGCAAAATGCCCGCCCCAACAGCGACAATGTCCCCCGGGACGCCCGAGCCCATCGACGCCGACGCCGACCCCGTCATCGCCTCCTACGACGTCTTCTTCAACCCTTCCCTCCCGCAGGGCCGCAAGCTCTGGGTCCTGCAGCAACCCAACCGCACCGACCCGCGCCAGGCCACGCCCACCGAGATGCGCCTCAAGACCCGCTCCGGCATGGTCGAGGTCGACGTGCCTCTCGACTACACCCAGTCATATGACAAGGAGAAGGGCATGAAGTGGGGTCGGCAGCTCAAAGCGAGTCTCGAGGCCAAGAACGGCGGCACACACGGTCTCTCTGGAGGCTTCGGCGTCGGCGCGCCGCCGCCCCGGCCCAAGAGGCGCGGCGAGATCGATTTGGAGGACGAGATGTACCTCGAGTGGCCCGAAGCTGTGCGCCAGGACAAGGTGCTGCGTACGCAGACTCTGGGTGGACAGTGTCCCGATCACAAGGAGGTGCAGTACATGATTGGCGTCTTCCAGGGCAGTAAGTGCTTTCCTCTCCCAATTCGGATAAAAAGATCCTGACGAAAGGAATAGAGGACCTCCACCTCACACCCGTAACAAACCTCGTTCACCTCCGGCCCCAACTGCACCACGTCGACGCAGTAGCCCAACAAGAGCGCAACGCCTCCGCCGCAGCTGCCGCCAAGGAGAACGCCGCCGCAGCACCGGCGGCGGGAGCATCGGGCGCAGGAGGCCAGGGCGCTGCGGCAGCGCGCGCGATTCACATGACGATCAAGACGACCCCCGACGGCGCTGCGGCCAAGAACGAGACAATGGCCGACCGTCTGCGCTCGGTCCAGATCGAGCCCTGGCGCAAGCTGAAGTACACGGACGAGAACGACGAGGCCGCCTGGGAGATTTACCAGGAGTCCCTCATTCTCCGCGCCCCTGGCGACAACAAGCCGCCCCCGGCCGAAGAGGATGAGGAAAAGAAGAAGGCCGCTATAGAGGCGGGTGAGGCTGAGACGAAGCCCACGGTTGACCTGGCGGAGTCTATGGCTAGACTGGAGACGACATGGGGCGACGATGAACTGCTGGAAGCTGTCAGTGGTATCAAGAAGCCCAAGCCGGTATCACAGGCAGAGCAGGATGCCGAGGCGGCTGCCGCGGCCGCCGCAGAGGAAGAGGCACGAAAGATGAAACCCAAGGCTCGTGGCGCTGTCGGTTCAAGACGAGGTGGCAAGGCTAGAGCTGCGCCTGCTCAGGCATCATCGAGCATGGATTTGACATGAAGTGATGCTGGCCAGCATTTTGATTTGCATAGCTTAGGCGTTGCGGTACGTTGAAGACAAAACGGTTCAGGGACGGATTATTACTTTAAATGCAGATTTTGTTTGCTCTAACTAGCAAGGCTGGTCTCGACGCACCGCTAATAATACTTTCGCGGCGTCATCTCATAGAGTCGTGTGTAATGTACACGAGATATGTTTTGTGCATATAGCCATGGGATAGCCCCCCCGCAAGTCCAAGTCTCCATCAAGCTGTAGCCCCCGTACCACAACTTCCCGGTGATCTCGATGCCCTCAAAAAATACGGGCCAAGCGTCGAGTAAGGCTGACAGCATCCCAAGCTTCCAACGCATCAATAAACAAGTGTAGCGTCCCAAGCATGTGTGATGGCGCAGTCCGCGCCGTGATCGTCCCATCATTCGCACTAAATATCGTCTTACTGAAGCAATTCAACATCCAAACCAATGGAGTGCATAAACAGGTTGACCGTAGCCAACCGGGTCGTTGCCATGGCGCCCGGAAGGGTCTTCGCGTGGGCAACAGTGTCGAGAACACGATCCTTGACAGCAAGAACCAGGCGCTGCTGCTGCTCAGGGTTGGCACTGACACCCACGGCAGCAAGAAGCTGCCAGACGACAACATCCTCTCCGGTGTTGACGCTGCCAGGGAAGATATGATGCAGGGTCGGCTCCAGGATATTGAAGAAGAGGTTGAAGGTTTGCTCCCTATGAGTGTGTTAGTCGATGTTATCATTTTCGATCTGGATGTGCTTACCATTCGGCCCAAAGCTGAGGGGTACCGCCACCGCCTTGCTTGAGAAGCTCTGCACGACTCAGAATGAGAGTCAACATTGAGCAGCCCACGCGGGTTCTGGCAATGAGGTCGATGTTCAGCTTGGTAATCAGTCCGAGGACACCTGTGACGATATCGAGCTCGGTCTCGTTGAAGTAGGCAAAGAGGCTGGGCATGACAGCCGCGGAGAAGAGTTCGATGCTCTCACGCATGGCAGCGTTAAGGTTGACTTCACCATCCGTCATCTGGGCACCGCGAACAACATCCAGCTGATCCAAGTGGAGGATAACCATCGTGAGAATAGTGGTGCGCTGCTCGAAGCTGATGTGTCGGAAGACACGAGGAATGGCCTTCTTACCCTTGGGGAACGACAGGAAGGCGATGAAGGGGTGAATGGTGGTAGCACCAATAGGCTCGTGGACCTTGAGGTCTGCCCACAGCTGGCCGTTGAGAGTCTGAGCCACCTCGAGCCACTCCTGATGCTTCGCGTGAAATTCCTCGTCGTTGCCATTTGTGGGCGGGGGAGGAATGTGGCGGGCATGGTCCTCCATCTTCATGACTGTGGTGTAAACACTCTCAATGTTCTTCAAGATGGCCTTGCGGTCCACAGTGTTGGACTCCGTGTGGTGACGCTTGCCGTTTCCAGGACGCTGGGCGTCACCACTGCTATCGGTGCGCTTGATGTTGAGCAGTGGCTTAGGTGTCTTGGCGTTGCTGAAGGAGATCTTTCCGAGACTGCCAGCAATGACAAGCTGGGGATTCTTGGGCTTGTTCTTGGCGGCTTCAACGGCACGCTGGACTTGCTGCTCCATGCGTTGCACGTGGTTCTCGGCAGTTCTTCCTTGTCTTCTCATGTTGCCCTGACGACTTCCAGTCTGGAAGAGGTAGGTCTGAGCAAAGTTGTTCAGGGGCTGGTTAGGGTTCTGGCGTTGGCCACCGCGAATCTGGCTAAGAACCTGGTAGTAAAAGTCCTCTGCGATTGAAGCTTCGTTGTTGTGGTCAATCGGGTTGCCGGTGGCCGAGACAAGCTGCTGCAGCTGGATACGGGTGACAAAGTTCTTGTCCTGAGGAGTCATGAGACCGTTGTCCTTAGAAAGAAGCCAGATCTTGTGGTTGCGCTTCGCACGCTTGGTCTCCTGATCTAGGTACGCCGCCTTCTCATCTTCGGAGAGATGGTTCAGGTGCTGCTGTTGGGAGACCTGAGGTACACAACCTGACGAACCCTGTGATCGGTGTGCATTCTGACCATGAGCCTGTTGATGGCTATGAGGCTGAGGGCCGTGGGCACCAATGCGAGCAGCATCACCAGACAGTCGGTTAGGGTTTTGGAGAATCTGAGTCGGCTGAACAGAGGGAGCCTGGGAGTGAGGAGGCTGAGCAAGCGGGCTAGGGGTGTTTTGAATGGGTGGGGTCGGCTTGGAGGTAAGAGACTGAGGACGCTGAAGAATGGTAACCGGATGGCCCTGACCAGCGTGTTGAGGCACCTGGCTGCCGCGCTGCTGTTGCTGCTGGTCGGAGCCGTGGAAGCTCTGCTGTTGGTGAATAGCCTGCGGGTGAGCGTAGCCGTAATCCTGGGGGTATCCTTGTGTAGCAGGGGCAGGCTCCTGGGCTGGTCGCTTGGTGGCTTGCTCGCGCATAGCCTTTTCGACCTCCTCGAGACTCATGATCTTGCGGCTACTGGAGGCAGGTGCGGCCTGGGGCTGGGGAGAAGGCGCGGCGGCGGGTTTCTTGGAAGGCACGCCCCAGATAGACGCGTCGACGTGAAGGTCGGGGATGGGCTCCGCCTCCTTGTACTTCTCGTAGCCAGTGCGAACAGGCTGAGGGGCCGGCTGAGGAGGATAGTAGTAGTTCGGCATAGCCTGAGCTTGAGGAACATGGTGATGTTGGACGGGCGCCTGGGCAGGCGCGGGTTTCGAGGCGGGGACCTGGCGGCTGTAGCGAACCTGCTCCTCCTCGATGGCATTCGAGACCTTGGCCGTCTGACCGAAGAAATCGAAGTCCTTTCCGACAGGAGCAGAGATGATCTCGTCTCCGCCGCCACCACCGCCGCCGCCGCCAAAGGTGTCGTCGTTGAAAGCGTCGCCACTTTCCTCGAGCTGGTCTCCGAGACCATCGTACGTGTCATCGAAGTCGACGGCGTCGTCCTCCTCTTGGTTGCCGCGAGAGAGGCCGGCGAACGGGTCATGAGCTTGCGAGAAACCCGGCGCGGAGGTGTTGTGGCCGCCGCCACGGGTCGGGTCGAAACCGAAGAAGGACATGGTGTTTGGCTGGTCCGTCTTCGTCGTAGTAGCAGTGGAAAAGATAGCTGTATACTAGGTATTGGTCAGCATCGGATTCGAGATATCTGACTAGGATGGCGAAGTAGATGGTATGGTAAAGTCAGAGAGACTGAGGTCTAGAGTGAAAAATCTCTGCTCCATTTAAGGGCCTCAGTTCTGAACTGGTAGGAAGGAGAGGTCCCGTCGTTCCCGACTGCCTCCTCGTGAGGCTGCTAACTCCAAACCCAGTAGGCAGTCGGGCTGCTTGTTTGCTCTGTCCCGCGCAGTTGGGTGGCAAAGTCGCAGGTGCCAAACAAGGAAGCAGGATTGAAAGCACTTGCCAAGTTCAAGGAATAGTTAGAGAAGCAGCCAGTGACTTACCACTAAGAGAATGAGAGGTCTGTGGCTTTCAGTAGAGCGGCTCCCAAAACTATCATGATGTCGTCAAAGCCAGATTCGAAAAGAGGCGAGCAAAGCGACAGGGCATAAACGGGAGGATTATAGCCGGGTTGCTCAGTAAAGCCACATCCAGAGATAACAATGTTACCAAAGCACAGGGTCGAAAACAATGCGCCAGGTAGAGGCGTTGCTGGAAAAGAAACAACAGTGTCGCGTCGCTGGGGTTGGGATGCGATGTCCGAAGTGGTGATGCACCGATTCGCATTCGTGGGGAGGAATTGAGGCTCGACAGCCTTGGGCCCCCACATCCAGGGACCGCCCGGACCAATGGCAGAGCTTGGTTGGGCGAGCTGCAAGGTATGATGTCACGTGATGCATTAGTCACTCGCCGCGGGACAAGCAGCCCCTCTCGTCATAACGTGGCATGTATTCCTGCGCCAAAAGGTGCTTGGAGGGGTACTTTCCCAGGGGAAGCCGATCAGCATCGTCGCATTCTTACTCAGCTCACCTCACCTCCAGCTGAAGCTCTCTCTCCAGAATGAGCAGGCGCGATACCTAGCTAGGGGCTCTAGAAACCCACTTCACCCAGCTCGCCAACCTGCAGGGCCATTTTCTCTCAGCCTTATGTTTTGGGGGCTACTTTTGCGGCAAGAAGTAACCCTGATGGTGCAGTGCAGTCCTTAACGCGTTCAGCATCTCATTTAAAGGATGGGAACAAAAATCAGACACATTTCCGTAGATGTCTTCGTCGAATGGTTAGCATTTCGATGCCTTCCCTTGCTGGATCCCATTACTCAGCCTTATTTGGATCAATGCTGTATTAGGTTCAACTTATTTTACTGGACAGGACATGTCTGAATTCTCCGCCACTGTCATGAAGCTATCCATGTTTAGCCGCTGCTGAAGACCTCCATGGCTGGAAACTGGAAATAACAATAGCTCAGCTACCCCAAGCAGGCATCGCGGAACCGATACTCTGGACATGACAAAGCTAAGACAACGGCCGCTGGATACCTTCATTTCAGATCAATCGCGCAACAGTTTACTTGGCTATTTCCGTCAACTTTTGCTGGCGACTTTGATGCCGCTGTGCTATCGATGGCCTGATTTTGTTCATGCTGTGCCCTCAGACGTCCTCTGGACGAAGATTTCCTTCTGCAGGCGACTACAACACGCAACAGTCGACACTCCGAACAGCCGAGAAACGGGTGCCAGCATTCGTCATTGTCGGATTTGAGTGCCGCAAACGTCTGCTTGTCAGGACGCAATGTCTGATTGGGATGTTCATCGCGAGACGCGTCATATTTCCGGCGAGTTTGCTTCTACTCGTGGCAAGAGTATGTTGCCTGGAGATTGACAGGTTCATCCCGTTGAGATGCTGTAGACACAAGAATAGCTGACTGGCACGCACACAGAACTACTAGACAGCAGGGCTGCGTTCCAGAACCTGCCCTGTACCAGATAAGGCACTTGGTTACAGATTTGACGCCGTCGGCATGAAAGCACGATCACTCAGGCGCCCAGTGCCAAGTGAGATGGTGTCTTGATCTCGGACTGTCCGCCGTCAACAGCACATCGTGTGCGCTGTAGTTGATGATTGTGCTGCTGAGCCTCGTGATGACTGTGGGAAAAAGCGTTAACTGCCGGTTCCATGTGGACTGATGTTCTGCTATTGGATTCAATACGAACCAAAGGCCCTAAAATGAGTTGGGGCAGCCAATTTGGGGTTGTCGAAATGTGTCCCGTTGCTGGAAAGAGCCAAGAGGCAAGTACCAGATTCCACGATGTGACACTATCGGAAGGTACTTGTTGTCTCTGAAGATGGAGAGACCAGCATCACCGGGGACTTTACGATGGTAATGTATCTTCACTTAACACGAGGCCGCTAGATCTGCCAGGGGCAACGAGAGTTTGAGTAGGTGTACAGATGTACATATTTTTAATATGCTATCTGTAGGTCTGAGAAGGCAGCGCAGGGGGGGCCACCAAGAGTGCTGGACAGAACGAGGAACAGAAGGCCAAACGAGAGCTGATATTCTCACAGGGCGATGGCCTCTTCTAGCCAAGTCTCATGTCGGGTGGTATGGGAGCTTCCCACCCCCCCTCATCCCGTCGCACGGCTTGCACGGGCAAGCAAGGTCGATGGCACGGAGAAATTCCCATCGACTGGTTCTCGGTTCGCAAGGGAAGGCCCCTGGGCCTGATGTGCCTGAATGCAGCTGGGCTGAGGCGGTGGCCATCGATTCTCACAGTGGCCACGTTCCCTGTTCCGATCATGGCCCGCGGAGCAACCCAAGCCAGAGGGAACGGGTACGCGGCAGCTGCTGCGGCGAAGAGGAGCGTGTAGCAGGTACACAGCTGTCAGAGGAACGCGACGCCCAGAGCCCACTTCAGACCCCTGTGTTGAACGAGGTACTCGAGACTTTTCTTGAGTACTTGCTACGGATGCCGGTACTGTCACCACCTCATGTCATTGTCTGTCCTCAGCATTGGACATGGTCTTCGGATGGGGTGTACACCTCGCAGGGGGGTCTAAAAACTTCCTAGGGGGCTGTGGCTGTGCAAGCGCCACACACTTATGCAAGGGAATGCAAGTTACACAGTAAAATTCAAAAAAGCCTATGCGCGCCCTCAAGGCCCTTAAGGTAGGGCCCCTGAGGTAGGGCCCCTAAGGTAGGGCTTATGCTGAGCATATGCGCGCCCTTAGGGCCCCTAAGGTAGGGCTTATACTGAGCATATGCGCACCCTTAGGGCCTCTAAAGTAGGGCCCCTAAGGTAGGGCCCCTAAGGTAGGGCTTATGCTGAGCATATGCGCGCCCTTAGGGCCCCTAAGGTAGGGCTTATACTAAGCATATACGCGCCCTTAGGGCCCCTAAAGTAGGGCTTCTAAGGCAGAGCCCCTAAGGTAAGGCTTATGCTGAGCATATGCGCGCCCTTAAGGCCCCTAAAGCAGGGCCCCTAAGGTAGGGCTACGTAGAGCATATATGCGCCCTTAAGGCCCCTAAGGTAGGGCTTATACTGAGCATATACGCACCTTTAGGGCCCCTAAAGTAGGGCTTCTAAGGCAGAGCCCCTAAGGTAGGGCTTATACTGAGCATATGCGCGCCCTTAAGGCCCCTAAAGCAGGGCCCCTAAGGTAGGGCCCCTAAAGTAGGGCTTATGCTGAGCATATGCGCGCCCTTAAGGCCCTTAAGGTAGGGCTTATACTGAGCATATACGCACCCTTAAGGCCCCTAAAGTAGGGCTTCTAAGGCAGAGCCTTTAAGGTAGGGCTTATGCTGAGCATATATGCGCCCTTAAGGCCCCTAAAGCAGGGCCCTTAAGGTAGGGCTACGTAGAGCATATGCGCGCCCTTAAGGCCCTTAAGGTAGGGCTTATATTGAGCATATATGCACCTTTAGAGCCCTTAAAGTAGGGCTTCTAAGGCAGAGCCCCTAAGGTAGGGCTACGTAGAGCATATGCGCGCCCTTAAGGCCCCTAAGGTAGGGCTTATACTGAGCATATACACACCCTTAGGGCCCCTAAGGTAGGGCTTATGCTGAGCATATGCGCGCCCTTAGGGCCCCTAAGGTAAGGCTTATACTAAGCATATACACACCCTTAGGGCTCCTAAAGTAGGGCTTCTAAAGCAGAGCCTTTAAAGTAAGGCTTATGCTGAGCATATGCGCGCCCTCAGGGCCTCTAAGGTAGAGCCCTTAAGGTAGAGCTTATACTGAGCATATGCGCACCCTTAGGGCCCCTAAAGTAGGGCCCCTAAGGTAGAGCCCCTAAGGTAGGGCTTATGCTGAGCATATGCGCACCCTTAAAGCCCTTAAGGTAGGGCTTATACTGAGCATATACGCACCCTTAGGGCCCCTAAAGTAGGGCTTCTAAGGCAGAGCCCCTAAGGTAGGGCTTATACTGAGCATATGCGCGCCCTTAAGGCCCCTAAAGCAGGGCCCCTAAGGTAGGGCTACGTAGAGCATATGCCTAGCATATGCTAGGCCTCATACTGTGTGGGCCCTTTATGTATGCATAATAGAGGGCCGAAGTTCCCCCGCGCCCCCCTCAGAAGTCTGTAGACCCCTGGGCGAGCAGCACTCCGCTTCGGATGGACGCCGTAGGACGGATGAAGAGTCCTGGCCACAAAGGCAGTTGATGTGAGTGATGCATGCTGGCCTCGCCTCCTCAAGGCACCTAGCGGAGGAACATGTTCATGTCAGCTTGTTGACTTGAGTTGAGCTTGTAGCTGCTCGCGCCATGGTGCTCCCTCTCTGTCTTGGCTGAGTCTAATTCTGACCGTCAGTATCCGTACTCTGGACCATCAGCAAGAGGAGCAGCAGTTCAGCTACCTGAAAGGGTGCAGGACACTGGACTCCTTGCAGAAGCATGTCTCTCGTCCGGTGTATCTGAGTCCTGCGGCAGGGCACTTTTTGAGTTGCATAGCCCCGGGTTCAGGCCAGTTCAGCAATTGTTGCCTCACCCCCCTCACCCCCTTTAATCGACGTCGCGGGACTTCCTCCACTAGCGTTCCCTTTTTCGGGGCAGACGCAATGCGTAGGTACGCTGCTGCATTCGTACCCACTGCACCCTGTGGGAGTCTGCGAGGTCCCTAGAAGTCCACGCCACAGTTTGCTAAAGTGCTGCTGCGTGCTGAGGTGCTCCAGCTGGCCCGAGCCAGTCAGTCAGTCCATCGCTCTGAACATTTTCCCTGGACGTGTCTGTGTATTCGTATCCCTTCCTGCATCTCCCTCCCTCTCTTTTTTTTATTCAACCTCGTTCACCTCGAGGAAGTGCGCTTTTGTTCGATTCTTCTCCAGCTCTTATTCACCTACACGGGATCCCATCGTCGACCTGGTAAAATCGGTCAAGATGGCGACCGGCTCCGCACGATATGTGCGGTACATTCTTTTCGCCGCCTTCGTAAGTGACGCCTCGCCGCCTCCTGCCAGCGCATCCCGTGGTCGCGCCCTCTCTTGGCCTCCGGTCATGTTCCCAGACAACACCAAAATCACATGTCCATCCATCAAAATCCATCCATCAAAATCCATCCATCAAGGTTCTAATTGTCTGTCTCCTAGGGTCTCGCCGTCTTCTACTTCATCTCCCACTCCAGCTACGACGGTGTGAGGCTCGAGAATGGCAGCTTCAAGTCCCCGGGACAGGGCGCTGCACCTGGTCAGCAAGGACAACAAGGTCAGCAAAGCCAGCCGGGCCAGGCGAAGGAACCTGAACACGCCGCGAGCAAGCCCCCAGCCAACGTGCTCAAGGCTGGCGAGAAGTACGACCCCAAGCAGTGGCCCATGGCCATGACCCCGAACGAGCCCGGCTGGGACGACCTCAACAGCGGCATCGCCCCTGGTCCCCGCATGAACGCGACCTTCGTCACCCTCGCCCGTAACTCTGATATCTGGGACATTGCCCGTTCCATTCGCCAGGTTGAGGACCGCTTCAACCGCCGCTACAACTACGACTGGGTCTTCCTGAACGACAAGCCTTTCGATGCCACCTTCAAGAAGGTCACTTCCTCCCTTGTGTCCGGCAAGACCATCTACGCCGAGATTCCCAAGGAGCACTGGTCTTTCCCCGAGCACATTGACCAGGAGAAGGCACGCAAGGTTCGCGAGGACATGGCCCAGCGCAAGATCATCTACGGTGACTCGGTCAGCTACCGTCACATGTGCCGTTTCGAGTCTGGATTCTTCTTCCGTCAGCCCGCCATGATGAACTACGACTACTACTGGCGTGTTGAGCCCTCCATTGAGCTTTTCTGCGACATCCACTACGACCCGTTCCGCTTCATGAAGGAGAACAACAAGAAGTACAGCTTCGTCCTGAGTCTGTACGAGTACGTCGAGACCATCCCCACCCTTTGGGACAGCACCAAGAAGTTCATGAAGAACCACCCCGAGCACATTGCCGAGGGCAACTCTATGAGCTTCCTGAGTGACGACGGCGGTGACTCCTACAACCACTGCCATTTCGTAAGTTTGCTCCGCTCTACCATTTGCCGACCACCTAACTAACGGCCAATCAGTGGTCCAACTTCGAGGTCGGTGACCTTAACTGGCTTCGTTCCAAGGCCTACATCGACTACTTCGAGTCCCTCGACCAGGACGGTGGTTTCTTCTATGAGCGATGGGGTGATGCGCCTGTGCACTCTATTGCCGCCGGTCTTATGCTGCCCAAGGAGCAAATCCACTTCTTCAACGACATTGCCTACTACCACGTCCCCTTCACCCACTGCCCGACCGGCGAGAAGGTCCGCCTCGACAGACGCTGCCACTGCAACCCCAAGGACAACTTTGACTGGAAGGGTTACTCTTGTAAGTTGGCTGTTTTCCCAATCTGTTCAAGCACAGTTAGCTAATCACGTCCAGGCACGAGCCGTTTCTTCGAGACCAACGGCATGGAGAAGCCCGAGGGATACGAGAACCAGCAAGATTAAGATCGTAAAAGCGGGTATGGGAAAATGTAGCTTGTATTAACAATTTCACTGGGGTGGCTTTTGGGTTTGCCACGAATCAATTTCACCTGCATCGACGAGAGACAATGGGCAGGCTTTGGGGCACTAAACGTGGAGCGGCGTCAAAGGGTTTTGTCTGGCTTGGACACTATGTGTGCTCTGTAGATATTGGCAAATGACAAGCGACGTCTGGAGAATATCCAGCCAGATTTTCAAATTTGACTTTGTGGTATTTTTGTACATCATATGGTGGTACATCTTGGTGTCGATTCACACACCGTTATCGTAATTCCATGACTTTGGTTATGTTCTTGTAACCCGTGACTCCCTGCCATCAACCTTCGTCCATCCGTCTCCGCCTCACGTATCCGTCTAGCCGACAGTAGCCTTCTTGGGCTTCATGGTTCCGTACTTGGAACGAGAGGTGGTTCGGCTACCAACACCACCGAGATCGAGAGCGCCACGGACAAGATGGTATCGCACACCGGGACAATCCTGACTGCGGCCACCGCGGACGAGGACGACACTGTGCTGCTGGATGTTGTGACCCTCGCCGGGGATATATGCGGTAATGTGACGACCGTTGGAGAGTCGGACACGAGCGGTCTTACGCTGGCCGGAGTTGGGCTTCTTCGGGCGGACAATACCGACTCTGAGGCATACGCCCTTCATGGCGGGAGCGTTCATCTCGGACAGGGCGGGGGATACGGTGTGGCGAGCGCGCTTGCCCTTCTTGTGGCAACCCTGGTGATAATTTGTTAGCAAAATTTCATCATCTAGCAATATGCCGGTGTTCGCTAGAGGGAAGACGAACTCGCAGCACCTGGTTGACGGTGGCATTCTGGATGGGGGTCGAGGAGAAGGAGCGGATCATCGGTGTCGTCTTCGGCATCGATGTGAGGAATGAGGCGGCGCGGGGGAAGGTAGCTGGCCTCATCGCCGGGGCGAAGAGAGACCTGAGAAGTGTGCTGGCCATGGCGGGCAACTGCGTATCGAACTGGCGGCACCCAATTGCTGTCCTCCCAACCAAAGCTCGTCGCGATGCGCCTATATCGCCCTGGCTCAACCGCCGCTGGGAATTTTCCTGCTTAGCTAATACTCTCCGAAGACTCTTGTCCAGTTTGGGAACCTGAGGCACAAAGTCCACCGGCGCTCCGTCCCCCGGACCCACCCCCTTCGGCCATCTTGACCCGCCCCTTGCACCGAACGCGGACCGGATTCCACCTCGTCTGGATCACATGCCTCCGCCCATGTCCAATCCCAAACGCGCTTTGGGGAAGATCCTGACGTAAGCCGCCGCCAAAATGTGGGCGAACCCCGGCTTTTCAGACGTTTACTGCGCCGTCCGCTCTCCCCAGGGGCCCTTGGCCCCCAGCCTGGGGGGGCAAGCTCCCCGCTGCGGGATGGATATCCTCGGCTGAAGCGGGCGCTGTGTCTGTTCGCCAACCGCCAGGTGCCGTGGCTGCGAATGGCTTTGAGGTTCACGGCCTAGTCGGTACACATCTTTGACTCTATTTTCCACTCGCCCCCCCTTCCCCTTTGGCGTATTTGGTTTCCCAAATTTGCTTACTCTCTATCGCCTCATCTCAGGTTCACCGTTCGGCGCCAATTGACCAATACAAGTCCGGGCGCTTTCTCTCTACGCATCACCACCGCACGGTCACCGACGGAGCATAAGTACCAGAGCACCTCCGGCGATCTTACGATCACCCGCCCTGTCGAGAGCTTTCGATCTTCCTTTCTTTCTTTTGGACTTGCCGTTGCTGGGGCAATTTGTAGTTCGCCTTTCTCTACAGTCTCTCTGTAATCATGTCGTCGATCGCAAGGGCTCTCCGCCCTGCCATGAGGGGAAGCCGTGGTGTTGCCGCGCTGGCGAGGGCGAGGAACTGCACTCCAGGCCGGACATTCTCGCCACTTCAGCAGTAAGTCGCCGATATAGATCACCATGAAAGAAGAATATCTTGCGGGGCAATGGACTGACAGAAACACTCCTGTAGAACCATCAGACCCCTCTCCACCACGCAGCGCCGCCGTAATGCCGACCACCTCGACATCACCGACATCCCCCCGACTCCCATCACCCACCTCTCCGAGGTCGAGGCCGCCATGGCCGAGACCGTCAGCAAGTTCGCCAACGACGTGATCGCGCCCAAGGTCCGCGAGATGGACGAGGCCGAGAACATGGACCCGACCATCGTCGAGCAGCTCTTCGAGCAGGGCCTGATGGGCGTCGAGATCCCCGAGGAGTTTGGTGGCGCGGGCATGAACTTCACCAGCGCCATCATCGGCATCGAGGAGCTCGCGCGCGTCGACCCCAGCGTTAGCGTCATGGTCGATGTGCACAATACCCTCGTAAACACCGCCATCATCAAGTGGGGCAGCAGCCAGCTGCAGAAGCGCTTCCTGCCCAAGCTCGCCACCAACACCGTCGGCAGCTTCTGCCTCAGCGAGCCCGTCAGCGGCTCCGACGCGTTCGCGCTCGCGACCAAGGCCACCGAAACGGAGAGCGGGTACAAGATCAACGGCTCCAAGATGTGGATCACCAACTCTATGGAGGCCGACTTCTTCATCGTCTTTGCGAACCTGGACCCTGCCAAGGGGTACAAGGGTATCACCGCTTTCATTGTCGAGAAAGACACCAAGGGCTTCTCGATTGCGAAGAAGGAGAAGAAGCTCGGTATCAAGGCCAGCAGCACCTGCGTCATCAACTTTGATGATGTCGAGATCCCCAAGGAGAACCTCCTCGGTGAGAAGGGCCACGGATACAAGTACGCCATCGGGCTCCTGAATGAGGGTCGTATCGGTATCGCCGCTCAGATGACTGGTCTGGCTCTCGGCTCTTGGGAGAACGCCGTCAAGTAAGTTACCCGCCAACTTCTGCCCGCCAGTGACTCCATACTTACACCGCCAGGTACGTCTGGAACGACCGCAAGCAGTTCGGCCAGCTCGTCGGCGAGTTCCAGGGCATGCAGCACCAGATCGCGCAGTCGTACACCGAGATCGCTGCGGCGCGCGCCCTGGTGTACAACGCCGCCCGCAAGAAGGAGGCCGGCGAGAACTTCGTCATGGACGCCGCCATGGCCAAGCTGTACGCGTCCCAGGTCGCGCAGCGCGTGTCCGGTCTGGCGATCGAGTGGATGGGCGGCATGGGCTTCGTCCGTGACGGGCCCGCGGAGAAGTTCTGGCGTGACAGCAAGATCGGTGCCATCTACGAGGGCACGAGCAACATCCAGCTGAACACTATTGCCAAGCTGCTGCAGAAGGATTACACTTCTTAAAGGGATTTTGATGGTGCCGTGGCGAAGTTTGGGCTTGTAGGTTCTTAGACGGTAGTCAAAAGCGACACGATTCGGTGTTGGGTGTCGATTGCTTTTTAAATCATATCCTGTTAGCTCATTGAGTCTCTGGACAACCTGTGTGCAAGTGATTTCGTGTCGATGTTCTTGGTGGGTTAACCATATGTGCAGGTTGGGTTGCCCGACTCACAATCGCGGTTTGGCTCATGTGCAATGGTGAAATGGGAGGCAGCAATAACTATGGTGAACAAATCGCTACTTGATATCGCCACGTTCACTGAAGCAAAGATCAAGACAGCAGGTCTGGGAGAGAAATGCACTTGGGCGGCTTCGATAACACGCTAGATAAATGAGTGGAATCATGAGAGAAAATAAAAAAGAAGAAGTGACAAGATGATAGCTGGGCTGGTGGGTACATTCCTGGATCCCCAGGTGGTTAACACTGGTTGCAGTAAGGTATTTGAACTCTCCCGAGTTTAAATAGTATGGATCGTGTAAGCTATTATTTCATGGTTAGAGAGGTATGATGTGGTTAATTTGGCGGATGCTAGATCAACCATCAGAGGCGACAGAAGCACCCGCGTCAAAAACCTTATTTATTTGGTCGTCAGTAAGTTCAGAATGTTTTGATCAATGAAGAACGAGGCATATATTGGTAGAATGCCAAATAGCGATCAAAAAGACATATGCTTATTGGCATGTACATCTCGGTCATCCGTCACGGCAAGACGCGTGCGTTCTCAGCCTCAGCCCAAGCTCGATAACACTAGACGAAAGCCATGCCACAACTCACGCCCAGACAAGGCTCTCTAGTTGATTGTAGATCGGAAATTCCCAGTGATGATTAGGAGGCAAGATCAATCAATGCTGCAAAAAACACGTTGTCACCAACAAACTTCAGCACGCGAGATCTCAGATCAAATACTGATCTCAAGCCACCCTTCCAAAAGTAGGACGACCCCAACATAAGCCCATGAAAGTCGACACTTTTTCATCCCGACTGTCCGGGTGGCTTAGACGTTGACCGCTGGACGGGACGCACTGCCGGCATAAGCTCGACGACGTACATGCGTCCCGTTGCGGAAAGCCCGCTTAGCAGGCAACGTACATCAGATCAGGCAGCGGGGGGGACAGAGTAATATGATTTTATCGAGTTTATTATTTCGCTATCCACATGAGGCTATCCCTTTATAATACCTATTTTAGTATTAGATTTTACTAAATAGCCTATACTACTTAATCTTATCCTCTAAAGATTACTTCTACTACTCTAACTCCTACTTATTAAACTTATTTAAGATTACTATATTATATTCTATACTAATATTAATACTCTTAATTATTTAAGCTGGATATTATTTAATTTACTTAAGTATCTCTTTATTCTACTTAATATATATAAAAGTATTATATCTGAAGATGTGAGGGGCTAGCCTTTAGTTTGTTTAACTTAGGGGTGCTTTAATTATAGTAATTTAAGCTAAAGAGAGGAAGTTTTTAGAATACTCCTTATATAGAAAAAAAAACAAATATAATGCGCTTATTAAGTAAATATAGTTACTAAGAGTAAAATTACTTAAAGTCTATAGTACTATTTAGATATAATAAGTAAGTATAGTTTATAATATATACTCCTCCTCTTTAACCTCTATATAAATATAAGTTTAGTATAGGCTAAAAGTAGTTAGTATAGACTAAAAATAGACCTAAAACTATATTACTTTAAGCTATTTACTATTTTACGCTTTATAAATAAATAATATAATAATAGGATTTTTTCTACTTAATTTACTTTAAGTTTTTCTTTTTTTTATTAATTTATATAGTTGTAAGTTATTTAACTCTTTATAATATTAATTAACTAACTAAATATTATTATAGCTACGTTTTTAGTATACTTTTAGTTTATTATTTTCATAAATTAAATAGATCTAAATCTCTATTATTTACTAACTTATATAAAGTTTATTACTATTTACTTAGTTTCTACTATAGTACTATTTATAAGTTATTTCTCTACTTTTGTCTTATTATTTTACTATAATTAATTTTATAAAGTTTTCTATTTCTAACTCTAATAAAGAGATAAAGTCTCTTTTTCTTATTAATACTAAAAACTTACTTTCTAACTACTTTTCTTTTATTAGTTTCTTTAATAATAAGAAGCTTATTTCGAAGAACTTTAACTTCAAAGATAACTTTTTCTAGAACTTTATTTAGTTCTTTTTGTTAGCATAAGTATAAGCATATATAGGGGCGTAGTATATGCGCCTATATAGTATAGGGTTATAGATAGGCGTATATTATAATAAAAGGTGATAATCTTAAGTATTAATAAGCATTTAATTATATAGATAATAATAAGGGTAGTAATATATTATAATAATTTCTATTAATGTAGTTAGTAGGTTATATCTCTTAGTAGAGAAAAGTGAAGAGAAAGATAACCTAAAATATAACCTACTAAACTACTAATTATATAAGGTGGTTATATAAATATATATTAGCAGTCTAGTTAACCTATATAAGTAGGTATTGCAGTTCACTCTATACTCTTTTTCACAGTACTAAAACCTAATAGCAGTACTTTAACCTATACCTAATCTTAATAAAGTAAATAAATAAATCTTAGTATAACTAGTTGTTAACGCTTAGCTTAACTTATCCTTAGTAGAAGAGGGCAGGTAAGTAGGCGGTAGAGTAGTAAAACGTACTAGCGAGAGCGTTATTTGCAACGCTATTATTTATAAGAGCGTTATTTACAATATTATAAAGGCGTTATCTATAATATAGCTAGAGCTTAGCAATAGCTTAAACCTACACTTAAGGGTATAAACTTAATAGTATAACTCTTTACTACTGTAGCTAAAAGGGTTCTTATAGCTATAGTATAAGAACTTAACCGTTTAAATAAAGCCTTAAGCCTGTTCCTTATATCCTCCTATATGCGTAATAACTATAATATCCTTCCCCCTTATTATACCTATATATAGGCTAAATAAAGCTATACTAAACGACTTAATCCACAAAACTAAAGTTAATAAAATTAAAGGCTCTAAGTATAATAACTTTCTCTATACTAATAAGATAACTCTACTTAAATTTACTTAGAAGTATCTAGTTAAGATAGCTAATAAGCGTAATAAATTATATCTATATAGCCTTAAGATCAATATAGATATAGTTAAAGCTACTAATAGTAATTCTAGCGCTTATAACTACTTCATAGACTTCCTTAAGATAGCTAAAGCAGCCTGAGGGGTTAGTAAGTTAGGAAGGGCAAATATGGTGAGAGTATAGCTAATAGTAGCAGGGCTGTTAAGACTATACAGCAGGGCAGAAGATGTTATAATAGCGTAATAGCATGGAGGCCTTAGGGTCCCTGCGCTTAGCAGAGAGCACAGACGTCCAAATAGCAGAGGAGACTTAGAGATGGAGGCGGCTGGAGGAGGGTGGTTGACTTAGCTTGTTATAATGTTTGAAGTTGGAGGAGCGTGGAGGTGAAGATGATATCTAAGTAGTCATGTGACCTAAAGGTTATTAGCAGAGGGCGAGGGGACCAGTCTAGCTTTCGCAGTTAATACCAGTCAAATTTTGCAATATAAGGCTAGCAGCTGGTTATATAAATATATATATTAGATAATTAATATTATAGTTATAAAGTATAATAAATAGAGTATTTTTATATAAGGTTTTATACTTTAAATGTTATTTATTTATTTATTATAGAATATTAAAGTAAGTTAAGCGTTATTATTATTCTTATATTATTATTATTATTATAAAAGAATGTTGTATGTTAATATCCCCCCTTAAGGTATATAGTTAAATTATAGTATATAGCTTACTTACTTAACATATATATACGTTATAGGTATAAAAACTTAAACTCTGTAGGAAAAATAAGAAAAGTATTCTTATAATATGTATAATATGTTTATAACTAGTTAAAAAACTCTTATAAAATAACTTTATAAGTAAAAAAGTAAGAGAAAAACTAGTAAGTTATTTCTTTAATGTAGTTATTATTATTAGATATATTATTATTATTTTCTTTATTATTATTATTATTTATTGTATTAAGTATATTATTAAATATAACTTTACTTAAAGGCTTAGTTAATATATCTATAATATTAGACTTAGTATCTATATGAAAGAATATTATATCTTTATTTAATAAAGATTTTCTAGTAAAATAATATTTTATATTAATATATTTAGATTGTTTATAAAATTTAGGATTTTTAGTTAGCTTTTTAGCTACTAAATTATCTATAAAAATCTTAGGTTTATTTATAGCTTTAAAACTTAGATTGGTTAAATTAAAATTATAACTATTATATAGATATAAGGCTTCTTTTACTACTTTAGTTAAACTTATATATTAAGCTTTATAAGTAGATAGTACTACTATTTTTTGTTTTATAATACTATAAGATATTATATTATATAATTCTTAGTAAAATATATAAGCTGTTAATATATAACATTCTTTTATAATGATAATAATAATATAAGAATAATAATAACGCTTAACTTATTTTAATATTCTAAAATAAATAAATAAATAACATTTAAAGTATAAAACTTTATATAAAAATACTCTATTTATTATACTCTATAACTATAATATTGATTATATAATATGTATACTTATATAAGTACTTTATGTAATTAGCAGTTTAGTAGGTTATGTTTTAGGTTATCTTTCCCCTTACTTTTCCCTACTAAGGGATGTAACCTACTAACTACATTAATAGGAATTATTATAATATATCACTACCCTTATTATTATCTATATAATTGAATGCTCATTAATGCTTAAGATTATCACCTTTTATCACAACATACGCCTATCTATAACCTTATACTATATAAGCGCATATACTATACCTCTATATACGCTTATACCTATGCTAATATAAGCTAATATAGATCTTCTATTATCTAGGTCTCTAGCCTAATTAGAGTCTAAATAACCTATATAATCCTATATTATATTATTATTATAATTATAATAAATCCCCTTTTTAAGAAAGTTATTTAAATATCTCTATAAGTAATCTAGAACTAAAAAATACTCTTTTAAAGGATTTATTATATATCTTAATAGCATTATAACTACTAAAGCTATATTATATCTAGTTTTTAGAACTAGATATATAAAGGCTCTAATCTACTACTAAAATTATAGTATTTTGTCTTTTATAGTAGTATATTTATTTATATATAGTTTTATATTATCTATTATAGGGGTTAAAAGTAGATTTATATTAGTTTTATTATATTTATTTAATATTCTTTTCTATATATTTAGTTTAATATATAAAGAAAAACCTATTAGTATGAGGGGCTGGCCTATAGTTTATTTAACTTAAGGGTGCTTTAACTATAGTAATCTAAGCTAAAAGAGGGAAGTTTCTAGGATACTCCTTATATAGAGGAAAAATAAGTATAGGGCGCTTATTAAGTAAACGCAGTTATTAAAAGTAGAATTTCTATAGGTTTATAATAGTACTTAGATATAATAAATAAATATAGTTTATAATATATACCTCTCTTTTTAGTTTTTATATATATATAAGTTAAGTATAAGCTAAAAGTAGTTAATATAAACTAAAAGTAAGCTTAAAGCTTTATTAAGTTAAACTACTAACTATACTATACTTTATAAGTAAAAAATATAATAATATGATTTTTTACGCTTAATTTACTTTTAGGTTTTCTTTCTCTTATTAATTTACTAGTAGTAAATTACTTAACTTTTCTATACTATTATTTAACTAACTTATTATTATTATAGCTATATTTTTAATATACCTTTAGTCTATTTACTTTATAAATTAGTTAAACTTAAATCTCTATTAATTACTAATTTATATAAATCTAGCTACTATTTATTTAGCTTCTATAAATAGTACTATTTCTTATATATTATTATTTATATTTTTCCTACTATCTTACTATAATTAATTCTATATAGTTTACTCTCTCTAACTCTAATAAGAAAATAAAATCTCCTCTTTCTATTAATTTTAAATATTTACTCTCTAATTACTCTAAATTTATTAGCTTTTTTGTTAACATATAACATTCTTTTATAATAATAATAATAATATAAGAATAATAATAACGCTTAACTTACTTTAATATTCTATAACAAATAAACAAATAACGTTTAAGGTATAAAACCTTATATAAAAATACTCTATTTATTATACCCTATAACTATAATATTGATTATATAATACATATACTTATGTAAGCACTTTATATAATTAGCAGTTTAGTAGGTTATATTTCAGGTTATCTTTCCCCTTACTTTTCCCTACTAGGGGATATAACCTGCTAACTACATTAATAGGAATCATCACAATATATCACTTCTCTTATTATTATTTATACAATTAAATACTCTTTAATACTTAAGATTATTACTTTTTATTATAATATAAGCCTATCTATAACCCTATACTATATAGGCGTATATACTACGCCTCTATATACGCTTATATCTATACTAATAGGTTATAAGCTTAGCTTAGAAATAACCTCTATTCCTACTACTTCTTTACTTCTCCCCTACCTACTTATAAAGCCTTACTTTTACTTAAAAGTTATATATACTAAAAATCAATCCTTTAAACGCTTTTCTATCTATACTACTTTTATAGAACTAGAAATACTAGCTAGACTAGTTATTTAGTTCTATAAGATTTATCTTCTTTAAATCTATATACTAAACCTTATTTAAATTAACTATACCTCTATTAATCCTTCTCTAAGTAAATAAGCTCTTACTACTACTTTATTTAATCTATATCCCTTAGATTATCTCTTTAAACTATCCTCTAAGCTATTACTAATTTAGTTTAGACCTATATTTACTACTTAATAGACTTCCTCTTAACTAATTTACTATATAAGATATATATCTCCTTAGTTAGATATAAGTCTAACTAAAGAAGATATTAATTAAAAAGAAGAAATAAAAACTACTTTTTTTTATAAGTTAAACCCTTAACCTCTAGGTTTATAACTATTATAACCTTACTATAAAAACTACTATACTATATATATAATAGCTCTTTAGTTAATAACCTTACTATTATTTATCCTTTATAAGGCTTATAATTACACACTACATCCTATTAAAATAATAATAACTAATCCTAAGGTCTAGTTCTCTAAACTTATTAACTTAGAGAACTATAAAGTATAAGCTATATATATTAAAGCCTTACTATATAGTAAAGATATTACTATAGATCTTACTAAGCCTATTTCTTCTAATAATAAAGATAAAAACTATAAGGCTTTAAGTTATATATAGTTATTCTATAATAATAAGCCTCTAAAGGTTATAAAAGATAATAAAGACGTCTATACTACTTAAGAATATCTAAAAGCCCTATATAAGCTTATAGGTTTTATAAATAAGTTTTTAACCTATAAAGAGTTCTTTAATACTTCCTTAGATAACTTTAATTCTATAGAAGAATATATAAATAAAATAAAAGAACTTATAGATAACTTATCCTATAATAAGCTTAAATTACCTAATTAAGTAATTATAGTTTATATACTTAATAGTCTAAATAAGACTTATGAGGCTTTTATAACCTCTATAACTTAGTCTCTTAAAACTAACTCTACTGCTTATAACCTAGACTCTTTATATACTAGTTTTATAGATAAGTATAAGAGAAAAGGTAGTAGTGAAGTAGTTAATAATACTACTAAGGGTAATAATAAAAAGAATAAAAAACAAAATAAAAACCAGGAAAATACTAATAAGAAAAACAAAAATAAAATTAATAAAAAACCCTAGAAAAAACAAAAAGGTTTATACTGCAGAAATTGCAAGAAAACAAACTATACTAAAGAAAACTGCGCTTTTCTATATCCTAAAAAAGCACCTAACTAGTAGAAAAAACCCTCTACTAGTACTACTAGTGCTAAAAATAAAGAAAAGAAAGTAGTTAATATAACTACTTCAGAAGAAATTACCCCCTATATATCTATAAACAATTCTAAAAGTCCTATAGATTTAATAGATTTATCTTCTAATAAAGAAGAAGAAGATATTCTCTTTGAGAATATAAGCTATACTACTCCTAATAATAATATAAATAATACTAATAATCCTTCCTTAGGTTATTTAATTAACTAGTCTATTATTAAGGAAAAAAGAAAAGCAAGGAGTTATAATAATAAGAATGAAAATACAGTTGATATTTATATTAATACTGTAGCTACTATTCATATCGTTAGTAACTATAACTTATTAAAAAACTATAAAAACATTAATAAAACTATAAAATAGGGAGAAGCAAAGACTCTTACTTCTACTATAAAGGGTGATTTAATAATATATCCTAATAATAATAAAATAACTTTACAGGACGTTTATTATATACCTAAACTAGGTATTAATCTACTTAGTCAATCTAAGTTAGATTCTTTAGGAATTGCCTCTATTATTTAGAAGTAACCTATACTATATAATATTAATAAAGATTATATTATTGCTATAGGGGCAAAGAAGAATAACTTATATTTCTTCCAGTTTCCTATTAATAATAATAATCAATATATATATAATACTAATACTATAACTAATAATAATAATAATAATATAAATAATAATATAAATAATAATAACAATAATAGCCTATAATTATAGCACTAACGTCTTAGTCATATATATTTACAAAGTCTTTTAAAATTAAAAGATAACACTATAATAAATATAAATAATAATAATAATAATATAACTTTATAGCCTTATAAAGCCTGTTATAAAGGCAAATTCATAACTAAGGCTAGTAAGCTATAGGTTTATAATAAAAATCTAGATTATCTAGATTATATAGCTTCAGACCTATATAGGTCTATAACGCTTATTATATATAATAAATATATATATTTTATTATCTTTATAGATAAATATTCCCGTTTTATATAGGGAAAATTACTTAAAGATAAAGAAAAGCATACTATTAGTAAAGCTTTTCTTAAATTTCAAGCTAAAGTAAATAATAATAATAATAATAAAAGAATAAAAGAAGTCTCTATAGATAGAGGTATAGAATTTAATAATTATTACTTTAAAGCTATATACACTAAAAGTAATATAATATATAATAAAAGACCTCTTTATATATATAAACCTAACGGTCTTATAGAGCATACTATACGCACTATAGTTAATAAAATAAGAATAATATTATATAATTTAGGTTTACTACACTACTTATGGGGTAAAGCCTTTTATATTACTCTTTATATACATAATAGGACTCCTCATAGCTCTATAGAGTATAAAACGCCTTATGAAATAAAAAATAATATAAAACCTAATATAAGTAATATAAAAGTGTAGGGTAGCATATACTATTATAAGAATAAAGATCCTAAAATAAAAAAACTAGATATATAAGTATATCAAGGTTATATAATTAATTATAGATCTAATAGGTATAAGATCTAAAATATACAACTAAAAAGAGCTTTATAGTCTTAAGACGTTAAAATCTTAGAGAATACCTTTATTTCTTATTATAAAGAGCTTCTTTTAAACATAAATACCTACTATAAGGATATAAATAGTAGTGTTATACTAAATAATAATAGATATAATACTACTTAAAAAAGTCCACAAAGAGATATTTCTAGTTAATCTATCTCTTATAGGAATAATCCTACTATAAGTAGTGATATTTCTATAACGAATAACGCTCTTATAAATCTAAGTGATGAGACTAGTATTAATAATAATAATAATAACAATAATAATAATAATATAAATAATAATATTAATACTAGCAATAATAATACTGATACTAGTATAATTAGTTCATATAATAATAGTATGAAAACTACTAGTATTAATAATAGAGAAATAAATAAACAAAAATCTAAGTTACTAATAGAGATCCCCTCTCTATCAGAAGAAGCTAAAAAAGACTACTAATAAGTTAATAATATGGTTTATAATACTAAAAGTGCACTATTATATACTATAGTAGACTATTTTGCTCTTAGTATTTATAAAATAAATAATAACGTTTTAACTGATAATAATAGTATTGCTAAAACTAGTACTATTAATAAAGCTTCTTATATTCTATTAGTTATTATATTAAATAAGCCTTCTAATATATAGTAAGCCTTAAATTCTCCTTATAAAGATAATTAGATTTAGGCTATATAACTAGAAGTAACTCAAATAGAAGATATAAAAACTTAGGAAATTATATAAAAACTAAATAATATTTATCTATTAAGTAGTAGATAGGTATATACTATAAAATTAAAAGATAAAATAAATAATATTTATAAATATAAAGTAAGATAGGTTGTTTAAGGTTATAATTAATATATTAGTATTAATTATTTAGAAACCTTTTCTACTACCTATAGACTAGAAAGCTATAAGTTTATAGTTATATTTGCTATAAAAGAAGGATAGAGCTTTCTATAATATGACGTTACTACAGCGTTTATCCACGCTAATATAGATATAGATATATATATAATATTACTAATAGGTTTTTTATATAATAAAACTACAAATAAGTTGGAATTTAATCCTAATTATAACTATAAATTAAATAATAGTAAATATTACTATAAGCTTTTTAAAGCTTTATATAGGTTAAAGTAAAGTCTTAGACTATAGTATAACTATTTAAAAGCTATATTAATAAAATTAGGATTTATTATTTCACCTTATAATGAAGTAGTATTTATACTTAATAAAAATAACTATAAAGCTATAATTTGTTATTATGTAGACGATATGCTTTTAGTAGCTAATAATACTGCTACTAGTAACTATATATATAATAAACTAAAGTAATATATAAAAATATAACTATTAGAGAAGCCTAGTACTTTTTTAGGCTATAAGTTTAAGATAGATCGACTTAATAAGTCTTTCTTTATGTATTAAACTAAATATATAGAAAAAATATTAAATAAATATAATAAAACTAATATAAATCTATCTTTAACTCCTATGAGAGATAATATAAAATTATATATAAATAAATATACTGCTATAAAAGAAGAAATATTACAATTTTAGCAGTAGATTGAAGCCTTTATATATCTAGCTCTAAAGACTAGGTATAACATTACTCTAGTAGTTATAATATTATTAAGATATATAACAAACCTTTCAAAAGAGCATTTTTCAGCTCTAGATTACTTATAGGGATATATAAATAATTTTCCTAAAAGAGGAATTTATTATAATTATAATAATAATATAATATAGGATTTAATAGGTTATACAGACTCTAATTAGGCTAGAGACCTAGATAATAGAAGATCTACATTAGCTTATATATTTTGCTAGGGATTATATAATATAATATCTTATAGCACTATAAAATAAAAAACAGTAGTACTATTTACTTATAAAGCTAAATATATAGCTTTAACTGAGGTAGTAAAAGAAGCCCTATATCTATATAATAGTTATAATTTTAATTTAACTAATCTAGGTTTTGAAGCTATAAATAAACCTAAGATTTTTATAGATAATTTAGTAGCTAAAAAGCTGACTAAAAATCCTGAATTTCATAAAAAATCTAAGCATATTGATATAAAGTATTATTTTACTAGAGAATCTTTATTAAATAAACATATAATGTTATTTCATATAGACTCTAAGTCTAATATTGCAGATATATTAACTAAGCCTTTAGGTAAAGTTATATTTAATAATATACTTAATATAATAAATAACAATAACAATAAAGAAAATAATAATAATATATATAATAATAATAACCGCATTAAAGAAATAACATACTAGTTTTTCTCTTACCTTTTTACCTATAAAGTTATTTTATAAGAGTTTTTTAACTAGTTATAAACATATTATATATATTATAGGAATATTTTTCTTATTTTTCCTACAGGGTTTTTAAGTTTTTTATACCTATAACGTATATATATATTAAGTGAGTAAGCTATATACTATAAATTAACTATATATACCTTAAGGGGGGATGTTAATATATAATATTCTTTTATAATAATAATAATAATATAAGAATAATAATAACGCTTAACTTATTTTAATATTCTATAATAAATAAATAAATAACGTTTAAGGTATAAAACCTTATATAAAAATACTCTATTTATTATACCCTATAACTATAATATTGATTATGTAATATATATACTTATGTAAGCACCTTATGTAATTAGCAGTTTAGTAGGTTACGTTTTAGGTTATCTTTCCCCTCACTTTTCCCTACTAGGGGATATAATCTACTAACTACATTAACAGGAATTATCACAATATATCACTTCTCTTATTATTATCTATACGATTAAATGCTCTTTAATACGTAAGATTATCACTTTTTATCACAACATAAGCCTATCTATAACCCTATACTATATAGGCGTATATACTACGCCCCTGCATACGCTTATATCTGTGCTAACATTTTTTAGTACTAAGAAACTTATTTTTAAAAACTTTAATTTTAAAAATAACCTCTGCTATAACCTCTTCTAGTTTTTCTCTACTTATTTTACTATATAGAAGTTTATTATTATATATTTTCTAGCTATTTGTTTATTACTTTTTTAATATTTTACTAAAGCTTTTATAAATATTAGTTTATATTTAGTAGTATCTCTTTAAATAAAACTTAAAAGCTTATCTACTAAGTTTTCTACTTAAAGTATATATTTACTATAGCTAAAGCTAAGATATCTAGTAATATTATAGTTTATTATAATATCTTTAAGTAAAGTATATTTATTAATTACTCTTTAGTTATTATAAAACTAATTATTCTTTAAGTAATATTACTTTCTATATTTATTATTCTAATTAGTTTATTAAATTTACTTATATTAATATATATACTATTCTTCTATTATTTTAATTTTATAAAGCTAATATTCTATTAAAGCAATAAAAATATTATCTACTATTATAAGAAGTTTACTTTTTTTTACTTATAACCATTTTACTTATTATAGTATTAATAAGTAGATTTTAATAAGTTTCTATTATTTTACTATTTTAGTATAAGTATTAACTTTTTTATTAGCTTTCTCTATAGATTAAAGCTTATATAGAGCTCTTTTATACTATCTCTATCTAAAGTTATAAGATTTATATTAAAGCTAAAGAGAAATATATTACTAAAATTACTATTAAAGCTATTACTAGCGCTAATACTTCTTTTATACCCTCTATTAGTTCTTTAGCTATTTCTATTTTTAATATTTCTATTACTATTATTATTCTAATATCTCTTTTAGTTAAACTTAATAAAACTTAGTTATACTATTTTACTTAAATTTATTTAAATATAGTTAAGGTTCTCTATAAAGTTTATTATACTTCTATTCTATTTCTATTTATAAATTCTAACTGCTTTTTAGTTTACTAATACTACTATTACTATTTATACTAAATAAAAGAAGTAAAAAGATTATTTCTAAAGTTTTTATTCTATTTATTATTCACTTATTTTAAGTTTATCTTAGCTTTATTATACTTTTCTATAGCTTTATACTATAATAAAGGTTTTTTATCTCTTTTTAACTTTCTAATTATAACTTATTTTACTATTATTTCTATATTCTACCTCTATTTATTTATTATTATATATTTATAATACTATATATTAGAGGTTATTATTACTTTTATTTATAAAGCTATACTTCTCTTTAAATTTATTAACTACTTAGTTATTTTATAAAGATTATAGGGGTTTCTAAATAAGTTAGCTATATTCTATTTATTTAATTAATATCTTATAACGCTTTCTTCTACTTATATACTTTTATTATACTACTAGAATAAATTTAATTTCTTATTTATACTTTCTATTTTTAAAAATAAGTAGTAGTTAGAAGTTATTAACTTCTTAGCTTAAAAATAAGTTATTTGTAGTATAATATAATAAGCTAATATAGAAATAATTATAAACTTTATTTAGAATATTTAATTTAACTATAGTTAGTAAGATTACTCTAGTTACTTTATACTTTAAGTATAACTAATTTAACTTCTTATAGAGCTATTTTATATAGAAATTTACTAATAATAACTAAACTTTATTACTTACTTTATAGCATTTAGCTAGTATTCTTACAGTATTTACTAATTACTTTATTATCTATTAAGCTACTATAATAGTAACTTATACTAGCTTTATAGTTAACTTAAGTTTATTAATAAACTTATTAATAGCTAACTTATATAGGTTTACTAGCTTTAGTATAAGCTAAACTATAAATACTAAGTTAATATAATACTTATAAGTAAAAAAGAAGAGGCTTACTTTAGTTATAGCTATATTATAGCTATTAATTACTAGTTAAATAGAAAGTAAATAAACTTCTTAGTTATTTTAAATAAAATTAACTATTATTTATAGAACTGCTTAGATTCTTTAGTTAAAACGTTTAGTTACTCTATCTATTTATAAGTAAAAAGTTATATTTAAATACTATTTAATCTTTATAAGTATATAAAACTATCGCTAGAACTAGTTTATTTAGTTACTACTTTTATTATTAATAATAGACTTTAGTACTTTATAGAACTAGTAATAATAGTTAATAAAACGTTCTATATATACTTCTATATCTATAGATATTATCCCCTCTAAAGTTATTATTTTTAAAAATCTATCTACTATTACTTAGACGTATTAAGACTTTATATTTATTACTTATAAAACATCTATTATAAAGTTTATAGTAAAGTTATAATATAGTTATTCTACTATTAGTAGTAACTAAAAAAGCTTATATTTTACTTATTACTATATTATTCTCTTACTATAACTATTATAGTTTTTTATAAATTAGTAAATAGTTAATAACTACTCTAGCTAGAAGTACTATTAAGCTAGAATAGTTAGTATATTATTCTAACTAAAATAGCTTATTATTACTAAGTTATAATACTTCTAAATTAACTATATTTAGAAAGCGTTCTAAAGGTAGTTTTTATCTATTAATCTTAATACTTAGATCTAATCTCTAAATATTAATTAGTTAAAAGCGTCTATACTATACTTAGTAATCTATAGTTTTAAGTCTAACTAGAAAGAAAAACTTTAATCTCTCTATTTTACTACTAAATAAATATTTTGATATTAAGCGTTATCTACTTATATTTTATCTTAAGTATACTATAAAGCTAGGTCTTTAAATATTATTATAATAGAAGCTTTTATTATAGTTAATCTATATACTTTTTTAAAAATAGAGTTAGAAATTATCTATATTACTCTTTCTTTTTCTTATTTATTTTCTTAACGTTTTATTTATAGTATAAAAGTATATTAAGTATAGCTATAAAGTAACTTAGTTAGTATTCTAAATAGAAGTTATATTTTGATAACTATTCTACTTAATAACTTTAATACTCTATTAAATACTACTTTTATATAAAGTATTTAAAGCTTTTATAGTTAGTTAAAACTTTAAACTTAAAATAGCTTTTTAATTTAGTATTCTATATATTTACATAAATAATTACTACTAATAGTTCTTTATTATAGATTAAGTAGTTATATTAAGTAGAGGTAAGTTTCTATAAGTAAAAAGTAATAAAATAGTATTATCTTTATATATCTTCTTAGGTTAATATACTTTTTAGAGTAAACTCTAAGTAGTTTATTTTAATAGTTATTAAAGCTTATAAATTAAAATAATATAGTATTAATATAGTCTAGAAATAGTACTTAAGTATTTAGAATGCTTCTTTTTATTCTTTATCCTAAATAAATAATACTCTCTTTTTTATAAAAAAAATGAGAAGCTTTATAACTCCTAAATACTTTAATATAAATATTTAGTAATAATTAGTAAACTTAAGGAAGCTTTATAATCTTTTTACTAAAGTAGATATTTCTTATTTAATAATTATTTATATTTTCTTTACGTTATAAGTAATATCTTTACTTATTTCTAAGATAAATTCTATATATTTCACTATCTTTACTAAGAACTTATACTTTATAAAGTTAAAGTTAAAGCTAGCTTCTCTAAAAGCTTAAAAGACTTTATAAACCTTCTATTTATAGTTTATTTAAAAGCTACTACTATAGACTAATATATTATTAATATATACTATTACAAAGTTATTAAGAAATTTTTAGAGTATACTATTAATATACTACTAATATATTACTAAAGCCTTATTTAGTTTAAATAGGTAGACTAATTACTTAAAAAGCTTATATTATATATAAAAAGTAGTTTTCTCTTAATACCTTTCTACTATATAAATCTTATAAAAAGTAGCTATAATATCTAACTTTATATATTATTTTACTAAACTAACCTTCTAAAGGTTTTTAGATTAAAAGTAAAAAGTAGTAGTTCTATTTAATAATAGTATTTAATATTTAATAGTTATAGTAAAACTATAATCCTCTACTTAGTTTTCTAATAGAAAATACTAATATATTAATAGGAGACTTATTAGCTTAAATAAAGCTTTTATTAAGTAAGTTAATAAGTATTTTTTTAAATACTAAAAACTCTTCTCTTAAATACTATAGAGGGAGCTTTAAAATAAAAGCGCTTTTTAGTTAGAGGTATTATACTTAAAGTAGATTTTATAGTCTATATTAAAGTAACTTAGAAGTAAAAGATATAACGTAGTAGGTTTAAAGAACTTTATAAACTTATTATAAATATATTTGTTAGCATAGGTATAAGCGTAAGCAGGGGCGAAGTATATACGCCTATATAGTATAAGGTTATAGATAGACTTATGTTATAATAAAAAGTTATAATCTGAAGTATTAAAGAGCATTTAATCGTATAGATAATAATAAGGGAAGTGATATATTATAATAATTCCTATTAATATAGTTAGCAGGTTATATTCTATAGTAGGGAAAAGTGAGGAGAAAGATAACCTAAAACGTAACCTGCTAAACTGCTAATTATATAAGGTACTTATATAAATATACGTATTATATAATCAATATCATAGTTATAGGGTATAATAAATAGAGTATTTTTATATAAGGTTTTATACTTTAAATGTTATTTATTTATTTATTATAGAATATTAAAGTAAGTTAAGCGTTATTATTATTCTTATATTATTATTATTATTATAAAAGAATATTATATGTTAACATCCCCCCTTAAGGTATATATAGTTAATTTGTAGTATATAGCTTACTTACTTAATATATATATACGTTATAGGTATAAAAAACTTAAAAACTTTATAGGAAAAATAAGAAAGATATTCCTATAATATATATAATATGTTTATAACTAGTTAAAAAACTCTGATAAAATAACTTTATAAGTAAAAAGGTAAGAGAAAAACTAATATATTATTTCTTTAATATAGTTATTATTATTATATATATTATTATTATTATCTTTATTGTTATTATTATTTATTATATTAAGTATATTGTTAAATATAACCTTATCTAAAAGCTTAGTTAATATATCTATAATATTAAACTTAGAGTCTATATAAAATAATATTATATCTTTATTTAATAAAGATTCTCTAGTAAAATAATACTTTATATTAATATACTTAGATGTTTTGTGAAATTTAGGATTTTTAGTCAGCTTTTTAGTTACTAAATTATCTATAAAAATCTTAGGTTTATTTATAGCTTTAAAACCTAGATTAGTTAAATTAAAATTAGAACTATTATATAGATATAGAGCTTCTTTTACTACCTTAGTTAAAGCTATATATTTAGCTTTATAAGTAGATAGTACTACTATTTTTTATTTTATAATACTATAAAATATTATATTATATAATCCTTAGTAAAATATATAAGCTAATGTAGATCTTCTATTATCTAGGTCTCTAGCCTAATTAGAGTCTAAATAACCTATTAAATTCTATATTATATTATTATTATAATTATAATAAATTCCTCTTTTAGGGAAATTATTTATATATCCTTATAAGTAATCTAAAGTTGAAAAATGCTCTTTTGAAGGGTTAATTATTTATCTTAATAATATTATAACTACTAGAGTAATATTATACCTAGTTTTTAGAGCTAGATATATAAGAACTTTAATCTACTACTAAAATTATAGTATTTCTTCTTTTATAGTAGTATATTTATTTATATATAATTTTATATTATCTCTTATAAGAGTTAAAGATAGATTTATATTAGTTTTATTATATTTATTTAGTATTTTTTCTATATATTTAGTTTAATATATAAAGAAAAACTTATTAAGTTAATCTATCTTAAACTTATAGCTTAAAAAGGTATTAAGCTCCCCTAATAGTTATATTTTTATATATTGCTTTAATTTATTATATATATAGTTACTAGTAGTAGTATTATTAGCTACTAAAAGTATATCATCTACATAATAACAAATTATAGCTTTATAGTTATTTTTATTAAGTATAAATACTACTTTATTATAAAGTAAAACAATAAATCCTAATTTTATTAATATAGCTTTTAAATAGTTATACTATAGTCTAAGGCTTTATTTTAACCTATATAAAGCTTTAAGAAGCTTATAGCAATATTTACTATTATTAAACTTATAGTTATAATTAGAATTAAATTCTAACTTATTTATAGTTTTATTATATAAAAAACCTATTAGTAATATTATATATATATCTATATCTATATTAGCGTATATAGACGCTATAGTAATGTTATACTATAGAAGGGTCTATTCTTCTTTTATAGTAAATATAACTAGAAACTAATAGCTTTCTAGTCTATAGGTAGTAGAAAAGGTTTCTAAATAATTAATACTAATATATTAATTATAATCTTAAGTAACTTATCTTACTTTATATTTATAGATATTATTTATTTTATCTTTTAATTTCATAGTATATACTTATTTACTGCTTAATAGATAAATATTATCTAGTTTTTATATAATTTCCTAAGTTTTTATATCTTCTATTTAAGTTACTTCTAGTTATATAGCTTAAATCTAATTATCTTTATAAGGAGAATTCAAAGCTTACTATATATTAGAAAGCTTATTTAATATAATAACTAATAGAATATAAAAAGCTTTATTAATAGTATTAGTTCTAGTAATACTATTATTATTAGTTAAAACGTTATTATTTATTTTATAAATACTAAGAGCAGGATAATCTACTATAGTAAATAATAGTATACTTTTAATATTATAAACTATATTATTAACCTACTTATAGTCTTTTTTAGCTTCTTCTAATAGAGAGAGGATCTCTATTAATAACTTAGATTTTTATTTATTTATTTCTCTATTATTAATACTAGTAGTTTTCATACTATTATTATGTGAACTAATCATACTAGTATTAGTATTATTATTGCTAGTATTAATATTATTATTTATATTTATATTATTATTATTATTATTATTATTCTTATTCTTATTATTATTATTATTATTCTTATTATTAATATTAGTCTTATTATTTAGATTTACAAAAGCGTTATTTATTATAGAAATATTACTACTTATAGTAGAATTATTCCTATAAGAGATAGATTAACTAGAAATATCTCTTTATAGACTTTTTTAAGTAGTATTATATCTATTATTATTAGGTATAACACTACTATTTATATCCTTATAGTAGGTATTTATACTTAAAAAAAGCTCTTTATAATGAGAAACAAAGGTATTCTTTAAGATTTCAATATCTTAAGACTATAAAGCTCTTTGTAGTTATATATCTTAGATCTTATATCTATTAGATCTATAATTTATTATATAATTTTAACGTACTTATACGTTTAAGTTCTTTATAGAAGGATCTTTATTCTTATAATAGTAAATACTACTATACATTTTTATATTATTTATATTAGGTTTTATATTATTCTTTATTTTATAAAGCGTTTTATACTTAATAAAGCTATAAGGAGTCCTATTATATATATAAAGAGTAGTATAAAAGGCTTTACCTAATAAGTAGTATAGTAAACTTAAATTATATAGTATAGTTCTTATCGCATTAACTATAGTACGTATAGCACGCTCTATAAGATTATTAGGTTTATATATATAAAGAGGTCTTTTATTATATATTATACTACTTTAAGTATATATAGCTTTAAAGCGATAATTATTAAATTCTATACCTCTATCTATAGATACTTCTTTTATTCTTTTATTATTATTATTATTATTTATTTTAGTTTAAAATTTAAAAAAAGCTTTACTAATAGTATACTTCTCTTTATCTTTAAGTAAATTTCCCTATATAAAATAGTAATATTTATCTATAAAGATAATAAAATAGTAATACTTATTATATATAGTAGGTGTTATAGGACTATATAAATCTAAAGCTATATAATCTAGATAATTTAGATTTTTATTATAAACCTAAAGTTTACTAGCCTTTATTACAAATTTACCTTAAAAATAGGCTTTATAGGGCTGTAATTTATTATTTATATTATTATTATTTATATTTATATTCACAGTCGTATTATCTTTTATTTTTAAAAGAGTCTGTAAGTATATATGTCTAAAACGTTCATGCTATAGTTAGAGGCTATTATTATTATTATTATTATTATTATTATTATTATTATTATTATTATTATTATTATTATTATTATTATTATTATTATTATTATTATTATTATTATTATTATTATTATTATTATTATTATTATTATTATTATTATTATTATTATTATTATTATTATTATTATTATTATTATTATTATTATTATTATTATTATTATTATTATTATTATTATTATTATTATTATTATTATTATTATTTATATTATTATTTGTAGTATTATATATATAGTTATTGTTATTATTAGTAGGAAAATAAAAGAAATATAAGTTATTTCTCTTTACCCCTATAGCAATAATACAATCTTTATTAATATTATATAAAATAGGTTATTTCTATATAATAGAAGTAATACCTAAGGAATCTAATTTAGATTAACTAAGTAGATTAATACTTAGTTTAAGTATATAATAAACGTCTTTTAATATTATAGTATTATTATTTAGATATATTATTAAATCACCTTTTATTTTAGAAATAAGAGTCTTTACTTTTCCTTAATTTATAGTTTTATTAATTTTTTTATGATTTTTTAATAAGTTATAGTTATTAACAATATAAATAGTAGCTACAGTATTAATATAAATATTAACTGTATTTTTATTTTTATTATTATAACTTTTTGTTTTTCCTTTTTTTTTAATAATAAACTAGTTAATTAAATAACTTAAAGAAGAATTATTAGTATTATTTATATTATTATTAAGAGTAGTATAGCTTATATTCTTAAAGAGAATATCTTCTTCTTTTTTATTAGAAGATAAATCTATTAAATCTATAGGATTTTTAGAATTATTTATAGATATATAGGGGGTAATTTTTTCTAAAGTAGTTATATTAACTACTTCTTTTTCTTTTTTTTTAGTACTAGTAGTACTAATAGAGAGTTCTTTCTACTAACTAGGTACTTTTTTAAAATGTAGAAAAATATAGTTTTCTTTAGTATAGTTTGTTTTTTTATAATTTCTATAGTATAAACCTTTCTATTTTTTCTAAAGTTTTTTATTAATTTTATTTTTATTTTTCTTATTAGTATGTTCTTAGTTTTTATTTTATTTTTTATTCTTCTTATTATTATTACTTTTAGTAGTATTATTAATTACTTTGTTACTACTTTTTCTCTTATATTTATCTATAAAACTAATATATAAAGAGTTTAAGTTATAAATAGTAAGATTAGTTCTAAGAGACTAAGTTATAGAGGTTATAAAAGCCTTATAAGTTTTATTTAGACTATTAAGTATATAAACTATAATTACTTAATTAGGTAATTTAAGCTTATTATAGGATAAATTATCTATAGGTTCTTTTATTTTATTTATATATTCTTCTATAAAATTAAAGTTATTTAAAGAAGTATTAAAGAACTCTTTATAAGTTAAAAACTTATTTATAAAACCTATAAGCTTATATAGAGCTTTTAGATATTTCTAAATAGTATAAGTATTTTTATTATTTTTTATAACTTTTAAAGGCTTATTATTATAGGATAACTATATATAACTTAAAACTTTATAGTTTTTATTTTTATTATTAGAAGAAATAGGCTTAATAAAATCTATAGTAATATTTTTACTATATAGTAGAGCTTTAATATATATAGCTTATATTTTATAGTTCTCTAAGCTAATAAGTTTAGAGAACTAAACCTTAAGATTAGTTATTATTACTTTAATAAGATATAGTATATAATTATAAGCTTTATAAAGAATTAATAGCTTCTAGCTATTTACTGTGATTTTACTTACTTAGAGCAATAGACCTCTTAACTCTATACTTCTTAATAATATATATAGCTTTTAATTATATAATTATAATCTCTAACTATATCTTTCTCTTAACCTTAGCTATATTTATATATATATATTAGTTAATAACTTTATAATCTTTAACTTCACTTTAGTAATAATATAGTTTATAATTACTTAATTACTATAGATTATTAAATTGTTAACCTATTTTCTCTCTTATATATTATTTATACTATTAATACTATCTCTATTATTACTTTACTATTTACTATAGTAGCTTCTTTAGAAATAGGTTATTACTATTATTGTTTTTTCTTTAATTAAGCTAGCTAATACTTTTATAATAGTTATACTATTATTAGTAATATTCTCTCTATTTAGCGTAAAGTATATTTATTAATCTCTATTAAGCTTAAACTTAAGCTACTTCTACTTTAGTATTATAGAAGGTTTATATAAAGAAGGGCTACTCTTTAGGATAGCTAGAAATATATATAACCTCTATATAGAGGTATTTAAAGCTATTATTTATTACTTTAATTATAGTATAGAGAAAGTCTCTTTTAGGAGTATTTATAAAGACTTTAGCTATAGCTACTTTAATAATATACTACTAATTAATAAAAAAGTACTTATTAAATTTAAAAGCTTTATTTATTATATAAATATTATTCTATATAGTAATATCTTTAGCTATTTATTTATAGAAGAGTATATTTTATAGAGGATTAGTGTCTTTATATATCCTTTATAGTATAGATATTATAAAACTTTAGAATTTATTATAAGTTATAAAGTAAAGAAGAAGAAGAGAGATAGGTATAAAACTTTATATATAGTAGTAGAGTTTTTATACTTTTAGCTATAAAAACCTCTTTTAATAACTTCTTTAGTTAAAAAGTTATTTTTTATATAGTAGTATTTATAGAACCTTATTAGAAAGTTTAATAAAGCTATTACTAAGCTATAAAAGCTTTAATAACTTATTTAGCTTTAATATAATTAGCTTTATACTATATAGCTAGCGCTATTACTATTCTACTAGTCTATTTAGTTAAAGTATATATTTAACTTTATATAAAGGTTTACTTACTAGTAAGAATATATAAAGTTTCTATACTATTTTCTTTAATTAGTAGAAGGTATAAATTAAAGTATTTATATAGTGTTTCTAGAATTATATCTATATATAAGGTGAATCTTACTATAGTCTTTTTATAAAGAGGCTATATTATAACTATAAACTTAATAAAGGATTAATAATAGTAAAGATATTAACTAAAAAGCTATTATATATATAGTATAATAGTTCTTATAATAAAGTTATAATAGTTATAAACTTAAAAGTTAAACGTTTAATTTATAAAAAAGAGTAGTTTTTATTCCTTCTTTTTAATTAATATCTTTTTTAGTTAGACCTATATTTAACTAAAGAGATATATATTTTATATAATAAATTAGTTAAAAAGAAGTCTATTAAACTATAAATATAAATCTAAATTAAATTAGTAATAGCTTAGAAGATAGTTTAAAAAAATAATCTAAAGAATATAAATTAAATAAAATAGTGATAAAAGCTTATTTATTTAGAAAAAAATTAATAAAAATATAATTAATTTAAATAAGGTTTAATATATAGATTTAAAGAAAATAAATCTTATAGAACTAAATAATTAGTTTAGTTAGTATTTCTAGTTTTATAAAAGTAATATAAATAGAAAAGCGCTTAAAAGATTAATTTTTAGTATATATAACTTTTAAGTAAAAGTAGAGCTTTATAAGTAAATAGAGGAGAAATAAAGAAATAATAAGAATAGAAGTTATTTTTAAACTAAATTTATAAGTTATTAATATAAGTATAAATATAAATAGAGGCGTAGTATATATACTTATATAGTATAAGGTTATAGATAAGTTTATATTATAATAAAAAGTTATAATCTAAAATATTAAAAAGTATTTAATTATATAGATAATAATAAGGGAAGTAATATATTATAATAATTTCTATTAATATAGTTAATAAGTTATATCTTATAATAGAGAAAAATAAAGAGAAAGATAACTTAAAATATAACCTATTAAACTACTAATTATATAAAGTACTTATATAAATATATATATTATATAATTAATATTATAGTTATAAAGTATAATAAATAGAGTATTTTTATATAAGGTTTTATATTTTAAATGTTATTTATTTATTTATTATAGAATATTAAAATAAGTTAAGTATTATTATTATTCTTATATTATTATTATTATTATAAAAGAATGTTATATATTAATAATATTATAGTAGTTTCTCTAAATAGTCTTTTAGTTTTTTCATTTTAAATACTTTCTTAATATTTTTTAAATTTATAGTTTATATTTCTATAGCTATTTTAGATATTTAACTTCTAATAACTTTTTAGTAAATTACTATAAAAGAAGTAGTATTTAGTTAATTAACTTCTTAGATTTCTCTTACTTTTTAGAGCTTATTTTATCTTTATAAAGTAATAATAACCTCTACTCTTTTATAGAATATCTATTTCTCTACTATATTATATATAATACTATTCTATTCTATTTATAACTTCTCTAAGAATAAATTAATATTTAACCTCTTTACTATATAAGTAAAAAGCTACTATATATAGCTTCTAATTTTGAAGTATAATATAGCTATACTTTTTACTTTAGCTTAAACTAAGTTATTAATAAAACTATATAGTTACTATATTTAGTAGTTAATATATAGTAAATAGAAGTAATAAGTATATTATTAATTTATTATTATATAGATATTATAACTATAATCTATTAAAGTATTAATAAAAATACTTTTCTTAACTTTAACTACTAATATTATAAAAAGCTTACTTATACTATATTCTAACTAAAATTACTTTTATTTAGCTTACTTTTCCTCTATTATCCTTAATACTTAATTTTATACTAAAGTTATTTATTTCTTAAGTTAGAAATATCTTCTTCTTTTATATTTTTTTCTAAGTCTTAATATAATACTTTTTTAATAGCTTTTACTACTTTAAAACTATCTTTTAATCTTTTTAACTTTTAATTATTTTTTTATAAGTAGTTAATTTAGTTATACTTAAAATAATTATATATTTACTTATTAAAACCTTTATCTATTCTATTATATAAAACGTATACTAACTTTATTATTTTAGTATCTCTATTTATATCTACTTTAATAAGTAGTAATTTTATTCTAAAGGTTATAAATTAATATATAATATTATAAATATAATATAATCCTTTTAATTTCTATATAATATCTTATATAAAGCTTATATACTTAGTATACTTATAAGAGGTTAAGTAGTTAACTAAGTAGTTAAAAAACCTATAGAATAATATCTTTTATAAGTAGTTAATTTAAACTCTATTTAACTATACTATACTACTTATTTCTATAATAGTATATTTAAAGTAAAATAAAAACGAAGTAAAAGATTTATTATACTTTATTTTAAGCTCTAATAGCTTTTTAAAAGCCTTATTTTTAATATTTAGGTTACTATAAGTATAGTTTAAATATACTAAGAAAATATCTAGTTTAAATAAACTATTACTACTATTAGATTTATAGAAAACTATAATTACTAACTATACTTTTAGTTCTAAATAGAAGTTAATTAAATATTAAGCCTTTTAGTTACTTAAGTAGAAAGCTTAATCTATTTAGATCTTATTATATATCTATTATACTTAAGTAGTATATTTATTATAACTACTTCTAAACTTTAAAACGTTAGAGAGAGGCTTTAAGTGTTAAATACTACTTATTTCTTAAGTAATATCTAGCTTTAAAAGTAGTAGTACTAATAATAGCGCTAATAGAAACGCTATAAGGTATAATACTAATACTACTAAAATATTACTATTTATTATTATTTATATTAATTCTATAACTAGCTTATTAATAGCTTATAGTAGGGTTAATATATTATTAAGTTAGTTATTTAGCTTAGTAATTATAGTATAAATTAATTTAAACGCTTATATACTTCTTAATACTACTTTTAGTTTAGCTACTTTAGGCTTAATTAACTCTATTTCCTACTTACTATCTATTACGCTATATAACTAGTAAAGTAAGTATTTAATAAGAGCTTAGATATATAAAGAGCTAGTTTATAGGTTATTTAACTTAGAAGTACTTTAATTATAGTAATTTAAGTTAAAAGAGAGAAGTTTCTAGAATACTTCCTATATAGAGGAAAAATAGATATAAAGTACTTATTAAGTAAATGTAATTACTAAGGGTAGAAATTTTATAGATCTATAGTAACGCTTAGATATAATAAGTAGATATAGCTTATAATAAATAGATCTTTTTATACTATAATATTACTATAGTATATATATATACTAATATAGATATAGATATATATATAATATTACTAATAGGGTTTTTATATAATAAAATTATAAATAAGTTAGAATTTAATTCTAATTATAACTATAAGTCTAATAGTAGTAAATATTATTATAAGCTTTTTAAAGCCTTATATAAGTTAAAATGAAGCTTTAAACTATAGTATAACTATTTAAAAGCTATATTAATAAAATTAGGATTTAGTATTTCATTTTATAATAAAGTAGTATTTATACTTAATATAAATAACTATAGAACTATAATTTATTACTATATAAATAATATACTTTTAGAAGCTAATAATACTACTACTAGTAACTATATATATAATAAACTAAGATAATATATAAAAATATAACTATTAAGGAAGCTTAATACCTATTTAAGCTATAAGTTTAAAATAGATAGACCTAATTATTACAAGCTACACCTACTTATTATATCTAGGCGTTACTATAGACCTATAGAAATTCTGCCTTTAGTAACTATATTTACTTAACAGGCGCCCTATACCTATTTTTCCTCTATATAAGGAGTATCTTAAAAGCTTCCCTCTTTTAGCTTAGATTACTATAATTAAAGCACCTCTAGGTTAAATAAACTATAAGCTAGCCTTTTATATATCTGAACTTATATTAAACGCTTACTTTGCTAGTTATATAGCGTAATAAATAGTAAGTAAGAAATAAAGCTAATTAGACCTAAAGTAGCTAGGCTAGAAGTAGTACTAAAAAGTATATAAACATTTAAATTAATCTATACTATAATTACTAAGCTAAATAACTAACTTAATAATATATTAACCCTACTATAAGTTATTAATAAGCTAATTATAAAGCTAATATAAATAGTAATAAGTAGTAATATCTTAGCGCTACTAGTATTATACTCTATAATACTTTTACTATTAGTACTACTAATACTACTACTCTTAAAGCTAGATATTACCTAAGAAATAAGTAATATTTAATATTTAAAATCCCTCTCTAACCTTCTAAAATTTAGAAGTAGTTATAATAAGTATACTACTTAAGTATAATAGATATATAATAAGATTAAAATAAATTAAGCTTTCTACTTAAGTAATTAAGAAGCTTAATACTTAATTAACTTTTATTTAGAACTAAAGGTATAGTTGATAGTTATAGCTTTCTATAAATCTAATAGTAGTAATAGCTTATTTAAGTTAGATACCTTTTTAGTATATTTAGACTGCATTTATAGTAACTTAAATATTAAGAGTAAAGCTTTTAGAAAGCTATTAAAGCTTAAAATAAAGTATAATAAATCTTTTACTATATTTTTAATCCACTTTAAATATACTATTATAGAAGTAAGTAGCATAGTATAGTTAAATAAAGTTTAAATTAACTATTTATAAAAGGTATTATTCTATAAGCTTTTTAACTACTTCGTTAACTACTTAACCTTTTATAAATACACTAAATATATAAACTTTATATAAGATATTATATAGAAACTAAAAGGATTATATTATGTTTATAATATTATATATTAGCTTATAACCTTTAGAATAAGATTATTACTTACTAAAGTAAATATAAATAAGGATATTAAAATAATAAAGTTAATATATACTTTATATAATAGAATAGATAAGGGCTTTAATAAGAAAACACACTATTACTTTAAGTATAACTAGATTAGCTACTTATAAAGAGATTATTAGAAATTAAAAAAATTAAAAAATAGTTTTAAAGTAGTAAAAGCTATTAGAAAAACGCTATATTAAGACTTAAAAAAAAATAAAAACAAAGAAAATACTTCTAATTTAGGAAATAAATAACCTTAATATAAAATTAAATATAAAGATAATAGAAGAAGAGTAAACTAAATAGAAGTAATTTTAGTTAGAATATAATATAAATAGGGTTTTTATAATATTAATAATTAAAGTTAATAAAAGTACTTCTATTAACACTTTAATAGATTATAGTTATAATATTTATATAATAGTAGATTATTAATATACTTACTACTTCTATTTACTATATATTAACTACTAAGTATAATAACTATATAGCTTTACTAATACTTTAGTTTAAGTTAAAATAAAAAGTATAGCTATATTATATTTTAAAATTAAAAACTATATATAGTAGCTCTTTATTTATATAGTAAAGAGGTTAGATATTAACTTATTCTTAGAGAAGCTATAAATAGAATAGAATAATATTCTATATAATATAATAGAGAAATAAGTGTTTTATAAAAAAGTAAAAGTTATTATTACTTTATAAAAATAAAATAAGTTCTAAAAAGTAAGAGAAATTTAAGAAATTTATTAACTAAATACTACTTCTTTTATAGTAATTTACTAGAAAGTTATTAGAAGTTAAATATCTAAAATAGCTATAGAAATATAAACTATAAATTTAAAACATATTAAGAAAGTATTTAAAATAAAAGAACTAAAAAACTATATAGAGAAATAACTATAATATTATTAATATATAACATTCTTTTATAATAATAATAATAATATAAGAATAATAATAACGCTTAACTTATTTTAATATTCTATAATAAATAAATAAATAATATTTAAAGTATAAAGCTTTATATAAAAATACTCTATTTATTATACTTTATAACTATAATATTAATTATATAATATATATATTTATATAAATACTTTATATAATTAGTAGTTTAATAGGTTATATTTTAAGTTATCTTTCTTTTTATTTTTCTCTGTTATAAAATATAACTTACTAACTATATTAATAGAAATTATTATAATATATTACTTCCCTTATTATTATCTATATAATTAAATACTCTTTAATATTTTAGATTATAACTTTTTATTATAATATAAACTTATCTATAACTTTATACTATATAAGTATATATACTACGCCTCTATTTATATTTATATTTATACTAATAACTTATAAACTTAGTTTAAAAATAACTTCTATTCTTATTATTTCTTTACTTCTCTTTTATTTACTTATAAAGTTCTACTTTTACTTAAAAGTTATATATACTAAAAATTAATCTTTTAAACGCTTTTCTATTTATATTACTTTTATAGAATTAGAAATACTAACTAAACTAATTATTTAGTTCTATAAGATTTATTTTCTTTAAATCTATATATTAAACCTTATTTAAATTAATTATACTTTTATTAATTTTTTTCTAAGTAAATAAACTTTTACTACTATTTTATTTAATTTATATTCTTTAGAATATTTTTTTAAATTATCTTCTAAGTTATTATAAATTTAATTTAGATTTATATTTATAATTTAATAGACTTCCTTTTAACTAATTTATTATATAAAATATATATCTTTTTAGTTAAATATAGGTCTAACTAAAGAAGATATTAATTAAAAAGAAGAAATAAAAACTACTTTTTTTTATAAGTTAAACTTTTAATTTCTAGGTTTATAACTATTATAATCTTACTATAAAAACTATTATACTATATATATAATAGCTTTTTAGTTAATATTTTCACTATTATTAATCTTTTATTAAGTTAATAATTATAATATAGCTTTTCTATAAAAAAACTATAGTAAAATTCACTTTATATATAGATATAATTCTAGAAACACTATATAAGTACTTTAATTTATACCTTCTACTAATTAAAGAAAATAGTATAGAAACCTTATATATTCTTACTAATAAGTAAACCTTTATATAAAATTAAATATATACCTTAGCTAAATAGACTAGTAGAATAATAATAGCGCTAGCTATATAGTATAAAGTTAATTATATTAGAGCTAAATAGATTATTAAAGTTTTTATAGCTTAGTAATAGCTTTACTAAACTTTTTAGTAAAGTTCTATAAATATTACTATATAAAAGATAACTTTTTAACTAAAGAAGTTATTAAAAGAGGTTCTTATAGCTAGAAGTATAAAAACTCTACTATTATATATAAGGTTTTATATCTATCTCTCTTCTTTTTCTTTACTTTATAACTTATAATAAATTCTAAAGCTTTATAATATCTATACTATAAAAGATATATAAGAATACTAATCCTCTATAAAGTATACTCTTTTATAAATAAATAGCTAAAGATATTGCTATATAGAATAATATTTATATAATAAATAAAGCTTTTAAATTTAGTAAGTATTTTTTTATTAATTAGTAGTATATTATTAAAGTAGCTATAGCTAGAGCTTTTATAAATACCTCTAGAAGGGACCTTTTCTATACTATAATTAAAGTAATAAATAATAGCTTTAAATACCTCTATATAGAGGCTATATATATTTCTAGCTATTTTAAGGAGTAGCTTTTCTTTATATAAGCTTTTTATAATACTAAAGTAGAAGTAGCTTAAACTTAAGTTTAATAGAGATTAATAAGTATACTTTATACTAAATAGAGAAAATATTACTAATAATAGTATAGCTATTATAAAAGCGTTAGCTAGCTTAATTAAAAAAGAAAATAATAGTAGTAATAACTTATTTCTAAAAAAGCTACTATAGTAAATAGTAAAGTAGTAATAGAGATAGTATTAGTAGTATAAATAATATATAAAAAAGAGAATAAATTAATAGTTTAGTAGTTTATAGTAATTAAGTAATTATAAACTATATTATTACTAAAGTGAAATTAAAAATTATAAAGTTATTAACTAATATATATATATAAGTATAGCTGAAGTTAAAAGAGAGATATAGTTAGAGATTATAATTATATAACTAAAAGCTATGTATATTAGAAGGTATGAAGGTACTTCTCCCTCTGTTCACTCTATACTAGAGGGCTTAAGGCCTTAATACTCTATACTAATACTTAATACTAAGCAATATACTACTAAAAAACCCTTTATAGGAAGAAAACTCAAGCTACGTTGCATAATACATAATTAAGCAGACGATATATATATATAATACTATATAATGATTAGCTAGAGGCTATTAGTGCCCTACTGTGTATATAGGCCCCTTAGGGGAAGGACCTACTTTTTATAGCAGGTCCTTAACTAATCAGAAGAGAGGAAAAGAGGTTCCTATAGTTAGAATCAAACCAACGCCTATGCGTTTAGGTAACACACAGGCCTGCTAGGCGCACACCACTACGCCATATAGGTCTAAAAGCTATATATATTATTAAGAGGTATAGAGTTAGAAGGTCTATCGCTCTAAATAAGTAAAATTATAGTGAATAGCTAGAAACTATTAATTCTTTATAAAGCTTATAATTATATACTATATCTTATTAAAATAATAATAACTAATCTTAAGGTTTAGTTTCTTAAACTTATTAGTTTAGAGAACTATAAAGTATAAGCTATATATATTAAAGCTTTACTATATAGTAAAGATATTACTATAGATTTTACTAAGCTTATTTCTTTTAATAATAAAGATAAAAACTATAAAGTTTTAAGTTATATATAGTTATCTTATAATAATAGGCTTTTAAAAGTTATAAAAAATAATAAAGATATTTATACTATTTAGGAATATTTAAAAGCTCTATATAAGCTTATAGGTTTTATAAATAAGTTTTTAATTTATAAAGAGTTCTTTAATATTTCTTTAAATAACTTTAACTTTATAGAAGAATATATAAATAAAATAAAAGAACTTATAGATAATTTATCTTATAATAAGCTTAAATTACCTAATTAAGTAATTATAGCTTATATACTTAATAGTTTAAATAAAACTTATAAAGCTTTTTATAACTTCTATAACTTAGTTTTTTAAAACTAACCTTATTATTTATAACTTAAACTCTTTATATACTAGTTTTATAGATAAGTATAAGAGAAAAAGTAGTAATAAAGTAGTTAATAATACTACTAAAAGTAATAATAATAAAAAGAATAAAAAATAAAATAAAAACTAAGAAAATACTAATAAAAAAAATAAAAATAAAATTAATAAAAAACTTTAGAAAAAATAGAAAGGTTTATACTATAAACATTATAAGAAAATAAACTATATTAAAGAAAACTATACTTTTCTATATTTTAAAAAAGCATCTAGTTAGTAGAAAAAACTCTCTATTAGTACTACTAGTACTAAAAATAAAGAAAAAGAAGTAGTTAATATAATTACTTTAGAAGAAATTACCCCCTATATATCTATAAATAATTCTAAAAATCCTATAGATTTAATAGATTTATCTTCTAATAAAAAAGAAGAAGATATTCTCTTTAAGAATATAAGCTATACTACTCTTAATAATAATATAAATAATACTAATAATTCTTCTTTAGGTTATTTAATTAACTAGTTTATTATTAAAGAAAAAGGAAAAACAAAAGGTTATAATAATAAAAATAAAAATACAGTTAATATTTATATTAATACTATAGCTACTATTTATATTATTAATAACTATAACTTATTAAAAAATCATAAACAAATTAATAAAACTATAAATTAAAGAAAAATAAAGACTCTTATTTCTAAAATAAAAGGTGATTTAATAATATATCTAAATAATAATACTATAATATTAAAAGACGTTTATTATATACTTAAACTAAGTATTAATCTACTTAGTTAATCTAAATTAGATTTCTTAGGTATTACTTCTATTATATAGAAATAACCTATTTTATATAATATTAATAAAGATTATGTTATTGCTATTAGAGTAAAGAGAAATAACTTATATTTCTTTTAATTTCCTACTAATAATAACAATAACTATATATATAATACTATAAATAATAATATAAATAATAATAATAATAATAATAATAATAATAATTATAATAATAGCCTCTAACTATAGTATAAACGTCTTAGATATATATATTTATAGACTCTTTTAAAAATAAAAGATAATATAACTGTAAATATAAATATAAATAATAAAAATAATAATAAATTATAACCCTATAAAGCCTGTTTTTAAGGCAAATTTGTAATAAAAGCTAGTAAACCTTAGGTTTATAATCAAAATCTAAATTATCTAGATTATATAGTTTTAGATTTATATAGGCCTATAACGCTTACTATATATAATAAATATCACTATTCTATTATCTTTATAGATAAATATTCCTATTTTATATAGGGAAAATTACTTAAAAATAAAGAGAAGTATACTATTAGTGAAGCTTTTCTTAAATCTTAAGCTAAAGTAAATAATAATAATAATAATAAAAGAATAAAAGAAGTATCTATAAATAGAAGTATAGAATTTAATAATTATTACTTTAAAGCTATATATACTAAAAGTAGTATAATATATAATAAAAGACCTCTTTATATATATAAACCTAATAGTCTTATAGAGTGTACTATATATACTATAGTTAATAAAATAAGAACTATACTATATAATTTAGGTTTACTATACTACTTATAGGGTGAAGCTTTTTATACTACTCTTTATATATATAATAAGACTCCTTATAGCTCTATTAAGTATAAAACGCTTTATAAAATAAAGAATAATATAAAACTTAATATAAATAATATAAAAGTGTGGAGTAGTATTTACTACTATAAGAATAAAGATCTTTCTATAAAGAAACTAGATATATAAGTATATTAAGGTTATATAATAAATTATAGATCTAATAAGTATAAGATCTAAGATATATAACTAAGAAGAGCGTTATAATCTTAAGACGTTAAAATCCTAGAAAATACCTTTATTTTTTATTATAAAGAGCTTCCTTTAAATATAAATACCTACTATAAAGATATAAATAGTAGTATTATACTAAACAATAATAGATATAATACTGCTTAAAAAAGTCTATAAAGAGATATTTCTAGTTAATCTATCTCTTATAGGAATAATCCTACTATAAGTAGTGATATTTCTATAACAAATAACGCTCTTATAAATCTAAATAATAAAACTAATATTAATAATAATAATAATAATAATAATAATAATAATAAAAATAATAATATTAATACTAGCAATAACAATACTAATACTAATATAATTAGTTCACATAATAATAGTATGAAAACTACTAGTATTAATAATAGAGAAATAAATAAATAAAAATCTAAGTTACTAATAGAGATCCTCTCTCTATTAGAAGAAGCTAAAAAAGACTATAAATAGATTAATAATATAGTTTATAATACTAAAAGTGCACTATTATTTACTATAGTAGATTATCCTACTCTTAGTATTTATAAAATAAATAATAACGTTTTAACTAATAATAATAGTATTACTAGAACTAGTACTATTAATAAAGCTTCTTATATTCTATTAGTTATTATATTAAATAAGCTTTCTAATATATAGTAAGCTTTAAATTCTCTTTATAAAGATAATTAGATTTAAGCTATATAACTAGAAGTAACTTAAATAGAAGATATAAAAACTTAGAAGATTATATAAAAACTAGATAATATTTATCTATTAAGTAGTAGATAGGTATATACTATAAAATTAAAAGATAAAATAAATAATATTTATAAATATAAAGTAAAATAGGTTACTTAAGGTTATAATTAATATATTAGTATTAATTATTTAGAAGCCTTTTTTACTATCTATAGACTAGAAAGCTATAGGTTTATAGTTATATTTACTATAAAAAAAGGATAAACCTTTCTAGAGTATAATATTACTATAGCGTTTATATACGCTAATATAGATATAGATATATATATAATATTACTAATAGGTTTTTTATATAATAAAACCACAAATAAGTTAGAATTTAATCCTAATTATAACTATAAATTAAATAATAGCAAGTATTACTATAAACTTCTTAAAGCTTTATATAGGTTAAAATAAAGCTTTAGACTATAGTATAACTATTTAAAAACTATATTAATAAAATTAGGATTTATTATTTCACCTTATAATAAAGTAGTATTTATACTTAATAAAAATAACTATAAAGCTATAATTTGTTATTATATAGATAATATACTTTTAGTAGCTAATAATACTACTACTAGTAACTATATATATAATAAACTAAAGTAATATATAAAAATATAACTATTAGGGAAACTTAGTACCTTTTTAAGCTATAAGTTTGAAATAGATTAACCTAATAAGTCTTTCTTTATATATTAAACCAAATATACAGAAAGAATACTAAATAAATATAATAAAACTAATATAAATCTATCTTTAACTCCTATAAGAGATAATATAAAACTATATATAAATAAATATACTACTATAAAAGAAGAAATACTACAATTTTAGTAGTAAATTAGAGCCCTTATATATCTAGCTCTAAAAACTAAGTATAATATAGCTCTAGTAGTTATAATATTTTTAAGATACATAACAAACCCTTTAAAAGAGCATTTTTTAGCTTTAGATTACTTATAGGGATATATAAATAATTTTCCTAAAAGAGGAATTTATTATAATTATAATAATAATATAATATAGGATTTAATAAGTTATTCAAACTCTAATTAGGCTAGAGACCTAGATAATAGAAGATCTACATTAGCTTATACATTTTACTAAGGATTATATAATATAATATCTTATAGTACTATAAAACAAAAAATAGTAGTACTATCTACTTATAAAGCTAAATATATAGCTTTAACTAAGGTAGTAAAAGAAGCCCTATATCTATATAATAGTTATAATTTTAATTCAACTAATCTAAGTTTTAAAGCTATAAATAAGCCTAAGATTTTTATAGATAATTTAGTAGCTAAAAAGCTGACTAAAAATCCTAAATTTTATAAAGAATCTAAGTATATTAATATAAAATATCATTTTACTAGAGAATCTTTATTAAATAAAGATATAATATTATTTTATATAGACTTTAAGTCTAATATTATAGATATATTAACTAAGCCTTTAAATAAAGTTATATTTAATAATATACTTAATATAATAAATAATAATAATAATAAAGAAAATAATAATAATATATATAATAATAATAACTATATTGAAGAAATAACATACTAGTTTTTCTCTTACTTTTTTACCTATAAGGTTATTTTATAAGAGTTTTTTAACTAGTTATAAATATATTATATATATTATAGGAATATTTTTCTTATTTTTCCTATAGGGTTTTAAAGTTTTTTATACCTATAATATATATATATATTAAGTAAGTAAGCTATATACTATATATTAACTATATATACTTTAAGGGGGGATGTTAATATATAATATTCTTTTATAATAATAATAATAATATAAGAATAATAATAACGCTTAACTTATTTTAATATTCTATAATAAATAAATAAATAACGTTTAAGGTATAAAACCTTATATAAAAATACTCTATTTATTATACCCTATAACTATAATATTGATTATATAATATGTATACTTACGTAAGTACCTTATATAATTAGCAGTTTAGTAGGTTACGTTTCAGGTTATCTTTCCCCTTACTTTACCCTACTAGAGGATATAACCTACTAACTATATCAATAGAAATCATCACAATATATCACTTCTCTTATTATTATCTATATAATTAAATGCTCTTTAATACTTAAGATTATCACTTTTCATTATAACATAAGCCTATCTATAACCCTATACTATATAAGCGCATATACTACGCCCCTGCATACGCTTATACCTGTGCTAACAATATCACTACTCTTATTATTATCTATATAATTAAATACTTATTAATGCTTAAGATTATTACCTTTTATTATAATATACGCCTATCTATAACTCTATACTATATAGGCGTATATACTATGCCTCTGCGTATGCTTATACCTGTACTAATAGGTTTTATTTAACTTAAATAGGTAAACTAGCTACTTAAAAAGCTTATATTATATATAAAAAATAGTTTTTTTCTTAGTATTCTTCTACTACTTTAATTTCATAGAAAGTAGCTATAACGTTTAGCTTAATATATTATTTTACTAAATTAACCTTTTAAAAAGTTTCTTAGATTAAAAATAAAACATAATAGTTTTATTTTATAGTTATATTTAGTATTTAGTAGTTATAATAAGACTATAATCTTCTATTTAGTTTCCTAATAAAGAGTATTAATATACCTATAAAAGACTTATTAGTTTAAATAAAACTTTCATTAAAAAGGTTTATAAATATCTTCTTAAATATTAGTAGTTTCTCTCTTAATATATTATAGAGAGAGCTTTAGAATAAAAATAACTTTTAGCTAGAAATATTATATTTAAAGTTGATTTTATAGTTTATACTTAAATAACTTAAAAATAAGAGGTATAATTTAGTTAGCTTAATAAGCTTTATAAATTTACTATAAATATATTATAGGAGTTTTTCTAAATAGTCTTTTAGTTTCTTTAACTTAAACACTTTCTTAATATCTTTTAAGCTTATAATTTAAATTCCTATAGCTAATTTAAATAACTAGCGTTTGTTAACTTTTTAGTAGATTACTATAAATAAAGTAGCGTTTAACTAGTAAGCTTTTTAGATTTCTCTTATTCTTTATAGTTCTTTTTATTTTTATAAAATAACTATAACTTCTATTTTCTTATAGAAATAGAACACTTACTTTTCTATTATAGTATATATAATATTGTTTCATTCTATCTATAGCTTTTTAAAGAAGAGGTTAGTATTTAGGCTTTTTATTATATATATAAAAAGTTACTATATATATCTTTTAATCTTAAAGTATAATATAGCTATACCTTTTACTATAGCTTAAGCTAAGTTATTAATAAAGCTTTACAATTACTATACTTAGTAGTTAATATATAGTAAATAGAAGTAGTAAGTATATTAATAATCTATTATTATATAAATATTATAACTATAGTTTATTAAAATATTAATAAAAGTATTTTTATTAATTTTAATAGCCAACATTATAAAAAGCTTATTTATATTATATTCTAACTAAAACTATTCCTATTTAGCTTACTTTTTCTCTATTATCTTTAATATTTAATTTCACACTAAAGTTATTTATTTCTTAAGTTAGAAGTATCTTTTTCTTTTTTAACCTCCTCTAGATCTAAATATATTATTCTTTTAGTAACTTTTACTATTTTAAAGCTACTTTTTAACTTCTTAGCTTTTTAATAGTTTTATTATAAGTAGATAACTTAGTTGTATTTAAAATAGTAATATATTTCTATAATAAAACTTCTTTTTATTTTATTATATAAAATATATATTAACTTTAATATTCTAATATTTCTATTTATATCTATTTTAATAAGTATTATCTTTATTCTAAAAGTTTTAAACTAGCGTTAAATATTATAAATATAATATAATCCTTTTAGTTTCTAAGTAATATCTTATATGAAGTTTATATATTTAGTATATTTATAAAAAGTTAGATAGTTAACTAAGTAGTTAAAGAGGTTATAAAATAGTACTCTTTATAAGTAGTTAATCTAAATACTATCTAGTTATACTATACTACTTACCTCTATAATAGTACACTTAAAATAAAATAGAAATAAAATAAAAGCCTTATTTTATTTTATTTTAAGTTTTAAAAGTTTTCTAAAAACTTTATTTTTAATATTAAGATTACTATATATATAGTTTAAATATACTAAAAAAGCGTTAAATTTAAATAAACTATTACTACTCTCTAAACTTTTAAAGCTATAACTACTAATTATATTTTAAGCTCTAAATAAATATTAATTAAATATTACAACTTTTAGTTACTTAAATAAAAAGCTTAGTCTATTTAGATCTTATTATATATCTATTATATTTATATAGTGTATTTATTATAACTTCTTCTAAACTTAAGAGGGTTTAAAAGAAGCTTTAAACACTAAATACTATTTATTTCTTAAGTAATATTTAGTTTAAGATGTAGTAATACTAATAGAGATACTATAAGATTTAGTATAAATAGTATTATAGTATAGTTTTTTATTAATATTTATATTAGCTTTATAATTAGCTTATTACTAACTTATTATAAAGTTAATATATTATTAAGTTAGTTATTAAGCTTATTAATTATTATATAGATTACTTTAAATATCTCTATACTAGTTAGTACTACTTCTAAGCTAGTTATGTTTAGTTTATTAAAGTTTATTTTCTATTTACTATTTATTACTCTATATCACTAGTAAAGTAAATGTTTAAATAAGCTTAGATATATAAAAAGCTAGTTTTTAGTTTATTTAACTTAGAAGTACTTTAATTATAGTAATCTAAGCTAAAAAGAGAAAGTTTCTAGGATACTCTTTATATAGAAGAAAAATAAGTATAGGGTACTTATTAAGTAAATATAGTTACTAGAAGTAGAATTACTTAAAGTTTATAGTACTACTTAGATATAGTAAGTAGGTATAGCTTATAATAAAAGATAATTTTAAATACCTCTTCTCTATTAATTATTCTTAGCGTTATAGTATATATATTTATAAGGTTATAGTTATAGTATTAATTATAAAAATAAAAAGTCTACTCTTTTAGCTAATAATTAATAATTACTTAAGGATTAAATAGAAAGATTTATATTAAGAAGATTATTATATCTATACTATATTATATAGAGGCTATTATAATAATTTTAAAGTAATAACTATTAAAATATAAGAAACTAAGTTAAATAACTAGAAATTTCTTCTCTTTAAAGATCTTATACCTATAGACTAGCTTTTTAAAGTTTAACCTATAAAGCTAAACTTTTATTTTAGTAGTAATAAGGCGTTATTATCTTTAAAATATCTATAAACAGACTTTTAACCTCTCTAGAGTTATTCTAATATAGAGGTATATACGTACACTGCATATAGGTTAAATAACACGATAGAGTAAACTACACAGAATAAGGAACACAACAAAAAGTACATCAGATCTGTCAGATTGTACGTATAGGCGCCCGTAAGGGACAAATTAGCACCTTGGTGGGGCACCTACGTTTTGGCTGCTAATTTGACAAGATCAGATCGAAAAAAGTGCACACACAGACCGCATCGCCGAATTTCTAGGGAAACGTTGCGAAACAGGACTTTTATGCGATGGCAGATGAGCCGGCCGCGATGTGATCAGCTGCGTCGTATGTTGAAGCTATAAAAAGGATACAATGTGATCGATCCCTGGGTTCAGCTATGCGTGCACGTCGCGAGAGCGAGGGGATGATGAACGGCTTGAGCCGCAACTATGAGGCGCGATGACGGAATCACTTTGCTTTCTCCGACGGCAAGGTAGCGATCCCACGTTGGCGTCGAGTTCCGCGGGTCGCAGATAAGGGAAGACAGAAAGAAGCAAGCCAGGATTGGGTTGGGTTTGGGCGGGCCGGCGGTGGAGGGGAGGACCATGGACGGCGACGGGGTGGGGTCGAAACGGTTCCGCGACGACGCTGGGCTCTTTTTTTGGAGCGGTCGTTGACTGGACTGGCCCTTTTGCTGAGGCGCGGTTACGCTGCGATTTGTTCTTGCTGGTGAGCTTGAGAGCATGAACGGAGCCATGTTCAAACACTCGGGCCAGGCATTGAACCGCAGGTTGTCATTGTTTGGGCTGAACTGGACGGCGATCTTTGGCTGTGGTGAGGGCTAGGTTTGTTTCAAGTAAACGTTACACAGCTGGGCATGAACAGAACAACGAGTGCGGTCAGTAGATGCTCTCGTGTTGTTGTCCGGCACAGCTGAAGATGGCTTAGCCGATGGCATATGTCTTCGCTGGGGGAGAAACTCGTATTCTAAACGCGTGGTTTGTGTTCGTTTGTGACGGAGCGGGAGTCCATAGGGCGGGATCTGGGGAGGAGTCGCCGTCGGTGTGGCGCGGAAAGGCCGGCCGGCAGCTGCTGGGGCGGGGGGCCCTTTTTAGTGAGACCTTTTCGTCGGCAGTGCAGGTGTCAGCCGGGGATGACGGACGGCGAACGACAATCACGAGGGGAAAAGTGGAAGCTGTGGCGCTGTGGCGGCCTTTTTAGAACGGTTGGGGAGGGAGTCGTGGTGTTGAGTGACCAACTGGCAGATGCAACGGCACGGACGATGCTGAGCAAGATAAGAGAAGAGACATTGAACAGAGAGGGAAAACGGCTTTGACATGTGCGGTTTCGTGGGATGGGTCGGGTTCTTGAAATGAAGGCCGGCCGGTTCACAGGCGGCCGTTGCAGAGTGACGGCGCATGGTGACGGCGAGTACGACGGAGGGATTGCGATTGGTAGAGGCGCTACTGCGGTAGGGAAGCAGCTAGACGGGAGGAACGGGAAACTTAGGGCTGCAGCAGGCGCAGCATCATCAGATCATAGAGAGAGTTGTAGGTGGGTGAATCGAGTGATGATGCACACAGCAGAGAGCAGCTCCAACGAGGATTGGCCATGCTTAAACTGGGTCTCTGAAAACTCCCCGAACATAACCTAGGTAGAGGCAGAAGCTGTCTGGCTGGCAGCTGGGCAGTGGGCACTGGAGCTGGGCTGCAGGCCTCGGTCGTTGTGGTGAATCTGGTTTGTTTGTGGTGGTGAGTGCGAATGTGATGAGGAGGGTGAGAGAGGGCCGGACGGACGAGTGAGGTGTGATGAAGGCGCTATTGGTGGGTAGGTAGGCTGCACCAGGTGGGATCAGTTGGTTTCCGTCCAGTCATATTCGCCAGTACCCAGAGAGAGGTATCCGTTCTCAAGACAAGGTACCGGGTTGATGTTTCTTTGGGGTTGAGAGCAGCAGTTTCGGCGGAGATAGCTGTCCGCGAGAAGGGGATCTGTAACTTGTCATACCTGAGATGCGAGAGCTCCAGGAGTAGCCTGTTCATGGTGTACAGGAAACTTATTGCTATGCAGTACTGCAAAGCTGGTTTTGAATCCCGTCTGGCTTTGTTGACAGGATGATTGGCGTGGGCAGTGAGTCTTCTTCACCGTGGTGAAACAGCGCAAAAAGTCCTACCTAGGATTCGGTCGCCCCACGTCCGGCGCAGGACTTTTTTATTTTTTCCGCCGTGGGTTTCTGCAAGGCGCCGCCACAATTGATTGATTTGATTGAGCGGCGGCCAAACGAATGAGTGAGACAGGGACCAGCAACGGGAACAAGGCGAATCAATGAACGAGGAGCCTGGAGGGGCCTGGGACCTCGTCTCCAGCTGGGGTTGAGCCTTGGTGCCCTATGGATACGAATACAGGCCGTCTGCGTGTGTGTCTACGCGGTGAGGATTGGGGGAGAATGACTGATGTGTTGATGTGCAGTACCCGCTACCAATGCTTCCAGGGCACGAGTTGGGCATCACCAGGTCCCCATGTGGAAGCAGATGGAAAGTGATGTCGGGTGTCTGTAGTTGGCGGTCTGATGCGATGCATGCACGAAATACCTTACAGAAGAAAGAAAGGAAGAAAAAATCTGTCGGTACTGCTGGATGCTCTGCAGCAGCCTGCTCCCACATGCTAATGAGGTGATATCACACTGTTTAGGTAGTAGGACAGAAGACCAGCGCGTCCAAAAAAAAAAAAAAAAAAAGGCGGTAGTAATTGAAATAATCGTCCGAATCATGGGTTAGCTCGCCTGCCATCTTCACATCGAGTTACAGAGTTGCTTCGTCCGCCCGGGCGCTCTCGTAACACCCCTCCATTTCGCTGTCGTCCCCCTCCAGAGTCTTCGGTACGTACTCTTTGGCAGCAGAGGACTGATACGTCAGAGGTACATGGTCTTCGCAGTGCTCCCCGCCAAAACAGCAAGAGGACCAAGTCACTATCCGTACTCCTCCTCATGCCCAAGGCAGTAGGACCTCACCAGCCCAGCACGTCCTCCACCATCCACCACCACCACCATCTGCCACCACCACCACCACCACCACCAGCGAGCGACCCCTCCCGACCTGGGAACAAACCCCCCCGTCGTGTGTCCTCCTCCAAAACCCACTGACGACATCTTTTAACCAACCCATCCCGCCTGCGAAAAACAACACCACTCCTCAGGGCCGGTCGCACCCAACCGAATCTCTGTCGTGATAGTCCCCAAACACCGACCTCCGACAGACCGATCTCGACGTCCCGGTCGTGCCAAACCCGCCAGGCCTGCCCGAGCCTTGACTGAGGTGCCCCCCCTCCCCTCCCCGACGCCGAACCCCCGGTATCCATAACAGAACATCTGCACCTCCACCTCCAGAGCCAGACCTGGCCTTATCCCCTCAGCCTTAGACAGCTGCTTCGTCTCGTGCTGCCGTCGCCGCGTCGTACCTATTGCTACCATACCTACGCTGCCGCACATTCTTCGCCCCGGGCGAATGACTACAGTTCTAGCATCGGCAGCACCACCTTCATCATCACTTCTCCCGACGGTCGCCACCTCGCGCCGCCGCATCTTCACCCCAACAATCCATACCCAACACACACCACACCAACACCACCACAGCACACCACATATTTCTTCCCCCGCGCGTGGAGTCGCGCATCCCCACCGCCCAACATGAACGAAGAAGACGCCATCCAGAACATCCTCAAGAAGATTGAGCGCGAAAAGGCGCTGCTTAATGCCGCCAATGCTATGCGTGCGCAGACAAACAACGAGGCCGTCCGATCTCGACTCGACTCGCAGATGCGCGATGGCCGACGAAACCTGCAGTTCTTCGAGGAGAAGCTCCGCGAGGCTCAGATGCGTCGCGGTATGGACGGCATGTCCCTCGGATCTCCCTCCGACAGACCTCTCAGCGGCGATGTCGAGGACGCGCCCCCTCCCCCGCCAAAGGATGCCTCTGGGCAGTGGGCAGACCGTAGCGGCTACGGCCAAGGCAACGCAGTTTCTGGCGGCAACGTCCAGTTCAGCCAAATCGGCGGCCACTCCGACCTGATGCCTCCCCGCCATCCTTACGCCCCTCCCGGCCCGTCGTCTTCTATCCCGAAGCCGCGTCCTAACTTTACAAAGCTCGGTTCGTCTGCGCCGACACTGTCCAAAACTTCGCCGCTGACCCTCTCCAGACCTCATCAAATATGATACCCCCTACCTCGGCCCCCGTATTCAGCTCATGCTGTCCCAGATCCAGTTCAAGCTTAATGTGGAGGAGCAGTACCTCAAGGGCGTTGAAAAGATGGTTCAGCTGTACGGCATGGAGGGCGACCGCAAAAGCAGAGCGGATGCGGCCGCTCGCAGGGTCGAGAGCAAGCAGAAGATTCTCTTGCTTAAGCAGGCCATGAAACGTTACGAGGAACTCCACATTGACATGGACACCGCTGATAGTCCCGACGGTACGTTGAAGCGGGCAAACGGTGCTGCCTACTGTATAGGTGACTAACACCGCTTCACAGATGACTCCATCAATATGCCTAACCTTCGAAAGCCCCTCAGTGGCCAGCTCACCATCCGCGTCGGACAGATCAAAGACGTCGACCACGCTAGTATGAGCCGCTTCTCTCGCGGTCCGGAGACTTTTATTGCCGTCAAGGTTGAGGACAACGTCGTTGCGCGCACGAGAGTCACCAGAACAGACAAGTGGGAGGCCGAGTACCACACGATTGACGTAGACAAGGCCAACGAGATTGAACTTACCGTCTACGACAAGCCCGCCGAGCATGCTATTCCCATCGGCATGCTTTGGGTACGAATTTCCGATATCGTAGAGGAAATGAGAAGGAAGAAGATCGAGGCCGAGATTACCAACTCTGGATGGGTTTCTGCCGATAGAATGGGAGCGCCGCCGCCGCAGTTCCCCATGAACCCTGGTCAGTCGCAGCAGTCGTTTGGAGCCGGTGCACCTCCACCATCGCCGGGTGCCCCGCAAGGAGGAGCCGCCCCTGGCCCGATGCCCATGCAAGCGATCCCCCAACAGCCCATCGACGGCTGGTTCAACCTCGAGCCGGCTGGCCAGATTCAACTTTCCCTGGGCTTCCTCAAGCAGAACAAGGACCGCCGCCCCCTCGACCTCCAGGGACTGGGCAGAAAGGGTGCCGTTCGTCAGCGCAAGGAGGAGGTGCACGAGATGTACGGTCACAAGTTCGTTCAGCACCAGTTCTACAACATTATGCGCTGCGCCCTTTGCGGAGACTTCCTCAAGTACTCGGCTGGCATGCAGTGCGAGGACTGCAAGTACACTTGCCACACCAAGTGCTACAGCAGCGTCGTCACCAAGTGCATTAGTAAGAGCAATGCCGAGACGGATCCGGACGAGGAGAAGATCAACCACCGCATCCCACACAGATTCCAGGCCTTCTCCAACATGACGGCCAACTGGTGCTGCCACTGTGGTTACATTCTGCCCTTTGGAAAGAAGAACTGCCGAAAATGCGCGGAATGTGGCCTTACTGCCCACTCTGCTTGTGTTCACCTTGTCCCTGACTTTTGCGGCATGTCGATGGCGGTGGCTAACCAGATTCTGGAGGGTATCAAGTCGACCCGCATGATCAATAAGAACAAGACTTCGTCTTCTCTCAGCGACCGCACACTTAGGAAGCAGCCCACAAGCCCGACAAGCACTCTGAGCTCCCCGCCCCATAGTGCCACCCAGCCACCATACGCTCAAGGCTCCCCTGAGGCTACGGAGGCTGCCAAGATCATGTACCAACAGCAGTCTCCTCCTGGCCAAAGACCCCACCCCGACCGCACGTCCTCCAGCTCTGCCGCGGCGGCAGCGGCGACGGCTGCAATGAGCGGATCGATGGGCCAGCAGAAGCCTCAGTCGCAAGATTATGGACGTTATGGACCAGGTGGTGGGTATGGATCACCCCACGATCAAGGGCCGGAAGATCCCTACGGCCAACAGCGCAAGTACAACCCGGCGGACTACGCCAATGTCAACACCTACTCCCCACAGCCTCCTGTGCAGCAGCAGCCTCAACGCCCTGTTCAGCAGCAGCAGCAGCAGCAGCAACCGCCCCCTCAGCAGTACTCCCAACCGCCTCCTCAACAGCCGCAGCAGCAGCAGCAGCAGATGTACCAGCAGCCGCCTCAGCAGCTCCCTGTCTCTTCGCCTAAGTTGCAAGAGGCACCGCAGCTGTCGCCTATTACGCCTGGCGGAGTGCCGAGCGCCGGACGCAAGCCGTTGCCCTCCGCCACCGACCCGGGCACTGGCCAGCGCATTGGCCTTGACCACTTCAACTTCCTTGCTGTGCTGGGTAAGGGTAACTTCGGAAAGGTCATGCTTGCGGAGACGAAGCGATCCAAGAGGCTGTATGCCATTAAGGTGCTGAAGAAGGAGTTCATTATTGAGAACGATGAAGTGGAAAGCATAAGGAGTGAGAAGCGAGTCTTCCTGATTGCTAACCGCGAGAGACATCCGTTCTTGACCAACCTCCACGCTTGTTTCCAGACTGAGACTCGTGTCTACTTCGTCATGGAGTACATTAGTGGTGGTGATCTCATGCTTCACATTCAGCGCGGCCAATTCGGCACCAAGCGAGCTCAGTATGTCAATCGCGTCTATTCACTTGGACTTTACTAACGATGCACAGGTTCTACGCTGCGGAAGTCTGCTTGGCACTCAAGTACTTCCACGAGAACGGTGTCATTTACCGTGACTTGAAGCTCGACAACATCCTGTTGACGTTGGACGGACACATCAAGATTGCCGACTACGGTCTTTGCAAGGAGGACATGTGGTTCGGTTCCACTACTAGCACGTTCTGTGGTACCCCTGAATTCATGGCTCCCGAGGTTTGTTTTTGCTTCGTTTGATTACAACATCTTCCTTGCTGACCACGTCTAGATTCTGCTTGACAAGAAGTACGGCCGCGCTGTGGATTGGTGGGCATTTGGTGTCCTGATCTACCAGATGCTTCTTCAGCAGTCACCATTCCGTGGTGAGGATGAGGACGAGATTTATGATGCCATTCTGGCTGATGAGCCTCTGTACCCCATTCACATGCCTAGGGACTCCGTCTCCATCCTGCAAAAGCTCCTCACTCGTGAGCCCGACCAGCGCCTGGGCAGCGGCCCTACGGACGCTCAGGAGATCATGAACCAGCCGTTCTTTAGGAACATCAACTGGGATGACATCTACCACAAGCGTGTTGCGCCGCCTTTCATGCCTCAGATCAAGAGCGCCACAGATACCAGTAACTTCGATTCTGAGTTTACGAGCGTCACGCCCGTCTTGACCCCGGTCCAATCAGGCAAGTTTTCTCTTCTTCTGCGCGAAGTGGTGCGACTAACAAAATGCAGTCCTCTCGCAAGCCATGCAAGAAGAATTCCGTGGCTTCTCTTACACGGCCGATTTTGACTGAAGAACCAAGAATGACGAAAAGCTGGAGCTGATGAGGTGACGGGATCACGTTGCCGACGTGAACAGAGGGGAAATACCAGCAGACATGGCCGAGCGTTCTAGGATACCCAGCGCCGTGTGCGCGCCAGGGCCCGGCGACATCAGTCTATGTTTGCATAGAGACGCTGCGCGTCGCCAGGCAGTGACGACGAGGGCGCAGATGAGAAAACGAAGCGACGTGACGTGACGGGTGGACACAACATACGGAGAACAAAAGCAAAAGGTGTTCGTTCGCTACGTGAACATTGAAAGCGATTTGTCGGATTACGGTTAGAGTCTATATCTGTAAGGTATTGGACCCCAGCGCAGCTTGTTTAATAGACCCAGCCTTCAGTGGTTACACCTGAATGAAGAGCACCGTGATTAGGTTTTTGTTGGGGTGTCGTGAGGTTGTCCTCGTGCTCTATATGGTATCATATTGTACAGTTTTATATACAACCCTAGGGAGGCGCGTCTATGTTCTACGCAGGAGGAGGAGCGCCAGACCGCCGGCGACTGTGGCACCCGCGGCAGCGCCCTCGAGAGCGAGAATGGAAGCATCACGCATGCGCAAGTCGATACGGCGCTCCGAGTACAGATCCTCCAGCCGCGTCCTCCAAAACGTAGTGTCGGAAAGTGTCCTCCATAGCGCGGGGTCGGACAAGTACTCTTTCCACGTTCTGGAGTCGGTCGTCTCCTTTTCCAGGCCCTCAAGAGCGCTAGCGACCTCTCTATCGAGTTCATCCTGCACCGCGGGGTCCTCGACCTTGGCGGCGAGGGCTTTCTCGGCAGCAAAAGCGGGCTCGTCGACCGGCGCAGCCCCAATCGCAGGTACGGCAGGCTCATCCCGCTGTTGCGCCAAGGACGCTCTCAGACTCGCCAGCTCGGCCGTCACGCCCTCCAACACGGTCTTCTCCTGCTCGACGACGCCGCGTACGAGACGTTTCCTCTTCCACGGCTCGGCGACGAACTGCAGCACGAGGAAGAGGAGGACGTTGACGCCCATGAGGCCCCAGGTGCCCCAGGTGGAGGCGCGGCGGATGCGGTCGGACCAGATCTGCTCCTCGTGGTAGCGCTTGAGGATGCCCGCGTTGAGCTGCTGGCCGAGGGCCTGCTCGGCGTGTTCGGCGTCGGTGAGGGCCTCGGAGGCGGCGACGACCTCCTGCTCGAGCTCGTGGTCGGTGCGGTAGAGCTGGGTGAAGCGCTCGAGGTCGGAGGGCGACCAGGTCTCCTTGCGGGCGAGCAGGGTGGTGACCTCGCGCTGGGTGGTGGCGCGCTTGGCGTTGGTAGTCTTGTAGGTGTGGCGGGCGGTGCGGACTTGGTCCTGGGCGGCGGCGAGGCGGGCCTCGAGGAGGGTGTTTTGGTGCTTGATGGCCTCGATGGGGGCGTAGCCGGTGAGGGCGTTGAGGGTGGTGGAGGCGGTTAGGAGGCGGGTTTGGGCGGTGTCCATGAGGTGGGAGAGTTTCTCGAGGAAGGCGGGCGGGAGGGCGGTGTAGATTTTGGAGGCCACGTCGGGGAGGGGCTTGTGGGCTGCATTTTTGTCAGAGGAGGAGGAGGTTGAGGTTGAAGATGTCTTTGGGGTTGTTGCGTCGTCGGGTGGTGAAGCCGATGTGGAAGCTGTGGTGGAGCTAGAGCTCGGGTCTGCGCTCGGGGACGACGGGGAGCTTGGGTCGCTCGTTGGGGAAGCTTGCTTTATTTCTTCCTTGGTCGCGGAGGAGCTCGGCGGGGGAGGAGGAGGAGGGAATGGCGGGATGGAGGAGTAGAGGCGTCGTGCCGGGAGGGTTGCGGCGGCGGGCCATCTTGCGAGGGCTGCGGTGGTGTGCAGGCCGATGCGGGCGTGGAGGAGCCGCGACGCCGGCCGGGCGATGGGGTGCATCTTTGCTCTCTCTCTCTCTCTCTCCCGGTCGTTATCGACTTGCAACCTTGTCGGAGGGACCCAATTGGCGCTAGTTTCGACGCCGGGTGGTGATTGTGGGAAGGGCCGAGCACGGGGGAGGGTCGGCAAACCGGGCGACGGGACGACGGAGACAAAGTTTGGACGGTAGTGGTGGTGGTCGAGGTGGACGAGGTGGTGGTGGTGGTGCGGCGGCGGCGGGTTTCTGCCGGAGGACAGCTCAATTGGTGGGCCAGAGGGAAAGGTGTCTCACCGCCTGTCGGATTTGGGGGAAGGAGGTTGCTCGGGCCGGTGCCGGGGCTAGCGGTTGGGGCCTGGAGAGAAGGGCGAAGAATGCCCGAGACGGAGGGGCAGCGGCGGTACGTACACTGCGTAGAGAAGAAATTTGCGGCACGTGTGGTGGGGGTCTGCTGCCACTGAGGGGTTGTCTTACGGCGGCTTTCAGGGGACAAGATCTTGGTGAGACCGCACTCCAGGGTCCTCCTCGTGGACTCGATACGGGGAGGGACGGAGGGGGGCCGATGTCGTCACTGGCGGGATGTCTTTTTTTTTTTTCTTCCTCATCCGCCTTGACGGCGCCGGAGGCTGAGTCTTTTTTTGGACCCGACTTGGTTGGATGGATTGGCTCAACAGTATCTGGACAGGATTAACATGGGCCTGTACAGGTAGCAAACACACATGGAATAAGATGCATGGATTTGTTGGCGGCAAAGGCTGCAGATAGAACAGGAAATTGATACCTAACAATTCCTTTTCCCATCTCAAGCTCGAAAACCGCATGTCCGGGCGGCTCCTTGGTATTACCTCGACCCTATATAAAGCCATTCATACATCTTTCCGTCTCTTCGACAGCTTCTCTGACCCACTCTCTTGCTACTTTCAACCTCGACTAAGGTACCTAGCTTAGGCTGTCCATCCTGCGTGCCCCTCCCCCTCCTTTGATCTCACCTAGATCTCGAATCTCAATCTCACAACTCACTAATTTACGCTCTTTCTTACAACTCTCACACCTAAACTCACCAAAACCCCCAAACCACCGACAAGATGGGTTCCCAAGTCACCGACACGCCGGCCCTGGCCACGAACCCCAAGTTCATCTTCTTCACCGACTTCGACGGCACAATCACCCTGGAGGACTCCAACGACTACATGACGGACAACGTCGGCTTCGGCTACGAGAAGCGCCGCGACGGCAACCTCGCCGTGCTCGAGGGCCACAAGCACTTCCGCGACGCCTTCCGCGAGATGATGGAGAGCATCCCCCTGCCCTTCGACCAGTGCATCGACCTGCTCAAGAAGAACGTCAAGCTCGACCCCGTCTTCAAGGAGTTCTACTTCTGGGCAAAGGAGCAGAACATCCCCGTCGTCATCATCTCCGGCGGCATGCGCCCCATCATCCGCGCCCTGCTCATCCAGTGGCTCGGCGAGGAGGAGGTCGACGCCAACATCCAGATCGTGAGCAACGAGGTCGCGCCCCGCGAGGGCAAGAGCATCAATGAGCCGCACGGCTGGCAGATTGTCTACCACGACGACAGCATCCACGGCCACGACAAGTCGATTGAGCTGCGCAAGTACTCGTCTCTCCCCGACCGCCCCGTCATGTTCTACGCCGGCGACGGAGTCTCTGATCTGTCCGCCGCCCGTGAGACGGATCTGCTCTTTGCCAAGCGCGGCAAGGGTGAGTTTATTCCTTTTTGTCAACTGGACTCGGGACGAATTAAGCTAACCGAGATGCAGACCTTGTCTCATGGTGCGAGAAGGAGAATGTCTCCTTTGTCACCTTCAACGACTTTTCCGACATTCTGGACACCGTCAAGCAGATTGTCGACGGCAAGGTCAGCGTCAAGGACGCTGCGCGCGGCCGCATTCACCACTAGAAACGTTGCTCTAGATACCAGGTACCAATCATGTGGGATAGACATACAGCGGATATATGAGCTTGGGACGTTTCTTACGATAGAGATAGACATGAACGGCGCTGCCGTGGACGGCGTTAACAATGATATTTTGGTAATCGGATTCCCGCCACCGCCACGCATTATCTCGTGGTCCATGGTTCTATGAATTTTCGTCCGTCTTCTCATCAAAAATGCAGATCTCCAACCAAACTCCGACCGATGTTCGAGCATCAGACCCAGTTTTACCACTTAAACATCCCAAACAGGGCATTCCGCCACGGTGGCTCATTTGTCCCGACTTTTGGGACGCAGAATAATCATCAACATATCCAAGCATCTCACATCTTCGCACTACTGACCTACTCACTCCGCTTGCGGGCGTGCGGAATCCCGTACCAAGATGCCGTCATCACGGCAAACAGACCGATGGCGATGGGGTGCAACACCCACGTCCCGGCAGCCTGCGCCAGAATACCCGTCGTGAACGGCGCCACAGCACCGCCAGAGCTGCCAAACGCACTAATCACACCCATCCCGCTGACACGCTCCTGCCTCGTCATGCCTCTCATGAAGACCGCAGCCGCGCAGGGGTAGATGGGCCCCAGCAGCAGTCCGACGATGGCCACCGAGACCGCGGGGCCGACGACGTTGGGAACCCACCAGACCAACACCTGGAACACCGCCGCGCCGACGATGGCGAGGACGACGAAGAGCTTCTCGCCGACGCGGTGGGCGGGGTGGGACAACAGGAAGCGGCCGAGGGTGATGCCGGCCCAGAAGCCGGCCGTGACGTAGCCGACGGCGTCCGGGTCGCCGTTGCGCACGGCGATGAGGAAGGAGATGACCCAGCCCGAGATGGACACCTCGGCGCCCTGGTAGGCGAAGATGAAGAGGGCGCCGAGGAGCACGATGCGCATCTTGAGGGCGGAGAACATGGCGAGCAGCTGGGTCGCCGAGGTGGTGTCTGCGTCTGACCTGGTCTGTTGCTGAGAGAGCGGCAGGTCCTTTTCGTAGTGCCAGAAGGACCAGGTCGCAAAGACGCCGTTGAAGGCGGCGAGGCCTAGGGTGATAAGGTAGTACGTGCTCCAGCTCGCGTGGGCGCGCGTGACGAGCGCGGTGGCCATCAGCGGCCCGATGGTGCCGCCCAGGCCGTAGGCGCCGTGGAGGAAGCCGAGGGCGGTGGTGGCGTTGCGGAGGGAGCCGCAGAAGACGTTGTTGATGGCGAGGTTGAGGGACATGCCGAAGCCGGTCATGAAGAAAGAGACGACTACCACCGGAAACGGGGCCAGGACGAGGATGGGCACGTAAGCGAGGGTGATTAGGGACTGGGCGACGGCGAGGAGGCGGGCGCGGCCGAGCTTTGCGCGGAGGGACTCGAGGAAGACGGCGCCGAAGATGAAGCCGAAGGCGTTGCCTATGAAGATGAGGGACACGATAGCGTAGCCGATATCGTAGTGCCTGTCTTTGTTAGTAGCTGTCGTGATGAACGTGAAGGATGGGTAGGGGTTGTGTACTTCTCCATGTACGGAATCAGAGCACCCGGAGCGCTGTCGTTGAGACCGTTGCCGAGATTGATGAGGCAGGCGGCTGCTAGACGGAAGCGGTTCATGTAGGGATCTGTGATGCTTGGGAGGGACTCGATGGCGACGGGAGTCGACGGGCGTGACATTTCTAGGTCGCTGCCCGAGGTCGTCGGTGTGCGGGATGGTGATTGGGCTCGGGAGGGTGCCGTGCTGCCCCTCGGGCTCTTTTTGCCTGCGTTTGCATTCTTGGTGTCGATACGCTGGAGCTCAATCGAGGCGTCCTCGCGATGAGGAGATCCCGGGTATGTTCGAGGAACAGCTTTGGCGGGCGGGGCGGGGAGGAGGGGAGGGTCGTTGTCTCGGTCGCGGGACTCGACCTCGACGAGAGTCTTGAACATGGCGGCCTCCATTGTGGAATGGATAGACTAGACTTCTAGTCTATACAAATTCATGAAGATTATCTACTGAAAAAATGAGAAAGCCATGATGAAGGGAAATTGGTTGGGGCCAGTTATCTTATAAGAGAGAAGAGTAGGTGGGATGTCAGCTGTGCTTAACAATTGAGCACCCCTCCATCCCACACAGATCAGGCGAGAATGGGGAAAAGATAGAGTCACAGAAATGTCACGATGGTGGTGGCGTCCGTGGATCCGATCCTTGACGTTTCTGGCTCGTCTGGCAAGCGTCGTGTACCGAGAGGTAAGCGTTCGCACTATCTTGAGCCTATGGGCGGCAGGCGCATGCAGGGTTCACTTGGTGCAGATGGAGACCTCCTTCTCCACCGAGCGCAAGAGGACTCAAGAAAATTTTGAGAAGCATGTGGCCGTAGGGAGTGGCTGGCTAGGTCTAGCCTCTCACATCGTGAGTTGTGACGGGATGGGCTTCTCGTCTAGTGGTTGCGTGATGCGGGGGACGAACGTGCGGATTGCTGGAGCCAGAGGCGAGACGGTGTGAAAGCAATGGAAGACATGCAGACGTTGTCCGGGCAAGCTCCGGTTGGCAATCGACACGTCTGAGAGACACGAGAGCTGTTCGCTTGACGCTGTGTCACGGGCGGCGTTGATAAGACTTGACTGGACAAAGGTGAGCACTACTTGTTGGGACTTGGAAATGGAGGGGAGTGAAGCTGGGGGGAGCTCTGGAGACCACCGGGGGCGGAAACTGAATTGCGAGAAAGCGGGTCCGAGATGAGCTTTGGACACTGGAAGCTTTAGGCGGAGTAAGTCCGCCTTTACAGGTCCGGATCGTGATGTAAGGCGCCGGTGATCTCTAGATCGATGTAAATGGTGGTGGCCCAGCTGGTCGGATTTCCTCATGGGGTAACTTATTCAACTGTGGTGTTTTTGTAAGGAATTGTCTAGCTTCGAGGAGGAAGCTCCGGTGACTTGACGTAGGTAGCCCAGGTGCCTGTGCCCAGCAATGTCCCTGCTGTCCATCAGCGCTAGCGGAACTCGGGCCTGCCCCGCGCCAAACCCCCAATTGACCAATTTACCCCACCACGCCACCAAAAAAAAAAGTTGTCGAGTCTGATTTCCTTCGAGAATAATCCCCCACCTACGGATACAGCCTCGCCATTCTTTCCCTGGTAGCCTTCCATTGCCAACCCCTAAACACAATGGCACGCACGAAACGAACTGCCCAAGCGGCGGCTGAGGAGACCTTGAACCCTCCCGACACCCTCGAGCAGAACCAGGCCATCGTGCGCGTCATCAAGGCTGAGGGCAACAACCTATACAACTGCGAGCTGCCCAACAAGAAGGACCTCGTTCTCGAACTGGCCCAGCGTTTCCGCAACACTATCTGGATCAAGCGCGGCGGGTATGTGCTGGCGGAGCGGTACGATGAGGCAGACGGCCGCGTGATGGGCGAGATCATTAACGTCGTCCGCGATGAGAAGGCCTGGCGCAAGCAGCCCTACTGGTATGTTGACCCGTTCTTCCGCCATACTCCGTGGCCATTGCTAACAAGACCAGGCCGAAAGAGTTCGCCAAGACTAGGTACGAGGACGAAGAAGACGAGAGCGATTCCAACGTCGGCAAGATGCCGCCATCCGACTCCGAAGACGAGTATTGATTTGCAAACGACCTAACGACTCATGATATCCCACACACTTCACTGCTCCTTTTCCTCCACCTTCTCCTCCGGCTTGCCCTCGCCCACCGCCGCGAACCACGCCGCGACAGCGGTGACTGCCATAACGCCGACAACGACCTGCGAGCTCGCGTTCGTGCTGGGGTACACATTCCACGCCCACTCTTGCGCCGCCCACAGCGCGTACACCAGGACGACGGGAAGGCCGCTGCGCCAGAGGAGGTACGGCGTCGACCAGGCTAGATAGGCGTAGAACTGGTAATGCAGAGACCTGGCGAAGAGCAGACCCAACACGTTGGCCGAGAGGATCGTCGTGAGAACGTAGCGCGGCGTCACCCGGCTGGCCACCTGTCTCTCCTCCAACCCTGCAAACGGCGACTTGCCCTGCAGCATGGGGCCCACGAGCGACGACAGCGGGCGCTGGGCGGGGTTGAGCCAGCGGGTGGTGATGAAGAGGGCCAGCCCCGCGACATGTAGACCTAGAAGCACAACCGAGAACGGCTTGCTCAGGAACGTCTCCTCCCCCACGAAGCGCCAGTTGACCGTCCACTTGAAGAAGAACTGCCGCGACAGCTCGAAGGCGCGGCCGAGGTAGCCCTTTGCATTGTCGGCCACGAACGGGATGGCGATGACGATCTGTAGCTGTGCCATGATCCATGCCGCGCGCAGACTGCCTCCGAACCCGCGGCCGAGGAAGAGTATAACGCCCACGGCGGGCAGGACGAGGAGGAGCGACATTTTGATGCCGAGGCCCCAGCTGTAGAGGATCGCGCCGGGCGTCCAGAGGCGTTTCTGGAAGAAGTAGATGGCAATCCAGAGGAAGAGTGTCGCGAAGCAGTCGTTGAAACATCGGAGGACGAAGACGCTGTGGAGGCGCTTGGAGAGGATAAGGAGCGGGAAGATGTATGGCGGGACCTGTGAAAAAGACTTTAGCTTTGTATAGCGATTGGAGGAGGATGCGATTGTACCTTTGCTTTCCAGTAGCAAGCCATGACAACCGCAAGAGTAGCCAAGTAAAGAATGGCAAACAGCTGCTGCGCCAAGAAGATGTCCTTTCCCTCGTCGGTGAGGTAGTAGAGTCCCGTGTACGTGTAGACGTGGGCGGCCGGGTAGACGAGGGGGCCGGTGCCGCCCTTGATCTTGGTGTAGTCGCGCTCGCCGGAGACGAACTGGGCCACCTGCTCCATGTACGCCACCCAGTCGATTTCCGTGTCTGAAAACTCCAAGTCAGCTACCAGAAGCCCCTTCGCTGTTGGAGGGCAAATGTGGCTAACATGGGACTTTCCAGATGATCAGCCCGCAGAGGACCGCGTCGAGCGCGAGGAGCAGTGGTGGGATGGCCTTAGAGAGCGCATGGCGGCCGTTTGCAATGTCGAGTACCAGTCGCGTCGCTTGGACATGGATTGGGGGCGTGGTGTCGGCCATGGTGCAGCTTCGGGAGCTGTGGGAGTGTTGGTGGTGAGGCTTGCTGATGGACAGGGGAGCTTCTGAAAGCTGTCGCGAACTGCAGGTACGACACACTGTGCGCGGACCCTGAGTTGCACAATTCGTACTGTCAAAGCCTACGGGCAGTAAAAGGAGAGAATCTCGGCTAGCTGCCTCAAAGACGCAGCTTAATTACTTTTCTATCATAGAATATCATGCCCAATATATCCAGAAAATAAATAAAAGGAGGAGAAAAAGTAAACACCACATGTCTACAACCTCGCCGGCCGGTCCCATGAGAAGAGCTTCGGCTCATTCGCCAGCTTCTCGCCCTTCTCCGTCCTGATCTGGTTCACCAACTCAACGACACCCTCCGCAGTGCCGTACGATCCCTGGTATCCCCAGCCAGCGTGGCCGTAGTCGTGGACAATTGGCGTGCCATCCTCAAAGGTCTTGGTGTCAATCTCGATCCTGACGCCGCCCTCGCGGTACGGCCTCAGTCCGACGCCGTGACGAATGATGCTCAGCGCCTCAATGCCCTTGCCGTCCGTCAGGGCAGGGCACAGGTCGACGGCCCGCTTCATGATCCTCACCGCAATGTTGGGGTCCGGGTTCGCGTCCCAGTTATCCTTGTCGTAGGTGCCGCCCAGGATCGTGCCGCCGCCGTTGGCGCGAGTCATCATGTAGCACACCTCCGTCGGGCCGTCGTCGGTGCCGGAGATGGTGGCCATCGGCTCGATCTCGTTGCGCACGACGACGACCTGCCCGCGCGCGGGGCGCACCGTCTTGTCCTCGACGCCGCCCAGCTTGCACGCCAGCAGGCCCGAGGCGTTGACGACGATGTCGGCGGGTTTGCCCGTATGGTGCAAGCTCTTGAGCTCGCGGATGTGCGCGATGACGCCGCGCTTGAAGACGACGCCATTCTTGCGGCACTCGCCGATCAGCCAGGGCAGGTAGAGCGCCGTGTTGATGCAGACGGAGGTGAAGATGCAGCCCGAGTGGGCGTTTTCGGGGAGCTCGTCCTGGCGCAGCTCGCGGAAGTCGGGCATCATGTCGCGGTACCAGGGGTCCACGGAGTAAAGAGCGTCGTAGGGGTTGTCGCCAGCCTCGATGTCCTTCTTGCGGCGGTATACAATTGACTCTGGCCCGTGTCAGTATGGATGTGACATGCTGTAGAGGATGAGACAACTTACTTTGGAAGTGAATGCCGGCCTCGGGCACCTCAGCGGCCAGGCGCTTGATCTCGGGCCATGTCCTCCTCTCCCATCTGTTGTCGGAGGCGGGTGCCATGCTGGAGGTTGGCGGTCAGTGTCATATGTCTGATAACGTGATATCGAAGACTCACGGCAGGACGTTGGCTCCAGCCCACGGAGATGTGTATTCAATGTCATAGTCGCCGGGCATGTGCTTGGCAATGACAGTGACGGAGTTGGCTTTGCTCTTGGATAAGAGCAGGGCGGCAGTGAGGCCGGACACGCCAGCGCTGAGGACGGTCAGTGTGTAAACGAGATTGAAACTGGAGGAAACTCACCCAAGAACGACAATGTGGTTCGTCATCTCGTGCTTTTGCTATGGGAAGATAGTAGTTATTTCCTTGGGAGTTGCGATATTAGATAAATATCCCAAGTTTGACTCAAATGACTTATATCCTCGAGCAGACTGTATGCGGTGAAGTCAAGAAAGTTATTTCTGATTAGTAGATGTTCCCGATAGGACTTCGACACACTAGGCTTTAAACACTTTTGATCGGGGTTGACCGGTTCAGGCTCGGGTTTCCTCAGCCCTTTTAATACACCGCAAAACGATTGATACGGGCGGACACTAGCTACGCCTTTGCGTGATTTGCTGCATGCACCATCGTGCCATGTTTATCGAAATCGGTCGGGCAGGGTGTCTGGAGGCTGGGGCGTCCCTTCCCGCGGGCAAGCAGCCCCGCGGTACCCGGGCGAAAACCGGCGCGGGGCCCAGCGCCAAAACGGCCATTGGAATTGACTCAGCCCCCGGCCCAGCAGCGGAACTGAGCCCGCCCGACCCCGATAAAGGCCGTCATTGTCTCTCTTTCGGCCTGGGCTGGCGCCATTGTCAACGCCTTGCGGTGACATGGTCTGAAGTCGTTGAATTGGGCCAATCCCTGTCAATCAAAGGCGTGGGCAACTGCGGTCAGATGAGGTCATTGGCTCAGGTAAGTCAAGTGTACATAAATTGGGAGCTACCAACGCTTCTGCTCTTCGTTTGGTTGCAGTAGGACGATACGATCTCTTGCGCCTTTAATACACAGTACCAATACGCCCCAGAATTTCACGATGTGTACAAGCGCTTGACGGATAGTCGCTATGTCGAGCCATGTGCTGGGGGATCGATGGTACGTCCTGATTCACCTGTTGAAGCTGGCGTGTCAGAATCAGCAATTCGCAAGTCGTGTCAGCCAATTTGTCACTGAGCTTACAACTCAAAGCATACACCGGGACTCGGTCGGGCTGTGCATTGGCCCGCGTTCCCAAGCTGTACGCACCGATTGAGATTCTCTGTATGACCACGCGTGTGCCAAACATCACCATCGCAGCTTGGAAAGTGGGAACTTAGGTAACGGGCATGTTTATTGTGGTGTGGTATCTATTGCCATGACGCGCTCAGCGTGGAGCCCCATCGTTTTGGCTATTTTTAATATCTTCCTCCATCCAAAAACCGAATTGCATGTTTGTATATTTACTCGGCCTTCTCCTCCGTCGCAGCGACCGGGGGGAATTCAGCAGCGAACTTCTTGACGGCGGCAGTGAGAGCGTTGGGGTTGACGCCAACCAACTCCTCGACCTTCTCGCCGTTCTTGAAGATAAGGAAGGTGGGCATGGCGCGGATACCAAGGTCCTGGCTCAGATCGGGAACCTCGTCGACGTCAATCTTGACGAAGTGAAGGCCTTTGTGCTCCTTGGTGTTGGACAGGCTGCAAGAGAAGGAATTGTTAGCAGGCAGTGAATATGCAAGCGCAGACCCCTTCTCTGGGGAAAGCGTGGGCAAACACCTGGCAGACTTACTTGGCCAGAATGGGGGCGATAGCCTTGCAGGGACCGCACCAGGTAGCGAAGGCGTCGAGGATAACGAGCGGGTTATCCTTGAGGGCGTCATTGAACTCCTCCTTGCTGCAAGGGAAGTTATTGTCAGCTATCGTAATAGACAACGCACCGCAGGCCACCACAGGGATATGGGTCGGTAGTGAACCGGTGGCAAAAGGGCAACGTTAGACTTACCTCTTGACGTTGTGCACAACCATGTTGGGCGAGGATGCGTGAAATGCTCGGTATGTGGAAGGTAATGAGGTTTTCGCGATGCGTTGAACTGGACGGAAGAGTCTGAGAGACATGTGGGATGGAAGGAGGGGCACGCGGCGGTGACGCGGGAGGAAATCGGACTAAATAGTGAGGAGGGGGAGGGGGAAAGAGCAAGGCTGCTTAGGTAGAGTCTCGGAGGTGTGGTTGGGCAGGCAAAGGGCGTCTGAGAACCACCAGCAGCGGGCAAGAATTCGCTCGGGAAGGCTCAATGTGGATGTCGTTAATAATGTGCTAAGTAGCTGCCCACAGCGCAGAATCAGTAAAGTGACATGGGCGCTGCCAGTAAATTCCCGTGTTGATTTGTCAGGACCTCAGGGTATCGATGACGCGAGAGGGACGCCATGGGAGTGGCGCACAAGGCAGGGATACTTGCTTTCTGCGAGTAATTGTATGGCATCAGATGTATTCGTACCTCCGTCTGTGCGTCTGTGCATTCCGATACCACAGCTGAGGTTTCCGGGGGGCTGTCACGGTACCCACTCTTTCCCTCAACGGCTCTCGGTCGGCCATCATTCGCGGAGCTCGGTCTTGATCTGATTTCACATCTTCAAATGCCGACTCACCTCACTCTCACAATCGCCTTGTGAATAAGTCAGCCTATCTCGGAGCTTCCACGCAGCTGGTTTTCGTGTCACTCAGAACAAAATTCGTCAGCATTTTCAGGGAACTATTCCAAATTCACAGACCCATGTCTGCATCTACCCGGACAATCTGCAGGGCTGGAAAATCCTACGTGCGCCGACATCGAGGTCCAATAAAAGCATTCCCGTCGAACCAACACACAGTGCCTTTCTAATAATAACATGCCAAACCGAACCAACACACAATGCCGCATGCTATGCTTATTCCGCTGTCGGACTTCGCACCGCCATCTTAGCCGACGTCAACTTGGCCACCATATCTTGATACCCGAGCCTGGCGGCGATGTCAAGCGAAGATGCCGCGGCGTCGTGAGAACCTAGCACCTTCTCAACTACAGCCCATTGATCCAAAAACTCCTTGTCGGCACATTTATCTGCAGCACCTTTTCCTGAATCAATGCACCTGTTGTCGAGTAGGGCGTCAAGAGCCTCTGCGTTCCCCGACACAGTAACGGCGCGGAGGAGTAAGTCGTATGAAATGCCTGTCACATCCTGACCAGTGTCTCTCCCACTGAGGTGCCTGATGATCGTTGGGCGGCCCCAGAGACATGCCAGCGCGAGGTATTCGCGTGCCTCGAACATGTCGCCCTCATCCTGCAATGAGCGGCGGTTCTGGAGAAGGAAAGCTGCAAGTTGCTCATCCATAGCAATCGTCCAGCACAAAACCTGATGGAACATGGCGGGTGGCATTCGAGCACCTTTGCCCGATAACGTTGTCAGAAATATGACGTTGGTCTCATAATTTTGGCCAATGAGGGGCTGGATGGTAAAGCCATTTGAGACTCTTCTGTTGTGACCGGATGATGAAAGGGATCTCTCGATCGTCTTGAGCAAGAAATCCTTCGTCTCGTTGTCCAAATTTGTGGTGAAAAACGTTGCTAGGGCCGCGTTCAAAATCTCAACCGGATATTCAAACACCGAGAACAATGTTTGGATACCTCCCATCTCCCCAAAAGCTGCCCTTGATAACAAAGCTGCGCCGTTGATGTCTCTGGCACCATCCTCGAATAGTGCCAGCACGTCTTCCGCATTGCAGCCGTGCATCACAGCAAAAGCTAGACCCGCAGATATGTCAGTACCCTCTGGTTCCTGTATACCGAAATCCATGAGGAATCTTCTGGCGTAAACCGCGCCCCTCTCAGTCGCGGCCTTCAGCACAGCTTGGAGATCGAGAAACCTTTCTTCGGAGCTTCTTTCGTCAGGAGCTGCTAGAAGAACCTTCAAATAGTCCACATTTCCTTCGATTGCCGCAGACAAGATTGTCTCTTTCAAACAGCCGGCCCCCATGTTCACCAAGTACTCAAGTTTCGGCAAACCTCCCCACCGAAGAGCCGAGAAGAGGACAGATGTGAGATCCATCTCGCCGTTGGTGGGACACAAGTATCTCTGTCCCAAGTCGACGCCAGTTTCCACCAAAGCCTTGACGATCTCGAGGGAGGCTGCCGCCTGCAGGGCCATACCTACCTGTAAGCAGGAGGGGTCGAAATTGCGCAGTATCCATCTGACATTGCTGACGTTATGTCCTCTTGAGGCAACATATAAGAAGTCAACGCCTTTGTGTGTAAGAGATGTTATCGAACAGGATTTTGAATCGATTAGACCTTTCATCATAGGCCAGTATCCGTAGTCTGCTGCAAAATGCAATGGATATCGACCTAGAGGCGACGACTCATGTATTAGACCTTCTGAGAGACCAAGCCCGATAAAGTATCTCCGTCCTGTCATCAAATACCACCAACTGTAAAAGCTAGGGCTGCTCATATCACATAGAGTTGATATCTGCTTGCTCAGAGAGGCATCGATTTCTTGGTCATCTGACTGCCGGTCCGTGTGGATCGCCCAGTGTTTCGCAGCATACTTGTAGAAGCCGACAGCGACAGTGGGGAAGGATTTGAGCAGTTGAATATCAGACTCATCAACCTCTCCACCACTGGCAGGAATCTTCTGTCGTGCCGGCCAGCCGTCCAAAAGAAGATACTGGATCGTTGAATGGGTCATAGTTGAATGGCAGTCAGAGAGCTTCAAACTGTGCGTCCATGCCGTTGACTTCATTGATGTCGTCACCAACAGAAAATCTCGCGCGGTTTGATGAACGAGGTGAACCGTCGAGTTGATGATCCTGAGAAAGAAACCCCCAAGCTGCTTCACTGTGTATTCCATATCCGGCTCTAGATCTTGCAAAAGATCTTGAACGGTACGATGGGCTGAGCTGATGCACATGGCCATATTGATCTCGTCCAGTGTGAGCGGACGTATCGCGGCGAGGACAATCTGTAGCATTCTAGTAACAGACACATGGTCCTCAACATCCAATAAAGCGGTTTCGTAGAGCTGGTCCAAGTCGGCGGGGGTATCCTCTAAGGTGCTCTTGACTGCACTGAGCTTTCGTGACGGAAGCTTGGAGATGGTCTCTAGAACCAGAGATGCCCATAAGAAAGTGCGATCTGCCCCCTGAGCGAGCGTGGTTTCCAGGATAGAACAGGCCTCCGGTGTTATCGTGCCTTCTACCCTCAACTTGCTGACCTTTGCTTGAACCATCATTTCGATGTCTCTTGACAGTGAAGACGTCTCATTTTCGCCACGGAGACGAACGCAGCTGAGGTAGCGAAAGCGGGTCTCGATGCTGGGCCACGGACGACTCGTTACGATGATTTTGAGGCGCCCTAGCAACTTTCGGCTGCCGATCATTTGAGGGAAAGTGCTAACGAGGAGGTCGATGAATCTGTTTCTTGTCACCTCGCTGCACTCATCCAGGGCGTCGATGATTACGATAATCTGCCTATTCGGAAAAGAGTCAGACGTCTCGCATAGGATATCCCACAACTTCTCGATATTCTGTGTAAAGTTCTTGCTGTCGCTCGATGAGTACTCCTTCATTGCGAAATTGAGAGCCTTTGCGTGCTCCTTGAAGACTTGATGCAATATGGCGCAAAGGGCTTGATGTGAGTGGTGTCGGCCCTCTTCGCCAGCCTTGAAGAAGAAGTAGCAGACGGTGGCTTCGGAGGCCTGTCTGGAGAGGATGTCGACGAGGAACCGAGATAAGACTGTCTTGCCGCAACCCGGATTTGCCGTCACCCAAAGTAAGGCCGAGGAAGTATCTCTCAACCAACTTGTGAAAGTTTTGTGGTTCAGAAACCAATGGCAAGTACCTTGGACTGGCGTCTCGATGCTTAATCTCTGGCTCTCGTAAGCCCCTCCTGCGCTGGACAACAGCTTGAGGCAATCTGCAAACACGTCAACTCATGGGCGTAACACTTTTCAAGCGGAACAAACCTCTTTCTATATCCTTCAGCTTGTGAACAGTCGTATACTCCTGTGTCTGAATCGCCAGCATCTTCTTTGAACACCGTGCGATATCTCGAGCAGTGGTTGTATCCCGAAGATACGTTTCGGTTCTCATCGCCACGTTTCCGATCATTTTGTAGTTCCCAAGATCGACCTCTCCGATACCTGGGGCACTAAATCGAAAAAGACGGTGATCCTCCGCTAATTGCTTATGCGTGCGGTGGAACCTGATCCAAGATCCCTCCGTCGCCGTTGCGAGCTTGGTCATAGACCTAACGAGTTTGACGACATGACCGCCAAGCGGTGTGCTTGGTTTCGTCCCTGTTCCGATGCTCACGAGGAACATTTCTCTTCCAGGCCAAAGGTCGGTGGCTTCATGATGGACCTCGAAGATAGGGTTGTTGCTCTTGAAGGCGCCGTCGACGTAGCCTTCGTTGCCGCGCCGGTATTCTTTGAAGTAAGTGCTTGCGGCGGAGGTTGCACGGAGAGCCTCCCACATCTCAAAATTTGCAGAGTGCACATCTGGCTGGTGCTTATTGACGTAAGACCGCAGTAGGAGGAGTTCCTCGTCGTCTGCGCGAACCGTCGCAACGAATCTAGCAGATCTGATTAGACAGAACTCCATCTCGACATGAGCTAAGGGAGACTTGCACTTTACATGGTGATACTTGTAAGGAGTCGTGCAGCATGGTGTTGCGGGAGCCCGTTCGGTCTTTGATGATCTGTTTGACCAGCTCTTCCATCTTGGCTGAATCGTACCGCTCGTTGGCGGAAATAAGGTCGATGCTGCGGCTGAAAACGTTGCATTTCCAACGTTTGGGCTTGAATATCGTCTTCGACAGCTTCATGTAAACGTCATGGCACTCGTCGACTGACATTCTGAGACGACCGAGCATGAGAGCAATGATGCTGGGGCGGAGATCAGAATGAGGAGGCCATTTTGGGTTGATTTTCTACTACTTACCCCCCAGTGCTGGTGCCTCCGATGAGATCGAAGACCTGCCATGGTTGAAGGTGGTCTTCTGGCTTCCTGTCGATGTTTACCTGGCGCATCACCTCTTTGAGGACGAGGATAGAGGATACACCTCTGATGCCGCCTCCATCTGGTATGGTCAGTCATGTTGCCAGCGAAGTCAGTTGCGAACGTCTTACCGAGAGAAAGGAGGCGAATTGGCCGATGTTCATCCATGCAATTTAAATCTTCAAAGCTGTGCTACTGGGCCGTGGAATTCGAGTGCTACAGTGGCCTGGAGTTGTGCGATGATGAGGAGGGAAGAAAGATCAAGAGCACACCATCGAGGGAACGGGCCGCGCGGGTGGCGCCGTTCATACATAGCACCAACGATGTTGGAGTCCTCCAAGGCGCTTCACCAGAACGTATGGCTGTGCCGTGGGGTGATTGAAACAATGCAACTGCAAGCAGGGGTGGTTAAGCGCCAGAGTTGATCAGCGCTTAATGTTGGTGCTGTTCCGCGCACTTTGGCGGGATTCTGGCGGAGCCCAGGCTCATAACTCAAGGAAACACCCCTGTTTGATCAGAAGAGTTTAGAGTAGCCCCCCCCCTTTATCCCTGATATTCGTATACAGGGTCTCCGAGGAGGACCGCTGGGATTGTCTATGTGTGCCCCGAAATGCCGGCCCCACTTATCGGAGCTGACTCCGATGCTCAACAGAGTGTGCCGCTGCCGCATCGGCATCTACCCGACATCCGAGGCATGTAGCCTGGCCAAAGGCAAGTCAATTATCGAGCGGCAGATGAAGTTCAACAAGCAGTACAAGCAATTTCTTGAAAGAAGGGGCAATATGGTGATTTGTGGTTCAGAATATCAAGGCTCAAAAGCGAATGCGCCGGAGTACGTGTATCGCGGCGTGGAAATCGGCCTTAATCCCGTGAGAATGGTGACCACAACTTTCCAATCCAAGTGTAAAAAGCTACGGACTCATAACCGACCTGCGTTGGGACTTTGGCGAAGAACCAATGATGACCCTGGCCAGCCCCTCATGTTCGATTGGGGGCTGTGCTAAACCCCCGGTTATCTGTAGGCAGCGTCAGCTGGGCTGAATCGAGGAATACCGTACCCGTCCCCATGCCACATCTTCGTGCAACGTACGCCAAGGCTAAATACCTCATTTGCCGCATCGGATCATTCGGGCCACTTCTCTGGAACCTCTTCCAAAACTCAGGTTTTCCTCGCCAACATTCAATACCATGGCATCACATCAACGGACCAATATGGCGGGTTCCCGTTACTCCCCACTCAACGAAAGCCGCAACGAGATTCGCGTTCTCAACTTACAGACACTTGAACTGCCATCACTCGCCAAGTTACGTGAGGAGCCTCCGGAATGGCATGGTCTCGTTCACTGTACGCTGCAGCACGTCTCTCTCGACGCTCACCTATCAGATTACCGCCTGTTTGAATCAAACTCTTCAATAAGACCACTCTCCAGGCGCAACAGCGATGAGGGCTGGCGTCGATTTTCAAATGAGCGATATCGCTCACTAAGCCCCACGAGGGCAAGCTCGCCGGCTGAACGAGACAGGTCGCATCAGAGGTACCATCGCTTTGCATGGGGCGACTACGGAGCACTCAGCTATGCTTGGGGCGATCAGACTGTCAAAGTGCCTATCATTATGGACGGTCGAGTCATTCTCGTGGGCCAGAATCTTGAGGCGGCGCTGAGAGCCTTGTCTTCGGACGCGGACTATGTTGGTGGCTTGAAGATTTGGGTAGATGCCATTTGCATCAACCAGAAAGACTTGCAATCGTCAAGTCAAGCGAATGCGCATGATTTACGGCAAGGCTCTGATTGTATTGATCTGGCTCGGGAAGGTTCCAGACGACGCCATCCACGATGTTGCCCTGCTGCACGAGCGCATCGTCAAGTGCAAAGACGATCAAACAGCTTCCGAGGTACTTGAGAAAGTGCTCGCCGATCCGATAAAGAAGGAGACCATTAGGGATTCGATTGACATTGTCGTTAGCGCACAGTATTGGAGCCGAGTGTGGGTTATCCAAGAAAAGTGCCTTGGGCCGTTCAATCCCTCAATTCTCTTTGGGACGTTCCGCATGGGGCTGATCCCGTTGAAGAACTTCCTACAGCGCGCAACCAACATCCGTGGTGCCGTAAGGGCTCGAGAGAAGGTATGGCGGGTGCTTAAGCTCGTTGAGTTGGTTGAAGCCAATCAAGAGCGCGTCCTTCGTGGTCGTGCGCAGACTTCAGAAGAAAAGAGAAAGGACCAAGACGATCTGGGGCTGCTGCTAATGGTTGGACGTCTCGCTGGCTCACTTGACTTGCGAGACCGGCTTTACGGCTTGATGGGGATGATACCCGAGTATGTGACGAAACATGTCGAGCCAGATTATACAAAAGATGTATCCGAGGTGTTCTGTGACTTTGCTAGAGCACTCGTCTCCGGCTTCGAGTCTTTCGACATCATCCTTACTGGTACAACAGACTCTGATCTGGAGCTTCCGTCTTGGGTACCTGACCTGACTTCTGCGTGGGATCCCTATCTCTGGGGCACTGACTGCGATGCTAGCTGGGGTCAAGAAGCAGAATTCAGATTGGAGAATGACGGGAGGGTACTAGTGGCGAAAGGATTCCAAGTTGACGTGGTGGACGGAACGGCACCTCATTTAGGATGGGCAAGTGGAGGACTTTCAGTCTTGGAAGATGCTGTCCAGCCGGCTTGCACGAAATTGCCACAAAACGCGAAAGAGGCGATCATCAAAACCCTACATCGAGCAGCAATCTACGATTGCCATACGGGAACAACGGTCCTTGACATTCCATGGCTCGACAGCTTGGATAGCAACGATCCGAATATCATCGTAATGAAGGAGCGTGGCTGGGGCCCGGTCCTGAACCACGCCAACTTGAACGACTTGAATCAGTTCCGAAAGCAGGTCGCCGCTCATTGGAGACCATGGGGTTGCGATTTCAAGAGTTTCTTTCCCCGTGTTGAGGATGTGGGGATGTGCAAGAATCCTAAGGCGTTCGTAGAATCCTTGGATAAGCATGTGGGCATCGTATATCCTGTATTTACTACCGAGAGAGAACTCTTCGGGACGGCTACACTGAAAGCACTCAGGAAAGGGGACTCGATCTTCGTGATCAAAGGCTGCTCCGCACCTATCATTATGCGGCAACAAGGCAATGGTTGGCGGGTGATTGGTCAGTGTTTCGTGGAAGGTCTCATGCGTGGCGAAGCAAGAGGGTGGTTGGACAACGGGGAGAAACAATTGGTCGAGATTCAAATCATATAGATGAAGAGACCGCCTAATTTTCCATTATCCCTCCTATTAAGACGATAGCAGCGACAGTGGCGGCGACGACACCGAGAAGTAACAACGACGACAACGGTAAGGTAGAGTCTAGCCACAGGAAAAGTAGTCGCTTACGACAAGAAAAATGGCGGTTACCAGATGAAATATCGATTTTGCGATGTTGAGATGATTTCGCTGCACTCAATGGTAAATCTCATACTGTCTACTTTCATGCGACGTACTAATGATCCTATGGGTATGTTCAACACCGTCAATCTTGACCTCAGTGATGTCTTCAACCTGTTGGTAAGCAGTTAGGTAGGCTTTGTGTGAAGCTAACCTCTCTACTTCTTTAAGGCGAAGCAGCGTTCAATATTGTCTGCATTATTACCCCACCAATTCACCATCACAGCTCCCGTCGTTCCGAGAAAAATGAAGATAAACAGTAGATTGGCATTAAACCCAGTGTCCAATGCGGCGCCACTGATGTAAGCCCACTTGTTCCAAAACTTGCGTCTGTACCGGTACAGATAGAAGTTGAAGAACGTTCCAACCAGGAAAGTCGTGAAAGGTCCGGTGCTGAGATTTCCGTGGAAGGTGGCGGCGCTGGCAAAGAAGATGGTTGAGTTCCAAAGATCAAATCTTGCTTTAGGAAACTTCTTGTGGAGGAGCCAGATAATTATGGGAGCTACTGCTCCTGCGGGGAACCCATATAAAACTGGCTTGAAGAAAGACGATGCGAAGAGTTTCTTTGGACCGACCAGGGCGTATTGAATACCAGCTGTGTTGTAGCTCTTGAACTCTTGTCCCGTCCACTGCCCCGCAGGATCGGGGACGCGGCCACTGACGTAGTCGAACTTTGAGGCGATGACCCATCGCATGACGCCATAATTGATTGGAAGAGCGAGCATGTTTGCGATGATTTGGATGCCAATCACGTCCCTAGGGGGCAGATGGAGATAGTGGCCAATCTGCGTTTTCGTGAGTCTTGCTTCATATGCCGAGGAATGAGCTCACGCCTTACCTTTTGGTCCTCAAGAACAATTCGAGCATCATACCAAACGTTGCCGGATATGATGCGGTAAGCGAGCTGACCAAGTGGATGGCGAGATGATCCACGGGCGTCGATCATATCTGAAGGCGATTATCAGCTTCAACTGGCCATTACAGATAGAAGTTAGGCACTTACAGCCATAGATGAGCTCATTAAAAAAGCCAACCTTAATCGAATAACCCGACATGGCGTAGACCAAACTCATAGGTAACATGGCTGCAGCACCAAATCCCAGTGCGATGAAGTACGTCCAGGTGGGCATCCAGATTGAGTTTGTGGCGACAATGATGAGCAGGATTCCAACGGGTATCGCTGTGAGAAGACCCCATTCCCTAGAACAAGTCAGAATATTGCGCGGTTCGAATCTCCAATGGAGCTTACCATAAAGTGAGACCGGGATATTGTTGGATGATGCGGCTGTTCGAGTCAGAAACAATCTGACCCTAGCATCTTAGGTGATTGCTTACCTCAAACGATCCTGGTGGTATTCTCCTTTATCCTTCCTGGCTTTCCATATCTTGACAATCTTGGGACCCAAAAACAAGCCACACCAGACAAACGAGGAGATGTATGATGCATACCACTGCACGGAATAGCATGAGAAATTGGATATCCGTGCCCAGTTGTTGGTTTTGATGCGTTCCACCTACCATGAAAATCTCCCACGTGTACTGGGCGCCTGAGTAGGCAAGGCCAACTTCGTGGTATCTTGTCTCATTGACATGTTGGTTCCCGCTCGAGTCAGTGTAGACTGGGCTAATTAGTCATGAATAACCAGTTGGGATAGATCATTATTACTCAAAGACTCAAATGGATAATCTGATCCATTCTTCTGGAATACGCCATTGGACATGATGTTATACGTAGGGGAACCCCATAGGTTCCCGAAGTACGCAACCGGGATCAAGATCCAAGTCTAGTGAAATGTTTCTCTTAGTATCGGGAAGCCAAGATAGAGAACTTTGGCTTACCGTAATAACAAAACCAACGAAGATGGTAACCTGAACGCTGTAAGGGTAGGTGATGACCGTAGATGTGACGTTGGACCAGTTGAGTGTGATGTTGAGAAGCCCGACACCTCCTCTGCCAGCACCGAGAAAGTTGACCACATGGTTGCGGCTAGCGAACCAGCAGAGAGGCGCAAGTGCGGCAACGAATGGGAATATATACTCAGGCAGGAACTGCCAGACAAATGTCCCCAGCAAAATCCACCAGAATACCTGGATAAGAACGTCAGCCATTTCCAGGATGTACGCGGGACAAGTTGTTCACCTTCATCTGCTTCTGAGAAACGCTTTTGTGAAGCTCGCTTTTGCCTTGCATGCTTCTATAGAGCGTGACCTGCTGCAGAGAAAGTGGGAAGATGAACTCCGGATCATCAATCAAAATCTTTCGAACTTGGTGGAGTTAGCAGGTTCTCTTTGAGGCTAAGTTCTAGAGCCTTACCCATTGCTGCGAAGGCAAATCCGAGAAGCGATGCACCCTACCAAGATCAGCTAGTGGGACACAGAAATAGGCTGATGGAACTGACCCATCCGAAGAACAAAGCTATGGCTGGATTTATTGTGATGCCGTAGTATAAAGCCGCATTCGTGGGCAGGTAAGCTGGATCAGGTCAGTCCAAGTAATAGCTAAAGTGGTGGACCGCACTAACTTGCCCACTGGCCTTGACTGCCAGCATTTGCCGCAATTCCAATGATTGCATGCTCTTTGATAGAAAATGGCCCAGGGTTCAGGGAGAAAGAAAACCGGCCCAATGGCACGGTATAAGCTGGCAGTATTCTGGCAAGTAGCCTTCCAAGAGGGGCTGATGCCAAGATAACGAAGAAGACTGGGAACGGCGCAGTAGTCGTTCGGAAGCTACTCATCATTCAGTTTCCATGCTAGATCAGTGATATCGAGATGTAATCTTACTATGAGAGTTGGGAAACAGTGCTGCCAATCGTACAAAAGACGGTCGAGAGTAGAATGGATCGAAAGGTTATGACGGGCAAGGATGGGTCATCTTCGAAGCCCACGACGGTCCGAACAAGCTCTGGAATATTTGCGAACTCTTCGGATTTGAAGTCATATTCCGGTTCAGAATCATCAGTCGATCCCCGCTTTGTTCCGTCTGGACTGTCATCTAGCCCGCCGAGAAAAAGCTTCTCCGTTGTATCAAGTACAGGATCAACAACCACACTAGGGGCTTTGGAATCGTTCAGCGTAGCCTTCTCATCCCGTAATTGAGACATGGCTGCGTTATTGCAAAATGCACGCTACGAAAGCAGATACTTGGGAAGGACGCCATTGCATTCAATATAAAGAAACTAACCACAGGTCTTCCGGGCACTAACAGCATGCAATTGCGGATCTTCGTAATGTGCTGTGAAAGGAGCTGCGTTGCCACCCCGATAATGCAGTTTCTTCTTCAAGATGGGAATAGCTTATCATCTTATGACAGGGGAAATGACAAGGCAATAATTGCTCAGCGTTCAATCCCGCGAAGAACCCCGGAACGGCTTGCTGGGAATGTCGGACGAGCTAGTGGCTGGGCCAATAGCGAAGTTGGCGACATTCTGCGTCGCACTCGCCCCGACCTCAAGGCCCATATTGGTCTTTCTCGCGTCGGCTATTTAGCTCACAATCTACCGACCAAACTGCGGGAATAGCATGGGATGCGGAGGGATCTTGCCGCAACGAATAAGGCATGCATTATCTGATGGCGTTATCAAGACGCAATGTAAGTGGGGTATGTCGAGCTCAAATGCGGGATGCGGGCGAGTCCTGTTGGGGTTTAAACCAACAGCCTATGATAAGGGCACAGGAGACAAGACTCTCGGATGAACATGACCGTTGGAGACTGTCTACCGACTTGGCGCATGAGATAGCTCGACGACTGTATCTATGCTATCTCGCAACGTTGCAGGACGTATTGTCAAGTTCGACAGTTCGTTGCTCCCGATATCAATGGGCTTGTCGACAGTTCTCGTCTAAGTAGTTGCCAAGTCGACTTATCTTATCAATCTCCGAGATCTGCAGATGTAGAAATAAGTCTACCAACATGATCTAGGAAGCTACCTCACAGATAGATGTCAAGTGACCCCCTTCTCTCCTGCCTATCTGAACATTCTTGCGACGACAGATTGATAGATTTAATTATGGCTTTGGGCTCATTACAATGCCTGATATTGCTTTGATAGAACGAGAGAAGTTTCCCAGGGAAATGCGGACATCCAGCGACCCTTTGCATATGAGAAGAGCCCAAAATTCAGAGAAATGAACATAGAAAGTGAAGACTATGCGGAAACATGACGTGAAGACAAAAATTTATGTGTCTATTGCAGTATCGCTGACGTGCCTAGCATAATTGCGTGTCCTTAGTTCAACCCCTAGCAGGCCGTTCTGAGATTGCATGGGGCGTAATTCGTGAGAGACGCAGACCATTTAGCAGTTGCCACCGTTGGAGAGAAACTCGTTGGGGCCAAGACCACCAGTGGCATCAACGCCACAGCTGGCGGAGGTCTTGAAGTTTATCGTAGCGCCGGACTGAGAGCTCTTAACAGATCCAGCGGCGCCTGCGTCGACACAAGAGCTTCCAACGACTAGGCCGACGGAGTTGCGGACTTGGATGTTGCATCGCAGGGCTGAGGCCGAGGTGACAGCAGCGAGAACTGCAAGGACGGAGGTGATGCGAACCATCTTGCTATAAGAGTTTCTTACATTAGCATTTGTTACCAAGTCAAGCCAATGACCGACGTGTAGCTTACACTATTTTTCTTTTTGAGTCGGAAGGACCTTTGAATATTGAAAGTGGTTGTGAGTTCGGTCTGAACGAAAGACTGTAGTGAGGGGATAGAAAGCTGATGATCAGAAGCATTTTAATACGTATCTTACCGGTATATACTGTCACAAGATGTACCAATCAACATGACTTGTACTTCTGCACGGCGCTGATCCTGGACCTTCCCCTAAATGTTCGAGTTTAGAGTTCACTGGGGTCCAGGACGCAACATGTTGTTCTGCCTGGGGGGTTCTGTGCTTCAGAAAATGAAGACCAGTGATGCTAACCTTCTCGAGAATAGCCACGTTGACAAGAGTGCCCATGAACGTATGCATAAGAAAAAGTTTGGCAAAACACGAGGTACCTGCTGGATGTTTAAATCGTCACGTACTGCCCCTGTGCCGTCTTGGGTTGTTTGTCCTGGGTCCAGAATCAATAGAAAACTTAGCACACTCAAAGGCATTTCAATTCGACCAGGCAAAATGTAAAGACACAGAGCACTTACGTTTCCCCCATACTTCGCCCTTCTGTATTTGCGGTAAAACCAAAAAAAGACGAAAGGTTCTCGAGGACTTCAAAATGAACAACCACGAACCTTCTTTCACTAATGGCGTGGAGGCTAATGATAAGATTGCTCAGCTTCCTCGAGTCAAGACCGAAAAGCAAGCGAAGTCAGATTCAGTGAACATAGTCCCTGAAACTCTACTATGGTGTGATGGGTAAGTAAAACCCGTGGAGCAAGTATCGCGGGGACTTGCGGCCCACTCGAGGCTCTGGATTAACTGCTGAATGGCTGTGTGAGCGATGTACCGGCCCTGGTTTGCCTGACCCGCAGAGACCTGACAGTGTGTTTTTACTTTGGCCTGGTACCGCAGTAAAGCTTGGCGGGAACATGAGTCATGAACACATGTTCTAGATTACAGGGTGATCGTACTCTGTATCCCATTAAGGGCGGAAAATGGCTCAAGCGTACTTTTTTTTGTGACTTTTGGCCACTTGCAGGGGGTTAGAGTGATTCTAGAAATCTTTGAAACTCTCGTAATAATTAGCCACAAATTATCTAATGAAAAAAAAGCGAGATTCCCATATAAATTAACACAGTAATCATTTTTCTATCCTTTTTTTTTATTTACTAATTGTAGTTAAATTTTTAATTAACTGCAGAGGTAAAAAGGAAGCATTTCGCAGCTTAGGCTACAATCTCCTCAATTAACTACGCTAGTCTTTTCAGCCCCACTTAATAACTTTCTAGCTAATCAGACGCACTAGATTTTAGCTAGCGCGTTAATCAACCATAATAGGTTCTTCTTTATAACCTAACCTCAGCCACTTTAGCCCTCTTCCTCCACCTACTCTAAACGACGCCCTCCTTAACCTACCTCCTCTACCTAGCTATAACAATAATAATAGGGCCTCTAATAACAAATTAAACCTTATAGAAGAGGTTTCTAATAATAAAGATAACAGTAAGCGCTTTTTTTTAGTATTTCTATTATTTCTATAGCTAATTTTTGCTTAGATTAGGATTTTTTGCAGTTAACGCTAGCATCACAGCCTCTATTACAGCTAGCCTTACAGCTAGCTTTACAGCCCCCCCTAAGGTTAGTACTATCGCATAAGAATAACTTTAGTCTCAAATTAACGCTATAATAGCAGCTAAAGGCGTAGCTTAACAGCAGTATACTAGAGGTGTATTATTACCCCTCTTTTCGCAAGTTACACCCTGCTAACTATACTATAATCCCTACGCACCTTAATAGCAAGTCAGCCCTTAATATTTTCCTACACTTCATGCCTAACAACCTTATTACTAACTAGGCAAAATAGACTAATCAGTAGTACCTCTAGCGTTAAATTAGCGCTAGCAGCCCTCACTAAAAGCCTAAGAGGAAGGTGTTACACCTCAATAAGTCGTTTATTATTAGTCCTACTGAGGTCTATATCTTTCTTGCCTACTTAATCTACTCATTAATATACCCTACTGCTTAATAAGATTATTACTAGTCAATAGCGCTATAAACGCTACACTACAATCTTACTAACTATATCTTAAGAAACTGTTTCATCAGTCTCTATTGCAACTTTTGCCTATAGGACCCTAATATGCCTACGCCCCCTATTAGTATCTAGAATAAGATTTAGCTATAGTTAGATAGGATCTAATAGGTATCTCTCTCACTCTAGAACCCTAGCTTTATTATTACTATTAATAAGTGTATAGTATACTTCTAGGGATGCTCTCACAATATCGTTAAGATGCTAAAAAAGCCTATTAAAGTTAGGTTTAAGCTGTAGGTAGCTATCTAATAGGGCTACTTCCTAGCTTAGATCCCTCATACGCATACTAATCCTACGTTAACCTCTAAGATTGTTACTGCTAAAAAAGGACCTTTTAGCGTCAACATCCTACCTCTACACCCCCTACTAATTCAAGCTGCAGTAGAGGCAATATAGGGCTTCACACGCTTTGCTAACAAGCTAGTACCTTAGAAGCCCTATATGCCTAAGCAGTTAGCGCCTACCTAAGCTATTATCATCACCCTCATATAGTATCTACCTACACCTACCTTCCCCTAGCTAGAGAGTATTACTGCCTACTACTACGTTTTCACTAACAACTTATTCACTACTATCAACCTCATTTAACACCTATATTAACTGCAGCCACCTATTACTACTACTAGCACTACTTAGCTGAATTTTAGGATCATTAAGCTATTTAGGCAGCTATAAGCTAGTAATAAAAAGAGCAACTTTATGCTATAAGGCTAGCTTTTTGCCTACCTAACGCTAGATAGCCTTACCTGCTAGTTTATATTTAAAGATAACACAGTTATACTTCTGATCAGCAGTATATTTAATAGTAAGGAAATCGCCACTCTATAGGCATATAAACAACCTAACGCTATATTAACTTTAGTAAGAACAGCATATATCCCCTTTAAGATCCCTCCCACACCTATCAACACAGGGGACTCTCAGAGTTTACAGTCATCTAAGAAGGGTTGCAAGCTAGCTATAATACCTTATTAGCGCCTGCTAGTACTAGAGATTATTAACAACTATAACTATAATATAAATAGCGTTAATATCAGCAACTAATATAGAGCTAACTGCGCTAGCATTGCTAAACGATACTGCTGTTATAGCAGCTAGTAGCCTATAGCTTTTAATTACCTATTAGGTTAGTAGGGATCTATAGAGTACTTCTAGCGTTATATCTACTAACTATTTTATACTCATAGAGGTTATACTCATCAATACCTACCTACTCTATAAGGCCTCAAACTTTAAGTATAAAAAGCCCTCTACAGCCTTCTAATAAGAGCTCTATAAACAACTTACAGCTAAATTTAGGTCTATAGCTATCAGAGAGCGTTACTCTAGAGGTGTCTAAGTTATAGAGGTAATCCTACATAACTGTGGACGACGTGAGAAGGAATAATACTACTAGGCGTATACAAAGCGTTTTAGAAGGACTGTATTAGGGCAGGTCGACAGAAACAGTGGCTGGGAACAGCGTCATACGCGCTGGGGCTGCGTTAAGTGCGACCAACCCCTCTGCCGTACAGGCGACTGCTGGGCAAAGTGGCATAATGAGAACGCCTAAACGTCAGCATTACTTGCTGGATTTTTCGTGCGGCAGAAGGGTGTGGCCACCCCTGTCAGCAATGTACCTCGTTCAGAGTCAGTCATGAGTCGAATTATGCGATTGGTCAACTACCCCTGCAGCTACTTCGAAGCCCTGGTTGAGCCATTTTCCGCCCTTAATGGGATACCCAACGAAAGTCCAACTGGGTTAGCCATAGAGGTTACGCTGTGACCCTCCACATGTTTCCCCGTCAGAGTCATACGGCAGTCAACAAGGTGCGCCTCCAGGCGGCAAACTGCGAAGAAAAAAGTCAGAAGGGAAGAAAGATTGAGCGGACTGATGCTTTTAGGAGCACCTGTTCACCTCACACTTTAATAGGCTCGGTTAAGCGGTTCTCCCCGCACAGTCGGGTTTTCTACAGGTTCTAGAACCTGTCACACCCGTTTTGCCTCAAATGGAACGGCTACTTATCCATGCTAGGTTGCCCATGCGAGGGGAAAAGCCAAGTACTGCGGTAGTCGGTTGCTGTTCACCATTGAATATCGTTATAGGTCATTGTGTTTCTCAGCTTTCAGCAAGAGCGAAACAAGGAGATACCTACTCACGCATGCAACTATATTGCGGCAGATGTCGCGCTGCCATGCCGTGGAATTCTACCTTAGAGTCAAGAGGCTAAGTAGGCAATGAGGCCGCGGCAAATTCGGAGGGCTAATCTAGCGACTAATAAAGTCCCTCAAAGGGAGTGCGTCAAATGTCTAAGATAGCCACCTGCGGCATTGCTGATACTTTGCATGCGGGATAGTTGGGACAAGTGATGTGAGAATGAGACAATTCGACATGAATCAATATGTCTGTCAGCTTCCGGCGAGCCTGACATCTATTCCGCGCGTGTACAGACAAAGACACAGCAATGCTCAGCCTTTCAAGGGTCTGAAAGATCGACTATTATCTTGGCATTCCGCCCGCGATGTCTTCCGGTCGGGTCGTGTCCGAGCGCAGAAATCTTCAGTCGGAAAGCTAGAGAACGGAACTATATCTAGAGACTTGAAAGTGATGATGCACACGGCGTTCATTGACGACCATGAAAAGCTGCTTTCCAAGATGGAATGGTGTCTTACGCATGACCAAAATCGGGATGACTCTATCAGAATGTCTCTCACGACACTCGCTCAAAATGATCGGCGGATCTTGGAACCATGTCACTCGAACGACAAGGACAAGGCGGAAAAAGAGGCAACTCTGTAGTTTTTGAAGGAGACCGCTCTCCACCCCAAACGCCACCGTTTGCGTGGGTCAACTTGTGGAATGGCAGATATTCCAACATTTACGGAGAGTACGTCCCTCAGCCCCTGAGGCGATGGGGATATGTGGTGTGGGATAAAAAAGCGATGGAATGACCTTGGAGCGAAAGAACTCGATTTCAAGCAATGGGAAGCACACATTGAGTTGGCTGAGGAGATTGATGGAGACTACGCCTGGAGTCCAGTACCCGTTTCAAACGTGTCGTCTGCCCTTGCTCCGAAAGACGTTGCCATAGGAGAGTCACAAACTGCGGAAAGGCAATTGCCACGTGGGGGAAATAGACAGGTGGTTGGCCCAGCAAGAGAAAGCCAATTTCGTATGGTCATCGGCATTAGGCTCTACAAGACGAGAACGAGGTGGCCATGAAGGGAAGGCAGAGAGTCAATTACGCAGGTTTTCACGATGCCACAAAATGTAGAGTTTCTCTTGTACTCTACCGATTTCCAAGAGGTCCTGCTTACTTCTTGCATAAAGCCACATCGCATATGATGTGTTTCCCGCTGGCTTTATAACCAGAAAACTCACCATGTGCATCATGTCGTCCGTGATATTGTCTGCAAGCCGCAGACCCCGACACTTCCGCAACAACAGAGAGATGGCCAGCCTCAGTTCCATCCGGGCCAGGTGAATTCCAATGCACGATCGTGACCCATGACCAAATGCCGAGAAAATTTGCTTCTGCCTCTCGGTCGGAACTCCGGGCATGAACCAAGACTCGTCAAATCTAATGGATATAAGCAAACGATGTCACTAAAGCCATCAATCAGAGTATGCGGAACTTACTTCAAGGGGTCCGGGAACACTTCGGGGAGGCGATGGATAGTGCACGCCTGCAGTGCTACTTCCATACCTCCAGGAATAAAATAGCCTCCAATAGTAGCTCCAGATGGCGGTGTCTCTCTAGGGAAACTGCCCAATGCAGCGCCATTACATAGACATCAAATTACCTATACTATAGATACCTACAGGTACCTATATAAATAGGTTAGGTTATAGGTATACCTATAATATAAGTAGATAGGTTTACTAGGTATATAGGTAGATATAAATGTAAGTATAGATAGAAACTCTACTTATACTTATAAGTTAAAAATATATATTATTTAATAGATATAGTAGAATATTATACTAACTATTCTAATAATTATATAAAATTTATTTTACTAGTAATATAAATAAACTATTCTAAAATAAATAAGTTTATATTATAATAATTATTATAATAATCTTATAAAATTCACTTCTATATTTAATACTCTTTATATAATATAGTTATACTTTTATTATTAAATTCTTAAAATAATCTATTTAAACTAAACTATTTTTTACTATATAGTTCTATAACTATTATTTCTTACTATTATTAACTAAGTTTAAGTTTTATTTTTATTCTTATTAATTTAAAACTAGTTATTCTTTTACTCTTAAAGAGTATTATAAAATACTAAATTATTAATATTAACCTAATATATTATATCTTTAACTACTTTTTTAAGAATATCTATTATCTTAATATTAAAACTTCTTTTATTAAGAATTTAGAGATTTTTAAACCTCTTAAGATTATAGCTATATATAGTAGTTTCTTTTCTACTATTATTACTTATTATATTATTACTAAAGAGGTTTTTTTATAGCTAATAGAAGCTTTAAAGTTTCTAATATAGTTATTAATAGCTTTAATATCTTATTTTAGGTTATTAGTAATTTTAGTATTTCTAGTAAAGATATTACTAAACTAAGTAATTTCTTTAGTAGTACTAATAGTATTAAGATTTCTAGTAGAAATATTACTAAACTTAATATTTTTAAACTATCTATTAGTATAAAGTATCTATATAAAATTATTATTAGATATCTTATTACTCTTATAATTAGAGCTAATAAGAGAAATTAAGTCTTTATAGTTAGTTTTTCTCTTTTTCTTTAGCTTTAGTATAGCTATTTTTATTATAACTCTCTTTCTCTTCTTTATAATATCTTACTCTTTTCTATTACCCTTTTCTAAAAAAGTTATACTTATTTATTTAGGTTAAATAATAAGATTTAGCTTTAGGGTATCTTTAATTATAAAGTGAAATTAAATATTTATAATATTTTTTTACTTCTATTTAATTTTATTAGAATAAACTAAATAAATATAAGTAAAATAAAATAATAAAATAGAAATAGAAAGTAGTACTTTTTATAGTATTACTAAACTATAAATATTTTATACTTTAAGATATTATATAAATCTTCTTAATAAAGTTAATATTTATAAGTTTAATAATAACCTTTTTAGTATAAATTGCTATATATAAAAATACTAAAAATAAGTTAGTAAAAGAATAGAAAGTGAATAAATAAATATATTTTTAAATATAATTACTAAAGTTACTTTAGTAGTTTTTAAAAAGCTATAAGAACTATAGCTTACTAATAAGTTAGATTAGATTTACTAACCTAATTATATATAATTTCTTTAATAAAGCGCTAGAAAAGCGCTTTAAGAATAAGGTTATTATAAGAAGCTTAGTATTAATAAATTTCCTATAAAGTATAATTTAAAAGATATTCGTATTATAATAACTAAAGTAAATTATAATAATCTAACTTACTTTTAAGCTTATAGTAGTAAGTAAGTATATATTTTCTTATAATATAAGTAGAAACTTTATAAGTAGTCTTCTAGTTAGTTTTCTTAATAGCTATAGTAGTAGTTTTATAGCTATTTTTATAAGTAGTCTACTTAAGCGTATTTTTAGTAGTATTTATACTAGATAATATAGTAAGTAAAGGTATTATAGATTTAAGATATTTAGAAGGAATTAGATTCTAAATAAGTAAAAATAAGAGAAATAGTAAAACTTATATAGCTAGTTATAAAATAAATTGAATAAAATTATAATTATAATATATTATAAAGAAAAAAGAGAGAGAAATATATAGGTTAGTAGATATTAAAAAGAGAAGTTATATATATATATCTAGTAAGTAGTAAAAGTAACTAATCTACTTTTATTATTATAGTAATAACTACTTATTTTATAAAAATTATATAATATCTAAAAGTAATCTATATATTAATATTAAGCGAAATTAATTTTATATTTATAATTAATCTTTTCTCTTACTATAATTAAAATACAATATATCTTAAGTAAAAATAAATATCTCTCTAAACATTTATTATAAAATATCTTTAATCTAAACTATATAGTATACTTTAAGAAATATTATTATTACTATATATTTATAGTTTATACTTATAATATTATTATAATAATCTATAAAGTTATTATAATAATCTTTTCTATAAGTTACTTAGTTAGATCTAAAACTAGTGAGAAAAAAAAAGCTACTAAAGATTATTCTATTAATTTCTATATAATAAAAGTATAAAAGTAAATTTATAATATAACTAATATAAAAGCTAGGTTTTACTAATTAAAGTAGTATCTAAATACTAAGATAATATATATAAAGAAAATAATAATATAAGAATATTAAAATTAGAATTCCCTAAGTAAAGTAGAGTAAAAAGCTATAATTTAATAAATAAAAGTCTAAGTTTATTAAGATATATAAATTATCTTAGAAGAAGATACTTTAAAAATACTTATAAGAATTTAAAATAGAAAGTAGCTATTATTTAGTTTAATTTAACTTTTATTTTATTTTATTTATCTCTATTATACTACTATAGTTAATATCTTTATTTAATACTAAAGTTTAAACTAACTTTAAGATACTAAAAAGATCTATTTTAAGACTAAAGTATAAAATATAGGTATCCTTTAATAGCTTATATAAAGTATTAATTTAGCTTAAAACAAACCTTTATTAATTTTTTATTATTTTATACTATAAGAATATTTAAAGTCTAAAGACTAACTTCTATAATAGTTAACCTCAATATATGTTTAAGGATAATTATAAGCTAAGTTAGGAGGATATACCTCTATATAAATTAATAAAGTCTAAATAAGACCTCTTAATATAATTTATAAATAATCTAAGTTTTAAGATTAAAGAAGAAAATAGAAAGAATATACTAAGTAAGTATCTTTAGAATAAAATAAAAGTTATTTTTAAAGTGATTTAGTATATAAGTATTCTATAAAACTTTCTTTTAAGTATTTATACTAAGGTTTTATAGTAAACCTTATTTATTAGTTATTAATAATTCTAGATAATATAGCTTATAATATTTAATTTATTTTAGCTAAAGTTATTATATTTCTACTAATTTTTAGAGAAGATATAGGAGATTTTTAAAGAAGTTAGTATTATAAAACTTAAAAAGATTTTTCTATAAATATAAAACTTCTTTATACTTAAGGAAATATTTCTTCTCTTAGTTTTTTAGAAGTTTAGTATTATAATAGCTAGTAGAGAGAGAAAAAAGGTTTTATAGAAAATAAACTAAGTATAGAAATAGAAATAGTAAGATATCTTAGAAGAGATATATAAGATTATAAAACCTAATAAGAGATTTCTAAGTTAATAGAACTTTAGAACTAAATATATATAAGTTTTAAAAAGTTATTTTATTATAAACTATACTTATAACTAGTGATTTCTATTCTATATACTAATATAGAAGTAGATCTAAGATATCTTTAGTAAAATTAAAACTAGTATAAAGAAAGATTAAGTTAAACTTCTTAGTTCTACTAGAATTTAGTATAATATTAGTTAGATTTATACTACTAATATAGAGGTTTTAAATATAGTTTAATACTTCTATAAGTATAAGCTAGCTTTAATACCTCTTTAGCTTTAAATATTAGTATTTATAAATTAGTATCTAAAAGTATAGAATTAATTTAATAAGAAAGTAATATTTAAAGTATTTAGTTTTTCTTTTCTCTTAAATAAATAGAGTAAACTAATAAAACTTAATAGTTATAAAAAGAATATTTATATAAAAGCTTAAAGTAGAATTTTTAATATATTATAGAAAGAAAGATATAATAATTAATATATTTCTCATACTAAGTAGGTTTAATATTATAGGAGATTATTATAATATAATTATTATAATATAACTATTATAAAAAGCTTATTCTTTATAAATCTATATATCTATTATAATTCTTTTATATTTAGTAATTATATTTAAGTTATTTTTCTCTTTCTAATACTAAAGTAACTTTAACTTAAGTTTTCTAAAAGTATCTATATCTTCTTATAAAATGTAGTCCTTCTCCTCTATAAAGTTTAAGAAGTTAATAATATTATAAACTACCTCTTTAAGACTTATAATAGCTAGAGTAATCTATTTACTATTTATATATATATTTAACTCCTTAAAGTATTTATTTAAGGTGTTAGGTATAATAGATTTATAATATCTAATTATTATAATTTTAAGTTCTTTTTTTATAGTTTATAGCTTTTAAAAAAGAATGTTTTTACCTTTTAAATATAAAAACTTACTTAATATCTTATTAAGTCCTATTAATAATACTATATAAGTAAATAGCTATATTAGATTATTAAGATCACTAAACTAAACGTTTTAAAGTAATAGTTTTCTATTTATAAGTATTAATTTTAACTAAGATATTCTAATTATCTCTAGTCTAAGAAGGTAAAAGAAAGAGCCTATTACTTAACGAAAAGTAATTTAGAGATTTATTTTATTAATAAGATTAGTGTAAATATCTTGCTTAAGGATAATAGTAATCTAAGCTAAGTAATTATACTTATAGTAGGTCTTAAAGCTATTAATAATACCTTAATCTATAGGTTAAAAAGTTAATATTATATTAAGTAAAAGAAACTTAATCTAAAGAGTAAGTAGTAGTAGTATAAGTTTAACTATAGTAGTATATATAGATAAGTTATCTATTAGAAGAAAAACTAGCTTACTAAGTTTTATAATTTAAATATAGGTATAAAAAGCTTCTAGTTAGTTTATTATAACTATAGTTATAAACTAAGCTTCTCTATTATTCCTCTATACTAAGTTAAATATAGAGAAATTAAAGTTATATAAAGTATATAGTACTATACTTTTATTAATAACTTAAACTTAGAAGAAGTTATTACCTATAGTATTAATAGTAAGCTTTAATAAGATTTAGATATTATTTTTCTAATCTCTAGGTATAGTAGAGGAAATAAGAGGAGAAGATAGTATTCTCTTCTAGAAAAGGCTAGTTTTATCTATATTATATATATTAACTAGAGAGTATTTTTAAATTACTTAGTAAAGATTATAGATATATATATTAGTTTCTATTACTTTAATAATAGAAGCTACTTTAACTATAAGCTACTATATAAGATTATTAATCTAATAGAACTCTACTAATAATATACTTAAGTACTAAGAGATATTAAACTAGCTAAGTATTATATTATATCTTTTTTAGGTATAATTAATAATATTTTTATAGAATAATTAGATAGACTATTAACTTACTTAGTAGTAGAAAGTAAAATAGTCTCTTACGTTTAATCTTACTATCTAGAAAACTAGTTATAATAAGTGAAAGTAGTAAAATAGCTTAAAAGTCTCATAAAAAAGTTTTAAATAAATAGTAGTTTAACTATATATTATAATCTCTATTAGGGCTTATTTTATAGCTAAGAATAAATTACTAGCCTTAATAAAAATATATATATAATAAGAAAGCTAAAAAAAATAAATACCCTATTAGACTTAGTATATATATTAATCTAATTATTATAATCTAATTATTATAATCTAATTATTATAATCTAATTATTATAATCTAATTATTATAATCTAATTATTATAATTTAATTATTATAATCTAACTATTATAATCTAACTATTATAATTTAACTATTATAATCTAATTATTATAATATAAGTATTATAATCTTATTATTATATCTTAATAGCTACAAAATATAATAGCTAGATTATAACTTATATCTATATAAGTATATATATTTTTAATTAAAGTTATTTCTCTTTTATTAAAATTCTTATAATAGAAGTTTAAGTAAGAGTTTTATATAAAGTGAATAGTTATATATTTAACGTTTTTTAGACTATTTTATCTATTTTATATTTCTTTTTAAAAGTTCTTATATTAGTATTTTTATTTCTTAATAACTTAAGATATTAAATTTATAATATCTTCTTATTATAAAACTTCTTATACTAAAGTTATCTTTTATATAGAATTAAAAATAGTTAATATTTTAATCTCTTATATTTCTTTATTAAATATTTCTATTATAAATATAATATAAGTTAATATCTCTATCTTTTATATTACTTCTATAAATATTTCCCTACTTTAAAATTATATTTTAAATATTTTTTTTATAAATATTTTCTATTTTAATATTTTCTACTTTAATATTTCCCTTCTTAATATTTCCCTTCTTAATATTTTCTATTTTAATATTTCCCTTCTTAATATTTCTCTTTTTAATATTTCCTTTTTTAATATTTTTTACTCTAATATTTCTCTTCTTAATATTTTCTTTCTAAATATATTCTATTTTAATATTTCTTTCTCTAATATTTCCTTCTTTAATATTTCTTATCTTAATATTTCTTTTTTTAATATTTCCCTTTTTAGTATTTCCCTTTTTAATATTTCTTACTTTAATATTTCCCTTTTTAATATTTCTTTTTTTAGTATTTCTCTCTCTAATGTTCTCTTCTCTAGATTTTTCTTTTCTAATATTTTCTTTTTTAATATCTTTCTCTCTAATATTTATATTAAAGATTTTCTATCTAGGATTATTCTCTTTAATAATAGAAATTAAATATATTTTTTATCTTTATTTTCTCTATACCTCTTCTTTTTTTATTTTTAGTTTATATTTTATTTACTCTTTATATACTCTATTTAGTTTCCTATATATTCTTATATATACTATTTATATCTTTAATAAAGTTAATCTCTTCTAGTTTTACTTAATATTTAGAGAAATAAATATATTTTAATATTGATTCTATTATAGAAAATTTTAAAAGCTAGTATATATTCTTCTAAGTAATAGAATAAAGTTATAGAACTTAAATAAAATTTAAATTTATTAAGATTCTAGCTAAACTATAATATTTTTAGAAGTAGAGATATCTTTATAATTCTTTTTAAAAACTTAATATTAGTATTTTTAATTATAATTCGTTTTATATAGATAGCTATAAGTTATATTACTAGAAATAAATTAAAAAAGAATCTATAAATAGAAAGAAAACCTATTTTAAAATAATATTACTAAAAGATCTTTAATAGATTTCTAGAGAACTTTAATTATATTTAACTAAAAATAGATAGGTTTAATATTAAATTAGGATTCTATATTTTATATAATTTTATAGATAAGTTTTTAAAATAAAGGTTTTAAGATTAGTAATTTATAAGATTTCTAATAAGTTTTAATTTCTTTTAAAGCTTAAGCTAGAAAATATTAGTATTATAATAGCTAAAAAAATTTATAACTATTTTACTTATTATTTAGTTTATATTATTAAGTTTACTTTTAATTTTTAGTTCTATAAGCTATTTTCTTAGCTATTTTTTAGCTAGTCTTATAAGTACTTTTATGAGTAGTCTTACTATAATTATTCTAGGAGTTTAATAATATAATACTTTTAGTTTAAGTAATTAAATAATACTATAAAATATTTATCTATATTTATATATCCTATAAGAATATAGAATATTAAGTATTTAGAATTAAAAATAGTAGATAAAAGTAATATATTAAAAGTATTTTAAAATAAGCGCTAATATAGAATATACTTACTATTTATTATTTAGGTTTATTTCTTCTTTATAATAACCTTTTTATTTTATAAGTTATATTTACTCTATATTTATTTTTACTCCTTTTTTTTATTTAGTATTTTTACCTATTTATATAGTATTCTTTTAGTAAACCTCTTTATATTATTTAAATATAATCTTTTTACTATATTTAATCTACACTTTTTACTAATAATATTATTATTAATATTACTATAACCTATCTATATATAATAAAATAGTAATAATAAACCTTTTTCTTTAAGAACTTAATTAAAGATATCTTCTAGAGAGTAAATATTAAGTAAATACCTATAATATTATTATAATAATCTATATTGTTATTATAATAATCTTTTTTATAAGTTATTTAGTTAGGTTTAAAACTAGTGAGAAAAGAAAAGTAGCTATAAACTATTCTACTAACTTCTATACTATTAAAGTATAAAAGCGCTTTATTAATATATTAGATATCTAAAAGGAGCTTATTTATTAGAATAAAATACTATAGATTACTTTAACTTATAAGTATATAAAGATACTAAAGAAGATTAATAAGTAAGGTTCTATAATAAAAGAATAATAAAAAGCTACTTTTAAACTATTTAAAGCTATAGTTTATAAGAAATAATAAGTTATTTTCTTTATATTATTTTTATTTATTTTAACTTAGAATTAGAATAAATAAAAGAAAATATCTATTTTAGTTTAATATAGAGATATATAAACTACACTTATTAATATTATTATCTCCTTCTCTTAGATTTTTAAGCTACTCTTAAGAAGCTTCTAGCTTAGTTACTATACTAGGTGTTTTTATAATATATTTAGCTTTTAGTAGCTTTAATCTAATATTATTTTCTCCTTAACTTAGACTCTTTTTATTTTCTATAATATCTATTAATATAAACTTATTAAGTTTAAGTTTTACTTTTTAGTATTTTTAACTTTAAACCTTAACTCTTTTAGATATTTAATATAGTAATTTAGATATCTATATATATAATATTAATATAAATCTAAATAATCACTTAATAGAAAATATAATAGTAGATATAATATTATTTAATAAGTATGTAGTAAAGGTTATAGCTAAATCTATAAAAAATCTAAAACTTTAATATATAGATATTTTATATATATTCTTTTATCTCTATATCTAATATATATATATTTACTATTTATAAAATGCTATAGTTAGAAGTTTCTTAGTCTTCTAATTAAACTAAATTAATACCTTTAAAATACTATACTAAAAGTTATTAGTATTTTATAAATCTTTAGAGAGTACTCTTAAGGTTTTTACTAAAATAGGTATTATAAAGCTTAATGTAAAGTTTCTATAAGTTTAGAATTTCTTTATTACTAAGGAAATCTTTTTTATCTATATTTTTTAGGAGTTCTAAAATAAGAATATTAGAAGAGCTAAGTTTTAGAACCTTAAAAGTTTATTCTTAATTTACTATACTATTTAATAAAACACTTTTTACTTTATATTAGTTTCTAGCTAATATATAAAAAGATTTATAATACTATTTATAGTATTACTAAGTTATTTCTAAGAGTTACTATAATTAATAATACTTATACTTATTAATACTTATATAGTATTTTAGTATATAAATAGATTTAAAATATTATTAGTATAACTTAGTATAATAGGAAAATAAACTAAGTAGACCTCTTTAGTTCTACTAGAATTTAGTCTAGTATTAAGTAAATCTTAGCTAAAAGTGTAGAGATACTTAATATAGTCTAGCGATACTATAGAAAGAAGCTAGCTTTAATTCTAATCTAGATAGAAATACTAGTAATTTGAGATATATACTTTAAGGAATAAATAAGTTTTAATACTAATATATTTAATAAGTTTATAATATTTAATTTCCTCCTTTTAAGTAGAAAAGATATTAAGTTTATAGGTGAGGATAAAAATAGAAATAAAGAGAAGAGGGATTTATAGTAGGAAGATATTAAAATATATAAGTAAATATTATTATATACTAGAATAGATTTAGCTTATAGTGTTAGAGAATTAGGCTTTTTAGAATTAAATAATAGAGTTTAAATATACTTAAAATTCTTTCATTTATAATAATAAACTATTATAGTTAGTCGTAAAAAGCTATTATATTAATCTATTATAATAATCTATTATAATAATCTATTATAATAATCTATTATAATAATCTATTATAATAATCTATTATAATAACTTAATATAGAAATCTATTAAAATTATTAGCTATAATTATATACTAGAATTATAAGTAATAAGATACTAAGTATAAACTATTAACTTTTAAGTTTATATCTAAGTTCTTTAGAAACCTATATGTCTAGTAAGTTATTTAACTAAGTTTATATCTTTTTTTTAAAGTGTAATACGTTTTATATAAATAGTATAGAGATTTATACTTATTTATATTAGTAAAAACTTTTATATCTATAGTTTAATATATACTTTTAAAAATAGTAATAAGATATAATTTAGTAACTATTTATAACGCTTTTATTACCTCTAACTAGAATTATAGATCTAGATATATAAACTATAATATCTCTTTTATAAATCTTATAAATAGTTACTTCTATATAGCGTTATCTATTATCTTCTACTACTATTTAATTTTATAAAATACTTATATTATACTTATTAATATACTTTCTTTTCTTAGGTTTTTTAAAACTTACTATTTAGATAATATTAGTATAACTACTTTTTATTAATAATAATATCTTTTTATAGTACTTTCTATACTTTCTATTTTCTTAGTAGAACTAAAATACTATTTATAAGCTTTTTCTTTATATTCTTTTTTACTAGCTATAGTAGTATACTATTTCTAGTTTTTATAGTAGTTTTTATTACTAAAAAGGGTAGTAATTTAAGTTTATTAATAACCTCTTCTACTATATCTAAGTTAGAAGATTACTACTATAACTCTACTTATAGATATATAGAGGTTTTAGAAATCTTACTATTTTTTAAATACTAACTTAATAGAGCTAGCGTTAATAAGATACTCTTTAGTAGTTAAAGTAGTATTATAATTTTTAAAACTTATTAGAGAATTAAGAAATATATATTCTACTATAGCTATAATAAATACTTATAGCTTAGTTATATTTATAAATAAACTAATAATTATTTAGACTTATTACTAAATATTATAATATTTTATATTTATAATAATTTATTATAATAATTTCTTTTAATTTAGCTTTTCTTTTTTTTTACTATTTTATCTATATAAGTAAAACGTACTACTTATTTATATACTATAGATAACTTTCTTAAGGATATATCTTCTCTTTTTTTTATAGACCTCTTTACTAAATATAAGCTTATTTATAGTAGCTTAATTATTCTTTTTAATAAAGATATTACTTTTATTAAATAGTAATAAGAAACTAAATACTATAAATAGAAAGTAGAAGATAGTATTAAGAGCTTTTAGTTTTTATTTAGCTTTAATATATATTTAAAGAAAGTAGATAAGATCTTTAGTAAAGGTTATAAATAAGTAGATATTTAAGCTAACTTTTATAAGAGAGTAAAAGTCTAGTATAGTATTCTCTATTTTATTTATAATATATATAATACTATCCTTATTTATTTTAGTATAACTAGTTTTAGAACTAACTTAATAAATAACTACTATTATAAGCTCATATATATAAGAGCGCAGCGTAGTCCTCTAGCGTCTTTTAAAATTTAATATAATAGAGAAATAATTTATCTATAAACTATAAGAATTATCTCACTTATTTATATTAACTATTATATTAATTATTATAATAATTATTGTAATAATTATTATAATAACTGTTTTCTACTTTCTAGTTTATTAGAAAAGGAGATAAATCTACTTAACTAAATAAAGTATTTTTCTACTATTTTATTAATAGTAATATATCTTTTAACTTTATTTTAAAGTTAACTTTTAAGTTCTTTACTAACCTTATAAACCTAAAATAGATACTATTATCCTCTATAATAATTACTAAGTATTTTAAAGCTAAGGTTTTAGCTATTTAGATAAAAGTTCTTAATAAGATTATTTCTAGTTTAAAAGTATTTCTAATAATTAATATATAGATAATACTTAGTTAGAAGTATATATTACTTAGTATTATAGCTTACTTTATAGATAAAAACTAGAAATATTATAATATTCTTCTTAGTATACTTAGTATTATAAAAAACTACACTATAGAGAATATAACTAAAGTAATTATTAAAACTTTTAAAACTCTCCTAATAAAAAGAACACTTAAATTTAATTATATTTCTATAAATAATACTTCTAACTTTAAACTTAATATTCTATCTAAGTTCTATAAATCTATATTTAATAAAATATTACTAATAGTTATTTATATTTAATACCTTATTTATATTATTAACTTTATAGTTTAAGAACTATATAATTACTTTTATATTACTTATCTACTTATAATAAGTAATCTTATATAATATATATTATATACTAATAATAAAGAAGTTACTAAAGATATTATACTACTATAATAAACCTTAAGAAAGTAGTAAGCTACTTCTACTTTATAGAATAATAATTTTAAAAATTAGTTAAATAATAAGATTTCTACTAATTAATATTTAAATAGAATATTAGAATTAAAAAGCTAAATTAGAGTAAGAAGTATTTTAATATTTATAGTAGTAATAGCTAAAATAAGCTACTCTATTTCTCACTTTCTACCTTTATTATAACTTATTCTCTTTTAGATTTAATATTTTATATTTAAAATTAAAACTAGTTTAATATAATCTATATAGTTCCTAAACTTTTAGAAGAATAATAAAGATAAGAACTTTAAAAAGCGCTTTAAATATCTAATTATTAATATAAAGATATACTAGAACTTAACTATATTAATACCAGTTTATACCTTTAAACTTTAAGCTTTAATTAAAGCTTAATTTATAAATTATATTAATAATTATCTATTTAAGCTAAATAAAGCTAAATAGTACTAAATTAAAGTAGTTTTTAATATTTCTATATACTTTCTTACTATTATATATATTTTAAGTTAAAACTAAGCTATTAATATTACTTATATAATCACTTTTATAAAGATCTATAATAATTATTTAATAAAATACCTAGAAGTTATTAGAAAACTTAATAATAATTAGAATTCTTATTAGGTTTTAGCTTTTCTAGAAGTAGTATAAGTAGTAATTATAAAACTAAACAAATACTAACTACTATAAGAGTAATAATAGTTCTTTTATATATTTTTATTATTTCTCTCTCTTTTATTAATACTAGATGTATTAAATAATAATATAAGATTTTATAGTATTTATAAAACTTATTTAAATCTATTAAAAGAAGCTACTAAAGTAGAGTTCACTTAGATCTATATTAAGAACTATTATAAAGAGGTTTTATAGAACTTAAAAGCTAATTTAAATAACATTTATAGATCTATTTATAGTTTAACTACTTTAATATTCTAAAGCTTTAAAAAATATATATATTATTATATCTTTTATATTATTATAATAATCTATTATAATAACTCTTATTATAATAACCTATTATAATAATTAATATAATAATCTTATAATACTTACTATACTAATAAACTTTTTTAGAAGTAAATAGAATTTCTATCTTAGAATAGATATAATATTATTTATAATTTTTTAATAAAGTGTAAATTTTATTTTACTCTTTTTTCTAGAAGTTCTATTAAATCTATATAAAGTTTATTTACTAAGTAATTAATCTAAGACTTCTAGAAGAAGCTAGAAAGAGAGCTAAAATATTATAGTTTCTATAATATAGCTTATAACTATTTTTATATTATCTTAAGTTCTATCTTTTTTAAATAAATATTTAGCTTTAATTAATATATTTATTACTATATATATTTTAATATAAAATCTAAGATAATTTTCTATTAACTCTTTTTTATAATCTATAATAAGTACTAAGACTAGCTTTTATTCTTCTATTTAGAGCTTATAATTCTAGAGGACTTTATATTCTATAAACTAAATAAAGATTAAAATATATTAATCTATTAAATATTTAAATATAGAGTTTTTAATATTAAAGATTTTTATACTATTATTTAAAAACTTATTATTAAGTATATCTAAGATATTATTAATATTTTAAACGATTATAATAATATTTAAGATTTAGTAGAATTAGATTCTTTAGATTTAGAACTTATTAAACTATCTAACTAAGTTTTAAACTTTTTAAATAAACTAAGCTAAACTTCTTAGATATTATTATTTAGTTAATAGATATTATAGTAGAATTTATAAACTTATAGAAGTTTTTTATTATTATTAAGTTAGAGAAGTAATTAGAGAATAAAAAAGTAATTAAGTAGCTAAAAAACTATAAAGGAAATAAATTATAGTAATTTCCTATTATTAGAAATTAATAATATATTATAATAGTATAATTTATTTCTTATATAGTTTTAATATTTTAATTTAAACTTTAACTTCTCTTTAAACCTCTCTAAATATATTATATTTATAAAATAAACTATTACTTAGAACTTAAATTATAGCTTTTACTTTACTTATATACCTAGTACTTAAATAAAAAAACCTTACTTATTACCTATACTTACTTAGTACCTATATAGGTATCCCTCTATACCTATAGAACATATAGGTATATACCTATATAGATATCTATAGATAGTTTGAAGCCTAGCGCCGTAGAGACGCATTAATTCGTAGATGACAGCATTTAGGAACGGAAACCTTTCCAGAACAACGTCGTCGAAATGATCGTCCAAAGCTGCAACTTCATCCTCGAGCCGCCGTTGGAGCTCGGGTCTCTTCAGAATCGCCCAGACGACGTATGTCAGTGAGTTCGAAAGCGTATCTGACCCAGCAATGAGCATGTTCGAGGCTTCTACCCGGACAACGTCGTCAGTAAGCTTAGACTTGTCGTTGGTTTCGCTTTCGGCCAGGATCGTAGCAAACATATTCGCCTTATTGTCCTTATTCCGGCGCAAGTTTTCGACAGCTTTCTGTCCGTACTTGATCATCTCCCCTCTCGTGTTGGTTAGTAGCTGCATTGTCCTGGGTGAAAGCCGTGAGAGATGACTGATCAAAGCGTGTAGCCACGGCAGCTCAATGCGTCGGGCACTGGCAGCAGCTGCTGCCTGGAGAACCTCGACGAATCGGTTCTTCTGATTGTTTACAGAGTCAGCGTTTTGTTCTTGTCCCGAAACGAGATATCGAGACGTACCTTGCCCAGCTCCAACAGTTCGAAAGACTCCCCGAACGCGAGCTGTCCAATAACATCGCTGGCCATGAGTGTCCACCATTTCAGGACGTCAGAGCGGCCCTGCATTGCTTCAGACCGAATGCAATCAGTCGCTTTCTCAACTTTCTCCCGCACCAATGCCTCGCAGTTTTCACGAATCGAAGATATGGTAAACGCGCGAGCGAAAAGCTTACGGCGGGCGGCATGCTCCTTTGGATCGATTATCGTAAATATGGCAGGATTGGCACCACCCGAGATCTGTTTATAGAACTTCGACTTGATGAAGCCACGGCCCCATTCGATAGATATCAATGTAACCATCGGGGTCGGCCACGGATATCTCATCCGGGGTGATGCGCACAACGGGACCATAGCGCTCATGAAGCGAGTGGATATAGTACATGCGCTGGCCCGTGACGGTGTAATATTTCAGAACCCAATGCGTGACGTTGATATACCAGGGTTCAGGTATGTGCTTCAAAGGCGAGGATAGAGCAGCCGCGGCAAGCTGAATCGCGAGATCAGCATCAGGCAGCTGGCGGTCAGCAACGGAAAAATCTTTTGACTCACGCGCATTGTTACGGCAATGCCGAGAATAACACAAGCAACGAACATCGTGATCGGACTGAGAAGAGCCATTTCGCTTCGTGAGAAGACAGTCCGTCGAGGCGGGTGTAAAGAGGGCGACAGCGTTTGTATTATGTCGATGTCAGTCACCGGTTGCGGGGCTCAGCTAGGGATGAAAGGTTGCTTGGGTGATCAATCACCTCGAATTGGAAGTTAAAGGTATCAGGACAGAGCTGGAATGCAGGTCTCAAACCCGCCGGTCACGAGCAAAGAACGATTGCAATCCATTGGGCCTATTTTGTAAGCAGTCGCAATAAGCTTTCGCGACAATCCCGCCTCTCTTCGGATAGTAGGACTAACAGATGCCGCTTGCTGTGTAACCTGTATCGTCAATATCCAATTGCCACGTCTTCATTGGCTACATGAGACTTGTCCGACATGTCTTGGATGAAGGCCAAGGATTGGACAGCACTTCCGTCCTAGTGGCACCTCACTATGCTCCTCAAGCGGAATGTTCCAACTCAGTTGCTCATCTAAGTAATGCTGCTTCCAATGAGGTTTGAATGTAAGGAAGCTGATGTACGGGTGAGCTGGGGGTGAGTAGTAATTTATGTTGGTGGCTTAGCAGTGTGTCTCGATATTTTCGTAATCCTGTCTACCGAAATCACAATTTCTGTGACAGAGAACATATGCCCGTAATTAAGCGCCCAATCACTAGAAAATTTCTTATCGCTTTCATGCCTTCCCCTTCACTTCCTATCGCCTCCCTTCCCTCCTACATACCACCCCAGTATCACGGTCCAAGGACCGGTATTCGGCCTTCGGCAAGACCGACTAGAGCCACCAGACTCACCAACGCATTTCCTAGAATACCCCAGAAACACCGGCGGCAAGCACAACACAGAGGGTTATTTACGAGTCGAAAGGATGAGTTGGGAATGTCTTCTTTCTTGTTCTTCAAGAAGATTTATTGTACTCGTAGTATTAGGCTAAACCAATGCCACCGACCTTGCCCTAGATCCTTACATTATATGGCTTTGAAGATTAGGAAACTAGGAAAGCAATCCCCTTTCCAACGTCATCACCATGTAACTTCGCCACAACTGCGTCAGCGCTTGATTCATTTTCAAGCTGCCATCTCATATCGCCGTATTTCGGGATGGTTTCCATTATCCAGTTCGCACGTTGGTGTCTTGGGGGGTAGGTCTTGACCTGAGGGCTGTGGTGGCCAAGATGTGTTCTGCCCCATGCCCGGCGAGGGTAATGGAGGACCCCTCGACTTCCTTCTCTTGTAGAACCATACTGCAGCCCCGATAATGAGGGCTACAGCTGCGGCTACGCCAACAGAAATTCCAGAGATAGCCCCTCGTGAGAGACCGGGGGAAGATGATCCTGTCGACGAGTCGTCCCCGCCGCTGCTCCCGCCGCCACTTATGGTATCATTGCCGTTGTCAGACCAGGAGGTGCAGAAGTCGGTGACGTCGTTATCGCTGGAGTCTAGGGTCACAATGTCCACGTCCCGAGTGGGGTTCGCTACCCAGAGCGAAAACTCAGATGTCTCGTAGTTGACTTGCAGGTAAGCGGCAGAAAGAAATTGCCAGCCGAGCTGCGCCATGTCGTTTCTATTGACATCCTGCATTGAGTCGATAAGCAGGTCCTTCCCTGTTTCGTTGACAAGCATCTCTCCTGTTTGTTGGTCCAGTTCTACGTGTGGCAGGACGAGATTGTCGCGTTCCACACGGACTTTGAGACCAGACGAGAGTGTGATCGTAAGGGCACCGTCATAACTGTGGTGCAATTTCAATCAGCATACTGGAGTGATAGGTACCCGAAACTTCTTCGGGGCCAGAACACAAATTAGGGACAAAGGGGGCATACGGCTTTTGGTTGGGAGGGTATCTCATGTTCCAGTAGTGATACCCGAGAGACCGATCCATCTTCATGATGCTGTTGTTCGTGTAGTCTAGGAAAGTTCCGAAGAAAGGATCTAGAGGCATCCTCATCATCACCGGAAGGGTTGGGTTGATGCAGGCAGAAATAGCGTTTGACCTTGATGTGAACAGGCTGACGTCTGTACCATTGTCAAAGTTCATGGTCAGGTCCGTGACAGTTACCACAGCTTGTGACTCGCATTGAGCCTTTCCAGGCGTCAAGGATTGGGTATATCGCTTTCCAAACACCTTCGCTCGGTCGTAGCCGCCTAATATAAGATGCCCGTCCAGCTGAGAGGACATCCCAAAGCCGCGGCCCCAGAAGAGGCTCCACGTTCTCGAGGCGATCTTCCCTGAGTCTTTTAGGACCCTTAGTATGGTAGAGTTTAACCCTAGACCGAGTCCCATCATGGCGTTATACCCTTGGGTATCCCAATCACTCAGCGCTACACCCATAGCGAGGGCATTTAGCGTAACGTTGTCGTTGAGCTTCATCGTATCACCAATCTGTTTGATATCTGGCCATCCGTCATCCTCAGGGAAAGCATCTTTTGATGTTGTTTCAGCAGTCTTGGACGCGAGGTTATCATAAGAACCTCCACGAAAGGAAGTGCAGCCGTCCTTGGACCATTTGTCGGAGCCGCGGAGAGTGCAAACACCGTTAGTGCCATATAACAAAGTGCTGTTGTGGTCACTGAGCCAGGACGTTCGTTAGCAAAATGCCATGGGTTCAAACGGAGCAGAGTAGATAGGTTAGATACCATTGCGGCATGAAAGCAAATCTCTGCTCGGGTTCCCCGACGGCCAATTCAATGCCTCTCGCTGTCTGGCCGTTTGATAGAGAAACATTGCCGAGTCGGATGGTAACAGGATATGGTGAACAAGCCGCCTGAACCAGTGTCGTGAGATAGGGAGGCAGAATCAGCAGAACTGCCAGCCAGACGTGAGAAGTCCGAATTGAAGACTCCATAGCCTACACCGGTCGTTGATCGAGAGCGAGTGACATGCAAATCCGTGAAACGAGTGAAACCACAACTTAGCCTCGTCAGGAGTTGACCGAGACCAGTTTGTTGTGGCAGACAACTGGTAGAATGGTGCCTTCGCTGTCTCCGGAAGATGGCTATGAATCCAAAGAACCTTCCGGGGCTCCGACGTGGAACAGGGGAGCGGCCGAGTTTTTGTTGTGCTGACACGTCTTCATCACAGCCTGCTTGTGATGATCCTGGTAAGATATGACCAGCAGCTGAGCGGCTAACTCCTCATATGGCCCAATGAGTATTCCACACCCGACAGTTTCAAAAGGAACCTAGTGTTTGTGGCACATCCAGCCGAGGATTCTGGTCAGATGCAACGGGCTGCTACCAACAACAATTCCAAACTGATCTGTCATTGAGCTGTGCCGCCTAAGCAGTGGGTACTGACACTCTTCATCATCTCCTCGTATAAAGATCCTGGTCAAATCCAGCGGAATGCTACTTCGCACCAACTACGGTTATCTGCGCCTTGCAAAATCAATATTCGTACTGTCTCCCCCCTTCACCCAACCGCATCCACTCGATGTCATTTTCCCGAACCCAGATGATCACATCCCCGAACCTCTATCCACTGACCATAACTCCTGACTAACCCTAGCCGTTAAATAGCCTAATCCACCCTAGAATATATTTTGATCCGCTAGGAAATCTTCCGTTTCATTTCTACGTCTTTTCTTCGATTTTCACGGGCGGCTTGAAAACATCGTCTTTCGGGCGGCGTGCACGCGGCACAGGCGCATATATGGGTTGTGTGGGGCGCCCAGGCGGGAGCTGGTGCCGTGCCCGCGCTAGATTGTGGCGTAACTGTACGAATAAGAGTCGCACGGATAACCGTACGCCTCAGCACCAACCTTACAGTCCGTTGCATTGACAGCGTCCGCCCCCGACTTTGTGGCCCGAAAAAGGCGAAAAAAAGGGGTATTTTACTGAAAAACCACCAAATCACCCCAAATTTCACACCTTAATAACTATATGCGTACGTGATGTGTACGAATAAAAAAGATATCGTTATAATCACCTAATCGAGGGCTATTAATTGATATATTTTTTATTCTCACGTATTACGTACGTATATAGTTATTAAGGTGTGAAATTTAGAGTAATTTTAAGGGGTTTTTAGGGCGGACACTATGGACGCTACGTATAAGAGGTTTCGTTTTTTCTTTTTAGCGTTACGTTTAGTATCTACTAACCTGAAAGCCCCCTAAATCACCCTAAACTTCACACCTTAATAACTCTATACGTACGTAATACGTGTAAATAAAAAATATATTAATCGATAGCTTTAAGTTAGGCGGTTATAATGATCTATTTTTTATTTACGCGTATTACGTACGCATAGAGTTATTAAGGTGTGAAGTCTAGTGTAGTTTAGGGGGGTTTTAGGCTAGCGGAAAATTTTCCTTCTGGGTCAAAGTCGGGGGCGGACGCTGTTAACGCAACGGACTGTACCTATTGGTCTATGCCGCATAATAATGGGGGTGTTTGGGTCGTCAGCGAAATGAAATATGACCAAGACAATTTCCACCTGATCGCAGAACAAAAGATCGAGTCCGAAAGAGCCTGGCCTACTACCGCTGAAAAGTCTCACCGTGGACGAGAACCTGAGTTTGGGCGAGAATGCCGGAGTACTTGGACTGGGAAATAGGAGAAGCATTTGGAAAAAGGTCATGTATTTTGGAAGTAGGTTGATTGGATTATTCGCCAAAACGGTGAAGCAGGATGGGCCGCTGACAGCCCAAGACGACCCATGCAGATATGATAACCTGCCTTGTGAGACCTCATAGCCCAATCAACGTCCATAGCGGAACGCTGTTGGCGGCAGAATGCAGGGGGAAACGTCCATTGATAGGCCTGAGTGGGGAGCAAAGAAATTATTTACACACTGCTGCCTACCAAATATTGGTAGGCCGCGCGGATAGAGCTTCCCTTCTTGACCCCCGCCCGCCCCTGAGCCTGTGTTGGCAATGCATGCTGGTGGTTATTGAGGATGAGGCAGGCTATGACTGCTCTGCCTTTGCTAAGAAGTGGACGGGTTTATCAGCCATTTCCCCCTTCCCTAACCGCCGGACTAACTCTACGTTTTGTCTCTTCTTCGGCTCATTCGGACTTCTCATGCCTAGAATCAACCGAAGCAGCTCAGGTGCCTGGTTTCTCGTGGGCTCTGCTTGTGTATGTTGATAATGCGTTCGCGTTTTTTGCCGAAAAGTAGGCGGGCCTGGGCGGCTGCAGGGCTTGCCGTGATCCTTCTCTACCTTTTCGTGTCGTCGTCGCAATTTACACAAACTGGCGACGGGCTGTCGTTTCTCCACCACCCATTCCACTCCACACCGCGGCCGCCGACGGACGAGGTCCCGACTTCTCTGCCGGAGCTCGCGGCGCTCAGCAACCTGGGCGGCCTGCCAGAGTCCGAGTTCTGCGCCAAACGCTTCGGCCCTCGATACCTCAACGAGCTTCGCGACCAGAGAATTCAGTATTGCTCGGCAGATTCAAGTGCAAACTTGACATGCTTCCACAGTCATACGCAATCTAATGGCAACCGCGACTCGTTTTGCATCGGCCAGGGCGCTTTGCTGGACGTCAACAGCAGAACCTTCAATCTTGACTGCGCTGTGCGGCAACCTACCAACAACGAGTCTTCGCATGGCATCATCCCTTTTACAGATATCAGAAGCTACTGGTATGAGACCGGTCCGGGTTTCCTATTCCGAAAATTCGTCATCGTCAAGTCCGGGGCATTGCCACCCTCGATATCCCAAGCTCTAAAGTCCCCCGATAGCCGTCCTTTTACTGTCCTTGTAAAAAGAGAGGGTCACTCCAACATCTGGCACTCTCTTATGGAGATCTGGTCGATGACAATGTCTCTCGACGTCTTGCGGCTCACCCACGACGGCGATAATCTCAACAACCGTTTCTTCAGTATCCCCAGAGACATTCCACGAACCCAAGTTGTCGTCTTGGACGACCAAGATGAAGGACCTCTATTCCCATTGTGGGGAATGTTTGCAGGTCGTGAGCCAGTTCGCCTCAGCAACATCTTGGAAGACCCAGAACAAGCTCAGGCCTTCGCCGAGACTCCCCAGAACCTCATTATTCCACTCGCCGGAGGGAGCAACCCTCTATGGCAGAACGACTGGGAGGATAGAGACTGTAAGGACGCTCCGCTGCTGAGGGTCTTCACGCGGCGAGTGATGCAGCTGTTCGGTATCGAATTCCAGACGGGACGGCGACAAGTCAAACCACTCAACGTCACCTTCATCGATCGAAGGGGCTCTCGCAAGCTCTTGGACCAAGACGTCCTTTTAGAAGCAGCTCGGAAAAGGTTCCCCGAAGTTAATTTTCAGGCACTTGACTTCGGAGCGATTTCCTTCCCCGAACAGCTTCGAAGAATACAATCCACAAATGTCTTAGTAGGCGTACACGGCGCGGGACTGACGCACACGATGTTTCTCCGCGAGAACGGCGCCGCGGTCATTGAGATACAGCCGTCAAGCATGTCACACAAGGGGTTTAAGAACCTGGCACAGATGTTGGGCCATAAGTACTTTAGCGCCCACGCGGAAATGGTAGGAAATGAAGGGGAGGGCAAGGGCCAGAAGAGAGATCTTGTCCGAAGAGACCGGTGGCACTGGGCCGATATCCGGATCGAGGAGGAAGCCTTCCTGGGGTTGATTGGTGAAGCAGTGGAGTCAATGAAACAATAGTGTATTTTGATAAATGTAAAAAGAATACTTCATGTACACTAGACTACTACGCATGTCGTTGAAGTTGTCGATCCAGGTGTTGTGGAATCTGCAAGCCGTTGGTGTGAAGCTTCGGGTCCGCCTCCGAGGTTATGACTATTCTACTTCAGACATGATAAGCACAGCCATCTCAAGGGAGAGTCATTCCTTAACATAGTCTCATTGCATCAGAGCGTCGTTTGTTTATGCAGGTCCCTGCTATTGTCCTCATTCACCGTGGAATGCCGAGTAACATAGGTACCATCACGCAATTCTCTGTCCGACAGTCAACAGGTATCCCCCCCACGGTGGTGCAAGGGATGGCACAAGATCGGTTGGATACTCGCCTTACCATTTCGTGCCTCGATTAACTAATCCTTCAGGCAAGATATATAATGCTGGGCTGGGGCCGAAACCTATTTTTAACAGCCACAAGGACTACAAGCGGGATATCTGGTCTGCGTACGGCTCCTAGGGGCGAGCGTAGCTGATTTAAATTTAGCGAGAAGAGCTATGTCAACAGTTTGTCTGTTTGTTTTGTATTTAACGCCGTGGCGGCAAACCTCCTGAAGGGTGGGTATGTGGAGTAGAGGGCTGCAGGCTCTAGCTATATATTCTATAGTATAAGCTGCTTCTTAACGTCCTCTAGGTCTTACTTAAGGGCTACTATATGCTCTATCTATCTTTAGTTCTAACTAGTGCCTTAGTTCTATTATAACAATCTGGTTTCCTAATAACTAGAGGTATTTTGTCGTTTAGAGGGTAGTGTTACAACCTATAAATAAGGATAATAGCTGAACGACCTACTTAGGTGTTAGGCAGCTAGAATAGGACATTTATACTATAGAATTATAGGAATAATAGGGACTTACTTAGAGATAGAAGAATTATAGTATAAGTTGTATAATAATAAAATAAAACTAAGTAAGTAGTATAAATTACTAAACGTTTAGTTAGAGTTATTAAATACTTACTAGTAATTAGTGAGCGCTTATTAGTACTTAGTGAGGAATTAGTAATAGGATAGAAGGTACTATTTAGGATTTATATATAGTATAACTTAAGTTTAGCTTATAGTTAGACTTCTATAGCTCTTTTGTAATTAATTTTATATTTACCCTTATAGATATTTTTAGCTTACTTTTATTATAACCTATTTATTAAGCTTAAGACTAATTACTTTAGCTTCTAAAGACCTAATCTATAATAGCTTATAACTTATAACTTAGACTATAACTTAGTGTACTATTATAACGTATTAATCCTTAACTTCTATTAATAGACCTTATTATTAGATAGCTAACTATAATACTTTAATTACTTCTATTTAATAAGTTAATTATTAATACTTATTAATAGTAAAATAATAAATATACCTTCTTATACTTCTATTAAATTACCTACTCTAAGAAGTTCTTTTTCTTCTAAATAGCTAGTTAGAAACCTAGCTGAGGAACTTAAAAGAACCTTAATAGCTGTGGATTTAGATAATAAGGTTACCCTTAAAAAGGAGACCTATAACCACCTCTAAGCTAGAGTTAAGAAAGGAGATAATAATACTGCTAAAATCTAAACACTATATAATAAAACTACTATAGAACTTTAAAGCCTTAAGAAGATAATATAGCAGCTAGGAAATAATCCTTAGCGTATTATAAACTTAAAAAGTAAGGTTATTTAGCTTAGAAAATAAAATAGTAATACTAATATAGAAGAATTTTAGGAAGAAATAAGAACTTTATATATAATTACTAATATTATTATAACCCCTACTAGAGGATAGTAGAAACTTAAACTAAGCCTCCTAGTAACCTATAATAGTACCTCTAGATACCTTAAAGGATTTTTAATCTAAGTAAGAACTACTAGAATTTCTATTATAGTGATTTTACTAGTTAAACTGAGAAAATAGTTTATATAGCTATCTCTCTTTATAGATAAATCTTTAAATAGTTTAAATTTATTTAAAAAGAATTTCTTAAATATAAAACTTTAGATAAATATTCTATAGAAACCTATAATATTTATAGTAGCTTTAAAGGATTTAAGGACGCCTTCTGCTTATTTTTCTAAGACTTTAATAAAGAATAATAAGCTGAAAGGGACCTCATCTAACTATAATAAACTAAGCTAACTAAAGAATATACTGCTATATTTAGATAACTTAGTATTTAACTAGATATTACTAAAGAAATTAAGATCTTTATATTTTACTAAAGGCTTAAAGATAAAGTTTAATATAAAATTATTAAGATTAATTATCTTAAAGACTTCTTATAATATATTGATCTTACTATTATGATTAATAAATAACTTTATAAATAGTAAAGGGAAAGGGGTGAAAAACAGCAAAAGCTTAACTCTAGATATAAGTATTAATAGCAGCCCTAATAGAATAACAACAAACCTTATAATAACTAGAATAACATCTATTAGAGCACTACTTATAGATAATATAGTAGACCTATAAACTTTAGCGCTACTACTAAAGATTAAAAGAAACCTTAGAACCCTAAATATTATAACTATAATAAGTAAAAATATATTATATATAACTACTACTAACCTAAAAAGGGAAGCTAGAAGCTAGTCTCTAAGTATGCTAAATAAGTTAGTATAATAAGAAAAACCCTATATAAAGTGATATTATAGACTACTTACTATAATAATAAATACTTTACATATAGAAGCGATAAAGAGAACTTAAGATATTACCTTAGCAACCCTAACTACAGAAGAATAGGTTATAATATAACTCTATTAGTGCTAAAATGTAAGAGGCTAGCCCCTAGGCTTATTCAATATAGAAGTGCTGTTAATTAACTATTCTAAGCTAAAAAAGAAAAAAAGGACTTCATAAGAGTAAGCACTTAATAGCAGTAAAGTAAACCAGGTTAGGTGGTGTAACGTAGTAGAGTAGTAGGTCTAATAGAGCTAGATCTCAGTAACTGCTCCAGTAAAGCTAGAGATATTAATCTAAGCTCTAGCCTGTGATATTACCCCCCCACTCCCCTCTAGCGGCGTGCCTGCAGCCCTAAGGCTAGGTCTCCATTATGCTCTATTGCAGAGCCATAACGGCGTTCATAAGCCTCTAATGCTTCTATCCCCTAGAGCGTCTTAATAGGCTTCTAAGTCCTCTCTGCATATCCTTCCCACTTAACTAGAACTTCGTAACGTCGCCTACGCCCTTAACGCTTCTTAGTAGTAGCGTTAATACTCTCTATATTCTAGATCTCCTCACCTTTATTATTTATAATTAGTAGTAGCTGCTTATTATCTAACGTTTAACTAAGTAAGAGGTTATTACTAACACGCTTTAAAGTATCTATATAGAAGCATAGGTATATAGTTATTAGCACGTTAAGCTCTACTATATATAGTGAGATAACGTTTATAATAGTATACTTATAGTATAACTAATCTAGTTTCTTATATAGCCTAAGGGATCTATAGTAGCCTATATAAAGCTAGACCTTATCGCTTACTTCTAGTCTCTCTATAGGCTGGCGCTTTATATTAGCTGCTTCCTTATAGTATTACTATATTAAGGTAAGGGTTAGTTAAGCTATATTTATTATATTTTAAAGCTTTATTACTAGCTTATATACTACATCCTTATGAGGGCCTTTATAGTCTTCTAGGTCTGCTTCTTTAACTATAATAAGTTCTAAATAGTATCTATACTCTAAAAAGAAGCTGCTTATCCTAATAGCGCTATTATTGCAGCTATTAAGCGCTAATTAAGCTGCTAAGAGGTTATATACCCAGTCCTTCTATAAATAAGTAATATAGTTATATAGGTAGGCTTAAATCTCTTAGTTCATTCTCTTTAAGCCTCTATTAGTCTATAGGTAGTAAGTAATACTAAGCTGCTGTTTTATTCCTAATAGCTTATAAAACTTTCGCTAAAAGTAGTTTATCTAGTTACTTCCCCTATTGTTTATAATTAATATTAGAACGCTATAGAAGTGGAAATAGTAGCTTAAGAATTGTTCAGTATAAGTTTCAGCTTTTATGCTTTCTATAGCTTTAAAAGTTATACTTTTCCCTAGCTAGTTAATAATTACTTAGAGATATTTCTCACCCTTATCTATAAAGGGAAGGTTAGTAATAAAATCTATAGTAAGGTTATTTTATATATATTGCAGTATTAGAAATAGTTTTAGAAGTCTTTTATAGTGTTCTCTCTAGATATAACTTTGCTTATAGCTATTATAGTTATAATAGAAACGCCATATTAAGTGTAATTAACTAGGCTAGTAAAACTATCTACTAATTAGTATAAAGGTGTTATCTCTTCCTAGGTAGCTACTTGGTATTAAATTATAGGTATTTTAAACGATATAAGTACATAGCATGTTCGCCTTACTATTAGGGTCTTTACTACTTAGTACCTAGATCTAGTCTCTAAATAGTAGTTAGTTATTATTATTAATCTTACATTTAGCAATCTGAACTTTTAGTTTAAGGCTAGAGGGGAAGCTTCTTGCTTATTATTTTATAGCAATATAGGCTTACTAATAGACTTTATCTTATCTTTAGATCTAGTTCTAAAGTTACTATAGTTCCTTATTATTAGTGAATATAAGTATTAATAGTATTGCCTCTATATGTTATATATACACTAAAGGTAAGGCTACTTCTAGAAAGAGCTATAGGATTTAATTTTGTTTATACTTATTTTTAAGAGATATAAATATATCTTATTTATACCTAAAGAGTATATTTAGTACTACTGCCTTACTATTTAGCTAATACTATATCTTAAAGTTATACTAAGATAGATCTTCTACTTATTAGCTTTATTATTCTATAAGCTTCTATTTTATTATAAAATACTTTAGGTTTTTATAATTAGAGAGAACCTTAAACTTATTAACGCTCTATAGCTCCACTCTCTATACTTATAAGCAGCTAATAATAACTAATATCTCTTTATTATAAATAAAGTAGTTAAACTAAGTAGTATTTAGCTGCTATAAGTAGTATATTACTACGTAATGTCTTTTATGCTTATCTTCTTATAATAGTACTCTTCTAAAAATAAAGCTTAAGCAGTTAGCCTTAATATAAATTATACGCTTAAAATTAAATTAGTATAGAATAGGCTTAGCTATAAAGATCCTCTTAAGCCTTTAGAACGCTATTTCTTATTCCTTACCTTAGTAGAAGAGAATACTTTTCTTTATAAGAGCTATTAGAGGTTTAGCGATCTCTAAATATGCTAGGACAAAGATTTAATAGTAGTTTATAAATCTTAGGAAGCTTCAGACTTTTTTAACTATCCTTAGCGTAGCTTATTCCTTAATTACTTTTAGTTTCTTAAGGTTGCAAAAGATACCTACACTTATAGTGATAATAAACCCTAAGTATTTAACTATATTAATAGAGAATACACACTTATAGAGGTCTAAATATAACCTTATAGCAGTAAGCTTACATAATACTAGCTTAACCTTTACTTTATAGTCTTACTTTAAACTATTTAAGTAGATTTATTAGCACAGGTATAAGCGTATGCAGGGGCGTAGTATATGCGCCTATATAGTATAGGGTTATAGATAGGCTTATGTTGTAATGAAAAGTGATAATCTTAAGCATTAAAGAGCATTTAATCGTATAGATAATAATAAGAGAAGTGATGTATTATAATGATTCCTGTTAATATAGTTAGTAGGTTATATCCTCTAGTAGGGAAAAGTGAGGGGAAAGATAACCTGAAACGTAACCTGCTAAACTACTAATTACATAAGATACTTACGTAAGTATACGTATTATATAATCAATATTATAGTTATAAGGTATAATAAATAGAGTATTTTTATACAAGGTTTTATACCTTAAACGTTATTTATTTATTTATTATAGAATATTAAAGTAAGTTAAGCGTTATTATTATTCTTATATTATTATTATTATTATAAAAGAATGTTATATGTTAACATCCCCCCTTAAGGTATATACAGTTGATTTATAGTATATAGCTTACTCACTTAATATATATATACGTTATAGGTATAAAAAACTTAAAAACCCTGTGGGAAAAATAAGAAAAATATTCCTATAATATATATAATATATTTATAACTAGTTAAAAAACTCTTATAAAATAACCTTATAGGTAAAAAGGTAAGAGAAAAACTAGTATGTTATTTCTTTAATGCAGTTATTATTATTATGTATATTATTATTATTTTCTTTATCGTTATCGTTATTTATTATATTAAGTATATTATTAAATATAACTTTACCTAAAGGCTTAGATAATATATCTGCAATATTAGACTTAAAGTCTATATGAAATAACATTATATCTTTATTTAATAAAGATTCTCTAGCAAAATAATACTTTATATTAATATGCTTAGATTTTTTATGAAATTCGGGATTTTCAGTCAGCTTTTTAGCTACTAAATTATCTATAAAAATCTTAGGCTTATTTATAACTTTAAAACCTAGATTAGTCAAATTAAAATTATGACTATTATATAGATATAAGGCTTCTTTTACTACCTCAGTTAAAGCTATATATTTAGCTTCATAAGTAGACAATACCACTATTTTTTGTTTTATAGTGCTATAAGATATTATATTATATAATCCCCAGCAAAATACATAAACTAATATAAATCTTCTATTATCTAGGTCTTTAGCCTAATTAGAGTCTAAATAACCTATTAAATCCTATATTATATTATTATTACAATTATAATAAATTCCTCTTTTAGGAAAATTATTTATATATCCCTATAAGTAATCTAAAGCTAAAAAATGCTCTTTTAAAAGATTTATTATATATCTTAATAATATTATAACTGCTAGAGCTATATTATACCTAGTCTTTAGAGCTAGATATATAAAAGCTCTAATCTACTACTAAAATTATAATATTTCTTCTTTTATAGTAGTATATTTATTTATATATAATTTTATATTATCTCTTATAGGAGTTAAAGATAGATTTATATTAGTTTTATTATATTTATTTAATATTTCTTCTATATATTTAGTTTGATATATAAAGAAAGACTTATTAGGTTGATCTATTTCAAACTCACAGCCTAAAAAGGTACTAAGCTCCCCTAATAGTTGTATTTTTATATATTACCTTAGTTTATTATATATATAGTTACTAGTAGTAGTATTATTAGCTACTAAAAGCATATTATCTACATGATAATAAATTATAGCTTTATAGTTATTTTTATTAAGTATAAATACTACTTCATTATAAAGTGAAACAATAAATCCTAATTTTATTAATATAGCTTTTAAATAGTTATACTATAGTCTAGGGCTTTACTTTAACCTATATAAAGCTTTAAGAAGCTTATAGCAATATTTACTATTATTTAATTTATAGTTATAATTAGGATTAAATTCTAACTTATTTATAGTTTTATTATATAAAAAACCTATTAGTAATATTATATATATATCTATATCTATATCAGTATATATAAACGCTGTAGTAACGTTATACTATAGAAGGGTCTATCCTTCTTTTATAGTAAATATAACTATAAACCTATAGCTTTCTAGTTTATAAGTAGTAGAAAAGGTTTCTAAATAATTAATACTAATATATTGATTATAACCTTAAATAACCTATCTTACTTTATATTTATAGATATTGTTTATTTTATTTTTTAATTTCATAGTATATACCTATCTACTGCTTAATAGATGAATATTATCTGGTTTTTGTATAATTTCCTAAGTTTTTATATCTTCTATTTGAGTTACTTCTAGTTATATAGCCTGAATCTAATTATTTTTATAAGGAGAATTTAAGGCTTGCTGTATATTAGAAGGCTTATTTAATATAATAACTGATAGTATATAAGAAGCTTTATTAATAGTACTAGTTCTAGTAATACTATTATTATCAGTTAAAACGTTATTATTTATTTTATAAATACTAAGAGTAGAACAATCTGCTATAGTAAATAATAGTGCACTTTCAGTATTATAAACCGTATTATTAACCTATTTATAGTCTTTTTTAGCTTCTTCTAATAGAGAGGGGATCTCTATTAGTAACTTAGATTTTTATTTATTTATTTCTCTATTATTAATACTAGTAGTTTTCATACTATTATTATGTGAACTAATCATACTAGTATTAGTATTATTATTGCTAGTATTAATATTATTATTTATATTATTATTATTATTATTATTATTATTATTATTAATACTAGTCTCATTACTTAGATTTATAAAAGCGTTATTCATTATAGAAATATCACTACTTATAGTAGGATTATTCCTATAAGAGATAGATTAACTAAAAATATCTCTTTATAGACTTTTTTGGGTAGTATTATGTCTATCATTATTTAGCATAACACTACTATTTATATCCTTATAGTAGGTATTTATGCTTAAAGGAAGCTCTTTATAATAAGAAATAAAGGTATTTTCTAGGATTTTAATATCTTAAGACTATAAGGCTCTTCTTAGTTATATATCCTAGATCTTATACCTATTAGATCTATAATTAATTATATAACTTTAACGTACTTATACGTCTAGTTTTTTCATTTTAAGATCTTTATTCTTATAATAGCAAATACTACCCCACACTTTTATATTATTTATATTAGGTTTTATATTATTCTTTATTTCATAAGGCGTTTTATACTTAATAGAGCTATGAGGAGTCCTATTATATATATAAAGAGTAGTATAAAAGGCTTCACCCTATAAATAGTATAGTAAACCTAAATTATATAGTATAGTTCTTATTTTATTAACTATAGTGCGTATAATACGCTCTATAAAACTATTAGGTTTATATATATAAGGAGGTCTTTTATTATATATTATACTACTTTTAGTGTATATAGCTTTAAAGCAATAATTATTAAATTCTATACCTCTATCTATAGATACTTCTTTTATTCTTTTATTATTATTATTATTATTTACTTCAGCTTAAAATTCAAGAAAAGCTTCACTAACAGTATACTTCTCTTTATCTTTAAGTAATTTTCCCTATATAAAACGGGAATATTTATCTATAAAGATAATAAAATATATATATTTATCATATGTAATAGGCGTTATAGGCCCACATAAGTCTGAAGCTATATAATTTAGATAATCTAGATTTTTATTATGAACCTATAGCTTACTAGCCTTAGTTATAAATTTCCCTTTATAACAGGCTTCATAGGGCTGTAATTTATTATTTATATTATTATTATTTATATTTATATTCACAGTTATATTATCTTTTATTTTTAAAAGAGTCTGTAAATATATATGTCTAAGACGTTTATGCTATAGTTGGAGGCTATTATCATTATTATTATTATTATTATTATTATTATTATTATTATTTATATTATTATTTAAAGTATTATATATATAGTTATTATTATTATTAGTAGGAAATTGAAAGAAATATAAGTTATTTTTCTTTGCCCCTATAGCAATAATACAATCTTTATTAATATTATATAAAATAGGTTGTTTCTATATAATAGAAGCAATACCTAAGGAATCTAACTTAGATTGACTAAGTAGATTAATACTTAGTTCAAGTATATAATAAACGTCTTTTAGTATTATAGTATTATTATTTGGATATATTATTAAATCACCCTTTATTTTAGAAGTAAGAGTCTTTACTTCTCCTTAATTTATAGTTTTATTGATTTTTTTATGATTTTTTAATAAGTTATAGTTATTAATAATATAAATAGTAGCCGCAGTATTAATATAAATATTAACTATATTTTTATTCTTATTATTATAACTCCTTGCTTTTCCTTTTTCCTTAATAATAGACTGGTTAATTAAATAACCTAAGGAAGGATTATTAGTATTATTTATATTATTATTAGGAGCAGTATAGCTTATATTCTTAAAGAAAATATCTTCTTCTTCTTTATTAGAAGATAAATCTATTAAATCCATAGAATCTTTAGAGTTATTTATAGATATATAAAGGGTAATTTCTTCTAAAGTAGTTATATTAACTACTTTCTTTTCTTTATCTTTAGTACTAATAATACTAGTAGAGGGTTTTTTCTACTAGCTAGGTGCTTTTTTAGGATATAGAAAAGCGCAGTTTTCATTAATATAGTTTGTTTTTTTATAATTTTTATAGTATAAACCTTTCTGTTTTTTCTAGGGTTTTTTATTAATTTTATTTTTATTTTTCTTATTAGTATTTTCCTAGTTTTTATTTTATTTTTTATTCTTTTTATTATTACCTTTAGTAGTATTATTAACTACTTCACTACTACCTTTTCTCTTATACTTATCTATAAGACTAATATATAAAGAGTCTAAGTTATAAGTAGTAGGGTTAGTCTTAAGAGACTAAGTTATAGAGGTTATAAAAGCTTTATAAGTCTCATTTAGACTATTAAGTATATAAGCTATAATTACTTAATTAGGTAATTTAAGCTTATTATAGAATAAGTTATCTATAAGTTCTTTTATTTTATTTATATATTCTTCTATAAAATTAAAGTTATCTAAGGAAGTATTAAAGAACTCTTTATAGGTTAAAAACTCATTTATAAAACCTATAAGCTTATATAGGGCTTTTAGATATTCTTAAGTAGTATAAATATCTTTATTATCTTTTATAACCCTTAGAGGTCTATCGTTATAGAATAACTATATATAACTTAAAGTCTTATAGTTTTTATCTTCATTATTAGAAGAAATAGACTTAATAAGGTCTATAGTAATATCTTTACTATATAGTAAGGCTTTAATATATATAGCTTATACTTTATAGTTCTCTAAGCTAATAAGCTTAAGGAACTAGACCTTAGGATCAGTTATTATTACTTTAATAAGATCCAGTGCATAATTATAAGCCTTATAAAGGATTAATAACAGTAAAGTTATTAACTAAAGAGCTATTATATATATAGTATAGTAGTTCTTATAATAAGGTTATAATAGTTATAAACCTAGAGGTTAAAGGTTTAACTTATAAAAAAGAGTAGTTTTTATTCCTTCTTTTCAATTAATATCTTCTTTAGTTAGACCTATATCTAACTAAAGAGATATATATCCTATATAGTAAATCAATTAAGAGGAAGTCTATTAAGTAGTAAGTATAGGTCTAAACCAAATTAATAATAACTTAGAAAGTAGTTTAAAGAGATAATCTAAAGGATATAAATTAAATAAAGTAGTAGTAAAAGCTTATCTACTTAAAAAAAGATCAATAGAGGTATAGTTAATTTAAATAAGGTTTAGTATATAGATTTAAAGAAAATAAATCTCATAGAACTAAATAACTAGTCTAGCTAGTATTTCTAGTTCTATAAAAATAGTATAAATAGAAAAGCGTTTAAAAGATTGATTTTCAGTATATATAACCTTTAAGTAAAGGTAAAGCTTTATAAGTAAGTAGAGGAGAAGTAAAGAAGTAGTAAAAATAGAGGTTATTTCTAAGCTAAGTTTATAACCTATTAGTATAAGTATAAGTATATATAGAAGTGTAATATATACGCCTATATAGTATAAGGTTATAGATAGACTTATATTATAATAAAAAGTGATAATCTTAAGCATTAAAGAGTATTTAATCGTATAGATAATAATAAGAGAAGTGATATATTGTGATAATTCCTATTAATATAGTTAGTAGGTTGCATCCTCTAGTAGGGAAAAGTAAGGGGAAAGATAACCTAAAACGTAACCTGCTAAACTGCTAATTACATAAGATGCTTATATAAGTATATATATTACATAATCAATATTATAGTTATAAGGTATAATAAATAGAGTATTTTTATATAAGGTTTTATACCTTAAACGTTATTTATTTATTTATTATAGAATATTAAAGTAAGTTAAGCGTTATTATTATTCTTATATTATTATTATTATTATAAAAGAATGTTATATGTTAATAAGATTAAGATATTATCTATATATGCTATTATAAAGTTATCTAAGTACTCCTAAAATATACTATTAATATATTATTAAAACATAGTAAGGGCTTCTATAAGCCTAAAGGGAATAATAAGCTATTTAAATAGCTTATATTTTATTTAGAAGGCTGTTTTATACTCCTCTCTCTCTACGATTTAGATCTTATAGAACGCTATTACTATACTTAGCTTAGTGAACTACTTAGTAGCACTAACAGTCTATAATATCTCTTAAATTAAAAGAAGAAGGTATTAGTTACGCTTTATAAGTTTATTAAAAGCGTAGTAGTTAATATAAAAATATATCCCTCCACTTAGTTTATATATAAACAGTACTAAAGCTAATGCTTCTAAGCTATTAGCGCAGATAAAGCCTTTATCTAGTAGGTCTCTCAAGGTCTTATAGAGAATAAAAAGCTCTTTTTATGATATACTATAAAGTAGCCTCTATAGTAGTACAGCTTTATTACTATCGCTCTTCTATTTAATAGAGATTATATAGTTAACTCTAGGGCGATATAGAGGAAAGTTAGCAGCTTCATTAAGTTAGAATAGCTCTTAGAACTTAGCTAGTATAGCTAGTAGAAAGAGAGCCTTTAGGTCTGCTTTTTCAGTCTTCCTCATAAGAGCCTTCTATATATCTGCTAAACTGATCGCTTAAACTTTATATCCTGCAGTTCCTTTAGTTTATTATTATGCCCTCTTATAGAGCGTTATAAAAGAGGCTTCTAAGAAGAGGTAGGCAGCTCTAATCTAGCGTACTCACTCTAGCTCTTCCTCACCTTTTAGATATAAATCTACACTACCCCTCTTATACTATTAGAAGGGAGCAGAGTTCTTAGAATTTTTAGTAATTCTAACCTAAAAGTAAGAGGTTAGATAGGCGTTTTTATAGGCGTTAGGCGTTATTATAAAAAGAAAAGGCTTATATAAGTAGATAGAGGCCTAGTTAGCTTATAATAAAAAAGACTAAATAGATAAATAAGAAATATACTTATTTTTATATAATTTCCTATTTTTTCTTAATAACTTTAGTAACTACTTTCTTAGAAAAGCTTTTAAGGTTCTTTAGTTTAGCTTATAGAAAAAACTTATTAATTCTTACTCTTTAGAAATTAAATAAAAATAGGTATTTTTAAGCTCTTTTAGTTTTAGCTAGCTTTACTTTTATCTCCTCTTTTAATTCTTACTATACCTCTTTAATTATTTAAAGCGATAATAAAGTAGAATACTATAAGAATAATATCGCTAAACTTCTTCTTAGTAGCCTATTTTCTCTTAAGAAATTATATAACTTAAAATATAAAAAGAGTAGAAAATATAGATAAAATATAAATTAGTTAGGTTTATATTTATATATTTACTTTTATATCTCTTATAGTTATCTAGAAAATTAATATATAAATATTTAAGGTATTTTGAAAGGTTTTTTATTTAAAGTAGAGTATTTAGTATAATTAATAAGTTTTCTTTTTTATTTTATTATATAATTAGTAATTAATATAAAGAAATATAAGTTAAATTACTATAAAAAGTTTTTTTATAGTTATTTTATACTATTTTACTAAATTAGAGTAGGAAAAACTTAAAAAAAGAGGTAATTTAAGTATTACTATATTAGAAGAAAAATTTAGCTAATATATTTTTAACTTCTATTTTCTTAAAATAAAGAGTAATAACCTAAGTATTTAGCATTAAAGATTAATTAAACTTATAGAAATTTAAAAGATCTTAAAAAGAAGAGTATTTAGCTAAATAGAAGAGAGTAAATAGGGTTCTATATAAGTTTAATTAATCCTCTTTATTAACTTATTATTTATTTATTTAAAATTATTATATATTATTTTATTATAAGCTACTATAATAATAATCTAAGAGTAATTAAAATAAAGTGAACTTATTTTACTCTTATATTAAAAGCTAAAGTTATAAAAGTAATAATATTTATTTTACTTCTCTTATAAACCTTAAAAAAGATAAAATTAATTAATCTATTTTAAAAAAACTTTCTTTTTACTTAAACTTATTAGAAGGTTTTTAATAATATATTAACTAGTAAAAAGAAATACTAAAAAGCTTAGAAACTTAAGATCTAAGTCATATTTATATATAGAAATATTAAGATCTAGTTTTCTTAAATTATAAAATACTATAAATATAAAAGTATAAAAAGCTAAAAAAGAAAAATATTATAACTATATTAACTTTTTAAAAAATAAAGAGGGGAATATTTTCTAAGTCTAATTAAAAGTATTTCTCTCTTCTAAGAATAATTCTATATTAACTCTATAAAAAGAAAGGTATATATATCTCTTTAGATTTCTCTCTCTCTATATTCTTAAGTAGTAAATAAGTAGTTAAAATAAAGTATTTCTTTTAAAATCTATAATTAATATTATAGTTTTATTATTAATTATTAAATCTTAAGCTTAACTTATAAAAAAAGAGAGTTATAAAGTAAAGTTATAGAGGATATTACTAAATATAACTAAACTTCTCTTATAGAGAGAAAAGAAAAAAACTTAAAATATAAAATAACCTCACTATTAGAATAGTAAAAAAGAGAAGAAATAATAAATATATATATACTTTCTAGATAAAAGAGAAGAATAAAAATAGAAATAATAATAAAAGTATCTCTTTCTTTCTTTATCTCTCTCTTCACTTTCTATTATTCTTTTAAGCTTATATTATAAGAATTCTTTTATTACTTTTTCTATTAATAAATTATTAGCTTTATTTAAGTTTTATATAATCTTTTTATTTTAGTTTTCTTTAATAGAGCTTTTTTCTATTTCTTTTTCTATTAATTTATTTATATTTTCTTTAGAATAGTATTACTAAACTTTAGAGTTTTAAAATTTTTAACTTTAGTTTAAAATAAATAATTTAAACTAGAAATAATAAATAATAAAGCTAACTTAGCTATTAATAATACTTTAGTAAGTCTTTTTATAAGTTTTTCTTTTTATTAACTTTAATAAGAGAGATTTTTTTAATTTTAAATTTAGATTAAAGTTCTAAAGTAATTATAAAAACTAAAGTCTTTAAAGTAATAGCTTTTAAAAATAGCGTTTCTAGTATAAATATAATATTTAGAGAGGATGTTTTAAGAGAAAAAGATATATAAAACTATTTAAACTCTACTAAATCTTATTAAAAGGTCTCTAGAGCGTATAGTTTAAAACTTTAAAGATTTAAAATACTATAACTTAGAATAGCTAGAGTATTATTTCTTATTAGAAATAACATTTTAGACTTTTTTAAAAGCTATAAAGCTATAGTAGAAGTAGTAAGAATAATTAATACTTTAAAAGTATTAAATATTATTTTCTATATAGATATATCTTTTTAAACTAATAATTAAATAAAACTTAGTAAGAAAACTTAGTTATAAGTAAAAATATACCTTATTTAGTACTATAAAACTATAGATAAAGATTACTAGAAATTATTAAATAATTAGATTAATTAGATTATTTCTATAACTTTAATAATAGATAATTTAAATTATAAAGTAGCTATATAGTTCTTATAAAAGATTAATAATATTTAAACTAAAGCTATAAAATATAACCTTAATATTATAACTAGCTTCTAAATTATCTATATAGCTATATTAAGATTTAATTAGTTAGCTTTAAATAGAATAACTTTATTTATAAAAACTAGTATTTATAAGTTATTTAGAAAAAAGGATTTTAATAGGTTTAAAGTTAATTTAATAAATTAACTTAACTTTAAAACTATTTAGAGATAAACTTTTTAAATTACTACTTTTATTTATTATCTATTTCTTATATTTCTAAAAATACTAAGAAGAGAAGCTTTTCTCTCTTTATAAACTAAAAGAAGTAAAACTAAGCTTAAGTAAAGTATTAAGAACTTTTAGAACTAGTTTTTAAACTAATAACTTTTTAACTTAGTAAAAATAATAAATAACTAAAAAATCTCTACTAAAAGGATTATTTATTCTTCTCTAGCTATAGAAAACTATTATTTAGCTTTAGTTTATTTAGTTAAAGTTAATAAAGAAAATCCTAAACTTTTCCTTTATAACCTATATAGTTAGTATTAGTATATAGGCTATATAAATTATAACTTTAAAGAAAGCTATTATCCTCAAAAGATAGCTAATAAAAAAAGTAGCTTAATCTAATACTTCTAAAGATACTATTCTTATAGACTTTAAAATAATAAATTTTTCATTTTTTAGATAATTATTATTTTATTATAATAGGATAGTAAGCTTAACTAAAAAGCTATTATTACTTATTTTAAGAATTAAAATAGCTATAAAGCTATAAAAGCTTAAATTATTAAGATTTTTAAATAAAATATTAGCTAACTTTAGTTTATACTTATTAAGGTTCTATAAAACTATAATAATTTTAACTTAATTAAATTTTCTTATAAGTTTATAGAAAAAAGAAGTATTCTATTAGATAATAAAATATTTAGTTAAACTTCTACTTTCTAAGTATTAGCTATTAGTAAATAAAAATATAAAGATTTAGTTTAATCTTTTCACCTATATAACTTAGTATAACTTAATAGTTTAACTAAAAATGATTTACTTAATTTTATAGTATTTAAACTTATAATTACTTAGTTAAAAATATATAAAGTTAACTTATTCTTATAAAAAAAACTAAAGCTACTAAATTCTAGAAAAATTAAAAAGAAAGCTCTAAAGTTTTTTTTAAAAAGGTCTATTTTACTATATAAAATATTAAAGATATTCTAACTATTTTAAAAAAACTTTCTTTTTTATAACTTTATTCTAAAAGTTATTTAGATTTACTAGAAAAGTTTATTATAGAGAAGAATTTACCTCTTAACTAGAAAAAGTAAAAAGAAAACTTAAATATTAAAATAGGAGAAAAGGGCTTTTTTAAACTAGTTTTTATACTTACTAATACTTTAGAACTAAAAAAAGTATCTAGAATAGAAAAAGAAGTAATATTTAGTAAAGTTATTAAAATTCTTCTTCTAAAACTTATCTTAAAACTATTTTTTTTAAAAAGTAACTTCTAGCTAGCTATATTTTTTAATAATAAAAATTAGAAATCTATTAAAAATAAGAAACTTATTAATAAACTTATTTTATATAAGCTTTATAACTTAATTAGTCTACTAGTTAAAAAGGTCTATAAGATTTAGTTAGAATATAAAGAAGAGTTTATTAGAAGAATATATATTTTTATAGATAATCTAAAAGAAGTTATCTATATATTTATTCTTATAAACTTTATAAACTTTACTAAAGCTTTAAAAGAAAAAGCTTAATAAACTAACTAGGTTTTTAAATATAATAAAGCTATTTAAACTTAAAACTATCTAAAGGTTTTTTTAGTTAAAGCTATTATCTTAATAACTATAAACTAAATAGCTTTAATAATTATTATACTATAACTTATTCTAAAGATCTCTATTAGTAGTAAACGCTTTAATAACTACTTATCTATATAGAGTATAATTAATACTAATATAGAATTTAGTTTTATAAGTTACTAATATATTTTAAACTATAATATTCTAATTTCTATTACTACTTTAATAATAAGAATAATAGCTAAAAGTAACCTAAAGCTACGCTTTATTAAAATATACTATATATTTATTTAGATTAATAACTATAAGATTATAATAACTATAATAGTAATAAACTTTAAAACTATTAACTATAACTTACTTTTTAGACTTCTTTTTACTATCTCTACTAAACTTACTTTTAAGTATTTAAAACGCTTTATTATTATTATAATAAAAGTAAAAGACTATAGAAGTAATAAATTTCAGAAAGTTAGTATTCTAATAAGTCTTATATAATTAGATTCTTTATATTAGATTTAGTATTATTTCTCTAAATAGGAAAACTATATAAAAGATATTTATAATATCTCTAAAGCTACTAAAAGCTAACTTAAAACTAACTAGAACTTTAGCGATATATATAATGAAGTTTAAACTTACTATATTAATACTATAATAGACTATAAAAAAGAGCGTCTTTTTACTTAAAAAAGAAAGAAAGCTAACCTTTTTGAATAAAAAAAAGCTATTTCTAAGACTAATTAGTGCTCTACTCTAATTTCACTTTTAGCTATACTTAATATCTTAGGAACTATTACTAAAGTAGTAGTTACTCTAATTATAGAAACTATTTAAGTCTACCTTTTTAGGAATATTAAAAGCTAATAAAACTTTTCTAAAGTTTTAAAAAAATTAAGTATTTTTTAAGTTAATTAGAAAAAACCTTAAGCTTAACTAAAGCTTTATTAGCGTTTATATAATATATAAATATAAAAATAAAAAAGTTTATCTAGTTAATAATCTATTTTTAGATAGTTCTATTTCTAATAGTTAGAAAGACTAAAAAAAGATTCTAACTTAAGAAGTAGAAAGCTATTATTAGCTTTCTAACTCCCTTTTTACTAGCTATATATATCTATAATTTATATAGTTTAACTAAGAGATTTATTTTACTTTAGAAAGGTTTTTAAAGTTTAAAGTTATTTAGCTATACCTTTTACTAACAGAAATTGAAATATTTAAATATATTTTTATAAATTAAAAAAGGGCGTTAATATAGGATTTTATAGAATATAGGTATATTAACCTTTATATAGCTCTACTATAGAAGATTAAGACTATTTTATATATTATATAGTAAGAGAAAGAGATTTTTATCTTTAAAGCTTTATAGGGGAAAGTTATTAATATACTTAGATTAAAAGTTATATAAGAAGTTTTAAAGGAATCCTATAGATTATATAGGAATTTCTAGTTTCTTATTATTAAGAAGGATAGTAATATAAAACTAATTAACTTATATATAAAACTTAATAAAATTAGTATTAGAGATACTTTTATTTCTCTAAAGGCTAATAAATTCTTAGAAAACTTTACTAACTATAAGATTATAAGCCTTTTAAATCTATTTTCTAGATATAACTAAGTCTTATTTAATAAGTTAAGTTAAGATCTAACTATATTTATTATACTTTTAAAGCTATTTAGAATATATATTCTACTTTAAAGAGTAATAAATTTAGTTACTTAGTTTATAAAAGTTATAAGAAAAATCCTCTATAACTTTATTCTAAGCGTTTACTAACCTTTCTTTAATAATATTTCTATTAGAAAGCTAAAAATAATATATAATAGTAACTATATAGTTAAGCTTCTAGAAGTGTGTTTATATATCTTTAAGCACTTTATAAACCTAAATATAGTATTTTAAAACCTTAAGCTTATTAGTATTATAATTTCTTTTAAGAAATCTTAAATTTACTAGCTTACTATTACAACAAAGTAAGGGAGAAAACTTATTAATTATGCTAGACACTCTACTCTAAGCAGAAAACCTCTAAAAATGCCCTAAATACTTATATATTGATTTTCTAGATAACTATAAGAGGTATAAAAGTGAATATATAAATTTAAACTTAACTAACTTATACTTTATCTATATTTTCTACTCTTTTTATATTTTAAGTTATATAATCTCTTAAGAGAAAATAAGCTACTAAGAAGAAGTTTAGTAATATTATCCCTATAGTATTCTACTCTATTATTACTTTAAATAATTAAAGAAGTATAATAGGGATTAAAAGAGGAGATAAAAGTAGAGCTAGCTAAAGCTAAAGAAGCTTAAAAATATCTATTTTTATTTAATTTTTAAAAGGTAAGAATTAATAGGTTTTTTCTATAAGCTAAATTAAAAAACCCTAAAAACTTTTTTAAAAAAGTAGTTACTAAAATTATTAAGGGAAAATAGGAAATTATATAAAAATAAGTATATTTCTTATTTATCTATTTTGCGTTTTTTATTATAAGCTAACTAAACCTCTATTTACTTATATAAGCTTTTTTCTTTTTATAATAACGCTTAATACTTATAAAAACACCTATCTAACCTCTTACTTTTAAATTAAAATTACTAAAAATTCTAAAAACTCTACTTCTTTCTATATATCCCCTAAGTCTTTTGTATATTAAAGAGAGGAAGATTTAAATACTTTTACTTTATATATTTAATATTCTATCTAGCTCTTAATCTATATCTTCTACTATTCTAGCTAGTAGCTAGTCTCTCTACTAATTCTTTTTTAATATAAGCTTAATTATAGTTTTCTCTCTAAATCTCTTTAACTTACTATATACTAAATATTATCTATCCTTTTAGTATAGTTAGAACTAAAAAGGTGTTTTAAAGTTATATAGCTTAAGTTATATCTTTAATTAAGTTATTTTAAGTAATAAGAAATTACTTTAGAGTTAAGTTACTAAGCCTACTTATTTTAAGTAGTTTAAGCTTTCTAACTCTTCTCTTAATCTTTATATAGTAAAGCTCTCTTTACTTATTCTCTATTTTAACTTATATATCTTTAACCTTATTTAATACTTCTTTAAAGTAATCTTTCTTTTTTATATTAATAATAAAAGTTATAAAATTAGAGTTATTATTATAGACTATATCTTCTATTCTATTAGTTTCTCTTAGAGGAGCTAAGTCTTTAGCTTTAACTTTAATTAACTTTTAAATAACTAATATTTAGTTAAGTATAGCTTTTCTAAAGCTTATATTTATCTTATTTTTTTATTATTCTTTTTATTTCTTTCTTTTTAAAGCCTTTAGTTAGTTTTTAAACCTAATTTTAGGTTTTAGTTTTAAGCCTTTAAGTAAGGTATAGAGGCTAAACCTCTTAGTAATAAGCTTAACCTAGTAGTTAAAAAGGTTTTTATAAAGATTTAAGTTAGCTTTTTAAACTTTAGTAGTAGTTTCTAAATATAAAGTTTTAATACTAAAGATGTTTTATTAAATAATATATCTAATAAAGTTTATAATATAGAAGCTATATTTCTATAAGTCTTCTTTTAATTTAATTTAGAGTTATAAGATAATAAAGGAAGTATAATTAATAAACTTCTAAGTTTCTATTAGTACTTTATAGATCTTATACTAATTATAAATTAATTTAACTATAGTTCTAAAAGAGGTTTCTAATTTACTTAGGTTACTACTATTAGTAATATCCTATATACTATCTAAGTAGAGATATAAGCTATTTCTTTAATTAATAATTAGGTTTATATACTTTCTTCTACTATTATACTATAAAAAGATAATAAAATTATATAAAATAAGTTTATTAACTAGAACTCTATAATACTTTATTATAAGGTTATTATAGAAGGGGATTTAAATAATAAAAACCTTTATATATTATTCTTTAATAATATCTTTAATAGTTAGGTTATAGGCTACTTTAATATAGCTTTCTAAGAGGGGATCACTTTAATATAGGAACCTTAATATATTATAGAAGTTAGAAAGAACTTTTATTTAAATACCTTACTTTTAGATTTCTTAAATTAGGTTTTTACTATTATTATAAGAGAATCTATTTTATTAGTATCTAGTTAGAGTTATATTAGTGAGGTTATTATTAGTATTTATCTATTTAGGTACTAAAAAGAATCTATTTTAACTAAGCTTTAGTACTCTATAGAGCTTTTAAAGTATAATAAAAGACTTAATAAGCTTTATAGTTTTAAAGAGGATTCTAAGGAGTTTTTTATTAGATTATATAGGTTAGATATATTTAGTTTTACTTAGTTTAGTATTTATTTTACTAAAGTAGTTAAAATAGAAATTAGAAAGCTATAGAGGCTATTCTCTTTATAGAAGTAGAGTAGATATATCTACTACTTATAGAGTCTTATTTTAAGAAACTAATTAGTTTTTATAAAAGTATATAATATAGATTATAAGCTTTTATTTAATCTTATTAATCTAGTTAATATTTTATATAGTTTTATAAGCTTTTTAAGACTTAAAATTATAGTTTCTAGAGGATAGAAACTAAGAAGTAGTAAGGGTAGTTTAATAAGATATTATATAATATTTTATAGTAGTTTAGTAGAGCTATTAAGTTATAAATATATAGAATATACTAAATAGGCTTATATTACTATTTATTTAGGTTATAGTAATTAGATATTTTAGAAAAAAGGAAAAGGTTAAAAAGGTGAATTTATAGAGGGTAAGAGGTATTAATTATAATATTAATAGTTTTTACTAAAAGTTAGTAAGAGTAAGTGAGAAGAGAAAATATATAATTTTAGAATATAGAAGTAATAGTTAGTTTTATTTAAAGTATTATAGTTCAATATAAAAGTGTTTATTAAAGAAGGGTTATTATTATATATATAGATATATAAAGATATTTAGTAGAGAGTTAGCAGTTCAAAGTACCTCTTTTTATAAATATTATGAAGGTAAATTTAGTATTAATAGTTTATATTCTTTCTAAAAATGTGATTTTTAAGTAAGGAAGAAGCTAGTTAAGCTATAAAATAGTTATTTTTAAAGTTAAGATTTAAGTAATTATAAGATATAGATAGTAATTAAATAAAAGTAAAGTTTAGTAGTAAAAATAGTAGATAGAGAAAGGAAAAGTAATTAGTGTAATTTAGTAGTAGAGAAAGTAGAGTATAGCTATAAACTACTTAGTTAAGCTTATAATCTTTATATTTTTAAAGGGGAATTAATACTTATAGCTATAGAAGAAGTGAGGTTTTTTTATAATTTAATTATAAGATATATAGAGTTAAAGGCTTTCTTTTTATAAATAGCGACGTTTTAATTAATATATTTATTTTACTTTTGCTATTAAAACCTAAATAAATGCATTTTTTTTAGTTTAGTTAATTTTAGATTTATAGTAAAAGGCTTTTTAAATTATTCTTTTTTATCTTATTAATAAGTTACTATAGTAAATAAGTTTTTAAGCTTTTATAGTTGCTATTTTTAATATTAACTAACCTTTTAGTTAGATATAAAAAGGTGTATTTCTTCTATTTAGCTATATTTCTCTTTTCTTTTTCTTAATATATTATTTTTTATAATCTTTAGTTTAACTAATACTTTATAATAATAACTAAATAACTTCTAAGTAATATAATTATAGATATTAAAATTAACTTAGGTTATTTTTATATTACTATTTTAAACTAAATATATAAGCTTTTCTCTTTCTCTTTTATACTAGCTTCTATAAATTATAAAGATAAAGAAGGAACTTTTTATTTATTTAGACTTATTATACTGCTATTAGTTATAATAAGTTATTTTTCTAAAGCTATTTAAATTATTACTAATTTATATATAAGTTTCTCTTTCTCTTTTTTAGACTTCTATTAAAGGTTTTATTAGTTAGGTTTAGTATAAAATAAGCTTTATTTATAAGATTACTATTAATAAAAGAGCTAAAAAAGTAGCTCTAAAGTTTTAGTATTTACTTACTAAGTTTTTAATAATATATATAAAGCTAATTAATAAGAGAAAAGTATTAAATAGGTTTCTATTTTTTATAAAAGAGGTTTATATTATAAAAAGTTATATTAGCTTTTAGGGATAGCTATATTAGAAAATAGATAAATTAGAAGTAGTTAAAATCTTATTAATATATATATATAGTACTTAGAATCTTTTTCTATATAATAAATACTTTAAGTATTAAATAAAGATGTCTTTTAAAGCTAGATAGAATAGCTACTAAGTTACTATATCTATTCCTTTTTAAAAATATATTTTCTATTAAACTAAATAAAAAAAGGCTTATTCTAATTATATATACTATAAAAAGAGATCTTTATACTAGAAGGGAGCAGAGTTCTTAGAATTTTTAGCAAATCTAACCTAAAACGCAAGAGGTTAGATAAGCGTTTTCATAAGCGTTAGGCGTTATTATAGGAGGAAAAGGCTTATATAAGTAGATAGAGGCCTAGTTAGCTTATAATATAAAAGACTAAGTAGATAAGTAAAAAACACACTTATTTTTGTATAATTTCCTGTTTTCCCTTAATAACTTTAGTAACTACTTTCTTAGAAAAGCTTTTAGAGTTCTTTAGCTTAGTTTATAGAAAAAACCTATTAATTCTTACTCTTTAAAAATCAAATAAAAATAGATATTTTTAGGCTTTTCTAGCCTTAGCTAGCCCTACTTTCATCCCCTCTCTTAATCCTTATTATACCTCCTTAATTATTTAAAGTAATAATAGAGCAGAATACTATAGGGATAATATTACTAAACTTCTTCTTAGTAGCTTATTTTCTCTTAAGAAATTATATAACTTAAGATATAAAAAGAGTAGAAAATATAGATAAAGTATAAGTTAGTTAAGCTTATATTTATATATTCACTTTTATATCTCTTATAGTTATTTAGAAAATTAATATATAAGTGTTTAGAGCATTTTTAGAGGTTTTCTACTTAAAATAGAGTACTTAATATAATTAATAAGTTTTCTCTTTTACCCTATTGTAAAATTAGTAACTAGTATAGGGGAGTATAAGCTAGACTACTATAAAAGGTTCCTTTTATAGTTATTCTATACTACTTTATTAAACTAAAGTAGAAAAAGCTTAGAAGAAGAGGTAATTTAAGTATTACTATATTAGAAGAAAATTTAACTAATATATTTTTAACTTCTGTTTTCTTAAGGTAAAAAGTGATAACTTAGATATTTAGAATTAAAGATTAACTAAACCTATAGAAGTTTAAAAGATTTTAAGAAAAAGAGTGTCTAGCTAAGTAGAAGAGAGTAGGTAGAGTTCTATATAAGCTTAGTTAATCCCCCTTATTAACCTACTATCTACCTATTTAAAATTATTATATATTACTTTATTATAAGCTACTATAATAATAACCTAAAAGTGACTAAAATAAAGTAAACTTATTTCGCTTTTATATTAAAAGCTAAAGTTATAAAGGTAATAGTATTTATTTTACCCCTCTTATAAACCTTAAAAAGAATGAAATTAATTGATCTATTCTAAAAAAACTTTCCCTTTATTTAAACTTATTAGAAGGTTTCTAATAATACGTTAACTAGTGAGGAGAAATATTAAAAAGTCTAAAAACTTAAGATCTAAGTTATACCTATATATAGAAATACTAAGATCTAACTTTCTTAAATTATAAAACGCTATAAGTGTAAAAGTATAAAAAGCTAAAAAGGAAAAATATTATAACTATATTAACTTTTTAAAAGATAAAGAGGGGAACGTTTTCTAAGCCTAACTAAGAGCGTTTCTCCCTTTTAAGAATAATTTTATACTAATTCTATAGAAAAGAAGGTATATATATCTCTTTAGATTTCTCTCTCTCTATATTTTTAAGTAGTAAATAAGTAGCTAGAGTGAAGTACTTCTTTTAAAGTCTATAGTTAATATTATAGTTTTATTATAGACTTTATTAAATCCTAAACTTAACCTATAAAAGAGGAGAGTTATAAAGTGAAACTATAGAGAATACTACTAAATATAGCTAGACTTCTCTTATAGAGAGAAGAGAAAGAAACCTAAAGTATAAAATAACTTTACTATTAAAATAGTAGAAAAGAGGAAGGATAATAAATATATATATACTTTCTAAATAAGAAAGAAAGATAAAAATAGAAATAATAGTAAGAGTGTCCTTTGTTTTTTTTATCTCTCTCCTCACTTTCTATTATTCTTCTAAACCTATATTATAAGAATTCTTCTATTACTCCTTCTATTAATAAATTATTAGCTTTACTTAAGTTTTATATAATCTTTTTACTTCAGCTTTCTTTAGTAAAGCTTTTTTCTATTTCTTTTTCTATTAATTTACTTATATCTTCTTTAGAATAATATCACTAGACTTTAGAGCTCTAAAAACTTTAACTTTAGCTTAAAATAAATAACTTAGACTAGAAATAATAGATAATAAAGCTAACTTAGTTATTAGTAATACTTTAGTAAATCCTTTTATAGGTCCTTCTTTTCACTAACTTTAATAAAAGAGACCTTCTTTAATTCTAAATTTAAATTAAAATTCTAAAGTAATTATAGAAGCTAAAGTCTTTAAAGTAATAGCTTCTAAAAGTAGCACCTCTAGTATAAATATAACGCCTAGAGAGAATTCTTTAAGAGAAAAAGGTATATAAAGCTATTTAAACTCTACTAAATCTTATTAAAAGGTCTTTAGAGTATATAGCTTAAGATTTTAAGGATTCAAAATACTATAACTTAGAATAGTTAAAGTACTATTTTTTACTAGAAATAACATTTTAGACTTTCTTAAAAGCTATAAAGCTATAGTAGAAGCAGTAGAAATAACTAATACTTTAAAAGTATTAAATATTATTTTCTATATAGATATACCTTTTTAAGCTAATAATTAAATAAAACTTAATAAGAAAACTTAGTTATAAGTGAAAATATACCTTATCTAGTACTATAGAGCTATAAATAAGAATTATTAAAAACTACTAGATAACTAGATTAATTAGATTATTTCTATAACTCTAATAATAAATAATCTAAACTATAAAGTAGCTATATAGTTCTTATAAAAAATTAATAATATTTAAACTAAAACTATAAAATATAACTTTAATATTATAACTAGCCCTTAAATTATCTATATAGCTATATTAAGATTTAATTAGTTAGCTTTAGATAGAACAGCTTTACTTATAGAGACTAGTATTTATAAGTTATTTAGAAAAAGAGACTTTAATAAGTTTAAAGTTAACTTAATAAATTAGCTTAGCTTTAAAGCTACTTAGAGGTAAACTTTCTAGATTACTACCCCTACTTATTTTCTATTTCTTATACCTCTAAAAGCACTAAGAGGGGAAGCTTTCCTCCTTCTATAAGCTAAGAGAAGCAAAGCTAAGCCTAACTAAAGCATTAAGAACCTCTAAAGCTAGTTTTCAAACTAGTAACTTTCTAATTTAGTAAAAATAATAAATAACTAAAAAATCTCTACTAAAAAGATTACTTATTTTTCTCTAGCTATAGAAAACTACTATTTAGCCTTAGTTTATTTAGTTAAAATTAATAAAGAAAATCTTAAGCTTTTCCCTTATAGCCTATATAGTTAGTACTAATATATAGGTTATACAGATTATAACTTTAAGAAAAGCTATTATTCTCAAAAGATAGCTAATAAAAGAAGTAGCTTAATCTAATACTTCTAAAGACGCTATTTCTATAGACCTCAAAATAATAAGTTTTTTATCCTCTAGATAATTATTACCTCATTATAATAAAATAGTAAGCTTAACTAAGAAGCTATTATTACTCACCTTAAGAATTAAAATAACTATAAAGCTATAAAAGCTTAAACTACTGAGATTCTTAAGTAGAATATTAGCTAACCTTAGTCTACACTTATTAAGGTTTTATAAAACTATAATAACTTTAACTTAATTAAATTTTCCTATAGGTTTATAGAAGAAAGAAGTGTTATATTAGACGATAAAGCATCTAGTTAAGTTTCTACTTTCTAAATATTAGCTATTAATAAATAGAAATATAAAGATTCAGTCTAGCTTTCTTACCTATATAACCTAACATAACTTAATAGTTTAACTAAAGGTGATTTACTTAATTTCACAGCATCTAAGCTTATAATCACTTAGTTAAAAATATATAAAGCTAACCTATTTCTATAGAAAAAGCTAAAACTACTAAATCTTAGAAAAGTTAAGAAGAAAGCCTTAAAGTCTCCTTCTAAGAAGGTCTATTTCACTATATAAAATATTAAAAACGCTCTAACTATTTTAAAGAGACCTTTATCTTTATAACCTTATTCTAAGAGTTGTTTAAACTTACTAGAAAAGTCAGTTATAGAGAAAAATTCACCTCTTAACTAGGAAAAGTAAAAAGAAAACTTAAACGTTAAAATAAAAGAAGAAAGCTTTTTTAAACTAACTTCTATACCTACTAATACTTTAGAACTAAAAAGAGCATCTAGAATAAAAAGAGAAGTAACACTTAGTGAAGTTATTAAGATTCCTCCTCTAAAACTTATCTTAAAACTATCTCTTCTAAAAAGTAACTTCTAGCTAGCTATATTTCTTAATAGCAAAAATTAGAAATCTATTAAAAATAAAGAACTTATTAACAAACTTATCTTATATAAACTCTATAACTTAGTTAGTCTATTAATTAAAAAAGTCTATAAGATTTAGCTAGAATATAGAGAAAAGTTTATTAGAAAGATATATACTTTTATAGACGATCTAAAAAGAGTTATCTATATATCTATTCTTATAGACTTTATAGATTTTACTAAAACCTTAAAAGAAAAAGTCTAATAAACTAACTAGGTTTCTAAATATAATAAAACTATTTAAACCTAAAACTATCTAAAGGTCTTTTTAGTTAAAGCTATTATCCTAATAACTATAAACTAAATAGCTCTAATAATTATTATACTATAACTTATTCTAAAGATCTCTATTAGTAGTAAGTACTTTAATAACTACTTACTTATATAAAGTATAATTAATACTAGTATAGAATTTAGTTTTATAAGTTACTAATATATTTTAAACTAT